>OU343160.1:108453311-109873552 GCA_910595825.1 Philhelius pedissequus
AAAATTCAGGCATTCAATCACCAAAGAATAAAAAGAAATATAATTAAAAATATAAAGCAATAAAGAAAAAAAAATTATATAGAAAAATAAGAACAATATCACGCCAAATATATGTATGTAAATGATTCCGCTCGGTGAAAACGGTGCCAAGACAGCCGCGTTGTACGCCTTCCGCACGGCTCTGCCACTTCTGACTATAGGTACCAACTGTCGATAATTCGAGGTAGGTTATTGCTGGTTTACTTCTTGTAGGCAATTTAAATTACAACCGGTGAGGGTGATTATGAAGTCGCCAACAAGCAAATGTTAGTATAATGTAGATACATAAGTATTTCCAACAATATGCACGTATGTACGTCATAAAATTTTATATAATAAGGTAGGTATTGTTTTTATATAGGTACCAAGAATCACCACCGGTGTACTGTTTACTTGCTAGTCCGAGTCTGGCACGGACTTTAAAACCCTTTTGAGCAGTCACCTATGTGAGCATCGGGTGCTCCGCACTGTATCAATACCACTTTCTCGATTACGCTGACGATCAGGAATTAAACAAAAATCGGGCTGCGGCGACTAGCCTTCTGCTGGTTCGTTGGGTAACCCCAAAATCCACCCTCACTATATTAAAAAAAAACCTCTTAACACTGTTGGATGGACATTCAATTTTTTTTAAAACTTACCCTTATAAAAGTTTTATTTTTCTTATTTGTTTTCCTTCACTTTTAATTTTGTTCACAATTCTTTCGGAATATTATAAAATTATTTTACTTTTCTTGAATTCGTCCGCACTATCGACTAACTACTTCAACGTCTTCTATTCAAATACACTTAACAATCGTCCAGAAGAATCTGTATTGCGGTTCCATCAGCGCTTACCGTGGCACTTCTCTTTGTCATGCAAAAATTTTACTTTATTAATAAACGGCTACCTCAAATTCAACGGATTATTAAAGTACAGATAAATGATGGCCCGTACCCTGGATAAAAAGGAAATATCCACTACTATCCTATACCAAAACCTTATTAATATTATGCTCAAACCTTATTCCCCTAGCTTCCAATAAATTACACTACCTAGTTTCCTTTCGCTTCCTCCTCATAACTTTATTTGTAGTTTACTTTCCTTTTCCAATCATTTTTATTTCATCATTTAATATGCCTACCTCTTTTTAACCCCTTGAATACCTATCGGCCGACTCCTCTAATCAAATACCTGCAAATATATCTGTTTTCATTGCTCTGTTTCTGCCATCTACTTCAGCCATTTGCGTTTTCAATTCCGTCGGTCTCATTTAATTGCCAAAAAAACAATATGAACAAAAATATTTCGTAACGACCACGAGCGTGCGCGATCGTTTTAAACGATTGCCACGTAGAATTACCTTTCTTTAAAGTGTTCGTGCCAGTGACCAAAAAAAACCACAGAAAAAGCCAGTAAGAGGTTAGCTTGACTTTTCTGGCCCCTCTGGAACAGCTCGGACGTCGCCTTGGGCAGCGCCTCCTCTATATGGTCACCAATGTGGCCCTTTTACCACCAAAAGGAAGATGCCAGACAGGAGGCTAAGTATGTGCAATTTATAGGATACATTATGCTATTCACCGGAATGATGAGCACTGTTTCCGATGTTATCATAAAACATGAAATAAACATATCCAATGAAGAATAACCTATTTTACTTTTGTATTTTCTTTTAGGTGATGGCCCGGACGAACATCACTGCAAGTTTACAATTCCTCCCGCGTTACCTGCCTACCCTTCTCATGCCAACGGCCAAGGAAGTGACCACCTCAAACCACCACCCCTCGTACTTAACGATGTGAATACGATTAGGGTCATTGACCCTTCACGGCGGAATGAAACCACTGGTATTACAGTGAAGGTATTTATAAGAATATATTGTACCAATATCTAGGTTGAAGTAGTTATTTCTTTCTATATTTATTTTGAAATAAAGTTGAGATATAAGAACGTTATTTTTATAGGTCTTTTTTTTTTGTTTTCAAGTCAGGAAATCTATGACTATCACGTTAACAATTAATTCCATATTAAATATTCTAGTATTTTATTAGTGTAGCCGTAACAACTCTTAAATGATATATTAAAAATCAATAACGAAAAGTATTAAAAAGTAATACGAAATGTATTATATTTTAATGGTACATCATTTAAAAAATAATATAAACTGTAGATTGAATATTGTATTAAGCATAATAAAACATGAGGGGTATTCACGATCTGTGCCCCCGTTCTGTAACATAGTCGAGAACTTCTCACACTGAGAAAAAGTGGAACAATAAATCCCATCGTTTCTCGAACTGCAAATATAAACTGTGTCTGTATCTCGATGTGAGAAGCGCCATTTTTGATTTCTCATTTCATTGGAAAGTTGGAATTAAATGTCATTTGGCTTTGAACAGCTGTATTTTAAAGTGCAAAAATAAAGATAATTTTGTGTGGTGTGAAAAAAAACAATAAGTGTGGTGTAAAAAAAAATCAATAATAACTTATAACTATTATCTTAAGTCAAATAACAATATTTTATCATGTATCACATTATTGTGTTAAGTGAAAATTACTACCGCCGTAATGCAATGCGGATAGAGCGCCGGCGCCTTCGGGATATTAATGACCCATTTGAATTGCCAGAGGAACAATTTCGGGCGGTTTACCGTCTGACCGGCCAATCCGCTTCGGTCTTGATAGAGGAAATGCGACCTCATATGAAGCAAGGCAGGAGAAAAACCTTCATCCCCATCCCAATAAAGGTATGTGCTGCACTGCATTTTTTTGCAACTGGTTCATTCCAGAGAGACATTGGGCAAGATTTCAATGCAGCCTTAAGTAGGACGATGATTTCGAGGTCTGTAAAAGAGGTGTCCACAGTGCTGCAAAATAAATTAATGGAGAAATGGATACAATTTCCCACTGAAGCAGAATATGGAGCTTTAAAATTAAGGTTGTTCCAAAATGTGTTCTCTTATAAAAATTAATTAGTTACATTTTTTTTCTAGATTTTATGAAGAAACTGGATTCCCTGGAGTGATCGGTGCTGTGGACTGCACACACGTAAGGATACAAAAGCCAGCCCATGAGATTGAGAACGCTTATCTCAATCGAAAAAATTATCATTCCAAGAATGTTCAGTTGGTAAGTTTAATGGATATTTCTTTTTTTTATGTAGGTTTTTTTAATTTAATTTTAAAAGGCTCGTACGGACGAGCTAAAAGTGTTGTAATTCATTTTGTCATAGGTTTTATGTGTAAGCCAACCATTTGAATTTCTTTTGAGTAGTAATTGCAATAGTAGGTATTATACCTACGTACCTACAGGAATTATATATTCCTCCCTAGACTCCTGTTAGTATGTACTTAGAACTAACATTAGCCGTTTTTATTCTGAAGAAGAAACCTATGGACCAGTCAAAGAAATCCACTCTTCAATCATCTTTCACTAATTTGATAAAAAAGACTAGAAAATGGAATATATTTTTGCGCGTCCTTAGTATTCTATTGCAACTAAAAAAATTGTTTATAAAACGTTTTAATCGTCAAAGTATCTACTTCCTACATATCAATACATATTTTATCCAAAGGACGAAAGCTTCTAAGGACGAGCCAATATACGTTCCAATATTTTAATTTTTCATCATTTCGATATAAAAATTTAAAAACTAATAATATATCCCGGTACGTCCTTGCTATAATATTGCACCTACAGGAATGGCTAATACCTTTTTTTATCCTCAAACGATCTACTTCCTACATATCAATACATTTTTTATCCAAAGGGCGAAAGTTTCTAAGGACGAGCCAATATACGTTCCAATATTTTGATTTTTCATCAAAATATTGGATATTGATGAAAAATCAAAATATTGGAACGTATATTGGCTCGTCCTTAGAAGCTTTCGTCCTTTGGATAAAAAATGTATTGATATGTAGGAAGTAGATCCTTTGAGGATAAAAAAAAGGTATTAGCCATTCCTGTAGGTGCAATATTATAGCAAGGACGTGCCGGGATATATTATTAGTTTTTAAATTTTTATATCGAAATGATGAAAAATCAAAATATTGGAACCTATATTGGCTCGTCCTTAGAAGCTTTCGTCCTTTGGATAAAAAATGTATTGATATGTAGGAAGTAGATCCTTTGAGGATAAAAAAAAGGTATTAGCCATTCCTGTAGGTGCAATATTATAGCAAGGACGTGCCGGGATATATTATTAGTTTTTAAATTTTTATATCGAAATGATGAAAAATCAAAATATTGGAACCTATATTGGCTCGTCCTTAGAAGCTTTCGTCCTTTGGATAAAAAATGTATTGATATGTAGGAAGTAGATCCTTTGAGGATAAAAAAAAGGTATTAGCCATCCCTGTAGGTGCAATATTATAGCAAGGACGTGCCGGGATATATTATTAGTTTTTAAATTTTTATATCGAAATGATGAAAAATCAAAATATTGGAACGTATATTGGCTCGTCCTTAGAAGCTTTCGCCCTTTGGATAAGAAATGTATTGATATGTAGGAAGTAGATCGTTTGAGGATAAAAAAAAGGTATTAGCCATTCCTGTAGGTGCAATATTAGAGCAAGGACGTGCCGGGATATATTATTATTTTTAAAATTTTTATATCGAAATGATGAAAAATCAAAATATTGGAACCTATATTGGCTCGTCCTTAGAAGCTTTCGTCCTTTGGATAAAAAATGTATTGATATGTAGGAAGTAGATCCTTTAAGGATAAAAAAAGGTATTAACCATTCCTGTAGGTGCAATATTATAGCAAGGACGTGCCGGGATATATTGTTTTTTTTTTTTTTAATTTTTTTTTATCAAAATAATGAAATGTGCAAATGTTGGAAAATGGTTTGGCAGTGGCATGACCTTAGTAAATTTTATAACTACTACTTTAAGATTTTCTAAGCTGTGTTTAACTAACTGTTATTTAGTAAAATGTCGAATTGTAAAATGTAAATGGTAAATACTAAATATGTAAATCAGTTAAGAAGATTACTTTACCTACTCGTTGAGTGACAAAGCCTTGTTTAATTAAACCTTCATTTTATTTCGTATTCTTTTTTACCTAGATATGCGATTACCAGCTCAAAATTCTTGGAGTGTTTGCTAGATTTGGTGGCGCTTCACACGACGCCTTCATTTGGGAAGCATCAATGATAAATGCGTTGCTCGAACAGCGCTATGAAAGCAATGAACGAAACAATGATTCATGGTTGTTGGGTACATTAATTTTAGATGTTATCATTTCTTACATTAATCTATTTTAAATATATATATTCAAGGCGATTCCGGTTATCCTTTGCGTCCATGGGTAATGACACCTTACCGCGGAGCTTCTAGTAGAGATGAGGTCAAATACAATACAATTCACGCAAAAGCCAGAAATTGCATCGAGCGACTGAATGGGAACATCAAATCTTTGTTTCGATGCCTTCAGCGAACCTTATATAGCTCACCAGAGGACGCAGGGAGGATAATAAACGCTGTCTGCGTTTTGCACAACTTTCGAAAAAGTCACGGAATAGTTGATGATTCCATAGATGATATTCCCATAAATGTTGAGGAAGATGTATCTGTGCCTGAAGAGTCGTCTGTTTTCCTCAGAGAGGCAACTATTATACGAGATAGAATTAAGAGATGTATTTCTTAGATTATCCAATTGAATACAAACAATAGACATTAAAATGGGTATGGATTTGTTTGTAAAATTTTTAAGGATGGTATCACTAAGTCATATCTGAAACAAAGTAAAGATTGAAACAGCAAATAATAGTAACAAACATACTCTTTTTTGCATTCATGTATCTTTTTTTTATATAAAAATTAATGTTACATAAGAAAACAAACTAAAAAACAAAATAAATAAACTATGAGATAAGATAATATTAATGACTTCAGTTTCTTATTATTATGACGGCACGAGGCACGAGAGAAAAGAAATACAGGTAACATGCAAAAAGTTTACATGTTTTTGTGTAGCAAATTTAGCATGCATTCAAATTTTATCAACAAATCATTGTTCTGCTTCTGAATGTTGTCGACTATGTCATGGACTTTTTCAAGTTTTGTTTCAATTTTTTCAATGCGGTGAACAACTGCAGCGTGCATTTCCCTTGCCTCTTCAATTCCTGCCTTAAAGTTTACAGGTGGTGTTTTTTTTTGATGCAACGACTTAGTCGCCTGCTTCGAAGAACTTGGTCCATCAGATGTATATGCATCAACTTGATCACTAGCATTCAGGTCGACTATGGGAAGATCATACGATTGGTCCATATCCTCTTCTATGACCTCAACGGAGAAAAAAGGTTCCTATAAAAAACTGAAATATATTACCTCATCCAAATTAAGTTTTTATTAACTTACTGCCAATGGAGGCACCCCACCTTCAACGGAGGTTGAGTCACCATGAATTGCGTGGGTTCCCATTATAGCTAATATTTGCTCCTCAAAATCATTTAGATCTTGAGGAGCACCTTTAAGGCTGCCTCCACCTGTTTTATTAAAAAAAACTTCTCCTGCTGTTTGCCTTCTTTTTGACTCCTCCTTTAAGATCAATCCAACACTAGGAATATAAAAATTAAAACCAAATTAAGATAAAATGTAATGGCGTAGAAAAAAACTTTATAAATTTTAAATTTGTTGGAATAATAATTGACATATATGAAGGAAGCAACAACTTCCCAGCCATTATATCATTAAAACAAAAACAATGAGAAATTTAATTCACTTTTTCTTCTCTCAAATGAACTAAAGGATTCATTTTCTATAGGCGGTAAATATGATACTGCTTATCTGTGAATAAATAAAACAAGACAATTAAACGTTAAATAGTAGAATTTACCTTTTTCCACTGTTCAGTAGTTTTACTTCCACCTAAAGAGTTTAAAATGGAAGTTAGAGCCAGCCAGTCACCCTTGTTCTGGATATTGGCATTGATACCACCAAACTGATCTCTTGCGAATTCCAAATGGGTGGCCATGTATTCCACCAGCTTTGTCTTCTGGGTTTTTGAAATTCTTTGATTTTTCTAAAAGTTAAAATATTCATTATTTTTGTTTTAAAATAACACAATTTATAACTTACCGTTTCTTTACTCTCAGCCATTGTTATAATTACTTCTCACACTTGTTTCGTTGTCGAGTAATTATGACAGATAAATCGAAAACTTATTTTCACATTTGTCTTTCAGAAACAGTTTTACTCACATATTTCCAGGCTAGATGCGAATTTAATTCCAAAAAGTTCCAAGTCGAGAAAGTTTAGCTTACAGAAAAGGATGAATGTGAGAAAACTATTTTTAGTCCGATTCACATCATTTTTGTTCTGATTCGCGTGTTTAATGTGAGAAATTTCTCGATGTGAGAGTTACAGAATCGAACCCCTGGTGTACCAAGTCTTGTAAAAGTGTAAAAATTTATTTTTTTACAACAGACTGTGAACCCACCTTTACTAATCTGTAGCAACATTGAAGCAAATGTCAAAATCTGATTCACATTTGTTCTGAAGAAGGCTTAAGTTTGTGTTAAAAAAATCTTACGCCCCTGTATTTTTCTGTTACAATAGGGTTCGGGTATTGTAAAAGTGTAAGATTTTGACATTCAGTATATTTTGTTGTTGTAGTGCAAAAAAATGCTACACTTTTACAATGATACAATACCAGATACATCGGATCGTGAATACCCCTATGTATTTAAAGTAAATTTTATCTGTAGATTGGTTTTAATAATATTGTATTAAAAAGAAATAAAATAAAATATTTAAACTAAGAAATGTATTAAGCTTTCATGAAACATGTATGCAAAGTAATTTTAGCTGTTGATTGTTTTTGATAGTTTCACATTGGGTAAGAATACAAACCATATAAGTTATTAAGATTTGAGTAACCAGAGCTGTAATTTCTTAAAATGGTATATATAAATAATAGCAAATGTATTTCAAAATCATCAGTTAATTTTATTTAAAAATATATTTTAATTATTTACAGTTTTGTGCACTTTTTTTTTATAGGTATGTACCTGTATGAGATATATTTTTTACCGCAATAATGAAAAGTTGTTTCGAGTTTATGATGAAATCACTTCTTGGAGAGTTGATCTCAGCAAGAAAAAAATATATAAATAAATACTAGTTATAACATTTAATAGATTTATTGATTACTTCTTCGAACTCTATTAGTTTTTCAATTGATTTGTTATAGTTGCTACTCCTCTTTTCCTTGGATTTCGGCCACTGTGAAATTGATGTCAAAAGATTCAGAAGTATTAGCAATGAAGATATATCTGGGCTCATACATGCTAAAAAGGAATATTGAATTAGATAGTATTTGCCCTTAAAATATCCGACTGTACCTTGGAGAGCTTAATGTTGAATCCATCGCGTGTCACGTCAATTTTGAAATATTTCTTTTCTTTGCTTGATACAAAATTGAAATTGAATACACATATTTGTATTGGTTTTTAATAAAGTTGGGTTATATTATAATAACATTCGAATTACAACGTAATACAACTGAATAAGAATCTAATACAGCAGTATTAAAATTTATTGCGGTGGTAAAAGCTAATACGGCGTTATTAAAATCTATTTTACAGGTTTTGCTTTTTAATATAAACGGTGATTTTTTAAGAGCTTGGTTTTTGAAAATTCAAAAAAACACAGAAACTTGTAAAAAGTGAATGAAATTTTTATTTGGATCGATAAATCAATTTCTGCCATTTGCTTTTTAAAAATAATTTCACCGAGTTCAATTCTTGCATTTTCGGCAAAAAAAAATCTGTTATCATCGAACGGTACCTTTCTCCATTGACCGTAACCCTGCGGCCTTCATCGTCCTTGAAGAAGTACGGCCCAATGATGCCGCCTGCCCATAAACCGCACCAAACAGTGCATTTTTCGGGATGCATTGGTAGCTGCAGAATTGCCTCTGGCTGCTCTTCACTCCAAATACGGCAATTCTGCTTATTCACGTATCCATTTAGCCAAAAATGAGCGGAAAAAAAACGGACGTAGCTTGCGAAACACATTTTTCACAGTTGTTCAGGCGTAAGTCTATTCATGATGAAATGGCAAACAATACTGAATCGATATGGCAAATGTTCGTGGAATTTGTCATGTGTGATCTGTCAAAAATATAAACGTCAAAAACCAAGTAGCAAAAAAATCACCGTTAGTTATATATTTTGTTTCAATGCATTTCAATATCATATCAACCACACACATTGTACAAAAAACTCTTGATATTTAGATATAATATTACAGAGAGTTTAGTATAATAATTCTCATATTAATTTTAATCAAGAAAAAATATAGACTTTTTGTAAGATTCTAACGAAATAGATTTCAATACTAAAGGATTTATTTTTAATCCGTAGAATATCATATTATAACCTGTTTCGTATTAAAAACAGTAAACCTAAAATCAAATTATTAAAACTTAATATTGTAGGAAATTGAATTCTAATTAGTCTTATATTAATTTGGCAGACGGCGCATGCCATGCTTATTTATGAATGTACGAGTAGCATTAAGAAATTATGTAAATAAAAGTCATTATTAATCTAAAAGAAATCTATTAATTTTTAATCAGAAACAGATTAAGACTTTTGAATAGATTCCAAGGAATTAGTTTTTAATACAAAATGATTTCATTTTAATCCCGTGAATTAAACAATAATATGTTTCGTATTAGAAATACAAATTTTAATATCAAGCTGTTAGAATATAATGCAAAATAATTACATTTTTTTTAAATTTTTATGAAATATTAAAATCTAATATTTATTGTATTGCTGTAATACAAAAGCTGTATTAAAAATCATGCCAACATTTTTAACCGTGTGTTATTGCATTTCGAATCATTTTCTTGGAACAGCCAACAAACCGTCGAACTTCTCCATACGTTTTACCTACCGAGATAATATTTTTTAATAATTTCCCGTTTTTCGTTGGTACAATGATTTCCACGACCCATTTTCTCTGAAAAACTGTAAATTTTGCGTTTTAAATGAAGATCCCAATTAAATATAAGCAAATTCTAACACTTGACCGTCTTACCTTGAAATATGCACGACAAAAAATATTTTTTTGTAACTAAAACTGCGATCAGTGCTATTATTATTTTTACCGCACACAAATATAGTGTTTCGCCATTATGGCCTTTTAAGCAAAGAACCGTTACTATTTTTACGCCAGAAAATAAAGAGAAGCGATAGTTCAAGCAATAACATAATAATAGCAGAGGCTGAAAATATTTTTCTATTTCATTTAAAGCAGTTAAAATGAAACTTGTACCAATGGTTCTATTTTTTTTACCGGCACTGTACATCATGCATGGAACCTAGGTATGTAAACATGTATACTTATGGTAATGAAAAAGAAGGATGTAGGTGGGTAGGTAGTTACATACATACAATACTTCATAATTTAGGTGCAATATGCATACATAAGATTCATGTGATTTTTAAAGACACATAGTATATATAAATATAAGAGGGCGTACATTGTATTTAGTATTAAGTAAGGTACGCAAAAATTGGTAAAAAAAGAATAATAATAATGTTGAAATAAATGGATAATACACATAATTATGTGTAGTTTGAGCGAAAACAAAGATGCAATTTGAATTCATGGTTGTAGGACGCGGGAAGTCACTGATTGGCGTCAACATGGCGACGTCCAGTGATACAACGAATACTACACGTCAATTGTGCTTATTTTACCTCCAATTGGTAACCATCGGATACTGGTCTCGTTCATCCGAACTTGACTTGCTAAACTAATAAGCGCGAGTGTTGAACAAAAGACAAAAATAGCAACACTATAATCTTCTGTCGGAAATGACTGGCTGTATAACTGGGCTCAAGCCTTGGACGAGTCTATCAGAAGGATGGTGTGCGGCGGATGAATTCACCACAGAGAATCAACGGTGCCATCAACAGCACTGAGGACAGAAACCGAGAGGAGTGTTCCCACTAAGGTGACTTCCCGGCCAAGTAAAGCAACAACAAGCCTCGGATACGGACGGATTTATTGTTGACGAACCCTGCAAACGAAATAAGGACAACGAACTTCGGATTTGTACGTGGAATGTTCTGTCTCTTTAGAGACCACGTGCCGCCGAACATTTAGCGGAGGCCCTAGGCTGCTACAAAGCAGACATCACCGCTATCCAAGAAGTGCGATGGGATGGGCCGGGCAAACGAAAATTGAAAGACTGCGATATCTACTATGGTGCCTGCTATCGACCACAAGGGCAACGCCTTTTTGGGTGTGGATTCGTCGTTAGAGCCAGACTTATACAAGAAGTCTTGAGTTTCAACTGTGTGAACGAGCGCATTACGACAATTAGCATCAAGGCTGAATTCGCCAACATCAGCCTCATATGCGCGCTTGCCCCCACAGAGGAGAAAGATGACGACACCAAGGACGAGTTCTATGAGCACCTGGACAAGACGTATGAGCAATGCCCTAGTTATGACACTAAAATTGTCTTAGGCGATTTTAATGCCAAACTGGGAAGAGAAAACGTCCTTGGTGGCACAATCGGAAAATATAGTCTGCACGACACCACCTCCGATAACGGACTCAGGCTAGTCGACTTTGCTGCGGGGCGAAACGTTGTGGTAGCCAGTACGCAGTTCCCGCATCTCGATATACACAAAGGGACATGGCGAATTCCTGGTCAATCAACCGCAAACCAGATTGACCACATTGCGATCGACGCAAGGCACTCCTCCAGTATCAAGGATGTACGAACGTTCCGAGGAGCAAACGTGGACTCGGACCACTACCTCGTTGTAGCCAAGGTAATGCTTAGGATATCCAGACCAAAAGCAAAACGGGAAAATACTGTGAGAAAATTTGACGTCGGACGGCTACAGTCGCAGGAAATCACAAGGTCCTTTTCCGATCAAGTCTCTCACGCCCTCTTAAATCGTCCTTTGCTGCCAACTGCAAGTATCGAAAACCAGTGGAAGAGTTGCCAGGAAGCAATCAGAGATACCGCCTCTAACGTGCTTGGCCTCGCACGACCACCACAGCGAAACCCCTGGTTCGATGAAGAATGCCGGCAAGTACACACAGCCAAACAACAGGCATACAAAGCGGCGCTGCATAGAAGGACTAGAGCTGCTCGCGAGCTCTACGAGCAGAAGAGAAGAGAGGAACACAAGCTTCTAAGAAGGAAAAAGAAAGAGAATGAAAAGCGTGCGATCGAGGAAATAGAGGGATGCCATTGCAGGAATGAAATTCGGAAGTTTTACTAAAAAGTAAAAAGAATCTCCCAGGGGTACAAGTCCCGAACCGAAACCGGCAAGGATGATCAGGGGAACATCGTGGTAGAATCGCAGTCGGTGCTGCGGATATGGAAAAATTATTTCTGCAAATTGTATAACGGCGATGTCGAACCGAATCCCGCTATTGTGCAGACTGTACCACTCAACCTGGACGACTTAGGCCAACAATATCGTCCACCCGATCTCGACGAAGTAAAGATAGCTATATCTAAACTTAAGTCCAACAAAGCTGCTGGAGCTGATGGTCTTGCGGCCGAGTTGTTCAAAGCGGCTGGCGATGAACTGGTAAGGAGTATGCACCAGCTCATCTGCAAAATATGGTCGGAGGAAAGCATGCCCGATGAATGGAACCTCAGCATTGTTTGCCCGATGCTCAAGAAAGGCGATCCTTTGGCCTGCACCAACTACAGAGGCATCAGTCTTCTTAATACCGCCTACAAGATCTTCTCTGCCGTACTTTGTGAGCGCCTAAAACTTTTCGTCAACAACCTGATAGGTCCTTATCAGTGTGGCTTTAGGCCAGGGATGTCCACTATCGACCAAATATTCTCACTACGGCAGATCTTGGCAAAAACCCAGGAATTTCAAATCGATACTCACCACCTGTTTATCGATTTCACGGCCGCGTATGACAGCATCTACAGAGACGAGCTATATAGAGCCATGTCTTGTTTTGGCATCCCAACCAAACTCGTTCGTTTATGCAGGATGACGATGGAGAATGCACGCTGCTCCCTCAAGATCGGCAAAGACCTCACAGGCACCTTTGATGTCAAAAAAGGTTTTAGATAGGGCGACGTGCTGTCATGCGACTTCTTTAACATCATTCTTGAAAGAATAGTGCAAGACTCTCACGTCAACTCTGGAGGCACAATCTTTCAAAAGTCCGTCCAATTACTTGCTTACGCTGACGACATTGACATAATCGGACGAACAAAGCGTGATGTCAATGGTGCTTTCGTGAGTATTTAGAAGGAAGCCAAGAAGATGGGTTTAACAGTGAACGGGAGCAAAACAAAATGTATGCTGTCAACAAGAAAGGACACCCAGCACCGGCGTCTCGGACAGAACGTCACTATAGACAGCTATAATTTTGAAGTGGTCAGAGACTTTGTATACCTGGGATCTGCTATAAACTCAGCGAATGATACCAGTGCTGAGATCAAAACGCTACTATTGCCAACCGCTGTTTCTTTGGACTAAGAAGGCAATTGAGAAGCAAAGCCCTCTCTCGAGCAACTAAGCTGTCCATATATAAAACGCTCATCATCCCAGTCCTGATGTATGGTGCAGAGACATGGAAAATATTAACGGTGGATCAAAACGCGTTAGGTTGTTTTGAGAGGAAAATTCTCCATGTGATTTTTGGTCCCGTCTGCATAAATGAGGAATGGAGAAGACGATACAACAACGAACTATACGGGCTGTACAGCGATAACGACCTAGTCACAAAATTGAAAAGCCAACGAGTGAGATGGCTGGGTCACCTAGAGCGAATGGACACCAATGCTCCGGCCCGGAAAGTCTTCGAATCCTGCCCCGTGGGACAGCGCAGTAGAGGTGGACAGCGTAAAAGGTGGCGCACGCAAGTGGAAGAGGATCTCAACCAACTTGGAGTGCAAAACTGGAGACAGATAGGTGGAAACCGAGCCGACTGGAAGAACCTTGTTGGTTGAGGCCCTGGTCCACCCCGGACTGTAGCGCCACCTTAAGTAAGTAAGTAAGTAAGAATATATCAAAAAAATATCAAAAATCATTAGACCGGTTTTATAGTAAATTAATTTGTATTATAAAATTTTGAAAACAGTTTTAGAAAAAAAATTTGAAACGGGATTTTGAAGATATGTATTATTAATATAAATTCGAATTTCAAAAATATTCTGGTTTTTGAAAAATCGATTTTTCAAACAAAATAAATACAATTATTTTTTAAAACTCGAAAATCTGTTTTTTTTTAACTTTCGTATGCAGTTTTATTAACAATTTTAGGGAGCATATGAATAAAAAAAATTATTTTAATCAGTTTAGCCAATGTTGAGAAAATCGAAAATATGAAAAGTGGTTCTATGGGAAGTACCGTTAATAAGTACGCAAAAAAAATATTTTAGATACCTTAAAGTGGACTGCACTAATTTATAAAAATGCTTGAAGCCGTTTTCGAGGAATAATTTATTTTCTTAACGGTTTTTTTAACATTTTTATGGGAGGTACCGTTATTTTTATTTTAGAAAAATAGTTTTTTTAACTATATGTATTCAATATAATGTCAAAAAACCACAATATACGGAGTTTCGAAAAAATCTATAGTCGTTTTCGAAATTTTGAATTTTCAAAAAAAAATTAATTTCAAAATTTTTTTTTGTCAAAAATTTTCTGTTACAATGGTGCTTAAACTTTGTCAGAAAATCGAAAACCAAAAAAATGGTTATACTAGAGGTACCAAAAAAACAATTTTTTTCCAAAAAAAATTATCAAAAGGTACACTTTCCTTTCAATAATTAACTGATTTTTTTGGTATCAATGTCATACCAACCACACACACTGTACAAAAAACTCGTAATATTAAGAATTGTTTACACATAAAATATTTGTCAAGTCAACGGCCTTGGCTCTGATGAAAGCATCGCTTCCCATTGATCAGCGAAATCAAGCATCGTTGCGCGTGGTTAGTACGAAGATGGTGGACCGCGGAAACCAACCACGTGCTGTTGACATATGTTTCTTCTGTTGTGTGTTCTTCCTTTCTCTGTCTCTCTGAGTTGTATTAATGTATGTGATGTTAAAAGCCTGGTCATCACTCAATTTTTTTTATTATTATTTTATTGAATTACAACAATATATTTAAAATACTTATTGTGAACTTGTCATCTAAAATAACGAATTGAATGAACTTGAATTCTTTGCCTATTTAATATGACATTTCATGTCAAACTATGAAAAAAATAATGTACATAATAATACTATGTAATATTTTAACCTTTTTATTAAAAGAAGGGCATTCTTTCGAGAACTGTAAGCTACACAACACCGGTTATTAAATATTAAAAATAAAACGTTATAACGTAATTTAAAAGTTGAGTTATTTTTCATTTTTCTCTTGGAAACTAAATTTTACCAGCGCTACACAGAAACATTGGTCCTTCGAGCCCTAAAATAAAATATATACAACACAAAAGAAAAGAAAAAACTATAAAAAAGTGTGTGTGTGAATTTTGATTTTTTGACATTTAATTAAAAGTGAAAATTATAAGTACAAAAGTACATATATAGTTACGTATATGTATACATATATATATCAGATTTCACTTTCACATTAAATTAAATTAATTTTAAAATAAATTGAACAATTAAAAATTCAAGAACATTTGTGCTGTGCAAATCGGGATTCCCGCGACGTGTAACCAACAACAACACATTCATCACCATTTTTACTGAAGGCACACTACGTAAGTCCTTATTTTTAAAGTATTTTTTTAGTCTTTTTTTATTACATTTTATAAATAAAAGTCCACAATGTCGTTTGGGGAGCTTCAAAATGAAGTTTTGTCACAAATAGAACGTGACTTCACAAATTTTAAAAAGACAGGCCAAGCTCGGCGTACTGTCAACTATTTGAAAACGCGCCTAGAACTTTTGGAAGAAAATTTAGTCAATGCCAAAAGATATCACGAGGAAATTGTTAGTGGGGGAAAGCTTGAGGAGGAACTTAAAAAGGAAGATATGATAGCTGTATATGACCAGATTCGCGACAAGTATCTGCAATATAAGAGTGATTTGATGGATGCGCTTGACAAGATCACTCCACCTGCTCCTGCTCCAACTTCGCCGACAATTATTGCTACAAATCCCGCTTTATTGCCTCCAGCAACCACACAGGCTCCACATAATAATGTCCTTAAGCTTCCTGCTATTAAACTTCCAACCTTCTCAGGTTCTTATACAACATGGCGTTCTTACCATGACATTTTCCATTCTCTTGTGCATAATAATTCAAGCTTGAATGAAATTCAAAAAATGCACTTTCTAAAGGAAAGTTTGACTGGTGAGGCAGAACGACTTTTACATCATTTAGACCTCAGTACAGGAAATTACCAAAAGGCCTGGGATTTACTTAAAGAGAGATATGACCATAAGAGAGTCTTAGTAAACTCCTATCTTAAAGTTCTCTTTGGTCAAGCCACACAGATTAAAGAGTCTTCAGAAAATCTTAAAAATTTATTAGATACAACTACCGAAGTTGTTCACGCCCTGCAAAACTTAGAATTGCCAGTGGAACATTGGAATACAATTTTAATTTATATTCTTTATCAAAAATTACCTAGCAAAACGCAACAATTGTGGGAAGAAAAGCTAGGCAATGATAAAAATCTTCCTACATTTTCCGAATTTACTGGTTTTCTTAAGTCTCGTTTCAGGACGTTAGAAGCTATCGTACAGCAAGGGAGTTCAAATGCAGAATCCAAGCCAGTGAAAACGCCATCCGTTTTAGCCAAAGCTTTTCATGCTAAAACGCAGAGAAAACCACAAGCAAATACGCAGCAATACGTGTGTCAAATTTGCAAGCAGGGCCAACACTCTCTTAGGAAATGTAATCAATTTTTAGCTATGGATTATGCTAAAAAACAACAAGCTGTTCGTCAGATTGGGGTTTGTGAGAACTGTCTTGCTTACAGCCACACAACACGAAATTGCCTAAGTAACCGTAGTTGTTACTTTTGCAATCAGAAACACCACTCGCTTTTACACAACAATTCATCAAACACACAAAATTTGTTTTATAACAAAACCAACTCAACACAAAATTCAAGTTTTTTTACACCATCCCAATCACAAAATCAAACAGCTCAACCTCGGAATGATCATTTAGCCGTTAACCCAAATGCTTCTGCTTTTGAGCCCACAGGTAATAGTACATCAAATTTCAGCACTCGACACAATTTTTTTGCGTCACAACTGGACGAATCAAAAATTTTGCTCGCAACGGCTATTGTGAAGGTACAGTCTGGAGATGGGAAATTTGCTGACCTACGAGCCCTGATTGACCCGGGCTCAGATGCTACCTTTATATCCGAACCTGCAGCAAAACTACTCAATTTAACACGACACCACACTAACCTACGAGCCCTGATTGACCCGGGCTCAGATGCTAGCTTTATATCCGAACCTGCAGCAAAACTACTCAATTTAACACGACACCACACACATGTTAAGGTATCAGGGTTAGGGAAGGTTAGTAATGGCATCAGTCAAAGCTATGTTGAACTAATGTTTGCTTCCAAACAGTCAATTTTTGAAGGCACAACCAACGCATTCATTCTCAAGTCATTGACTGGCTTTCTTCCGGCCCACAAAATGGTACTTCACAATTGGGAACACCTTGCTAATTTACAGTTGGCAGACCCCAACTTCGGTATTCCCGCTCCCATCGACATACTTTTCGGTGCAGATGTCTATCCAGACATTGTTTTACCGGAGATAGTTCGCAATGAGCATGAAATCGCACCTATTGCTCAGAAGACCCATTTTGGATGGATTGTTTTAGGTAAAATTCATGAGACAATTCCGAAAACCATCCGCAGCTTTTTTCAACACGTCGATCTCGATAAGCAAATTCGAATGTTTTGGGAAATTGAAGAGACTCCGTTCATGACTCAACCGACAGATGAAGATGCCATCTGCGAAAAGCATTTTTTGGAATCTACCAAACGTCTGCCAGATGGACGATATGAGGTTGCACTTCCGTTCCTAGGAGGATTTTATCCCGAACTTGGATCCAGCATTGAGAATGCAATGAGGCGCTTTTCATTTCTAGAACGACGATTTGAAAAGGAGCCACACCTGAAAGTGAGCTACAGCGGATGCATTATGGAGTACCTTAGCCTAAATCATATGGAAGAAATAAATATAAATGATTCAATTTTGAAATCACCCTATCATTATTTCCTTCCCCATCATGCTGTGTTCAAGGAATCTAGTTCGACCACAAAACTAAGAGTCGTTTTTGACGCAGCTGCAAAAACCCATGATGGGACATCCCTAAATCAGCACCTGATGATCGGTCCTAAATTACAAAAAAACATCGTTGATATCATTTTAAAATGGCGAACATATCAATTTACAATGACTGCTGATATAGAGAAGATGTACCGACAGATTTCCGTCAAACAACCAGATCAGTATTATCAGCTTATTCTGTGGAGAGAAAACCCTGATCTGCCCACAAAGGTTTTCAAACTAAAAACGGTCACTTTTGGCACGGCGTGTGCGCCTTACTTGGCCATCCGTGTCTTACACAAAGCCACTGAAGATGAGGCTGTCAAATATCCAAAAGGAGCTCTAGCCATCAAGGAGGATATGTACGTTGATGACTTTATTAGTGGAGGAGATTCCATTGATGAAACTCGTATAAAACGCGAGGAAGCACGCAATCTTTTGGCATCTGCAGGGTTTAAGCTTCTAAAGTGGACGTCCAACTGCAAAGATCTCTTACAAGACCTACCCAAGGAAGATTGTGAGATAAGCTTTGAACTCCCCTTTGGATCAACTGATCATGTTAAAACCTTAGGCATAAGATGGCATCCAGAAAAAGATTCTTTTTCGTTTCAAAATTTTCAACACGACACTGAAGAAGTTACTAAAAGGTCGATGTTATCAGCGATTGCCAAACTTTTTGATCCACTTGGCTGGATTGCACCATGTGTGATCAAGGCACAAATTATGATGCAGAAGTTATGGTGCAGAGGAAATGACTGGGATCAACCGATTCCATCAGATTTAAAACAAGAATGGCAAAGTTTTCGAAAAGAACTGCCTACCATACAACACATTAAAATCCCAAGGTGGATAAAAACACACAACACAAACAAATGTATGGAGTTGCATGGCTTCAGCGATGCGTCTGAGAAGGCTTATGGCGCAGTAGTCTTCATGCGTGTTCTTGACAGCTTTGACAATATCCACATGCACATAATAATTTCGAAAGCCAAAGTCGCTTCACTAAAAACAATCAGTCTACCCCGACTTGAACTTTGTGCAGCTGCCCTACTGGCATCTTTGCTCAGCTACACAAAAGAAGTACTCAATATACACAACGCAAAAATATACGCCTGGTCAGATTCGATGATCACGTTGGCATGGATTAGCGCACAACCGTCCAAATGGACAACTTTTGTCAGCAACAGGGTTGCAGAAATTCAACGCCACACAAGCTGCGATACGTGGAAACATATTCCAACCGATCACAACCCAGCTGACCTAGCATCTAGAGGCATTTCACCTTCAATTTTAGAAACCCAAGAACTATGGTCGACAGGGCCATCATTTTTGCGGGAGAAGTGGCACTATGAAGTACCCGAGCAGCCATCTATATTCGACACTGAGGAAGAAAAACGAGCTGTAAAAAAACAATGTACCTTAGCCAACTCTGATGCAGTAGATGATGACATCAACCAAAGCATATTAAGATGCTCGAGACTCTCGAAGACTATCCGAGCAATAGCCTTCTGTTGCCGTTTTCGAACAAATGGCCTAGCTAAAAGAAGGAAAATGTCGAGGATTTCAGGAGAACTAAACACCGAGGAACTACGATGTGCAGCGTTGTTGGTCCATAAAGCAGTACAAAGGCTTATGTTCACCGAAGAACTGGGTGAATATGAGAATAAGGATACAGTCCCAAAATCCTTGCTCTCACTCAACGCTTTCATCGATGGTGATGGCATACTACGCGTCGGTGGACGGTTGCAGAACACACTACTCCCATATAGCCAGCAACACCCGATTATCTTAAAAACCAACTATCATTTCACCGAACTTGTGATACGAGATGCACACAATAAAACCCTGCATGGAGGAAATCAGCAGACTGCGGCTTATATTCGTATGACTTACTGGATCAGCCGGTTGCAGAACACACTACTCCCATATAGCCAGCAACACCCGATTATCTTAAAACCCAACTATCATTTCACCGAACTTGTGATACGAGATGCACACAATAAACAACTGCATGGAGGAAATCAGCAGACTGCGGCTTATATTCGTATGACTTACTGGATTATAAGCATCAAAGAACATGTAAAAAGCTATATACATAAATGTCCAATATGCTTCAGACACCGAAAAATAAATTTACAACAGCTCATGGGAAGTCTTCCATCACCACGAGTACAAATGTCCAGACCATTCACCAATATTGGCGTGGATTACGCCGGACCTATTGAAATAAAAGCCTGGAAAGGAAGAGGAGCTAAGACTTTCAAAGGATATTTTGCAATTTTCATTTGTCTGGCTACAAAGGCCATTCACCTTGAGACAGTTTCAGATATGACCACGCAGGCATTTTTGGCAGCTTTTCGTCGCTTCACAGCACGACGAGGCATTTTTACCCAAATTTATAGCGACTGCGGCACAAATTTCGTGGGAGCTAATAGAGAATTAGCCCGGATGCTAAAACAAGCTAAACACGATTGGAAAGAAATTGCTGGAGTTCTTGCCAATTCAGGAACTAACTGGAATTTTATTCCCCCTGCTTCTCCCCATTTTGGCGGTCTGTGGGAAGCTGGGGTGAAATCAGTCAAACATCACCTTAAAAGAACCATCAGAGATGAGAAGTTAACCTTCGAGGAGCTCTACACGCTTCTTACGCAAATCGAAGCATGTTTGAACTCAAGGCCTTTATGCCCTCTATCGGATGATATTGATGACTTAGATGTCTTAACCCCAGGACACTTCCTAATTGGAGAACCTCTTTTATCCATACCTCAAAAAAGCATATCACCTTCAGCACCTGTAAATTACCTTGACAGATGGACGAGAACTCAAGTATTCGTGGACGCTTTTTGGCGCAAGTGGAATGGAGAATATCTTTCACGACTTCAACAACGGCCTAAATGGACAAGAAAAGAAGCTGAGCCTAAGATCGGTGGACTTGTCCTGGTAAAAGATGAAAGGCTTCCACCAAATCAATGGTTATTAGCCAGAATCACCGAAACACACCCCGGAGTCGATAAATTAATACGCGTCGTAACCCTCAAAACGAAAAATGGTATTATAAAACGACCTATAACAAAAATATGCTATCTTCCAAGCAACAAATCCAATGATGGAGACACAATTATTTAAATAAATTAATTTCTTTATTAATAAAAATGAAAATTTAGTAATAATAATTCACAATGAATCATATCGCATTTGATGAAAACCCCAGCTAAATCAAAACCGAATTTAACATTGTACACAGAAAAAAAAATCCTAGCCTCTACAATAAAAACTCATAAAAAGGAAAAATATTTTTTTTATAATTTTATTTCATAAAATAAAAGCATGTAATATCAACATTATGAATAACAACACACATGAATTCTAATATTAATAAATAATTTAAAATATTTACCACAACACAGAATTTAACTCAACACAACACAAATAAAAGCATAATAATACACTATACATTTTATAAAGTATAAATCAACATGCCGACGGCATTTCACATAATATAAAATGTATATTCTACATTTACACAACAGTTTAAATCATAAAATACACCACACTTAAACACAACACATCATTAAATTTAATACTTTTTATTTGAATTGGGTCACTAAATTCCCTGCACTACAATTCACTTTATTAAATTAATAACAAAAACCCGAAATTGAATTTAAACTTAAACCGAAAACCAATTACGTCATTTAAATATTTTGGCAAAAGTCAGCCATTTGCAAATTTTTATTCTTTGCACTCAACAAAAAATAACTCAATATCTTGCTAAGTACCCGCCTACAATTTTTCGTAACCGACTCGCAAAAAAAACTCACTCGAAAAAAAACACCCGAAACGATAAAAAAAAAACCCAAGCACAAACACAAACCTACCAACAGACAAAGGGGGAAATTAATCAAATAATAAAAAATTAAAATATAAAAACAATTAGATTCAAAATTAAAAGAAAAAAAAAACAAATTTTTAAATAAATAAAAAAATTAAACTTAGCAAACAAAATCCACCCCGCGCTATATGCAGGGTTAGCAGCAACCACCCATCAGCAACAACAGCAACCCAGCATCCAGGAACCACTCACACAACACATCACAATCACAATAATTAATTGAATTATATTAATAATTATTCAAAACGAATTAATCGGTAACCGCACTACCGATTAGACAATTTAATTATTACTATTATTATCCCGAACAACACTTCAATTAAAAGACGAACACGTAACAAAAAATATAAAAAAAAAATCACCACTCAACCGAAGAACCGACCGTCAATGATTTTCGCACCGATCTAATGATCCTATTTTCAATTGAGATGACCGGCAAATTGTATTTGGTTGTAAAAACAACAACTACAACAACCACACTACGCACTTACTCAATGGATTAACTGTCCAGAAAGCTTTGAATGGAATTTCTGAAAAGGAACGAAATAACAATGTTGTTGATGCATAAGAGCATAACTGTTATTTTAGTTGTGTCTTTTGCCCTTGAACTTGTTTTTTTTTTGTTTAAGTTCTTTTGCTTAAGTTTTTTTTTCTCTTTGCATGTAATCAAGAAAGCAAATCAATTCTTCGTGTGCCGTACTGAAGCGAATTTACTGATGAGAATGTACAGGGCCGCCTTCAATATGTAAAGGGCCTTTGCGAACTTGTTCACCGGGGCGGAGAATGGTCATCACTCAATTTTTTTTTATTATTATTTTATTGAATTACAACAATATATTTAAAATACTTATTGTGAACTTGTCATCTAAAATAACGAATTGAATGAACTTGAATTCTTTGCCTATTTAATATGACACTTCATGTCAAACTATGAAAAAAATAATGTACATAATAATACTATGTAATATTTTAACCTTTTTTTAAAAGAAGGGCATTCTTTCGAGAACTGTAAGCTACACAACACCGGTTATTAAATATTAAAAATAAAACGTTATAACGTAATTTAAAAGTTTAGTTATTTTTCATTTTTCTCTTGGAAACTAAATTTTACCAGCGCTACACAGAAACAAAGCCAATGGCCTCGTTGCCAGTGCTTCAGTGTCTCTACTTCGTAGATTTATCTACGGAGTAGTATAATATGTAATGTAATGAAATCATTATTTAAAAGAGATTCGTCTTTGTTCTATTTAATAGTCAAGTATTTATTTTTTTGTGCAATAAGGTATTAATTAGGAAAAGAATAGCGTCTGTTATTTGGTCTATGTTTAATTCGTTATGGCTAATGCGAAAGTAAATTTTGGTTTTAAACTCAATGAAATAATCCTTTAAAATAAATACTTTCCTGTGTTTATTAATATTGTTTGTGGATTGTTCTAACGTATATGCCAATATGTTTGCTATGTTTCCTAATTCAAGGTAAGCTTTTCTTTTAAAACTAAATGTTGTTTATTTAAGCCGTCTAAGATTTTAATTTCTTCTCGTTGACTTTTATGGACATATTCACTATTCTCTTTGGTTATTCCAATAGCTTCTTTATATTGCTCAGCATCTTCTTTATCTAAAGTTCCAACTAAATTTTTAAACCTGACCCAACAACATTTAAAAGACCTCTTTAATATCTTCTATCGACTCCTAATAAATTATATATGACTGTTAAGGCTTTTTTTAAATTGAAAATCTGTATTTTGGTTTTCTTAATAAACTCTACGCAATCGGGTAGTTCTATCAAAAACTCATCATTTACGTTGGCTACGAAATTAGTTATAATATCTATTTGGTCTGATATTTGACGTAGATCAATATGAGTTACTATGGAAATCTTTCTAGTTTGTTGTCTTAATTCTCCGATGTCTTATAGTATATTCCGTTGGAGGGGATATTCTCCCAAATATTACCCAAAATGCCATTTAGAAACAGTAAAAATTTGTAAAAAAAAAAACGTGTCAGTTCTAATAATGTTTTATTTTACCTTTATTATATTTCATAGATCTATTATTTCGTCTAATTATAATAGAATTGTCTAAAACTTTTATGATCTTATATGGACCTATATACTTTTCGCTCGACTTATCCCTCCTGTCATTTTCCACAAGAATTAATTCACCTTTCTTAAATTGTTTTATGTTAGAGTTTATTCTAATAAGGTGTTTTTTTATAATACAATTCTATATACTACTGAAATTACTCAGCCAAGTAGAAGACTTAGAATTATATTTATTTGGACTTGTCGAATTATTGATTCAAATAGCTTTTAACGGCCTTAAGTCCACAAAATTTTCGTTTCATCCCGGCAATCTCACTTGGACTCATCAGTGGGTTAGTGAGCGCCTTACCAATACGCAATTTTTGTTAAGTTCATTTTAACTTACTTGCATTTTTTGACAAAAAAGCAATGTGAACTATATCCAACAAGATTAAAATTTTAATCATTAAAATTGGAAGATTTTGTCCTTGGCCAGACATAGTTAATAAGAAGGGTTTTTTTTTTATAATACAATTATATATACTACTGAAATTACTCAGCCAAGTGAAAGACTTAAAATTAAAAATACCGTTTTATGAATTCAATAGACTTTTCCTGTAAACTTGGTTCTTATCAAATGATAGCTATTACTAACAAAAAAATTCTCAAATTTTTGTTATCAAAATCGTTGGAGCCGTTTAAGAGAAAAATAAGATTTTCCTTCAAGGTTATATGGCAGGCCTAAAAATAAAATTTCAATTTCCCTCTGAGGAATCGCTTAAGCTGTTTAGGCTGTCGCTCTTTATACATACAGACGGACAGATTGATAGACTGACAGACTAACAGACTGACAGACAGACTTTTTTTGGCGATCACTTTTTTACGCTTCTCTATGATCGTAATTTCATGTTTGATTGTTAGAATTTTTTTTTTACGAATACATAACTTGCCTTATAGTACCTATAATCGTAAGTAAAAAACCACTTTATTAACTATGTATGGCTATGGACAAAATCTTCCAATTTTAATGATTAAAAATGTAATCTTGTTATATATAGTTCAGATTGTTTTTTTGTCAATAAATGCATGTAAGTTGAACTGAACTTAACAATAAGTATTGGTAAGGCGCTCACTAACCAACTGATGAGTCCAAGTGAGTTTGCCGAGACGAAACCCAAATGTTGTGGACTAAGGCCGTTAAAAGCAATTTTAAATCAGCTTATTCTATTGTTTCCATTCTTACTAATTTGAGTTGTAATTCTTGGGTATAATCTGTTGTAGTTTTAAAACTCAGATTACTAATTCACTTGGAATGTTAGCCATTCTTCCAAATATCATTTCATATGGAGAAAATCCCGTGCTATTATAAACTGTAGTATTATGACAAAATGGAGCATACCTAAATAATTTCGAATATTCCGGTTTTGTTTTATCTTGATTAACTAATCTCAAGTATTCGCCTCATCTCGCATGAGATCTTTCAGCTGATCCATTCGATTGTGGATTGCATTGCTTGTACGTAGATGCTTTATACAAAACATCTTGCATAAATCTTTCATTAATCCGTTTACAAATTCACCGCCATTGTTTGTAAGAATTATTCTGGTAATCCAAATTTAGTATACATTCGTCAGTAAAAGCCCTGGCAATGGTTACACTTGTTTTGTTCTCAATAGGAATATATTTAATGAATTTACTTAAATCATGTTGGATAGTCAGTGAATAAATACATTTCTTATTTTCGATGTATGGACCTGTCAAATCCACTGCTACTTTTTCAAGGCTGTGTCCTGCTGAAGTCTCTATTTTTATAGGATTTTTTCATGGATGCCTATTTATGTTTTGCCTCTGGCATTGATTACACTTTTGAATATAATTTATCACATCTTTATTTAAATTATCCCAATAAAATTTTTCTTTAATTCTATTTAGTGTAGCTTTTTGTCCACAATTACCTACAATCAATTATATGGTATTCTTTAACGATTGATTTTCTTTCCTCAAAGTCATTTATGATTTGAATTCCCGATATTTCACTGTTATTTTCTTTTAAAACACTATTGAATGTTCTCTTCTCATTTTTTTGTATTTCCGTCCTATTTTCTTTTTACTTTCTTACTAATGGATGGTTTTCTGATCCAAATTCTTCTTTATATATTTGTCTTATGACATCTTCATTTTCCTCGTCTGAGGAATCTTGACCAAAAATTTCTTCAATTAATTCGTTAGTTCGTTCATCTACCTTAGTTACTGGATAAGTATTTTGCTCGTTTTGCACTATATATAATTCTGCTTAATTCGTCGGCTACGACGTTATCTACGCCTTTCTTGTATGTTATCGCGTAATCGTATTCCTCTAGTTTTAACCTCCAACGTAAAAGCCGACTTCCCGGGCCTTTTACATTAAATAACCTCGTCAGAGGACGATGGTCGGTTTTAATTTTAAGATTCTGGCCATATAAATAAGGCCTAAAATGTTGGATTGCCCATAAAATGGCTAGGCATTCCTTATCAATACTACTATATCTACTTTCTGCTTGGTTTAGTGTTCTACTTATGAAATGAATAGGTAAATCTTTACCTTCTTTTTCTTGGGATAATATTTCTCCTATGCAATTATTGCTGGCATCTGCAGTTAGGTTAACGGATTTTTCGAAATCTGGATATTGAAGCATTGTAAAAATTTTCAACTCACTTTTCAGTTTGTCGAACGCGGTTCCAAATGCAAATTGAATTTTCTTTAATAATTAATATAATGGGGAAGCTATGGTACTAAATGCTTTAATGAATTTTCTATAATAACCTATAATACCCATAAAAGTTTTTACGCCCTAAGGGTTCCTAGGACTTTGTTAGTTATTTATAGCTGTGATCTTATTTAAGTTCGTTGCAAATCTTTTACTAGTTATATTCTACCCCAAATAATCTACCACCTGCTTAAAAAAACTCAGTTTTGCCAATTTGAATCTTCAGATTACTTTTCTTGAGTCTTTCGAATATCCTTTTTAATCTTTCAGCGTGTTCTTCAACTGTTTCTCCGAAGACGAAAATATCATCCATATAAACAGAACAGTCCCTACCTTGTAACCCGTCAAGAACGTTATTCATTAACCTTTGAAAACAAGCTGGAGCGTTCTTAAGTCCGAATGGCATTCAAAGAAATTCGAAATAAGGTAGTAAAGAATTTTGCATTCCCTAGTTTATCCAAAATGTCTTGTATGTTAGGAATAGGATAATTATCTTAAACTGGGATTTCGTTCAACTTACGAAAATCTATCACCATACTCCTGAATTTTACTTACGTCTAATTATTTTTTGGAACTATCCATAGTGGACTTGACCAATGGGGATATACTATGTCTTATAACATTCACGTCCAGAAGATTTTTAATTTGTTTATCAACTTCTGCTTAGTGTA
This sequence comes from Philhelius pedissequus, assembly GCA_910595825.1. Lineage (NCBI taxonomy): Eukaryota > Metazoa > Arthropoda > Insecta > Diptera > Syrphidae > Philhelius > Philhelius pedissequus. Next base: position 108,480,954 of record OU343160.1, read on the forward strand.
CTTTGGGTTACATATACGTTTTTGAATTAGTAGGTATATCATTAATAGTACGAATATTATGTTTTATAGCATTAGTTTCAGATAAACTTCCGCCGTCTAAACTAAAAATATCTTCATATTCTTTTATTATTTTTCTTGAAGAATCTAATTGTGGTTTATCCTTTAAATGTTCTAACCTAACCTGACCCCATATTTTTTTGAAATTTTTCGGAGTCTTTTCTTCTGTTTGTCTTTATAAAATTCATATTTAGAATATGACATTAACATTATAGGTGCATTTGAAGAATTGTTTTCTTCAATCTGTTAGCCAAGGTATATCGGAACTTGCAATGTTTCGTTATTATTTTTAATACTATCAGAAGTCAGTGATGTTATTGGTGCGCTTGAAAGTTGTTTTTCTTCAATCCGTTCGCCAATACAGTTTGAAACTTTTGGGCCGATATACACCGACCACTGTTAAGCAGCTCTTAAATTTATGAGGCTCATAACTTGAAAATTATTTGTGCTATTCACCAACCACTTATAACTATTTTTCGAAGTCCGAAACTAAGAACAATTCCCTCTTCATCAGGCACACTCAAACTGCAGAACTAAACTGTTTTCGAAAACGATTGACAGCCAGCTGACGGCAAACTGATATTTGTTATGCCAAGAATAAATTATTTCTATAGAAATTTGTAAGTTTCTTTTCAGATTAAAATAAATTAACAAATATATTTTCAAACAAATTATTTTTTTAGTTACCTCCAATTTCACAATGAACTACCAGAGATGCCAACAGCCGGTGCTGATCCTATAGAGGTTGAATAAATCAATTAAAATTACAAATCCTTCTAATGCAAACAAATTAGAAGAGTGAGGATATTCCAATGGATAACCTAGTTTTGTATTACAAGGACAGCACATCAACATCCACTGCGGCAGTCAACCACTCCGTCATTCAATAAGCCAGCACCATCCATGAAGACGCCTCCGTCACAAATGGGTGGACCATAAGATTTCTCTTCTAGACACAAATATGAACTGATTGTACTGAGAATATGTTCTGTTTTGTAGTCTTCCTACAGGTTGAAATATAAGTGAAATACTCAAAGCTGCCGCAGCAGCTTCTCCTAAAAAGGGAACTTGATGATACTCTTAGAGAATTAATGAAAAAGGATTATTGCGTAAGATTAAACAATAACAAGAAGGCCGAAAGCGGAAACAGATTCAATAATTTCCTTTCACAGACAATCGAAGAACCTGTTGTTGGCCAAGAAAATAAATTGTTTATGATTAATCTAATCCATCGGTCCCTCCTTCCAAAAAGCAAACCATAACACCAAGCTTCGTCACAGTCAGAGTGTCCAGGAAGTAAGGATGATCTCTTATACTTTTAAAAACTAATTTATATATAAACTATTCGTATTTTCGTATTTTGTCCAGAATCAAAAACTGGTCCATCATCCATCAATACTATCGACAACATATCCTCTTTATAACATACTTCATCATCCGGTTTAGCAGAGTTACAGAAATTATTGGCTACGGGCGGGGTACCATCGCAGTAAGCTATCCTACGAATACATTGCTTGCTCACACAATAAAAGCTGATACTCAAATCTTCCTTAAACAACACAACGTAAAGCATACGAAGTCATGGTAGCTGATGAGAAACAAGCCGTTGAAACGACGTATTCAGCTGAACACGGATTATGGTCAATCAAATCGGAGGTTATCTGCACAAGCATCAATGCCAAAAGCTTCTCCTCAACAGCAACAACCTCTTCAACCACCATTACAACAACCTCCTCAACCATCATTGAAATTTGTTGATTTGATATACATAAAAACGTTGAAACGAAAAACAGTTCATGTTGTACGTTTAACATGGTAGCACGTGCTACCACCGAAGAAATTTCTTTTTAATTTGTCCTATTTTTTTTTTTAAATACACAAGGAAATTCTGTTATATTTTTATTGAATTTTATTTTCCATTTATGTATTTGTTACGAGACCACGCCGTGCTTCCTAATGGATTACGGAAGAGCGGGTATCGGAGAGTTAAATAAAAGAGATTTAGTTTTTCTTTAATAATTTTATTATTTATTAGGCCCGCTGTCTTAATGCTAGGCTGCGACCTTTAGTACTATTTTATAATTATTTAAGTAAAAGGCCCGCTGTCTCGATGCTAGGCTGCGACCTTTACTCAGTTTAACACTCAAATTAACTCTGAAATTAACTCTGACTCTTCGATGAATGAGGGAAAGTATTTATACCCTCAAATCCAACTAAATCCATCCGCACCACGCATACCCAAGCTCATAAGTTAAAAGTGCAGTTTAACATTTTTCCCAAGCAACGCACCAATCATCATTTTAGTTATTTCGTCACCAAGAATACCACTCTTGCATCGCCCTCAATATAGTACAATGTACCTCCGTCTTTCATCGACTATGATATTGGTCAAGCGTTCTAGATACAGTTTATTGTACCTACGCCTTGACACAACCATAACATACGATGTTTACTACACTCACTCTGTGTGCAGTGCCGCTTGCCCTTGACTTTGGATTTTAATAATTATGTATCCATTGTCATTGAATAGAGGCGCTATCGAGTCATAATTATATTATTTGTCGCATTGGCACTTGACTACAGAATGAGTGTGACGTAAAAGGCAATTGCATGAGAAATGTATCTATAGGTATACAAACAAATGCAACAGTCGATCTCGTACTGTGGAAGTGTTAACACGTTTTCAGCTTCCCAGTTTTTCCAAATTAAATTTCGTGTGTGAGCTTAAGTTTTACATTAAATCAATATCTCATAAGTGGTGCAGTAGCACAGTGATAGAGTGGCCGACCGAGAATCCGAGGGTCGCCGGTTCGATTCCCATCCGGGCATCAGAACTTTAGCAGCTTTTTTTCACAACCGTGAAGTGGAAAACTTTATTGGTTGGGAAAAGAGGCAAAGGAGGAGGAGCTTAAGCACCGGGGCATCGAAAGGTGTCCTAGGGCCAATGAGGCCAGCGATGGCATCAGCTGAGGGAACATCGAAAGATGTTCCAATTACAAGCAGTGATTCTGCAGCAACAACATCAACAGCAATAACAACAACGGCAACATCATCCGATGCTAACCAAAAGCGCAGAAAGAGGATCAAGAGCGCACCAAATTTGGTAAAGAGGAGATCCACGGCCACCTCAGCAAAGCTGCCAGCTGGGCTGAATACGTCCGATATAGACGAGACGTCAGAGGCAGCTAGACACTTCACCCGAAGAGGGTATTGCATATATGTCTGAGGAAGGAGAAGGGCACTTCACGACGGGCGATAGTACTGCCTTCGTGAACCTCTCCACATCAGAGGCGTCATCTGAGGAGGACGAGGAACAAAGAATGATCGCTAAAATTGTAACAATGGAGGCAGAAATCCAAGATTTGAAAAGTAAAGTTAAGGCCAGCCAAGAAGCGCGCCGAGCGAAACAACTAAAAGAACTCGGCGAACAAGAACAAAAACAGAAAAAAGGACAATTACAAAAACAACAGCCACCGCAGCAGCCAAAACAACAACGGCAAAAACAACAACAACAGCAAGAGCAGCAGACACAAGCCCAGAAACAACCGCAAGAAAAACAGCAGCAGCAGATTCAAAAATAGCAGAATCAACAGCAGCAGAAAAGTCAGTCTCAGCAGCAGCACCCACAGCCGCCGATTACGAAAAAAGAAAAGGTGCCACCCATAAATACTTATAAAATGGAGTTACAGGATACCATAAATCTATGTAAGTTGACCATAGGTCACAATTTTACTATTAAAACATTAAATAACGATAGACATGATATCCAGTGCTTCACACTGGAACAGCACAAAAAAATTAAAGAGTTGCTAAAAGAAACTACTACTGAATTCTTTAGTTTCACCCCTAAAACCGAAAAATTTCAAACGGTCCTTTTGAAGGGCATAGATTCCTGCATGGAACCACAGGTGCTCTTAAATGAACTCCGCCAAAAAGCGAATGACGATCTGGACTTTATCGGGGTCAAGCCGTTCGCTACAGTTAGAGCTAGGCGGGAGAAGCGGAGTCTTCCCTTCTTCCTTGTTCAACTCTCACCCAGCAGCAAATTGGATAGTTTGAGGAGTATATCTGTCCTCAACTTCCAGGTTGTAACTTGGGACAAATTAAAATGGCGCGGCGACATGCTTCAATGCATGCGCTGCCAAAGGTTCGGCCACGCCGCAGCAAACTGCGAAATGCAGTCACGCTGCGTTAAGTGTGGAGAGAACCACAATGCAGATGAATGCAAGTTAGGAAAGGAACGGGTCGAAGATAGGACCCAGCTTAAATGTGTACTCTGCCGAGGCGGCGGACACCCTGCTAATTATCGGAGATGCCCGACGTTTCAGCTTATAAAAATCAATAAAGCAGCAAAGCAAACAGTGGTAGAAAAGCGTCTGTTAAATATGCATTACTCAGGTAATATAAACACCCACGTTCGCGGTTAGAATCAGACTCAGCCTGGTTCTGGCGACCTACCTGGAACTTCTTGGTTAAACTTCCAAAATGCATAACTAAGCTTTGACCTACTGAGTTGCATTCTGGAAGTTGATTTGTCCCACTAAGCCATTGCGTCACAATAAGTGTGAAACCAAAAACTGTCACTATGCATAATAGTTAATTGTTATGCATTCTGACTCAGTGGGTTAGGAGGTGAGACGTTTAAGGTTAATAAATATACGTATGTATAACATCCCTCCCCCCTTAGGGAGTTCAAGCCAGGTCTCCAGAAATAGGTTCGTCTTTCTTTATTAAATAATTAAATGTTAATACTAAATTTTACATACATAGGTATTTAAATTAATTAAATTTGTATATCATATTTTCATGTTGTTTTTTTTTTTTTTTTTTTATATAATACTCTTTTTTTTACCCTTTTTACAGTTACAATACTTAATACCTAATTATGTATATTTTTCTCTAATTTTATTTCTAATCGCTTCTTTTTTCTAATTTTAACCACAATGCAGAACATAATATTAAATTACAAAACGATTTATAATGTATACGTGTGTATGTATAGGTAGTAAAGAAACTATTAGATTTGAGGAAAATTATAACGGTTTTGTTCTCGTTTAACAAAAATAATAATGAAAAATATATAATACGCTTAACAATGTATAACAAATTGCATGGTTTTGTTTTATTGTTTATATAGTATTTTAAAAATTTAAAGTTGACTTAAAAGCTTAGCTTTTTGGCAAATTTCATTAAAGTTTTTTTTTTCTAATAATTATATAAATGTCAATTTATTAGGCAGTGGTGACGCTGAAACTCGCTATGTCTGCTTTAGGCTGTGGCGTTGATGGTGCACGTTTCCTTGGTGTTCGGTTGACTGTCAGCTCACGGAGTGGTAGAATGGCTGATGGTGCTTTGGCTCGGATAGAACGAATGGTTTGTGCTCTGGACCGGAGACATCGGACTAGACAAATGACAATAACCGCTACCGCTGCTAAGGTGACTAAGGTCAACATGGAGTAGCGATGTAGTGACAACTCCCATTCATGATCTGTCACTTTTCGCTCTGGGTTCAGAAGGTTCCATCCTTGTTCAAGCTCTTCCATACTCTTTTTCCCAACATTAAGTTCGTTGGCAAAATGCTTGTGGTTGCCAATAAGTATGGGAAGAAGTTTTGGTGTGGGTGCTTGTTTAACTGGAATGGAATTGGCTTGGAATGCTTTCACAAGTTCTGAGTGGTCCACCATTGGTTGTTTGTATTCAGTAGAAACCTCAGAGTGAAATTCGTACAGTAGCTTAAATCCTTTGGCACTGGCTTCGCAGGGCTGCTCCATCTTAAGGATTCCTGAACCGTTGAGTGTGGCTGTATATTGTTGGTCAGCACACTTCAAGTTCAAAACGAAGGAATCCTTTACTTTGAAAAGCCACTCGCTCGGTGCCGTCATCTTTAGAAATATTCCTTTGCTTGCTGGAACCGCAGTGTATTTACACGAATCTTTTGATGAAGCTGCGTGTTGTAATAGTTCTACTAAGCATTCATTTGATCCAGATGTGAATACCGGGGTCTCGTATCGGCATACCGCAATGTCCTTTTTAGCATCTCTTATTGCCATATGTGAGCATCGGGAATACTGTTCCTCATTCAGCATTACGAAAAGGTCGTGGTTATCAGATTCTGCTATGTATTCATACTTTGCATCTATAACCAGATCCCATCGTTCCTCTAAGACTGTTGGTAAGGCGTACACTTTATGGATGTCAAAATGCAAGGAGTCTGGAAGTGGAAGCGTTACCTTAACAAACAGGTTTCCCTCATTTTCAAAGACTGTTGTTCTGGCCGCTGAATTAATGATGCCAAGGTTCTCGAATAAGAATCCTCCTTTGACCGATTTCTTAAGCAGGTCAGTTATGTTTCCTACGTCCAGGATGAAAGAGTGGAGTTTATTTTGGTTAAGGTCATCAAGTATGGAAAGCTCCAGGGATTGCCGGTTTTGGACCTCCATTATTTTTGCGGTGATCACTGATATCATTGCACTCGCTTCGCTCCTCATCTTAAGCATCGAAACTTCCTTGTTTGTGAATTGGCTGTAATTTAGGAAAGATTCACTTAGATTTCCCACACCTGCAGTCACGTTTTCCATTTCCTCCGCTAGTTGTGAAATTGGCTTAGTCAATGTATCGAAATTTGATTTCATGACAGATAGTTGTCGGTGCATTAATTGGAACGAATCCTCATCCCGTTTATGTAGGAATTCCAACTGATGGTAGACCTTTCTAGCATCTTCGCTGTCCATCGTTCCGAAGGCCCATTTGGAAAATCCTCCGATAAACTCTAGTGCGCGCTTTTGACGCTTCGAGTGTATCAATTGCCTCATACGATTTGCTGTTTGTCGTAAGTTTACGATATTTGTCTCTGTCTCCTGGGCGACCAAATGGCAATGGCGTTGAAAATCATCGTCCGCAATGCTCCTGCACATGGTTTCTAGCCTGTTGTCACATTTTTGCACAACCTGAATTACCATTTCGTATTCCATTGGTGTGAACTTCGTCAAAATTGTCCACGTATCACTGTAGAATACGGCTTGTTCTACCGTTTCAAACACTACTGGCGATGTTTTTTGTAATGACTGGATCTTGTATGGTTTCTCATTCTGTGTCTGCCCGGGATAGAAGTTAATAACTATTTGTACAGTTAATGCAAAATACCGTAGGTTGAACATTTTCCTTTCAACTCGATAATTAACTATATATGTGTTTAAGAAGTGTTTTTAGGCAAAAAAAAACTAAATAGAAAAATTACTTATAGTCAAAGATTTTATGTATTCTCAAAAAAAAATTTTATATAGTACTAGATTTATCATATATGTATATTATGTAAATAATATGAATGTAATGTGCCTTTCCTTTTGAACTCGCTTTGTTTTTCCTTTGTAAAGAACTGAAAAGAGAAAAAAAAATTAGTTAGGTGAACTAAATTAAGCATATTAGAACTTTTCCGTTCCCTTTTAAATTTCCTATATTTGAGGCAGTGGGTAAAGCTTGAGTAGTTTAATTTCCGGTCCTATCTATACCTGTTAGCGTCGAAGGTTAGTGAGTGTAATTATTAGTGGTGAAAAGGTTTTAGTTTAGGATATTATTCATAGTATGTGTTTAAATTTAACTATAATTAACTTGATTATGATAAGCCTTAAGTTGGTTGTTGTGTACTCGTTTTGTTTTTCCACCTACTCGAATATTAGTATTAACAGAATCATTCACGGACACCACCTCATAGGGTCCCAACCAAATAGCTGAAAACTTATTCTTTCTAGTAGGATTTTTAAGCAAGACTTTTTCCCCAACCGCAAACGAGGCAGGATTGGTATGATGGTCGTATTGTTGTTTTGATTTTTGTTTTTCCAGTGCCAAATTTTTCCTCGCTAGTTCGTGCGTCTTCTGTAGTTGATGCTGAAGGATTTTTGGATAATCTTCCGCATTATACAGAAATGTAGCAGTTCTTTTTAAATTTGTTGGCATTTCGAATTCAAAACCATACAAACTCTTCGTTGGTGTCAGGTTAGTAGCTGTATGCACGGTGTTATTATGGACATGCATCGCCTGTCTCAACCATTGGTCCCAGCACCGATCGTCATTATCAAAATTAGTTCCATTATCTGTGACGAGTGTTTTAGGTATGCAGAACCTTGTAACAATCTCCTCGTAAAAGGCTCTTGCTACTGTAGATGCTTCCGCATCTGGAATGGCCACACAAGTCATATACTTTGTCAGGTCGTCCTGGAATGTTAAAATATACCGGTTACCGGAATACGTCAAAGGAAGAACACCGACCATGTCCATGTATACCTTATCGAATGGGAGGCATGGGGTGTCTGTCAAAACCATTGGCATTTTGGTTAGTTTGCCTGACTTATTTTTTTGACATTTTTCACAATTCCTGATATAATTTGCAATGTCCTTTTGCATATTTTTCCATCTAAACTGACGACGAATTCGTGCATAGGTCTTCGCCATTCCCTGATGTCCTCCAAGTACGGATTTGTGGAAATCGCGAAGAACTGTTTGTATGTCTTCAGGATTTTTTAGAACGTGAAAGTCATCTCTACTTGCTTGCTTGTTGTTATCCTTTTAAGTAGTTTGTTTATTATTCTTTTCAGTATCCAAATTTTGCTTATTTTTTTGAGTCTTACTTCTTGTCTGTACAATTTTAATATTATCATTTTCTTTATAAATCCTACTTAACGCATCTGCATTGCAATTTCTTTTACCGGGCTTATAAATGATTTTATAATCGTATTCAGCTTGTGATGGAATCTAATAAGTCGTGTGGTTGGGTCCTTAACATTAAATACTCCTATGAGAGGACGGTGGTCCGTGTAGACTGAAAACGGTCGACCTAAAAGATATGTTCGGAAGTGCTTGCATGCCCAAACTATGGCAAGCAATTCCTTTTCTATAGTCGAGTAATTTTTTTCTGATTTATTTAGTGAACGGCTAGTATAAGCTATAGGCTTGTCTTCACCCACATTACCCTGGGATAAAACAGCTCCTAAAGCTTCGTTGCTGGCATCGGTTGTTAAAATAAATTGTTTTGTAAAGTCTGGATAAATAAGTATAGGTGGTGAAGAAATCGCTTTCTTAAGGAGCTTAAATGATATCTCACAATCTGGGGACCATGTGAAACTATTTTCTTTTCTCAACAACTTTGTTATTGGGGCAGCTATTTTAGAAAATTGTGGAATAAATTTCCTATAATAATTCGTAAGTCCCAAAAATGATAACACCTGTTTTATTGTTTTAGGTATGGGAAAATCTGAAACACATTGGGTTTTGGCTGGGTCAGGCGAAGCTCCGGCTTCAGAGCATATATGTCCCAAATATGATACTTCACGGCATAGAAAATTACATTTCTCGGTATTTAATTTGAGATTATGCTACCTAAGTTTAGTCAAAACCTTTGAAAGCTTTTCGTTGTGTTGCTCTAGATTTTTACCATATATAACAATATCATCCAAATATACAAAACAATCAATGCCATGCAACCCAGTCAGGATGTGATTCATTATCCTTTGAAACGTTGCTGGAGCACCGGTTAGACCAAAGGGCATTCTATTGAATTCGTAATGTCCTGTGCTGGTACTAAACGCCGTTTTCGCTCTATCAGCTGGATCGATCAACACCTGATGGTATCCACTTGCTAAATCCAAGGTGGTGAAAAATTGGCAGTGTTCCAACTGATCAAGAATTTCTTCGATTCTTGGTAGGGGGAATGCATCTTTAATTGTTACTTCATTCAGTTTCCTAAAATCTACAACCACCCTCCACCGTTTTTTGCCTTCAACCGATTTTTTGGGTACAATAAGCAAAGGCGAATTCCAAGGAGATTTGCTTTCCGAAATTATGTTTTGATCAAGCATCTCTTTCACTTGCTTCTCAATTTCTTTTTTATGGATCTCTGGCGTTCTATATTGCTTTGTGTTGATCGGTGCTTGGTCAGATTTGGTGGGAATGTTGTGGGACAAAACGGGGGTATAACTTAAATTATCACCTTCTAATAGAAAGACATCAGAAAACTGAATGCATAACTCCTCTACAGATTTTTTTTCCTCCTTGGTTAGATTTTCATCTATTTTAATGGAGCTTAGAAGATTATTTATCCGTTAATTACTGGATTCCCTTTTAAAATTTGTTAATATTTTACCCCCGTATTCATTGTTTTCAATAATTTTGAAGTTTTTAAATTTGAATAGGTAGGCATGAAATTTGTGTCCATGACATAGTCCTCTGTTGTGCAGCTTAAAACAGGGACATGGACGTAATCATTATTTGCCTTAACAATTGTGTTTCCCAAATAAATTCCATTATCAATTTCCTGCGAATGTATAAGCAGTTCATTTGATTTTGAATTTGGGATTTGGATCTTCACAATTGTCTGTGTCCGAGCCCCAATCTTGCACTGCACAACTTTTTCGTTCACTGAAGACATGGTAGCTAGACTCGAAGGCAAACATTTGAGGGGTAAATCAATTAAGACTTCCCTTTTTCCATCTAAAAACGTTATTCGTTTGGAAACTGCGTCGATGATCGTGTTATTCCATAGGATGTCACGACCTAATATACCATCCGCAGGTATATCATCGTCATCGACTATGTTCCATTTAGTCGAAAATTTTTTTGGGAAAAGTAAATTAGTCTTAATTGTACCCAATGTTGTGCCTACACCACCAAAAACACCACCTAGTTGCTTTGTTTCTCGGGTGTTAATATTGCTAGCATTTTCTAGAGAACTTCGTTTAAGTATCAACAAGAAGAAGTACTTTTCCGTACTTAGCTAATGATGTGGGCAGCTCGACGAACACATCGTGCTTACGAATGTTCTTAAATGTATACAATATTTTCTTCTGGTTAGTTTTTTTTTTCGTCATAGCGAACTGGTTCAAATACTTACAACAAAAACTAAAAATAAAGTTCTTAAACGTATTCGCCAAAAAGACAAAAAATTTATTAAACATTACGCGACACTTACTCACAACCAAGCGAATAACCATAAATTTACTTGATCTAGGACAACTTTTGCCCCAGATACAGGTTCTATAGTTTTTTGCTTCGTTTTGCTTACCGACTGAAAAGTAAGGAAATTTAACTCTTTTGAGTAAGTTTTCTGATTTATTTTTATTTTTTGTTGTTTTTTGTGCTGTAATGACATAGGTGGTATTTGGCTGCCTAGCTCTGATGACATCATTTTTTTATTTGAAGAGGGATTTTTTGGCGGTGTTTTGTTTGTGGAGTGTACATTTGGTGGGGCACAGTTTATTGAATTAAACTGGCCCCCGGGCCGTTTCCCGATTGTTCCTTCAGATAATTCCTTTTGGAGAAACAATCCTCCTCCACATGCCCCATCCTAGAACACCACTTGCATTTTATTCTGGGCTTTTTTGATGTTACTCGTGTAACACGTATTTGTGAACGTTGGCAACTGTTTTGATTATGCCCATAATCTTCGCAAGAATCACAGTATGGTGTTCTTTTGCGTATTTGACACTCGGCATAAGTGTGATTTTGTTTTCCACAAAATCCACATTTTTTAACAGAATTTGCCGTTCTATTTACGTGTCTAGTACTTGGATGGGGGGAGTTTAGATTTACCTGGTTATTTGATTGATGTAACTGATTGTTGGGTGGTTGGAAGTGATTATGATATTGTGGTGTATATGAGTTTTGAAGACTATGTATATTTGTATGTGGGTATGTTGGTTGCGGTGGAAGTTGTTGAGGCCAGGTGGGTGGGTACGCACATGGTGAGATAGCACTGAACACATTTGATTGAACTCCCCAGTTGTTTTGAGTTCCCATTAAAAGGGATGTTCTCTGCGCCAAATCAGCCAACTTTGTTAAGTCAGTTTCAGCAGTTGTCAGCATAAACTGACGCAAAGCAGGATCATACAATCCCATTTTGAAAACCTTAACTAAACTATTATTGAGTTCAGCCACCAACGCTATTGATTGCGCTTCACTGTAACGTGAATCAATAATCTCTTTCGCTTTCATTTTCAGCGTGAGTAAGCGTCGAGCGAATGACTGGAAATCTTCATTCGTCAGTTGGTGTGATTGATTAATTTCAAGCATCACACTGTCAAGAGTTATAATTGTCAGATACGCTGTTTTTATAACTGACTCCAGTTCTGCTAAGGTTTTGGGAGGATTAGATCTAATTAGTTCAAATGCCCGTTAGCCTTGTGGAAATGCAGGCCACATACAAGTCTTCGGCTTCACCTGCCTCTAGGCATTTCAACCCTAAATGGCAAGCGTTTATAAGCTCGTATACTTTGCTTGACAAGTCCGGTGTCCTTTGCCCTGAAAATAGGGGTATGACACGGGAAACAATCTTTGTCACCTTTTCGTATGACATATTGTATATTTGACTGTTAATTGGTTGTACCTCCACCAATTCTTGTCTTAAGTTAATATGGTGCTTTTCGATACCTGTGACAGGAGTCTGAACACCCTTATTTACAAGATTTTTAGTGACACGGGTTTTTGGAGACGATGTAAAAAACAGGGGTAAAAAATTTTTTGAAGAATCAGATGAAGCTGACTTTGAATTTTTTCTTTGCAACTCCTTTTGGGCTGACAAGCTTTTAATCAACTCACTTGTTAGTTGGTCAAGTTGTTCGTCAGCTTCGTCTGCTACTTGTTGAAGTTGCTTTTCAGACTCCTTACGCAATTTCTCGCTTTTTTCAAGTTGCTTGACTAGCTGTCTGTCTCTTTAGTGGTTCTATTTCTTATATTCTGTACGGCCTTAATATATTCCGTCAGAATCGCGTCTGTCGTTTCAATACGCTGAAATTGACCCCACTGAGAGCTAAGCTGAGACTTAACCAAACTAAAAACCTCGGGATTTAAAATATCCTTAAGTTCTGAAAGGAGTACCTCGTTGAGTTCTTTAAGTTGTCGCCGTTGCTCTTTTTTCTCTTTTTTAAGAGTTTCTAGTTCCTCTATTAAATCATTAAGTTGGGCCTCAATTTCTCTCTTGGCCATTAACTTTATTGATATTTACAAGGAACTTCAGGCTTCAACCCAAACTCAACCAAAAAACACAATCAAACTAGTCTTATTAATATTCAGAAAAAAATAAAATTTCTTTAAAGAAGAGGAGAGGAGGGTTGTGTATGTGTTCAAAAAAAATCAATTAGAATGAAAAAAATGTAAATTATGTTAAACTTAAATAAAAAACATCAACTCAATATAATCATCAAAATTCTTACCAGACCTTCTATTTTTAGTTCACTTTGTGATAAAATTAATTTATTTCACTTTCAAACTGTTTTATTTTTATCGATTCACTTTTCTCGTATGTATGTATGTATATTTTTTTTTTTTTACTATAAATTTATTTATTTCACTTTACGACTGTTTTATTTTTATAAAAAGATTCGCGTGCCGGCTGCGCCAATGTTAAATATGCATTACTCAGGTAATATATTATAACAAAATATTAAGTTTGCGATCAAGAAAAATAACCAAACGCTCACGTTCGCGGTTAGAATCAGACTCAGCCTGGTTCTGGCGACCTACCTGGAACTTCTTGGTTAAACTTCCAAAATGCATTACTCAGCTTTGACCTACTGAGTTGCATTCTGGAAGTTGACTTGTCCCACTAAGCCATTGCGTCACAATAAGTGTGAAACCAAAAACTGTCACTATGCATAATAGTTAATTGTTATGCCTTCTGACTCAGTGGGTTAGGAGGTGAGACATTTAAAGTTATTAAATATACGTATGTATAACACGTCCAACAGTGCGCCCTCCTACAACAACGCCCGTCAACCCCCAAATTTCTTACGCCCAAATGGCGTCAGGAAGGGGAAGCACGGTAAAGCCTACACCAAAGGTGTCCCAACAGGCCCCCGTGCCTAAGGCGCCGGCGGCACAGGCGGATATTATGGGCGTTCTACTGGCAATCCAGGGCCAGTTGAACGGCCTCCACAACCAGATGAGGGAGCAGGCGACTAGGGTGGATTATCTCTACTCTGTTTTGCCGAGCTTAACGCAACTTAGAGGTTAAGGGCGCGCTGCCGGAGAGGCCCTTTAAGATCCTAGCTGTGAATGTAAATTCACTGATTAGGACCGAACGTAGAGCGAATTTATTCCAATTGCTTAAAGACATAAGTCCAGATGTGACTATGGCTAGCGAAACTAAGCTTAACCAGAAACATAAATTGACTAACAACAATTACAATATCGTAAGGAGAGACCGACCCAACTCCACTCAAGGAGGGGGCATCGCAATCTTTATACGTAAAGGTATTAGTTATAAGGTAATATATAATAGTGATGTGCGTAAATTTCGGACGTTAGAGGCATGCATCATATGCATTCATCTCCAACAGGGGAAGCGAATGTATGTGATCGCTGCCTATGCACCGGAAACACCTCAGCCCACACAGTTTATAACAGAGCTTGAAAAGCTTTTTGAATGCTTAAGATTGAGCTCGGAAGAAAACTACTACATATTGGCTGGTGATTTGAATGCCAAACATATAGATTGGGGAAATCAAATACAAAATCCTCGTGGTAACCATCTGTATAATTGGATGGATCGATACAACCTGGAGTATCGCATTGAACTTCTCGCTACAGACAGGTCATCTTTTCCAAGAAGCGGTGCCTATCTGGATCTATTGTTGAAAGACGCAAGACTAACAATTACTGATACTGTGGGCCATCGGTCTAAAAATTGTTTAAGAACGATCGAGTACGACAGTGACCACTGCGGACTCGCCGCCGTAATACAACTTCCGAACGCGCTTATGGAGTTGGAGGAGTATGTACCGGTGCATACTTACAATTACAGTAAGGTGCGGTGGCCACGCTTCTCGAACGTCTTATTGAGCGAATTACGATCAAATGGTATATCCCCACCAAATGACAGGAACATGACAAATACTGAAATTGACAGATACTTAGAACAAATGGACGAAACAATTCAACGAACAATGGACAGGACAATACCGAAATACAAAGAACGTAACGCAACTGACATGTACCGTAACGCGACAATTGATGCATTACACAGACAAAAAAGTGGCTTACTGACAAGACTAAAACGCTTGTACAGACGGTTTACTGACACACGAGATCTGGAGATAAGGACACTGAAGTCGTCCATCAAAAACATCAACCAATTGATCAAAGAAAATTATAGGTTGTCCATTAATTTGTTTTGGGACAACAAAATTCGGGCCGTGAACAGTACCGACCCGAGTATGTTCCCACAAATTAATAAGATATTCAGAAGAAAAGATCAAAACGACCTTCCGTGTCTTAAGCTCCAGAGGACGACACAAAACAGAGACGTACTTCTGACAGCAGGCATAGACCCAGATGACGCCGTCTTGGACGATCATCATGACCTGGAGAACAGAGCTCTGCTTCATCACTTATGGCTCCGAAACGATATAAGCGAATGGCGTACTGAGAACCTTGGTTTTACCGGGTTTAATGATGAAGATTTGGCAAACGCCATAATCGCCGACCGAAATGGGCCCAGTCCCCTGTTAATTTCGAAGAATGAGCTCCAGCTCATCTTCGATTCATTAGAGAAAAAGAAGACTGGAGGAGTCGATGGTATATCCCATAAACTAATAACGTAAAGACCGGAAACCTCTGCTTTCATTTGACATTTGCCTACAAGTTGAAACACGCACACAAGTAACTTTTCTGTTCCTCTTCCAATAGACACATTGATAAAAACGCACACAAGAATCTTTTCTGTTCCTCTTCCTATAGACACATAAACAACACGGCCCTAGTAATTTGTTTTTGTTTTGTTTTTCGATTTCCCATTTATTCAAATACAACAATGTAAACAAATGGGTTTTGGGGGGTGAAACGTACGAAAGTTTCCGATCTTAGTATGGCTTATTTGTGGTATATCCAACGTTGTACTACGACATTTGCCTCAAGAAGCAGTTGACATTTATACGACACTGTTTAACAACGCGCTGAATAATGCATATTATCCAGTGCGGTGGAAGACAGCTGTGGTGCACCCTCTCCCAAAAAAGGGAAAGGACAACTCCAATCCGGCGAATCTCCGGTCGATAAGTCTTCTTCCGAGTATCAGCAAAGTATTTGAAAAGGTTATTAATAGCGCCCTGTTCAAGTGGGCGGAGGACAAAAATATCATCCCGGATAATCAGTTCGGTTTTAAGGCGGGACATGACACAATTCATGCCGCGTCTTAACTAGTTTCTGATATCCAATGGAACAAAATTAAAAAGCAGTGTACGGGTGCCTGTCTGGTTGATTTGGAGAAGGCGTTCGACACCGTATGGTTAGAAGGTCTCTATCTAAAGCTAACCAGACTAGGTATAAGTAAACCTCTATTGTATATGCTTTATGACATGCTAAATGATAGAAAGTTTGTTGTCAAGAGTGGCAATGTAACTTCTACCGCAATTTTTAATATTAATAATGGTCTTCAGCAGGGAGCGGTTAACTCGCCGATTCTATTCAGCATTTACACCAGCGATCTGATAGGTAGTCTAACTCAGGCAATTGCCTACGCAGACGATCTAATTGCGTACAGAACAGCTAATACAGTTGAGGCCATCAAAAGTCTCTTGCAGAGTAACTTCGACAAGATTCAGCGATATTGTGATGACTGGAAGTTGAAAATCAACTTCCAGAAATCAGAAACTATTTTGTTTAGGACTCCGTTGTCTAGCGCCTCAAGGGATACGAGAAAGAACTGGCGCAAGCTGGTGATCGTAGGGCCACATGGACATCCACTGCCGAGTAAAAGTGTAGTAAAGTACCTTGGCATCTGGTTGGATCAGTACCTGTATTTCGACAGACATATAGGTGCTGCTTTGGCCAGGGCTAGGGGAGCCTTTGCCTTGACAAAACGACTGTTTTATAGCAGCCGTCTTGACAGCAGGGTGAAGGTGATTTGCTACATGGCCCTCATCAGGCCGATGATTGCCTTCGGATGCCCGGTGTGGTTCAACGTTGCCCCATCTCAAATGGAAAAGATTCGGGTGTTTGAGAGGCAATGTCTTAGACGTTGCCTTGGATTACACAGAACAGCAGAGTCGGAGTACACAAGATATTATTCCAACCAGGTTCTATACAACCGAGCCAACATAAACAGAATAGATCATTTTTTGTTCAAGCTGATTCGGGGTCACGTTGCAAGAGCGATGTCCTCAACCAACAGCTTAATTTTTGGGGCTTATTACCCCAATAACGAATATTTCGAGAGTGCGCGGTTAAGTGGTTACATCCCTCCCGAGGCATTCCTCTATTTAGACAGTCGAGGGCTGATACAGGATGGAGGGGCGGTTCCGCTCATCTACCACGTCAGCCGGAAAACTGTGGACTCCTGTATGGTCGAGACGTCATCGCTCAAGGTGGAGAAGAGCGCCTTCGGTTCAGTAGGACTGTGTCCGATCGGGACCGGAGAGATAGGGCGAAACAGGAGAACCAGTTCTGGTGGCTCTCTGAACAGCATCGTGATATTTAAAGTCGATGAAGATGGTATATGGCCGACTTACATAGATTTAGGCAATTAGGTATAGGGAACAGTCGGGGTGGCACCAAAAAAAAAATTAAAAATATGTATGTATGCGGGGCATACGTAAATAAAATAAAATAAAATAATTAGATTTAATTAAAATAGTTTTTAGGTCGAAAGACATTAGTTCTAAGAGTTATTGTTTAGTTTAGAGCGCCCGTAGAGGGCCAGTAAATTAGTTGTAAGTTATTGATAAGTAGACTAGTTTTAAACATTTTTGTCTAGCTTTAAGATAGTTATAAGTGAATATGAAATAAAAATGAATTTACAAAAAAAAAAAAATACAAACAAATGCAATGGGAATTCCATATTGTGTACAAAAATAAAAAAAGAATATGATTTAGTGGGTATGGCATAAACATGGAATGTTTATGCCTTCGCGGAGTATAGAGCATGATGCCGTGGGAAAGAAGATTGTTTTTAGGAGAGGCGAGGTGGTGGTGTGTAGTGTGGTCACTATATCCCTCCCCCCTCAAAAGAAGGAAATTCCATAGGTGGAATTTTCTGATATGTTGATAAGAAATCGAAGGGTCAGGCTTTACATTATAGTTTGTATCATTTGAAATATTTACACAGGATTATTAAAATTTGTCTTTATATATATTTTTTATATTGTTTATATTATGTTTCATTTTTATTTCTGTTGATATACATTTTTTTTCATTTGTTTATAAAGTTAAACCACATATTAAGAATTATGTTCCTAAATAAAGTTTAATTACATACATGTCTATATCAAAAAGTGTGTGTTTTTTTTTTTTTTTTTGTTTAATATAAAGTTAAATCTGTACATCTGTCTTTAAGTGTTTTATATTCTTTGTGTGTTTTTTTTTTCTTTTTTTTTGTTTATTTATTACATTTGTTTTCTTTTTTTTTTTTTTCTTTTTTTTTTTAATCACTAATGTTTAGAACTAGTTTCGGTTCTGGGATTGGGAGTGGTTCGTTTCTAATTTGAGATGGAGATGGGAAATCTTCTAAAGGTTTGGGGAGTTCGACAGTGGCTATATTATTTTTTCCTTTAAGGCGTTTGATTAGGCGGCGTAAGCAGTATGCTAGTATAAAAAGTATAGCATAAATTACCGTACAGTGGTGAACGTCGTGGGAGCTTATAGGTAAAAGTGAAATGTTTTCTTCGGATTTTACTTTATTTATTTGTTTTGATATAAGTTTAAGTCCATCTTGGCTAGAAAATTTTATAAAGGCAATCTGATTATTTTTACTGATTTGTGGAAGTGAAATGTTATCCAGATAGTTTGATATATTAATGGGTGGTATGTATGAATTGTGAGAGATAGTATCTATCTCGTTATATGAGTGGATTATCAAGTCTTTAGATTTTGTGTAGCAATTTCCCATTATTTCTATGGTAGCTGTATCATGAAGGGTGTACGTTGTTAACTCTTCTTTGCAAATCTCGTCTATCTCATAATTCTGTGTGGTGGAGAATAACCACTTGTTGTGAGCGGATAATTGCAACCAAATGCTCGAAAGATTTGCTTCTTTTATGTCGCATGATGGTGGTAGAGATTTTGCTCTACGAAGCAATTCTACTTCGCAAGTGGCGAGCTCTGAATTTGAATTAGAGGGTGTGTCATTGGACATAAAAATGTTTTTCCTTGATGTTTAAAATTTGCCAAGTCGTTGGAGTTTAGGCTGCTATAATACTCCTTGTTGAAATCTATTATCAAGTAATCAGTAGTGGGTTGGACGTATAGTCGTGCTGATTGAACTGATTTTGTAAAGTGTTAAAATGTCGTCTGTTACCAGTGACGAAATTTTTGTTCCCCTCGGGAGGTCTTGTTTTATTTTTGATAAAATTGACTCGAGTTGAGTTGGAGTAACAATATTCAGATGTGGTTTGCCATGATTGATATCGCTTACTAAATCAATTATTTCATCAATTGTGTTTTGATGACGCATGAGTATCAATGTAATTAAAGTTGTTAGGGATTCGATTTCGGATAATAAGAATTGTTCTTGATTGGCATTGTTTATTTGATTTGCAAGTTCTCGGATTGTTTCCAATTTTGAAGTAATGGCAAGGAATTGATTCTCCATAGCTGATTCCGATTTATTAAAGACATTAGATGTAGTTTCTAGAAGTATAGTTTGCTTTTTTATTAATGTTAACAGATGCTTTTCGTTAGCTTCTAACTTTTTTATTTGTTTGTCATAATACTCAGCGTCTTCTTCGCTAAGAGTCCCAAATAAAGTTTTGCTTATTATTCCTACCGCGTTTAATAAAGCTTTTTGCATATCGTTCCTGTCCCCCGTGATAAGATTTTGTTTTTGTTTTACCCCCAATAAAATATGGTTTAGTTCGCTAGACACGCTATTGCACAAGATATCGCAACTTACTTTCCCTTGTAGTTGCTCACATAGTTGTTCTAATTCAGAGACGTAGAGTTGGGCACTGTTAAGGGCTGTGGTAAATGTCTTCATGTCGTAGTAAACTATTAGTTTCCATTCGTTGGAATATAATTCTGCTTTCCCCCATTGCTCAAAGTATATGCCTGGGTTGTCCCGTATCGGTGTGATTTGAATAATTCCATAGGTCATTGAAACTAATTTGAGCCATAGTGTTAAGTTTTTTAATTTTTAGTAAAGCGCATAATTCTTTGAACATGGTACTTAGGAAATTAGTACCTTGGTCAGTCAGTAACGTAGTAGGGGAACCGTGTCGGCATATTATATTTTCTGAAAAAACTCGTGCTACTGTTGAAGCTTCTGCATTCGGGATAGGAAAAGCCTCTGAAAATTTAGTGAGATCATCCTGAAATGTTAGTAGATATTTTTGATTATTATAGCTAACTGGCAGTGGACCAACTATATCTAATAGTGCGTTTTCATTAGAGCTCAAATTACGTAATTTGGCAAATTACAAAAAAAGTGTTTTCATTACAAATTATCTCATTTCGTTTGACATCTGGCTGAATTTGGCTGAATTTCATTTGACAGTTCTAAAAGTTCTTCAAAGTTGATTATTAATCGATGGCCTTTCCCAAAACCTACATAAAATATAGTGCTCCATACTAAAAATGGTACAAAAGAAAATAATAAATATGATTGTACACTAAAAAAAGAAAAAACCTTAATTATTAATTTTATTCCACAGCCACACAAAACTACAGAGTTATTTCAAGTGATTTGGAAAATCGATCCATCGTTGATATTGGTAATTAAAAAAAAAATATTTGTTTAGCTCTTTAAATTGACGGTTTTCTACTATTTAGGAACATGAAAGAGATATTTTAGATAGAGTTTTGTATGTCGATGAAAATAGACTATTATTGGAGTACATATTCGGGATATGAATGTTCGTAATTCGCTATAATTTATGATAATGTTTTGGATTTTCAATTTTTTTTTTATTTAAAGCCGTCTTCAAGTCCATTGAACCCTAACACCTGTAAGATGTAAGAAAATACATTGTCTAATAAAAAGCAAGAAACAAAATTCTTTCCAAAGTTCTCGATATCCCCAAACAAAAGTTACAAAGTGACCAACTGTTGTCCTGCAAGAAACGTCTTGATACTATCACAAAGGTCTTGCTCGATAATTTCGCCAAATGGCAAACTGCTCAGAAACGTGGTCAATCATTGTGCAATTCAATTGGAGCAATTAAAACAAAATGCCTGGAAAACAAGAACCCAGGTGGTCCATTATGTGATAAACTGGCCATTATGTTCAGTGTATTCGAAGACATTGTCAAGAGTACAAAGGAAGCATTGAGGCAAATTAGTGCTTTGGCTAAATTACAAGGAACCAGTTTCCGAAATCTTCTATAGAACGTGGTTCATGCAGGACTTTATTGATTTTACGAAAACCATCCTGGAACGATATCAAGCTGAACGTCATATACAAAAATTGTAACAGGTAAGAAGGAATGCCTCGGCCCATTGCCGAGAGGGATTCGACTCGATTCGGTTATCCAGTCTGTGGGAGTATCCTTCTCATGTAGATGAAAATGTTAAAGTTTTATGTTCGTTCTTAGTTGAGGAATTAAAAGTCAAATAAATGTTAAATAATTGTCAAAAAAAGAATAAATTTTCATGTTTTTGCATTGGGTAAAAGTTGCATTTTATTTCTGTTTCAGTGAGAGAACATACAATTCCTTATTTGGCTACGGATAGCATATGTATGTACATACATTTTTACTTGCGATTATAGGTACTATATGCATAAGTTATGTATTCGAAAAAGAAATAAATTTTTCCTAACAATAAAACATGACATTACGATCATAGAGAACACCAAAAAAGTGGGACCCCCAATCCCGTCTGTCTGTCGGTCTGTCTGTCTTTCTGTCTGTCTGTCCTCGAGTCTACAGAGCCTAAACGCTTTGATAGATTTGCCTCAAACTTGGTACATATTGTTTGTCGGTAATATGCCCACACGTTTTTCTCATTTTTTGTTTAAGACGACAAATAACAGTAGCCCCATACATTTTTTTTGGCCAAAAACAAAAATCTTATTTTTCTCAAAAACGGCTCCAACGATTTTCATAAAGAAAAAACTGTTCATTAATGAAGGAAAAGGGTACCTTTTGATAATTTTTTTTGGAAAAAATAGTTATTTTGGGTACCTCTAGTAGAACCATTTTTTTGGTTTTCGATTTTCTCGGAAACGGTTAATATGATTGTTTTGAATTTTTTTCACGCAGAAGCTCCCAGAGAATTTAAACACTATTGTACACTAAAATTTTTCAAACAAATTTTTTTTGGAAATTAATTTTTTTTTGAAAACTCACAATTTCGAAAACGTCTCAATAGATTTTTTTCAAAACTTCGTATCGAAAACGTCTCAACAGATTTTTTTCAAAACTTCGTATTTGGTGGTTTTTTGACATTATCTTGAATATTAAAAAAAATATTTTTCTAAAATAATAAACAACGGTACCACCCATTCAAATGTAAAAAAACGGTTAAGAATAAAATGTATTTCTGAAAACGGCTCCAAGAATTTTTATAAAAAAAATTGTCTGTTCTTAAATTAGTACAGTTCACTTTCAAGTATAAAAATATTTTTTTTGCGTACTTATTAACAGTACTTCAAATAGAACCACTTTTCATATTTTCGACTTTCTCAATATTGGATGAACCGATTAAAATATATTTTTATACAAATGCTCACTAAAATTAAAAAATTAATAAAACTGCGTACGAAATTTAAAAAAAAAAAAGGTTTTCGATTTTTTTAAAAATAAATAAATTTTTTGAAATTTTTATATGAATATTAATAATATCTTCAAAATGGCGTTTCAATTTTTTATTCTAAAAATGTTTTCAAAATTTTATACATACAAAATTAATTTATTAAAAAACAGCTGCAACGATTTTTTAAATTTGTTTTGATATATTCTTGTTTATCCATGAGTTTAAATTGCATCTTTGTTTTCCCTCAAACTATAACAACTAAGCAATATAAAAACATTTAATTATGTGTATTATCCATTTATTTCTACCACACTTACTAGTATTCCCTTGTTTTTAGGTAATTTTGCGTACGTCACTGAATACTATATACAATGTAGGCCCTCATACATTTACATATACATGTGTCTTTAAAAATCACATGAATCTTATGCATGCAAATTGCACCTAAATTATAAAGTTATATGCAATGCAAACGCTACCTACCTACTTGCATCCTTCATTTTTATTATTATATGTACATGTTTACATACTTAGGTTCCATCTATATATGTATGTAGATACATATAGTATTATATACTTACATAATTAAAATCCATAGCTTAGATTTATTAAATACACATTTGTAGATAGGTACCTATGTAACTATTCCTTGAATCATCCATTCGACAATTCATTATACTAAGAATCAAGGTAATCTTACCTACATAGGCTTTAAACCTGCATAGGATAACTACACCTAACTAACTAAACCTCAATGGTTAGCTACATAAAAGTTGTTAACTAAAAGAGCAAGTTCCTACGATCCAGTCGTGCATTTTATTTCTTAGGTAATAATATAGTAGAAATTGCGGTCAGTCTCATTTTAATTGTTTATTTGCTTACATTAAGGTCAGCTGTAAAAGAATTTGTATTCAAAAATTATATGAAAACAATTTACAATGTACACGAGCCAACGTAATTTCTTATTTTGTTTTCATTATCTTTTCTTTTTTTGATACAAATTTCGATCAATAACGCAGATAATTTCAAACTTAAAAACCGTGTTAATTTGCATGAATTTTAATCTTAAAGATTTGTGCATATTATGTAATTCCGTCAACAAATGTGTAGAAGCTTTCTTTAGAACGAGCGCCTTCTTCTTCTGAGACGCTTTGAATGATTTGATTTTCTAGTTGAAGTGTTCTCTTCGTGCTCTTGCTGATGGTTTCCAACCTAAATGAGGTCTTCATAATTCTTTGAGTGATCCTTCATTTGAATTTGAAGTTTGATTGCTTGGAATGGATTACCATCTCCACTTAATTTATAGTTGACTGTTATTGGGCCTGCTGCTGATGCTGGTTCTTCTATTAACTTCCCTGAAACACTAATCTAAAACACCAAAAATACAATACATACATAGATGACACGAAAACAAAATAAAAAATTATTGCCTTACCTACTTGCACACAGCATACGGACTCTTAAGGAGCTGAAAGCTTCATACCCAAGATAATATCTCGAATTTCCGACTGTCAGTGAAGCTACATTGACGTTGTTCTTATTACCGTAATCAGCCAAAATCATATCCTTCAACTGCACTTTGACCTTTATCCACTCCTCGTCTGTTAGTGTTGGCCAAATGTGAGGAGCCTCAGTGATTGTTGTTTTGTCTGGCTTCAGAATGATTTTTGTACGTTCGGTATTTACGTGCAGGGCTCTCAGGATCAAAAGTAATCGACTGAAAGCTGTTAAGATGAAATGGTTTTTAACCAATCGTCATTAAACAACACCATTTGAGGTTCGGTTGCCTTCAAAATCAAATCACCAAACTTTTCTACTTTCAGGCACGCCTGGAAAGGCAACTGCAATTCGGAACCTTTAATTACAATGTTGGGGAAATCCAATAAATGCACTTCCAAAGGATCCAACATTCCCTTTCTGGTTACAATTATCTGTTTCGGCATATCTGTATGATATAATTATTAAAATAATATTTACTATAATAATAATAAAAGGATACCTACGCTTTCTTCTTCGTGTTTTTATTTTGTGGAATAACAATTGATGTTTGAAAACGTCAAGTTTGACAATTTGAATCAAGTGGTTCAGTTTGTATTCAGTTTTGATTCAATTTATTCAGCAAAGGTTGTGTTCTAAGTGTATGTTAGTTTTAACTGAATGGTTTCATTCAATTTGCGAGATAATTTCGTGCAAATTATCTCAATTTGGAAATTTTATATTGTATGGGAAATGAGATAATTTGGGACTCAATTTGCAAATTTTCAACGAAATTACGTAATTTGCCCTAATGAAAACGGGCTATAAGGCTACTCTTTCAAAAGGCCGCGAACTAGTTGTCGTAATTTTCATAGGTACTGGAGGATTCTTTTTACTTTTGTTTAATTGGCATGAAGGGCATTTGCGGATATACATAGTTCGTAACATCCTGTGTCATTGTAGGCCAGTAGTATAAGTTCGTAACACACCTTGATGACCGCCAAAGGGTGAGTCATGATAATCACAGATGACTTTTTTTATAAGCTCGGGGTCGTTTAGAATGATCCTTTCGTTAGTATATTATATATATAAATCTGCAGATCTTCTTTTTCAAATATTTTTTCTAGTAAAATTTTGAATGTGTTTTTGGTGTTGATACCTAAATTTGGTAGTGATAAACCAATTGCTCGAAAATTTGATTTTTGTGTCTCTTCCTGTATAGTCGTTAGGAATTTTTCTGTGATTCGTTCATCTTCAGTACCTCTGATGGGTATAGGAAGTGTGACAACAACACCAAAGTTCGTTTTGAGACTCTTACCTATGTCTGGTTTAATAAAATTTGGTATTAATTCTTGGAGTATTTTTTCTTCTGCAGAATATATTAAGGGCAAGATTATTACTTTGAGAGGAAGCTTTTTGTCTTGATGGATTTAACCTTCTTTTTCTATCAAAGAAAAACTAGAAACTATCTGTATTTCTTCTTGAGATGGTTCGACTGATTTTGCATGTTCACTTGTTTTTTCCATTTCCATTTTATTCTTTTGGTTCCGTGTTATTACCATGACATTATCTTTTTGCTCCCTAGGTATACGACTTAGTGCGTCTGCATTTGAATTCGTTTTACCCGGTTTGTATTGTATCGTGTATTCATATTCCGAAAGTAAAATTCTCCATCTAGCTAATCTAGACATTGGGTACCATAAAGGTACGGTCGGAATTGATTAACAGCGAAGACAATGGCTAATAATTCTTTCTCAGTGGTAGTATATCGCGTCTCGGGATCGTTTAGTGTTCGACTGGGGAAACAGATTGGTTTGTCTTGTCCAATTTCACCCTGCGAAAGTACAGCGCCTATATGATATATTAGAATTGGAGGATTAATAATTTGTTCCTTTAAGATCTTAAATGCTTCGTCGCAAAAGACGTCCCATTTGAATGTGATGTTCTTTTTGAGCAATTTTGTCAAGGGTTTGGCTATACTAGAAAAGTTATTAATGAATCGTCTATAATAACCCACAAAACCCAAAAATGATTTAATTCCTTTTTGATTTTTCGGCGTAGGATAAGTTTTAACCACTTTGATTTTGTCTGGATCGGGTTTAATACCTTCTTTGGAAATAATGTGTCCTAAATAAATCAATTCCCTTTTAACAAAATTGCATTTATCAGGTTGTAGTTTTAGGTTGTGCTCACGTAGTCGGTCGAAAATTTTTTTTTGACCTTGTATTGTGATCGTTTAGGTCATATCCATATACAACTATATCATCGACGTAAACAAAACAATGTATTCCTTGTAATCCCATTAGTACGTTATTCATCGTTCTTTGAAAAGTAGCGGGTGCAGGTGGGCGGGTGGAGGAAGTTATTTTTTGTAGTCTATTTTTAACGGGATCTTTCTCTGGCCTAAGACTTACGACATTGAAATTTGAAATGTCATCCCATTCGTAATCAATATTCCTTACATTAATTTTTTCTTCGTTTTCTGACGTATTCAGAATCAAAACTTTGACCATTTCTTGTTCAGGTCTTACGAAAGTTTCGGCAAGATATATATCTGAACTTATTTCTTTTTTATATATAATCGCATCTTTATTATGCTTGAATGGAATTTTAATTATCTGCTCACAACGTGGTTTTAGAGTAATATAATTTTCGAACAGATTTTCCTTTTTTATTTTAGAATCTGGGTTGGTAGATCGTGATTCACATAGCGACTCGGCTCTGGCTATAGGCCCTGTACATAGAATTGCATGTTTCTCCTAGATGCTTACCCCCATTATCCGTAGATAATGGCTCCCTTTCCTCGTTTGGTTTTAGACCTTTTGGGTGGATAGTCTTACTTTCTGCTGATTCTTTTATATGATCAGTCTTACTTTCTGCTACACCTTCATTATTTTTTATATTTTTATTATACCTGTCTTTATTTTCGAAGGTTTGAAGAGATTATGGGTCTGTGGAGAGTGATTCACATGACAATTTGTTACGGCTATGGCCATAGGCCCCGCTCATAGAGCTGCATGTCTTTCTTTGATACTCACCCCCGTTATTCGTAGATAATGGCTTACCACAAGTTTGGCAGGATATTCTTGTTGGATTTGGGTGTCTGTTTAGAAATTTGTTTGACTGCGTTTGAGAATTGCTATGGCTATCAATTCTTGCGGCGTGACTCTCAGCATAGGATATAGCTAATTTCAGGCTCGTGCCACCATGAGCCTTGGCTATTATTTTGAGTTGATCGTTCTTTAAACCATCCTCGAATACTTGTATGGCCAACTTGTTATTTTCGTCGACCAAAAATGTTCTTACTGCCTCGTCTTCGGTAATCGCGTATGTTGCAGTGTTAAGGTTACTCAATGTAGTACATACCCGATCACCGAATTCCTTGACTGTTTCCTTGAAGCGTTGCCTCATGGTTAGCAGTTCGTTGGGAGTAGAGGAACGAGATCTTTCCTCTTTATACTCAGATTCGAGTTTTTGTTTTAAGTCCTCCCATGTTGGAAGGGTATTGTATTGGATCAACTCAAAAGCAGGACCCTGTAATCTAGTTTTAACTATAGACAGGAAAGTTTGCTTTTCGGTTTCTTTCACTGCCTTGAACAATATATCCCCGCAGGAAATAACTTTGCCTAATTCTGATGGTTTCCCATCGAAAACAGGGATGATGTTAAAAACTTCAGTATACCTTAATGTCCATCGTTGGTGGATTTGGAATAAATTGGGTTTGAGGGAAAAAAGGGAGAACGTCAAATAGATCGGCAATAGCTTTGGCTCGCTTATTTGCCTCTCTAGTGATTTGTAACCGTTTAATCCTTTACCGAACAGTTTAAACAATATAGCCAAAAACTAAGGTATTAGTTTTTTAAGAGGTACAAAAAGAGACAAGGGACACTAGCGAAATATGTGTGTAAATGTATGTAAATAATATACTAAATAATATAATAATAATAATACCTTTTAAAGAAAGGTTTTCACTGTTGTCGTTGCTGTTGTTTCTGCTACTGCTTCTATTGTTGTTGTTGTTGCTGCCGCTGCTTTTATTGTTGCTGTTGTTTCTGCTATTGCTGTTGTTTGCCAGGCAAGCTTCACGCTCTAAAGTTAAAGTTATATAAAAAACATTCAAGAAATAGACAAGGAAATTTGTTTAGTATGCATACTTAGTTTTGTTTTTACTTAAATTTATTTATTGTGACTTGTTTTAATTTGCAAATAAAAAAAAATTAAGGAATAATTGTGACAATGACATGACAGTTTGAGATAAGTGACATTGTATGTCGAAAGTTTTCGAACAAATTTTCGACGAGAGCGCTCATAACTTAAGAGGGGTCGCGACCGCTCCCAAGTCTTATGAGCGCTCATAAAGATTCACTATTAATGCTTGGTGAATTCGTTTATGAAGCTCTTAAGTTATGATCGCACCGTGAATACCGGCCTTAATGTATTAATTTCCTCGTTGGATAATAATTTCATTATTATTTTATCATTATACATAACCTTACCTTTTAAGTTAATACAGAACTCGGATTTTTTAAGAAAATTTATTCCTAATATTCCATCATAGTATCTAATGACATCGTCAGTTATGATATGAACAAATATGTTATCTATACTATGACGATTCGATCTACCAATTCCCATAAAGTTCATTACATCATGAAAATTAACATCATCTGCGAAAATGCATTTAGTTTTAATTTAACTTATACACGATCCTGTATCAACTAGAAATTTGTAGTTTTTATTCTTATATCCTAAAATGATATCAGGACTTTCATTGAAAATGGAAACAATGCCCTCATTTATTGTTCCTCTCGTCGAAAATTTATATGTTTATCTATATAATCATTATTCTTAAGATTGTCTCTTTCTTCATTACGTGGCAAAGTTATGCTATTAAGTGTTGGATTGGGATAAGAAGATCCATTTTTGGTAAAGTTTTCGTACTTTCCTTTAGGTTCAAAATTTGTTCGGCTATACGTAGTGGGTAGTGTTTTTGGAGCCCTACAATCCCTACTTACATGAAATAATTTGTTACAGTTAAAACACTTGATAATATTATGGTTAATTTTTATTAGATTTCTGGAGGAATAATCTCTTTGGCTATAATTATAAATAGATCTTTTACCGATCAACCTATATTTTGCTTGGGTACTGCCCCTGTGCTAATCTGACAATTTCTTAGTTTGTTTATAGTCTCTTCAATTGTTTTTGAAATGTCGCGTTTATTTTTCCCTTCTTCTTCTATTATAGTTAAAAACAAATCTCTACTAAAGGACCTATTTTCATAAAAAAAACTATGTATTCCTCTTTAGTTTCTTTTTCACTAATTTTACTATTTTCCAAAATTTGAGCCAGAGTTAAATCAACTACGATTCCATTTTCTTTTGTTATGCACGTAAACCTTCTATTTAAAAGTTCATCACTGAATTCAAATTCTGACTTAGTGCTTGCCATGCTATTATTGTTTCTATTATTAAAAAATAAATACTTAAATTTTCCAAAATAAAATTGTGTAATAATTTCTTATTTAAAATTTTATTTAATTGTTTTCCTTAATTAAATTTAAGTAAAACTTACATAACAATCTGCATTTTTTCACTGTTGCTGCTTCTTCACCTTAGAAGCACTTTGCTCCTTAATTGCCTGTTATATTTCTGCTTCCACTTCGAACATATACTTTTTCTGTTATTTGGCTTGTTATTTTTTTGTTTTTTTTTTTTAAGGTTCTTTGCACGGTTTTATTGAGATTCATGAACTAATATTTTTTTTTGAAAAATTAAGTTCTTTACGCGATTTTATTTAGCTAATTTAGAGAGATTTAGAATTGAGCTTCGCGAACTAATTTTTTTGTAACATTCAAAGTTCTTTATGCGATTTTATTTAGCTAATTCAGATTTAGAATTGAGCTTCGCGAACTAATTTTTTTTCGTAACATTCAAAGTTCTTTATGCTATTTTATTTAGCTAATTCAGAGAGATTTAGAATTGAGCTTCGCGAACTTTTCGACAGCTGACACCAAATTATGTAATTCCCACCACGAAAAAATATATCTCAAAAAAATGAAAGATAGATTTTATTTTATATCCGTTCTTTATTGTATCTACATTTTAACTGACTATATCTTTTTTAAATTATACTGACTCAATCTCACGCCTCCGAGGAGACTGATATATACATATATATAATTGTATATGAGGTTCTTTTGAGCCGTAAACAAATGATTTGTGATATACCTACTTATTCCAATAAGGGTGAAGTTGATGAATAAACATTCCGTTGCAATTTATTGGGAACTTAAAAAACCATAACGGTCTCTACTTGCAAATCAAACAAATCGTTTGCAACACTTGAAGTGTTTAATTACAATAAACACAAATCTGAGGCTAATGCTGAGTCGAAAGAATTTATACGAATGTTTATGCATAACAAGCCAGAAATCGTTTTGCGGTCAACTGTACCCAGCCCCTTTTAACCCATACATTTCTATAAGTCTAAATATTAATCTGCTCCTCCCACTAGTGTTTTGAACTATTTCAATAAAATATTAAAATTGATATTAGTTTCATTTGTTTTTATTTTTGAAAAGTTAATTTATTCCGTTAGATTGTTTATTGGATGCATATATTCCAGAAAAACTTCGAAAAATAATATTAATTTATTCCGTTAAATTGTTTATTGGATGTATATATTCCAGAAAAACTTCCAAAAATAATATTTTTTTTCACTTTACTCAATATTAAACGGAAATGCGTTGTTTAGCTGAATATTCGGCTTCGGCTAGAAATCGACCTTCTGAACGACACTAATTCCAAGTGCTAGGTACGAGGAAACGCAAAGATGCAGACGAAGCCAAGATTAATGTACAAACTTGCGCGTAGATGTTCGATCTGCTGTTTCTTAACGGTAAACTATTGGTGACGGAGAATTCGCAACGTGTGACACAGACGACGTGCAGGCTTTCCTCGAAGATTCAATCAAAGGTAACGTTTATAATTTGTGGCGCCTCTGCTTAGAAACTAGAAAGGGTGTGAATAATTAAACAGAACCATCAAATATATTAGAAATGCAATTTATGTTCACATTAAAATTACCTTAAATACTTTTCGAAAACATCATCACATAAGGTCATAACAATTTATTATTATTTTCAAATACGAAGGTCAAATGGTTCAAACAAATAGGCAACCTATGAAATAGCAAAACGTTTAAGAAAGTGGTTAAAACTGTAGAAGGGCTATCTCTCTTGGTGTTGGAGATTCTCTGGATGTCGTTGTAATTGGTCGCTATATAGGCAAAGGGAAAACGAACGGGAACATATCGAGGCTTCCTGTTAACCTGTTACTATGCCGACAATGAGGAGTATCAGAGTATTTGTTAACTTGGAACAGATGAGAATGCGAAGTATCTCCATTTTCAAACATAGTTCATTAAATATTATTCTCCTATTTCAGGTTTCAGTGATGAAGACCTCAAGACACATGAAGAGTTCTTAAAGAAGCACGTAACCAATGCACCCAATTCCAACTATCGCTATGAAAACTCCCACGGTTTGATACCGTTCAAATTTGGGAAATAAAATGCGCCGATTTGTCTTTGAGTCCTGTCCACAAAGCAGCCATCGGGATCGTCGATCGTCGAGAAGGGCATCTCATTGCGTTTCCCGTGTTTTATTTGAATATGTGATGGCAAAACACATGAAGATGCCACATCTGCTCAACAAGTCACAGACATGTACTCGAATCAAGACCAAATAAAAAACCAGCAGCAAGGATCAAAAGATGATGAGGATGAATTCTACTGAGAGCCAAACAAAGAGGAGAATAGCTCATTTAAGTCTGTCAGCGTTTTATTTTAATGTTATGTGAAAACTAATAAATATCTTTATTACAAAATTAGGTCTCGTAATCCTTTATTTTTTTGTTGGGTCGGTCGACTGAATGCAAATTTCTCCAATTTCATCCACCGAGCTTGGAGTCATAGTCAATTGAATCGGGGGTGAGGAAATTGTATGATAATATTACTTATCGTGATAATATTACTGGGTGCATTCATCACAAATTCAAGGCAAGACAGCTTCCGTGGCTGTTCTTTGTCTGGCCTTGTAAACCATAATGAAATAAAATTCGAAAAGGCGGCCTTTGACCAAAATTGGAAATTTTTTTCAAAGTAATTATAACAAGAAAAAAGGTAGTCGATCTATAAACAAACATGAACATTTAAGAACTTATAGATACATTAAAAAAACATTTTCAAATCCCTTAATGTCGTGTGTTTCTCATCTCTGTTAGTAGCTTATTACCAAAATATTTAACAACATTGAACCACCAAAAGAACGATATTCAGATACAACATTATTCATAAATCTATTTTGGACTTTTATAATGAATATATTATAAGCATGCATTGGATACCCTCGCACACTTCTGCAGCCCCTACACGCACAGGACCCATCTAAAATATACGAGTATATGTACCTATTCCTCTTTAGTTTCTTTTTCACTAATTTTACTATTTTCCAAAATTTGAGCCAGAGTTAAATCAACTACGATTCCATTTTCTTTTGTTATGCACGTAAACCTTCTATTTAAAAGTTCATCACTGAATTCAAATTCTGACTTAGTGCTTGCCATGCTATTATTGTTTTTATTATTAAAAAATAAATACTTAAATTTTCCAAAATAAAATTGTGTAATAATTTCTTATTTAAAATTTTATTTCATTGTTTTCCTTAATTAAATTTAAGTAAAACTTACATAACAATCTGCATTTTTTCACTGTTGCTGCTTCTTCACCTTAGAAGCACTTTGCTCCTTAATTGCCTGTTATATTTCTGCTTCCACTTCGAACATATACTTTTTCTGTTATTTGGCTTGTTATTTTTTTTTTTTTTTTTTTTAAGGTTCTTTGCACGGTTTTATTTAGCTCATTCAAGCAGATTTAGTATTGAGATTCATGAACTAATATTTTTTTTTGAAAAATTAAGTTCTTTACGCGATTTTATTTAGCTAATTTAGAGAGATTTAGAATTGAGCTTCGCGAACTAATTTTTTTGTAACATTCAAAGTTCTTTATGCAATTTTATTTAGCTAATTCAGATTTAGAATTGAGCTTCGCGAACTAATTTTTTTTCGTTACATTCAAAGTTCTTTATGCTATTTTATTTAGCTAATTCAGAGAGATTTAGAATTGAGCTTCGCGAACTTTTCGACAGCTGACACCAAATTATGTAATTCCCACCACGAAAAAATATATCTCAAAAAAATGAAAGATAGATTTTATTTTATATCCGTTCTTTATTGTATCTACATTTCAACTGACTATATCTTTTTTAAATTATACTGACTCAATCTCACGCCTCCGAGGAGACTGATATATATATATAATTGTATATGAGGTTCTTTTGAGCCGTAAACAAATGATTTGTGATATACCTACTTATTCCAATAAGGGTGAAGTTGATGAATAAACATTCCGTTGCAATTTATTGGGAATTTAAAAAACCATAACGGTCTCTACTTGCAAATCAAACAAATCGTTTGCAACACTTGAAGTGTTTAATTACAATAAACACAAATCTGAGGCTAATGCTGAGTCGAAAGAATTTATACGAATGTTTATGCATAACAAGCCAGAAATCGTTTTGCGGTCAACTGTACCCAGCCCCTTTTAACCCATACATTTCTATAAGTCTAAATATTAATCTGCTCCTCCCACTAGTGTTTTGAACTATTTCAATAAAATATTAAAATTGATATTAGTTTCATTTGTTTTTATTTTTGAAAAGTTAATTTATTCCGTTAGATTGTTTATTGGATGCATATATTCCAGAAAAACTTCGAAAAATAATATTAATTTATTCCGTTAAATTGTTTATTGGATGTATATATTCCAGAAAAACTTCCAAAAATAATATTTTTTTTCACTTTACTCAATATTAAACGGAAATGCGTTGTTTAGCTGAATATTCGGCTTCGGCTAGAAATCGACCTTCTGAACGACACTAATTCCAAGTGCTAGGTACGAGGAAACGCAAAGATGCAGACGAAGCCAAGATTAATGTACAAACTTGCGCGTAGATGTTCGATCTGCTGTTTCTTAACGGTAAACTATTGGTGACGGAGAATTCGCAACGTGTGACACAGACGACGTGCAGGCTTTCCTCGAAGATTCAATCAAAGGTAACGTTTATAATTTGTGGCGCCTCTGCTTAGAAACTAGAAAGGGTGTGAATAATTAAACAGAACCATCAAATATATTAGAAATGCAATTTATGTTCACATTAAAATTACCTTAAATACTTTTCGAAAACATCATCACATAAGGTCATAACAATTTATTATTATTTTCAAATACGAAGGTCAAATGGTTCAAACAAATAGGCAACCTATGAAATAGCAAAACGTTTAAGAAAGTGGTTAAAACTGTAGAAGGGCTATCTCTCTTGGTGTTGGAGATTCTCTGGATGTCGTTGTAATTGGTCGCTATATAGGCAAAGGGAAAACGAACGGGAACATATCGAGGCTTCCTGTTAACCTGTTACTATGCCGACAATGAGGAGTATCAGAGTATTTGTTAACTTGGAACAGATGAGAATGCGAAGTATCTCCATTTTCAAACATAGTTCATTAAATATTATTCTCCTATTTCAGGTTTCAGTGATGAAGACCTCAAGACACATGAAGAGTTCTTAAAGAAGCACGTAACCAATGCACCCAATTCCAACTATCGCTATGAAAACTCCCACGGTTTGATACCGTTCAAATTTGGGAAATAAAATGCGCCGATTTGTCTTTGAGTCCTGTCCACAAAGCAGCCATCGGGATCGTCGATCGTCGAGAAGGGCATCTCATTGCGTTTCCCGTGTTTTATTTGAATATGTGATGGCAAAACACATGAAGATGCCACATCTGCTCAACAAGTCACAGACATGTACTCGAATCAAGACCAAATAAAAAACCAGCAGCAAGGATCAAAAGATGATGAGGATGAATTCTACTGAGAGCCAAACAAAGAGGAGAATAGCTCATTTAAGTCTGTCAGCGTTTTATTTTAATGTTATGTGAAAACTAATAAATATCTTTATTACAAAATTAGGTCTCGTAATCCTTTATTTTTTTGTTGGGTCGGTCGACTGAATGCAAATTTCTCCAATTTCATCCCCCGAGCTTGGAGTCATAGTCAATTGAATCGGGGGTGAGGAAATTGTATGATAATATTACTTATCGTGATAATATTACTGGGTGCATTCATCACAAATTCAAGGCAAGACAGCTTCCGTGGCTGTTCTTTGTCTGGCCTTGTAAACCATAATGAAATAAAATTCGAAAAGGCGGCCTTTGACCAAAATTGGAAATTTTTTTCAAAGTAATTATAACAAGAAAAAAGGTAGTCGATCTATAAACAAACATGAACATTTAAGAACTTATAGATACATTAAAAAAACATTTTCAAATCCCTTAATGTCGTGTGTTTCTCATCTCTGTTAGTAGCTTATTACCAAAATATTTAACAACATTGAACCACCAAAAGAACGATATTCAGATACAGCATTATTCATAAATCTATTTTGGACTTTTATAATGAATATATTATAAGCATGCATTGGATACCCTCGCACACTTCTGCAGCCCCTACACGCACAGGACCCATCTAAAATATACGAGTATATGTACCTATACCAAAAAAAATAAAAAACATTGAAATGTGTCCTATATGTAAGTTTTTGGTAAAATAGAAAATGGTGGAAAGTTTTTGGTAAAATAGAAAATGGGAATTATAGAACTTGCAAGCCAATGGAAATGGGAACTTAAAACCGTTTGAATCATCCAAATGAAGCAAACGGTTTCAAAATGGCTGCATTTTCTATCTGCCATTTGATGTACTTCTTAAATAAAATGCACGACTGGATCGCACGAACTTGCTCTTATGTTCGATCACATCGAATGCAAAAGATTTCTGTTAAAAATCTAAATATATATTTAAAGCAGTTTTTTACTTCATTTTTTATTTTATATACAAAATATCTTTAATTTTTTTTCTAAAAAAAATTGGCATGACAGTCTTAAATATTATAATATAAACTTAAAACCAAAATATTAAATCGGCTTAATCAACGAAGAAATAATTCAAAATTCTGAAATAAATATTTAACTAATTTAAGGTCAAAAAAAGTACGCCATTTTATTTGTTAGATAAATTTGAATTTATGAGAAAAAAATTTTATACTGACATTACATACTGACAGACATACAGACGGACAGAATTTTTAGACCATCTTGTTTCGTCTTCGCTACCGTCGTAATGTCATGTTTGATTGTTATCTCAAAACTTTTTTTTTCGACGAATGCATAACTTGCCTTATATAGTACCTATAATCGCAAGTAAATATTGAAACTTGTCTTATATATTTTTCGAAATTTTCGCTAAAATGGAAAATGGTATAAAGGACATCCAGGACAATTGCAATAGGAACTCAAAACTGTTTGAATCATTTAAATGAATATATTCTTAACAAAGATAAAATTTTAATTAAACCATAAGCCAACAAAAAGAATAAATATAAATAGATAAAATAATTTTATATAAATACACAAGCGGCCCAGGCGAACTTCGTTTCGCCCCAATTCAACGCCTTCAAATCAACTGTAGAGCTATAATAAAACACAGATAGTTCAAATTTCAGTGTGATTTATTTGAATAAAATAAAAATAAGGAGAGGGTGATATGATAAAATTTTTTTTTCGATTTGTTTTCAGGCGCAAAAAAACAACTAAGACCGTTTACCAAGCTATCGACGACGTTCTTTTCTTCGCTGCTAGTATTGCCCGTTCACAAATCCAATCGTCATTTTTATAATTTTTTTTCGATTTGTTTTCAGGCGCAAAAAAACAACTAAGACCGTTTACCAAGCTATCGACGACGTTCTTTTCTTCGCTGCTAGTATTGCCCGTTCACAAATCCAATCGTGATTTTAATAATTTTTAATAATTTTTTTTCGATTTGTTTTCAGGCGCAAAAAAACAACTAAGACCGTTTACCAAGCTATCGACGACGTTCTTTTCTTCGCTGCTAGTATTGCCCGTTCACAAATCCAATCGTGGAATGCCGGGAAACACTTTATTTTGGTGATGAGTTTCTTCTTCGACGTTCTTAACTCGCAAAAATTTGTCGGGAATGATATCAATCCAATCGAGACATTAACAGAAATTTGGTCATTGCCAATCGCCAGCAGTTGTCTTGAGAATTCAGCAGCCGATGGGTCGTTCTGCAATGCCACTCATATTTGGTCAATTTCAACTTATTGACGTACCGGCACAAAGACGACGATTTTAAGCATCCATTAAGTTCATCGGCAGCAGTAGATTTCAGGCTGACGGGAAGCATTTGACGAAATCATATCGAATCACCTGGTAAATCCTTCATTGTTAGGTCGACTGCCTTCAAAGCAAGTTTATGCGCCATCGTGCATTCATCCCAAATTATGATTTTGAATTCTCGCATCAACTTCGCTGTCGCCGAATTCTTGGTCATTGTCCAATTTTTTATTGGTTTGTCAACCGTGAAAAAATTCATCGCCAGTGTCAAGGCGGAATGTGCAGCTCGACCGCCTTCAAACGGTGTGGTATCAATGCCATAGATGCCGTAGGATGGAACAGGCAACGAAAGAAATATTGGCCGAATTGTTGCTAGAATCAACTAAATGACGTATGTCTTGCATCTTCCACCGGGAGCATCGAGCAAGTAAATGCGATTGCGGAATCGTATTCCAAAGTAGCGCGATTGAAGTCTACATTTACCACTTTTCTTCTAATAACTTTTTGTCGAATTTGTGGTGCAGTTTCAAGCTGTGCAATATGGATATGTCTCCATTTATTTCCTCTGAACGTGCATATACGACGAATTATACGTTTATGACAACATTTGTTTTGTATATATATATATATTTGTTTATGTTTATTGTTTATCTTTATGTGTATTAGTTCATGAGATTTAACGGTTTTAGTAAGCATTTTTAAATTTGAATAGCTCACAAAAACTACCATAAATCGAAAACCAATACACATAAGCACATAGCGCATAGCTTAAAACCTTCTTCTCGATCATATCTTCCATAAAAAAAAAGTATATTGAAAATGGTCGAATGCCAACTGAGATCATTAGCGTCATACATTTTTGACAACATTTTTTTTATATATAAAGAAGATATAAAATAATTTTTTTTTAATTCTATTGCAAATATTTGACACTTAAATTATTACGCAGTCGAAAGCACTAAGTTAAACTAACTAACTTAAGGTATAAGATATGTTTTAAATGTATTTGTTTAGTTTACTTCACATTTTGTTCAGGTTAATATAAGGTTAGTTATAAGTTTTGAATTCACAAAGCCAATCACACGGAAGCCAATCACACCACTTTACTAGCTGGTCATGTCAAATTACCCACAGTTTTTAATACCTAATAGTCATATGATACCTTGATAATAAGTAGAATAACTTCTGAACCGATAAGATAAAAGAAATAGTGTGTCCATTCATGCGGCGATTAACAAAGTTTGATTTCTTGTAAATCAATCACTTTGTTTCATATTACAGGAAAGAATATAATTGTAGTCTGGAATATTTGAATGAGGAGCTAAAAACCAATTCAATCGAAGGAAGAACTTTTCACGGAACGAAAATTAAATGAGCCCATTGTACTCCGGTGGATGATATAGTACATTTACTTATTCGGTATTTGTCTAGGGTAAAAGCTTTTCTTAAGTTTGTTTATTTAAGAAATATTAATTTGTATATTTTACCTTATAACTAAGCATGAAGCCTGTTTTTTTAATCATCCAGAATGGAATGTATACTGTAAGCATAAGAATTCGATATTGGCCTTGGAGTCTGTAAATAGGAAAAAACATTTGGGCCCTGATTGAGAATTTTAAAAATTATGCTACAAACCTCACCTTAATCCATATCCATTTTTGCTGCAGGATCATATAAACTAAACGTGCATGTGGCATAATCTTCGTGATCTATGTTGATTTTTGTTGTACATGACCAATCTTTCTCCAAATATTGAATGGCTAAACAAAAAAAAATATGTATGTTCCTAGATTACCATTTTGTCATATTTTTAATTGACACCTACTCTCACGACAATACAGCTATTCGCTTTATTGCGTCGCCCTGTAAGCTTTACAGTCGGCAATCTATCGCCAAATATTGAATGAGCTAAACAAAAAAAACATATTTATATTCCAAGATTACCATTTTGTCATATTTTTAATTGACACCTACTCTCACGACAACTTAGCTTTTTGCTTAATTGAGTCGCCCTGTAAAATTTATAGTCGGCAAATGCTCCAGGTGTGACATCTTTCTCTCCGTAGTCCAGCATAACCTTTTTTATGAGTAATTTTATCTTACCAATATCATCCGATTCATACAAAGCCACAGGCTTTGCTCGTATCACGAACAGTGCAACCTGCAACGGATGCCTTTATATCAATGGGCAGAGCATTTGGCATATACATATGTATAATGGAGGACACCGATTGGTATTGAAGGCACTTACAACATTGTATTTCTTGTGTTCTCATAGAAAACTAAAGTTTTTTGTCGGAGAGCATTATTGTAGAGCGGTTCAAATGTATCCACTGACTCACATTGTATCTGAAAATGGTAGCTAAAGTCAGTTGGGTCAGTCATTCCATTGTATGCCTTGTACTGAAACTTTGTAACCCTGAAGGATAAAGCATTTTTTGTTTGTATAAGAACAAAACTGTTTCATATTTTGATTTAACTTACTAGCAAATGAGAAGAACAAATTTTTTGCTTCAGCATATATCGCATGCAATGGTATATGGAAAACTTCTCCCGGGGCCACATCACCTACCAAAACTTTCTCAGTTGTACCATATTTGATTCTATAGATGCTAATTGTGGTAAAATGGTTTTAATCTGAAACTGATAAAGAAATAAATAAAAAAAATCTTCATTTTCAAGAAAACAATTCTCACATTACCAACTCCATGAATGTTAATTTGAGTGGTTCCATATTCTAAATTAACTTCTGAACTGATTCCCAAGGATCTTGATTTGCACCACGATATAGTGGGAAGTATCTCTGATCTGACTTGAACACCGGGAGAATAACTTCTTTAAGGAGGCTTTACATGCATCTTCATCTGCATTGACATCTGCAAAAAAAGAGGAAACAAAATAAAAAATTCATACTTGTGCGATAGAGAGCGAAAACCAAAATGGAGATCATCTTCAGGTATGAAGATTATAGGAAGTATGAACTTATGTCGATTTCGTTTCAATAATTAGGATTCGCTACTAAAACCAATACTTTTTGGCTTTGAAAAGAACGATTACGGACCGAATCTCTTTTTGTGACTGTGTGTGTGTCGTTTGACAACCATAAAGAAAAAAAAAACAAAATCAAATCGTTGTTTCGTGTCTACGAGTTTTGGGGGCTATTTTTTAGCAATTACATTTAACAAAAAACAAAAGTTTAAAGAAATATGGACCACGAGAGCACAATTATTGAGCTCTGTGATTACGATGTCGTGTGTGACCACAGTGGAAACCCAATTTTTTTGGATAGTATAAATATTATGATCCAGAGTACTATAAGAAAGCACGCTTTTCTTTGAAATAAAAATTTATTTATTGTGTTATTTTGCAGCAAATCAAATAGTTAAAGTTGAATTTGAGGAAGTTGCAGTACCGGGCTTTGTAGTACCGAATACCCACCAGAATCACAACCAGTAGAAGCAGTACCACCAGCCAAATCAATAGATGGACAAAAAGTGCCACCAACAACAGCAGTGCGACCAGCAGCCGCAGTAACAACAGCAGCAGCAGTACCTCCAGCAGCAATACCATCAGCAGCAGTGCCACTAGCAGCAATACCATCAGCAGCAGTGCCACTAGCAGCAATACCATCAGCAGCAGTGCCACTAGCATCAGTATCTCCAGCAGCAGCAGTAACACCAACAGCAGCAGTACCTCCAGCAGCAATACCATCAGCAGCAGTACCACTAGCAGCAGGAACAACAGCTTCAGAAGCACCACCACCAACAGAACTAATAAATAACAGCTATAATAATGTCTCCGTATTCAAATGGAGGGATGAACAAAGCAAGTTCCTGCTTCATTTGTACGGAAATATGATGGGCTCTGTTGGACCATTAAAAAAATTCCGTAACAAAAAGTTTATGGGGTGCCACTTGGCCAGCGAAATTCGTAAAAGATTTCAAACGCAGCTGTCGTGGAAGCAGGTTGAAACCAGGTATAAAGTTATAACCAAGAGAACAAAAAAAGCATATGACAACAACAATACGAGCGGCTCCGTGCTGGAAGAAGTTGAGTACTATGAGGAAATGTATAATATCTTGGCACGAGATGACTCCCTACTCATCGACACGGCTTTATCGCCAGGAGTGATGCAATCTAAATCAGACTTGCTTGCTCCAAATAGGGACTTGTCGTTAAGTGGAGAACCGTCGACTGCGACACAATCCTCTACTTCAACATCTTCAACACAACCACGCCGCCAAAGGCAAAATATCCCAGAAATCTTGCTTCTAACAATACTGCATAATTCCGCAAAATTGGATGAAGTTATTAAAATAAAAAAGATATGGCCGAAAAGAAAGAGGCATATTACAACAAAAAACTCCAAATTTTGGAAGAGTTAACAAAAAAATAATTTTTAATTCGTTTTCAAAACAAAGATTCTTTCATTCATTATGAATTTTTGTTTATAGTTAATTATGTTATTTGTTTTTAAGAATTAAGTTTTTATGAATTAAAAAAAATTGTTTTGTTTAAAG
The DNA here is from genome assembly GCA_910595825.1 of Philhelius pedissequus. Lineage (NCBI taxonomy): Eukaryota > Metazoa > Arthropoda > Insecta > Diptera > Syrphidae > Philhelius > Philhelius pedissequus. The sequence goes on from OU343160.1 coordinate 108,522,985, forward strand.
AAATAAAATTTATTATTTGTTATTAACTACGTTATTTAGGTTTTTTTTAAATAAATATGGTTTTTGGAAAATTTTTAAACACCCACGTCACCTGGTAGGTAGCTATATATTTTTACTTGCGATTATAGGTACTATAAAGCAAGTTATGCATTCGTTGAAAAAAAAGGTTTGACATAGCAATCAAACATGACATTACGATGGTAGCGAAGACGACAAAAAGATGGTCTAAAAATTCTGTCCGTCTGTATGTATGTCTGTCAGTCTGTCTGTATGTGTGTATAGACACCTACAGCCCAAACGGGTGGGCCGAATTGCTTCAAACTTCAAAAAAATATCACATGCTCAATGAGACTGACTGCAATTACTACTATATTATTACCTAAACAAAAATGTATATACATACTTACATTATGCTTTCTGTAACCAAATAAAGAATTTTATGTTCTCTCACTGAAACAGTTTTCAAAAAAATTGACGTTTAAACATGTTAATTCTACTGCCCAAAAACTGATTAATACTTGCTGTTTCTACGTTAATCGGTGTGCGAACAATTGGGTGGAATGCCATTCAGAAGCAAAAGGGTGCACACACACACGGAACGATAATGTATGGAGCAAAGGAGCAACCCAGTCATTATTGTGATTAAATCGAATTTATAGATGAAAAAAACAAAAATTTGATAAATTCATAATTTGTACCTACATTTATTTCTCAGGTTATAAGAAGAGTTTTGAAATCATTTAGTGCTTAAAATATGCATAGTGATGTTAACTTAAAAACACAATAATCTTTCTGCAAAATATGTGACGGGTTTAAAACGTGACAAAGTTATGATAATTGTTTCGTCTTTATATAAGAGTAAATATAATATATATATAATATATAATAATAATATACATATACTATATATACATATATATAATAAGTATATAATAATAATATATATATAATAATAATATATTACATACGAAGATTAGATGCGTTATTATATATTTCAGGTTCAGGCAATTATCTAAAAATACAACAAAATTAAAAAATAGAAATGCATAAAAAGTCAACAACTTGTTTCAGAATTACATTAATACGGTGATGGCATTCCTTTTTATTTCCCCCTTTTGAAGCAAAATTGCTTCTAAAACAGATTCATCGTCCCGGTCACGTGCATTACCTCCTTCAATTGTAACGGCTTGTTGCTGATTATTATCGGTAATATCCGCCCATAAATCGCCTTCATCGATGCACAAATTGTGTAAAACACAACACCCTAAAACAAATTTAGCCATTCGCCCGACAGTGTAGTAATCCAACCTTATTAGCTGTCGAAATCTCTGCTTAAGCAGGCCGAAACTGTTTTCGATTTTAACCCTTGTTTGGCAATGTTTTTTGTTGTATTTCTTTTGCTGGTCGGTTAAATCGCCATAATCTCGATAAGGATTAAGTAAATACTCTCGTAAGGGATATGCTGCATCCCCAAGAAGGTGATATTTCCCTTCGCAAATTCTGGCAATATCTTTTCCGATCTTTGAAGTTTTAAAAATTCTCGAAACGTGGATTTTGCTTGTAGCACCGACGAAAACATCTAAAATTTTTTTGTTTGCAATACATATGACCTGCATTGTGATGGACAATAAACCGTGGCGGTTTGCATAAGTTGAGCGGATTTTTTGAGCTGGATTTCGGATGTACATATAGCATCCATCAATACATCCTATCACATTTTGAAACCCTGAAAGCTTTTTTACAAAATACATACATTATTATAAAGAAATTTACATACAATTTACATAAAATAAAATATATACAATAAAACACTAAACCTTTGCAAATTCTTGCCTAATCTCCTCCTTTGCAGCAGTTGTTGACGGCATCTTAATAAGGCTGGGTGAAATTTCAAATAAAAATTCCAGAAATCGCGACTGGAATGTATACGCACTTGAAATTGATATGTTAAACAGATTGGCCACTTCTCTGTAGGTGTTTTTGTTTCCAGCAAACCTTAAAAGGAAAAAAGAACAACAATTAAAACAAACATTATATTTTACTAATTAAGTAACCAACCATAGAAATGCCAAACATTGCGTTTCAGAGCTCACGGCCTTTGTTCCTGAATTGTTTTGCCTTTTTCTGAAATATATTGAGTTGCCAAACTTTTCAGTTAGGATTTCAGCTGTTCTGCGTTTGACTCTGAAATGTTTTCGAAACTGAAAATAAAAAATTAATTCAATTATTTTATATTATGAATATAATAATTGTTTACTTCTTATTCCGTATAATTGTAGACAACTTCTTCCATGAAGTTTAAGACTGAATGCGTCTTGTTTTTCGAAATAAGTTGTTGCAGGACCATGATTTCAGCATTTATTAATTCATTAATCATTAATCCTTCCTCGTCGGATGATTCAGAAGATGATGAAGATATAAGTAAATCCATCAAGCTATTATACATTTATAATAATTTCACTTCTTTGAAAGGTTCAAATTTAATCTTCGTCTCGTACTCTACTCGGTGTCGTCTTCTTGTCTCATCTGTTGTTGTTTTTTTTGCATTTTATTTCCTCAAAATTTCGATTATGTCCAACCAATGGACCTTGGACGTTGTGGATTGGGAAAACCGGCCATTCGACGATTGATGGAAGCCGCCCGAAAGAAAAAGGCACCAATGGTGAAATAAATGCAACATTACCAATTCCATGTACGTACATATATCTTTTTACCTGGGATATCTGCTTCGGAGGAATTCCTAAATCAATTTACACAAGTTTTTGGTAACAGTTCTAATTGTATGTCTATTTATTAAAATGAATGTGTTTAATAAATTCACTGCCACAAAATAAAAACGCCATTGACAGAATAATATTTGAGAAACTTCAAAACAAATATTGTAGTGTGTGTGAGAATCTGTGTACAAATCCGTTTTGAATCCGCCTCCAAAAAGAGATTCAATACGGATCTGTTTTTCCAGAAAAATATTGGTTTTAATTTGAAACGAATTTGATTTTCAGAAAAAAATTGACGGCGGATCGACGGCAAGTCGATGTTTTTGTTGAAACGAAATCGACATTAAAGATTGCAGATTATAGTGAAGATGAACATGTTCATCTTCATTATAGCATTATCATTTGCACCATAATTTGTTCCGTTCAGATAACGAATTTTCAAGTTTTTTTTTACCATTTCACCTCAGTTTGCTTAAAAACAACGAAAATAGCGAAAATTTTCTTCTCTAAACTACATACCTGAACGATAAGAACATGTGATTGTGAGATGTGTCAAGAAAGTTATAGCAGAGTTCGAGTAAGTTATTAGTGTGTACCCTGTCTTACTTTTATGTTTGTTTTATATTATTGGCCCGCTCTACTTTTCTTCAAGTCTGCAGATGCAGATCCATGTAAAGCCGCCTTTATTGATCCTACGACACTTTTTTTAAAGAAAAATTAACATATAATATTTGTGTGAAAAAATCATCATTGCGTTGTCCTACCACACAATAAATGCCATAAGCTGTTCAACGTGTCACTGCGAGAATTCGTATTTGGCATACATCATTCGTGCAATGTAAATATACAGCGTGTTAAATTCAAAGATATACCAAATCCAATGTCATTGCCACTACATGTGGCCCTATGACGTCTGAGCTTCTCCCAGAACTTCTAATGTTTCAAGACAAGTTTTATTCATTATTGTAATTTCAAGCATTTCCTCGGATTCAATTTTGATCTTTGTTGTTGGATCTTCATTTTCACCATCGAGTTCAGCTGTATTAGGTTGAATTTCTAACCCAAAATTGAGTACACATGGTAAGTACTCAAGGATTCCAGATTTATCAGGTTTTTCAATTTGTTCACTCAAAGGCTCCCATACACCTGGGGCATGGTTGAAATAATTCATGTATAAATTTAAGGCTCTTTCTATTTTCATCTGCAATAGTAAGAATAAGAACAATAAATTCATACTTAAAAATATGTAGCCATACTAGATAGAATTTTACTCTTTCCTCTAAGTTAATATGCATATATGGTAATAGTAGTCTCCATGTAGACGTGCCAGTAGTCCAGCAGTCTTCAATGAAATTAATAGGTTGTCCCTGTGTTTATACCAAAGAATGCACTTAATGGGAATTAATAAACGAATTTATGATTCGTTATATAAAAAAAAACGCGAACGCCTGCCCCCCGAGAGGCCGGCCCAACTGTTCGACTTACTGAAATAAGAAATAAAGATTATATTTTAAAGATATATTTATTAAAGAACCGAATAGCTTCAGTGTCCTATTAAGACTGACTTTACTTAGCCTAAATTACCTACACCTCACATAACCATTTGCTTTGTCGCTGCACGATGATTCGCAGAATCAGCGACCTTCAAGGCCCCCGTGCATTTACCCCAAAACGTGTCGATATATGATATCCGCCAATCGTGGGAAATCATAACTGGCTCGTTCATGATTTGCTGACCTGGCAAATCATAATAAGCTGCATGTAAATGCAACGTGTTAACTCCTCCCCCTTTAAAAATCTACGTCCCGTAGATCAGCTGCGACGTCGGAACTGGATGACTGATTTGTCCGTTTCGGTGGGGTAGGATGCTGACTTTTGATAGGAAAGAGATGCGCTGATGTTTGGATTGGCGGGAAGTTGATTTTCGGGTGCATCTTTCGCCACAGGTAAAGTATGATGATGATGAACAATAGGATTACCAAAGCTTCTGCCATAAGAGATATCTTAAATCTTTCGTCCAAGTCGCTTAAACGCTCTATGTTCGTTAAGCCGATGTTGTGGACATAACTCAAATCCAATTTGTTATTCTGCTTGGTGATACTCGTCAGTGCAGGAGGAAGGGCTTGTAGTGCTGTTGCGGTGTGACTTCTGAAGGTTTGGTTGTTCAACTGTATCGCTTCGTTTTGCATTTGTAGGATGAAGGTTCCCTCGAGAGATCTCTGGATATTGTTAGATTTGACCTCACCCTTAAAATTTGTCAGGAAGATAGAATCGGGATTAATTAGTTCAATAATCGTCCTCGTGTTTGTACGATAAGTACATGTTGCCGAACCTCCTTTCAACAACCTTGCCACGCAATGATCTTCAGGAACTTTTTCTAATGCTGTTTCACTGCAAACGGTCGTGTTACTTATTGAAAGGCAATCATCTATGATGCCGTACGTCTCTTCATGATTGACTAGCATTTTGTTGAAATTGAGATCAATTTGTTTGTTGCCTATGGTCGATGCTCTTGTTTGTAGGAGGTTGAATTCATCTTTTCTAACCTTAGGCATCGATAGAATGTAGAGCAAAATAGTCTCGTTGGTAAAAACAGCTGGTGTCCCATACTCTATCGCCTCGATCTCGTTGGCATAAGGTAACGTTTCAATTTCATTGACGAGTCTAGCTGTTTCCTCTTTATCTAGTAGATTGGTGTTAATCAGGCCTTTTTTCGCAATCTGGCAAGCACGAACAATTTCATTTATTTCTCCTGTAACGACGAGTATTTCATTTAGGACGTCTTGTTCAATTCCGCCGGAAATCGTGTCTTTTATACCATCGTTGACTCTGTTTATAAGAAGATTGATTTTTCCTGTTATCTCTGCAGTGATGCCGAAAATTTTGTTGTTTATCTTGTACTGCTGATTGTTGTTCATTGCCATTTGTTCCTCAGTTCGAAGGATCTGATCCCAGTCTGCTGCGTCAGGGTTGCCCGCTATCCACTTCCAGGCACTTCCTATCCAGTTTATCGATCTTGTTTTGCGAAGCGATTTGCCTTTCAGGAGATCTATGCGCTCCCTAGTTTGGTTGAGGTGATACTGGATTAATGGTTTGCGATCTTGTTCCTTAAGATTGTTGTCTATGATTTCATCTAGTTTCCCAAGCATTTTCTCGAAATTCCCAAGGTCAATCACGTGCACTAATTTAAAACTGCCGTCGATCATCCATCCTCTGCCTTCTTTCAGGGAAATGAGGGGCGCCTTGTAATTAAAGATGTTTACTCCTTCAGCTGCTGTCGCTAGCATAATGGTTAGTCTTGTTTGCGTAAGGAAAAGATAATTGTTAAATTTATATAATTGCAAACTTACAAGTTAGGTTATAAATATACATTATACATATATTGATTTAATAAAAGTAATTTGTGTATTAATAATTTTGAAAAGAAAATAAAAAAAAAATGTTTGTTTTTTTAAATAATTTTATGCCAAAAGAATATTTAATATAAGTTTTAAAAATTTTTTTTTTTTTAATGCATTCTCTGTGGAATATACATAATTATTAATAATTATAAGTTACATTTTTGTATCTATAATGTGTTTTGTTACATTATTTTATTGCACATTTTTCTTAAATGTGGTGCATATGTGTTCATAATACGTGCTTTGTGCTTGAATATGTGTGTTACCTTGTGTATTTGCCTAATAACTTTATACGTGCTTAGCTTGTGTCTTGTGTATTTTGCGACCTGTATTTGTTATTATTGTGACCTTATTATCCTTGGCCACAACTTCCTTTCGATACAGTGGCTTATGTTTGCCCTGTATCCTCTTAAAGGAAGTGTAAATTATATCCCCTTTTTTAAATTTTATAGGGATTGACTTCTTTTTATTATACCATTCGTTCCTGGTTTTTTGTTTTTGCCGTATTTTTTCTCTCAGCTCTTGGTTAACTTTTATTCTAAAATTTGCCATATTTTGAAAATTCACTCTGGTACTCCTGTTAAAAAACATATCTGATGGTTTTCGTTCAGTAACAGAGTGGATTGTGTTATTATACCGATCAACAGAGATATTAAGCAGTTCTCTCAGTTTTAACTCTTTGTATTCAGCCTTCAAGCATCGATAGATTTCTAAGATTGTTGAATGAAATCTTTCAACTTGACCGTTAACTTCGCTACGGTTGACAGGTGTCTGATACATTTGAATGTCGAGCATTTTTATGAAGTTAATCATTATAGGACTGAGAAAACTTCTTTCATTGTCAGTGACAAGCGACAGTGAAGTAATGAAGGACTTTTATCACTTTATCCCTTAGATGGAGAGAAGACTTATTCTTTATATGAAATAATTTGGCAAATTTAGAGAATTTGTCGATGCATGAAATGAATTTTTCCCCTTGAATTTCCATAATGTCCATATAAAGTATTTCACAGGGGTAGGACGGAACAGGGGTAGGCTGAAACATTGGAGTTGCTGGGTGTCTATCGTATTTGTTGGCGAGACAGATGTCACAGGTCTTTACGTAACGTGTTATCAAGCTATTCATTTTGGGAAAATAAAATTTTTCGAGAAGTTCTTTATTCTCCCGAGCGTTTCTATGCGCTCGCCTGTGTTCCTTACTAATAATTTCCCACACTTGATTCTCGTTCTTGACATCTTCTACCAATCTTTGTGTGAGTCTAATTTTGTAGTTTAAAAAAGTTTCTAAGTAGACCTTCTGCAATAATTCCATACAAAGCTCCGGAATTTTAATTCCATTGACAATGGAAGGCTGCAGTCTCGTCTTCAGAATATTTGTCAAAGCTTCTTTGTCTAAATATGGGGTTGCAACGTAATGTCTAGAATAACCGGGATGCGGTTCCTCGTAAGCCTCAGAAGTTTTTGCTACATTTATAATTATCTGATTCCGGAAGACGTTAAGGGGTACCTCAACATGCGGAATCAGATCTGTCTAGTCCTGCTCTGCACTGTGCACTGTTTCGTTGGCTGATTCAGTGGAAGCTGCTTCGTCATTGGAAGGTTCCAAGGCTGTATCAGTTTGGGATCTGTCGTTATCTATCGTTATCTATTAAAGATTGTTTTTCAGAAGCAGTTTTCGTTGAGGAATCACTATGTAACGTATTCACTTGGCATTCCGTTTCAGCTTTAGCTGAGACGGCTGAGTGTTCGTTATCAATTTTAAGTCTAGAGAGCGCATCCGCTACGACATTAGATTTGCCGGGCGTGTAAATCAATTCGCAATTGTATTCTTCAATCCTTGACTTCCAACGCTTCAATTTCGCATTGTAGTTGCGGTTACCTAGAGCATAAGTCAGCGGTTGATGGTCGGTGAATATTCGGATTTTTTTCGCTCCGTAAAGATAAGACCTGAGGTTGTCTAAGGCCCAGACTATCGCCAACATTTCTTTCTCGTTCGTGGCGTAATTTTCTTCACTACCACTCAAAGATCTTGAAATGAAGGCAATGGGTCTTTCCTTGCCTGTTTCACCTTGCGACAAAACTGCACCAATTGCTATATTTGAAGCGTCTGTTGTGAGAATGAACGGCTTATTAAAGTCCGGGAATGCCAGGACTTCGGCAGAGGTAAGGAGTACTTTTAGATCATTGAAAGCTTTTAACGCACACTCATCTAGTCTAATTGGGATTTTCCTTGACTGGTTGGCTTTAACTTGGGCATTTTCCCCCCTAGTTAAGTTAGTTAAGGGCTTGGCAATCTTGGCATAATCACGAATAAATTTCCTATAATATTAAGTAAGCCCGAGGAATGATTTTAGTTCCTTAAGGTTAATAGGAGGCTGTATATTCTCGATTGCCTCGATTTTCGTATTATCTGGTCGTACACCATCAGAAGTTATAACGTATCCAAGGAACTCTACAGTTGTGTCCATAAAATGGGTCTTCTCAAGGTTGACTTTCAAGTGCGCTTCACTAAGTCTTTTCAAAACCATGTCAAGATTTTCTAAGTGATTTTCTTCATTCTTACTGAAAACGATTATATCGTCGATATAAACATGACATATTTTCCCTATGAATGGCTTGAGCACATCGTTGATTGTGCGTTGAAAAATAGCTGGAGCGTTTTTGAGCCCGAATGGCAGCCTCAAAAACTCGTATTTGCCATTCATAGTGGAAAAAGCTGTTTTAGGAATATCTGAGAGTTTCATTGGAATTTGGTGAAATCCCGAGGTCAAGTCTAGGGTTGTGAAGTATCGAGCGTTCCCTAGGCTAGCAAGAGTGGCATTTATATCCGGTATTGGATATGCATCGGAAATTGTCACGCTGTTAAGTCTTTTGTAGTCGATGACCATTCTAAATTGCTTCTCACCATTCGCCTTAGGTTTTTTGGGCACAACACAAATTGGTGAATTATAAGGACTTCTGGAAGGCCTTATAATCCCTTCATCTAGAAGTTTACTAATTTCTTCCTCAACTACTTCTCTTAAGGATGACGGGTACAGGTAGCTTTTTGTGTATACAGGTTCGTCTGTATTTGTTTTGATTTCGGCCTGAATTGAAGTGTCAATTACTTCATTGACATCAATTGGTCCAAAGAGGGATTCGTACTTTCCAATTAATGATTGTAAACCCTGCCTAACCTCTTGGGAAAGATCTTCACTGAAGACAATGTTTACTTGGCGCAATGTTTTTTCCTTTAATGGGATTTTAATGTCAGGCTTTATCGTTAGCAAATTATTTTTCCTATCGATAACAGCCTCAAGCTCTTTCAGAGTGTCATCTCCGATAATCCCATCGAAGGAATCAAGTCCCGGTAGGACAAAAAATCTGATCAGTGTATTATTGCCCGCTTCTGCAAAGAACCTTCCCTTGACATAACTTGATATTCTAATTTTCCCCGCGGCAGACTGCACGTTAAATGGTTTTTCGAGTAATACGGTGTGCTGATTTATTTTCGAGCTCACGAAATTCCTGTTGGCCCCCGTATCTACAAGAAATTTCAACAAGGCTCCATCCTTGGTTGCGTACCCTATGTATGGTACGCTGGATGGCCCCCTGTCATAAAATTTATTTCTTCACATACAGCGTCTTCTGCAGAAGCGGAGTATTCTTCTAGGTCCACTTCATCAGCCGATTCGATATTATACAGTCTCTGTTGCTTGTTCGGAAAGTTATCAGAGGCTGCCCTACGCTTAAATGGATTTTGAGGTTGTTTTGGACGATTTAAGTAATCGACCTGTTTGCTCTGCACAGTTCGGTCACAGTCCATTTTTGGCAAAGGTTTTGGTCCTGTCCTAGGTGGACGAGCGCTTTCGTGGCGAGGGCTCGAATTAAACCGATTATTATGTCCTACATGATTTGGATGGGGCCTTCTCGGGGGTAAATAGGGTTTAAACTCTAAACTCCTGACGCTTTCATTCGTTGGGGCCGTAATTGTGTTCGAGAAGGAGGAGCAATGCACTGAGTTATTCCGATAATTGAGATTTTGTATCTCCAAGCAAGCGGAATATGCTTCCGGAAGGGTTTTGGGTCTTTGTATCATCAGCATTCGTGAAATATCGCCGTTTAGGCCACGTACGAATACATCCAGAGCCCTATTCCTGTATGTTTCCACAAGAGCTCTTATGGTCTCTTCACTATATGACTCGGTTTTAATTTTATTAACCATCAATGACAATTGATGGTTAACAGCCGCATAGAATTCATCCAGCTTGCTGCCCTTTTGAGCAAGCTGGTTGAGCTGGTGCTCCAGAGTTCGAAGGTCTCGCTTATCTACATAATGTAGAGATAAGCAAGTCTTCATCTCACTCCAGTCGCCATCAAAGATGTTATAGCTCACTAGAGCAGCGTCAGCTGGACCCCTAATCTTACCCCTAACATGCTGGAGTATAGCCCTATAGAGGGGTTTCGACTTGACTATCTCATAGTCCTTTAGGATCCCCTCTACAGCGTGTATCCACGATACATACTGCGTAGGGTTACCATTGAAGGCCTGCAGCTCCTTGACGCAGTCGGGCAATTTACTGATTTCTCTGAGCTCAGCCTCCGTTTGTGGAGGATTGAGCTCACAGCCACGACCCACGCCCGTAGCTGCCACCGAAGGAGCAGTCGAGCTCGTCGATGCGACATTACCTTCGATAAGCTGAATACGCCTATCGAACCCCTTCAACTGGCTTATCAGATTACTGACAGCGCCAGTCAATTCTACAATTTGCTGGGTTACTTGGTCCATTATATTTTCAAGCTTTAAATATGAAGGCTTACCTTACTTTTACCTTACTTCAGGTTCAGATACAGGCACACAGTAAATAAGAAAATATATATGTATATTTTATTTGCAATTTGTAACTTTGCTTTTTTCACACAAGTTTTCAAGCTTTAAATATGAAGACTTACCTTACTTTTACCTTACTTCAGGTTCAGATACAGGCACACAGTAAATAAGAAAAAATATATATATATTTTATTTGCAATTTGTAACTTTGCTTTTTTCACACAAGGATTTTTCCTTCCTTTTTTTTATATTTTCTCAGACACAAGGCACACAGAATATAAGAAAAAATTATTTTTTTCCCTTTTTTTATTTGCAATTTTTAACTTTGCTTTTTTCCACACAGTAATTTTTATTTTTTCAAACACTAGCACATAAACACATTTATAAAAGTTTTTTTCAGAAAACTTCTTTATAAGCTATATTTTTTGCTATTCAAACAAAATATTTTTCTTTTACATATTTGTAATTTCAATTTAATTTAAGAAACAATTTTTTCTTCTTTTTATAATTTTTTTTTTTTCACATAAAGTTAATTTTCCTTCACTCACAATATGAGCATTTCTTTTTTATTAGTATTTTCTGGAGAGATCTGCAAGAAAGAAAGAATCGTTTTAGTACCGCGTCGCGTTGTCGCTTGTTGTTCAATACGTGAGACTGGCATGAAAGTATCGTGTTATCCCGTTTGGACTTTCAAAGAGTCCTACTAGTGGCACGATTAACTTCACACCACATCCTCTAGCCCGTTGGAATATTCACATGTTCCCATGGTTATGTGAAAGGTTATGCGCAAGCTTAGATTGTTAACTATGTTCCCATGGTTATAGTTATGTTCGCTTCAGAGTTTCAATCTTGGCATTGATTCCTGGGCGAAAAGGATGCAGTTTTCCAGTCCAAGCTCGGGCGCCAATAAACGAATTTATGATTCGTTATATAAAAAAAAACGCGAACGCCTGCCCCCCGAGGGGCCGGTCCAACTGTTCGACTTACTGAAATAAGAAATAAAGATTATATTTTAAAGATATATTTATTAAAGAACCGAATAGCTTCAGTGTCCTATTAAGACTGACTTTACTTAGCCTAAATTACCTACACCTCACATAACCATTTGCTTTGTCGCTGCACGATGATTCGCAGAGTCAGCGACCTTCAAGGCTCCCGTGCATTTACCCCAAAACGTGTCGATATATGATATCCGCCAATCGTGGGAAATCATAACTGGCTCGTTCATGATTTGCTGACCTGGCAAATCATAATAAGCTGCATGTAAATGCAACGTGTTAACTGAATTATATACATTTTTAAACTTATAAGACATTGTATTATGAATACATACAGCCTCGAGAAGATATGTTGGCTAGTACTTTTCCTAAAGAAACCTCTTCGTTTGGAAAATGCACAAGGTTGAGACTTTCTAAGTGTGTTTCAATGTAATCAGCATATGCCCTGTAAGACAATAAGGTATTAGAGATAATATTTAAATGATTTAATAAGATGCATACATTTTATATATTCACAAGCATAACCGCTGCCGTAGTTGATTTTGTTGACGCTGTTGTTATATTTGCTGCTTTGGTTGCTAAACTGATGGCAGTTGTAAGAGTTATTGTCCAGTTATTGTTGCAATCAATTTTCTATATAAGTGTATTAGTCCCACATTTTCACAAATTTGTGTTTCGAATATATCTGGTGATATTGGACGAAATCGAATTTCGCCCAGGAATGTTTCTAATGCGAATTATGATGTGGACGGTGCGGAAAAACGGATGATGACAATACTTTACTGTATGGCACTATTCTACTCACAAAACTGTAAGTAAAAATATGAAATTATTGCCAATGATTTGAACTGAAACTTACATATAGTTTTTCTAGTGTCAGCCACAGACAAGAGGAACACAACTCGTGAACGAAACGATCCTCAACACTTTTAGAGTACTTACGGTGCGGAAAAACGGATGATGACAATACTTTACTGTATGGCTCTATTCTACTCACAAAACTGTAAGTAAAAATATGAAATTATTGCCAATCATTTGAACTGAAACTTACATAGTTTTTCTAGTGTCAGCCATAGACAAGAGGAACACAACTCGTGAACGAAACGATCCTCAACACTTTTACGGTGCGGAAAAACGGATGATGACAATACTTTACTGTATGGCTCTATTCTACTCACAAAACTGTAAGTAAAAATATGAAATAATTGCCAATCATTTGAACTGAAACTTACATATAGTTTTTCTAGTGTCAGCCACAGACAAGAGGAACACAACTCGTAAACCAAACGATCCTGAACACTCTTAGAGTACTTACTACCACTTTTTGGTGTACTAAACCAAACAGGAAATTTATCCAAGGAGCCTTGAAAGGTCGAACAACCTCTGTGTTGTTGCTTGCCGTATCATTATCTTATAATATAAAAAGGCCAAGTCGTGGGCGGCGCGTCATTTTATTGGAACTCATGTCACGTCGACGTCCTTTTTCAGGATTACTTCGACTCTCATTTGTTACACAGTCTCGACAATATTGTGCGGCTACGCAACCTCCATTTCCACCACTTTTCTGAAGCGTACTGCGAAAATTGTTGTCATTCAAGAAGCCAATGAAATCATTTAGTGAATGCTGATTCCTAAAAGACGTTTTGCAGTTCTAGCTAATAGAAAAAGCCATATGCATAAGCATACATATGTAAGACAAATCAATATTTGTGGAAATAATATATGTACATACTTATGGTAGTTTGAGAACTTCCAGTTTTTTTTGTTCGATTTAGCACTTATCATTCCCTGAGTTTGCTGCGAGGACCCGTTTCGGTTGGATAGAATCGTCGTGTTCCTGAGTCCTATCTCATCATTGGCATACTCCGTGTGGGCTGCATTGCTTAAGTAATTGACAAGGCATCATAATTGCGGTATTGTAAAAACAGATATTTAATTTAAATCCGGATTTGCATTTCAATTACATTGTAATTTTGTATAACACCAAACATAATCTAGCAGTGTTTTATGAATGTTTACCTGTAATATCTGCTTTCCAAGTAGAATTATGTTTATGCGGATTTCACAGGGAATTGTAGAGCAGCTCAAATATATATTTTTGATTAAAATGAAAACATAATGAACAAATAAGAAATAAAACTTCGTAAAATAATGTTCTTTAAGAAATAATAAACACCTTATTGACTTTGCCAATTGAATTTAACGAAATTTTATTTTGTATTTACATTAAATGTTTTATCGGATGCATTTCGACTTATTGTCATCCTCAGCGAGTACTTTTAAACTAGTCTCAAATTGTTACACATTGTTGTTTGATAAAGAAAGAGGTGAAAACAAAAGAAAGTACTGACAGAATAAAAGTGAACAACAACAAAAATTCTTATCGTAAAGATTTGTTTGTTTTTAATATTATTTATACGAATACTAATTAGACATCTCTAAAGCTTTAAATAAGGTTGACCGTATTGGTGCCTCCATGGTGTTCATTGCTATGTGTCTATTCAGGTGCATATAGATGCTCTCGTATGCGTCAAGTTTGTATGGTTCGTCCACTTGCTTCTTCAGTATGATGTTGTTCGTGTTCCAGTTGGTGTGGTTGAATTCTAATGCATGCAGTGCCACTGCTGATTTCGTTGCTTGTTTTTTGCTTATGTTGTTCAGATGTTCTTTAAATCTTGTGTGAATATTTCTTTTGGTTTGCCCAATGTACTTTTGTTCGCAATCAGAACAAGTAATTTCATATATTCCTGACTTCTTTAAATTTTCCGTTTTGTCTTTTAAATTAACTAATAAATTTTGCATTTTTCCATTACTTGAATGGACAATTTCAAATTTATGTTTTTTGAATATTTTTTTGAACTTGTTTGTTATTTGTGGAATGTATGGGAGACTTATCCTCTTTTTTTGTTCGGTGGAACTGGAACACGAACAACATCATACTGAAGAAGCAAGTGAACGAACCATACAAACTTGACGCATACGAGAGCATCTATATGCGCCTGAATAGACACATAGCAATGAACACCATGGAGGCACCAATACGGTCAACCTTATTTAAAGCTTTAGAGATGTCTAATTAGTATTAGTATAAATAATATTAAAAACAAACAAATCTTTACGATAAGAATTTTTGTTGTTGTTCACTTTTATTCTGTCAGTACTTTCTTTTGTTTTCACCTCTTTCTTTATCAAACAACAATGTGTAACAATTTGAGACTAGTTTAAAAGTACTCGCTGAGGATGACAATAAGTCGAAATGCATCCGATAAAACATTTAATGTAAATACAAAATAAAATTTCGTTAAATTCAATTGGCAAAGTCAATAAGGTGTTTATTATTTCTTAAAGAACATTATTTTATTAATTGGACTTTGCGGCAAACAAAATTTTATCGTTTTTTCTTAAATAACATACTTAAAACTTCGTAAGTGTGAAAAGAAAACTTAATTCTCGTAAAGTGTTTCAGATGTGTCAGATTGACTTTTGACAAATCAACAAAAAAAAACTGATCTGTCCGTTTGAGCAAATGTATTTTTAATCCACCACTCATATGTATTCACGGATAGGAAAAAAAGAGTTATTTAAGAGTTTTCACTCACTCATCTAAAAAAAATTGGAGGTGTTACAGGCAAGGGGACATATACCCCGTTTATATGAGTGAATTGAGGAATCGAATCGAATCGAATTGAGATTTCGATTCAGGTATATGGCCTCGTGGCATCGGAAGATTGAATTAAAAAGGAATCGAAGTGACAATTTGAGTTTACAGAATAAACAACAAAAACATGCAACAGAAAAAATATAAAGAAAACGGAATCCCACTGAACACAAAAACACTATTGGTGCACACACACACCAAGAATCAGATGTGAATTCGATTCTTCAATTCCTCGATTAAGGTATATAAATACATTTTCAATTCGATTCAGCTCTTCTAGTGGGATCGGATCGAGTAATCCTATTTTAATCCGATTCAAGGTTACAAAGACCTAAATCCTGATTCAATACCGATTCAATTCTCCATATAAACGTAGTAATAGAGAAACTAACATAGAGGCACGACTTCAAAATGGAAATCCGTTCAATTCAAAAATTGAAAAATTAATTGATTTTTAGTTAAATTGTATTTTAAAGGCCTTTATCAAACAAAAACATACTAATAATAGCTTTTTGTTGACTCTGGCTTAGAAGTTAAACAATATTTATTAATTATATGTTCAAAATGAAGAAAATCCAATCAAAAAGTAGAAGCTAACCATAGCATATTAATGAGCATAGAGAAACTAACATAGAGGCACGACTTTGAGGGTTTATTCTCTTTCACCCTACAAGCTAAATTGAGAGGATTTCCACCGTTTCGATAAGCATGGGTTAGTTGCCCGTGCATTTTAAATGGAGCAGACACCAACACAGGCTTATCGAAACGGAGGAGTGCGCATTCTCACTTTTGGTAGATATGGTGACCTAATATATTTAAAATGGAAATCCGTTAAATTCAAAAATTGAAAAATTAATTGCTTTTTAGTTAAATTGTATTTTTAAATTCCTTAATCAAACATAAAGCATACTAATAAAAGCTTTTTGTTGATTCTGGTTTACAAATTAAGCAATATTTATTAATTTCATGTTCAAATTGAAGAAAATCCAATCAAAAAGTAGAAGCAAACCATAGCATATTAATGCGTACGTGTCTAAATTCCACCACAAGAAAAGACCAGTTTTCTGAATTCGAGGTGAGTATTTTGAGAGATGAACAAACAATAAAAAAATATTATTAATTTCAAAACAAATATCGCAATCGGAAGTAAGTGAGTTTTATTTTGCTTTTACGTATTTAATTCTGTACTGTAATTATAATATATTTTAGTTCTTGAAACTATACTACTCTGGACTAAGAAAAACGTGGAATAAGTTTCACCGCTCTGTCGTTCTGCCTAGATAAATTAGTCGCCGCAGTTGGTTCTGAATTTGATGAAGAATGTCGAGCTATTGATGTTGGTGTTTGTGTAACCGGCTCTAGACCACCAGTAAAATATTTCACCCAAATAATGCGAATTTTATGGTCTGTTGGTATTCGCAGTGAAATCATAGAAGCACCCGGTTTTGAAGAAGCTCAAGGTCTCGCCAAAGAACTTGGTGCCACCCACGTTATTTTAGTTGCAGAAACGGTTCACTTCACGTGCATACATGGAACGCTTCGAAGAGCGACATGTAACACACATTGAACTGGTCCAGCTATTATTATAATCGCACCATCGTCCGTTCAGGTTGAGAGTATTTCTCGTCATTGTCGAAGCATTTTGGCTAGCACAACACCAAAAATTAGTATTGTCCCAGCATATGGACTTCGAAACAACGAATATGTTAAAATTGAACTGCACAATGGGTGCGGTGTGCTTGTAATTACACCACCGTGCTGCAGCGTTTGCTCTAGGCCAACGAGATGGAAAACTTGATCAACATACGCCAAGTACAAACTTTCGTTATCGATGGTTTGGACAGCATAATGAATGAGAGTCGCGAGTTTGATGAAACCCTCTTCAAGCTTATCTCTCCAGTTCTTCAAGATGAAAAGATTCCATTTCAACTGGTGGTCACTTCCAAGACATGGACTCGGCGATTTATTAATTTTGTAAGGATTGCTAATCAGCCTTTGCTGTGCATTGCAGACTATTTAGAAGCTGCAGTCTATGCCAAGGCTAAAGTTTCCATTAAATTGCAAAGTAACTCCGAAAAGATGTCGGTTGTTATGAAATGTTTGGATAAGTGCGCATATCAGTTGGAGCGTTGTGCAGATTAAGTACTGGAAGTTGAGAGATGCTTGCGCGAATCCGGATACATGAGTATGGCTTATACGGATCAAATGCCAGCTGATAGTACCGATATGATCAAGGAATGGAAGGAGAAGGTAAGTCTCATAGTATAGTATAGTATAGTATAAAAAACAAAAACTCCTGCTTTTTGTCCGTCATTATTAAATAAAATGCAAGACTGGATCGCACGAACTTGCTGTTGTAGCTAAAAACCTTAATGTATCTAACCATTAAAACTCTTTAGTAGGTATGTAGTCTAGTTATCCTATGCAGGTTTAAGACCGATGTAGTTAAGACTACTTTAATTCTGAGTATAATGAATTATCGGATAGATGATTAAAAGAATAGATACTTAGGCAAATACCAATCATCAAATGTATATTTAAATCTTTGTTATGGATTTGAATTATGTAAGTTAGGATATGTATTTCAAGGTGAACAGTGAATAGCTTTTGAACTATATCTTTGGAACGGGTTGTCCAATAAAGGTGGGCGATATCTTTTTAGAATCAGCACTTCATACTTTCAAAGGAAGCATCAACATTTTTTGAAAAGAAGTTGTATTAAAGAAAATAGCTCCAGGAATACGCATACATCATTCTAAATATGCGTATTTCAAGAGTGATTTTTTGCAAAAAGGCTTCTACATAAAAACTTTTGATGCTGATTTTGAGAGTATCAAGAGTAGATTACAAAAAGGTATCAACCAAGTTTTTAGGATAACCCGTTCCAAAGATACATTTCAAAGTATTTTCAGATTATGTATTTCAAGGTGAACAGTGAATACCTTTTGAACTATATCTTTAGAACGGGTTGTCCAGTAAAGGTGAGCGATGTCTTTTTAGAATCAGCACTTCATACTTTCAAAGAAAGCATCAATATTTTTTGCAAAGAAGTTGTATTAAAAAAAATAGCTCCAGGAATACGCATACATCATTCTAAATATGCGTAAATATGCAATCTGCAATATGCATACATAAGATTCATGTGATTTTTAAAGACACATGTTCATATATAAATGTATGAGTTCGTACATTTTATGTAGTATTCAGTGACGTACGCAAAGATTAGTAAAAAGGGAATAATAATGAGGTATAGAAATAAATGGATAATACACATAATTAAATGGTTTTATATTGCTTGGTCTTTATAGTTTGAGGCAAAACAAAGATGCAATTTGAATTCTTTAAGAATATATCAAAATAAAATTCAAAAATCGTTTCAAAAAGCGGTTTCTTAATAAATTAATTCTTTACGTATAAAATTTCGAAAACATTTTAAGATATTATTAATATACTCGTACATATAAAATTCAAATTAAAAAAAAATTCTGTAACTAGTTTTTGAAAAATCGATTTTTCAATAAAAATTGTATTTATTTTTTAAAAATCGAAACATTTTTTTTTTGAAAATTTGGTATGAAGTTTTATTAACAATTTTAGGGAGCATTTGTATAAAAAAAATTATTTTATTCAGTTCATTCAATGTTGAGAAAGTCGAAAATATGAAAAGTGGTTCTATGGGAAGTGCCGTTAATAAGTACGAAAGAAAATATTTTTATACTTGAAAATGGACTAATCTAAGAACACACATTTTTTTTATAAACATTCTTGGAGCCGTTTTCGAGAAATACATTTTTAACGGTTATTTTTAGCATTTGTATGGGAGGTACCGTTGTTTTTTATTTTAGGAATATAGTTTTTTTTAACTATTCAAGTTAATGTCAAAAAACTAACAAATACGAAGTTTCGCTTTTTGTTTTATTGAAATGTATATGTTAAAGTTAAAATTAGGTTTGGAAAATACTCTTTTTTTCGGGCTGACGGCAAAAGCAAATGTTTTAATACTATGAAAAATGTAAAATTATGATCACCTAAAATTGTTAAATAAAAACAGCTCTACTACTACTTCTACTAGTTTTCTAACATCTAATTTTTGTTTTAAATGTTTGTTTTATAACATTCTACAATGTACATGGAAACTGACGAATATGAGATTTGTAAGTACTTTAATTCAAAACTTGCAAACATTTTTTTATCTATTAAGATAAAGTCAAAAAAATACCAAATACGAAGTTTCGGAAAAATCTATTGATTCGTTTTTGAAATTGAGTTTAAAAAAAAAATATTTATTTCCAAAATAACTGAACTGAATACTTCATACGATATAGGCCGTCATACATTTATATATACATAATTATGTATCTTTAAAAATCACATGGATCTTATGTACATATGCATATTGCACTTAAATTATAAATAATACAGTGAGGGTTTGCGTTACCTTTTCTTATTCAAAGCATTCTCTACGATATATATATACATATTTATTTAACTTATGAAACATTAACGACCATACATAATATATATTAAATTATTCTAGTAATCAGTACGTAAATATTTTTTTATAATTCTGTTCTTATTAGAATGTCTTACACAATTGGATGAATGTTATCTGTTTTTCTTTTCAAGTTTTAGTTCTTCGTTTCGATTGAAATATGTTCTGGGAATTGTTGTACACATAAAAAAGTTTAATTAAGAAATAATATCCCATTGATTCAAGTGGACTCAGGAATGCAGAATCTGGCTGCAAGTTTTGTAAATGGCTTCGCCAACGCCGGATTTGAATTGAACAAGCTTTTGAGCGAGAATGGCAAAAATGACTGTACAGCAACAGCTCATTCATTGCTTTCTGATCAAATTGAAAAACAATTGCTCCATGCGTTTTGGTACAATTATGTGACTAAGAATTTCTTTACGCTGGATCGAATCGTTCCACCTTCATCGATACCGGGCTTGCTTTACTTGGGAAGACGAAAAGCCACCGAAGCTGTTATGAACGCTCTGGAAGTTGTGGCTTCACAAGTCTATATGGCCACTGCAATGGAGGCATTTGTCCATGCGCTGCAGGAACTGGAAAAACTCCCACTCACCAAAGCAAAACTTTCCAATGTGCCATATAATCAATTGGTGCATACACACAATAAACAGCCATATAGCTGTAGGTAAGTTATTAGAAACCTTACACAAAA
The DNA here is from genome assembly GCA_910595825.1 of Philhelius pedissequus. Lineage (NCBI taxonomy): Eukaryota > Metazoa > Arthropoda > Insecta > Diptera > Syrphidae > Philhelius > Philhelius pedissequus. The sequence goes on from OU343160.1 coordinate 108,543,755, forward strand.
ATAAAATGTTATATTTAACTTCTAACTCCCAATAGTTCCTTCATCTTCATGGCAATCGAATTCTCCACAGAGAAAGCATTGCCAGTAAAAGAAATATAGGCATGGATTGTCTAGCATTTTCCGTGCTTCAAAGCAACTCCCACCGGATGTAGGAATAGTGTGAGACATAATCTTTTGTTAATATAACATTTCGTAATATTAAACCTTTTCTACTAACAATGTGATCGAACCCAAGAGCAAGTACATACGATCCAACCCTGCGTTTAATTTATTTATAAAAAATATGGAAACAATTTGCCGCAAGCTTTTACTTTCCGATGAATTTCCATATCAGGAACAAAGCAAATATTTATCAACCAACAAAGAGGTAGAACTACTCAACGACGAAAAATGAAAAGAATTCATAGTAAGTATAATAAGTTAAGCTTTTTTTTGTTTAATGGATTGCTAGTATATTTTATTATAATAAGTTATGTTATAAAAAAATTAATTACTATAACAAATTTACTAAAAATCAATAAAATCAATTTTTTGTGATTTAGAATTACGGATTAACTTTTTGCAAATTTTACACTTTAAAAAAATCGAACCCGAAATTTTAATCAAACTTCATATTCCGTCTGTCTCTCTATCGGTCGATATAAATATGTATATCCATTTCTTCTACCTAATTATATTTCATTGTTACGCATAATAATGACTAAATTACATACATACACATGTTTTTGCTTACTACGTCACTGAATACCTACCTACTTACAGTATATACTATTTGGTCTATCATACATTTACATTATATACCTATATATCATTAAAAATCAAATGAATATTATGTATATTGCACCTATCATATAAAATTATATGCATATATCTACCTACTTATCACCAACTTACACTTTCAATGTACATTGTATGTACAAATTTAGTTTAAAACTAATAAATAAAAATGAAAAATAGAAACTTGAAGTTATGAATTTGGATCGGGCCAGAGCAAATTAAATTTATAAACTTTAAACTTTAAATTTATAAATTTGACTATTCTTTTAATTTCCATTTCAAAAATAATAAATTACGTACAAAACGCCAATCGAGTTAGTAGTTTCTGATATCTAGGTCACTGAATAGGTACCAACCTACATACATTATGTACTAGGTGGACTCTCTGACATTTATATAAATATATATCTTTAACAATCAAATGAATATTATGTATATTAAAACTATCATATAAAGTTTTATATGCATATATGGATCTACCTAACCATAACCATCCAACACTTTCATTATACATTATTATGTACCTACATATTTACATACCTAGGCTCCATATACATACATATGTATGTAACGTAGGTACATTTTACCATACCAATTTACAGAATTAAAATCCATAACATAGATTTAAATATACATTTTTAGGTAGGTACCTAGTAACTATTTCCTGAAACATACAATAATTCTATTCATTTTACTAAGAACTTACCTACATCGGTTTTAAACCTACCTAATGATAATTGGACCTACATACTAACAGCGTCAAAGTTTAGTTACATTAAAGAAAATTCGAAATTTAACACTAATAAATCGGCCCTATCACAGAATCCATCGCAATCGAAAATCTACTGCGAATCCTGAAAAATCAATCATATCATCCATTAGTAGTCGAAAATCATAAAATCGGATTTCATAATCTCTAAATATTTACAGATTGTTTAATTTTTATTTTACAGATAGTTTTTGTGGGAAATTTGCTGCGTGTGAATCCAATTTCTATGAAACTGCTTGCCTGGAGCCTTGTGTTTTGATTCAGTTCAATGGAGAAATATCTGCTGCAGTCAATGAGACCGATGACGACACACACACCAACACCGACGACACGCGAAGCACAGGCGACAATCGTTGCAGATGATTCTGCTTCACAAACTGCTACATAATCTTCAACAGAAGACACCACATCATCCACATCATCCAATATTGCAATAAAAAAGGATCATAATAATTAACATTAATGTGTTCCTGGCAAAAATGTGATCTTATTCTATTCTTCCTAATGCTCTATATATCTCTGGGAGCAGCAAACAATATTTACATATGTATATATATATACATGTATATGATTCTTTGCTTATTTTCGGGAATGTTTGTTCAACTTCACCTTAAAAAAAAAGGTGAAGGTTAAAAACACGAAAGAACTACTTTTAGGTAGCAATTTTTCGAAATAATTGTTTTATTACAAAATGATTACAAGCATTTAGAAGCTGAGGTTAATTTACACTCAGAACAGTTCCAATCATCGAAATCAAGCAAGTAGTTTGGAAATGAGAGCTTTGCGTAAGTACTGATTTCAAGATTTTTCTTGATATCAGTAGAAATTTCTTGGATTTGCTACTTTGGACAAGCTGTCATTTCCAAAGTACTTGCTTGATCTCGATGATTTAAACTATTGTGAGTTTTAATTTATGTCAGCTTGTAAATTCTTGAAACCGTTTTCAATTCGAGCAAATATTTCAAAAAATTTGCATCTGAAAGTAATTTTGTAATTTTTCATTTTTTTTTTAAACACGAAGAAACTACTTTTAGATAGCAATCTTTCGAAGTAATTGTTTGATTATAAAACGATTGCAAGGATTTAGAAGCCAAGGTTAATTTACACTTAGAACAGTTACAATCATCGAAATCAAGCAAGTAGTTTGGAAAATAGAGCTTTGCGTAAGTACTGATTTCAAGATTTTTCTTGATATCAGTAGAAATTTCTTGGATTTGATACTTTGGACAAGCTGTCATTTCCAAAGTACTTGCTTGATCTCGATGATTGTAACTGTTCTGAGTGTTAATTTACCTCAGCATAGGGCTATAATACTTACCTATGTGTCATTGAGACACACAACATTACATTTCCTTTAAAAAGAAAAGAATTTTTTTGAACAGCCATAAAGAAAATGCAATCGAAAAAAATAAAGTGAATCGCAATTCTTAAGCTATATACATATATATATATACATAAGGAGAACACTTTAAAATATTGAGCCCAATGTATTTAATTATATTGGTCTGACCTTGTTGTTCGTCATGATTTTGAGATGAATGGCAGGCGCTGTTTATCCTACAAAATTAAAAAAAAAAACAAATACTAAAAAATACATCAAATTAGGCTTTTTTGTATTTAACGTACCTTGTTTCTGCTTGACTGAATGCTGATCCACAGACAGACCAAAAATCTGTTTAGAAGCTACAGATACAGACCGAGGTGTTTCGGTCAACATATGCATATCGATCTCGTTCATGAGATTGCCACTCACGATATATTTCTTCCAAAAAGATAATATGGCTACTTTCTCAGATTCCTTCTTTCAGTTTATCGAGATCTCTGAAAGTTTATAAGAAAAACATCATTAGATATGAATTTGCACCTGCAAAATAAAGGTTTACTTACTCTGTCATTTTGCTGGGGAAATTGTTTCCGGAGCTTGTGTTATACCAAGACATGTCCTGTCGAAGAACAGATTCCAAGAAAAGCGTTCTAGTGCGACGGATCTAAGAAAATATATATACGACCACAGACAATCCAGTCGCTGCTGTACTACAGCAACAACCCACCACTACTAATGGCTCATTATATTGTTGTTTCTCTTTACATAGACGAGACACTTCATGTGGCAGCGAATCGCTTATTCGTGAGATTTCACATTGTGTACGCAAATGTGAAGCCTCCTTTTCTAAATAACCAATTCGATCTTCACTTTTTGTTGATGGATTGGTTTTTGTGTAAAGTGGAGTGGTTAGTGGTATCACTCCCAGATGGACTAAGTACGTCTTCACTCCCAATCTAAAAAAAAACAACAAAACAATTATAGAAACCAAGAAACAATTGAGTTTGGGTTCTGAGTTTCCAATCTAAGATATAATATATATATAATCTAAGATATACCTTTGGATGTACGCTTTCCATCCGATCTCCGTCATTGTGGCCAAATCTTTATCAAACAAACATAAAAAAACAATTTTTTTTATAGTTATATATATTTCTTCCATTGAAATAAAGAATAATTAAATAAATATGAAATAAAATTTACCAAATGTGAAAAAAAACTATTATTTATGTTTTGGTAATTAGAAATGTCAGACAGACTTTTGACAAACCAACAACAAAAAAAATTATCTGTCAGCTTGAGCAAAGCGTTTTTTAATCCACCACTCACATGTATTCACAGGTAGGAAAAAATGAGTAAATTAAGAGAGTTTTCTCTTACGCACCAAAAAAAAAAATTGTGGGACATAAGGCAAGGAGTCGCGCCTCTATGTAATTATTTTCTCTATGAGGTCGATTAGGATGGTATGTATTGGCCGACTTACGTAGATTTCGGTAAATTAGGTATAATAAACATTCGAGGTGGCACAAAAAAAAATTAAAAAATATGTATGCTTGCGGGGTCTCTGTGTTTTGCAAGCCTCTGTGTCTGCATGCGTATACACAATATACAAAAAAAAATATAAAAATAACCGAAAAAAGCAGCTGTGGCTGTTCTAGTTTTTAAGTAGGTGTAAGTAGTTTTAAGTTTTTCTAGTTAGTATAAGTTAGTTGTATCTAGATTTAATTATTTTTAGTTTAGCTTTAGGTAGTCTATAAGCAAAAATTAAAAAAAAGCACATGTTATTAAGTTTTTTGCTAAAAAAGTTTTCTTGGTCATAAAAATAAAAGAATAAGAATTAATTAAAATAGTTTTTAGGTCGAAAGACATTAGTATTAAGAAATATATTTTAGTTTAGAGCGCCCGTAAGGGGCCAGTTAATTAGTTGTAACTTAATGATAATTAGGCTAGTTTTAAACATTTTTGTCTAGCTTTAAGATAGTTATAAGTTAAGATTAAATGAATAATAAAAAAAAAAAACATCTTTAAGATTCAGGTCATCCGTAACTCTAGCTGTTAATTGTGCAAGCCGCAGCATATAGTTCTAATTGTGGTAATGTTTGTCTTTTTAGGGGAGCCACTCGGGATTTTTACCATAATAACCTAACTATTACACAACTGCACCATATGCCTTTTCAGATGCATCAGAGAAGAAGTGAATCTGTATGGTTGTTCGTAAGTCATATGACGTGCGAAATGGAAATTGTTTAATGCTATCAGGTTTTCACGACACTGTATCCATCTTGTATATAGTTCAATTGGTAATGATTCGTCCCATGAAAACTTTAGTAACCATAACTCCTGTGCGAATATTTTGGCTGTAACAACTACTGGAGCCATTATACCCAATAGATCGAACAATTTGGCAAGATCTGAAGTAACAATCCTATTGGTTATTCGACTTGTTGAGTTCAATTTTGTTTTAACACAAAATCTGTCGTTCTTCGGTTGCCATGTTAATCCACGTGCCTTGATTGATTCATTATTTTGATTTAAATTTTTGTATAACTTGGGCTTGCATTTCCAAAGTTGTAACCAAGCTTGTAATGGAATGATCTTTTTTTTTAAACTATGCGCGCACTCAAGAGGTTATGAATACCCTTAAAATGTTAATACACAGTGCGAGCGACTAGGAAAATGGGATAGGATTAGACAGGAGATACCGATGTAAATTGGTTTTAAATGCCTGATTATCGCAATGGGAGGGAAAAATTCGGTCGGGTAAAGCATTCCACATTCGTGTTGTGCGGCTAAAGAAAGAATCTCTATACTTGACAGTACGTCCGAAGTTGGGCTCTAGGGTAAATTGATGGGCTTTCCTAGAAGCGCGAGTGTTACGGTTGAATAGTTTAAGGGGAGGAATGCAATCTGGTTTTGTACTAGATTGGGGAATTAAGAGAAGGATAAAAAATGTTTTTTTTCTTTCTTGGAAAAGGAGTTTGGATAGAACCGGGTTTGGGGAAGGGAAAAGTGTACCACAGCCTTCTGAGCGGGTGCATGTCTTATTCATCGGGCTCAGTTCGTCGGTGTCGTGGGATCTTGCTCACAGACTGCGGTATTTATCCACACACAAAAAAATGAATGTATGCCCTTATTTTTATACTATACACAAAAACGTCAAGAAGAGGAAAACGTATGCCACAACCCTCTGGAGGAACAGATGGTAGTCCTCACGCGTCTTCATCCGCCCTGCCTTGTGTTGGAACGCGAAATTATTCATCAACACCCACTTGTGAACCCTGTGATTTGACAGTTCTGCCCCTACTCCTCTCTCCCCCATCCCAAATGAGAAACACTAAAACTGGTTTACCAATTCATTTTATTTTAATTATTGTTAGTCAAGGTAAGTGCCTAAATGATTCATCTTAGAGAATCCGGAAATGAATTTAAGTCTTAATTTTGTATATCAATTTTAATAGTTTTGTAAGTTATAGTATTTAAGTTCAAATTAATTATATCAATTTTTAAGCCTGGTATGCAGATCGGGAAAAATGTTTTTTTCCATACAAATTGTATCCTAAGACAAATTTTGTCTTTGATATTTTTCCGGGCTGTAAGCAGTTCACGCGCAAAATTGTGATGTTTGACCCGCTGTACTTTAAAAATGTATCCGCTGTACAAAAAAAGTCTCCACTTAATTTTTCCTGACAAATAATGCTCGTCGCATTGTTTTGCCGGCAAAATTGTGACAGTTGGAAAAGATTTGTACTCGAAGTGAGAAGAAAAATATTTGTTTTATTTTTTAATGGAATTTCTCGAGGAATATTTGGAGGGTCTCGAACCCTCGGAAAAGAAAAAACAAAAAAAAACGTGCAATTCAGCACAATCGAAAAGAAGATGCTATGCAGGTTAGTCGAAGAGCATCCAGCAATTTGGGACTTGGGAAGTAAATCCCACTGCAACTCCCAGGAAGTGTATTCCAATTGGCGATACATAGCCCATGATATGGACAAAACTGGTTTGTTAAAATTGTTTTGAATAGCATACATTTATTAACAGATTTTGTATTCCAGTGGAGGATTGCAAGATAGCGTGGAAATCGCTACGAGGCAGTCTGCGATACCACACAGCCGGCAAAAAAAAGTTGAAGTCAGGAAGTGCTGGAAATTCTGAGTATTCCCAAGAACATCATTGACTGGGAGTTTTCTGACTGCCTTGCCTTCCTGAGACCACTTTCTGAGAAGCGCACGTAACTACTTAACTAATTAAAAATTGAAAGAAAATCATACAACTTTTTACTCTACAGAACATCTTCGAGCATCGACGAAGAATCTGATGTCCTTACTCAACAGGAGGCGGAAACTCCTACAACAAGCTACAGCTTTGTGAGTATAATTGAACATTTATTAATTATATATTTATACAATGTTTTTTATATCAGTGTTCAAGGCCGAATAAAAAGGACCATATGGAAGAAAATGTTGCGACGTTGACGCAGTCTGTGGTGGAGCTAATTAATTTAAGGAAGGCCGAACACCAGGAAGAGGCACAACCGAGACTCGTAAACTACACGCTGTTAGCCAATTTGGACAGACTCCTCAAAGAACTGCCACTGGAAATTAGGGAAAGCCTTGGAATTAGTTTCAAAGTTTCAAAGTTTATTTCAATTCGGTGTACAAGTAAGACTAAGTCTTTTATAGTACCATTAAACTTGGTTACATTTTATGAGAAAAAAAATATTAATTAAACATTATATTAGATACATATGTATACACACATTTAAATTCTAAACTAAAAGTTCTTTATATACATACACATTTATAATTTAAATAAAGAAACCTAAAAAACCTGTTTTATTTTTCCATGAATACTTAATTTATAATTGAGTAGGACAGGTTATGAAAGGGAGAAAATGGTTGGCATACAAATAGCAACATCGAAAACACAAATTGTAATATATGTAAATTGTTAGGATAACACAGGCTTCTTTCTTTCTTCTTTCTTTATTTTGATTTATAAATATTTAGCAATTAATATTTGTTATAGTAGGAAATTATATTTAAAAATACTATTATATTATTGAATTTAACCATAGTAAGGTACTATAAAAGACTAAGTCTTGTACACCAAATTGAAATAAAATTGAATTGAATTGATAATTTTATTTATTTTTTTTTTTGTTGCTATACGTCCCTTACCCCTTCCCGTTTATCAAGAGCCACATTTGCTATTTTACTTTAAGGTTAAGAAAAGTGAAGTATAATTGCCTTCTTAAAATTTGCAGTACCTATAATTTTCCTCATCGTTACTGGCAGAGAGTTCCATAGTTTAGTTACATAAACAATAAATAGGCGCGAAGAATTCAAGTAGTTGTAAGATGGTGTTACTAGATTAAGAGTTATAATAGATTGAGTAAATGAAAGTTTTTCATAAATGTAAGGTGGCTTTCTATTCTGAATGATCTTGTGCATAAAGATACAACATCATGCATCAAGGAAATGTTGAAAAGAGCATCCAAGGACCAGTTTATAGTAATGTGGTATGTGTTCATGTCTCCTTAGTCCATAAATGTACCTAATCATATCATTGAACGCAAAAAGAAGTTTATGCTGAGAATGGGAATCAAGTTTGCTATACATAACATTGGCATAGTCAATCAGAGAGACAAGCAGTGTTTTTACAAGCCTCAATTTAGTCTTTTCAGGGGTTATGTTTGAAAATAGCCAACGCTTGCGCAGTCCACCATAAATTCGTCCAATGGTAGAATTCACCTGATCTTCAGCCGATAGAGAAGTATTTATCTTAATACCAAGACTATTCACAGTTTTCATAAATGTAAGCTTATTCTGAAGAAGACAAACAGAAGGTAAAAACAAGATATTTATCTGCTTCTTCGAAATCGCAATCAATTGTGACTTAGATGGATTCAGTGTTAAGCTATTGTTAAGAGACCAAGGAGGTCCTCATTCATCCTAAAAATAAGATCCTCTTGTAAGCCAATAGGACGAGACAAATAAATTTGCACATCATCAGCGTACAAGTCAATTGAAACATTTGAACAAACTTTTGGTAAATCATTAATAAAAAGACAAAATAGAATTGGTCCTAAAATGGAGCCCTGTGGAACCCCCATTTGCAGATTCATAAATTCAGATATCCCCTGATCAACCTTAACCCTCTGGCTTCTATTAGATAAATAATCTTTTATTAATTGCACCGCTCTTTAACGGAAACCAAAGTATCTCTTTAATTTCAAGCAAAGTTTTTGATGATTTACTCTGTCAAAGGCCTTCGAAAAATCCAGCAAACACAGAACAGTCACATTGTCCAGATCATACTGAATACGAATATCATCAAGCACCTTGATCATCGCAGTTTGACATCAATGATGAGCACGGAAGCCTGATTGAAATAAAGATAACACATTATATCGATCAATTTGACTAGTGATCTGTGCTGCGAGAATCTTTTCAAAAACCTTTAACAGATAAGGCAAGATACTAATTGGGCGGAAATCAGAGCAGGAAATAGGGTTATTGTTCCTGGCTATCGGGATAATCTTAGCTAACTTCCAGCAATCGGGAAATGATGACGAGGTTATGCAAAAGTTAATTAAATGAGTAAATACGGGTAGTATATGCATCATAATCATTCTGATGAAACTAACAGGCACCCCATCTTCCCCTACTACATCAGACTTAATTGTCTTCAAGTTTTGAAGCACCTCATACTCAGACACTACCTCAAATTCTAGTTCCGTTTTAGGTATAAAATGTACTTCATTATTCAATATAAAGTCATTTTGTGGAATTCCAGATGCTATAAAGCTCCTATTTAGATTATTTGGGTTAGGAAAGTTATGAACTACTTGCTTTCTCCCTATTCCAATAGAACGAAGGTTATTCCAGAGCCGACGAGAAGATTGGTTTGTATCTGGCTTTGATATAAAAAATCTTTTTTTGGCTCTGCGCATCACAAAAGTTGCTTTATTTCTTGAGCGGCAAAAAAACTCCCTATTTATATCTGAGGGATTGCGTTTCCATTTAGCATACATTTTTCTCCGATATCTAATAGCACTACTAACCTCCGAAGTAAACCAGGGACAGCTTTTGCTACGCACTGAAACAGTTTTAATAGGAACATGTTTTTTAAATATGTAATTCAAGAACCAGAGATTGAAAGTAGTTAACCTTATCATTGGCAGTGGAGTAAGCATAACATTGATTCCATGTGTAGTTGATGGCATCACTTTGTAGTTCAGAACTATTAATGGAATTAATATCCCTGAATTGAAAAGTCAAAGGCGTAGGTAAATGCGTAAATACAATATTGTACGTACAAAATAGCAAATCGTGATCGGAAAAACCATCCAACATATGAAGGATCCGAAACTATAATTAGGTCAAAGAGACTAGGAGAAGTGTTAGAAGCAAAACGAGTGGCGTGAGAGTTGAATACGGATAGTGCAGCTGTTGCTATTTCATCTCTTAGTTGATTAGATCGGGAATCGTATAACAAAAGGTCTGCATTGAAATCCCCACAGATGATAATATGCTCATATCTAAGAGAGAATTCCTGAAGGCATCCGAACATGGGTTCCGGAGAGAAACTTTTATTAGGGTTATAACCAACTCCTAAAAGACAATTGGTGTTTCCATCACCTACCTCTACCAGAAGAAATTCTATACCCTTATCATCAGATTTTTTTAAAATCTGACATGAAAGGGATGATTTGCAATAAAGCGCAACTCCTCCACCAGCGGTTTCGGTTATTCTGTCATTTCTATTTAACCTATACTTATTTATGTCATACACACTACTAGGAACATCAGTCTTAAAACAGGTTTCTGTGATGCATATAACATCGACTCCTGTTTCATCAAAGGCATACTTAAGGAAGTCTAGCTTATTAATATTAAGACTACGTGCATTAATACAACATACTTTGAAACCTTCGCGAGCATCAGATAGTATTTTAATGACTGATTTAACAGAAGAACCATAGTTAGTGCAAATTGAAAGAAACTCCCCATTTCCGCCCGACCTCATAATAATATATGTATATAATATGGATAGCATGACGCAATATAGAACTGTTTTGTGGTGTGAGGCTTTCATTTAAGTATATGCGTAATCTCTTGCATAGAGAAACTAACATAGAGGCACGACTTCGGGGGTTTATTCTCTTTCACCCTACAAGCTAAATTGAGAGGATTTCCTCCGTTTCGACATTAGTTGCCCGTGCATTTTAAATGGAGCAGACACCAACACAGGCTTATCGAAACGGAGGAGTTCGCATTCCCAATTTTGGTAGATATGGTGACCTTATATATTTAAAATGGAAATCCGTTAAATTCAAAAATTGAAAAATGAATTACTTTTCAGTTAAATTGTATTTTTAAAGTCCTTAATGAAACATAAAACATACTAATAAAAGCTTTTCGTTGATTCTGGCTTACAAATTAAACAATATTTATTAATTTTATGTTCAAAATGAAGAAAATCCAATCAAAAAGTAGAAGCAAACCATAGCATATTAATGCGTACGTGCCAAAATTCCACCACAAGAAAAGACCAGTTTACTCAATTTGAGGTGAGTATTTTGACAGATGACAAAACAATAAAAAAAAAAGATATTCATTTCAAAACAAATATTGGAAGTGCGCGAGTTTTATTTTATTTATTTTGTATTTTGTCCTGTAATTTAATTGTAAAATATATTGTTTCGTCAGTTGCTAGTGAAAATTCCGATCCATCCATACGTTCTACGAAAATATTAACTCAAAAAGAATACTTTCGTAATTTAACTAATTCTTATCTTCCATCATACCAAACCAATCTTAATTTTCCCGAAGTCATTGGTAAAGCTACTCGTACTTTGAAAACAAATTTCGTTAAGCATCATGTATTGGCTCACAGTAAAAACAATGTTAAACCAATTGAACGCATGAAGAATGCCTTGTTTACAGCAGAAATCCACCAAGAAATGGAGCACATGCGATTGACTAAAATGTATCACATCCAAGCGTACGCTTGGTCGCATTTAGTTCGTGGCAATTGCTTTTGTGTGATCAACTCGAATAGAACTGGTAAAACCTGGTGTTATTTGCCTCCATGTTGAGTTTCCGTCTAGAATCGAAAGGCATTCTGCCGACCTATGGTCCAGCTGTTATTATAATCGCACCATCGTCCGTTCAGGTTGAGAGTATTTCTCGTCATTGTCGACGCATTTTGGCTAGCACAACACCAAAAATTAGTATTGTCCCAACATATGGACTTCGAAACAACGAAGATGTTAAAATTGAACTGCACAATGGGTGTGGTGTGCTTGTAATTACACCTCCGTGCTGCAGCGTTTGCTCGAGGCCAACGAGAAGGAAAACTTGCTCAACATAGTTATCGATGGTTTGGACAGCATAATGAATGAGAATCCCGAGTTTGATGAAACCCTCTTCAAGCTTATCTCTCCAGTTCTTCAAGATGAAAAGATTCCATTTCAACTGGTTGTCACTTCCAAGACATGGACTCGGCGATTTATTAATTTTTTGAGGATTGCTAATCAGCCTTTGTTGTGCATTGCAGACTATTTAGAAGCTGCAGTCTATGCCAAGGCTAAAGTTTCCATTAAATTGCAAAGTAACTCCGAAAATATGTCGGTTGTTATGAAATGTTTGGATAAGTGCGCATATCAGTTGGAGCGTTGTGCAGTCTTGTGCAATTCGGCAGATGAAGTACTGGAAGTTGAGAGATGCTTGCGCGAATCCGGATACATGTGTATGGTTTATACGGATCAAATGCCAGCTGATAGTACCGATATGATCAAGGAATGGAAGGAGAAGGTAAGTCTCATAGTATAGTATAGTATAGTATAGTATAAAAAACAAAAACTCAAAGACAAAGACTAAAAGAAAAACAAAGACTGGATCGCACGAACTTGCTGTTGTAGCTAACAACTTGAATGTATCTAACCATTAAAGCTGTTTAGTAGGTATGTAGTATAGTTATCCTATGCAGGTTTAAGGCCGATGTAGTTAAGATTACTTTAATTCTTAGTATAATGAATTGTCGGATAGATGATTAAAAGAATAGTTACTTAGGTAAATACCAATCTACAAATGAATATTTAAATCTTTGTTATGGATTTGAATTATTTAAGTTAGGATAGTAAAATATACATACATATATATATATACATTTATGGAAGCTAAGTATGTAAACATGTGCATATAATAATGAAAATGAAGGATATAGGTGGGTAGGTAGCTATATGCATATAACTTTATAATTAAGGTGCAATCTGCAATATGTGGTTCTATGGGAAGTGCCGTTAATAAGTACGAAAAAAAATATTTTTATACTTGAAAGTGAATATGTATTTCTAGGTGAACAGCGAATAGCTTTTGAGCTGTATCTTTGGAACGGGTTGTCCAATAAAGGTGAGCAATATCTTTTTAGAATCAGCACTTCATACTTTCAAAGGAAGCATCAACATTTTTTGCAAAGAAGTTGTATTAAAAAAATAGCTCTAGGAATACGCATACATCATTCTAAATATGCGTATTTCAAGAGTGATTTTTTGCAATAAGGCTTCTATATAAAAACATTTGATGCTGATTTTGAGAGTATCAAGAGTAGATTACAAAAAGGTATCAACCAAGTTTTTAGGATAACCCGTTCCAAAGATACACTTCAAAGTATTTTCAGATTATGTATTTCAAGGTGAACAGTGAATAGCTTTTGAGCTATATCTTTGGAACGGGTTGTCCAATAAAGGTGAGCGATATCTTTTTAGAATCAGCACTTCATACTTTCAAAGGAAGTATCAACGTTTTTCGCAAAGAAGTTGTATTAAAAAAATAGCTCCAGGAATACGCATACATCATTCTAAATATGCGTATTTCAAGAGTGATTTTTTGCAATAAGGCTTCTACATAAAAACTTTTGATGCTGATTTTGAGAGTATCAAGAGTAGATTACAAAAAGGTATCAACCAAGTTTTTAGGATAATCCGTTCCAAAGATACACTTCAAAGTATTTTCAGATTATGTATTTCAAGGTGAACAGTGAATAGGTTTTTGGCTATATCTTTAGAAAGGGTTGTCCAATAAAGGTGAGCGATATCTTTTTAGAATCAGCACTTCATACTTTCAAAGGAAGCATCAACATTTTTTGCAAAGAAGTTGTATTAAAAAAATAGCTCCAGGAATACGCAAATATTTATTTCCAAAATAACTGATCTGAATACTTCATACGATGTAGGCCGTCATACATTTATATATACATAATTATGTATCTTTAAAAATCACATGGATCTTGTGTACATATGCATATTGCACTTAAATTATAAATAATACAGTGAGGGTTTCCGTTACCTTTTTTTATTCAAAACATTCTCTTCGGTATATATATACATATTTATTTAACTTATGAAACATTAACGACCATACATAATATATATTAAATTATTCTAGTAATCAGTACGTAAATATTTTTTTATAATTCTGTTCTTATTAGAATGTCTTACACAATTGGATGAATGTTATCTGTTTTTCTTTTCAAGTTTTAGTTCTTCGTTTCGATTGAAATATGTTCTGGGAATTGTTGTACACATAAAAAAGTTTAATTAAGAAATAATTTCCCATTGATTCAAGTGGACTCAGAATTGCAGAATCTGGATGCAAGTTTTGTAAATGGCTTCGCCAATGCCGGATTTGGACTGGACAAGCTTTTGAGCGAGAATGGCAACAAATGACTGTACAGCAACAGCTCATTCATTGCTTTCTGATTAAATTGAAAAACAATTGCTACATGCGTTTTGGTACAATTATGTGACTAAGAATTTCTTTACGCTGGATCGAATCGTTCCACCTTCATCGATACTGGGCTTGCTTTACTTGGGAAGACGAAAAGCCACCGAAGATGTTATGAACGCTCTATAAGTTGTGGCTTCACAAGTCTATATGGCCACTGCAATGGAGACATTTGTCCATGCAGGAACTGGAAAAACTCCCACTCCACCAAAGCAAAATTTTCCAATGTGCCATATAATCCATTGGTGCATACACACAATAAACAGCCATATAGCTCTAGGTAAGTTAGTTGAAACTTTACACAAAAATAAAATGTTATATTTAACTTCTAACACCCAACAGTTCCTTCATCTTCATGGCAATCGAATTCTCCAAAGAGAAAGCATTGCCAGTAAAAGAAATATATGCATGGATTGTCTAGCATTTTCCGTGCTTCAAAGCAACTCCCACCGGATGTAAGAATAGTGTGAGACATAATCTTTTGTTAATATAACGTTTCGTATTATTAAACCTTTTCTACTAACAATGTGATCGAACACAATAGCAAGTACATACGATCCAACCCTGCGTTTAATTTATTTATAAAAAATATGGAAACAATTTGCCGCAAGCTTTTACTTTCCGATGAATTTCCATATCAGGAACAAAGCAAATATTTATCAACCAACAAAGAGGTAGAACTACTCAACGACGAAAAATGAAAAGAATTCATAGTAAGTATAATAAGTTAAGTTTTTTTTTTGTTTAATGGATTGCTAGTATATTTTATTATAATAAGTTATATTATAAAAAAATTAATTACTATAACAAATTTACTAAAAATCAATAAAATCAATTTTTTGTGATCTAGAATTACGGGCTACATTTTTGCAAATTTTACACTTTAAAAAATTCGAACCCGAAATTTTAATCAAACTTAATATTCCGTCTGTCTCTCTGTCGGTCGATATAAATATGTATATCCATTTCTTCTAACTAATTATATTTCATTTTTACGCATAATAATGACTAAATTACATACATACACATGTTTTTGCTACATACGTCACTGAATACCTACCTACTTACAGTATATACTATTTGGGCTCTCATACATTTATATACCTATATATCATTAAAAATCAAATGAATATTATGTATATTGCAGCTATCATATAAAATTATATGCATATATCTACCTACTTATCACCAACTTACACTTTTAATGTACATTGTATGTATACACATTTACATGCCTACATATTCATATCTGTATGTAGTGTTGGTACACAATTATCATCCTAATTTCCGTAATTTAAATCTGTAATCTAGATTTAAACATAAATTTGTAGGTATGTAGGTACCTAAGTAACTATTCCTTGAATCATCCATTCAATCCATTATACTAAGAAACTTACCTAAATATTTGGACCTACCTACTAATAGCGTCAATGTTTAGCTACATTAAAAAATATTCAAATTTAGTTTAAAACTAATAAATAAAAATGAAAAATAGAAACTTGAAGTTATGAATTTGGATCGGGCCAGAGCAAATTAAATTTATAAACTTTAAACTTTAAATTTATAAATTTAACTATTCTTTTAATTTCCATTTCAAAAATAATAAATTACGTACAAAACGCCAATCGAGTTAGTAGTTTCTGATATCTAGGTCACTGAATAGGTACCAACCTACATACATTATGTACTAGGTGGACTCTCTGACATTTATATAAATATATATCTTTAACAATCAAATGAATATTATGTATATTAAAACTATCATATAAAGTTTTATATGCATATATGGATCTACCTAACCATAACCATCCAACACTTTATATTATACATTATTATGTACCTACATATTTACATACCTAGGCTCCATATACATACATATGTATGTAACGTAGGTACATTTTACCATACCAATTTACAGAATTAAAATCCATAACATAGATTTAAATATACATTTTTAGGTAGGTACCTAGTAACTATTTCCTGAAACATACAATAATTCTATTCATTTTACTAAGAACTTACCTACATCGGTTTTAAACCTACCTAATGATAATTGGACCTACATACTAACAGCGTCAAAGTTTAGTTACATTAAAGAAAATTCGAAATTTAAAACTAATAAATCGGCCCTATCACAGAATCCATCGCAATCGAAAATCTACTGCGAATCCTGAAAAATCAATCATAGCATCCATTAGTAGTCGAAAATCATAAAATCGGATTTCATAATCTCTAAATATTTACAGATTGTTTAATTTTTATTTTACAGATAGTTTTTGTGGGAAATTTGCTGCGTGTGAATCCAATTTCTATGAAACTGCTTGCCTGGAGCCTTGTGTTTTGATTCAGTTCAATGGAGAAATATCTGCTGCAGTCAATGAGACCGATGACGACACACACACCAACACCGACGACACGCGAAGCACAGGCGACAATCGTTGCAGATGATTCTGCTTCACAAACTGCTAAATAATCTTCAACAGAAGACACCACATCATCCACATCATCCAATATTGCAATAAAAAAGGATCATAATAATTAACATTAATGTGTTCCTGGCAAAAATGTGATCTTATTCTATTCTTCCTAATGCTCTATATATCTCTGGGAGCAGCAAACAATATTTACATATGTATATATATATACATGTATATGATTCTTTGCTTATTTTCGGGAATGTTTGTTCAACTTCACCTTAAAAAAAAAGGGTCTAACTTTAAAAACACGAAAGAACTACTTTTAGGTAGCAATTTTTCGAAATAATTGTTTTATTACAAAATGATTACAAGCATTTAGAAGCTGAGGTTAATTTACACTCAGAACAGTTCCAATCATCGAAATCAAGCAAGTAGTTTGGAAATGAGAGCTTTGCGTAAGTACTGATTTCAAGATTTTTCTTGATATCAGTAGAAATTTCTTGGATTTGCTACTTTGGACAAGCTGTCATTTCCAAAGTACTTGCTTGATCTCGATGATTTAAACTATTGTGAGTTTTAATTTATGTCAGCTTGTAAATTCTTGAAACCGTTTTCAATTCGAGCAAATATTTCAAAAAATTTGCATCTGAAAGTAATTTTGTAATTTTTCATTTTTTTTTTTAAACACGAAGAAACTACTTTTAGATAGCAATTTTTCGAAGTAATTGTTTGATTATAAAACGATTGCAAGGATTTAGAAGCTAAGGTTAATTTACACTCAGAACAGTTACAATCATCGAAATCAAGCAAGTAGTTTGGAAAATAGAGCTTTGCGTAAGTACTGATTTCAAGATTTTTCTTGATATCAGTAGAAATTTCTTGGATTTGATACTTTGGACAAGCTGTCATTTCCAAAGTACTTGATTGATCTCGATGATTGTAACTGTTCTGAGTGTTAATTTACCTCAGCATAGGGCTATAATACTTACCTATGTGTCATTGAGACACACAACATTACATTTCCTTTAAAAAGAAAAGAATTTTTTGAACAGCCATAAAGAAAATGCAATCGAAAAAAATAAAGTGAATCGCAATTCTTAAGCTATATACATATATATATATACATAAGGAGAACACTTTAAAATATTGAGCCCAATGTATTTAATTATATTGGTCTGACATTGTTGTTCGTCATGATTTTGAGATGAATGGCAGGCGCTGTTTATCCTACAAAATTAAAAAAAAAAAACAAATACTAAAAAATACATCAAATTAGGCTTTTTTGTATTTAACGTACCTTATTTCTGCTTGACTGAATGCTGATCCACAGACAGACCAAAAATCTGTTTAGAAGCTACAGATACAGACCGAGGTGTTTCGGTCAACATGTGCATATCGATCTCGTTCATGAGATTGCCACTCACGATATATTTCTTCCAAAAAGATAATATGGCTACTTTCTCAGATTCCTTCTTTCAGTTTATCGAGATCTCTGAAAGTTTATAAGAAAAACATCGATTAGATATGAATTTGCACCTGCAAAATAAAGGTTTACTTACTCTGTCATTTTGCTGGGGAAATTGTTTCCGGAGCTTGTGTTATACCAAGACATGACCTGTCGAAGAACAGATTCCAAGAAAAGCGTTCTAATGCGACGGATCTAAGAAAATATATATACGACCACAGACAATCCAGTCGCTGCTGTACTACAGCAACAACCCGCCACTACTAATGGCTCATTATATTGTTGTTTCTCTTTACATAGACGAGACACTTCATGTGGCAGCGAATCGCTTATTCGTGAGATTTCACATTGTGTCCGCAAATGTGAAGCCTCCTTTTCTAAATAACCAATTCGATCTTCACTTTTTGTTGATGGATTGGTTTTTGTGTAAAGTGGAGTGGTTAGTGGTATCACTCCCAGATGGACTAAGTACGTCTTCA
This sequence comes from Philhelius pedissequus, assembly GCA_910595825.1. Lineage (NCBI taxonomy): Eukaryota > Metazoa > Arthropoda > Insecta > Diptera > Syrphidae > Philhelius > Philhelius pedissequus. The sequence goes on from OU343160.1 coordinate 108,562,775, forward strand.
CTCCCAATCTAAAAAAAAACAACAAAACAATTATAGAAACCAAGAAACAATTGAGTTTGGTTTCTGAGTTTCCAATCTAAGACCCCTTTCACACAAGGAAACTGAGTTGCCGACAACTGGGAGTTTGTAGGTGAGAAGGGCAAGAAGTAAGGGGAATGAAAAAAATCTCCCCGGTCAACGATTTGAAGAGATTTTTTTGGCGTTATGCTTTGAAATTTTCTTAGGTTTCCATTTTGACTTCTGTCTCTGATAGATGTCAAACATATTTTTTTTTAAAGAGAAATTGTTTCCTACAATTATATTATTACATTAACCAAACCAAGTGAGCTACTTAAATAAATTCATTGTGAAAGAAAATTTCAAGTTTTAATTCTTGTAGGCAAGGCATTTAATTCAATCCATCACGACAACAAAAACGCACGGACCAACTACGCTCTCAGCTTGTGGCTTCATCATCACATTTGATTTATAATGATGTTCCTGTATTAGCGAGCAGCAGCAGCAGCAGGCAGCACCACAGGTATCAGTCATATCATCCTGTCAGTGGCCTATGTGTCCAACTGTACCAATAAAGCTTCGGTGCATTCCAATAAGTCCAATATAATCTTCCCATCATCACTATCATCTGTTGGGCCCAAGATTTGGATGGCAAGAGAAACGCACAACAAATCAATTTTCTCCTGGTTCATTGTTTTTCCTTTTAATATATTAATTTAGCAAACCATTATTAACAACCACAATAAAAAACAACATTTACCTACATAATCGCACCAGGTTTCTTTATTTTGAATTAATTTTTCTAAAAATAAGCTGCGGTTAATTTATAACTCAAAATTGTGTAGAATTTTCCAGCCGCGAAACAAATTGTTTGTTTACAAAAAGCGAATGTCAAATCAAAAGCAATTCAAAAAACGAGCAACTCAGTTTCCTCATCAATATCTTCGTGTGAAAGCTACAATGCAATTAAAGGAAAACGTCAAAAAAATCTCCAGCAACTGGTTTCCCTGTGTGAAAGGGGACTAAAATATAATATATATATAATCTAAGATATACCTTTGGATGTACGCTTTCCATCGGATCTCCGTCATTGTGGCCAAATCTTTATCAAACAAACATAAAAAAACAATTTTTTTTATAGTTATATATATTTCTTCCATTGAAATAAAGAATAATTAAATAAATATGAAAAAAAAAAAAAAAAAAAAAAAAAGTCAGACAGACTTTTGACAAACCAACAACAAAAAAAATTATCTGTCAGTTTGAGCAAAGCGTTTTTTAATCCACCACTCACATGTATTCACAGGTAGGAAAAAATGAGTAAATTAAGAGAGTTTTCTCTTACTCACCTAAAAAAACATTGTGGGACATAAGGCAAGGGGGGTACGAGTCGCGCCTCTATGTAATTATTTTCTCTATGAGGTCGATTAGGATGGTATGTATGGTGTTGGCCGACTTACGTAGATTTAGGTAAATTAGGTATAATAAACATTCGGGGTGGCACAAAAAAAAATTAAATAATATGTATGCTTGCGGTGCATTTGCACATGCAGCTGCGTGCCTGTGTATGTATGTACATACGAATATGTATGTACGTATGTACATGGCCGTGTGGGTTGCAAGTCTCTGTGTCTGCATGCGTATACAAAATATACAAAAAAAAATATAAAAATAACCGAAAAAAGCTGCTGTGGCTGTTCTAGTTTTTAAGTAGGTGTAAGTAGTTTTAAGTTTTTCTAGTTAGTATAAGTTAGTTGTATCTAGATTTAATTATTTTTAGTTTAGCTTCAGGTAGTCTATAAGCAAAAATTAAAAAAAAGCACATGTTATTAAGTTTTTTGCTAAAAAAGTTTTCTTGGTCATAAAAATAAAAGAATTAGAATTAATTAAAATAGTTTTTAGGTCGAAAGACATTAGTATTAAGAAATATATTTTAGTTTAGAGCGCCCGTAAGGTGCCAGTTAATTAGTTGTAACTTAATGATAATTAGGCTAGTTTTAAATATTTTTGTCTAGCTTTAAGATAGTTATAAGTTAAGATTAAATGAATAATAAAAAAAAAAAAACATCTTTAAGATTCAGGTCATCCGTAACTCTAGCTGTTAATTGTGCAAGCCGCAGCATATAGTTCTAATTGTGGTAATGTTTGTCTTTTTAGGGGAGCCACTCGGGATTTTTACCATAATAACCTAACTATTACACAACTGCACCATATGCCTTTTCAGATGCATCAGAGAAGAAGTGAATCTGTATGGTTGTTCGTAAGTCATATGACGTGCGAAATGGAAATTGTTTAATGCTATCAGGTTTTCACGACACTGTATCCATCTTGTATATAGTTCAATTGGTAATGATTCGTCCCATGAAAACTTTAGTAACCATAACTCCTGTGCGAATATTTTGGCTGTAACAACTACTGGAGCCATTATACCCAATAGATCGAACAATTTGGCAAGATCTGAAGTAACAATCCTATTGGTTATTCGACTTGTTGAGTTCAATTTTGTTTTAACACAAAATCTGTCGTTCTTCGGTTGCCATGTTAATCCACGTGCCTTGATTGATTCATTATTTTGATTTAAATTTTTGTATAACTTGGGCTTGCATTTCCAAAGTTGTAACCAAGCTTGTAATGGAATGATCTTTTTTTTTAAACTATGCGCGCACTCAAGAGGTTATGAATACCCTTAAAATGTTAATACACAGTGCGAGCGACTAGGAAAATGGGATAGGATTAGACAGGAGATACCGATGTAAATTGGTTTTAAATGCCTGATTATCGCAATGGGAGGGAAAAATTCGGTCGGGTAAAGCATTCCACATTCGTGTTGTGCGGCTAAAGAAAGAATCTCTATACTTGACAGTACGTCCGAAGTTGGGCTCTAGGGTAAATTGATGGGCTTTCCTAGAAGCGCGAGTGTTACGGTTGAATAGTTTAAGGGGAGGAATGCAATCTGGTTTTGTACTAGATTGGGGAATTAAGAGAAGGATAAAAAATGTTTTTTTTCTTTCTTGGAAAAGGAGTTTGGATAGAACCGGGTTTGGGGAAGGGAAAAGTGTACCACAGCCTTCTGAGCGGGTGCATGTCTTATTCATCGGGCTCAGTTCGTCGGTGTCGTGGGATCTTGCTCACAGACTGCGGTATTTATCCACACACAAAAAAATGAATGTATGCCCTTATTTTTATACTATACACAAAAACGTCAAGAAGAGGAAAACGTATGCCACAACCCTCTGGAGGAACAGATGGTAGTCCTCACGCGTCTTCATCCGCCCTGCCTTGTGTTGGAACGCGAAATTATTCATCAACACCCACTTGTGAACCCTGTGATTTGACAGTTCTGCCCCTACTCCTCTCTCCCCCATCCCAAATGAGAAACACTAAAACTGGTTTACCAATTCATTTTATTTTAATTATTGTTAGTCAAGGTAAGTGCCTAAATGATTCATCTTAGAGAATCCGGAAATGAATTTAAGCCTTAATTTTGTATATCAATTTTAATAGTTTTGTAAGTTATAGTATTTAAGTTCAAATTAATTATATCAATTTTTAAGCCTGGTATGCAGATCGGGAAAAATGTTTTTTTCCATACAAATTGTATCCTAAGACAAATTTTGTCTTTGATATTTTTCCGGGCTGTAAGCAGTTCACGCGCAAAATTGTGATGTTTGACCCGCTGTACTTTAAAAATGTATCCGCTGTACAAAAAAAGTCTCCACTTAATTTTTCCTGACAAATAATGCTCGTCGCATTGTTTTGCCGGCAAAATTGTGACAGTTGGAAAAGATTTGTACTCGAAGTGAGAAGAAAAATATTTGTTTTATTTTTTAATGGAATTTCTCGAGGAATATTTGGAGGGTTTCGAACCCTCGGAAAAGAAAAAACAGAAAAAAACGTGCAATTCAGCACAATCGAAAAGAAGATGCTATGCAGGTTAGTCGAAGAGCGTCCAGCAATTTGGGACTTGGGAAGTAAATCCCACTGCAACTCCCAGGAAGTGTATTCCAATTGGCGATACATAGCCCATGATATGGACAAAACTGGTTTGTTAAAATTGTTTTGAATAGCATACATTTATTAACAGATTTTGTATTCCAGTGGAGGATTGCAAGATAGCGTGGAAATCGCTACGAGGCAGTCTGCGATACCACACAGCCGGCAAAAAAAAGTTGAAGTCAGGAAGTGCTGGAAATTCTGAGTATTCCCAAGAACATCATTGACTGGGAGTTTTCTGACTGCCTTGCCTTCCTGAGACCACTTTCGGAGAAGCGCACGTAACTACTTAACTAATTAAAAATTGAAAGAAAATCATACAACTTTTTACTCTACAGAACATCTTCGAGCATCGACGAAGAATCTGATGTCCTTACTCAACAGGAGGCGGAAACTCCTACAACAAGCTACAGCTTTGTGAGTATAATTGAACATTTATTAATTATATATTTATACAATGTTTTTTATATCAGTGTTCAAGGCCGAATAAAAAGGACCATATGGAAGAAAATGTTGCGACGTTGACGCAGTCTGTGGTGGAGCTAATTAATTTAAGGAAGGCCGAACACCAGGAAGAGGCACAACCGAGACTCGTAAACTACACGCTGTTAGCCAATTTGGACAGACTCCTCAAAGAACTGCCACTGGAAATTAGGGAAAGCCTTGGAATTAGTTTCAAAGTTTCAAAGTTTATTTCAATTCGGTGTACAAGTAAGACTAAGTCTTTTATAGTACCATTAAACTTGGTTACATTTTATGAGAAAAAAATATTAATTAAACATTATATTAGATACATATGTATACACACATTTAAATTCTAAACTAAAAGTTCCTTATATACATACACATTTATAATTTAAATAAAGAAACCTAAAAAACCTGTTTTATTTTTCCATGAATACTTAATTTATAATTGAGTAGGACAGGTTATGAAAGGGAGAAAATGGTTGACATACAAATAGCAACATCGAAAACACAAATTGTAATATATGTAAATTGTTAGGATAACACAGGCTTCTTTCTTTCTTCTTTCTTTATTTTGATTTATAAATATTTAGTAATTAATATTTGGTATAGCAGGAAATTATATTTAAAAATACTATTATATTATTGAATTTAACCATAGTAAGGTACTATAAAAGACTAAGTCTTGTACACCAAATTGAAATAAAATTGAATTGAATTGAATTGAATTGATAATTTTATTTATTTTTTTTTTGTTGCTATACGTCCCTTACCCCTTCCCGTTTATCAAGAGCCACATTTGCTATTTTACTTTAAGGTTAAGAAAAGTGAAGTGTAATTGCCTTCTTAAAATTTGCAGTACCTATAATTTTCCTCATCGTTACTGGCAGAGAGTTCCATAGTTTAGTTACATAAACAATAAATGGGCGCGAAGAATTCAAGTAGTTGTAAGATGGTGTTACTAGATTAAGAGTTATAATAGATTGAGTAAAAGAAAGTTTTTCATAAATGTAAGGTGGCTTTCTATTCTGAATGATCTTGTGCATAAAGATACAACATCATGTATCAAGGAAATGTTGAAAAGAGCATCCAAGGACCAGTTTATGGTAATGTGGTATGTGTTCATGTCTCCTTAGTCCATAAATGTACCTAATCATATCATTGAACGCAAAAAGAAGTTTATGCTGAGAATGGGAATCAAGTTTGCTATACATAACATTGGCATAGTCAATCAGAGAGACAAGCAGTGTTTTTACAAGCCTCAATTTAGTCTTTTCAGGGGTTATGTTTGAAAATAGCCAACGCTTGCGCAGTCCACCATAAATTCGTCCAATGGTAGAATTCACCTGATCTTCAGCCGATAGAGAAGTATTTATCTTAATACCAAGACTATTCACAGTTTTCATAAATGTAAGCTTATTCTGAAGAAGACAAACAGAAGGTAAAAACAAGGTATTTATCTGCTTCTTCGAAATCGCAATCAATTGTGACTTAGATGGATTCAGTGTTAAGCTATTGTTAAGAGACCAAGGAGGTCCTCATTCATCCTAAAAATAAGATCCTCTTGTAAGCCAATAGGACGAGACAAATAAATTTGCACATCATCAGCGTACAAGTCAATTGAAACATTTGAACAAACTTTTGGTAAATCATTAATAAAAAGACAAAATAGAATTGGTCCTAAAATGGAGCCCTGTGGAACCCCCATTTGCAGATTCATAAATTCAGATATCCCCTGATCAACCTTAACCCTCTGGCTTCTATTAGATAAATAATCTTTTATTAATTGCACCGCTCTTTAACGGAAACCAAAGTATCTCTTTAATTTCAAGCAAAATATTTGATGATTTACTCTGTCAAAGGCCTTCGAAAAATCCAGCAAACACAGAACAGTCACATTGTCCAGATCATACTGAATACGAATATCATCAAGCACCTTGATCATCGCAGTTTGACATCAATGATGAGCACGGAAGCCTGATTGAAATAAAGATAACACATTATATCGATCAATTTGACTAGTGATCTGTGCTGCGAGAATCTTTTCAAAAACCTTTGACAGATAAGGCAAGATACTAATTGGGCGGAAATCAGAGCAGGAAATAGGGTTATTGTTCTTAGCTATCGGGATAATCTTAGCTAACTTCCAGCAGTCGGGAAATGATGACGAGGTTATGCAAAAGTTAATTAAATGAGTAAATACGGGTAGTATATGCATCATAATCATTCTGATGAAACTAACAGGCACCCCATCTTCCCCTACTAAATCAGACTTAATTGTCTTCAAGTTTTGAAGCACCTCATACTCAGACACTACCTCAAATTCTAGTTCCGTTTTAGGTATAAAATGTACTTCATTATTCAATATAAAGTCATTTTGTGGAATTCCAGATGCTATAAAGCTCCTATTTAGATTATTTGGGTTAGGAAAGTTATGAACTACTTGCTTTCTCCCTATTCCAATAGAACGAAGGTTATTCCAGAGCCGACGAGAAGATTGGTTTGTATCTGGCTTTGATATAAAAAATCTTTTTTTGGCTCTGCGAATCACAAAAGTTGCTTTATTTCTTGAGCGGCAAAAAAACTCCCTATTTATATCTGAGGGATTGCGTTTCCATTTAGCATACATTTTTCTCCGATATCTAATAGCACTACTAACCTCCGAAGTAAACCAGGGACAGCTTTTGCTACGCACTGAAACAGTTTTAATAGGAACATGTTTTTTAAATATGTAATTCAAGAACCAGAGATTGAAAGTAGTTAACCTTATCATTGGCAGTGGAGTAAGCATAACATTGATTACATGGGTAGTTGATGGCATCACTTTGTAGTTCAGAACTATTAATGGAATTAATATCCCTGAATTGAAAAGTCAAAGGCGTAGGTAAATGCGTAAATACAATATTGTACGTACAAAATAGCTAATCGTGATCGGAAAAACCATCCAACATATGAAGGATCCGAAACTATAATTAGGTCAAAGAGACTAGGAGAAGTGTTAGAAGCAAAACGAGTGGCGTGAGAGTTGAATACGGATAGTGCAGCTGTTGCTATTTCATCTCTTAGTTGATTAGATCGGGAATCGTATAACAAAAGGTCTGCATTGAAATCCCCACAGATGATAATATGCTCATATCTAAGAGAGAATTCCTGAAGGCATCCGAACATGGGTTCCGGAGAGAAACTTTTATTAGGGTTATAACCAACTCCTAAAAGACAATTGGTGTTTCCATCACCTACCTCTACCAGAAGAAATTCTATACATTTATCATCAGATTTTTTTAAAGTCTGACATGAAAGGGATGATTTGCAATAAAGCGCAACTCCTCCACCAGCGGTTTCGGTTATTCTGTCATTTCTATTTAACCTATACTTATTTATGTCATACACACTACTAGGAACATCAGTCTTAAACCAGGTTTCTGTGATGCATATAACATCGACTCCTGTTTCATCAAAGGCATACTTAAGGAAGTCTAGCTTATTAATATTAAGACTACGTGCATTAATACAACATACTTTGAAACCTTCGCGAGCATCAGATAGTATTTTAATGACTGATTTAACAGAAGAACCATAGTTAGTGCAAATTGAAAGAAACTCCCCATTTCCGCCCGACCTCATAATAATATATGTATATAATATGGATAGCATGACGCAATATAGAACTGTTTTGTGGTGTGAGGCTTTCATTTAAGTATATGCGTAATCTCTTGCATAGAGAAACTAACATAGAGGCACGACTTCGGGGGTTTATTCTCTTTCACCCTACAAGCTAAATTGAGAGGATTTCCTCCGTTTCGACATTAGTTGCCCGTGCATTTTAAATGGAGCAGACACCAACACAGGCTTATCGAAACGGAGGAGTTCGCATTCCCAATTTTGGTAGATATGGTGACCTTATATATTTAAAATGGAAATCCGTTAAATTCAAAAATTGAAAAATGAATTGCTTTTCAGTTAAATTGTATTTTTAAAGTCCTTAATGAAACATAAAACATACTAATAAAAGCTTTTCGTTGATTCTGGCTTACAAATTAAACAATATTTATTAATTTTATGTTCAAAATGAAGAAAATCCAATCAAAAAGTAGAAGCAAACCATAGCATATTAATGCGTACGTGCCAAAATTCCACCACAAGAAAAGACCAGTTTACTCAATTTGAGGTGAGTATTTTGACAGATGACAAAACAATAAGATATTCATTTCAAAACAAATATTGGAAGTGCGCGAGTTTTATTTTATTTATTTTGTATTTTGTCCTGTAATTTAATTGTAAAATATATTGTTTCGTCAGTTGCTAGTGAAAATTCCGATCCATCCATACGTTCTACGAAAATATTAACTCAAAAAGAATACTTTCGTAATTTAACTAATTCTTATCTTCCATCATACCAAACCAATCTTAATTTTCCCGAAGTCATTGGTAAAGCTACTCGTACTTTGAAAACAAATTTCGTTAAGCATCATGTATTGGCTCACAGTAAAAACAATGTTAAACCAATTGAACGCATGAAGAATGCCTTGTTTACAGCAGAAATCCACCAAGAAATGGAGCACATGCGATTGACTAAAATGTATCACATCCAAGCGTACGCTTGGTCGCATTTAGTTCGTGGCAATTGCTTTTGTGTGATCAACTCGAATAGAACTGGTAAAACCTGGTGTTATTTGCCTCCATGTTGAGTTTCCGTCTAGAATCGAAAGGCATTCTGCCGACCTATGGTCCAGCTGTTATTATAATCGCACCATCGTCCATTCAGGTTGAGAGTATTTCTCGTCATTGTCGACGCATTTTGGCTAGCACAACACCAAAAATTAGTATTGTCCCAGCATATGGACTTCGAAACAACGAAGATGTTAAAATTGAACTGCACAATGGGTGTGGTGTGCTTGTAATTACACCTCCGTGCTGCAGCGTTTGCTCGAGGCCAACGAGAAGGAAAACTTGCTCAACATAGTTATCGATGGTTTGGACAGCATAATGAATGAGAATCCCGAGTTTGATGAAACCCTCTTCAAGCTTATCTCTCCAGTTCTTCAAGATGAAAAGATTCCATTTCAACTGGTGGTCACTTCCAAGACATGGACTCGGCGATTTATTAATTTTGTAAGGATTGCTAATCAGCCTTTGTTGTACATTGCAGACTATTTAGAAGCTGCAGTCTATGCCAAGGCTAAAGTTTCCATTAAATTGCAAAGTAACTCCGAAAAGATGTCGGTTATTATGAAATGTTTGGATAAGTGCGCATATCAGTTGGAGCGTTGTGCAGTCTTGTGCAATTCGGCAGATGAAGTACTGGAAGTTGAGAGATGCTTGCGCGAATCCGGATACATGTGTATGGTTTATACGGATAAAATGCCACCTGATAGTACCGATATGATCAAGGAATGGAAGGAGAAGGTAAGTCTCATAGTATAGTATAGTATAAAAAACAAAAACTCCTGCTTTTTCTCCGTCATTATTAAATAAAATGCAAGACTGGATCGCACGAACTGTTGTAGCTAACAACCTTAATGTATCTAACCATTAAAGCTGTTTAGTAGGTATGTAGTCTAGTTATCCTATGCAGGTTTAAGGCCGATGTAGTTAAGATTACTTTAATTCTTAGTATAATGAATTGTCGGATAGATGATTAAAAGAATAGTCACTTAGGTAAATACCAATCTACAAATGTATATTTAAATCTTTGTTATGGATTTGAATTATGTAAGTTAGGATAGTAAAATATACATATATATATATATATATTTATGGAAGGTAAGTATGTAAACATGTGCATATAATAATGAAAATGAAGGATGTAGGTGGGTAGGTAGCTATATGCATATAACTTTATAATTTAGGTGCAATCTGCATACATAAGATTCATGTGATTCTTAGACACATATTATTTAATATAGAATACGAATAGATTTTGAACTATATCTTTGCAACGGGTTGTCCAATAAAGGTGAGCGATATCTTTTTAGAATCAGCACTTCATACTTTCAAAGAAAGCATCAACATTTTTTGTAAAGAAGTTGTATTAAAAAAAATTGCTCCAGGAATACGCATACATCATTCTAAATATGCGTATTTCAAGAGTGATTTTTTGCAATAAGGCTTCTACATAAAAACTTTTGATGCTGATTTTGAGAGTATCAAGAGTAGATTACAAAAAGGTATCAACCAAGTTTTTAGGATAACCCGTTCCAAAGATACACTTCAAAGTATTTTCACATTATGTATTTCAAGGTGAACAGTGAATAGTTTTTCAACTATATCTTTGCAACGGGTTGTCCAATAAAGGTGAGCGATATCTTTTTAGAATCAGCACTTCATACTTTCAAAGGAAGCATCAACATTTTTTGCAAAGAAGTTGAATAAAAAAAAATAGCTCCAGGAATACGCATACATCATTCTAAATATGCGTATTTCAAGAGTGATTTTTTGCAATAAGGCTTCTACATAAAAACTTTTGATGCTGATTTTGAGAGTATCAAGAGTAGATTACAAAAAGGTATCAACCAAGTTTTTAGGATAACCCGTTCCAAAGATACACTTTAAAGTATTTTCAGATTATGTATTTCAAGGTGAACAGTGAATAGATTTTCAACTATATCTTTGCAACGGGTTGTCCAATAAAGGTGAGCGATATCTTTTTAGAATCAGCACTTCATACTTTCAAAGGAAGCATCAACATTTTTTGCAAAGAAGTTGAATAAAAAAAAATTGCTCCAGGAATACGCATACATCATTCTAAATATGCGTATTTCAAGAGTGATTTTTTGCAGTAAGGCTTCTACATAAAAACTTTTGATGCTGATTTTGAGAGTATCAAGAGTAGATTACAAAAAGGTATCAACCAAGTTTTTAGGATAACCCGTTCCAAAGATACACTTTAAAGTATTTTCAGATTATGTATTTCAAGGTGAACAGTGAATAGATTTTCAACTATATCTTTGCAACGGGTTGTCCAATAAAGGTGAGCGATATCTTTTTAGAATCAGCACTTCATACTTTCAAAGAAAGCATCAACATTTTTTGTAAAGAAGTTGTATTAAAAAAAATTGCTCCAGGAATACGCATACATCATTCTAAATATGCGTATTTCAAGAGTGATTTTTTGCAATAAGGCTTCTACATAAAAACTTTTGATGCTGATTTTGAGAGTATCAAGAGTAGATTACAAAAAGGTATCAACCAAGTTTTTAGGATAACCCGTTCCAAAGATACACTTTAAAGTATTTTCAGATTATGTATTTCAAGGTGAACAGTGAATAGATTTTCAACTATATCTTTGCAACGGGTTGTCCAATAAAGGTGAGCGATATCTTTTTAGAATCAGCACTTCATACTTTCAAAGGAAGCATCAACATTTTTTGCAAAGAAGTTGTATTCAAAAAAATAGCTCCAGGAATACGCATACATCATTCTAAATATGCGTATTTCAAGAGTGATTTTTTGCAATAAGGCTTCTACATAAAAACTTTTGATGCTGATTTTGAGAGTATCAAGAGTAGATTACAAAAAGGTATCAACCAAGTTTTTAGGATAACCCGTTCCAAAGATACACTTCAAAGTATTTTCACATTATGTATTTCAAGGTGAACAGTGAATAGATTTTCAACTATATCTTTGCAACGGGTTGTCCAATAAAGGTGAGCGATATCTTTTTAGAATCAGCACTTCATACTTTCAAAGAAAGCATCAACATTTTTTGTAAAGAAGTTGTATTAAAAAAAATTGCTCCAGGAATACGCATACATCATTCTAAATATGCGTATTTCAAGAGTAATTTTTTGCAATAAGGCTTCTACATAAAAACTTTTGATGCTGATTTTGAGAGTATCAAGAGTAGATTACAAAAAGGTATCAACCAAGTTTTTAGGATAACCCGTTCCAAAGATACACTTCAAAGTATTTTCAGATTATGTATTTCAAGGTGAACAGTGAATAGATTTTCAACTATATCTTTGCAACGGGTTGTCCAATAAAGGTGAGCGATATCTTTTTAGAATCAGCACTTCATACTTTCAAAGAAAGCATCAACATTTTTTGTAAAGAAGTTGTATTAAAAAAAATTGCTCCAGGAATACGCATACATCATTCTAAATATGCGTATTTCAAGAGTGATTTTTTGCAATAAGGCTTCTACATAAAAACTTTTGATGCTGATTTTGAGAGTATCAAGAGTAGATTACAAAAAGGTATCAACCAAGTTTTTAGGATAACCCGTTCCAAAGATACACTTCAAAGTATTTTCAGATTATGTATTTCAAGGTGAACAGTGAATAGATTTTCAACTATATCTTTGCAACGGGTTGTCCAATAAAGGTGAGCGATATCTTTTTAGAATCAGCACTTCATACTTTCAAAGAAAGCATCAACATTTTTTGTAAAGAAATTGTATTAAAAAAAATTGCTCCAGGAATACGCATACATCATTCTAAATATGCGTATTTCAAGAGTGATTTTTTGCAATAAGGCTTCTACATAAAAACTTTTGATGCTGATTTTGAGAGTATCAAGAGTAGATTACAAAAAGGTATCAACCAAGTTTTTAGGATAACCCGTTCCAAAGATACACTTCAAAGTATTTTCAGATTATGTATTTCAAGGTGAACAGTGAATAGATTTTCAACTATATCTTTGCAACGGGTTGTCCAATAAAGGTGAGCGATATCTTTTTAGAATCAGCACTTCATACTTTCAAAGAAAGCATCAACATTTTTTGTAAAGAAATTGTATTAAAAAAAATTGCTCCAGGAATACGCATACATCATTCTAAATATGCGTATTTCAAGAGTGATTTTTTGCAATAAGGCTTCTACATAAAAACTTTTGATGCTGATTTTGAGAGTATCAAGAGTAGATTACAAAAAGGTATCAACCAAGTTTTTAGGATAACCCGTTCCAAAGATACACTTCAAAGTATTTTCAGATTATGTATTTCAAGGTGAACAGTGAATAGCTTTTGAGCTATATCTTTGGAACGGGTTGTTTTGATCTTGGAGCTAACAACTTTCATGTAGCTAAACATTGACGCTATTTAGTATGTAGGTAATCTAGTTATCCTATGCAGGTTTGAAGTCGATGTAAGTATGATTACCTTGATTCTTAGTACAATGACTTGTCGAGTGGATGATTCAAGGAATAGTTACACATGTACCTACCTACAAAAGCATATTTAAATTTATAGTATGGATTTTAAATTTGTAATATAGGAGAGTAATATGTATGTAGGTACATACATAGATGGAACCTAGGTATGTAAACATATAAATATAATAATGAACACGAAGGATGTAGGTGTAGATATGCATATAACTAAAAGAAGTTTTTTTTTAACTATTAAGATAAAGTCAAAAAAATACCAATTACGAAGTTTCGAAAAAATCTATTGATTCGTTTTTGAAATTTTGAGTTTAAAAAAAAAAAAATATATTTCCAAAATAACTGAACTGAATACTTCATACGATGTACGCCGTCATACATTTATATATACATAATTATGTATCTTTAAAAATCACATGGATCTTATGTACATATGCATATTGCACTTAAATTATAAATAATACAGTGAGGGTTTCCGTTACCTTTTTTTATTCAAAACATTCGCTTCGGTATATATATACATATTTATTTAACTTATGAAACATTAACGACCATACATAATATATATTAAATTATTCTAGTAATCAGTACGTAAATATTTTTTTATAATTCTGCTCTTATTATAATGTCTTACACAATTGGATGAATGTTATCTGTTTTTCTTTTCAAGTTTTAGTTCTTCGTTTCGATTGAAATATGTTCTGGGAATTGTTGTACACATACTAAATTTAATTAAGAAATAATTTCCCATTGATTCAAGTGCACTCAGGAATGCAGAATCTGGCTGCAAGTTTTGTAAATGGCTTCACCAACGCCGGATTTGTACTGGACCAGCTTTTGAGCGAGAATGGCAACAAATGACTGTACAGCAACAGCTCATTCATTGCTTTCTGATTAAATTGAACAACAATTGCTCCATGCGTTTTGGTACAATTATGTGACTAAGAATTTCTTTACGCTGGATCGAATCGTTCCACCTTCATCGATACTGGACTTGCTTTACTTGGGAAGACGGAAAACCCCCGAAGCTGTTATGAACGCTCTGGAAGTTGTGGCTTCACAAGTCTATATGGCCACTGCAATGGAGACATTTGTCCATGCGCTGCAGGAACTGGAAAAACTCCCACTCCACCAAAGCAAAATTTTCCAATGTGCCATACCCACAATAAACAGCCATATAGCTGTAGGTAAGTTAGTTGAAACTTTACACAAAAATAAAATGTTATATTTAACTTCTAACTCCCAACAGTTCCTTCATCTTCATGGCAATCGAATTCTCCAAAGAGAAATCGTTGCCAGTAAAAGAAATATATGCATGGATTGTCTAGCATTTTCCGTGCTTCAAAGCAACTCCCACCGGATGTAAGAATATTGTGAGACATAATCTTTTGTTAATACAACATTTCGTAATATTAAACCTTTTCTACTAACAATGTGATCGAACACAAGAGCAAGTACATACGATCCAACCGTGTATTTAATTTATTTATAAAAAATATGGAAACAATTTGCCGCAAGCTTTTACTTTCCGATGAATTTCCATATCAGGAACAAAGCAAATATTTATCAACCAACAAAGAGGTAGAAATACTCAGCGACGAAAAATAAAAAGAATTCATAGTAAGTATAATAAGTTAAGCTTTTTTTTGTTTAATGGATTGCTAGTATATTTTATTATAATAAGTTATGTTATAAAAAAATTAATTACTATAACAAATTTACTAAAAATCAATAACTTGATATTCCGTCTGTCTCTCTGTCGGTCCATATATTTTTACGCATAATAATGACTAAATTACATACATACACATGTTTTTGCTATCTACGTCACTGAATACATACCTACTTACAGTATATACTATTTGGGCTCTCATACATTTATATACACATATATCATTAAAAATCAAATGAATATTATGTATCTTGCATATATCATATAAAATTATATGCATATATCTACCTACTTATCACCAACTTACACTTTCAATGTACATTGTATGTATTTACATTTACATGCCTACATATTCATATCTGTATGTAGTGTAGGTACACAATTATCATCCTAATTTCTGTAATTAAAATCTGTAATCTAGATTTAAACATAATTTGTAGGTATGTAGGTACCTAAGTAACTATTCCTTGAATTATCCATTCAATCCATTATACTGAAAACTTACCTACATATTTGGATCTACCTACTAATAGCGTCAATGTTTAGCTACATTTAAAAATATTCAAATTTAGTTTAAAACTAATAAATAAAAATGAAAAATAGAAACTTGAAGTTATGAATTTGGATCGGGCCAGAGCAAATTAAATTTATAAACTTTAAACTTTAAATTTATAAATTTGACTATTCCTTCAATTTCCATTTCAAAAATAATAAATTACGTACAAAACGCAAATCGAGTTAGTAGTTTCTGATATCTAGGTCACTGAATAGGTACCAACCTACATACATTATGTACTAAGTGGACTCTCTGACATTTATATAAATATATATCTTTAACAATCAAATGAATATTATGTATATTAAAACTATTATATAAAGTTTTATATGCATATATGGGTCTACCTAACCATAACCATCCAACACTTTCATTATACATTATTATGTACCTACATATTTACATACCTAGGGTCCATATACATACATATGTATGTAATGTAGGTACATTTTACCATCCCAATTTACAGAGTTAAAATCCATAACATAGATTTAAATATACATTTTTAGGTAGGTACCTAGTAACTATTTCCTGAAACATACAATAATTCTATTCATTATACTAAGAACTTACCTACATCGGTTTTAAACTTACCTAATGATAATTGGACCTACATACTAACAGCGTCAAAGTTTAGTTACAATAAAGAAAACTCGAAATTTAAAACTTATAAATCGGCCCTATCACAGAATCCATCGCAATCGAAAATCTACTGCGAATCCTGAAAAATCTATCATAGCATCCATTAGTAGTCCAAAATCATAAAATCGGATTTCATAATCTCTAAATATTTACAGATTGTTTAATTTTTATTTTACAGATAGTTTTTACGGGAAATTTGCTGCGTGTGAATCCAATTTCTATGAAACTGCTTGCCTATGCCGTGGAGCATGTGTTTTGATTCAGTTCAATGGAGAAATATCTGCTGCAGTAAATGAGACCGATGACGACACACACACCAACACCGACGACGCGAAGCACAGGCGACAACTGTTGCAGATGATTCTGCCTCACAAACTGCAAGACACCACATCATCCACCTCATCCAATATTGAAATAAAAGAGGATCATAATAAATAACATTGATTGTGTTCCTGGCAAAAATGAGATTATTCTATTCTTCATAATGTTCTATATATCTCTGTGAGCAGCAAACTTATTTGTACTGAATAATAATAATAATTTTAATTATTTTGTGTTGTCATTAATACAATATTTATATATATATACATGTATATGATTCTTTGTTTATTTTCGGAAATGTTTGTTCAACTTCACCTTTAAAAAAAAAACGGTCTAATTTTAAAAACACGAAAGAACTACTTTTAGATAGCAATTTTTCGAAATAATTGTTTGATTATAAAATGATTGAAGGATTTAGAAACTGAGGTTAATTTACACTCAGAACCGTTACAATCATCGAAATCAAGCAAGTAGTTTGGAAATTAGAGCTTGGCGTAAGTACTGATTTCAAGATTTTTCTTGATATCACTAGAAATTTCTTGGATTTGCTACTTTGGACAAGCTGTCATTTCCAAAGTACTTGCTTGATCTCGATGATTGAAACTGTTGTGAGTTTTGATTTATGTCAGCTTGTAAATTCTTGAAACCGTTTTCAATTCGAGCAAATATTTTAAAAAATTTGCATCTGAAAGTAATTTTGTAATTTTTCATTTTTTTTAAAACACGAAGAAACTACTTTTAGATAGCAATTTTTCGAAATAATTTTTTGAATTTAAAATGATTGCAGGGATTTAGAAGCTAAGGTTAATTTACACTCAGAACCGTTACAATCATCGAAATCAAGCAAGTAGTTTGGAAATTAGAGCTTGGCGTAAGTACTGATTTCAAGATTTTTCTTGATATCAGTAGAAATTTCTTGGATTTGCTACTTTGGACAAGCTGTCATTTCCAAAGTACTTGCTTGATCTCGATGATTGAAACTGTTTTGAGTTTTAATTTATGTCAGCTTGTAAATTCTTGAAACCGTTTTCAATTCGAGCAAATATTTCAAAAAATTTGCATCTGAAAGTAATTTTGTAATTTTTCATTTTTTTTAAAACACGAAGAAACTACTTTTAGATAGCAATTTTTCGAAATAATTTTTTGAATTTAAAATGATTGCAGGGATTTAGAAGCTAAGGTTAATTTACACTCAGAACCGTTACAATCATCGAAATCAAGCAAGTAGTTTGGAAATTAGAGCTTGGCGTAAGTACTGATTTCAAGATTTTTCTTGATATCAGTAGAAATTTCTTGGATTTGCTATTTTGGACAAGCTGTCATTTCCAAAGTACTTGCTTGATCTCGATGATTGAAACTGTTTTGAGTTTTAATTTTTGTCAGCTTGTAAATTCTTGAAACCGTTTTCAATTCGAGCAAATATTTCAAAAAATTTGCATCTGAAAGTAATTTTGTAATTTTTCATTTTTTTTAAAACACAAAGAAACTACTTTTAGATAGCAATTTTTCGAAATAATTTTTTGAATTTAAAATGATTGCAGGGATTTAGAAGCTAAGGTTAATTTACACTCAGAACCGTTACAATCATCGAAATCAAGCAAGTAGTTTGGAAATTAGAGCTTGGCGTAAGTACTGATTTCAAGATTTTTCTTGATATCAGTAGAAATTTCTTGGATTTGCTACTTTGGACAAGCTGTCATTTCCAAAGTACTTGCTTGATCTCGATGATTGAAACTGTTTTGAGTTTTAATTTATGTCAGCTTGTAAATTCTTGAAACCGTTTTCAATTCGAGCAAATATTTCAAAAAATTTGCATCTGAAAGTAATTTTGTAATTTTTCATTTTTTTTAAAACACGAAGAAACTACTTTTAGATAGCAATTTTTCGAAATAATTTTTTGAATTTAAAATGATTGCAGGGATTTAGGAGCTAAGGTTAATTTACACTCAGAACCGTTACAATCATCGAAATCAAGCAAGTAGTTTGGAAATTAGAGCTTGGCGTAAGTACTGATTTCAAGATTTTTCTTGATATCAGTAGAAATTTCTTGGATTTGCTACTTTGGACAAGCTGTCATTTCCAAAGTACTTGCTTGATCTCGATGATTGAAACTGTTTTGAGTTTTAATTTATGTCAGCTTGTAAATTCTTGAAACCGTTTTCAATTCGAGCAAATATTTCAAAAAATTTGCATCTGAAAGTAATTTTGTAATTTTTCATTTTTTTTAAAACACGAAGAAACTACTTTTAGATAGCAATTTTTCGAAATAATTTTTTGAATTTAAAATGATTGCAGGGATTTAGAAGCTAAGGTTAATTTACACTCAGAACCGTTACAATCATCGAAATCCAGCAAGTAGTTTGGAAATTAGAGCTTGGCGTAAGTGCTGATTTCAAGATTTTTCTTGATATCAGTAGAAATTTCTTGGATTTGCTACTTTGGACAAGCTGTCATTTCCAAAGTACTTGCTTGATCTCGATGATTGAAACTGTTTTGAGTTTTAATTTATGTCAGCTTGTAAATTCTTGAAACCGTTTTCAATTCGAGCAAATATTTCAAAAAATTTGCATCTGAAAGTAATTTTGTAATTTTTCATTTTTTTTAAAACACGAAGAAACTACTTTTAGATAGCAATTTTTCGAAATAATTTTTTGAATTTAAAATGATTGCAGGGATTTAGAAGCTAAGGGTTAATTTACACTCAGAACCGTTACAATCATCGAAATCAAGCAAGTAGTTTGGAAATTAGAGCTTGGCGTAAGTACTGATTTCAAGATTTTTCTTGATATCGGTAGAAATTTCTTGGATTTGCTACTTTGGACAAGCTGTCATTTCCAAAGTACTTGCTCTATCTCGATGATTGAAACTGTTTTGAGTTTTAATTTATGTCAGCTTGTAAATTCTTGAAACCGTTTTCAATTCGAGCAAATATTTCAAAAAATTTGCATCTGAAAGTAATTTTGTAATTTTTCATTTTTTTTAAAACACGAAGAAACTACTTTTAGATAGCAATTTTTCGAAATAATTTTTTGAATTTGAAATGATTGCAGGGATTTAGAAGCTAAGGTTAATTTACACTCAGAACCGTTACAATCATCGAAATCAAGCAAGTAGTTTGGAAATTAGAGCTTGGCGTAAGTACTGATTTCAAGATTTTTCTTGATATCAGTAGAAATTTCTTGGATTTGCTACTTTGGACAAGCTGTCATTTCCAAAGTACTTGCTTGATCTCGATGATTGTAACTGTACTGAGTGTTAATTTACCTCAGCATAGCGCTATAATACTTACCTATGTGTCATTGAGACACACAACATTACATTTCCCTTGAAAAGAAAAGAATTTTTTTGAACACCCTTAAAGAAAATGTAATTGAAAAAAATCAAGTGAATCACAATTCTTAAGCTATATACAAATATATATATATATATATAAAAGGAGAACACTTTAAAATATTGAGTCTATGTATTTAATTATAATATCTGGCAATAATGACTTCCTGCTGGGCTTCATTGTTTGTGTGGTCTGACCTTGTTGTTCGTCATGATTTTGAGATGAATGTCAGGCGCTGTTTATCCTACAAAATTAAAAGAAAAACAAATACTTAAAAATACATGAAATTAGGTTTTCTTGTATTTAACGTACCTTATTTCTGCTTGCCTAAATGCTGATCCACAGACAGACCAACAATCTGTTTAGAAGATACAGACCGAGGTGTTTCGGTAAACATGTGCATATCGATCTCGTTCATGAGATTGCCACTGACGATATAATTCTTCCAAAAAGATAATATGGCTACTTTCTCAGCGATTCCTTCTTTCAGTTTATCGAGATCTCTGTGAAAGTTTATAAGAAAAACATCGATTAGATATGAATTTGCACTTGCAAAATAAAGGTTTACTTACTTTGTCATTTTGCTGGGGAAATTGTTTCCGTTACCAAAACATGTCCTGTCGAAGAATAGATTCCAAGAAAAGCTTTCTATATTTCTGTAATACAGCAACAACCCGCCACTACTAATGGCTCATTGTATTGTTGTTTCTCTTTACATAGACGAGACACTTCATGTGGCAGCGAATCGCTTATTCGTGAGATTTCACATTGTGTCCGCCAATGTGAAGCCTCCTTTTCTAAATAACCAATTCGATCTTCACTTTTTGTTGATGGATTGGTTTTTGTGTAAAGTGGAGTGGTTGGTGGTATCATTCCCAGATAAACTAAGTACGTCTTCACTCCCAATCTAAAACAAAACAACAAAACAATTGTAAAAAACAAGAAACAATTGGGTTTGGTTTCAGAGTTTCCAATCTAAGATATACCTTTGGATGTACGCTTTCCATCGGATCTCCGTCATTGTGGCCAAATCTTTATCAAACAAACATAAAAAACAATTTTTTTATATATATATATATATTTCTTTTATTGAAATAAAGAATATTTAAATAAATATGAAAAAAAACTTACCAAATGTGAAAAAAATTATTATTTTTGTTTTGGTAATTAGAAATGTCAGACAGACTTTTGACAAACCAACAACAAAAAAAATTATCTGTCAGTTTGAGCAAAAGGGTTTTTAATCCACCATCACATGTATTCACGGATAGGAAAAAATGAGTAATTTAAGAGAGTTTTCTCTTACTCAACTCAAAAAAAATTTGCGGGTGTTTAAGGCAAGGGGGGTACGAGTCGCGCCTCTATTTAATTATTTTCTCTATGACTTGGTCGCTGTAATTTTGTATAGTTGAACTGCTTTGCTCATGAGCAGTATATCAGTTACATGTGACGTGTTGTCATCTAAATTAAGTAGTGGTACTGCTCTTCCACAGAGGCAGTGCATCGGTAACTTGTGGCGTGTTGCCACCTAAAACTAACCTTAAATAAATATATACATATAATAAAACTTGTGGCGTAATGCCACCTAAAACTAACCTAGAACAAATATATACATATATACATATATACAAACACTTATGCTTAACATTTCATTTTAAGATTGAGCGAGAACTCTACATCGTTAATACTTGAACATATATACACATAACGTATGAATGGTCGAGAGTGCAAACGCACTATAAACTTTAAATAAGACGTGATTTTGTACTTATGTGAAAAAAAAGTTAGTTATAGAAATTAACTTTTAAAGGTTATAATTTTGTATGAAATTCGTTTATAACTGAGCACGATTTGTTTTTTTTTTTACACTATTTTATGAATGAGGAATATATAGAATTGTAAAGTATGTAGATGAGGAGAAGTCCTTTCTGCATAATGCGAAATAAATGTGGAATGTTGAGACTGTTAGCTCCTCTGACACTTGCTTCCATGTAGATTTAGGTAACTGTTATGAACAGTTGTTGATTAACGGATAATTCCGTTTGTCGGTTATGGGCGGCTAATGCGCGGATCCTAAGGGTTCTGTGTTACTGTACAGCATCGTCCATGTACGATGTGTGATGTGCTCATTTGAGTTATATGCCGTTCCTGGGACAGGCAATTTTCCATCAGTTGTTATTGTTGTAGGCAATGACTGATATGTGCAGTCGTTATGCATCCTGGGGATGCTTCCGTTACGGTACAGCATCATCCAAACGTGGATGATGTGTGGTCAAAGAGTGATTATTGTGTGAAACATGACAGTTACGGATCGACTTCTACTTCAGCTTTTATCAGGACGTAATGGTCACCTTATATTTGTTTCATGTTTTCAGCACTGTTCACTCTAATTTGTTACTTTTTATGATATATTAAAACAATTTATGTTACTTATTACTGCCAAGCAAGAATTAAATTATAAAACACAGTTACTTTTTTTTAGCTAATGAGACGAGGGAGTAAACCACCGTCTGTTCTTGACGAAAGCCAGAAGTCGAATCCCCCGTTTATATGAGTGAATTGAGGAATCGAATCGAATCGAATTGAGATTTCGATTCAGGTATATGGCCTCGTGGGATCGGAAGATCGAATTAAAATGGAATCGAAGTGAGAATTTGAGTTTACAAAATAAACAACAAAAACATGCAACAGAAAAAAAATACAAAGAAACAGGAAACCCACTGAACACAAAAAACACGATTGGTGCACACACACACCAAGAATCAGATGTGAATTCGATTCTTCAATTCCTCGAATCAGGTATATAACTACATTTTGAATTCGATTCAGCTCTTCTAGTGGGATCGGATCGAGTAATCCTATTTTAATCCGATTCAAGTATACAAACACCTAAATCCTGATTCAATACCGATTCAATTCTCCATATAAACGTAGTATATGTAATTATTTTCTCTATGATCTCTTGTTTGTGGAGCAATTTTGATAATTAGAGGGAGAGTCACTACTATACAGCTGGTCGACACTCAAACCATTGTTCGTAGTGAAAGCAGAGAGCAGGACTCTCTTCTGAGCTGGTGACGATAACCTTATCAGCAATGGGCTTTCAGTATTGGGATTAAGTGCACGCAATCGAAAAACATCGAAGTGGGGAGAAATTGCATGCTGTAGTTTATTTGTAATTCTTTTCGCCAGATCAAATGGGTTCTCTTTATTGGTGCAAGGTAATCCGCGAACGATGACATCAGTAAGACGCTGCTGACGTTGGAAATTTTCAAACTGGTCTTTAATCAACTGATTTTCATTGCGTAAAATAATTAATTCATTTTCACATTTTTGGATCCGATCACACAAAGCAGATACAGATTTTTTTATTTCAATCTTCATTTCCCTCTCAAGTTCAGAAATCAATTTTTGAAATTTATCAATCAGCTTAGTCTCGATTCCATGCAGGTTTTCCGGTATTGATTTTGAAATTGCTTTTGATAATGGCTTTATTTTTACTTCATCAGATAATTGTTGGGTTATTGCATTTTTTGGAGAGCTTGTGATTGGGTGCGTGTGTTTGCCGAAGGTTTGCCGGATGAGGAAGGGGTTTTTATAGAAGAGGTGGTTGGTTTTTCATTGCATTTAATGATGCTGTTTGTTTTGTTGGAATGTGCTGTGTTGGATGCATTAAAGGTGATCAGGGAGCCATTTATAGGTGCATTGGTAATAGTTTGCACCGTGGTGGTGTTGAGCTCTTTGTTTCAACTTGATTAATTTTTTTTTTTCAATTATCATTCAATTATTTTTCAAAGTTTTATTTAGCTTTAAATGAAACTAAATTAGTGATTTAAAATGAAACCACAACTGTTTTTCAACTATTTTTAATTATTTGAATTACTATTCCGGTTAAAAAAGCTTCGAATGTCAGGAGCAAAATCTAATACGTCTACATTACACAACGAAGGCTACACTGAATTAGTTTACAAAATCAGGCACTTATGGAGATTCGGAAATTCCGTTGTCCTGCCTCCAAGTAAATCAAGAGGTAATATTTGATACAGCAAAATGACAAATAATTTTTTATGACGCAATACATTTTTCTTTTTACCGCAGCTCGCAGGCAATTTAACCAAGTGATAATCCAACAGGCGACGCCAATAACAGTCAGCTCGCATATCCAGCTGATACAAACGATACAATCCAAACCGCACCAGCCACCGCAAACAGTCACCATTCAACAGCTCCAGCAAATAAAGTCCGAAAAAGTGGTAGTAGAAAATAGTGCAACTGGCATCATGACCGGCACTAAGTTGAAATGAGGTAAAAGGAGTGGACGGGATTATGATATGGGAAAAGAAGGGGATATTTGGATAGGTTAGGATCGGTAGGAGGTAGGATTGGGTCGGACAATAGGTTTCGATGAGAGGGGTTAGGGTAGGGAAAGAATGTCTGCTACGAAGGCGATGGCATGCTTGCGATGCTCAGCTCAGCTCGTCGGATGTAGGGGGGATCTTGCCCCCGCAGATAGACCTCACCTATTTCAAAAAAAACAAAACATGCCAAAAACTAAATCCACTTAGCCACCACAAAACCACGACACACTTTGGAAAATCACTGCGGCTGTTGTTGCAGTTGGGCCTAGTCCCACCCAACCTGGAATTCGTACGGCCCTTTTCTTCGAATTCCCCTGACCTGAAAATGCCAAAGACTTAGAACGGCGGAAGAACCCTACTCATTTACCGGATGGCCTCAGCCAATCTTACCGCACCCCCTGAAAATTAAATTAACAGGCCATTAAAATTCCTGAAAAGCTCAATAAATGAGAAAAATAATGTTTCGTTTCATCGACCTGGCGTGATTCACAAATTTTATTCCATATAAAAAAAAAACTTACATTTAACATTATAAATAATAAGACATAAAACCTACAATCATTTGAAATTCACTTTAGCGTTGGAATTTCAACCTGTTGAATCAACAACGCACTCAGAACGTTTTAATTTAGCTAGGTACATGCATATATAACTGAAGTATTTAAAACACCGTTAATAATTGAACTGTTAAAGGAAAATTGGAGAAAAGTGTCTAACTTGATTTAATTTATAACGGCCAACAGTTTGCGGCCTCTTCACTGCCGCACCGGGGCTTAAGTTCCCGTTTCCAACCGGCACTTCGATGAATCCCCCTTCTTTTTTATAAAGGGATTCTTATACCGCCTTTTTTCCTACCTACAGAAAGCTCTATGTGGGTAACTAATGACGGGCGAAATCTCGCGGACGTCTACGGGCTGTTTGGAGGAACCTAACTCACGGTAGACCAGCGGGATTATCAAGCAAAAAAAGTAGCCTTACCCAAGCTATTTCTCAACACTTTTGCCCAAAAATTCAGGTATTCAATCATCAATGAATATAAATAAATATAATAAAAATATAAAGCAATAAAGAAAAACAAATTATATAGATAAATCAGATCAATATCACGCCAAATATATATATGTATGTATATGATTCCGCTTGGTGAAAACGGGGCCAAGACAGCCGCGTTGTACTCCTTCCGGACGGCTCCGCTACTTCTGACAGTATGAACCCACTGTCGATAATTCGAGGTAGGTTAATGCTAGGGTACTTCTCGTAGGCAATTTGAATTTTAAAAGGTGAGGGTGATCATGAAGTCGCCCACAAGCGAATGTTGGTATCAAGCAGATACACAAGTATTTCCAACAATATGCACGTATGTCGTAATAAAATTTTATATAAGGAGGTAGGTATTGTTTATATATATGTACCAATAATCACCACGGTGTACACTTTACTTGCTAGTCCGGGTCTGGCACGGACTGGTAAACCCTTTTGACTGCCACTTAAATCAACGATGGGTGCTCCACACCGGACCTTTAGCACTGGTTCGTATACGTAGACACTCCGGGTACCAACACCAAAAAAACTAACGGCGGCGGCGGACCTTCTCCTGTCTCGTTGGCCACCCTCCAGATTCACCCTCACTATATGCAAAAAACTTCTTAACACCGACGGATGGATATTCAATTTTTCTAAATCTCACCCTTATAAGTTTTATTTTTCTTATCGGTTTTCCAAAATTGTTCACTTCCTTTTTCTTTTTTTGAATATTGTCGCCTTTTAATAATTCTTTTACTTTTCTTGAATTTTCCCGCACTATCAACTAATCACTTTAACGTCTTCTATTCAAATACAACTAACAACCGTCGAGAAGAATCTGCCTTGCGGTTCCATCCGAGCTAACCGTGGCATATTCTCTTTGTTACACAGAAACTCTACTTTATTAACAAACGGCTACCTCAAATTCAACGGCTTATTAAAGTACGTCTAAATGATGGCCCGTACCCGGAATAAAAAGGTAGTATCCACTACTATCCTATACCAAAACCTTTATAATATTATGCTCAAACCTTATTCCACTAGCTTCCAATAAATTACATACCTAGTTTCCTTTCACTTCCTCTCCCTTGTTTTACTCATAGGATACCTTCCTTTTCTAATAGATTTTCATTTAAACTTTTAATATGCCTACCTTACTTTAACCCCTTGAATCCCTATCGGCGGCTCTTCTAATAAAACTCCTGCATAATTATCTCTTTCGCTCGCTCTTTTCTGCCTTCTACTTATTATTTAAGTAGTTCACGTGTTGCGCTCCGACCGGTCTCTCATCAGTTTTGTGTTTTATTTTTTTGTTTTGTTTTTAATTTTAATTTTTTGGTAATTATTTTAAACAAACTGGGATTACCTGTTTATCTCGTTGGAATATCAATTGCTGCCGCACTCGCAATAATTATGACGAAAATGTTTGAACAAAAAGAACAACACCCTTATTACAGACACGGCAGAACTTCGAGTATCAATCGTAAAATTAAAGAAACTAAATCTAATTTGGATATCTGCTCAATATGCCTGGAGTCAATGACGTTGGATAATGCACAGAAATTGAAATGTAATGGACCTAGGATCCATTCCAAATGCATAGTGGATCTATTTGTTCGAAACATGACAAAATGTCCAAACTGTAGAGCCAACATGATAGAACAATAACGTGTCCAAAATGCATAATGCAATCAGGTAGAGAGATAAGTTGTAAAATCTATCTACTTATTGCTATATCTACGTACATTATGTGCCGAGCGTTTCCTGAAGCTTAAGGGAATTCGTGTATGCTGGTTACTTTTAACTGGTAAGACTAATTTTTGTTTACACTGTATATTATTTATGAATTTCGTATGCATAGTTTTGTATTTTGACCTTAGCACAGTTGTGATGAATAACTTGCCCTTTTTTTTTGTTTATAAAGAAAATAATTTTAGTAAAAAAAAAACGCACAGGCCAAAGGCGAGACAACTCCCCTCTAATTCGAACAATACTAAGGCTAGTCCTAGGGTAGCCGCAACAAACCTCCGGCTTCAGATGTTTCGTTCGAAACGAAGGGGACGGTGAAACTCGGATGCCATATTACTACCATAATTCACCTACACCAGTGGGGAAGAACCCATAACAGCAGCCGGGCATAGTTACTATTATAAGTAAACATCATTATTATCAATATCCATGTCGTCAGCCACCATCGCCGCTTAATACTCACATCGACTATCATTGCGGATTCGCGGGATAAGATACCTATACTTATGATCGTTTTGTGTTAGCAATTTCTTTTATTGGATTATAGAATTATGTATGTATTCGCTACTATCCTATATATCCTTATTATATTATACATATTTCACCTTTATTTGTGTTCCTTCGAACCATTTTGAGTTTCTCTGGATTCTGTTCTCTGTGGAATTAGCTAACACTATTTCTACTGAGGGGAAGAATCATGTTCTTGAAGATAGAGGGCCCTTAGAAGTTAACAACTCTTAGTACATACATGTACTGTGTTAACCCCTGCTTGAAATTTAGCTAGTGTCTTTAGGTAAAAATCCACAAAAAATTTTGTTATGTCGTTTGGGGTTCGAATGACCATAAACTCGTACGCCGTTGCGAGTAGTACGATCAGTCACTTTAGGATTATACCCCCATATCGCTAGCATTGCTGTAAAGATTATGCGAATATCCTGGTAACAAAAAAAAACAGACAGTTTACATGAAAGCGGTCGGAGGTTGATTTTTACTATTCCGGTAGGAATCTTAAATTACTACTATCACAGATAAATTATTTTATATACGGGAAGGTGAAACGGGTTTCGATTCAAAGTGACATACATAGAGAAAATATCACAGATGTAGCATAGCCGGACTTTGAATCCATATCACAGATGTAGCATATATTAGATGTTGAATAAATAAATTTTCTTACCAACTCGGTCAAAATAAAATTATCACAGATAATTTAAAACAAATATATATATCACAGCTGTTCAGGTACATAAGGTTATCGATATCGACTATTGCTGGTCTATAAACGGTGCGTACGAATTGCGCCTACATATTACATAATTTTTATAGACATTAATGATTTGTATCTTGGGAACATATCTAGGTTTTCTACTAATACCAACCGGTGTTCATTGTACTAATTTGCACCCTGCTAATTGCGGATATCTGATATTGAACAACTGTGATGATTGAATAATAATTTCATATTTGTATGGCTGATAGTTGTTACTGCTTTAAATCTTTAGCATGGAAAACACCAATTTTTTCCCAGCTAAATTTTCGAGCTCATACATACTTTTCCCTACGGACTTAACTACTCTGCACTTAATGTATTTTGGGCATAATTTTGAAGATAGGCGTTTGGAAGAGTCGCTGAGAATAAAGTTGCGCTTATAAATCTCTTGACCGGGCACGTAACGAACATTTCGGAACGGGTGTTATATGTTTTTTCACTTTTTTCTTTTGCATTGGATATACTCTCTTTTATTTTGGATCGTATAATCTGCAATCGTTCTTGTCTCGGGAGCGTCAACAGTTCACCGTCTTCTACCATGTTTAGTTTTTTTGCCAGTGCATAACCGCTACCGTGCGTGATCATATTTGTCCCGAATAGGGCAAAATATGGTGACACACCAATAGCAGAATGAACTGAACTTCTCAACGCACATGCGATGTCACTTAAGTGAACATCCCAATGTCGTTGATCTTCTTTTAAATATGAACGTATCGCGGCTAGTAACGTTCTATTGACTCTCTCGGACGCGTTCGATTGCGGGGCGTAATTCGCAGTTCTAAAGTGACGTACCCCGTATTTTTGCAAAAAGCTTTGAAAATCTTTCGATATAAATTGCTTTCCATTGTCGGAATGCAGAATTTGAGGTACTCCGTACGAATTGAAAATTTCATTTTTTAAAAATTCTATAATGCTGCTAGAGTTAGCGGATCGTAGCGGTTTTAAAAACACAAATTTTGAAAAGTGGTCTAAGACGACAAACACAAACGAATTTCCGGACTTGGATCTCGGATAGGGACCAATAAAATCAACATAGAGTTTTTGGAACGGACGGTCGACGACGAAACTATTAGATACAGGCGGACGTTGAACTTGACATGAAGCCTTGGACTGTTTACATATTTCACATTGAAGTACATATTGCCTTATTTGGACGGTCATATTTGGCCAGTAAAAATACCGCCGTATACGGTGCATAGTTTTCGCCACTCCTCCATGAGCGGCCTGAGGAGGATTATGGGCCTTGGCGATTAAACTTTCCGTCAACCCGGATGGTATCCACAGTCGCCAGGTATTTTCCAATAATCACTCATCTCCGCTCAGAGGGAGTGCACGTTTGTATACAAAGGAATCGTCGATCTTCAAGTCCGGCAATTCTCCTTGATGACCTTGAATGGTACTTATCAGGCTTTTATACTCTTCGGCGTGAAATTCTGGGGATTCTAAGTCTATCAACGGTACTACTTCTTCCAAGTCCAAAGCATCCAAGTGCGCCCGAGAAAGAGTGTCCGGCACGACGTTCAGCGAACCTTTACGGTGCTCTATGTCGAAGGCATAAGACTGCAATTCCAGTGACCACCTAGCCAGCCTGCCACTAAGGTCTTTCATTGTCATTAACCATTTTAGGCTAGAGTGATCGGTTATGATGGTGAAATCCATGCCCTCGACATAGGGCCTGAACTTTTTTACTGCCATAACTGCGGCCATACACTCCTTCTCGGTCACGCTATAGTTTCTCTGAGTTGAATTAAGTTTTTGGGAGAAGTATGAAATCGGGCTCTCTTCTCCTGTTTCGCTCCTTTGAAAGAGTACCGCTCCGATTCCAGAATCCGACGCATCGCACTGCACATAAAACCGTTTCGAAAAATCTGGGTGCGAAAGCACCGGAGCTGTCGTCAGAGCCCCTTTTAAATTCTCGAAAGCGGTTTTCGCCTCATCCGTCATCAGAAATTTCTCGTTTTTCTTCTTTAGGGTGTCCGTTAAAGTAGCAGTTAAGCCTGAAAAATCTTGAATGAAACGCCTATACCACCCCGCCAGACCAAGAAACCTTCGGACCTGTCTCGGATTTTTCGGCATGGGGAAGTCCCTTACAGCTTCGACCTTGGCCGGGTCGGTCTTCAATTTCCCACCACCAACGATGAAACCCAAATACTTTAGCTCCTTAAAGCAGAATTTGGATTTCTTAATGTTGATGGTGAGATTCGCTTTCCTAAGGCATTCGGCCACTTCGTCTAGCAGAGCGATATGCGTCTCGAAGTCGGGCGCTATTATGAGCAAATCATCCAAGTACACGAAAACACGATCCCGGAGTCGTGCAGGAATCACCTTGTCCATTAGACGGCATAACCTTTGGGCCGCGTTACACAATCCAAAAGGCATGACTGTGGACTGGTATAAGGGTCTCCCCGGTACCGCAAACGCAGTTTTTTCCCTACTTATTTTCTCCAGCGGTATCTGCCAAAATGCTTCCTTTAGGTCAACGCCACTAATGAAGTATGTATCCGGAAGGCGGCTGATAACCCCTTCGATATGTGGCAGAGGGTTTGCGTCCTTCTTACTCACCGAATTGACCCTACGTGAGTCCAGGCAAAACCGATACTTAATAGTATTGTTTGGACCTGGCTTTTTAATAAGCACAACCGGTGAACACCAAGGACTCTCACTTTCCTCTATAACGCCAAGTTTGAGCATTCTGTCCAGCTCTTGGTATAAAATGGCCTGCACCGCTGGAGAAACAGGGTAGTGTCTCTGCTTAACCGGCACCGCATCTCCGGTATCGATGATGTGCTCCATAAGAGTCGTCTTTCCGAGCCCGAATCGTTCAAAATCGAGAAACTTCTGCTTAACTGCATCCAATCTAGATCGCTGTACGAATGAAAGTTCATGTGCATTTACTACATCTGCGTAATCTTCTGGAATCGACAAGGAACTCACAACGTTTGGTGCCATTTGGAACGCCTTCCAAAAGTCTACCCCTAAATACAACTCCTGTTCCAGATTGGGCACTAAATAAAAAGATATTACCTGATCGCTATTTTTATACCTAACCGTTAACCTAACTTTACCTATTATAGCCTGGTTTCTTCCATCAGCCGTTTTAACACCAGATTTGAAGGGTTTAAAATCCATTCCGATCTGTGTTAAAAAATCTAAACAGTTTTTCCCTAGTATACTTACACTGGCCCCGCTATCTAATAAGCCATTCATTTCCCTATCAGCAATTCTGATCTTCGCATAAGGTCTGGGGTCAGTATAGGTATCTATGACGGTTGAAGAAATGTTCATCCTAGTTTCTTTTCTAGCCTTATACCTCAATCTCGTTTTACTTATTCTATTAGATACTTCGCATACGTTTGCATTAAATATCCTATCTCTAGCTAAATTATAATCTCTTAACCTTATATGCAATGGTTTTAACTCATACAATCTGCGTTCTGGCTTGCTTTCTAAATTCTCATTATCATGCTCTCTCGCTAATATTTTAACTTTATTTTTATTGGAAGAGGTCGGTGGCTCAGTGACCTCTAAATTTCGTTTTGGGGAGTTTGAGTCGAACGCGACTCCCCCGAAGCCGTCGCGTTCCGATTGCGGTTTTCCGGGTTGCAGCGTGGGAATTTTGGCGTAATAACCCCTTCCTGCCCACATCTATAGCAAAATATGTTCCTTTTCGTGGATGGGCAATCCACGAACGAATGACCCTGAGCGCGGCAGTTCCAGCAAACTCCTGGTCTGCTCTCACCTTGCCCGCCTGATGACTTTGGACGAGCACCCATATGCTGAAAGGCATTCACCTGCTCATCGCGCATCGTCCTCATTTCCGGAACAGTGTCTAGTTCCAACTCATTGGCCACTAAACGAGCTGGTGCCCTAAACTGCTTAGGCCCATCTCTGTCTCTCCTCGGAAACGCGTACTCTGCTTCCTTACAAGCCATCCTCAGCTGGTCCATGGTATATACGGCTTGCGGGTATACTTCATGATCACCCTCACCTTTTAAAATTCAAATTGCCTACGAGAAGTACCCTACCATTAACCTACCTCGAATTATCGACAGTCGGTTCATACTGTCAGAAGTAGCGGAGCCGTCCGGAAGGAGTACAACGCGGCTGTCTTGGCCCCGTTTTCACCAAGCGGAACCATATACATACATATATATATTTGGCGTGATATTGATCTGATTTATCTATATAATTTGTTTTTCTTTATTGCTTTATATTTTTATTATATTTATTTATATTCATTGATGATTGAATACCTGAATTTTTGGGCAAAAGTGTTGAGAAATAGCTTGGGTAAGGCCGTGAGTTAGGTTCCTCCAAACAGCCCGTAGACGTCCGCGAGATTTCGCCCGTCATTAGTTACCCACATAGAGCTCTCTGTAGGTAGGAAAAAAGGCGGTATAAGAATCCCTTTATAAAAAAGAAGGGGGATTCATCGAAGTGCTGGTTGGAAACGGGAACTTAAGCCCCGGTGCGGCAGTGAAGAGGCCGCAAACTGTTGGCCGTTATAAATTAAATCAAGTTAGACACTTTTCTCCAATTTTCCTTTAACAGTTCAATTATTAACGGTGTTTTAAATACTTCAGTTATATATGCATGTACCTAGCTAAATTAAAACGTTCTGAGTGCGTTGTTGATTCAACAGGTTGAAATTCCAACGCTAAAGTGAATTTCAAATGATTGTAGGTTTTATGTCTTATTATTTTTAATGTTAAATGTAAGTTTTTTTTTGATATGGAATAAAATTTGTGAATCACGCCAGGTCGATGAAACGAAACATTATTTTTCTCATTTATTGAGCTTTTCAGGAATTTTAATGGCCTGTTAATTTAATTTTCAGGGGGTGCGGTAAGGTTGGCTGA
The DNA here is from genome assembly GCA_910595825.1 of Philhelius pedissequus. Classification (NCBI taxonomy): domain Eukaryota; kingdom Metazoa; phylum Arthropoda; class Insecta; order Diptera; family Syrphidae; genus Philhelius; species Philhelius pedissequus. Next base: position 108,596,113 of record OU343160.1, read on the forward strand.
GGCCATCCGGTAAATGAGTAGGGTTCTTCCGCCGTTCTAAGTCTTTGGCATTTTCAGGTCAGGGGAATTCGAAGAAAAGGGCCGTACGAATTCCAGGTTGGGTGGGACTAGGCCCAACTGCAACAACAGCCGCAGTGATTTTCCAAAGTGTGTCGTGGTTTTGTGGTGGCTAAGTGGATTTAGTTTTTGGCATGTTTTATGTTTTTTTTGAAATAGGTGAGGTCTAGCTGCGGGGGCAAGATCCCCCCTACATCCGACGAGCTGAGCTGAGCATCGCAAGCATGCCATCGCCTTCGTAGCAGACATTCTTTCCCTACCCTAACCCCTCTCATCGAAACCTATTGTCCGACCCAATCCTACCTCCTACCGATCCTAACCTATCCAAATATCCCCTTCTTTTCCCATATCATAATCCCGTCCACTCCTTTTACCTCATTTCAAAGTCAGGCGACATGATGATGACCCTAAACCGTTTAAACACACAAGAAAATGAAGTAGACGTTGAGTGTCTGCCCTCTGACGTTAAACTGGGTGAAATCCAGCCCAATATGACGAGTACTATTTCTTCAAAAAGTAATGACCCTGCATTGTGAACCACGCAATACCCAACTTGGCCCGAAAAATCCCCAACAAAACTGTTCTCTCGACAAATCATTTGGCATTCTTAATTAGTTTATTTTTAAATATTATTATGTAAAAAAAAACAATTTAAATAAATGGATAATACACATAATTAAATGTTTTAATATTGCTTAGACGTTATAGTTTGAACACTTTTTTGATTCCGTGAAAACAATCAAAATCAAAAATAATGTTTGTTGCACAATTATAATACAAGAAATAATAAGAGATGTAGGTATTTGACGTTCAAATATATGAATGTGAGTTCTTCTGGTTTCGATTCTGATTTCAAATCCAGAAGCAAAATTCTCTTCCTTTCATAATCAGAACTGGCATTTTTTCCCAAGTGAACACTTTCAGAAGAGTCCAGAAGTCTTCTGGATTGCGAAATAAAAACGAAATATGCATCATAAATCTCTTGTAAATTCATAGTCTCCTTTGCCGGCTTCATGGTATTTTCATCATCATTTGGTACCCATCAAAACATACTAGCTATTAGTAAAAGTGAGTAATTAATACTTCATTTTCTTTGTTCATTGTGCAATAGTATTTCTTTTGTTTATAGATGCCGGTCAGGATTGTAACCCAAAAATTTGGAAAGCCGAATCTATTTAAAGAATAGTAAAACATAATCATAAACATAAGCAATCTGATTGAGCCTACTACAGATTTTGTTATACCTTAGCTTAAATTTTGTGAGCGTTTTCACTGGTTGTGAGTTTTTCGACGGCAGCTGGGATAAATGTCACATGGTTCGCTAATAAGATTTTCTCTTTGATATGGCTTGGCATCTGGGAAGCCGACAATGGTCCCAGTTTCGTTTCTGTAGCCATCCAATTTCTAAAAAGAAACAATAATCAAGTAAATTTAATTTTAATTTATTTACTCAGCAGGAGGCGGAGAAAAATGAGCCGCAGTGTGCGGATCAATCGTACCTCGTTTTCTGTTTTGTATATATGGGCTTCATTAGGGCCGTAAAAATTCGAACTCGTTGGCTGACATTAAATTTATTATAAATTATAAATTTAATTTTGGTGTGATCGTCACTGTTTTGAGTGTCAACGCATTGACAATGACGAATAAAAATCACATTGACACACATGTTATGTCATTGCATTTTGGGACAACAATGACCGACCTGTGTCATTCGTCTGATCGTCAACAGACACTGTAAACATTGACTCTGTAGTGACAGAGTCAAGATTAGTTTTGTGGTGACGTCAGGGATTTGATGTGATGAGCGATTACGTTGGCCGAGTAATCCTAGTTTTATGATTCAATAAATAATTTAAGTTATCCTTAAAAGTATTTTTTCATTTAATCCTGGCTGGGGTGTTATATCACCCCTGTTGTTGTGTATGTATATTTTAAATATGTTGTTATCAAAAGTTTTGCACTTAAGAAACAAATTAACTAAATCACGTTTTTATACGGGTGAAGAATATTAAAAGGTAAACCTAAAAAAATTACAAGAGAAATTAGGAGGAATAATTTTAAGCATACACAACACATTAGTGTGGAAAATTGCCCAAAAGTAATCGATGAGGTCCAATTGTACAAGTGTTTAAACCGTACTTCAGCCTTGGCTCCATTTTAACATACCGGTTTCGGTGATGTCAAAACATGGTTTAAGCATATAATTGACTCCACACACAAATTTGAAACCTTAACCAATGTTGACCTCCAGGGGGTGGTCGTGGCGCGATAGTTGTGTGTTCGCCTGTCAACCTCATGGTCACAGGTTTGATCCGTGCCGTAGTCTATGTCCTTATTTTTCCATTAAAAAACAATTCTAAAAATAAATGTCATACAATGAGTTGCTGCTTTACTCATTACATGCTGTTTAGGCATAGAACTAACAACATGTGATTGAGTAAAACTAGTATACCGAGAAAATATGACAAAGAATACAAAAATTAATGCGAATTATAAGGGGCATAGATAAATAAGACATGGAAATTTCTCCGCATTAGTTTAGCCGCCATCCCTGGAGATAAAATCTGAGACAACAACCACCTACAGTCTCAGAACATCGAGCCACACATCTTTCCTATCATTCTTTCTGCCCGCGCTGTGTTGAGACATTTAAAGGGTAGTAAAATCCCTTGAACACGTGTAGATAATAAAAAAAAAGATAATGCGCTGATACATAAATATTATATAAATATAAATATTATAAATATTCATCTAAATATTTGTAATCGTTCGAACCAAAAAAGATAAGGTGTATTGAAAAGTTATTACTGTCTCAAAAAAACGCAATTTATTGATCTTAAAAAATGCAGCTAAGAAACTAAATAAATGTATGTAGATTTTTCGGTTAACTAATCCAAAGCTGATTTGAAGAAGTATGCAACTGCTCCGTTATATTGTCTTGTATATACATATATGTTATATGTATTTCTTTTTGAAGCTCGATCTTAACACAAATCTCGAAAAACTTAAGTATAGTATAATTTCACTCATAACAATAATGTATTTAGTACTTGAATTATTGATTGGTCTCTTAGGCGCCAGTTATAGCTTCCATTGAAACTCATTATCATTGAAAACTTTGACTATCAATTCTGAGGTACTTAAACAAAAAAAAAACTGATGTCGTTTTGGTACCAAAATGAAGGTTATAAGATATATAATATTTGTGTCAAGAAAATATTTTATTTGTACTACCACTTTCTTATAAATTCAATTTTGATTTTTCAATGATGGAAACTGTTCATTGAAAACGCTGGCTGGACCTGGGTATCTGGCCACGTAGGTGTCCAGGGTAATAAGGAGGCAGACTCCTTAGCCAAAATAGTTGCATCGACTCCCATCGTGGGGCCTGAACCATACTGCGGAATAGGAGAAAATGTGATTAGAAATAAAATCAAAAAAGAAGAGGAGGCCATAAGATCCAACAATTGGAAAAAAACTCCCCAAACTGAGACAGTCCAAGTTACTACTTGGGAATTATAACCAACAACGTTTCACAGACTGTATGAAACAACCTCGGAATAATAACGGGTCTCCTTACAGGACACTGTAAATTAAAATGACACCTTAACATCATTGTTGGCCTAGTAAGTAGTGACACATGCAGGTTCTGTGATACAAAAGAGGACACGCCGAGATGGATGATATTCCTGGCAATTGTGATGCACTTGTTCACAAAAGGAAAAAACGCCTGGGACGATACCACGTGGAGGAGAGTGATTTACCATCTCCAAAAATACCCCAAATACTCAAATTTATGAGAAAAAATAAATTTGGAGACAGGGCTGTAAAATGAGCTATCCTCACCCAGCTCTAGCCTGGGGCACAATAGATCTCAAGGTCGTAGTGTAACAACCCCACAATAATATTCATTCATTCATAGCGCCTAAAGAAGGAACTATTTGCATGATGAGAGGTCGGACCGATTAACATTTCATCGTAGTTCCACACCCACTAACATAACTGGCGCCTTAGGAAAAGAAATTATTTGTTGTTAAGATTGAGAAAATGATTAAATTATTAAAATTGAGTTTCGGATGAAATTTTGAAATCTTATTAAGTAGTTGAACCATACCAAATCAGACGCACATCAAAAATACAGTTTTATCGATTGTAAATTAATATTGTACAAAATCGAACTTATTTGAGAAGCATCAATAATCTTTCCATTCTACTAAATACTAAGCTCACCTGTTTAATATCCCCCTGCAGTACTTCTATGCTCACAGCCACCTTCGAGTCGATTTTGCCCATGTCCTTGTTTCAAACTAGCTTCTTCAAAGTTTTATCAAAGTTGTCCTTTTCACACATAATAAACGGCAAGTCAAGATTTCGTTTGAAATCATCTGGTTTCGCAATAATTGGTGTTAGATCTTTGCAAGCCACTCCAAATGGTCGTCGCATATGATCTATATTGTTTCCAAAGGAGCCATTCGAGCTAATTGATAGCTGTGAACTTTTCTTATTCGAGGAGCTTAGCCTTGTGCTAGTTAAACTTGATCTTTTTTCTTTGTCCTTTTCCTTGTCTCGATCTTTCTCCTTCATTTTCATTGATCCAATTCGAACGTCATAGCAAACCAAGTATAACATACTGATATTCAGGTCATTTGTACTTAAATCTGTGAAGAGAACACGAATATTGTCGAATTGATCGATGTCACGTGCAATGCCCAATCGACCCCATCGGACAACGTAGTTTTCCGTAATTGGCTTATGCCTTTCGCCATTGTACAATGTAAACAGAAGGTCCGAATCCTCTTGGAATTTACAATGTATGTGCAGAAGTCTTTTCTGAGATCTCAGAAATCTGAAGAGGTTAATCCAAGTGGACATTACCATAGATAGAAAAAAATTCTGGAAATTGTTGTTGTTTATCCGATATGGATTAATGGATTTTTGTCTCTGGTGGCGTCAATAAAATAAGACAAGAAAGAAGTTTCGTAACCTTGTTTTCTTTGATTGGTGGGTAGAGAAGGTACAGAATTTGTTGGATTTCTCATCTATTAATGGATAGAAAGTCAAATTAACTAAACAACAATGTAAACAAATGGGACGGTTGAAACGTACGAAAGTTTTCAATCTTGGTAATACTTCTGTGATTTCAATCGTCGACTCAACATCCTGTAAGGCTAATTGTTTACCCCTAGGAACGATTTTTCCATTGATTGCGATTGCAGAACAGCCATTGAAATAGATTCTCTGACCATCGCAGGCTGGAACGTAGCTAAAGAGATATGCAGAGCTTTAAGACATGGCATCTCTTTATCAAATCTGCCGAGATATAGGCTTTCGTAATTCTATGTATCTTCCAGATCTATTGACGATCACTTCTACACCCGAAAGGGACACATCAAGCTGTTTACTACAAACAGAAAAAAAAGCTTTTTAAGATTAGGTACTTCTCATGTAATATGCAAGTGAATAATATACTTACTTATACATTCCAAAGTTCTTCACGTATTTCGAAACCAATGCATTTATGTCTTCGGTTGCAATTACGGCATCGTCAATTCGTTGGTATTGATATTACCTTTGTCAATTGCAAAATAAAGTGTTTGAACTGCTGCGAAAGTAACATGGGTGGTTAAAAATATTTTTTATTGTTGTATTTAAAGTATATCGTTTTATCATTGTGGGTTGTTTTTTGGTGATGTTGAAGGTAGTTGTATCTAGTAGGTTTAGTGTAGGTGGATATTGAAAGTTTGGTTACCTTCCCATCATTTTATATGTGCGATAACTATTGAGGAAGTGGGTCTAGAAATAGATAAGTAATTGTGTTAAGTTGACACAATTGTGCGTATTATTTTATTAGTGATTACTATGAACGAATGCGGCCAGGGTAAGGATCCTGAAGGAGAGTTGAAAGTCTTTTAATTTATCCCGAATTAATTTTCCAGAAGCATTTGGTCTTCCAAGAAGTAGTGGAAATGTCGACTCTGATAACGAGTTGGCAGATATGTTCTTCCTCCACTCTCCCATTATCAAAACCCCATTTTGGTCGTAGTAGTCGCAATATTTAGGAAGGCAATATGCAACTCTATTTGTTGTTATTAAGAAGTTATGCAAATAGCAACAAGCAGATGCCATTTTTTGAGCTCTGTCAGGATTACAAAACATAGTCCTTGCCAAGCAAAATTTAGAGCATACAATGCCAAAACTGTTTTCTACACAACGCATCGCTCTACTTATACGATAGTTGGCCACTCGTCCATCATCATCCAATTGTTTTGGCCTTCTGGGAACATGGGGTTTGATAATGCGTTTGCTAAACGGAAACGCGTCGTCAGCAACAAAAAAGTGAGGAAGTTTCACGCTTCCGACATCTGAATCTGGTGGAAGACCTAGTTGGACTTTAAGAATTTTTTTACCAATGTCGGTTGATGCAAAAACGTTTGCATCTCCTTCAGAACCATATGCTCCAACGTCGATATATATAAATCTGCAATTAGCATCAGATATTGCCATTAGCACTATACTGTGGAATCCCTTTAAATGTACATAAAGAATAAGTAAAATTTAATACATTCAAATATTTCGATAAATATTAGCGTTCATACTTTGTAATTATAAAATAGGCTTCCCGCATTTACTGGGCACTTAATTGCAATATGCTTCCCGTCAATTGCTCCTACACAGTTTGGTAGATTACAGAAAGCGTTGAACTCATTGGAAATTCTTAAAAACTCAGTATTATAGAGAACGGGAATCTCATGCTCCAATGCTTTACAAATAGCAACACAGACTTCATATAATATTGTGCCGAAATGTTGTTGCTTATTCGAAAAACAGCGGCAACATTCCTTTGGATCGTTCCACTTGCCAGATATCTAAATAGATAAAATATTGTAAATTATTTGATTGTCTTTAATATTTTAACTGTTACGTACTCCATAGTTACCACAAGCTTCTCTACAGGCGATATTTTATCGGATGGCCTTGTGTTTTTTTTGGGCGTATAAATGGTTCTACCAATTTAAAAATGGCTGCAAAAGATTCAACTGGCATGTGGAAGTTTTCTCTGAAAGCACTACCATTCATCATCATGTCGGAAAACTTATGGCAGAACAATAAAGTTTAATAATATAAAATGAAAAACTTATAACTTTCTTACATCCTTTGCAAAACACCCTTTTTGCTTCCTTTCCACCAGATAGGGCATAGAGAAAATAATTAAATAGAGGCGCGACTCGTACCCCCCTTGCCTTAAACACCCGCAAATTTTTTTTAAGGTGAGTAAGAGAAAACTCTCTTAATTTACTCATTTTTTCCTATCCGTGAATACATGTGAGTGGTGGATTAAAAACCCTTTTGCTGAAACTGACAGCTCATTTTTTTTGTTGATTTGTCATAAGTCAATCTGACAGTTCTCAAATAGCTTACGAGAAATAAAATTATTTACTTTCATTTTCTCAATTGTTTCTTTTTATTTATTAGTTATTTCACAATTTTATTTATTTTAATCAAAAAAAAATAATTGTGTGTTGATTCATTTGATTCGTCACGAATTCGTTAGTGAAGAATAAAACTAAAGAGATATAATTTCATTTTAAATTATATTATATTGATTTTAATTTATATTGCTCTTTCTAGCAATCAATTCCGCGGAAAGTTTTTCAATTTAATGCGAAACTCGATCCTGTAACATCACTCTCACAATACTGTGTAGTTAGGCGGTACTCGGAATTTACAAGTACATAGTGTTATGTTAATCAAAGCACGTAAACTAATGAGTATCCTTATGAGAATTTGGCCAAATTCTGTTCATTGAGGAGCATTCTTAACTGAAACATCTACACATGATAGATCTAATTTCGGAGGCCGAAATTGAAGCCTACACACTTGGAACCGATTAAACAACCATACCATAGTCTTAGAAGTATTGGATTATGTAACTCATTGTGTGTCGAGAACAAAGATTTGGCCTCGTCTTTTTGGAAGAAATATATCGTGAGTGGCAATATCCTGAACGAGATAGATATGCATATGTTGACCGAAACACCTTGGTCTGTATCTGTAGCTTCTAAGCAGATTTTTGGTCTGTCTGTGGATCAGAATTCAATCAAAGAGAAATAAGGTAAGTTAAATAGAAAAAAAAAACCTAATTTGATGTATTTTTGAGTATTTGTTTTTCTTTTAATTTTGTAGGACAAACAGAGCCAGGCATTCATCTCAAAACCATGACGAACAATAAGGTTCGACCACACAACAATGAAGCCCAGCAGGAAGTCATTATTGCCAGATATTATAATTAGATACATAGGCTCAATATTTTAAAGTGTTCTCCTTTTATATATATATATGTATATAGCTTAAGAATTGTGATTCACTTGATTTTTTTCAATTACATTTTCTTTAAGGGTGTTCAAAAAAATTCTTTTCTTTTCAAGGGAAATGTAATGTTGTGTGTCTCAATGACACATAGGTAAGTATTATAGCCCTATGCTGAGGTAAATTAACACTCAGAACAGTTACAATCATCGAGATCAAGCAAGTACTTTGGAAATGACAGCTTGTCCAAAGTAGCAAATCCAAGAAATTTCTACTGATATCAAGAAAAATCTTAAAATCAGTACTTACGCCAAGCTCTAATTTCCAAACTACTTGCTTGATATCGATTATTGTAACGGTTCTGAGTGTAAATTAATCTTAGCTTCTAAATCCCTGCAATCATTTTAAATTCAAAAAATTATTTCGAAAAATTGCTATCTAAAAGTAGTTTCTTCGTGTTTTAAAAAAAATGAAAAATTACAAAATTACTTTCAGATGCAAATTTTTTGAAATATTTGCTCGAATTGAAAACGGTTTCAAGAATTTACAAGCTGACATAAATTAAAACTCACATCAGTTTCAATCATCGAGATCAAGCAAGTACTTTGGAAATGACAGCTTGTCCAAAGTAGCAAATCCAATAAATTTCTACTGATATCAAGAAAAATCTTGAAATCAGTACTTACGCCAAGCTCTAATTTCCAAACTACTTGCTTGATTTCGATGATTGTAACGGTTCTGAGTGTAAATTAACCTTAGCTTCTAAATCCCTGCAATCATTTTAAATTCAAAAAATTATTTCGAAAAATTGCTATCTAAAAGTAGTTTCTTCGTGTTTTAAAAAAAATGAAAAATTACAAAATTACTTTCAGATGCAAATTTTTTGAAATATTTGCTCGAATTGAAAACGGTTTTAAGAATTTACAAGCTGACATAAATTAAAACTAACAACAGTTTCAATCATCGAGATCCAGCAAGTGCTTTGGAAATGACAGCTTGTTCAAAGTAGCAAATCCAATAAATTTCTACTGATATCAAGAAAAATCTTGAAATCAGTACTTACGCCAAGCTCTAATTTCCAAGCTACTTAAATTAACCTTAGCTTCTAAATCCCTGCAATCATTTTAAATTCAAAAAATTATTTCGAAAAATTGCTATCTAAAAGTAGTTTCTTCGTGTTTTAAAAAAAATGAAAAATTACAAAATTACTTTCAGATGCAATTTTTTTGAAATATTTGCTCGAATTGAAAACGGTTTCAAGAATTTACAAGCTGACATAAATTAAAACTCACAACAGTTTCAATCATCGAGATCAAGCAAGTACTTTGGAAATGACAGCTTGTACAAAGTAGCAAATCCAATAAATTTCTACTGATATCAAGAAAAATCTTGAAATCAGTACTTACGCCAAGCTCTAATTTCCAAACTACTTGCTTGATTTCGATGATTGTAACGGTTCTTAGTGTAAATTAACCTTAGCTTCTAAATCCCTGCAATCATTTTAAATTCAAAAAATTATTTCGAAAAATTGCTATCTAAAAGTAGTTTCTTCGTGTTTAAAAAAAAATGAAAAATTACAAAATTACTTTCAGATGCAAATTTTTTGAAATATTTGCTCGAATTGAAAACGGTTTCAAGAATTTACAAGCTGACATAAATTAAAACTCACAACAGTTTCAATCATCGAGATCAAGCAAGTACTTTGGAAATGACAGCTTGTCCAAAGTAGCAAATCCAATAAATTTCTACTGATATCAAGAAAAATCTTGAAATCAGTACTTACGCCAAGCTCTAATTTCCAAACTACTTGCTTGATTTCGATGATTGTAACGGTTCTGAGTGTAAATTAACCTCAGCTTCTAAATCCTTCAATCATTTTATAATCAAACAATTATTTCGAAAAATTGCTATATAAAAGTAGTTCTTTCGTGTTTTTAAAATTAGACCGTTTTTTTTAAAGGTGAAGTTGAACAAACATTCCCGAAAATAAACAAAGAATCATATACATGTATATATATATAAATATTGTATTAATGACAACACAAAATAATTAAAATTATTATTATTATTCAGTACAAATAAGTTTGCTGCTCACAGAGATATATAGAACATTATGAAGAATAGAATAATCTCATTTTTGCCAGGAACACAATCAATGTTATTTATTATGATCCTCTTTTATTTCAATATTGGATGAGGTGGATGATGTGGTGTCTTGCAGTTTGTGAGGCAGAATCATCTGCAACAGTTGTCGCCTGTGCTTCGCGTCGTCGGTGTTGGTGTGTGTGTCGTCATCGGTCTCATTTACTGCAGCAGATATTTCTCCATTGAACTGAATCAAAACACAAGGCTCCATGTCATAGGCAAGCAGTTTCATAGAAATTGGATTCACACGCAGCAAATTTCCCGCAAAAACTATCTGTAAAATAAAAATTAAACAATCTGTAAATATTTAGAGATTATGAAATCCGATTTTATGATTTTCGACTACTAATGGATGCTATGATAGATTTTTCAGGATTCGCAGTAGATTTTCGATTGCGATGGATTCTGTGATAGGGCCGATTTATAAGTTTTAAATTTCGAGTTTTCTTTATTGTAACTAAACTTTGACGCTGTTAGTATGTAGGTCCAATTATCATTAGGTAAGTTTAAAACCGATGTACGTAAGTTCTTAGTATAATGAATAGAATTATTGTATGTTTCAGGAAATAGTTACTAGGTACCTACCTAAAAATGTATATTTAAATCTATGTTATGGATTTTAATTCTGTAAATTGGGATGGTAAAATGTACCTACATTACATACATATGTATGTATATGGACCCTAGGTATTTAAATATGTAGGTACATAATAATGTATAATGAAAGTGTTGGATGGTTATTGTTAGGTAGACCCATATATGCATATAAAACTTTATGTAATAGTTTTAATATACATAATATTCATTTGATTGTTAAAGATATATATTTATATAAATGTCAGAGAGTCCACTTAGTACATAATGTATGTAGGTTGGTACCTATTCAGTGACCTAGATATCAGAAACTACTAACTCGATTTGCGTTTTGTACGTAATTTATTATTTTTGAAATGGAAATTGAAAGAATAGTCAAATTTATAAATTTAAAGTTTAAGGTATATAAATTTAATTTGCTCTGGCCCGATCCAAATTCATAACTTCAAGTTTCTATTTTTCATTTTTATTTATTAGTTTTAAACTAAATTTGAATATTTTTAAATGTAGCTAAACATTGACGCTATTAGTAGGTAGGTCCAAATATGTAGGTAAGTTTTTAGTATAATGGATTGAATGGATGATTCAAGGAATAGTTACTTAGGTACCTACATACCTACAAATTTATATTTAAATCTAGATTATAGATTTTAATTACGGAAATTAGGATGATAATTGTGTACCTACACTACATACAGATATGAATATGTAGGCATGTTAATGTGTATGCATACAATGTACATTGAAAGTGTAAGTTGGTGATAAGTAGGTAGATATATGCATATAATTTTATATGATAGGTGCAATATACATAATATTCATTTGATTTTTTAATGATATATAGGTATATAAATGTAGGAGAGCGCAAATAGTATATACTGTAAGTAGGTAGGTATTCAGTGACGTAGATAGCAAAAACATGTGTATGTATGTAATTAAGTCATTATTATGCGTAAAAATGAAATATAATTAGGTAGAAGAAATGGATATACATATTTATATCGACCGATAGAGGGACAGACGGAATATCAAGTTTGATTAAAATTTCGGGTTCGATTTTTTAAAGTGCAAAATTTGCAAAAAGGTAATCCGTAATTCTAGATCACAAAAAATATTGATTTTTAGTAAAATTGTTATAGTAATTAATTTTTTTATAACATAACTTATTATAATAAAATATACTAGCAATCCATTAAACAAAAAAAAACTTAACTTATTATACTTACTATGAATTCTTTTCATTTTTCGTCGTTGAGTAGTTCTACCTCTTTGTTGGTTGATAAATATTTGCTTTGTTCCTGATATGTAAATTCATCGGAAAGTAAAAGCTTGCGGCAAATTGTTTCCATATTTTTTATAAATAAATTAAATGCACGGTTGTATTGTATGTACTTGCTCTTGTGTTCGATCACATGTTAGTAGAAAAGGTTTAATATTACGAAATGTTATATTAACAAAAGATTATATCTCACACTATTCTTACATCCGGTGGGAGTTGCTTTGAAGCACGGAAAATGCTAGACAATCCATGCATATATTTCTTTTACTGGCAATGCTTTCTCTTTGGAGAATTCGATTGCCATGAAGATGAAGGAACTGTTGGGAGTTAGAAGTTAAATATAACATTTTATTTTTGTGTAAAGTTTCAACTAACTTACCTATAGCTATATGGCTGTTTATTGTGTGTATGCGCCAATGGATTATATGGCACATTGGAAAATTTTGCTTTGGTGGAGTGGGAGTTTTTCCAGTTTCTGCAGCGCATGGACAAATGTCTCCATTGCAGTGGCCATAGACTTGTGAAGCCACAACTTCCAGAGCGTTCATAACAGCTTCGGTGGCTTTTCGTCTTCCCAAGTAAAGCAAGCCTAGTATCGATGAAGGTGGAACGATTCGATCCAGCGTAAAGAAATTCTTAGTCACATAATTGTACCAAAACGCATAGAGCAATTGTTTTTCAATTTAATCAGAAAGCAATGAATGAGCTGTTGCTGTACAGTCATTTGAAGCCATTCTCGCTCAAAAGCTTGTCCAGTCCAAATCCGTGGTTGGCGAAGCCATTTACAAAACTTGCAGCCAAATTCTGCATTCCTGAGTCCACTTGAATCAATAGGAAATTATTTCTTAATTAAACTTTTTTATGTGTACAACAATTCCCAGAACAAATTTCAATCAAAACGAAGAACTAAAACTTGAAAAGAAAAACAGATAACATTCATCTAATTGTGTAAGACATTCTAATAAGAACAGAATTATAAAAAAATATTTACGTACTGATTACTAGAATAATATTTAATATATATTATGTATGGTCGGTAATGTTTCATAAGTTAAATAAATATGTATATATATACCGAAGAGAATGTTTTGAATAAAAAAAGGTAATGAAAACCCTCACTGTATTATTTATAATTTAAGTGCAATATGCATATGTACATAAGATCCATGTGATTTTTAAAGATACATAATTATGTATATATAAATGTATGACGGCCTACATCGTATGAAGTATTCAATTCAGTTATTTTGGAAATATATATTTTTTTTAAAACTCAAAATTTCAAAAACGAATCAATAGATTTTTTCGAAACTTCGTAATTGGTATTTTTTTGACTTTATCTTAATAGTTAAAAAAAAAACATCTTTTAGTTATATGCATATAGCTACCTACCCACCTACATCCTTCGTGTTCATTATTATATGTATATGTTTACATGTCTAGGTTCCATCTATGTATGTACCTACATACATATTACTCTCCTATATTACAAATTTAAAATCCATACTATAAATTTAAATATGCTTTTGTAGGTAGGTACATGTGTAACTATTCCTTGAATCATCAAGACAAGTCATTGTACTAAGAATAAAGGTAATCATACTTACATCGGCTTCAAACCTGCATAGGATAACTAGATTACCTACATACTAAATAGCGTCAATGTTTAGCTACATGAAAGTTGTTAGCTCCAAGATCAAAACAACCCGTTCCAAAGATATAGCTCAAAAGCTATTCACTGTTCACCTTGAAATACATAATGTGAAAATACTTTGAAGTGTATCTTTGGAACGGGTTATCCTAAAAACTTGGTTGATACCTTTTTGTAATCTACTCTTGATACTCTCAAAATCAGCATCAAAAGTTTTTATGTAGAAGCCTTATTGCAAAAAATCACTCTTGAAATACGCATATTTAGAATGATGTATGCGTATTCCAGGAGCTATTTTTTTAATACAACTTCTTTGCAAAAAATGTTGATGCTTCCTTTGAAAGTATGAAGTGCTGATTCTAAAAAGATATCGCTCACCTTTATTGGACAACCCGTTCCAAAGATATAGCTCAAAAGCTATTCGCTGTTCACCTAGAAATACATATTCACTTTCAAGTATAAAAATATTTTTTTTCGTACTTATTAACGGCACTTCCCATAGAACCACATATTGCAGATTGCACCTAAATTATAAAGTTATATGCATATAGCTACCTACCCACCTACATCCTTCATTTTCATTATTATATGCACATGTTTACATACTTAGCTACCATAAATATATATATATATATATGTATATTTTACTATCCTAACTTACATAATTCAAATCCATAACAAAGATTTAAATATACATTTGTAGATTGGTATTTACCTAAGTAACTATTCTTTTAATCATCTATCCGACAATTCATTATACTAAGAATTAAAGTAATCTTAACTACATCGGCCTTAACAGCTTTAATGTCTAGATACATTAAGGTTGTTAGCTACAACAGCAAGTTCGTGCTATCCAGTCTTGCATTTTATTTAATAATGACGGAGAAAAAGCAGGAGTTTTTTTTTTTATTCTATACTATACTATACTATGAGACTTACCTTCTCCTTCCATTCCTTGATCATATCGGTACTATCAGTTGGCATTTGATCCGTATAAACCATACACATGTATCCGGATTCGCGCAAGCATCTCTCAACTTCCAGTACTTCATCTGCCGAATTGCACAAGACTGCACAACGCTCCAACTGATATGCGCACTTATCCAAACATTTCATAACAACCGACATCTTTTCGGAGTTACTTTGCAATTTAATGGAAACTTTAGCCTTGGCATAGACTGCAGCTTCTAAATAGTCTGCAATGCACAACAAAGGCTGATTAGCAATCCTTACAAAATTAATAAATCGGCGAGTCCATGTCTTGGAGGTGACCACCAGTTGAAATGGAATCTTTTCATCTTTAAGAACTGGAGAGATAAGCTTGAAGAGGGTTTCATCAAACTCGGGATTCTCATTCATTATGCTGTCCAAACCATCGATAACTATGTGGAGCAAGTTTTCCTTCTCGTTGGCCTCGAGCAAACGCTGCAGCACGGAGGTGTAATTACAAGCACACCACACCCATTAAGCAGTTCAATTTTAACATCTTCGTTGTTTCGAAGTCCATATGCTGGGACAATACTAATTTTTGGTGTTGTGCTAGCCAAAATGCGTCGACAATGACGAGAAATACTCTCAACCTAAACGGACGATGGTGCGATTATAATACCAACTGGACCATAGGTCGGCAGAATGCCTTTCGATTCTAGACGGAAACTCAACATGGAGGCAAATAACACCAGGTTTTACCAGTTCTATTCGAGTTGATCACACAAAAGCAATTGCCACGAACTAAATGCGTGGATGTGATACATTTTAGTCAATCGCATGTGCTCCATTTCTTGGTGGATTTCTGCTGTAAACAAGGCATTCTCATGCGTTCAATTGGTTTAACATTGTTTTTACTGTGAGCCAATACAAGATGCTTAACGAAATTTGTTTTCAAAGTAGCTTTACCAATGACTTCGGAAGATTAAGGTTTGGTATGATGGAAGATAAGAATTAGTTAAATTACGAAAGTATTGTTTTTAAGTTAATATTTTCGTAGAACGTATGGATGGATCGGAATTTTCACTAGCAACTGACGAAACAATATATTTTAAAATTAAATTACAGGACAAAATACAAAATAAATAAAATAAAACTCGCGCACTTCCAATATTTGTTTTGAAATGAATATCTTTTTTTTTATTGTTTTGTCATCTGTCAAAATACTCACCTCAAATTGAGTAAACTGGTCTTTTCTTGTGGTGGAATTTTGGCACGTACGCATTAATATGCTATGGTTTGCTTCTACTTTTTGATTGGATTTTCTTCATTTTGAACATAAAATTAATAAATATTGCTTAATTTGTAAGCCAGAATCAACAAAAAGCTTTTATTAGTATGTTTTATGTTTGATTAAGGCCTTTAAAAATACAATTTAACTAAAAAGCAATTCATTTTTCAATTTTTGAATTTAACGGATTTCCATTTTAAATATATTAGGTCACCATATCTACCAAAATTGGGATTGCGCACTCCTCCGTTTCGATAAGCCTGTGTTGGTGTCTGCTCTATTTAAAATGCACGGGCAACTAATGTCGAAACGGAGGAAATCCTCTCAATTTAGCTTGTAGGGTGAAAGAGAATAAACCCCCGAAGTCGTGCCTCTATGTTAGTTTCTCTATGCAAGAGATTACGCATATACTTAAATGAAAGCCTCACACCACAAAACAGTTCTATATTGCGTCATGCTATCCATATTATATACATATATTATTATGAGGTCGGGCGGAAATGGGGAGTTTCTTTCAATTTGCACTAACTATGGTTCTTCTGTTAAATCAGTCATTAAAATACTATCTGATGCTCGCGAAGGTTTCAAAGTATGTTGTATTAATGCACGTAGTCTTAATATTAATAAGCTAGACTTCCTTAAGTATGCCTTTGATGAAACAGGAGTCGATGTTATATGCATCACAGAAACCTGGTTTAAGACTGATGTTCCTAGTAGTGTGTATGACATAAATAAGTATAGGTTAAATAGAAATGACAGAATAACCGAAACCGCTGGTGGAGGAGTTGCGCTTTATTGCAAATCATCCCTTTCATGTCAGACTTTAAAAAAATCTGATGATAAATGTATAGAATTTCTTCTGGTAGAGGTAGGTGATGGAAACACCAATTGTCTTTTAGGAGTTGGTTATAACCCTAATAAAAGTTTCTCTCCGGAACCCATGTTCGGATGCCTTCAGGAATTCTCTCTTAGATATGAGCATATTATCATCTGTGGGGATTTCAATGCAGACCTTTTGTTATACGATTCCCGATCTAATCAACTAAGAGATGAAATAGCAACAGCTGCACTATCCGTATTCAACTCTCACGCCACTCGTTTTGCTTCTAACACTTCTCCTAGTCTCTTTGACCTAATTATAGTTTCGGATCCTTCATATGTTGGATGGTTTTTCCGATCACGATTTGCTATTTTGTACGTACAATATTGTATTTACGCATTTACCTACGCCTTTGACTTTTCAATTCAGGGATATTAATTCCATTAATAGTTCTGAACTACAAAGTGATGCCATCAACTACCCATGGAATCAATGTTATGCTTACTCCACTGCCAATGATAAGGTTAACTACTTTCAATCTCTGGTTCTTGAATTACATATTTAAAAAACATGTTCCTATTAAAACTGTTTCAGTGCGTAGCAAAAGCTGTCCCTGGTTTACTTCGGAGGTTAGTAGTGCTATTAGATATCGGAGAAAAATGTATGCTAAATGGAAACGCAATCCCTCAGATATAAATAGGGAGTTTTTTTGCCGCTCAAGAAATAAAGCAACTTTTGTGATTCGCAGAGCCAAAAAAAGATTTTTTATATCAAAGCCAGATACAAACCAATCTTCTCGTCGGCTCTGGAATAACCTTCGTTCTATTGGAATAGGGAGAAAGCAAGTAGTTCATAACTTTCCTAACCCAAATAATCTAAATAGGAGCTTTATAGCATCTGGAATTCCACAAAATGACTTTATATTGAATAATGAAGTACATTTTATACCTAAAACGGAACTAGAATTTGAGGTAGTGTCTGAGTATGAGGTGCTTCAAAACTTGAAGACAATTAAGTCTGATTTAGTAGGGGAAGATGGGGTGCCTGTTAGTTTCATCAGAATGATTATGATGCATATTCTACCCGTATTTACTCATTTAATTAACTTTTGCATAACCTCGTCATCATTTCCCGACTGCTGGAAGTTAGCTAAGATTATCCCGATAGCTAAGAACAATAACCCTATTTCCTGTTCTGATTTCCGCCCAATTAGTATCTTGCCTTATCTGTCAAAGGTTTTTGAAAAGATTCTCGCAGCACAGATCACTAGTCAAATTGATCGATATAATGTGTTATCTTTATTTCAATCAGGCTTCCGTGCTCATCATTGATGTCAAACTGCGATGATCAAGGTGCTTGATGATATTCGTATTCAGTATGATCTGGACAATGTGACTGTTCTGTGTTTGCTGGATTTTTCGAAGGCCTTTGACAGAGTAAATCATCAAATATTTTGCTTGAAATTAAAGAGATACTTTGGTTTCCGTTAAAGAGCGGTGCAATTAATAAAAGATTATTTATCTAATAGAAGCCAGAGGGTTAAGGTTGATCAGGGGATATCTGAATTTATGAATCTGCAAATGGGGGTTCCACAGGGCTCCATTTTAGGACCAATTCTATTTTGTCTTTTTATTAATGATTTACCAAAAGTTTGTTCAAATGTTTCAATTGACTTGTACGCTGATGATGTGCAAATTTATTTGTCTCGTCCTATTGGCTTACAAGAGGATCTTATTTTTAGGATGAATGAGGACCTCCTTGGTCTCTTAACAATAGCTTAACACTGAATCCATCTAAGTCACAATTGATTGCGATTTCGAAGAAGCAGATAAATACCTTGTTTTTACCTTCTGTTTGTCTTCTTCAGAATAAGCTTACATTTATGAAAACTGTGAATAGTCTTGGTATTAAGATAAATACTTCTCTATCGGCTGAAGATCAGGTGAATTCTACCATTGGACGAATTTATGGTGGACTGCGCAAGCGTTGGCTATTTTCAAACATAACCCCTGAAAAGACTAAATTGAGGCTTGTAAAAACACTGCTTGTCTCTCTGATTGACTATGCCAATGTTATGTATAGCAAACTTGATTCCCATTCTCAGCATAAACTTCTTTTTGCGTTCAATGATATGATTAGGTACATTTATGGACTAAGGAGACATGAACACATACCACATTACCATAAACTGGTCCTTGGATGCTCTTTTCAACATTTCCTTGATACATGATGTTGTATCTTTATGCACAAGATCATTCAGAATAGAAAGCCACCTTACATTTATGAAAAACTTTCTTTTACTCAATCTATTATAACTCTTAATCTAGTAACACCATCTTACAACTACTTGAATTCTTCGCGCCCATTTATTGTTTATGTAACTAAACTATGGAACTCTCTGCCAGTAACGATGAGGAAAATTATAGGTACTGCAAATTTTAAGAAGGCAATTACACTTCACTTTTCTTAACCTTAAAGTAAAATAGCAAATGTGGCTCTTGATAAACGGGAAGGGGTAAGGGACGTATAGCAACAAAAAAAAAATAAATAAAATTATCAATTCAATTCAATTCAATTTTATTTCAATTTGGTGTACAAGACTTAGTCTTTTATAGTACCTTACTATGGTTAAATTCAATAATATAATAGTATTTTTAAATATAATTTCCTACTATAACAAATATTAATTACTAAATATTTATAAATCAAAATAAAGAAAGAAGAAAGAAAGAAGCCTGTGTTATCCTAACAATTTACATATATTACAATTTGTGTTTTCGATGTTGCTATTTGTATGTCAACCATTTTCTCCCTTTCATAACCTGTCCTACTCAATTATAAATTAAGTATTCATGGAAAAATAAAACAGGTTTTTTAGGTTTCTTTATTTAAATTATAAATGTGTATGTATATAAGGAACTTTTAGTTTAGAATTTAAATGTGTGTATACATATGTATCTAATATAATGTTTAATTAATATTTTTTTCTCATAAAATGTAACCAAGTTTAATGGTACTATAAAAGACTTAGTCTTACTTGTACACCGAATTGAAATAAACTTTGAAACTTTGAAACTAATTCCAAGGCTTTCCCTAATTTCCAGTGGCAGTTCTTTGAGGAGTCTGTCCAAATTGGCTAACAGCGTGTAGTTTACGAGTCTCGGTTGTGCCTCTTCCTGGTGTTCGGCCTTCCTTAAATTAATTAGCTCCACCACAGACTGCGTCAACGTCGCAACATTTTCTTCCATATGGTCCTTTTTATTCGGCCTTGAACACTGATATAAAAAACATTGTATAAATATATAATTAATAAATGTTCAATTATACTCACAAAGCTGTAGCTTGTTGTAGGAGTTTCCGCCTCCTGTTGAGTAAGGACATCAGATTCTTCGTCGATGCTCGAAGATGTTCTGTAGAGTAAAAAGTTGTATGATTTTCTTTCAATTTTTAATTAGTTAAGTAGTTACGTGCGCTTCTCCGAAAGTGGTCTCAGGAAGGCAAGGCAGTCAGAAAACTCCCAGTCAATGATGTTCTTGGGAATACTCAGAATTTCCAGCACTTCCTGACTTCAACTTTTTTTTGCCGGCTGTGTGGTATCGCAGACTGCCTCGTAGCGATTTCCACGCTATCTTGCAATCCTCCACTGGAATACAAAATCTGTTAATAAATGTATGCTATTCAAAACAATTTTAACAAACCAGTTTTGTCCATATCATGGGCTATGTATCGCCAATTGGAATACACTTCCTGGGAGTTGCAGTGGGATTTACTTCCCAAGTCCCAAATTGCTGGACGCTCTTCGACTAACCTGCATAGCATCTTCTTTTCGATTGTGCTGAATTGCACGTTTTTTTTTTGTTTTTTCTTTTCCGAGGGTTCGAAACCCTCCAAATATTCCTCGAGAAATTCCATTAAAAAATAAAACAAATATTTTTCTTCTCACTTCGAGTACAAATCTTTTCCAACTGTCACAATTTTGCCGGCAAAACAATGCGACGAGCATTATTTGTCAGGAAAAATTAAGTGGAGACTTTTTTTGTACAGCGGATACATTTTTAAAGTACAGCGGGTCAAACATCACAATTTTGCGCGTGAACTGCTTACAGCCCGGAAAAATATCAAAGACAAAATTTGTCTTAGGATACAATTTGTATGGAAAAAAACATTTTTCCCGATCTGCATACCAGGCTTAAAAATTGATATAATTAATTTGAACTTAAATACTATAACTTACAAAACTATTAAAATTGATATACAAAATTAAGGCTTAAATTCATTTCCGGATTCTCTAAGATGAATCATTTAGGCACTTACCTTGACTAACAATAATTAAAATAAAATGAATTGGTAAACCAGTTTTAGTGTTTCTCATTTGGGATGGGGGAGAGAGGAGTAGGGGCAGAACTGTCAAATCACAGGGTTCACAAGTGGGTGTTGATGAATAATTTCGCGTTCCAACACAAGGCAGGGCGGATGAAGACGCGTGAGGACTACCATCTGTTCCTCCAGAGGGTTGTGGCATACGTTTTCCTCTTCTTGACGTTTTTGTGTATAGTATAAAAATAAGGGCATACATTCATTTTTTTGTGTGTGGATAAATACCGCAGTCTGTGAGCAAGATCCCACGACACCGACGAACTGAGCCCGATGAATAAGACATGCACCCGCTCAGAAGGCTGTGGTACACTTTTCCCTTCCCCAAACCCGGTTCTATCCAAACTCCTTTTCCAAGAAAGAAAAAAAACATTTTTTATCCTTCTCTTAATTCCCCAATCTAGTACAAAACCAGATTGCATTCCTCCCCTTAAACTATTCAACCGTAACACTCGCGCTTCTAGGAAAGCCCATCAATTTACCCTAGAGCCCAACTTCGGACGTACTGTCAAGTATAGAGATTCTTTCTTTAGCCGCACAACACGAATGTGGAATGCTTTACCCGACCGAATTTTTCCCTCCCATTGCGATAATCAGGCATTTAAAACCAATTTACATCGGTATCTCCTGTCTAATCCTATCCCATTTTCCTAATCGCTCGCACTGTGTATTAACATTTTAAGGGTATTCATAACCTCTTGAGTGCGCGCATAGTTTAAAAAAAAAGATCATTCCATTACAAGCTTGGTTACAACTTTGGAAATGCAAGCCCAAGTTATACAAAAATTTAAATCAAAATAATGAATCAATCAAGGCACGTGGATTAACATGGCAACCGAAGAACGACAGATTTTGTGTTAAAACAAAATTGAACTCAACAAGTCGAATAACCAATAGGATTGTTACTTCAGATCTTGCCAAATTGTTCGATCTATTGGGTATAATGGCTCCAGTAGTTGTTACAGCCAAAATATTCGCACAGGAGTTATGGTTACTAAAGTTTTCATGGGACGAATCATTACCAATTGAACTATATACAAGATGGATACAGTGTCGTGAAAACCTGATAGCATTAAACAATTTCCATTTCGCACGTCATATGACTTACGAACAACCATACAGATTCACTTCTTCTCTGATGCATCTGAAAAGGCATATGGTGCAGTTGTGTAATAGTTAGGTTATTATGGTAAAAATCCCGAGTGGCTCCCCTAAAAAGACAAACATTACCACAATTAGAACTATATGCTGCGGCTTGCACAATTAACAGCTAGAGTTACGGATGACCTGAATCTTAAAGATGTTTTTTTTTTTATTATTCATTTAATCTTAACTTATAACTATCTTAAAGCTAGACAAAAATATTTAAAACTAGCCTAATTATCATTAAGTTACAACTAATTAACTGGCCCCTTACGGGCGCTCTAAACTAAAATATATTTCTTAATACTAATGTCTTTCGACCTAAAAACTATTTTAATTAATTCTAATTCTTTTATTTTTATGACCAAGAAAACTTTTTTAGCAAAAAACTTAATAACATGTGCTTTTTTTTAATTTTTGCTTATAGACTACCTGAAGCTAAACTAAAAATAATTAAATCTAGATACAACTAACTTATACTAACTAGAAAAACTTAAAACTACTTACACCTACTTAAAAACTAGAACAGCCACAGCAGCTTTTTTCGGTTATTTTTATATTTTTTTTTGTATATTTTGTATACGCATGCAGACACAGAGACTTGCAACCCACACAGCCATGTACATACGTACATACATATTCGTATGTACATACATACACAGGCACGCAGCTGCATGTGCAAATGCCCCGCAAGCATACATATTTTTTAATTTTTTTTTGTGCCACCCCGAATGTTTATTATACCTAATTTACCTAAATCTACGTAAGTCGGCCAACACCATACATACCATCCTAATCGACCTCATAGAGAAAATAATTACATAGAGGCGCGACTCGTACCCCCCTTGCCTTATGTCCCACAATGTTTTTTTAGGTGAGTAAGAGAAAACTCTCTTAATTTACTCATTTTTTCCTACCTGTGAATACATGTGAGTGGTGGATTAAAAAACGCTTTGCTCAAACTGACAGATAATTTTTTTTTGTTGTTGGTTTGTCAAAAGTCTGTCTGACTTTTTTTTTTTTTTTTTTTTTTTTTCATATTTATTTAATTATTCTTTATTTCAATGGAAGAAATATATATAACTATAAAAAAAATTGTTTTTTTATGTTTGTTTGATAAAGATTTGGCCACAATGACGGAGATCCGATGGAAAGCGTACATCCAAAGGTATATCTTAGATTATATATATATTATATTTTAGTCCCCTTTCACACAGGGAAACCAGTTGCTGGAGATTTTTTTGACGTTTTCCTTTAATTGCATTGTAGCTTTCACACGAAGATATTGATGAGGAAACTGAGTTGCTCGTTTTTTGAATTGCTTTTGATTTGACATTCGCTTTTTGTAAACAAACAATTTGTTTCGCGGCTGGAAAATTCTACACAATTTTGAGTTATAAATTAACCGCAGCTTATTTTTAGAAAAATTAATTCAAAATAAAGAAACCTGGTGCGATTATGTAGGTAAATGTTGTTTTTTATTGTGGTTGTTAATAATGGTTTGCTAAATTAATATATTAAAAGGAAAAACAATGAACCAGGAGAAAATTGATTTGTTGTGCGTTTCTCTTGCCATCCAAATCTTGGGCCCAACAGATGATAGTGATGATGGGAAGATTATATTGGACTTATTGGAATGCACCGAAGCTTTATTGGTACAGTTGGACACATAGGCCACTGACAGGATGATATGACTGATACCTGTGGTGCTGCCTGCTGCTGCTGCTGCTCGCTAATACAGGAACATCATTATAAATCAAATGTGATGATGAAGCCACAAGCTGAGAGCGTAGTTGGTCCGTGCGTTTTTGTTGTCGTGATGGATTGAATTAAATGCCTTGCCTACAAGAATTAAAACTTGAAATTTTCTTTCACAATGAATTTATTTAAGTAGCTCACTTGGTTTGGTTAATGTAATAATATAATTGTAGGAAACAATTTCTCTTTAAAAAAAAATATGTTTGACATCTATCAGAGACAGAAGTCAAAATGGAAACCTAAGAAAATTTCAAAGCATAACGCCAAAAAAATCTCTTCAAATCGTTGACCGGGGAGATTTTTTTCATTCCCCTTACTTCTTGCCCTTCTCACCTACAAACTCCCAGTTGTCGGCAACTCAGTTTCCTTGTGTGAAAGGGGTCTTAGATTGGAAACTCAGAAACCAAACTCAATTGTTTCTTGGTTTCTATAATTGTTTTGTTGTTTTTTTTTAGATTGGGAGTGAAGACGTACTTAGTCCATCTGGGAGTGATACCACTAACCACTCCACTTTACACAAAAACCAATCCATCAACAAAAAGTGAAGATCGAATTGGTTATTTAGAAAAGGAGGCTTCACATTTGCGGACACAATGTTAAATCTCACGAATAAGCGATTCGCTGCCACATGAAGTGTCTCGTCTATGTAAAGAGAAACAACAATATAATGAGCCATTAGTAGTGGCGGGTTGTTGCTGTAGTACAGCAGCGACTGGATTGTCTGTGGTCGTATATATATTTTCTTAGATCCGTCGCATTAGAACGCTTTTCTTGGAATCTGTTCTTCGACAGGTCATGTCTTGGTATAACACAAGCTCCGGAAACAATTTCCCCAGCAAAATGACAGAGTAAGTAAACCTTTATTTTGCAGGTGCAAATTCATATCTAATCGATGTTTTTCTTATAAACTTTCAGAGATCTCGATAAACTGAAAGAAGGAATCTGAGAAAGTAGCCATATTATCTTTTTGGAAGAAATATATCGTGAGTGGCAATCTCATGAACGAGATCGATATGCACATGTTGACCGAAACACCTCGGTCTGTATCTGTAGCTTCTAAACAGGTTTTTGGTCTGTCTGTGGATCAGCATTCAGTCAAGCAGAAATAAGGTACGTTAAATACAAAAAAGCCTAATTTGATGTATTTTTTAGTATTTGTTTTTTTTTTTAATTTTGTAGGATAAACAGCGCCTGCCATTCATCTCAAAATCATGACGAACAACAATGTCAGACCAATATAATTAAATACATTGGGCTCAATATTTTAAAGTGTTCTCCTTATGTATATATATATATGTATATAGCTTAAGAATTGCGATTCACTTTATTTTTTTCGATTGCATTTTCTTTATGGCTGTTCAAAAAAATTCTTTTCTTTTTAAAGGAAATGTAATGTTGTGTGTCTCAATGACACATAGGTAAGTATTATAGCCCTATGCTGAGGTAAATTAACACTCAGAACAGTTACAATCATCGAGATCAAGCAAGTACTTTGGAAATGACAGCTTGTCCAAAGTATCAAATCCAAGAAATTTCTACTGATATCAAGAAAAATCTTGAAATCAGTACTTACGCAAAGCTCTATTTTCCAAACTACTTGCTTGATTTCGATGATTGGAACTGTTCTGAGTGTAAATTAACCTCAGCTTCTAAATGCTTGTAATCATTTTGTAATAAAACAATTATTTCGAAAAATTGCTACCTAAAAGTAGTTCTTTCGTGTTTTTAACCTTCACCTTTTTTTTTAAGGTGAAGTTGAACAAACATTCCCGAAAATAAGCAAAGAATCATATACATGTATATATATATACATATGTAAATATTGTTTGCTGCTCCCAGAGATATATAGAGCATTAGGAAGAATAGAATAAGATCACATTTTTGCCAGGAACACATTAATGTTAATTATTATGATCCTTTTTTATTGCAATATTGGATGATGTGGATGATGTGGTGTCTTCTGTTGAAGATTATGTAGCAGTTTGTGAAGCAGAATCATCTGCAACGATTGTCGCCTGTGCTTCGCGTGTCGTCGGTGTTGGTGTGTGTGTCGTCATCGGTCTCATTGACTGCAGCAGATATTTCTCCATTGAACTGAATCAGAACACAAGGCTCCAGGCAAGCAGTTTCATAGAAATTGGATTCACACGCAGCAAATTTCCCACAAAAACTATCTGTAAAATAAAAATTAAACAATCTGTAAATATTTAGAGATTATGAAATCCGATTTTATGATTTTCGACTACTAATGGATGCTATGATTGATTTTTCAGGATTCGCAGTAGATTTTCGATTGCGATGGATTCTGTGATAGGGCCGATTTATTAGTGTTAAATTTCGAATTTTCTTTAATGTAACTAAACTTTGACGCTGTTAGTATGTAGGTCCAATTATCATTAGGTAGGTTTAAAACCGATGTAGGTAAGTTCTTAGTAAAATGAATAGAATTATTGTATGTTTCAGGAAATAGTTACTAGGTACCTACCTAAAAATGTATATTTAAATCTATGTTATGGATTTTAATTCTGTAAATTGGTATGGTAAAATGTACCTACGTTACATACATATGTATGTATATGGAGCCTAGGTATGTAAATATGTAGGTACATAATAATGTATAATGAAAGTGTTGGATGGTTATGGTTAGGTAGATCCATATATGCATATAAAACTTTATATGATAGTTTTAATATACATAATATTCATTTGATTGTTAAAGATATATATTTATATAAATGTCAGAGAGTCCACCTAGTACATAATGTATGTAGGTTGGTACCTATTCAGTGACCTAGATATCAGAAACTACTAACTCGATTGGCGTTTTGTACGTAATTTATTATTTTTGAAATGGAAATTAAAAGAATAGTCAAATTTATAAATTTAAAGTTTAAAGTTTATAAATTTAATTTGCTCTGGCCCGATCCAAATTCATAACTTCAAGTTTCTATTTTTCATTTTTATTTATTAGTTTTAAACTAAATTTGTACATACAATGTACATTGAAAGTGTAAGTTGGTGATAAGTAGGTAGATATATGCATATAATTTTATATGATAGGTGCAATATACATAATATTCATTTGATTTTTAATGATATATAGGTATATAATGTAAATGTATGATAGACCAAATAGTATATACTGTAAGTAGGTAGGTATTCAGTGACGTAGTAAGCAAAAACATGTGTATGTATGTAATTTAGTCATTATTATGCGTAAAAATGAAATATAATTAGGTAGAAGAAATGGATATACATATTTATATCGACCGATAGAGAGACAGACGGAATATGAAGTTTGATTAAAATTTCGGGTTCGATTTTTTTAAAGTGTAAAATTTGCAAAAAGTTAATCCGTAATTCTAAATCACAAAAAATTGATTTTATTGATTTTTAGTAAATTTGTTATAGTAATTAATTTTTTTATAACATAACTTATTATAATAAAATATACTAGCAATCCATTAAACAAAAAAAAGCTTAACTTATTATACTTACTATGAATTCTTTTCATTTTTCGTCGTTGAGTAGTTCTACCTCTTTGTTGGTTGATAAATATTTGCTTTGTTCCTGATATGGAAATTCATCGGAAAGTAAAAGCTTGCGGCAAATTGTTTCCATATTTTTTATAAATAAATTAAATGCACGGTTGTATTGTATGTACTTGCTCTTGTGTTCGATCACATGTTAGTAGAAAAGGTTTAATATTACGAAATGTTATATTAACAAAAGATTATATCTCACACTATTCTTACATCCGGTGGGAGTTGCTTTGAAGCACGGAAAATGCTAGACAATCCATGCATATATTTCTTTTACTGGCAATGCTTTCTCTTTGGAGAATTCGATTGCCATGAAGATGAAGGAACTGTTGGGAGTTAGAAGTTAAATATAACATTTTATTTTTGTGTAAAGTTTCAACTAACTTACCTATAGCTATATGGCTGTTTATTGTGTGTATGCGCCAATGGATTATATGGCACATTGGAAAATTTTGCTTTGGTGGAGTGGGAGTTTTTCCAGTTTCTGCAGCGCATGGACAAATGTCTCCATTGCAGTGGCCATAGACTTGTGAAGCCACAACTTCCAGAGCGTTCATAACAGCTTCGGTGGCTTTTCGTCTTCCCAAGTAAAGCAAGCCTAGAATCGATGAAGGTGGAACGATTCGATCCAGCGTAAAGAAATTCTTAGTCACATAATTGTACCAAAACGCATAGAGCAATTGTTTTTCAATTTAATCAGAAAGCAATGAATGAGCTGTTGCTGTACAGTCATTTGAAGCCATTCTCGCTCAAAAGCTTGTCCAGTCCAAATCCGTGGTTGGCGAAGCCATTTACAAAACTTGCAGCCAAATTCTGCATTCCTGAGTCCACTTGAATCAATAGGAAATTATTTCTTAATTAAACTTTTTTATGTGTACAACAATTCCCAGAACAAATTTCAATCAAAACGAAGAACTAAAACTTGAAAAGAAAAACAGATAACATTCATCTAATTGTGTAAGACATTCTAATAAGAACAGAATTATAAAAAAATATTTACGTACTGATTACTAGAATAATATTTAATATATATTATGTATGGTCGGTAATGTTTCATAAGTTAAATAAATATGTATATATATACCGAAGAGAATGTTTTGAATAAAAAAAGGTAATGAAAACCCTCACTGTATTATTTATAATTTAAGTGCAATATGCATATGTACATAAGATCCATGTGATTTTTAAAGATACATAATTATGTATATATAAATGTATGACGGCCTACATCGTATGAAGTATTCAATTCAGTTATTTTGGAAATATATATTTTTTTTAAAACTCAAAATTTCAAAAACGAATCAATAGATTTTTTCGAAACTTCGTAATTGGTATTTTTTTGACTTTATCTTAATAGTTAAAAAAAAACATCTTTTAGTTATATGCATATAGCTACCTACCCACCTACATCCTTCGTGTTCATTATTATATGTATATGTTTACATGTCTAGGTTCCATCTATGTATGTACCTACATACATATTACTCTCCTATATTACAAATTTAAAATCCATACTATAAATTTAAATATGCTTTTTTAGGTAGGTACATGTGTAACTATTCCTTGAATCATCAAGACAAGTCATTGTACTAAGAATAAAGGTAATCATACTTACATCGGCTTCAAACCTGCATAGGATAACTAGATTACCTACATACTAAATAGCGTCAATGTTTAGCTACATGAAAGTTGTTAGCTCCAAGATCAAAACAACCCGTTCCAAAGATATAGCTCAAAAGCTATTCACTGTTCACCTTGAAATACATAATGTGAAAATACTTTGAAGTGTATCTTTGGAACGGGTTATCCTAAAAACTTGGTTGATACCTTTTTGTAATCTACTCTTGATACTCTCAAAATCAGCATCAAAAGTTTTTATGTAGAAGCCTTATTGCAAAAAATCACTCTTGAAATACGCATATTTAGAATGATGTATGCGTATTCCAGGAGCTATTTTTTTAATACAACTTCTTTGCAAAAAATGTTGATGCTTCCTTTGAAAGTATGAAGTGCTGATTCTAAAAAGATATCGCTCACCTTTATTGGACAACCCGTTCCAAAGATATAGCTCAAAAGCTATTCGCTGTTCACCTAGAAATACATATTCACTTTCAAGTATAAAAATATTTTTTTTCGTACTTATTAACGGCACTTCCCATAGAACCACATATTGCAGATTGCACCTAAATTATAAAGTTATATGCATATAGCTACCTACCCACCTACATCCTTCATTTTCATTATTATATGCACATGTTTACATACTTAGCTACCATAAATATATATATATATATATGTATATTTTACTATCCTAACTTACGTAATTCAAATCCATAACAAAGATTTAAATATACATTTGTAGATTGGTATTTACCTAAGTAACTATTCTTTTAATCATCTATCCGACAATTCATTATACTAAGAATTAAAGTAATCTTAACTACATCGGCCTTAACAGCTTTAATGTCTAGATACATTAAGGTTGTTAGCTACAACAGCAAGTTCGTGCTATCCAGTCTTGCATTTTATTTAATAATGACGGAGAAAAAGCAGGAGTTTTTTTTTTTATTCTATACTATACTATACTATGAGACTTACCTTCTCCTTCCATTCCTTGATCATATCGGTACTATCAGTTGGCATTTGATCCGTATAAACCATACACATGTATCCGGATTCGCGCAAGCATCTCTCAACTTCCAGTACTTCATCTGCCGAATTGCACAAGACTGCACAACGCTCCAACTGATATGCGCACTTATCCAAACATTTCATAACAACCGACATCTTTTCGGAGTTACTTTGCAATTTAATGGAAACTTTAGCCTTGGCATAGACTGCAGCTTCTAAATAGTCTGCAATGCACAACAAAGGCTGATTAGCAATCCTTACAAAATTAATAAATCGGCGAGTCCATGTCTTGGAAGTGACCACCAGTTGAAATGGAATCTTTTCATCTTTAAGAACTGGAGAGATAAGCTTGAAGAGGGTTTCATCAAACTCGGGATTCTCATTCATTATGCTGTCCAAACCATCGATAACTATGTGGAGCAAGTTTTCCTTCTCGTTGGCCTCGAGCAAACGCTGCAGCACGGAGGTGTAATTACAAGCACACCACACCCATTAAGCAGTTCAATTTTAACATCTTCGTTGTTTCGAAGTCCATATGCTGGGACAATACTAATTTTTGGTGTTGTGCTAGCCAAAATGCGTCGACAATGACGAGAAATACTCTCAACCTAAACGGACGATGGTGCGATTATAATACCAACTGGACCATAGGTCGGCAGAATGCCTTTCGATTCTAGACGGAAACTCAACATGGAGGCAAATAACACCAGGTTTTACCAGTTCTATTCGAGTTGATCACACAAAAGCAATTGCCACGAACTAAATGCGTGGATGTGATACATTTTAGTCAATCGCATGTGCTCCATTTCTTGGTGGATTTCTGCTGTAAACAAGGCATTCTCATGCGTTCAATTGGTTTAACATTGTTTTTACTGTGAGCCAATACAAGATGCTTAACGAAATTTGTTTTCAAAGTAGCTTTACCAATGACTTCGGAAGATTAAGGTTTGGTATGATGGAAGATAAGAATTAGTTAAATTACGAAAGTATTGTTTTTAAGTTAATATTTTCGTAGAACGTATGGATGGATCGGAATTTTCACTAGCAACTGACGAAACAATATATTTTAAAATTAAATTACAGGACAAAATACAAAATAAATAAAATAAAACTCGCGCACTTCCAATATTTGTTTTGAAATGAATATCTTTTTTTTTATTGTTTTGTCATCTGTCAAAATACTCACCTCAAATTGAGTAAACTGGTCTTTTCTTGTGGTGGAATTTTGGCACGTACGCATTAATATGCTATGGTTTGCTTCTACTTTTTGATTGGATTTTCTTCATTTTGAACATAAAATTAATAAATATTGCTTAATTTGTAAGCCAGAATCAACAAAAAGCTTTTATTAGTATGTTTTATGTTTGATTAAGGCCTTTAAAAATACAATTTAACTAAAAAGCAATTCATTTTTCAATTTTTGAATTTAACGGATTTCCATTTTAAATATATTAGGTCACCATATCTACCAAAATTGGGATTGCGCACTCCTCCGTTTCGATAAGCCTGTGTTGGTGTCTGCTCCATTTAAAATGCACGGGCAACTAACACATGCTTGTCGAAACGGAGGAAATCCTCTCAATTTAGCTTGTAGGGTGAAAGAGAATAAACCCCCGAAGTCGTGCCTCTATATTAGTTTCTCTATGAGATAGGGGTTGACCCGGAACGAAGGTTTTTTTTAGTTTTGTTTGCTAGAATTTCTAGAATTTCTGTAACCACTGTGGCACACATATTATGCAATCGTCAATTAATTTTGTATCCATTTTTTAATTTTTATACAATTTATTTTCAAAACTAATACTTTATTGAATTTTGATTTTTCTTTGAAATTCTTGTTTGACAGATACTTGACACTTCCTCTTATTCCTCTTATTCCACCTTCAAAATTTTGCTCGCTATTCGCAAGATTTTGTAGAGATTAAACTTGTAGAGATAAAATTTTATTTTTCCCGATCTGCGTACTAGGCTTTAATAGGTTGAAATTAAGTATATCAATTTGTAATAAGTTTTAAGTTTTATTTAACTTTTAACCAAGTATATCAATTTTTTAATAGTTTTTAAGTTTTATTTCCAATGAAATTAAGTTTACTCATGATTTGGCAAAAAAAATTAAATTATTTAGGCAATTTTATTTTTCTAATTACCGAGCTGTAAATCTTACCTCGTTAATTTGAACGTCGAAAATCCACCCCGCCAGGCCTGTCGTTGGTAGGATCCGAGTATCAAGAGTTATTTATTATATACAAAGTGAGTTGCGCACTCGGTAACTTATATTAAAAGCGAAAATACAGACTAACATCAATGAATGGTTTTTTTTTCTAAATATAATCTGGAAGCGTAATAGTAGGTTGACAGCGCTGGTATAATCAGGCAGCTACGGCTTTACATTGGCACCACACGGTAGGTAGGTATGTAAGGGTTATGTTTTTTCTGTCTTTTTTTCCACTTTTTTCTGTCCTTTTTTATTCTTTTAAAGTTTTGCTGGTTTCCACCATGGAAATGGCCTAAATAAAACATGACATGGGTTTCAGTTGCTATCGCTATAGAGTATAATTGTAATGTTATTACTGTTTTCTTTTATACTTGTTTTTTTACTAAAATAGTCGCGCACTTTTATACACGAAATAGAAAATAACTACATAGTATACACATGTACATAGGTAATTGTGTGAGACTTTCTACTAATCTAATTATTTTTTATTTAACTAAAACTTCACTGTGCTATTTTTCGTCTCTTTGGAACTTCTTTTTTCTTTTATTGGGTCGTTATTCGTTGCGTTGTTATGGCAAACGAAATGAGTAATTTTAATTAACTAAGAAGTTTTTTTTTCTGTTTCTGTTACATGTATATCGCGGACGTATTAAAATAAACAATATTTTTTTTCTTTTGCACTCAACGACGAACCAGTTGGAAAAACGAATAACGCGTGGCTTGATTTAAAAATATTCACCAGCCAACCGAGACGATGGGCAGATTTGATGTTAGCTGGACTACTATTTCCACAAGACTGAACGAAGACGACCACCAGTCACAAAATGAAATTCAACTGAATTAACACAGACAATAATTATTGTACAAAACAAAATAAAATTAATAGTGAACCAACAATTTGAAAACCCCTCTGGCTGTCGATTGACTGCGTTTTGATTTATGTAGGTATTTTAATTTTTTTGTAGGG
The DNA here is from genome assembly GCA_910595825.1 of Philhelius pedissequus. Lineage (NCBI taxonomy): Eukaryota > Metazoa > Arthropoda > Insecta > Diptera > Syrphidae > Philhelius > Philhelius pedissequus. Next base: position 108,629,811 of record OU343160.1, read on the forward strand.
ATTGAACTGAATCGGATGTATTTGTTGGTCAAAGATGGCTCGTTATATTTATTTTTCTCTATGAACTGGATTAGTCTCCGATTAAACAGTCAAAAACATTCCGGCAATGAAAATGAAAATTATTAACGCCTGTAACAGAAAGCGCACCAACCACAACCGAGAGCAGATTATTCAATTTGCTGTTTGCTTGACTATTATGTTGACAAGACTGACCTTCACCGCGACTATTCAACACAATAGGACGCGCCATCGCAATGTCCCGTAGTCTTTTTTTTTTGTATACTACATACACAAGCTGGGGAATGCAACTTTTGTTTCCATTGCGGTATTAACATTCGAGATTTATATATTAACACAGTATATAGATTTTGTAAAAGTCAACGGGACACCGCGATCGCGCGTCCTACCGTACTAATGTCTGAGGCTGTACCTCTCAACTTTGCTTGTTATAGTTTTTTTTTCTTCTTCGTTTGCCATTACAAGCTGTTATCACCAGTAAAACAGTCATCGACATAGAAGTCATTGTATAAGGCTTTGGATCCTAGTGGTAACCTTTCGCTGTTTGCCTTGGCAAACTGCTGCAGACACTTCGTGGCCAGGTATGGAGCTGCTCTTGTTCCATAGGTTACTATAATTTAGAGGTGCCTTTTCATCAGTTCTCCATACAATGGTTTGGTATCGTCTGTCTTCTGGATGTATGATGATTTGACGATACATTTTTTGGATATCAGTGCTGAAAACATACCTTGGTAATCGAAAACGAAGTAGCAATGAAAATAGTTCACCTTGAATTGTAGGTCCTGTTTACATGGTGTCGTGTAATGATAACCCTGAAGGTGTTTTAGAGGATGCATCAAAAACTACTTGAAGTTTTGTGGTGCTACTGTCTTCCTTAAAAACACAGTGATGGGGTATGAAGTAATTAGGCGTTAATATGTTATTGATATGAATTTTGGTCATGTGGGGCCTAAGTCCTCGTACTCTTCCATAAATTGAATGTACTGATATTTCACTTCTTTATTTTTGGATAATCTTCGTTCAAGTGCTAGAAACCTGTTGATTGCTATGTCCTAGGATTTTCCGAGAGCGGATGTTTCCCCATGAAATGGTAGTTTGACAATGAATTTTCCATGAATGCCCTTTTGTGTATTTTATACGAAATGGGCTTCACATATCTCTTCATTGCTTGATAAATTGCTACCGTGCGTTTCTACTTCTTCCAGACTCCATAATCATTCAATCATTTGGTGGATGTCGTTGTCATCATAAGTCGAGATGCCACATATTGCTGTATTTGATCTTGTTTCGGATAACTTTTCTGTTATTACCCACCCAAGAACTGTGTTTTGCAGCATAGGCAGATTATCTGATAAGCGTATCTGACCAATGGAAAGTAGTTGGTGTTAGAACTCTGTACCAAGAAGAAAATCAATTCTGTTTGGTCGATTGAAGAATGTATCTGCCAATGGAACAGTCTTTGGAATTGCCCATGACGGAATGTTAATATTTTGAGCTGGCTGTGGAGATATGATATGTGGTAAAACAAAAGCTTCTAATGTGTATTAAAGCCACTTGTTCTTGATTGCACTTTAACGTTTACACGTTGATGGGATTCTCTTTTGCCAATGCCAATGCCTTCGATGCTAATTGATGTATGCTTTGGATGGAGGCCTAGTTTCCTTACTAGGTGTTCTGCATTCTCCATTGTGTGTAATCAGCACTACGACCCCGACGGCTGTACTAAGGAATATGTTCTGATGCCTTTCTGGATTTTTAGACGCTGAGTGTTGCTGTTGAACTTACAGTTGCTTGAATTGCCATCCCCTTCTATTTTAGTTTCTTGCTTGTTAATGAGTGTTCCCATGGAATGGTTGTCAAGATGTAAGAGCCTGTTGTGTTTTTGATTACATTTAGTGCTCCAAATCTCTTGACATGCAATTTTTGACGCCGCGCCGTGGCCAATTCTTAACCAATTAATGCAATTTTTAAGTTTTTGAATCAGTGGAGGGTGATCTGGTGTCTTTAATTGTAATTACTTGCAGGCAAATATAGGATGTGTTCCATATTGACATACCTTACAAGTTCCGTTACGGTTTGATACCACAGACGCACACGTTTGAGGAGCCGGATCCTTCTTTTTCTGTCCAACTGCTTCCAACGATTTAAACAGATTTTCCAAGAAAGATAAAAATTCTTTTATTGATTGCAATTCTTTTGGTATAGCAAGAGATTGCTCGTAGAGAATTCTTGTGCCTTAATCAAGCTTGCTACCACGTAACTGTAATAGATAGGGGTCCCAAGTTGCCGTATCCAAACCAATGTTGTCTAGAGCCATTAAACACTCTTGTGTGGTGTCGTGTAGATTCTTGATGGCTGTAGCTGATGGCTGTGGTTGTTTATGGTTAGGTTGCCCCATTATTTTTTGCAAATGGGTAGAAGTAAGAACTCTGATGTTGTATCGCTCTTGGAGGGTGGTCCATGCCGTTTTGTAGTTATCTTCGGTCAAGGATAGATGGCGAATCAGATTCTCAGCTTCGCCACTTAGATGTGTTTTACGTTACCACATCTTCTGTATTTTAGGGATAGATTGCTTGCCTACCATTTGTGAAAATAAGTCGAAGAACGCCATCGAATTTAGGAATATTGACCTGGGGTAAATATAGTGCGTTGTTTTTATCGATATCCATTCCATGATTGTTTCTGCCTTGTGGCTGTATTTTCATTGATAATGTAGCAAAGGCTTGGTGGACCCTTTGTTCCATTTTGATGAAGTCTATATGGTTATAGCCTTCTACTGTTGGGTCATCACTTAATTCCCTTATGGAGTAGTTGATGCATTTAATCTGCTGCCATAGTTGTTCAATTGATCGAAACTTGACTTCGTGGTATTGTGAGGCCTCATTATCATGAGTTGATAATCAATCCATCGAGTAATCTCTCCAGAGAACACATGATTGCTCTTTGTCTTCGAATAGCACTCGTCATTTTTGAAGGTTCTTGTTGTATGCTTGGTGCAGGCCGATCTTAAAGATGCAATTTACCATGTTTATCAAAAGACATAATAGCATCTTCAAAACATTTGGTATACTCTCGGACCAATGTTGTGACTTCTTTGAAATTTTGGTGGAATATTCATGGTTACTATCAATGTGCCGAAGTCCCTTGATCTTCGGGTCACCCTGTTCCAAATACTTCCACTGCTCTTAAAGCTGTAGAAGCCTTTCTTCAAAAGTACACCCTTTCGATCGCGTGATTTTCTTTTTGTAATTGGAGATGATGCGCTGAAATCCAGCTCTTTACCGCTAGCTACTTGGGTCACCACGCAGTTTGCGAATGATGTCATCGTTGCATATATGTATATCAGCCCAGAATGCGTAAGTAGATGAATATAAGATGAATTGTAGATATGTAGATATCAATCAATTGATTAAGATGATGCTAAGTTTTAGACATGCTTATCTATGTATGATGAATCAATTGAATACGACGACGTTAAGTTGTAGATATGTATATCTATGGATGACGAATCAATTGATTACGACGACGATAAGTTGTAGATATGTATATCTATGAATCGTCGGTTGATGAAATGACTTTGCAAATCAATCAGTGGTCCAAATGATCAGTTAAATCACGTCGGGGTCACCAAAATGTTTAGTTTGTCTCGTTTGTCTAAATGTTTCATTTTCAAGCACATTAACTTGAAGATCGGTTGTTCTTTGAGCCAAGTTCTTCAACTTGTTCAAAGGAATTTAACTGATTAAATAAAACGCACTGAGTGAATACTTTTGATAATGATTGTTTTATTACTAAATTAACAATGTATTTATACTAAAGATATTAATTGCTTATGACTATAAAATTAAAACTATTACAAATATTTGCTTAAGCCTACAAATGATTACATAAATAGAACACAGAAACAAAATATAAAAATTAAACTATGACACACAGTTGCGATACAGTTGACCCAGTGACGCCACTGCTAAATAACAATTGACTGTATCGTCAGCTGGTTGACCCATGTTATGAATGCGATAACATGAACACCTGATTTTAAGTCAAGGGTTGCAAAAAATCGTGCCTTGCCTAAATTTGACAAAATCGTTGTAATATTTGGAATGGGATATTTATCGTCTATGGTTTTTTTTTGGTTGAGCTTTCGAAAGTCCATTACTAAACGTTTCTTTTTATTACCAAATTTACCCGTTCGCTTTTTATCAACTACCCAAATGGGATTGTTGTAAGGTGACCTTAACGGTCTAACAATGCCATTCTTCAGAAGATCCTTAATTTCATTATTTACGAAATCTGTCACACCCATAGGATATGGATAAAATTTTGAGTAAACGGTCTTCTCTAACAGTACGAATTGTGGTGTTATATTGCAAGGTAAAGATTCATTTGGATCTGCAAATGTTTTTATTCCATTACGTATCATATTTTTAAAAATCTATGCTAACGGATGATGGAGTGTACTCTACTTTCGTAAAGTTTACATTTATGGAACAGAATAGTTTCTAAATGCTAAACCTGAGTCGAAGCGAGTTAAATTTTCTTTTAATTTTCTTGTGGTATTTACCTGTGTTAATAGGTCAACCCAATAATTCCGTCAAAAGTTGACACGTTGGTTAAAATAAAAAAGTACTTTGTCTACCAAAAATATTTATAAAACATTTGAGTTCAATGTTGTTAAAACTATGAATTGATTTTACTAAAAGAGTATGTCTACTGGCACTAAACCTTCTATCTCTCGTAGTGGCCTGATAAAATTTTCGAGGCTCCTCAATTAAAAACCTTACTCACTTCTCCCTACTGTTTGTTTGTATAAACGGTAGTTAGGAGTTTCCCCTAAAAAGTTAACATAGTCAAAATCATGTACCTAATGTCATTTTTATTTGGCAATCCGGAAGCCTTCCGGTCTCTTCTGCAGTATCAGCTTTTGCTGTTAAATTTATAGAAGAAGATCGACATCATCCTACATTAGTTATTGCACTTAATTTAATTATGGCTTCTCCAAATAATAATAATAATTTTTTTTTATATAATCTACACGCGCTCAAGGGATTATGAATACCCTTTAAATGTTTCAACACAGCGCGGGCGTGAGGGTGAGGTTAAGGAAGAGAAAGAATGATAGGACAAACTCAATCAATTAGTTTGACAAACTTGAATTTTACTTTAGTAAGTGTAATTTTGTATATTTGTTTGATTTGTTATGTACCAAAGACTGGAGCCAATTATTTTTAAATTTGAATATTAATGATATGTGTAACGTTTTATACAATACGTTCTTTGACTGTTTCAGTAAAACTAATCCATTTAAAAACTCTCGTACAAACTCGCATGTACCACCAAGGTTCGATTCGCATCTCAAAAACTTAAAAAATAAAAGAAACAAAGCTTGGGTAAAATATAATCAAACAAGACCTGATGATGATGGAACGTTCCTTGTCCTTAAACAATTATTTAATGACTTCAAACTCTTTATATGATGAGTATATTCATAAAATGGAATCTGATCTTAAATCTAATGCATATAATCTCTGGCAGTTTGTCAATTGTAAGAAAAAACTTGGTACCCTAACTTTATGTCAAATTCGTCATCATCTAGTCATGAACATAAAGTTATTGCAAACATGTTTGCAAGCTATTTTGTTACGAGCTGGTTTGACTTAAGGTCCTTGCTGGTACAAAAAAATAAAACCCTAGCTCAGCGACGGGTGTGGTTCTTGGACCAAGAGCTCGCTACAAAAAAAATGTTTTACCAGCCTTATTGCATCTTGTTGGTATTGATGCGCGAGAAATCGCCTCTACCCTCCCTGCCTTGGTTGACTCCCTCGCCAGAGCAACCCCTTTCCAAGGCTTCTTCCTTCCTCAGTTCATCACCCCTCACATCCAGATCCTCCCATCCTTCACATTAAGGCATTTACTTCCTCATCGTTTTTCTAAACTTACATTCGACGAAATTTATAAATCCAATGATTCATTTTATCAATTAACATTCAACCTTTATTATAATGTATAATTAAACTCTGGTCGCTTAGGTACATATGTAAGTAATTATAAGAAAATTTATGCCCACTCAACAAAAATTTAAAAAAAAATCAAAATTAAAAAAAACAATATCTATATTTTAAAGTGGCAACCCGGTTTCCTTGAATTAAACTTTTATTAATCTTTTATTAAATCGTCTTCGATTTATTGTTAATTTGGTGACGCGGTTCACTCTTTTGTCTCACTTTATCTCTAAATTATTAATTACATTGATCCCCCTTTAAATAACCCCCTTTTCACTTCGCGAAATGATTTAAATAATAAATAGGTATTGCTCTTATTTTTTTTTTGAGCGTGCATATATACATATATATGTAACAAAAAATATTCAAATTTGCTTCAAATTATATTTTCGTATTACAACCAAACTCACCTCCTGAAATCCAAATGTAGTGGCCACTGCAGCTGGACGATCTGGTTGACGAGACTAGGTACTTATATTCCTTGTTGTACGAAGCACTTTATTTTATCATCAATATGCTGTACCTAAAGATTATTTTTTTTTTGTGCGCGAAATGAAATCGATAATTTTAAGTACGTTTCGCGAATTAATATCTCTTAATTGAGGCTTAATTCAAAAGGTAACCACCGTTAATAAATTAAAATTACTAATATTTAATTTTTGTTTTCTTCTGAAGGAAGTTTTGCAAATTATTTAGTAAAAGAAATAAAAAAAATTTAATATATTCTTTTTTTTTGTGAAGAAATAAAAAAAAAATGTTGTTTCTGCTTTGGTATGGAATTGAACCTGGGACACCTGAATTTCCGATATTCTCGGTATGGGTGGTTTTACCACCTGGGCTATCGTAGGTAAGCAACAATTGCTGCCGAAACTTCTGCTTTGTTCTGATGAACGGTGTAGGTACCCTATACGGTACGCTGACCGTCGTTGTGCCGCTTTAACTGTCTTGGCCTTCCTTTTCTTTCTTTTTTTTTTTTTTTTTTTGGGCACCTGGTATTGTTGCACTTAATTTCTTTACTGTTGCTCTTGGTTTTATTTAACTTTCCGGGAACCGGGATAAATTAATCGAGCAGCCGTAATAATTTACGACTGCCGACTTTTTCTAATAAAAAAAATAAAATTTTCTTTAATAAATATGTCTGGTCTGTTCAAGTACTCGCTATAGAATAAAATCCTACTTCTTTCTTCATCATACTTTTCCCTTACAATTTGCAGCCACCATTCTACAGAAATATCTGCTAAACCCATCTTTCCAGGATCGTTGACCTAATCAGGCGTTAATCCCTCTCTTAATTGAGATTGAGTTTTCGAATTCTGTCAGACTCAACTTTTAAGCCTAACTCGCCCTGCAAGGAAATTTGCAAATCAGCAGGTGTCTCTTTGAGTCGTAACCTTTGGACACACTCTTAATCCGGCACAAGAAAATACCCACTAAAAAGAAAGGTTTCGTATCTCTCTCTCTAACTAAATGAATTTCTCATATTTTCATATTATGTATTCTTTTTATGATTTTTTCCATACAAAAGTTACCCTTCTCTATCCTATACAAAAAATCTAACAATCAAATAATATGCCATGTCGCTGTCGCGCTGCTTATTTATATCGTTGCTGTCGATCGTCGGGATGGCTAGTTTGTATATTATTTTGTTTTTTTAAATAATTCGGTAACAGGGCTTTGCTTTTTTCATATAATATAGTTATATGAAATATGCAAACGAACCCACGTAAATACTGTTCGGTCGCGAGTGAATAAACCAAGGTGCAGCTCGAATAAAAAAAAATTGCTTTAAACGCGTTCACTGCATTGTGAAGTGCAAAGTACAACGAAAATCCAATTACAAAAACATCAAAAGAAAAGTGAAGTGAATGTTTTGTTTAAATAAATGCAATTTGTGTGCAAACAAACAAGTAAAATAGATAAATAAAAAAAATGGAATTTTATAAACAAAACAAATAAAATATCTTACAAAAAAAATGAATGCCATTAGTGTGAAAGTGACGGCATGTTGTCGTATCCCTGTTTAGTGTCGTGTGTAAAACGAAACCGTGCGATAACCAGAGTATAAAGGTTCCGTTTGAATAAGAATAAATAATGTAATTGTGTTACCACAGCAGTCAACAAAAAAAAATGTAAACAAACAAAAAAAATATAGATAGCTGCTTAATTTGCTCATATGTACGTATGTACATGCTGTTTTGCCGTCGGAAAAACAAAATAAATTTCATTTAGCCGTCGGAAGTCAAATTAAAATTTCGTTTAGCCGTAGAAAAGAATCAAAATTAGTGTTGTTGTGCGGTCGGTTTTGTAAAAATGTGTTTGGTCGGTGTTTTTATAGTCGACAGGAAAACAAATAAATAAAAAAAATTTGTCGATCAGGTTTTGTACCTGAATTAAAACCTTGTCAACATCTACCAACGTGGGTCGCGAACCCATTAACATAGCCGGGAGTTCATCAGTACCTATTAGATAAGTTAAAATCATATTCTGAAAATTAAAATCGATACTTTGTGGATGTTTTCTTTTTCTTTTCAGGTACTTTATTGCCGTATGTCCTTGGCATGAAATATGCCTAAAGATTTTCCAGCGCGTGTCTCTAACTCATACATACAATTGCCGACGGCTTTTCGTATGCGGGATTTTAAAAATTTTGGAAGTAGTTTGGCATTTACTCCCTTCACGAAATTACTTTGGGCAAAGTTTCGATGAAAAACCTCTTGTCCTTCTCGGTAAGTCACTTGTTTTGACCTTGAATTATAAATACTTTTAGACTTAACGTATGCCCTGACTATATTATCCGACAATTTCTGTCTGGCAAGGGCAGTTTTAAGTGCGTTAGGCAGGGCTAACATTTCCGGGTCTTGAAAAGCATTTAAGTCTCGTAACAATCGGTACGTTGAGCCGTGTGAAATCATGTTCTGACCAAAAAGAGCGAAGTATGGTTGACAACCTAAAGAAGCGTGCACGTCAGAACGCAAAGCGCACGCGATACTGGACAGGTGCACGTCCCAGTCATTTTGCTCGTTGGAAATCAACACTCGGAGTTTGCTCAAAACGCTACGATTAACACGCTCGGAAATGTTAGACTGTGGAGAATACACTGCTGTTCGCACATGCTTAATGCCATAGTTCGTCAAAAAGCTTTTAAACTCCTTGGATAAGAACTGACGTCCATTGTCGGAGTGAATAAATTCAGGGGTGCCGTAAGTGTGAAAGATTTCAGTTTCTAAGAAACTTATGATCTTAGAAGATGTTGCTTTGGACAAAGCTTTAAGAAAAACGAACTTTGAGAAGTGGTCTACCACAATAAAAACATACACATTTCCTCGCTTTGTACGGGGATATGGTCCCAAGAAATCAACGTAAAGTCTCTGGATAGGTCTTTCCGTCACAATCTGCTTGGTGATAGGTGGACGAAGAATCGCGTTTGGTGCCTTTACCATTTTACAAATTTCGCATTCACTCACAAACGACTTGATGTCTGTCAACATTTTAGGCCAATAATACTTGTCTCTGATCCGGGCATATGTTTTTGCGAAGCCGCTATGACAACTAAGTTTTGTATTATGAGACATTTCAATACATTTGCGAGTGAGTGTTTCCGGCAACCAAAGACGCCATAACGAGTCCTCCTCGTTCACATCACCATTCCTGAACCTAACTCTTTTGTAGATATATTTTCCCGATACAACTAGGTCAGGAAGCGCAGATTGATTAGAATTGATGTTCTGCCTCAGTTGGGAATATTGCGACGAATCAAACTCAGCTGAGTCCAGGTCAATTTCACCACATGTCATTTTCGAAGGAACCTCGTCAATCGCATCTTCTTCCACGGTTACATTTGCAGTAAATTCCTCTATATCCATTCGCGAAAGAGTATCGGGCACAACGTTGAGGGATCCCTTTCGATATTCGATGGAAAAATTGTAGCCTTGCAGCTCCAAACTCCAGCGAGCGAGTCTTCCACTCAGCTCCTTCATTGACATAAGCCATTTTAAGCTTGAATGGTCCGTGATCACCTTGAAAGGCAATCCATCAACGTATGGCCTGAATTTTCGTATACTCAAGACTGCTGCGAGACATTCTTGCTCAGTAACCGTGTAATTTTTTTGCGATTTATTAAGCTTCTTCGACATGTAAGCGATCGGTTTCTCATGGTTGTTCTCATCCAACTGAAAGAGGACACCACCTACTCCCTCCGAAGATGCATCACATTGGATAGTGAAAGGCTTGCTGAAATCTGGTTGTGACAATACCGGAGCCGTGGAAAGTGCTGTCTTCAATTTGGCAAACCCCTCTAAAGCTGCAGGTGTTAGCTCGAATTTCTTAGTTTTCTTCAAACAATCAGTGAGCGGTGAAGCTAAATCTGAGTAATTTTGTATGAACCGACGATACCAACCGGTCAATCCCAAAAATCTCCTAACCTGTCTTAGGGTCGTGGGGACGGGAAAATTAACCATTGCCTCCACCTTGTCAGGATCGGTCTTCAAGATACCTTGACCAACAATATATCCGAGATACTTAATCTCCCGCATGCAGAACTTGCTCTTATCAAGGTTAATGGTCAGATTCGCCCTTCGAAGACATGCAGCCACCTCGTTGAGGATACGTATGTGCGAATCGAAATCAGCCGTACATACCAGCAAATCGTCTAAATAGATAAACACATTTTCACGAAGCGAACTTGGTATCGCCTGATCGATAACTCGACTCATCGTTTGACCAGCATTGCTTAACCCGAATGGCATAACCTTAAACTGGTAAAGCGGTCTACCAGGAACAGCAAATGCAGTTTTTTCTCGAGATTTCTCGTCGAGTGGTACTTGCCAGTACGCATCCTTTAAATCGATTCCTGTGATAAAATGTGTATCCTTTATACGACTGAGCAAACCCTCGATATGCGGCAACGGATACGCATCCTTAACCGTAACTGCATTAACTTTTCGAAAGTCAAGGCACAGGCGAATCTTTCCGGGTTTTCTCACCAAAACCACTGGGCAACTCCAAGGTGAATTGCTAACCTCAATAACCCCAAGCGCTAACATGCGGTCTAATTCAGTGTAAGCCTCTTCTTGGCGAACTGGAGACAGTGGATAATGCCGCGATTTGATCGGGACTGCGTTTCCCGTATCGATGACATGGCAACACAGGTTTGTCTTACCCAGCCCTAGCACGACAAAGTTAGGAAATAATTTTTTTGCGTTTTCCAGTTTGAAACTTTGTTCAGGTGTAAGTTTTATCAACTCAGCCTCATCCTTATAATTCCCACTCTCTTCAGCATGTCCGACGTCGGCTTGTATTTCGCTGATTTGTGGCATCAGATGAAATTCGCGCCAAAAGTTCATCCCCAAATACAATTTTTGAGTGAGGTTGGGAATCAAATAAAAAGAAAGGGGTTTAGTGATACCGTTGTACTTGGTTTGAATTTCACAATAGCCAACTATGTCATGTGCATTACCATCAGCAGTACGAACAACATTTTTGTACGGTTTCACGCTCACCCCAATTCTTTCAACCAACTCCCAACACTCGCTACCTAGAACAGAGATGGATGCCCCGCTATCCAATAAGCCAAAAACCGATTCATTGTTTAGCTGAACATTCGCATACATCCTACCATCTGTATTTGAAGATATAATTGTTTCGACAATTAGTTTGCGAAACTTTTTGCGTTGTCGAAACCGATCTCGGCATTTTTGGATCTGAGCGGAAGTCGACTTATTACTATTCCCAAAAATTCGAGAACGAATTTTATAATAATTCAACTTTCGCTGATGAAGGGACTTTAAACTATATGTATTAACAGGATGAGACTGAGAGACATTTGGATTAATAAGTTCTGTTCGTTCCAAGATCTTAGTAGGAACAATAGTCTCTGGTGAAACTTCTGAACAGGAAAGGGATTTTTTTGGTTCGATTAATTCTGTGGGTTTTCGGGGTAATTCCTTGAGGAACGAATCTCCCCTTTCTTTCTTTCGTCCCTCGAGAAGTTTCCCGCGTGTTTTCCGCACTCAATAGTGTTTACCCCTTTTGCACCACACAAGAAGCAAAATAAATTTCTTACCCGAGATGGGCAAAAATGGTAGGCATGACCTTTTTCATCGCAGTTCCAGCAAACATAATCAGCTGTTGAGGTGCGTTTTCGGGTTGATGATATAGCTGCAACTTCCTCGCACTCTTCATCGAATTCTTCTTTTCCATCTTCGACCACAATCTCGTGAACGCTTTTTTGGAAAGAAGTTCGCTTTGCTAGAAACCTCTCAGCCTCTCTAGCCTTGTTCCGAAGTTCTTCGATATTCTTCACGTTAGCTGACAACAGAATTTCACCTAACTTATCCTTTACATTATTGCGAATCACATCTACAAGTTTTCGTTCATCGAACGGCTCTTTCAAACGGTCATTAAGACCCACAACAGAATTATAAAAATCGTCGAACGATTCTTTCAAACCCTGCTTGCGAATAAGCAATTTCATATAAATTTCTACGTCGCTTTCCAACCGCCCGAATTCCTTTTTCATAGCCATCTTCAATTCGGATAACCTTGCAGTTGGATTTTTGCGCAAAAATCCCCAAAACCACTTGTTCGCTCTTCCGTTCAATAGGATATGGAAGTTTGCCGTGACCTGTTCGTCCGAATATGATGACGCTGAATGTAACCGATCTACTTTAAAAAGAAAGTCTGAGACATTATCAGTTCCGTCATACTTTATGTTCCAACGATCGAGCCTACAGGATTCCGTTGAGCTAAAATTTGAAGGAGTTTCGGAATTTCTAGGTGCGGAAGTCGGCGGTTGGAAAGGATTGTTGGCGGTGCTTTCATTAGCGGTACCTATCCCGTCGCGAGTAGTCGATGCGACTTGACCTTGTGCAGGGATATTCAAACTTTCCAATTTCCTTATCACGTTCACCATAAAAACGTCCATCTGCTGAAACAACCTAACTTGATTATCAAGCATACTCCTTTCGATTCTAGTAGCTAACTCATTTGTTGGATCTACTTGAGCAGTTCTGGTATTTAAACTATTGCCTGCTTCGTTGTCTTGCACTTCGTCACTAATAGCTGAATTATCGTTAGACATATTTGAAGTGGAGTTTGAAACTATGGAGTGTAAATTCTCAGAGAATGAAAAGGAATTGTTCAGGTCGAAACGATCAATACTTCTCCGAAACCGTCGGTAAAATTCTTCGAACCTAGCTTCAGAATGGCCCAAAATCACGTTCAAGTCGTCGTGGATTGAAACCCGACGCCCTCTACTCATTCCTCTCCCCAAAGGTACACTTCTGCAAATTTGTTTCCCTCGAAAAGGCTGAAAGACTCGTCAGCTGAAATTCTAACTCGACTCAAAAAAAAAACAAGCTAAAACAAAAAACAAAAAATCTCCACCTAAAAAAATCAAAAATCCAAAAAAAATATAGGCCTAGTAATTCCAATATTTGGCCGGCTGCAAACCGTAAAAAAATAAAATAAAATCAAAAAAAAAGAGCAAAAAAAACCTATTGGCAAATAAAAATAAAATCGAAAATTAAAAAAAACTTATTGGCAGCTCTATTCCAATTTTTCAACCGAAAATCTACCAAAAACTCCAAATTCACTCCCTTGAATCCTTGGTTCAAATACCACCAAAACCAATTTAAAAAAAACAAATAAAAATTTTATAATAAAAAAAATATGTAAAAAAAATGTTTATATAAAAAAAATTATAAAAATATATGTAAAAAAAAATTCTTCATGAAAAAAATATAAAAAAAATAAATTATCAAATAAAAGTTTCAAAAACTATGTTTCATGTAATGTAAAAGGATGAGAAGATCAGATACGAGAAGGGTGACCACCGACCTTAAGTAAGAAGCCGTTGTTCTTCGAGCCGAAAATGAAAAAAATTAAAATAAACTAAACTGAAACTATTAGAAAATATTCTCCTCAGTTTTCAGGTCAACGACCGTGTTTGTTCAAAGATAAACTGTGTAATTAAACTGGGTGAGTTTTTATATTATTCAAAAGGTAATGGCTGTCGAAAAAAAAGGAAAATGAAACGCACTCTTTGTTATCCAAGAAAACAGTCAGTATTTTATTGCCCTTCATATAACTTTGGGCTTATTTTTCAAAGTTAACAAATACCAGCAATACAAACAAATGGTATAATGTTGACATCTCGTTGGGACAGCGATGGACGTGTCTAGTACTTCACGTCAGTGACAGTATCCAACATTCTCCCCCCCCAGTGCACGAAGTAAACGGTTTGAATTGTGCCTTTATATCCATTAATTGTTAATATCGAAATGCCTCTTCCATTTTCATATAAATCACATGAAAAGAAAAATTGATTAATAAAACGAATAATAAATGATTTTATCACCAATTAATTCTAAAAACCTCCATCTACATTTTCAAAATACAACTCCACGTCAAATGTGACGGCAGCTTTAAATTTATGGAGTTCGATACTCTACCAATGCAACCGAACGTCATCGTCCATCATTGCATTCGGCTATCTTCAATTCAATTTGTGTTAATCGCGTAATTTTGATTTTTTGTTTGTTTTGTAATTCGTGTTGTGATTTTAATGAGTGAAATAATTATTGTTGAATTAAATTAAACGTTTTTCAATAGATTAATGCGGTGTTTAGTCTTTTATTGTGTATTCGTAGTAGTTTATATCGCTATGTTTCATTTATTTTGGTGTATTGGTGCAGTGTATTTCTTTTCAAACTTATTAATTTAGTTATTAAATATGTAGTATTTTATTAGAATGTGTGTTGTTATTTTTAATTAGTTATTAAATGTGTAGTATTTTATTATTTCTATTTCAATTTATATTACTTTGATTAAATGTTTAATTTAGGTATACATTTCGTATTATATTGTGATCGCCGGTAGCTTTGTTATTGTTGACCTTGGTCAATCATACTTAATTACATACATATTGCCTTTACATTTCCATTCAACGTATTTGTTTCTTTTTGTTTTCCACAGGTGCTTACAATTTCGATGTGCTGATGTTGCTCCTAATTTGATGCCATGTGTAAGGTAATGTGTTATTTTTTTTTTTTTTTTTTCTTAGTTAATCGTTCCCTTTTTTCAGTTTTCATTTGTTGTTATTGTAATGCTGTTTGACGAATTTGCACAAACAGATTACATGGTTCCCACCCTGGGTTATTTATTTTATGTGAGTAATTTTATATATTTTGTTGAAAATTATTTTTTTTTTTTTTTTTATTAACTTTAATTTTTCAATTCATTTGGCAAAAAAACTTTTGTTTTGTTATTGGAGTAGGTTTTTTATGAATGAGTGTGTTTATTTATGAATGGATGTGTTTTGAATTCGGACTGTGAATGTGTATGTTATTGGAGTAGGTTTTTTATGAATGAGTGTGTTTATTTATGAATGGATGTGTTTTGAATTCGGACTGTGAATGTGTATGTGGACGTGGTGTGTGTGTATGTTTGTGTGGGTGTGGGTGTATGTGTGGTGTGTGTGTATGTGTATGGGTTCGAAATCATTATTTGAATGCAATGTTTGGTTGCATTTTTAATTTTATTAATTTGAATGATCCTTGTTGTAATTATTTGTATTGTGATTGAGATTGAATATAAGTGTGTTGAGTTTTAAGAATGAATGATTAGGTTTTAGGTTTTGAGTGTTTTTTAAAGGTGGTTTTCTTGAATATTTTGATTAAGGAACATTGTTCAGATTGTTTCCTTTTCTTGCTAAGCGTTGTTAGATGGTAGTGGACATATTTTTGTGATTGGCCTTTTAAATTCTGTACTTGGTGTTCGTACTTTTACTACACGTATAAGTCCATCTTCTCCGGGATAAGTTTCAACAATCCTTGCCATGGACCATTTTGACGGTGGAAGTCTTTCATCTCGAAGTATGACTAGATCTCCGATTTTGGGTTGATCTTCGATTTTCAGCCACTTAGGTCGATTTTGAAGCTTCGTAAGATATTCTCGACTCCATTCCTTCCAAAATGTCTGAAGTGATGCTTGTAGACATTTCCACCTGTCTAGGTATCCAATTCTTTCTGATGTCAGGTCTGCTTCTGGAACTGTTTGCGTTGATGTACCGATAAGGAAGTGAGCTGGTGTTAAAGCACTAAAATCTTCCAAGCTATCTGTCACTGGACATAGAGGTCTCGAGTTGAGGCAAGCTTCTATTTGCGCTAGAAGCGTACTGAGTTCCTCAAACGTCAGGGCTTGGTTTCGGGCAACGCGTCGCAAATGGAACTTGACCGATTTCACTCCTGCTTCCCATAGACCTCCGAAGTGTGGAGAAGCGGGAGGAATGAAATTCCAATGGGTACCCAGTTTGCTCAATGTATCAGCAATCTCGATGTAGTTGAGTTTAGCAGCATCTAGCATTTTTTGAAGTTCCACCGCAGCTCCCTTGAAATTGGTTCCGCAATCACTATATATATTTGTACATATACCTCTGCGAGAAGTGAATCGACGGAATGCGGCAATAAAAGCTTGTGTTGTAAGATCGGTTACAGCTTCCAGATGAATTGCTTTTGTTGAAAGGCAAATAAAAATTGCGAAATAGCCTTTAAATCTTTTTGAACCTCGTCCTTTCCAGGCCTTAACTTCAATGGGTCCGGCGTAGTCGACACCAGTATGTGTAAAAGGTCGAGAAATATTGACTCTTGGTGCTGGGAGGCTTCCCATCAGTTGTTGTAAGGATTTTGGCTTGTTTTTAAAACATATTATGCATCTACTCAGGTATTTCTTGACCGTTCTCTTAAGGTTGAATATCCAAAATCTATTTCTTATATAAGCAGCTACTTGATGAATACCGCCATGCAAAGTTTTCTCATGGGCGTCTTCAATTATAAGTCTCGAGAAATGATGCTCTGGTCTTAATGCAATCGGGTGTTTTTGATCATATGTTAGTGTCGCATTTTGGAGTCTCCCTCCGATTCTAAGTATTCCCCAACCATCAATGAAAAGATTAAGTGTTTTGTTGAGTTTACTTCTCTTAGTTTTGTGAAGTTCATTTATGGTGTCGTAAAACATAAATTTTTGCACACTTTTGATAACTGTTCTCATAGCCATATCGAGTTCTACGGGTGTCAGAACTGATTTTCTTCTACAAGATTCCTCCCGTCTAACGTTAAAGAGAAATCTGTTAACAAACGCTATAATTCGCAGAGCTTTAGTGAGTTTGGATTGTTTACAGACGATATCTA
Organism: Philhelius pedissequus; assembly: GCA_910595825.1. Lineage (NCBI taxonomy): Eukaryota > Metazoa > Arthropoda > Insecta > Diptera > Syrphidae > Philhelius > Philhelius pedissequus. Next base: position 108,647,017 of record OU343160.1, read on the forward strand.
AAATGTCGTCAGTATCTTCGATGGCGACATTAATTTTTATTTCATTATCATTATTTTTTATTCAACGTGTTTAACATCTTTTTGGGTGTTTATCCAGCGTGAAATACGGAAGGATTCGAGATTAGTTAATTCGTTTCTAAAAGAACACCATTCTTGATGAAGTTCGGCTGGAATGGTTTCATCCCATGAAAGTCCACTCAACCATAATTGCTGCATGATGATCTTCGCCTTGATAACACAGGGCGAAATCCATCCGAGTGGATCGAAAATGCGTGCGATAGTTGAGAGTATTGAGCGCTTTGTAACGTAATCTTCAACGGGGATTCTTTGAAATGAAAACGAATCGGTAGAAGGATACCAACTTATCCCAAGAGTCTTCGTATGATCCAAAGTTCCAAAGGTGAGTGATAATTTGGTTTCTTGCTCTTCTTGTGGAATGGATTTGAGAAATTCTTCCTCATTGCTCATCCATTTCCGAAGATGAAAACCAGCAGACGATAATAATTTTGAAATCTGCTTATACTTTTCTTTGGCTTCTTCCAGCGTATCTGCACCTGAAACCAGATCGTCGATGTACATCTCTTCACGAACCATTTTTGCTGCTAATGGATGTGTGGTCTCTTCATCGGATGCCAACTTCTGAAGTGTTCGGTTTGCCAAATATGGTGCTGGGGCAGTACCAAACATTAAGACGTTAATTTTATATAACTTAACGGGTGTGGATGGATCCTCACGCCAATAAATAAGTTGGTAGTAGGCATCTTCTGGGTGGATCTTAATTTGCCTATACATCTTTTCGATGTCTGCTGTGAAGGTAATTTTGTAAGTTCTCCACTTTAATATAATCGATATAATATCAGTTTGAGTTTTAGGACCAGTCATCAGGTGATCGTTGAGTGAACTTCCGTCCGAAGTTTTGAAGGCGGCGTTAAAAACCACTCGAAGTTTGGTGGTTGTACTTGACTCCTTGATGACGGCGTGGTGTGGAACTACATAGTGATACGGTGAGATTATTCTGGTGTCATTATGAATGTCTATTTCTTCCATTTGTCCGAGTTCAAGGTACTCTGCTATACATTTGTTGTATTCTCTATGCAAATCAGGATCGTTAAGCAACTTTTGCTCTTGTTTTAAAAACATGTTGAGTGCGTTATGCTGTGTTGATCTTAATTCTGGTCTATGATTTCTTTTAAAGGGCAGAGCTACTTCAAACCGCCCTCCCGCCAACCTTTTGATGCTGTGTAGAAAATGATTTTCACACGCTACGTCTTCTTCAACGTCGGCTTTAGCATACGGGGATTCTTCAATTTCCCAGAATTTCCTTATTTCTGTGTCAGCATCATTGAGTGTCAACTGTGTGTATACTTGTATTGAGCAAGTTCTTCCAACGGGAGCTTTACCCATAATTATCCAGCCGAATTCAGTTTTTTGTGCTATTGGCGCAACGAGTTCATTACTTTTGATGACGTCTGGTAAGACCATTTCGCAGTATACATCACTGCCTAATAAAAGATCAATTCGAGCTGGTACATGGAATGAAGGATCGGCAAGTTTTAAACCGTGAATGTGTTTCAGCTTATCTGGTATAATTTCTTGGCTTGGTAAAAGTCCTGTTAGGGTTTTGAAAATGAAGCCTTTTGTCACTGTTACAAAATCGGAACAGTTTGAGTGCAAGCTTAATTCAACATAGTTCTGACACGAACCTGTCCTTTTTTGTCCTAAGACAGAAATGTCGAAGGAAGTTGAGTGCTTTTTCAAACCCAATAGTTGAGCAGCTGATTCTGTTATGAAACTTGCTTGAGATCCAGGGTCAATTAATGCTCTTAATTTAAAGAAAGTTCCATGAGCTGATTTCACTTTAACAATTGCTGTTGCGAGTAAAATTTGGGTGTTTCTAATTTCATTTAGATGACAGCAATTAGAAGATGTTGAAGGTTGCATATCATACGGTTGAAAGGCTGGAGCGTTTCGGTTGATTTCTGTGGTAACGTGATGAGTTTGAGTGCGATTTAGATTGGTTGAATTTGATTGATTGAATGCGTTATTTTGCTGAGCGTGGGTGAGTGAGTTTGACTGTGTTTGAGTGCGATTGAAATGGTGTGCGTTACTTGAATTATTATTGTTTGTGTTGTGTGGCATTTGACTGTTATGAGCTATTGTTTGGTTGAATGGATTTTGTTGGGATGGGCTGTATTGCGAAAGTTGGCGATTTAAATTATTGGTGTTTCCAAGATGAAGAAGCGAATTGTGATTTCGATTGCAAAAATGACATCTTTTACTGCTTGGGCAGTTATTTGTTTGATGACTGTAAGCCAAACAGTTGAAACAATTGCCCTGTTGTTTGACAATTCGTTGTCGTGTGTTTGCATCCATTTTCAAAAATTTAGCGCAAGTTCTTAACGAATGCACACCTTTGTAGCATACTTTGCATGAAAAATTCTGTCGTTCATCGGTGTTGACATGGAACACATTATTTTGCTTCTTGTTAGATGAAGGTTGTCTATCAGTTTGTTGATTCACCATTTCTAGCGATCGGAACTTTGTTTCTAAAAAATCAGAAAATTCCTTATACGAAGGGATATCTTTCTTAGTTCCAAGCTGTGTTTCCCATTTGGATTGCAGAGAAATCGGTAGCTTTTTTAAAAGCAAAAAAATTATTATTGCATCCCAGTGTTGTACAGGTAGCTCGAGATTCTTTAGTGCATGCAAGATTTTTGTAGCATTGTCTAATAATTCACGAATTCCTTTAGCAGTTTCTTCTCGAACGACTGGCAGTTCGTAAAATAATTTCAATTCGTTATTGACCAGGATTCTTTTAAAATCGTAGCGAGACTTTAACAACTCCCAGGCTTGGTCATAGCTCGCATCGTCTACACTTATATGTTCAAGCAAGACGCCAGCACCTTCCTTGCAGCTCGATTTCAAATAATGTAATTTTTCAATTTTGGTCAATGTGGCATTATTATGCACCAGAGAAACATATTGGTCATGGAATGATCTCCAATTTTGATATTCACCAGTAAATGTGGGTGGGTGAATTTTTGGCAGACGTACGTCATGCTGTTTTTGATTGGAAGATTCATTGGTCGAGTTGATTGACGTTTTTTCTTTTTCAGAATCTGCCTTAAACTTATCAACTTCGTCTAACAACATTGATCGGTAAATCGTGAAGTTTTCATTGGCTTCGCTGTAACAATCTTCGGCCGTTTTAAGTGCTTCCGGCTTTAAATCGTCGTCGCTAACAGCTTCATAATAGCGATCTTCAAGCTTTTTCCAATTGTTCTCGAGAGTTTCCAGACGTGTATTTATGTAGTTTTTTGTTCTACGACTTGGAGAAACTGTTTTCTTAAAATTCTCAAAATCTTTAGAGATTTGGGTTGAAATGGTTTTTACTAATTTCGCAGCAGCACTCATTTCGATTTTGTGTTATATGTATAATATAATATGTGTTTATAATATATAATATATAATATATATAATAAAATTGTACTCACTGTGAAATTATTGTTTTATATTTGCAGATGAACTGACTGACTGACTGAGTTACAATAGATTGCAAACAATTGGTGATGGGTGGCGGTTGGCGATGTGTGGCGATGCGGCTGGCGGCTGGGTGGGTGTTGTATCCACTGATGATTTGTTATTAATTTATTAATTATGTATATATTATAAATTATTAACCAAAAATGTTTGTATATTTTATGTTAAATGAATTTTAATTTGTAATTTAACTCAATCAAATGTATTTAAACCGACGATTTAAAATAAAATTGACGAACGACAAAATGTCGGCACAATGTCTTTAATTTTTGAATTTAGGTACAATTCAAATTAAATTGTTAATTGGCACTTTAATTGTCTTGGCACTTAGTTCGCTTAATTGCTCGAAGGACCAAAATGTTTGTTCAAAGATAAACTGTGTAATTAAACTGGGTGAGTTTTTATATTATTCAAAAGGTAATGGCTGTCGAAAAAAAAGGAAAATGAAACGCACTCTTTGTTATCCAAGAAAACAGTCAGTATTTTATTGCCCTTCATATAACTTTGGGCTTATTTTTCAAAGTTAACAAATACCAGCAATACAAACAAATGGTATAATGTTGACATCTCGTTGGGACAGCGATGGACGTGTCTAGTACTTCACGTCAGTGACAGTATCCAACAGACCGACAAAGCTTTCATTGGTGAAGGCATCTGAAAACCTTGGAGAATTTGTTTAAATTCTGTTGGAAGGATCGCTGGAGAAAAGTCTCGCATCTACAGGTCTCTTCCAACAGGTGAGAGCAATGTAAGTGTGTGCCAAGTTGTCTTGCCATTTGGATACCTGCTGAACAGGTACCCAAAGACTCAGACTGTTTAGCCCACACTTGTTTTTATTAAATGATTGTATGGTTGCATCTTCCTTGTTGCAACGCGGTACCAAGTTCTTTACACTTAGTAACCGGGACTCAGAAGGCAGATGCAACCAAAATAAAGATCCAACTGAATCTAAAGAAAAAAAAATAAAAAATTTAATGAATTGAGAATAAAAAAGAAAAAAGTAGGTATTATTAAAGTTACTTTATGAGAAAAAAAAAAACAAAGAATTGAATTGGCTTATGTATGTATATATAGGCTCACCATCTTAGGATGGTGAGCTCCACGTTGCGGGCGCCATTTGTTACGAGCTGGTTTGACTTAAGGTCCTTGCTGGTACAAAAAAATAAAACCCTAGCTCAGCGACGGGTGTGGTTCTTGGACCAAGAGCTCGCTACAAAAAAAATGTTTTACCAGCCTTATTGCATCTTGTTGGTATTGATGCGCGAGAAATCGCCCCTACCCTCCCTGCCTTGGTTGACTCCCTCGCCAGAGCAACCCCTTTCCAAGGCTTCTTCCTTCCTCAGTTCATCACCCCTCACATCCAGATCCTCCCATCCTTCACATTAAGGCATTTACTTCCTCATCGTTTTTCTAAACTTACATTCGACGAAATTTATAAATCCAATGATTCATTTTATCAATTAACATTCAACCTTTATTATAATGTATAATTAAACTCTGGTCGCTTAGGTACATATGTAAGTAATTATAAGAAAATTTATGCCCACTCAACAAAAATTTAAAAAAAAATCAAAATTAAAAAAAACAATATCTATATTTTAAAGTGGCAACCCGGTTTCCTTGAATTAAACTTTTATTAATCTTTTATTAAATCGTCTTCGATTTATTGTTAATTTGGTGACGCGGTTCACTCTTTTGTCTCACTTTATCTCTAAATTATTAATTACATTGATCCCCCTTTAAATAACCCCCTTTTCACTTCGCGAAATGATTTAAATAATAAATAGGTATTGCTCTTATTTTTTTTTTGAGCGTGCATATATACATATATATGTAACAAAAAATATTCAAATTTGCTTCAAATTATATTTTCGTATTACAACCAAACTCACCTCCTGAAATCCAAATGTAGTGGCCACTGCAGCTGGACGATCTGGTTGACGAGACTAGGTACTTATATTCCTTGTTGTACGAAGCACTTTATTTTATCATCAATATGCTGTACCTAAAGATTATTTTTTTTTGTGCGCGAAATGAAATCGATAATTTTAAGTACGTTTCGCGAATTAATATCTCTTAATTGAGGCTTAATTCAAAAGGTAACCACCGTTAATAAATTAAAATTACTAATATTTAATTTTTGTTTTCTTCTGAAGGAAGTTTTGCAAATTATTTAGTAAAAGAAATAAAAAAAATTTAATATATTCTTTTTTTTTGTGAAGAAATAAAAAAAAAATGTTGTTTCTGCTTTGGTATGGAATTGAACCTGGGACACCTGAATTTCCGATATTCTCGGTATGGGTGGTTTTACCACCTGGGCTATCGTAGGTAAGCAACAATTGCTGCCGAAACTTCTGCTTTGTTCTGATGAACGGTGTAGGTACCCTATACGGTACGCTGACCGTCGTTGTGCCGCTTTAACTGTCTTGGCCTTCCTTTTCTTTTTTTTTTTTTTTTTTTTTTTGGGCACCTGGTATTGTTGCACTTAATTTCTTTACTGTTGCTCTTGGTTTTATTTAACTTTCCGGGAACCGGGATAAATTAATCGAGCAGCCGTAATAATTTACGACTGCCGACTTTTTCTAATAAAAAAAATGAAAATTTTATAGGACGGCTGATTTAGAGCGGTTTTTTTAAAATAAACTTACCAAGTTTATATATAAATATTTAAGGCGTTTGGATATATGTACTCTTGTAGGTACTTTTTTTAATTTATTTTAACACAGAATTCGTTGATAAAAAAAATAAAATTTTCTTTAATAAATATGTCTGGTCTGTTCAAGTACTCGCTATAGAATAAAATCCTACTTCTTTCTTCATCATACTTTTCCCTTACAATTTGCAGCCACCATTCTACAGAAATATCTGCTAAACCCATCTTTCCAGGATCGTTGACCTAATCAGGCGTTAATCCCTCTCTTAATTGAGATTGAGTTTTCGAATTCTGTCAGACTCAACTTTTAAGCCTAACTCGCCCTGCAAGGAAATTTGCAAATCAGCAGGTGTCTCTTTGAGTCGTAACCTTTGGACACACTCTTAATCCGGCACAAGAAAATACCCACTAAAAAGAAAGGTTTCGTATCTCTCTCTCTAACTAAATGAATTTCTCATATTTTCATATTATGTATTCTTTTTATGATTTTTTCCATACAAAAGTTACCCTTCTCTATCCTATACAAAAAATCTAACAATCAAATAATATGCCATGTCGCTGTCGCGCTGCTTATTTATATCGTTGCTGTCGATCGTCGGGATGGCTAGTTTGTATATTATTTTGTTTTTTTAAATAATTCGGTAACAATTTCAAAGAAGCGTTTGATGAATCAAATACTATAAGCCCTTCTTACTCTTCTTCAATTCTAAAATTTTCCCATTTAAATGATATTAATTTTGAAATAAGTGAACAAACCATTACACAATACATATTGAAACTAGATGAGTGCTTTAGTCCTGGTCATGATGGTGTGCCATCCTCTATTTTGAAAACAAAAATGCGTTTCTTATTTGTCGTACCCTTTAAGTGTTCTCTTTAACAAGCATTTAAAAAGTTCGCTTTTTCCAACTATTTGGAAAAGCGCATTTATTACACCAATTCACAAGAAAGGTCCTAAATATCAAATAATGAATTATCGACCTATTGCTAAGCTATCTGTAATACCTAAACTGTTTGAGTCAATCGAATGTAGTGTTCCTTCCTTTCATTGTAGTTCAATTATTTGTGATAACCAGCATGGTTTTGTGAAAAAGCGTTCGACTGTTATCAATCTGTTTAATTTTATGTCCTTTTGCTTAGATGTTTTTGAGAAACGTGATCAAGTAGATTGTATGTTTACTGATTTTAGTAAAGCGTTTGACAAGTTGTGTCATAAAACACTAATTTTTAAATAGTTTCGTCAAGTTTTAACGACAATTTCTTAAATTGGATTTCATCGTACTTAGAAAATATACAATATGAAGTAATATTTCGAAATGAATCTGATGTCCCACAGGGCAGTCATTTAGGTCCATTTTTATTCATTTTATTTATAAATGACTTGATTTCGATCATAAAAAAACCGTCTGTCCTTATTTATGCTGATGACATTAAACTTTTCAAAAGAAATAATTCTACATCTGACTGTCTACTTTTGCAAGATGACTTAAAATTATTTATAATATAATAATATTAATCGTCTCGTTTTAAATGTTGACAAATGTAAAACCATGAGTTTAACACGCAAGAAAGTTCAAATTGTTTTTGATTATATGTTTGATTCTTGTTCTTTAAGTAGAGTATCTGTTTTTTCTGACTTGGGAGTTGTTTTAGATTCGGAACTTATATTTACTGACAATATTAGTGTTGTAGTTAGAAAAACAAATAGAGTCCTTGGTTTCATTAAGAGATTTGACACCAATTTCCGTGACCATTATGTTCTCAAACTACTTTTTGTTTCATTTGTGAGACCAATTCTTGAATATGCATGTGTACTGTGGGCACTTTATTATTCTGTACATATAAATAGAATTGAAGCGATTCAGAGGAGGTTCTTGCGCTTTTGTCTCTGTTTTCTTCCTTGGTTCTGAGTTTTTTGAAACCTAGGGTCGCCCTCAACTCGCCCTGAAGTAGAACTAGGTTTTTAGCAGGGACAACTTGAGGTAAACAAATAAACGTCAAAGTCACATGAGATCTGATGTAGGAATGGGCGATATTGAGGAGAATATCGAGTACTCATCGTCGATGTTAATAGTTATCGAATCGAAAAAATCGATGTGTTTTCCACTATTCTTCCTTCAACATCGATATCGAATCATCGATTTTTTGTTTTAATATCGATGTTTCAATAACATAGATGGACTTGTCCATTATCACTAATCTAAAGCATTGGTTTTGTTGTGAATTATCGTTTTGTATGCAAATTGTTACTTTTAAAATGGAAATAAAACAATACTCAAATTAATTTTCAGACACAGACCTGAAAAAAGGGAAGCTTTGAAGTTGTGGATTGTGCATAGGGCCACAAAAAATGTACTAAGAACTTCAATTTTACATATTTTAAGTTTTAATTATTAAATGACATAACTTGCTTTTCTGCAACATAAATTTAATGGTCCTCGGGTGTTTTTTGAGAACCGAAAAACAAAGGTTTTTTGACAACTCTTGGGGTTGTCAAGAAAACCTATGTCGACCCTAGGTATAGTTTGGAAAATTAGTGTTAAGTAGTTTTAAGTATTCATTTATAAACATTGTTCACGTTAGCATTTAACGAATTGAAATAAAAGTCTTTAAAGCGTTCACTTGGGAAAAAATGACAGTTCTAATTCTGAAAAGAAGAGAATTTTGCTTCTGGATTTGAAATCAGAATCAGAACCACTCACAAATTCATATACTTGAGCGTCAAACTCGACTGTTGTCATTTTTTGTATCATAATTGTGCAACAAACATTTTTTTCTTGAATTTTAATATTCTCACGTACACAATTATTTTCAGACATACAATCTCATTTAAATTCAGAATCGTCAGAATCACACAAAATTGTTCAGTTGGGATCCCGGATCGGAGAACAATTTCGGATTGCCAAATAAAAACGCCATAAGCTTCCACTTCATCTGCCTGCAATTCAGCTGTGGCTGATTTTCCTGCTACTTGATCTTTTATTCCTTTGTTCTTGCCCCCGATCATAAGTATCGTTACGTTTTTTTTTTGTTGAAAGATATTAAATTGCCGTAAACGTGATGATGTCGGATCAACATCCTTTTTTCACGACTGCTGGGGATTTTAGAACTATAAGGTTTCAATTGATTGTCATTATCCTAACTTTGCTTTCTGTTAAAATATGGATTTTTGCATGTTTATTAATGTGGCCACTGTTGTTAGGGTTACTACTATTATTATTAGTTTGATAAGGGTTCGGCGATCGTTTGAACTCAGACCATAGATATTTTTGATTAGAATTTTTCGCCTAACTCGCCGCAAACAAATAACTTTTATTGTTTGCTTCAACGTCTTGAGCCAAAGCCAAACCAGCAGGCATATCCCTTTTTGTAGGTAATTAAACTTTTCTAAGTGTTTCAATATTTTCGGAGGATTTGGTCATTAACAGTAAATAATATTTATGTATATGTAGTTTAATTAATTTCAGTATTATGAAAAAAAAAATCAATCAATAGAAGCACTTAAATTAAAATATAGCACTTGCAAGCGTTACAACTTTACAAATAATAAGAACATTGTTCTTTATAAAAATATTTCTTAATCGTAAGAAGTTGGGCGCCAATGATGAATTTCGTTTGAAATTCAGATATTAACTTTTTTATTACATATTCTTGATTTTGTATTTTTACAATCTTGGACTCGTTAGACACTGACTTAATTAAAGCTAACTTAATGGGTAGCTGACAATGCCCTGGATATTTTGTAACCGGTGCAAGATATTGCATTTCGTTTTTTTCGTCGGTTGCCGACACTAGTCTGTTGAACGGCTCGGTCGTTGACGACGTTATGTGGTATTTTTTTTGCGGACATTAGCTGATCTTGTGAACTTATACATGGACGATTTTTTAATATTTGGTTAAATTATTGAAGAACACAATAAAGCGCTCAAGCGTTTCTTCAAACCGAAATTAAATTCAAAGGCCATGTGAGTAAGTCCAAATAAAAACAAATTAAAAGCCATCATTGAAATGGCACCACCAGAAAATGTGCCTGACCTCCAAAGATTCTTGGGAATGGGCAACTACTTAGGCTCTTTTGTCAAAAATGTATCGTCAACTACAAATCTGCGTCAATTATTAAAGAAAGAAGTTGTATGGCACTGGACTTCTAAACAAGAAGAAGAATTCAAAAATCTTAAGACTCTTATCTCCAATGCTCCGATTCTCGCATACTATGACCCTAAAAAACCTTTAACGTTATTTGTCGACGCATTTAAGAATGCACTCGGTACATATGCTTCTGAAACATTAACGGCAAGTGAGTAGAACTACGCGCCAGGCTAGAAGCATTCTTTTCTATACCTCCAATTTCGATTGGATACCACCCATGGATTAAAATGAGACAGTCAATACCTGGTTCTCAAATCCACTGTGCCAAACTAGTGCCGTGCAATTCAGGTTGAATTTAAAAGACCTTAGGTCTTACAGGCATATAGTTAAATTTAAAAAAAATTAAAAAAAAGAGTCAAACTCTTTATACAAAGTGCAGGGAAGCACAAAGGTAGAAGTTCCCTACATTGGGGGAAGACACCACTTTGCCAAAATGTGCAGGTTCAATATAGATATATATCCGAAATGTTGAAGTTGAATCAAATACAGCATAATCAGAATTTCTCTTTATGGTACTCCCAGAAGTGTCGTCTTCAACACTGTCTTGGGATATATTTATTACTATCAACGGAACTAAGCTGAAATGTCATCTGGATACCCGTGCACAAGGCAATGTGATGTCAGGATAAAACATTCTGCCAACTTGGATTAAATCGATCTCACATTCGTCATACAGAAAGTCATATTGTTACATTTAGTAAACAGCCCCAGCCAATTATTGGGCTATTTGAAATTAAATTTTGTTATAATGATAAACAGAGAGCCATAAATTTTTATATATCTGATATTGATTGTCGCACAGTATTGGACTGCCAAATTGAATTGAGATGAATTTAATAAAAAGCGTGAATAAGTTATGTCTTGAAGGAGGTAACAGTGAAAATAATTTAATTAATCTTTGAAGTAAAAAAGTGGAATTCTGAAAAAAAATCTCCTGAAAGACTTGATCATTTCGATTTTTTAATTATATTAAAATATATGTATGTCTATATATATTTACATATATATTAAACAAAAAAATATGTACCTATTTTATACAAATTCTGAATTATATCTTAACTTTCTTATTTTCTGAAATTAATCTTGTACTATGAATATATTTGTATTGTTATACAAAGTTTTCTTAACCAGCTTGAAATTATTTGAATTATAAATTAAAAAGATAAATGTATAAAATAACAAATTTCAACTTAAATACATAATATATACACATTTCTTCAAAAGGAAATGTTATATAATGTTAGTAGAATAGAATAGAATAGAAAATGTGATTTTATTGAACAATAAGTTACAATTTTCACAATAGTAGAATGGATTTTGCCGTCAGCCCGAAAAAAGAGAAATTGTTATTTACATAATTACATTTACAGTTTTAACTTAATACTTCGTTTGATTTAAAATTCTTTATCTATTATTCGTCGTCTATATTTTAGTGCTTGCATTAAAAATGTGTTTAGCTTCATCCAGTTGTCTCAATTGAGAGTCGATATTATTTCTGCTTCTGTTAAGCTGTTCTTACGCCAGTGGGTTCTTCTTATTTCACTTAAGATAGTACATACTCCAATGAAGTGATAAGTGTCTTACCTTGCGTTTAGGTTGCACAATGTGCAGATCTCACTAGGGTCATTTCTGTGTGGTATATATCTTAAACCCAGTAGATCACCTCTGGCTTTGAAGAGTAGTGATATGACTTAAAAATTTATACCGGTCCCGAAAATAGTTTTTTTTGTACCAGGTCATGATGCAGTTGTTTGTAAGTTACTCTAGTTTGGCTTTGTTGAGCTTGAATTTTAAACGTTTCATGAATAAATTCATCGACCTTAATAAGAAGATTCTCCAGATTAGACCTCAACATTGGACTTCCAGCCACAATTTCGATATTATGCTAATTTCCCAATCTCACCCATTCTCTGAAAAATTGTTGAGTCGTTGCAATTAAATGATTAGCTACAATTTTTGGTAGGCGCATATCTGTCAGTTCTAGTACTTTTATAATATAAGGAAAGTGCAACTTTAATGTGTAACTATAAAGCGTAGGCGGTTTAGTTTCCAAATGAAGCATATAAGTAGGAGAGCTCTCCGATAATCTAAAGATTTTCTTGATAAAGTAGCGCAGTAACTTTTCCACTTCCTCGAACTTGAAAATACCCCATACTTGCGGTGCGTAACACATAATCGATCTGGAAACTGCTTCGAAAACCTTATACTTGGTACTTGTCGCTACATTCCTTTTGCTTAGAATACCCCTCCAACTACAATATATAGCTTTCTTTGCTTCTTTTAATTTTTCTTGTAGATGTTTTTTAAATGACAATTTTGACGTTATGATTACTCCCAGATATTTATACTCCTTCACTTTTTCAATTTCCTCAGTTTGTTCTGAACCAGTCCGAAAGTCTGCTTCCATCCCATACTGCGGTGGAATTTTCTTCATATAGACTTTGTATTATTTTTATCATTTTTGACGATAGTCCAATTTTGCTAAGTTTCAGAAAGAGAGATCTTCTGCATATGGATTCAAAAGCTGCCCTAAAATCCACGAAGAATACAAAGTGTTTTACCCTTTTAGAGATAAGTTTGAGCAATGCTAGTGAGTGTGAAGATGTTATCCACAGTGGAGTAGTTTTTTCTGAACCCTGCCTGAAATTCACTTAGCAATTTATTTTCCCGTATCCATACTGTTATGCGCTCTAAGAGGATTCCCGTAAATATTTTCATAACTGAATTCATCAAAGAAATTCCTCTATAATTACTTGGGTCATTGGAATTTCCTTTTTTGAAGAGAGGCAAAATTATATTTTTCTTAAAACTGTTTGGAACTTCTCCGCTATTAAAAATGAAATTGTATGAGTCCGCGAGTTTCTCAATAAATTCGTTTGATGCGTTTTTGAAGAATTCGTATGGAATGCGATCTTCACCCGGAGCTTTATTTGAACTGCATCTGTGCATTACATTTCTGACATCATGAACGGATATTTCTCTATCCAAAGCAGTATTTTCTAGATATGGTAGAGCATATTGAACTTGGGTAGAACTATTTTCTGAATTAAGAAGTCCTTCGAAATGAACACCTAACTCATTTGCATCAATTTGAATTTTGCTTGTAGTCTTTGATCCATTAATTATCTTCGGTATTTTCCAGAACGATCGAGTGTCTTTGATATTTTCGAGCGATAATGTTAGTATATCTGCCAAGAGAGCTTATGGCAGACGGCAAATGCCATGCTAAAATAAATTTTTGTTTATATAATTATGTAAATGTAAATTGAAATGTATTGCGATAAAAATGTGTATCTATCTATCTATCTATAAGCTCTCTTTTATACAGTGTCATATATGTATACACAAGCGACATGCCTTTCATATGTGAAGCCAATTATTAAGGTTCAGTATTAAATAGACTTTACTACTGAACCAACGTCTTTTACATATCTTAATATTCATAAATCCGGTTCTATGCAAGAAGTTTCGAATTATTATTAATTCAAATTCAATGCCAGGATTGATTCTTAGAAATTCCAGTGTAAAGATCCGTACGCTATTAGGTCTCTGTTCTGCGCATATGTAAGATCTTCGTTGGAATATTGCTGTGTGATATGGGATCCTTATTATCAAATACGTTCGTTGCGAATCGAAAGCATCAACAAAAAAAATCTCTCGAGTTGCTGTTTATCGTTTAAACTGGAATATCAATATACCTAGTTATGATACTAGATGTCAACTTCTTGGCCTTCAGTCGTTATATAACCGTTGTATATATTTTTCGGTAATGTTCTTTCGCGATATTGCATATGCCATATTATTTATCCTTTGCTCTTGTTCTTTATAAGTGTATAATTTCCGTCAAGACTGCTGCTATTAAGCTTTCTTTTTAATTTACCTCATCATCGTACTAATTATGGTTTTACTTTAATTGTACCCCTAGCACGGTGTTTCAGAGAGGCTAATAAAATTTAATTTAAAAAAAAAAACATTTTGATTTTTATAAATGCTGGTGGCTTAAGTTTTAGCCTTTGTCTTTCTTGGTCCAAATATATTCTATTTATTTATTTTTCTCTTCATTATTTCCTCTTATTTGTATATATATTTGAATTCTTAGTCTATAAGATTACATTATATAACTTGAAATATTAAAATATCTGCTTGATGAATAAATAAATAAATTAATATTTATAATTCCTTATTTTATTGTATGTTTGTAAATAATATTTTTTTAGTTTCTTTTAACTTTTAAAGAAGTGCACATTTGTCGGCGAGAAATGCAGACAATTTAATATAGTTTCGGTGAGCCTGTTAAAAACTGGTGGTCCACATACGCAAATGAATGTAGAATACATTTCTGTCGAAGGATTTTTAATTTTTGTCAAAAGTTCTTTGCAAATATGCTCGTTTAAGCGATTATTTTCCTCAGGTGGTTCGGAAAGTAAATGTGTGATTTTTAGTCTTTAAAAAAAATACTAACGGTAAGTTCTCTTTAAGTTATGTTATAAATACCTTTCGTCGGTTTTCATTATTTCTTCCAGGATTGTCTTGCACCAAATATCATTTTCGGTTTTATTGAAAAACAGTAATATCAAGTTTTCACTTTAAGGAGAAAAAATTGATGATACAAAAATATTTATCCAAGAGCTACATACATTTGTGTACTATTTTTGGCTAACAGATAATCTATTATGCGTAACATTGGTGTGATGCCACTTCCAGCTGCCAAAAGAGCAATTCTAGTATGTCCTACAAACTTATGAAGAAAAAGATTGCCTTTTGGTGGCGACACTATAATAATAATGCTTGATTTGTCTTGCAAATTTTTTATATAATTCGAAAGCAATCCTTTTTCATAAGTTTTTAAAAGGAAGTGCAAATCCATGATGCTGTCACTATTTACGGGCGAATACTTATTCGGCACGGGGGTGTAACTTCGAATAACTTCTTTTTCTTTAAAATAAAACAATGGAATAATATTAGCTTACAAATAATGCTTTCAAACTCACCTTCAATATAACAAGAAAAAGTGAGGTGATATCCAACTGGGGGTAACATTATTGTATTATTTTTACCTCGCAAAACCAACGCAAACGAATTATGATTAAAATTTCGTTTTTGTATTATTTCAAACTCGTAATTTTCTTCTAAGTGCTGATCAGTTAATTCATACGTTCCATATTTTGGCCATAAATCAGTTTTAGTCTTTCTGAAACTAATTTCAATCTTTCCTGATTCACTTGATATTTTAATGATGATTGGCGGCCAGATTATCTCTTCATACAATTCAAAGTTATGTTGATACCAACAATTTCCAATGCATGTGCTCACTTTAATACTTTTATCATTCTTTCTTTGAAGAATCAGGCCAGGATTACAATGTCGTTTTGTATAAAAATACAAAGTCAGATATGAGAGTTTTTGGATCCAATCGATACGAGGTATAACTTTGGTAGGTATTTTGTCTGCAGAAAACACGGGCTGATGTGGTAAAAGATCAGTTTTTAGAGGTTTAAAACAGAATGTATTAATTTTAACATGTTGGAGGGGGCCAATGAGACATTTTTTTAAAAGTTGGTCATAGTTAACCCAAGCATGCACTTCATCGAAAAGTCTTGATGCATCTTTTCCAACTCCGCGCATCAAATCTGCGGGACCTGTTCGAAATTTAGATTTTATTAAACAAAAATTAAGCTTATAAAAATGTAACTATAATGTTTTTGTAATTTAGTTTCGCTTATGATTATGGTTCATATAAAATTAATTTGACGAATTTAATAAAAAATACATTTGAACTAACCAGTAAGTAATCTATCGGCTTTTGATATAGTAAGACGTCAGGTTAAGCTATCCTTGTCTATGGTCGTCGTATGGATTTTAAACGTGCGAGATCACCTGGACAACCTAGTGTCCTTGGACTAAGATTGAGAAAATGGACAAATCCGCATGTGCGAATAAACGTACAAAAAGAATGCAAACTCCTCGCATTAAATTATTGCAAAAATATTGTAAATGTTCATAACCTATTGCAATCCATTATAGTGTGTCGCACTTAGCTTTTAAAAAATGTCAATTGGCATAAAAATTATGTGTGAATCATTGAACTCATATAACTTATTTCTAAATAAATTATGTCGTTTTTATTCGGGATCCGGAATCCCTTTCCGATACGGGATCCCAACTGAACACTTTTGTGTGATTCTGACGATTCTTTATTTTAATTAGATTGTATGTGGGAAAATAATTGTGTACGTGAAAATATTCAAATTCAAAAAAATATTTGTTGCACAAATTATGATACAAAAAATGACAAAAGTGGAGTTTGGTTCAAGTATATGAATGTGTGAGCGCTTCTGGTTCCGATTCTGATTTAAAATCCAGAAGCAAAATTCTCTTCTTTTCAAAATTGGAACTGTCATTTTTACTCAAGTGAACACTTTCAGAAGAGTCCGGAAGACTTCCGGATTGCCAAATAAAAACGACATTGGATGCAGAAAATAGTGAGGGAGAAAGCCATTTTATACGGCTAAGAGTTGATTAGAATATTACCTTTATTTTTTCAAACACCTGAGCCAAACAAAGAACTTTTAACTAGAAAGAACACTCAAAACAGGGAGCTTTTCGAAACCACTACACTTAAGTAAAGAAACGACATGTACCGACAGGTCTCTTCATGTCAGACTTCAAATTATAGACAGTACGGGAAACAGGAATTTAAATTATATAATGTTGGTGGTCAAGATTCCTATCTACAACTTCGTACCGACAGACAGGACAAGAGGACAAATTCAAATTATCAGTAGATTCAAATTAGCTAGTGTCAAATTATCGTGAGCCGACTGTAGATCTACATATATTTCACACGCAAATCAATAATTGATCGTATCAACGTAAACGAAATAAAATTCACCACTGGATCGTACGAACTTGCTCTTGTACCTACAATGTTGCCAAGCATTGACGCTGTTTAGTAGGTAGGGGTAGTATAGTTATCCTATGCAGGTTCAAGTCCGATGTAGATAAGATTACCTTGATTCTTAGTATAATGAATTTCCAAATGGATGATTCAAGAAATTGTTACATAGGTACCTACCTACAAATGTACATATATTTAAATCTAGGTTATGGATTTTAATTATGTAAGTAATAAGAGTAACATGTGGCTATCTGTTCTATCTATGTAGAACCTGGACATGTAAATATGGACATATAATAACGAAACTGAAGGATGTAGGAGGGTAGGTAGCATCGTTGCCACAAAGAAAATAATTTGAGGACCTTTACTTATATCGAGCATACATCGAAAATAGTTACGTGTGTACATATATAATGTGGTCGACGGAGCTTAACATAACACATTAAGTTACATTATGGAATCTCACCTCCAGGATGAAAATTCATGTACCGCGTTACATTGTATACATTTCCTCGAATTGCCATCCATGCGTCATCTTTGGTACAGTGTTTACTAAGTTCCTTACTACTTACTGCAATTACATTTCCATTTGTTCCTGACAAATCACACCCTGATTTTTCCAATCTTATCCAATCCATAAGAGAATGACCAGGCTTGAGTATACATTTATTTCTTGGATTTCCTTTAAAATTGGCATTTACATTTTGTATCTTTATTAGTTACTTCTAGTTTTATTTACCAGTTGCAGAACCTGTCAACTTTAATGAGTTTGGTGGCGGTTTCAATCTAGAAGGGTTATTTTCTGGCACTGACATAATAGCGAGCTTAAAAGAAAATAACAAACATTAAAATAGGTACAAACATACATAATTTTAGAAATTCAATGTTTTGTTTTTGGTTCCTAGTTCTAAGGTAAACATTCTAGGTATGAAACAAGTTTTGTTGCGAAAGTTTTTTTTACCACATGCATAATACAATGTCGTAAACCAATTCATATAGGGAATGAAAAGACGTAATATATATTCCATTCGACGTTTGTATATTATGTTGGCAAAACAATAATATAAATCAATGTATTTCTACCATTTTGCTTTAAGAACTATTTTAAAACACATATATTCGTTCATCTTATACCTATTTCAATTTTTTTTGCTAATAGTTTGACATTAATGTCGATTTCGTTTCAATAAATAGGATTCGCTACTAAAACCAATACTTTATTGCTTTGAAACGAACGATTAAGGACCGAATTTCTTTTTGTGACCGTGCGCTCCGTGGCAGCTTTAAAAAAACAAATATTCAATTCGTTAATACATCATTATTTTTTTTTTATTTTCAGATTCCGCCTCGGGGGAGTACCTAAATCCACTTGCACTTTTCTATTATTTGTTTACAAGAAGTTTTTAACAAGTTTTTTATTTTGTAATATTAATTTATTTTTTCTGTACACTGCCACAAAATAAAAATTCACAACCCTACATTTGAGAACTTCAAAACAAATATTGTAGTGTGTAAGAATCTGTGTACAAATCCGTTTTGAATCCGTCTCCAAAAATAGATTCAATACGGATCTGTTTTTACCAGAAAAAAATTGGCTTTAATTTGAACCGAATCTGATTTTCAGAACAAACGGCAGTTCGACGGCAGATCGAAGTTTTTATTGCTACGAAATCGACATAAGATTATATCTTATGGACTGTTACTACGTTTATATGGAGAATTGAATCGGTATTGAATCAGGATTTAGGTCCTTGTATACTTGAATCGGATTAAAATAGGATTACTCGATCCGATCCCACTAGAAGAGCTGAATCGAATTGAAAATGTCTTTATATACCTGAATCGAGGAATTGAAGAATCGAATTCACATCTGATTCTTGGTGTGTGTGTGTGCACCAATAGTGTTTTTTTGTGTTCAGTGGGTTTCTGTTTTCTTTGTATTTTTTTCTGTTGCATGTTTTTGTTGTGTATTCTGTAAACTCAAATTGTCACTTCGATTCTATTTTAATCCAATCTTCCGATCCCACGAGGCCATATACCTGAATCGAAATCTCAATTCGATTCGATTCGATTCCTCAATTCACTCATATAAACGGGGTATGTGAGGCAAAAGAGCTTTTGCATTTAATAGGAGAGTTAAGATCATAAACACAAATAAGCCACAATAAGGATTGGAAACCTTTGTACGTTTCACCCCCCAAAATCCATTTTTTACATTTCCGTATTAGTAGCTTTGAAACTCTATCAATGAATAGATGGGAAATCGAAAAGCAAAACAAAAACAAATTACAAGGGCTGTGTTCTCTATGGGTATATAGGAAGAGGAACAGAAAAGATTCTTGGGTGCGTTTTTCAATGGGTCATTTGGAAGAGGAACAGAAATGTTACTTGGTGCGTGTTTCAGCTTGTTGGCAAATGTCAAATGAAAGCAGAGGTTTCTGGGCTTTAAGTGATTAGTTTATGATCATAAACTAATAACTTAGGGACCAGAAAGTAGTAGTAGTAGTAGTAAACTTTATTGAGAATTCAGTTGTTTTTTTCTTCTTTTACATTCTTAGATATGTTACATTATTTGCACTTAAACTAGTTAATTGCCGACTTCGAATTGGTCAGGCTACACAGGTTTATGTTTTTTTATATATATTTATTTTAGTTTTTATAAGCAAGTACAATCTAAACCACAAGTTCTCTATAATATTTTATGTGTTCACTCAATATGAACCATACTTATATATAAGGGGTACATTAATATGAGAAAGGTGGGACAGTAAGAGGTAGAAAGAGATAATGTCATCAAGCCTCTTTACATTCGTATTAGCAATAATATTTATAAAGTGGCAACTTCTCAAACCTTCATTATTATTAAAAATGTGAAAATACTTTCGTCTCTCTTTAAGAAGAGGGAAACACGATAAGTTAGTAAAATAGGTATTATATATATATTAACCTAGAAAAGAAAATTTGGCACATTTTTTGGCAAAATCCTTTGTTAAAGATTGAACAAAGCAATCAAGACTGCATTAACATTAGAATTCGTTGCTAATCCATTTAAAGAAATTACCAATTGTAAGTAATATAAAGTTAAATAAATATGTAAATAAAGCATTAAAAATATTGTAATTTTAGAAAATAAAATTGAATTGTTCACCAAGAAGTTTTTGGAATTTTAAATTCTTGGTTTCAATGTTTATTGGTTGGAAGGTTCTCCGGTGCAGTAACATTATTTTATTTTAATTGGAGTATTAAGAACTTCAGTATGATGAATCGTACAGGACACAGTTGCGTTTCTAAAGGTTGCCGCTTACCAGATTCGGAAGAGATGGTTTCATGTGACAAGTGTAAGCGATGGTGGCGTTATTCCTGTCCCAAGTTCAACCAGGACTTATACACGACCAACGATCCATGGTATTGCGAGAAGAATGATTGTGTATTTCGAGAGGACGATCCAAAAGAAAT
This sequence comes from Philhelius pedissequus, assembly GCA_910595825.1. Lineage (NCBI taxonomy): Eukaryota > Metazoa > Arthropoda > Insecta > Diptera > Syrphidae > Philhelius > Philhelius pedissequus. The sequence goes on from OU343160.1 coordinate 108,667,713, forward strand.
AGGTTCTAGTGAAGGAATTAGTAAGGATCTTGAACAAGGTAATAGAGTAGAAGTAGAAGTAGCCACTGTAGATTTGTTAATAGAAGCTGCTGCGGTCGCTCAAGCAGCAGCCGCTCAAAAGGATGCGGAACTTCTTTCTCTGCGTAACGAATTAGAGGAAACCAAGCAGAAGCTGGCTATTGCTTCAGTCCCCAGCAAGTTACAAAGTCCTCCTAAAGTATCGCCCATTGTCAATCCATCAACATCCAAGCCATTTTCTGATGAACGGTTAGAAATGATTAAACAAATTCAAGCCAATCACCAGCCGCTTATAAAACGTTCTGCTCAACCACCTCAATCTACCCCGATTCGAGCTAATGCTGCGCATCATGATAGCTTCCAAGAGTCTACAATTCATCAATCCGATATGGCGAGTCTGTTAATTATTTTGAACAGAAGCAATGTGCAGGAGTTGCCAATATTTTCTGGGAGTAATAAGAGGGAATGGCCCTATTTCAAAGAGGTTTATAGATCGACGACCATTGAAAGGAAGTACAATGGGAAGGAAAATGTCGCTCGTCTTCGAAAAGCCCTTAAGGGGGAAGCATATCAACTGGTCAGTGACTGGCTGAAATATTCAACGGATGATGAGGCTATTATGGATTCCGTGCGTTCTATTTTTGGTCGCTCTGATGTCTTAGTGCATGGTTTAACGGCAGATCTACTCAAGCTTCCTGCTTTGAAATCGAAGTGCGATCCAAATTTACATTTATGGACGGTTAAAGTGATAGGGTTTGTTGCTGACTTAAAGTCAATGAACAGAGTTGATGACCTTTCAAATGGTTATGTGCTGACTGACCTGTCATGCAAATTAGGTGGTAGACTTTACCAGGATTGGCGAAAAAAGCAGTTGTCCAGCCCTAGAGCAACACTAGTAGACTTCGCAATTTTTCTCTCTCAGAAAGTGATCGATTTACCACCCGAGTTAGTGAAGCCTTTGGAAACGATTGTTCCGAAGAGAGCACAGTTGGCACAGAAAATTACAAACCGAGTGTTGACTCATCAGCCATTGCATATATCTACAGTTTTAAATATTTCGTGTGCTAAATGTGGAGGCAAAGAACATATTCTCAATGACTGTGAAGAGTTCAAATTAATGACGCCAGAGTCAAGATTAGCATTTGCGCGAGATCAAAAGATTTGTTTCCGTTGTTTGGACTCAGCTCAACATGATTGGAGGTCGTGTTCTAAGAAGAAGACATGTGGTATTTCCGGGTGCTTGGGACGACACCATCCTCCCTTACATCAATCACCTGTCCAGCAGAATAAAGAGTTAAACGTGACGGCCGTTCCATATATTCCTAATTCAAAATTTAATTCTTCCCATATAGCATAGAGAAACTAACATAGAGGCACGACTTCGGGGGTTTATTCTCTTTCACCCTACAAGCTAAATTGAGAGGATTTCCTCCGTTTCGACAAGCATGTGTTAGTTGCCCGTGCATTTTAAATGGAGCAGACACCAACACAGGCTTATCGAAACGGAGGAGTGCGCATTCCCAATTTTGGTAGATATGTTGACCTTATATATTTAAAATGGAAATCCGTTAAATTCAAAAATTGAAAAATGAATTGCTTTTTAGTTAAATTGTATTTTTAAAGGCCTTAATCAAACATAAAACATAGTAATAAAAGCTTTTCGTTGATTCTGGCTTACAAATTAAGCAATATTTATTAATTTTATGTTCAAAATGAAGAAAATCCAATCAAAAAGTAGAAGCAAACCATAGCATATTAATGCGTACGTGCCAAAATTCCACCACAAGAAAAGACCAGTTTACTCAATTTGAGGTGAGTATTTTGACAGATGACAAAACAATAAAAAAAAAGATATTCATTTCAAAACAAATATTGGAAGTGCGCGAGTTTTATTTTATTTATTTTGTATTTTGTCCTGTAATTTAATTTTAAAATATATTGTTTCGTCAGTTGCTAGTGAAAATTCCGATCCATCCATACGTTCTACGAAAATATTAACTTAAAAAGAATACTTTCGTAATTTAACTAATTCTTATCTTCCATCATACCAAACCATTCTTAATCTTCCCGAAGTCATTGGTAAAGCTACTTTGAAAACAAATTTCGTTAAGCATCTTGTATTGGCTCACAGTAAAAACAATGTTAAACCAATTGAACGCATGAGAATGCCTTGTTTACAGCAGAAATCCACCAAGAAATGGAGCACATGCGATTGACTAAAATGTATCACATCCACGCATTTAGTTCGTGGCAATTGCTTTTGTGTGATCAACTCGAATAGAACTGGTAAAACCTGGTGTTATTTGCCTCCATGTTGAGTTTCCGTCTAGAATCGAAAGGCATTCTGCCGACCTATGGTCCAGTTGGTATTATAATCGCACCATCGTCCGTTTAGGTTGAGAGTATTTCTCGTCATTGTCGACGCATTTTGGCTAGCACAACACCAAAAATTAGAATTGTCCCAGCATATGGACTTCGAAACAACGAAGATGTTAAAATTGAACTGCTTAATGGGTGTGGTGTGCTTGTAATTACACCACCGTGCGGCAGCGTTTGCTCGAGGTCAACGAGAAGGAAAACTTGCTCAACATACGCCAAGTAAAACTTAAGTTATCGATGGTTTGGACAGCATAATGAATGAGAATCCCGAGTTTGATAAAACCCTCTTCAAGCTTATCTCTCCAGTTCTTCAAGATGAAAAGATTCCATTTCAACTGGTGGTCACTTCCAAGATATGGACTCGGTGATTTATTAATTTTGTAAGGATTGCTAATCAGCCTTTGTTGTGCATTGCAGACTATTTAGAAGCTGCAGTCTATGCCAAGGCTAAAGTTTCCATTAAATTGCAAAGTAACTCCGAAAAGATGTCGGTTGTTATGAAATGTTTGGATAAGTGCGCATATCAGTTGGAGCGTTGTGCAGTCTTGTGCAATTCGGCAGATGAAGTACTTGAAGTTGAGAGATGCTTGCGCGAATCCGGATACATGTGTATGGTTTATACGCATCAAATGCCAGCTGATAGTACCGATATGATCAAGGAATGGAAGGAGAAGGTAAGTCTCATAGTATAGTATAGTATAGTATAAAAAACAAAAACTCCTGCTTTTTCTCCGTCATTATTAAATAAAATGCAAGACTGGATCGCACGAACTTGCTGTTGTAGCTAACAACCTTAATGTATCTAACCATTAAAGCTATTTAGTAGTTATGTAGTCTAGTTATCCTATGCAGGTTTAAGGCCGATGTAGTTAAGATTACTTTAATTCTTAGTATAATGAACTGTCGGATATATGAGTAAAGGAATAGTTACTTAGGTAAATACCAATCTACAAATGTATATTTAAATCTTTGTTATGGATTTGAATTATGTAAGTTACGATATTAAAATATACATAAATATATATATATTTATGGAAGCTAAGTATGTAAACATGTGCATATAATAATGAAAATGAAGGATGTAGGTGGGTAGGTAGCTATATGCATATAACTTTATAATTTAGGTGCAATCTGCATACATAGGATTCATGTGATTCTTAGACACAAATTATTTAATATAGAATACGAATAGCTTTTGAACTATATCTTTGGAACGGGATGTCGAATAAAGGTGAGCGATATCTTTTTAGAATCAGCACTTCATACTTTCAAAGGAAGCATCAACATTTTTTGCAAAGAAGTTGTATTAAAAAAAATAGCTCCAGGAATACGCATACATTATTCTAAATATGCGTATTTCAAGAGTGATTTTTTGCAATAACGCTTCTACATAAAAGCTTTTGATGCTGATTTTTAGAGTATCAAGAGTAGATTACAAAAAGGTATCAACCAAGTTTTTAGGATAACCCGTTCCAAAGATACACTTCAAAGTATTTTCAGATTATGTATTTCAAGGTGAACAGTGAATAGTTTTTGAACTATATCTTTGGAACGGGTTCTCCAATAAAGGTGAGCGATATCTTTTTCGAATCAGCACTTAATACTTTCAAAGGAAGCATCAACATTTTTTGCAAAGAAGTTGTATTAAAAAAAATAGCTCCAGGAATACGCATACATTATTCTAAATATGCATATTTCAAGAGTGATTTTTTGCAATAACGCTTCTACATAAAAGCTTTTGATGCTGATTTTTAGAGTATCAAGAGTAGATTACCAAAAGGTATCAACCAAGTTTTTAGGATAACCCGTTCCAAAGATACACTTCAAAGTATTTTCAGATTATGTATTTCAAGGTGAACAGTGAATAGTTTTTGAACTATATCTTTGGAACGGGTTGTCCAATAAAGGTGTGCGATATCTTTTTAGAATCAGCACTTGATACTTTCAAAGGAAGCTTCAACATTTTTTGCAAAGAAGTTGTATTAAAAAAAATAGCTCCAGGAATACGCATACATCATTCTAAATATGCGTATTTCAAGAGTGATTTTTTGCAATAAGGCTTCTACATAGAAACTTTTGACGCTGATTTTGAGAGTATCAAGAGTAGATTACAAAAAGGTATCAACCAAGTTTTTAGGATAACCCGTTCCAAAGATACACTTCAAAGTATTTTCAGATTATGTATTTCAAGGTGAACAGTGAATAGTTTTTGAACTATATCTTTGGAACGGGTTCTCCAATAAATGTGAGCGATATCTTTTTCGAATCAGCACTTAATACTTTCAAAGGAAGCATCAACATTTTTTGCAAAGAAGTTGTATTAAAAAAAATAGCTCCAGGAATACGCATACATCATTCTAAATATGCGTATTTCAAGAGTGATTTTTTGCAATAAGGCTTCTACATAGAAACTTTTGATGCTGATTTTGAGAGTATCAAGAGTAGATTACAAAAAGGTATCAACCAAGTTTTTAGGATAACCCGTTCCAAAGATACACTTCAAAGTATTTTCAGATTATGTATTTCAAGGTGAACAGTGAATAGTTTTTGAACTATATCTTTGGAACGGGTTCTCCAATAAAGGTGAGCGATATCTTTTTCGAATCAGCACTTAATACTTTCAAAGGAAGCATCAACATTTTTTGCAAAGAAGTTGTATTAAAAAAAATAGCTCCAGGAATACGCATACATTATTCTAAATATGCGTATTTCAAGAGTGATTTTTTGCAATAACGCTTCTACATAAAAGCTTTTGATGCTGATTTTTAGAGTATCAAGAGTAGATTACCAAAAGGTATCAACCAAGTTTTTAGGATAACCCGTTCCAAAGATACACTTCAAAGTATTTTCAGATTATGTATTTCAAGGTGAACAGTGAATAGTTTTTGAACTATATCTTTGGAACGGGTTGTCCAATAAAGGTGAGCGATATCTTTTTAGAATCAGCACTTGATACTTTCAAAGGAAGCTTCAACATTTTTTGCAAAGAAGTTGTATTAAAAAAAATAGCTCCAGGAATACGCATACATCATTCTAAATATGCGTATTTCAAGAGTGATTTTTTGCAATAAGGCTTCTACATAGAAACTTTTGATGCTGATTTTGAGAGTATCAAGAGTAGATTACAAAAAGGTATCAACCAAGTTTTTAGGATAACCCGTTCCAAAGATACACTTCAAAGTATTTTCAGATTATGTATTTCAAGGTGAACAGTGAATAGTTTTTGAACTATATCTTTGGAACGGGTTCTCCAATAAATGTGAGCGATATCTTTTTCGAATCAGCACTTAATACTTTCAAAGGAAGCATCAACATTTTTTGCAAAGAAGTTGTATTAAAAAAAATAGCTCCAGGAATACGCATACATCATTCTAAATATGCGTATTTCAAGAGTGATTTTTTGCAATAAGGCTTCTACATAGAAACTTTTGATGCTGATTTTGAGAGTATCAAGAGTAGATTACAAAAAGGTATCAACCAAGTTTTTAGGATAACCCGTTCCAAAGATACACTTCAAAGTATTTTCAGATTATGTATTTCAAGGTGAACAGTGAATAGTTTTTGAACTATATCTTTGGAACGGGTTGTCCAATAAAGGTGAGCGATATCTTTTTAGAATCAGCACTTGATACTTTCAAAGGAAGCATCAACATTTTTGGCAAAGAAGTTGTATTAAAAAAAATAGCTCCAGGAATAGGCATACATCATTCTAAATATGCGTATTTCAAGAGTGATTTTTTGCAATAAGGCTTCTACATAAAAACTTTTGATGCTGATTTTGAGAGTATCAAGAGTAGATTACAAAAATGTATCAACCAAGTTTTTAGGATAACCCGTTCCAAACATACACTTCAAAGTATTTTCAGATTATGTATTTCAAGGTGAACAGTGAATAGTTTTTGAACTATATCTTTGGAACGGGTTGTCCAAAAAAGGTGAGCGATATCTTTTTAGAATCAGCACTTCATACTTTCAAAGGAAGCAAATGCAAGAATTTCAAATGAAGGATGTAGGTGGGTAGGTAGCTATATGCATATAACTTTATAATTTAGGTACAATCTGCAATATGCATACATAAGATTCATGTTATTTTTAAAGACACATGTGTATATATAAATGTATGAGGTCGTACGTTTTATGTAGTATTCAGTGACGTACCCAAAGATTATTAAAAACGGAATAATAATGAGGTATAGAAATAAATGGATAATACATATAATTAAATGGTTTTATATTGCTTAGTCTTTATAGTTTGAGGCAAAACAAATATGCAATTTGAATTCTTTAAGAATATATCAAAAAAAAAATCAAAAATCGTTGGAGCGGTTTATTAATAAATTAATTTTTTATGTATAAAATTTCGAAAACATTTTAAGATCTTATTAATACACATATAAAATTCAAATTAAAAAAAAATTCTGTTACTAGTTTTTGAAAAATCGATTTTTCAATAAAAATTGTATTTATTTTTTAAAAATCGAAACATTTTTTTTTTTGAAAATTTGGTATGAAGTTTTATTAACAATTTTAGGGAACATTTGTATAAAAAAAATTATTTTATTCAGTTCATTCAATGTTGAGAAAGTCGAAAATATGAAAAGTGGTTCTATGGGAAGTGCCGTTAATAAGTACGAAAAAAAATTTAGAACTGCACCAAACAATTTTCGATCTTGTGGTTGATACATTCGTAATAAAAATTACAATCAAACATGACATTACGATCATAGAAAACAGCAAAAAGTGCTTCCCTCAATTTCGTCTGTCTCTTTAAAAAAAAATATTGATTTCCAAAATAACTGAACTAAATACTTCATACGATGTAGGCCGTCATACATTTATATATACATAATTATGTATCTTTAAAAATCACATGGATCTTATGTACATATGCATATTGCACTTAAATTATAAATAATACAGTGAGGGTTTCGGTTACCTTTTTTTATTCAAAACATTCTCTTCGGTATATATATACATATTTATTTAACTTATGAAACATTAACGACCATACATAATATATATTAAATTATTCTAGTAATCAGTACGTAAATATTTTTTTATAATTCTATTCTTATTAGAATGTCTTACACAATTGGATGAATGTTATCTGTTTTTGTTTTCAAGTTTTAGTTCTTCGTTTCGATTGAAATATGTTCTGGGAATTGTTGTACACATATAAAAGTTTAATTAAGAAATAATTTCCCATTGATTCAAGTGGACTCAGGAATGCAGAATCTGGCTGCAAATTTTGTAAATGGCTTCGCCAACGCCGGATTTGTACTGGACAAGCTTTTGAGCGAGAATGGCAACAACTGACTGTACAGCAACAGCTCATTCATTGCTTTCTGATTAAATTGAACAACAATTGCTTCATGCGTTTTGGTACAATTATGCGACTAAGAATTTCTTTACGCTGGATCGAATCGTTCCACCTTCATCGATACTGGGCTTGCTTTACTTGGGAAGACGGAAAGCCACCGAAACTGTTATGAACGATCTGGAAGTTGTGGCTTCACAAGTCTATATGGCCACTGCAATGGAGACATTTGTCCATGCGCTGCAGGAACTGGAAAAACTCCCACTCCGCCAAAGCAAAATTTTCCAATGTGCCATATAATCCATTGGTACATACAAACAATAAACCGCCATATAGCTGTAGGTAAGTTAATTGAAACTTTACACAAAAATAAAATGTTATATTTAACTTCTAACTCCCAACAGTTCCTTCATCTCCATGGCAATCGAATTCTCCAAAGAGAAAGCATTGCCAGTAAAAGAAATATTCCGTGCTTCAAAGCAACTCCCACCGGATGTAAGAATAGTGTGATACATAATCTTTTGTAAATATAACATTTCGTAATATTAAATCTTTTCTACTAACAATGTGATCGAACACAAGAGCAAGTACATACGATCCAACCGTGCATTTAATTTATTTATAAAAAATATGGAAACAATTTGCCGCAAGCTTTTACTTTCCGATGAATTTCCATATCAGGAACAACGCAAATATTTATCAACCAACAAAGAGGTAGAACTACTCAACGACGAAAAATGAAAAGAATTCATAGTAAGTATAATAAGTTAAGTTTTTTTTTTGTTTAATGGATTGCTAGTATATTTTATTATAATAAGTTATGTTATAAAAAAATTAATTACTATAACAAATTTACTAAAAATCAATAAAATCATTTTTTTGTGATCTAGAATTATGGATTTCCTTTTTCCAAATTTTACACTTTAAAAAAATCCAACCCGAAATTTTAATCAAACTTGATATTCCGTCTGTCTCTCTATCGGTCGATATAAATATGTATATCCATTTCTTCTACCTAATTATATTTCATTTTTACGCATAATAATGACTAAATTAGATACATACACATGTTTTTGCTATCTACGTCACTGAATACCTACCTACTTACAGTATATACTATTACTATCTAGATTTAAACATAAATTTGTAGGTATGTAGGTACCTAAGTAACTATTCCTTAAATCATCCATTCAATCCATTTTACTAAAAACTTACCTACATATTTGGACCTACCTACTAATAGCGTCAATGTTTAGCTACATTCAAAAATATTCGAATTTAGTTTAAAACTAATAAATAAAAATGAAAAATAGAAACTTGAAGTTATCAATTTGGATCGGGCCAGAGCAAATTAAATTTATAAACTTTAAACTTTAAATTTATAAATTTGACTATTCTTTTAATTTCCATTTCAAAAATAATAAATTACGTACAAAACGTAATATCTGATATCTAGGTCACTGAATAGGTACCAACCTACATACATTATGTACTAGGTGGACTCTGAAATTTATATAAATATATATCTTTAACAATCAAATGAATATTATGTATATTAAAACTATCATATAAAGTTTTATATGCATATATGGATCTACCTAACCAAAACCATCCAACACTTTCATTATACATTATTATGTACCTACATATTTATATACCTAGGGTCCATATACATACATATGTATGTAATGTAGGTACATTTTACCATCCCAATTTACAGAATTAAAATCCATAACATAGATTTAAATATACATTTTTAGGTAGGTGCCTAGTAACTATTTCCTGAAACATACAATAATTCTATTCATTATACAAAGAACTTACCTACATCGGTTTTAAACTTACCTAATGATAATTGGACCTACATACTAACAGCGTCATAGCTTAGTTACATTAAAGAAAACTCGAAATTTAAAACTAATAAATCGGCCCTATCACAGAATCCATCGCAATCGAAAATCTACTGCGAATCCTGAAAAATCTATCATAGCATCCATTAGTAGTCGAAAATCATAAAATCGGATTTCATAATCTCTAAATATTTACAGATTGTTTAGTTTTTATTTTACATAGTTTTTGTGGGAAATTTGCTGCGTGTGAATCCAATTTCAATGAAACTGCTTGCGTATGCCATGGAGCCTTGTGTTTTGATTCAGTTCAATGGAGAAATATCTGCTGCAGTCAATGAGACCGATGACGACACACACACCAACACCGACGACGCGAAGCACAGGCGACAGCTATTGCAGATGATTCTGCCTCACAAACTGCAAGACACCACATCATCCACCTCTTCCAATATTGAAATAAAAAAGGATCATAATAATTAACATTGATTGTGTTCTTGTCAAAATTGTGATCTTGTTCTATTCTTCATAATGTTCTATATATCTCTGTGAGCAGCAAACTTATTTGTAATAAATAATAATAATAATTTTAATTATTTTGTGTTGTCATTAATACAATATTTATATATATATATACATGTATATGATTCTTTGTTTATTTTCGGGAATGTTTGTTCAACTTCACCTTTAAAAAAAACGGTTTAATTTTAAAAACACGAAAGAACTACTTTTAGATAGCAATTTTTCTAAATAATTGTTTGATTATAAAATTATTGAAAGGATTTAGAAGCTGAGGTTAATTTACACTCAGAACAGTTACAATCATCGAAATCAAGCAAGTAGTTTGGAAATTAGAGCTTTGCGTAAGTACTGATTTCAAGATTTTTCTTGATATCAGTAGAAATTTCTTGGATTTGCTACTTTGGACAAGCTGTCATTTCCAAAGTACTTGCTTGATTTCGATGATTTAAACTGTTGTGAGTTTTAATTTATGTCAGCTTGTAAATTCTTGAAACCGTTTTCAATTCGAGCAAATATTTCAAAAAATTTGCATCTGAAAGTAATTTTGTAATTTTTCATTTTTTTTAAAACACGAAGAAACTACTTTTAGATAGCAATTTTTCTAAATAATTTTTTGAATTTAAAATGATTGCAGGGATTTAGAAGCTAAGGTTAATTTACACTCAGAACCGTTACAATCATCGAAATCAAGTAAGTAGTTTGGAAATTAGAGCTTGGCGTAAGTACTGATTTCAAGATTTTTCTTGATATCAGTAGAAATTTCTTGGATTTGCTACTTTGGACAAGCTGTCATTTCCAAAGTAATTGCTTGATCTCGATGATTTAAACTGTTGTGAGTTTTAATTTATGTCAGCTTGTAAATTCTTGAAACCGTTTTCAATTCGAGCAAATATTTCAAAAAAATTGCATCTGAAAGTAATTTTGTAATTTTTCATTTTTTTTTTAAACACGAAAAAACTACTTTCAGATAGCAATTTTTCGAAATAATTATTTGATTATAAAATAATTACAAGCATTTAGAAGCTGAGGTTAATTTACACTCAGAACAGTTGTACCATGATTCCGACACCGCCACCTCCAAGTTACGTTCAAGATTCCCGCTAAAATCCATCGGATGAGGAAAAAGTTGTGCACTATGCCTTGGATACTCCCTTGTCTGAGCTTCCTAAAAGTGTGTTCCTTTAAATTGATCCTGTTTTGCCAAATGCAATCATCGTTATAATAACTTGACACAAATCGGAACCGAAAGTTATTTTGTTTACGTTGGGAAAGCGACAAGAACGTATTTGTGAGGTAATGACCACACCGATAATATTCAATGAACCCTGCAAAACTTATAGAGTTTATAGAATGCTTATGAGCGAAATTGCAAAAGATTTTGGATATTCAGGTACATTTCATTTAAAAACAATATTTATAAAAAATTTATTTTTACGATGATAGAGTAAACAAGAAAAATGGGTCCCGCAATTGCGTCTATCTGTCTGTCTGTAGATAAATCTACAGCCTAAACGGGGGAAGCGATTTTCTTTTAACTTAGTACTTAAGAGTTTTAGTTGATTGTCCCAACTAGATTTTTGAATCGCTTTTTTAGCCCCAAAAATAACGGCTCTTGCCATAAAATTGTGTCTTCAACCTTAATTATCTCGAAAACGGCTGTTGCGATTTTGATAACAAATCTGTGCACTACTATACACAGTATACATTATGGTTCAACATATTTGTTTAATATATATTTTGTTACCTGCCATACAACTATTATTTGATTTTCAACTTTTGTATTTTTTTTTCAATTTTTGTATAGGATGTCCTTCTAATTCTTAATAATAAATTAAAAAAATTGATTTCTAGATTTTAATCATACTTGACATATAGAGCATAGGGAACATAAAAAAGTGAAGTTGCTGCAATTTCTTCAAACTATAGGTATATCTTATATACTAGAGAAAGTAGTTGCACGAGGAGGAGATAAGAAACTTAAATCAGAGTAGGATTCTATGTTAAAAGTAGAATCTATTCTTTGTGACGAGAAAAAACATTTGAGGTTTACTGCGTGGAATTTACATGATGCAAGTAAAAATAATTTGTATTATAAAACATAAATGTAATCAGATATTCTAATTAAAAACTACACAACTGTTTTTAAACAACTTTAAATATCTCGAAAACGATACGTTAGGAAATAATTTTGATATCAGATTTAGACTTGCGTACGTTCCGTTTTTACGAGGAGGTAGTTTAAATGTTTTCGTCTTAGGTAATGCCATTTTAATTAAAACCATTTACAAATGCATGCATAATGATTTTTCGAAGACAAATTACTTTCCATTTTGAATGGCAAATTAAAATATAATAGAAAGTAAGGTCTTTAAATATTGACCTATTCCGCCAAATAGCTAAATGCGCTACCTATAGGTTACAAATAAAATAAATCTATTATTATTAATTCCTTTAAAATTATTCCCAATCAAAACCACTGTCTTCACTTTTCTGGAAAAACATCCAATTATTTATATTTCAAAATAGTAAATTCGATAGTCTCTTTTGTGAACAACAGCTTTTATCTATACTATTTGTTTTATTTCGTTTTTTTTTACATAAAATGTGAAATATGATTTCTTAAACCGACTCAAATTAATAAAATTCAAAACCTCGTTACAATATCATCTTATGCACCTTTGTATTTATTCAAATTCTGTTTTACAGAATTTAGTTCCCATCCTTTTCACACGCTTTTATTCTCCATAAATGCACAATATCGTCCGGCTTTTCTACTCGTAGAGAATTTTGTTATACATACGTTCATACTTATTTGAATATTTAAGTTGTAAGTACTTGCGTTGTAAAAATATTGGTATTACAATGCTGATCAAGAAGTGTTGTAAATGATGATGATGATGATTACGTTGCTGGTCATTTATTACAACTACTCTTGGCTAAATGCTTTTGCAGTGCCTGTGGAATGGAATCTTTCATTTTGGAATTATTACCCTGTCCAAGAAGCGATGGCACTAGAAGTTTTCCTTCTTGTATCTGTTTGAACTTCATCATAAGATCAAAGTTGATGTGACCACTAACAATAGTCTTTTCTGAAAAAAAAACTGAAAATAAATTTCAATTTCAAACAAAATAATATTCAAAAATAAGAAATTCTATAATTTACTAAAAAGGATAAAAAACTTACTTGTATTCTGGATGATTAAGAACTTCCTCTCTCATCCATGTGGCAGTTGTTGTGAATTCTCCAGATGCTCGTTTTTGTATCAAACGTAAGTACTGCTCAATGGTACACTGGGTATCGGCATCGACTTCCATCGATTGTAGGTAACCTTTGATTGGTGGAATGAGTCCTGGAAAGCCATCAGTTTAAGAAAAGAATTGCATTTAAATTAAAATTAAGATTTGAGAGAATGAAATTTTTACAAATTACCTTTCCATTTATGATTTCATCAATAGATAATCGATCATATTCATCGGGACAACATCCGTGTCCATTTACTTGTTCTCCGCATGGTTTTCTGAATTGATTTTCTAAACCAGAATTTTTCCTTCCGACAAGCATCGCGTTTTTGTGCTGTTTGCATATTTTCATCTACCTTACTAATTGGAATTAGGAAATCCAATTGATAGGAAAGTATGACTCTAGTTAGAATGACAACGAAGCACACAAATGCTGCATTTTCAAAATCTGTCATCTGAGCTTCGCAGGGTAGGAATTCAACACGCCAACCAATCGACGAATTTGGTGGCGGTGCTTTGAAACGCATTGTCTGCCAGTTGGTCGATTGAATGAACAAAGATACTGTATCACTGATGAATAGATGAGCAACGTGTTGTGCTAATAGATGATCAATTTCTCCACTACGCAAGCGTTGGTAGACAGCTTCATCATAAACTAAAGGCACATCATTGTATCTGCAAATACAAACAAAAAAATACAATGTTAAACATGAAGGCATAGAATATAACTCCAAGTCTATACCTTTCACCTTCTGGCGATAGGAACGAATCAATGGAATCATATCTCGGCTTTAGAATTCTAAATTTGTTTTCTTTAAGAGGCTTCAAACCTCGTTCTTCTTCGGTACGACAATCGACAGATGCACTTATAACATTCCAACGACAATCCGATTCTGTTAGATAGCCTCGATATATGGGCGAAGCGGCAGTTAGAGCCAGCATTATAGGATATAGTGGTGTCAATTGATCGTACAATATTCTTGCTTCGACTATGTTACAAGCTTGGAAAGTCAGCTGAAGGCAGCAACAACCCATCCCAAAGCCCATAGCATCAAGATGCACTATATCTGGTTCACCAGCAGGACTATCAGCAACGGGAATTGTTGTATTAGCATCCTTAAAAACTGTAACAGAGCAATTATACATATTTAAAAATAATTATGTCTCCCTTCCTACAAAACAAACTATGTACCTTTTAGCTTTATTTCTCGTTAATGTCTTAAAACGAGGATGTCCTGGATATATAGCCTCATCTGGCAAGTACAAAGATCGAGCCGCACCTTTTATATCATCAGGATTTGGACTACAAATAGGATGTGTAAACGATGGGAAACCAAGACGTGGAAAATTTGTAATCGACATTACACATTCGTCTGGCTTGAGCAGTTCAGAAACTTCTTCACGGCGGTTTCTCATATTTGCTTCGACAAGATTAAAATGCGCCAGCAAACTTCCAAATGGTTTGCCAGGCGTACCTTCGATCATTTAACCTCCATATTCGGGTCGCCATAGGGATTTAACGCCGTTCTGATCAGCAAGTTCTTTTGCATTTAATTTTTCAAGGATTTCTTGGGCTCTCAGTGAGACCCTTGCCACTTTATTTTGTTCATCAAATTTAACAATTATATATTCAACCTAAAAAAAAAGACATGTAGTTATATATTTCTTTTATTGAAATAAAGAATAATTAAATAAATATGAAATGAAACTTACCAAAAGTGAAAAACAAACTATTAATTAAGTTTTGGTAATTAGAAATGTCAGACAGACTTTTGACAAACCAACAACAAAAAAAATTATCTGTCAGTTTGAGCAAAAGGGTTTTTAATCCACCACTCACATGTATTCACGGATAGGAAAAAATGAGTAATTTAAGAGAGTTTTCTCTTACTCAACTCAAAAAAAAATTGCGGGTGTTTAAGGCAAGGGGGGTACGAGTCGCGCCTCTATGTAATTATTTTCTCTATGCCATATAGGTTCAGAGATGCCTGTATTATTTAAAATAGCTCCTATACGTCTTTATGGGACTAATGAAAGGTTTGTTGATACCTTTGCATTTTTAGATGATGGGTCATCCTTAACAATGATGGAAAAGGATCTATTTGATGAGCTTGGACTCGAAGGTCATCCTGAAAACCTGACTCTTCAGTGGACGAAGGGTGTATCTAGAAGAGAAGAGTCTATTAAAACTACTTAAGCTGTTTCTAGTGTTCAAAATCATAAACTCCATTTTTTTGAGAAATGTGTATACCGTGAAAGGGTTGGAGCTTCCTACCCAGTCGACGAATACTTCTGAATTAAAGAGACTATATTCTCATCTTCGTGGACTTCCACTTGTAGATTTGGTTGAGGCAAAGCCTAAGATCTTAATTGGCTTAGATCAGGCGAAGTTCCTTATGGGTCGTGGCCAGAGACATGGTATTGATGAAGAGCCGTGTGCTTTGAAAACTCTCCTAGGGTGGATAGTTTATGGTAAGTCTGCCCCACGATCAGAGCAGCCTGTTTTCATGAAGTTTCAAGACCAGCTATGCGATTTTTATTTCACGACGCTATTAAGTCTGAAGATGAACTTCACGAACTTGTAAAACGCCACTTTACAACGGAGGAATTTGGTGTTATGCCACCTAAAGGTGAGTTGGTTAGTAAGGAAGTTAGCCGAGCCCTAAACATCATGGAGAGTACGATTAAGTATGAGAATAACCGTTATGAAAAATTGGATTATTATGGGATGCTGATGATGTTAAGCTCCCTGATAGTCATTCGATGGCTTTTAACCGATTAGTTCATCTGGAGAAGTCGCTGAAGAAAAACCACACCTTTTAGAGTGGAAGAACAACCATATGTTGAATCTTTTATCTAGAGGCTATGCTAGAATAGCTTCTGAAGAGGAGCTTAAGAAAAATTGGCCAAGAGTATGGTACCCACCCACATTCGTTATTGAGAATCCAAACAAAATCCCGCCTAAGCCAAGAGATGTAGCTGACTTTGCAGCAAAAGTGCGTGGTATCTCATTAAATACGCACCTTTTGAAAGGCCCAGATAACCTGGTTTCTCTTCACGCCGGTATATTCAAGCTTCGAGAACGTAAGATTGCCGTAAACGCTGACGTAAAGGAAATGTTCCACCAGATTAAAATAAAACCCGAAGATCAACAATGTCAGCGTGTTCTCTGGAGGAATGGAGATACATACAAGGTTCCTACAGTTTACATCATCGAAGTCATGATGTTCGGTCCAAGGTGTTCTCCTACATGTGCCCAATTCGTAAAAAACCTGCATGCTAACAAGTTCAAAGATGAATTACCAGAGGCTGTAGATGGTTTAGTTAACCGAACCTATGTTTATGACTACTTCAACAGCCATGACACTGTGGAGCTGGCTTTATCAGTAACTAAAGATGCGATCAAGATTTGTAAATCGATGAGTTTCGAATTGGTAGGCGTCCAATCAAATAGCATAGAATTCTTGAAGCAGATTCCAGAGAACAATGTTAATGCTAAACTAATCAGCATGGATCCAAGCGAATCTGAGACCCATATAACTAAAATTTTGGGGTTATTCTGGCATCCTAGTTCCGATCTATTAACTTACAGGGTTTCAGATGATGGTTTATTAAAGAAGATGATACAAGAAGAAATTTCGATAACCAAACGAGAAATACTTAAGACAATCATGAAAATTTTTGATCCCTTAGGCCTGATCTCACTTTATATTATCCGAGGGCGAATTATACTGCAAGAAATTTGGCGAGAAGGGTCCGATTGGGATGATCCTATCTCGAAGCATCTAAAGGAACAATGGTTGGAATTCATCATGCATCTGATGAGTATTGAAAATCTGAAGGTTCCCCGCCTATATGTTTCATGGTCTCCTATCGATTCAGAGCCTACGTTAATAGTTTTCGTGGATGCTTCCGAGAAAGCTTTTGCCGCAGATTCATACTTCGGCTTTCAAAGAGATAATGACATTGAAGTTTCTCTGGTTATGGCGAAAGCTAAGGTTGCACCAGTAAAGAAGCTATCTGTACCACGCTTAGAATTGCAAGCTGCTGTTCTAGGCGTGCGTTTAGCGTCAACCATCAAAGCTTCTCATTCGATCTCTATCCACAACATTATTTTCCTCTCAGATTCAAAGACAGTTCTATCTTGGATCAACTCTACGGACTACAAGTTCCCATCATTTGTCGCAGTAAGAATCGGGGAAATCTTAGATTCAACCACAGCCCGACAATGGTATTACGTGAGCTCTGCAGATAACGTGGCCAATGATGGAACAAAATGGAATGACTCTTTTGTGGGAAATTATGAAGGAAGGTGGTTTAAAGGGCCAGATTTTCTCAAAGAACCTTTTCAGCTTTGGCCTATTAAACCAAGTCAATCGGACGACCTAGTAACTATCAATGGTGAGGCAGAGGGTGGTATTATGATTCATGCTAGCCCCTCAAAGGCTTCCTTCCTCGTTTATGATGAGATAAGGCCACGCTTTCAAGCGAATTGGGGTTCTTCAGTAAGAGTGATTGCGTTTCTACTACGGGCTAAGGACCTTTATTTTAAGAAGAGTATTGAAAAAACACTATTCATCAGTCCATCTGAATATCATCGGACAGAGGATTGGTTGTTCAGGAGGATTCAGCAGGACGCTTTTTTAGATGAATTAAATTCTTTGCAGACCAGAAAGAGGGTGGAGATCTCTAGCTCACTTTACAGTTTGTCTCCGTACTTGGATGACGAGGGCACTATACGCATGAGCACAAGAGCTCAAAAGGCGCTTATCTCTTATGCTTCACGAAATCCTGCAATTTTACCGAAGAGTCACCCTCTAGTTAACATATTTATACAATACCATCACGTTCGAAACTTTCACACTGGGACGGCTGCGATTATAACAGATATCCGAGAACGGGCATGGATTGTAAGCATCAGAGCTGCAGTCCTGAAAGTCAAATCTCGATGCAATATGTGCAAGCTTATCAGAGCCAGACCCCAAACTCCAATGATGGGACAACTTCCGGTAGCTCTTGTGTCTTTTGAATCGAGGCCATTTACACACGTGGGTGTAGATTGTTTTGGTCCGCTCCTTGTGAAATTTGGAAGAGGAGCCGTGAAGAGGTATGGCATGATTTTCACCTGCCTCACCTTTAGAGCTGTACAGATTGAGCTCCTAAATGATCTTTCATTACACCAATGCAATATGGCAGTCCGCCGATTTATTGTAAATCGAGTCATGACCAGGTTTTTTTATAGTGACAATGGTCTAAATTTTATTGGCACAAAAAACCTTATAGAAAAGGATGTAAAAGACATGGAAGAAGCCTTAAGTGAGTATGCCGCGAAGTATGAAGATATCGTATGGCGATTTATTCCTGCTTATTCACCGTGGATGGGTGGAGCGTGGGAGAGGCTTATTCGGTCAATAAAGTACACAGTTGAATTTATCCTTAAAGGAATTGTACCACGAGAAGACGTTCTACGAAATGCTCTAGTCGAAGCACAGGGACAAATTAACCGACGCCCTCTAACTCACATTCCGGTCGACCCTGAGGATCCGAAGCCGCTTACTCCGAACTTAAAGCTTTTCGGAGATGACGACAGAGATGTTACCGCACCCGGAGTTTTTTATGAAAGGGATGTTAATAGTAAGCTGTACAGTCGCCGGTCGCAGCATTTAATGTCAGAATTTGTAAAGCGTTGGTACCAAGAGTATTTGCCGGAGATAACAAGAAGGACTAAATGGCATAAGGATGTAAAACCAGTGGCAGAAGGCAGTATTGTCATCTTAGTAGAACCAAATGATATTCGTTCATCGTGGAAATTGGGCAAAGTGGTGAAATTGTATCCTGGACCAGATGGAGTCATACGAATATGTGATGTACGATTACCGAATGGCAGCATAAGGCCTTGGACGGCTTGCTGTGCTTGATATTCAGTCTTCACTCTAGTTCTCAGAAGGGCCCCGGAATGTCATCAAGCCTCTTATACATTCGTATTAGCAATAATATTTATAAAGTGGCAACTTCTCAAACCTTCATTATTATTAAAAATGTGAAAATACTTTCGTCTCTCTTTAAGAAGAGGGAAACACGATAAGTTGGTAAAATAGGTATTATATATATATTAACCTAAAAAAGAAAATTTGGCACATTTTTTGGCAAAATCCCTTGTTAAAGATTGAACAAAGAAATCAAGACTGCATTAACATAAGAATTCGTTGCTAATCCATTTAAAGAAATTACCAATGGTAAGTAATATAAAGTAAAATAAATATGTAAATAAAGCATTAAAAATATTGTAATTTTAGAAAATAAAATTGAATTGTTCACCAAGAAGTTTTTGGAATTTTAAATTCTTGGTTTCAATGTTTATTGGTTGGAAGGTTCTCCGGTGCAGCAACAGATAACAATGGTAACTTAAAATGAGAAACGGGCAAGGTAGATACGACATACGCCGGCCGGTCTATCTCTTGAACTTATATACGTATATGTGTGCAAATTGACTGGAAGTTTAAAGTAATTTTCTTGTTTGGTTGTACCTATTTGCATTTTGTAGGTATTTGGTTTTTACAACAAAAATAAAGATAAGGAATAGATTGGATCAAAGATACATGACAGGCAATTAATTTTAGCTTTAAGGAGGCTTTACATGCATCTTCATCTTCATCTGCATTGAAATCTGCAAAAAAAGAGGAAACAAAATAAAAAATTCATACTTGTGCGATGGAGAGCGAAAACCAAAATGGAGATCATCTTCATGTATGAAGATTATAGGAAGTACGAACCTGAAGATTGCATATTATAGTGAAGATGAACATGTTCATCTTCATTATAGCATTTTCATCTGCACCTTAATTTGTTCCGTTCAGATAACGAATTTTAAAGTTTTTTTTTACCATTTCACCTCAGTTTGCTTAAAAACAACGAAAATAGCGAAAATTTTCTTCTCAAAACTACATACCTGAACGCAAAGAACATGTGATTGTGAGATGTGTCAAGAAAGTTATAGCAGAGTTAGAGTAAGTTATTAGTGTGTACCCTGTCTTACTTTTATGTTTGTTTTATATTATTGGCCCGCTCTACTTTTCTTCAAGTCTGCAGATGCAGATCCATGTAAAGCCGCCTTTAGGTTGCATTTATAGAAGTCTATATTTTTGAAGGTTCTTTTAATTTTAATATAATAGTTACAACATACGATTTATTCGATTATTTGTTACAGATATCTAGTAGTTCATTTCTGGAGATTATACATATTAGGATCCATTCTTGGTAGTTGGTTTTGTTACTTTTCTTATATTTCCTTTTTATTTTTCTTGAATTATAATTATCTTGAAATGAATTTGATTTTAGCATTCGGTAAGCACCCTATTTAGTATTATTGCTTATGCAGACACTTGCTTAAAATTTATTATTTTTTTTTCTTTGTTTTCTTTACAATGTTTTGCTATTTGTCAATAAAGGAAAAATGAAGAGAAGAGCTACTCAGCATCTGTAATTGTTGGAAGAACTTTTTTGGTAGAACGGTGCAAGGGATAAGCTGTCCAATTCCCTAAGCCTAAAGTAAGAGTTGGAGCCCTCGCCAAGGATACTGATTGGTGAAAGATAATACCTGTCGTTAATTGAGAAACCTATATTTTCCAAGAAGATGCGCTGGAGGATTGGGTTGTCATGGAATTTTAATGAGGCAATTCTTTTCTTAGCGAGTGTGATCAAGTAGTTGAGCAAGGGATCTATCCCAGACTCCTTGTATAGTGTCAAGTTGCTGTACCATTTACCAGATAGTCTTCTACCTTTGGAGATACACTTTCTTATTATCTTCCTTTCGAATCTCTGCAGTTCCTGTGCCACACTTGGGGAAATGTAGAACCACAGCAGGAAACCATAAGAGATGAGAGGTCTAATTAATGTTTTATACATCAAAAGCTTGGTCTTTTTTTCCACGGCTTTTGAGTTGATAAGGATCTTAAGTTTTGTTGCAGCCACTTTGCTGTTCCGCAGGGCTAATCTGGCGTGGGTGTTCATTTTAAGACGTTCATGTAGACGAATTCCCAAATATTTGATGGTTTGCCGAAGTGGTATGTTGTTTCCTTCGATTATTAGTTTGAGGTAGCGACTCTCGCGAACCGCTAGGTGATGTCCTTGCCTGAGGCATTTCTGAAACAAATCAGATCGCATTTACTGTAATTCGGCTTAATTCCCCATTTATTGTAGTAAGGAATCACTTCGTTAAGGTGGTTTTTAATATTATTAAGGGCCGCATGTGGTCTTTCATGAGCACTAAAGAGGATTGTGTCATCAGCGTAGAGTAGTGTTTCAGAATGATTAATTCTAATGGGAAAATCATGCAGGTAAATATTAAATAGGAACGGGCCTAATATAGAGCCCTGAGGCACACCGGCTAGGACCGGTATGTACCCCGAGTTCATATTCTCCAACACTATATGGGCGCTTCGGCCTGAAAGGAAATATAAATTTTGGAGAAAAATTTAGTAAGTTAAGCTTGCAAATGAGACCCGCATGCCAAACGGAATCAAATGCTTTATGTAGGTCTAGCGCGCACGTAACGGTACATTTTGTTTGCCTCAGGTTTCTTTGGATTTCATTTTGTAAAGACAGAAGGGCATGTTCTTTTGAGTGCTTATGCTTAAAGCCGAATTGTTGGTCTTGAGTGAGCTCAGTATCGTCAAAATGGCTGCGAATTTTTAAAAGTAAGATTTTCTCAAGTATTTTTCCTACATTAGAAAGCAGTGCGATTGGACGGAAATTTTCGAGACTATTGGAGCTATAGTTTTTTTTTATTGGGATTAACTTAGCCTTTTTCCAGGTGCTAGGAAAGTAGCAGTTATTGATACAATTGTTGAGTATTGGGGTTAGGTGCTTGGCTACTGTTTTTTTTATTTACGCAGTATAAAGTTTGATATTTCATCTGTTCCATCCGATTTTTTGTTGTTGAGCGAAAATATTATTGATTCTACGACGTTACTCGAGACAAACGATTCATTGGCCGCTGTGTCTGACCTATTAGAGGGTCCGAAGTCATTTATTCTTAGATTTGAATTCCAAACCTCAAAGGCGCTATTAAATGTATTAACCGTCATTGTGTTAGTTGTGTCACTTTCTGGTGCTTTTAAAGAGTAGAGGTCAGAGTAGTATGATTCGAATGCGTTTATTTTTTCATTTGGGGTTGTGAAAACTCTATCTCTCAGCGTAAGTGTCGTTGCTGATTCTTGGGCTTCATTTTTGCGTCCTGTTATCTGGTCGATTACTTTGAAGACATTTGCCGAGGGTTTGAGACTGTTGAGCTTAGAACGGAATTGTGAGTTGACTTCAGTTCTGACTCTGTCTTTTATAATCTTACTGAGGCAGTTGATTTGTGAGGCCAATGCCGAATATTCCTGGTTTGTCCGATCACCCAGCCTATGGTAAATTCTTTTTAAGCTTCTTTTCCAGGTTTTTCTAATTTTATAAAGTTTAAGCGTGTCTTCAGATATTCTATGGTGATTCAGGCGCAGAGTTCTTTTTTTTGGCTATGAGAATTCATGCAGTTCTTTAGATGTTCGGTGAAGACATTGATATGAAAGTCTATTTCTTCATTGGAAAGGTTTCTGTCCATAGGCGGGCTTTGTCTATTTAAGTCTGATTGGAGTGACCGGTTGAAGTTTAACCAGTTAGTGTCTTTAAAGCATTTGAAAGTTCGCGGATAGGATGGCCATGCTTCAGTTGCATGAAGATTCATACCTAAGAATACTGAAAAATGGTCTGAGATGGCGTCGAGTGTAACACACGCGATGTTACCCTCTACTTGGTTTTTAGGAACGCAGGTTGGTAGACGTAATAAAGAAGTCTATATGAGAGCCAGAGCTTGGTCGTGTGGGGCCCTCGGCAGCGATAATGTCAAAGTCAAGAAAGCGGCTATCTAGGTACCATCTGTAGAGATGTTCACCGTTTAAGTTTTTTTTTCGTCACCCCATAAAGGGTGGCGGGAATTGAAGTCACCACCAATGATCACGAAATCGAAGTCGGTTAGTGATAGTAGTAACTCGTCCAGGGCAGGAGCCAGCGCAGGACCTATGCTGTAGGGAATGTATATTGAAACTAACGCTAGAGATTTTGTTGATTCAATGACTTTAAAAGGAATATAAGTTATTGTGGCTGAAATTGTTTGGTTTTGAAAATGTACCTGCGAAAATTGTATGGAGTTTTTTATGAGGATACCAGTGCCTCTACCCTGGTTGTTTCTAATAAAATCATAATCTCGGTTAAAACCACATTTTGTATTATTTTTTTTAATGCGAGTTTCTTGCAAAAGGAGCGCCGCCGTTGGGAGTGTGTCTTGTAATAGCTGCTCTACTTCTATTTGTTTGTCAGGAGATAATAAAGAATTGACGTTTGAAGATATTATATTGAAGTTCATATTTATGGAGGTGAAACGGAGGAAATAAAACGCAAATAAGCCCCGTGCTTCTCTTTTTAATTTAGTTTTTGGTACATAGGCCAAAAAGATCGAATTTTGGAAATTAAATGCCCCAATGGCATTCCAAACAGTTTTTGGGATTCATTAATGAAGTCCGATATATCGCAGCCACCGTCGGCGGTGTTTTGGGGGGGAATTGCTTTTCCCCTGTCGTTGCCTTTTACAGCATCTGCAAAAGAAAACCCTATTTGTGGAGCGTTACCAGAGTTATTCCGAACCAGAAAGTTACTCGGGGTCGTTTTTTTATTTTTTCTTTGTTTGAATGTTTGAGGAGCTGTCTCCTCTCTTTTTTTAAGGTATTGGTATCTCATGGGGCAACCCTTGTAATTGGCTGGATGACCAGGAGAATTACAGTTAACACAAGAAGCGACCGATGTTTCGTCTTTTTGGGTTAAACTACATTTTCCTATTTCATGACTTGAGAGGCACTTTACACATCTTGCAACGAATGCGCAATAGGCGGCCACATGGCCAAACCTTTGGCATCTATAACACTACCTTGTTCCCGCACTTCTTATCGAATCCCATCTAACCTTGTGTCTGAGGATCGACTTAACCTCTTTAATTCTGACTAGACTATCCCTATCCTCCAGTGCACAAATGAAGATGTCTAAAGGAATCCCATTCTCTCTGGACCATTTAGTCTCGAAGCGTTTAACAGTGACCCTTAAAGGGGGCACCAATCTAGCCAGCTCGGATTGGATTTCCAATGGAGAAAAATCCCCTGAGATTCCCTTAAGCACCACATTAAATTTTTTTTGCTCACTTGGTGTGAAAGAGAATGCATCAATTTCATTTCTTTTAAATTCTTCCAACAAAAAACTATGAAGTTCTACCTCTTTTACATATATTTTTAATTTACCAAAACCCCTAGTATCAAATTTAATATGATCTGAGTTGTAATTAGACTTACTCAGAAAATCAAGAAGGTCCTTAGATGATACTCCCTTTGCGAAGATCGGCGGGCACCAAATCGTCTGCTCCACCGGTACTTGGTTGATATTGATGTTACTTTGCTGCTTGTTGTTTTCTGGCATTTGTTGAATCTCTTCTTTTGAATTGCTGGGTCGATTCTCCTCATCAAGATCTGTATCCAATAATGCGAAACGATTGCTGTTGTTGATTTCTGCCGACGCAACTTTTTTGGCGCATCTGTCGGTCGTAATTTGTCGCCTTTTGCGTGCCAATATATTTGCATATGCGTCCTTGTTGTTCACTAGGATTTTGCTTAGTGCTGATATAGTTGTATCTGTATGGAGTGCCGCCGACGCACGCGGCGGTCGCTACATTAGGATCTTTTATAACAGTACTTCTTATTATTATACTGTTTTCAAGTTGCGCCACTGCGGAGTCAGAGACGCTGGTTTTCTCGCTCGCACTAAGACGTTCCACGCCGGCGGCGTCTGTCTCCATCTCGTCTTCACTACTGGATGCCGGTTTTGTATCTGCAATCGGTACTGACCACATCTTTTTTCTTATTTTGTTCTTTATCTTTATTTTTCAGCATTTCTGCACTTGGTACTGACCAACACTCCACATTTTTAATTATCTGGTCTTTCACTTTATTTTTGAACATTTCGGATGGCCAGTTGAATGGCTTCTTGTTGCATTTTAATGTTACTGACAAACTTTTGTCAGGCGGAACACTTGGTGGCAGCTTGCCACCGCTATCTTCCATTTTACGGTACTTAATTTTTGTGAAAAACAATCACTAGAGTTATTATATTTATATATATTTTTTTTCCCACTTCTTAAAAAAATTCACGAGCTTGCTGTAAACACGTCTTGCCTTTACCACATCAGCATTCGGAATCTAAGGACCAGAAACCTCTGCTTTCATTTGACATTTGCCAACAAGCTGAAAGCCTCATGCAAGCAACATATCTGTTCCTCTTCCAATAGACCCATTGATAAAAACGCACCCAAGAATATTTTCTGTTCCTCTTCCTATAGACACATAGACAACACAGCCTAGTAATTTGTTTTTGTTTTGCTTTTCGATTTCCCATCAACATAGCTGTGTTTTATTGGGAATCTATCCATTGTAACGTAAGTAATTCGAAAAAATCGCATCGACCGTAGCTTTTTTATTTTTGTAAAAATGGTACACCTGCACAGCATTCACAAGTAATGAAGGAGTCTTTTGCAAAGTAAAATTATTAAAAAATCTAAATTAGGAACAATAATTAGCTTTTATTCGTATAAAATAGAAAGTAGAAAAACATACCAATATTTAATTTATGTTTCAAAATTATTTCTTGTTTTCATTTTTTCTGCATTTGCAATTTTAAATTCAAACATTCATTTTGCACCAATAGAAAGGAAATAATAAGTGAATGGGTTTGTTCATAGACTATGGTCAAGCCCCTTGTTACACAGGACACTTTTTGTATTGCTTTAAAAAACCGTCTAAGCCTTTCACACGGGGAAACACAAGTGCCCGAGATTTGCTTGTTTTTCTTTTTAATGTTTCTTGGTTTTGAACGCACACTACAACTTAGTTTAAATTGTTCACTCCCCTTACATTACCCCTTTATATTTCATGCTTTTATTTATTTTCTGAGTAGATCGAAAGCTAGAGTTTTATTTTTCAAGTCAATTTACAAATTTCTTTTCTTAGTATGTTAAGCTTTCAATTCAATATTCACTCAACAGAGATCATACTGCACTTAACATAAACGAATTAAGGAACAAATAGTTAACATTTGGTTTGCAATTTCCATGCACATGTCCAGAAAAAAAAAACAATGGGATCACAACATTGTACGCCCAGTCCATGTCCATGTAGTGAAGCGAATACCGTTCATGGCAAACGTCCATTAAACAGTGAGGAAAAAACACATTTTGTGAAGTTTAGTTGCCGCTTAGTGGGATTAGGCCAGGCGCGCACATGCATTTTTTGCCGAGAAAGTTTAATCACTAATTGAACGATGATCGCGCACATAAGCAACTTAAAAATCAATCAACGAGATAAACCAACACACAGACAACATACTTTACATTATAGTTCTGTGTGATTCAAACTGAAGAACTTATTTGGGCGATCGTTCGATTTGTGCCAAAACACAAACTTTTAAGTTGCTAGAATCGCGGACTGAATAGTTTTTGCATGTGCGCGCACTCCCATAAAAGTCCATTGTATTCACTTTAGCAACCAAACTGTTACAAAACATTAAGTTGCATATGTGCCTGGCATTATAGCTCATAGTATTTCATACCAATAAATATTTTGCGGCGCAGTGTCGAGCAGTTCCTCTATAGTGCAGTTCCACTCAATGCGGTTTGTCTTCTCAAATTGCTTTTTTGTAGATCTAAATAAAAAAATGATTTTTTTCACGAAACTCCGTTTATTTCTAACTATCAATAAAAATTGAACACAAAACGAATATTGGTCTTAGTTAGTCAAAAATAAAAGTAAAACTGAATTCATTCCATAGATATTGATTTTTTTTTCAAAATGGAAATCGAAATTTGTTAATTGATTAATTGACATTAGGGTTATGCAAAATTGCAGATATTGGTGGAATTTTAGACGTACTCCAGAAAAAATTTGAGCAAAGAATATAATTTTTAATAATAAAAGTCAGAAACTTTTCAGAAGGACAGCTTATGATTTATTAAAAAAGGGAATTATCTAAGATTTTAGAAATATAAACTGGCCAACTATAAAAAAAAGAAAAAAAAGAATCAAAAAGATCGATTTGTCTTACGAATTAAATTAACAATTATAACACTCCATGAACACATCCATCGAGACTCAACCCAATTATCAATCGCACCAACAAAACTAACAAAATCAAATTCGAGACTCGAATAAACGTCAACTAGCCATCCACCGTAGCTTCTACTTTAGCTTTTTATCGACCGTAGCGAATTGTATGGAAAATGCTACGACGGATAAACTTACGGCTGATAAATTTCCCAATAGAACACAGCTAATAGGTGTGTTTTATTGGGAATCTATCCATTGTAACGTAAGTAATTCCCAAAAAAACCCATCGACCGTAACATGCACTGTAGCTTTTTTGTTTTTGTAAAAATGGTACCCCTGCACAGTAGTCCCAAGTAATGAAAGAGTCTTTTGCAAAGTAAAATTAAGAAAATATCAAAATTATGAACAATAATTAGCTTTTATTCATATAAAATAGAAAGTAGAAAAACGTACCAATATTTAATCCATGTACAAACCTATTTCTTGTTTTCATTTTTTCTGCATTTGCAATTTTAAATTCTAATATTCAGTTTGCACCAATAGAAAGGAAATGATAAGTGAATATGTTTTTTCATAGACTATGCTCAAGTCCCTTTTTACACAGGGAAATCTTTGTATTGCTTTAAAAATCGTCTATGCCTTTCACACCAGGAAACTAAATGGTATTCACTTTAGCAAGCAAACTGTTGCAAAACTAAAAGTTGCAAATGTGCGCGCCTAAGCCTAATAGCTCATAGAATTTCATACGAATAAATATTTTGCGGCGCGGTGTCGAGCAGTTCATCTATAGTGCAGTTCCACCCAATGCGGTTTGTCTTCTCAAATTGCTTTTTTGTAGATATAAATAAAAAGATGATTGTTTTGCACAAAACTCCGTTTATTTATAACTATCAAAAAAATTTAACACAAAACGAATATTGGTCTTAAGTTAGGGGCCAGTTATAGCGATCAGGAAAACGCATTAGGAAAAGTTGAAACAATATGAAAGTGAATATGTTTCCTGATGGTCGTTTATAGCAAACAGGAAAATTATGTCAGTTGGCAAGTCTCACTTCTAGTCTGCCATCAAGTTTTCCTGATTGAAACACACACGAAAAAGTTTTTCGTCCACAATTCTGTCAGTGGAACTAGAGAAATTGGGACCCAAATCATTGGAATGATTTGTACCATTTTGTGTCAAATGGCAATCAGCTGGCACGAAAAATGAGTTTTTATTAAAAACATTTTTCACAAAAAATAATTGTTCTATTGCAAATATTTTTTGCAAAAAAATTTCTGAGTTATTCGTCATCGATTAGTGTAGCATTTGTATTTTAAAACGCGTGAAGTTATCATAAATTATCCATTAGAACTTTTTACCTGATTCGTTTTCGTGATCGCTATAACTGGCCCATTAGTCAAAAATAAAAGTAATACGGAATTCATTCAATAGATATTAATTTTTTTTTGAAAATGGAATCAAAATTTGTTAAAACAGCTTATAATTTATTAAATGGAGTTATCTAAGATTTTAGAAATATAAACTGGCCAACTATAAAAAAAAAGAATCAAAAAGATCGATTTTCTTACGAATGAAATTAATAATTATAACACTCCATGAACACATCCATCGAGATTCAATCCAATTATCAATCGTACCAACAAAGCTAACAAAATCAAATTCCAGACTCAAAAAACTTCAACCAGCCATCGACCGTAACTTCTACTTTAGCTTTTTTATCGACCGTAGCGAATTGTATGTAAAATGCTGCGACGGATAAACTTACGGTGGATAAATTTCCCAATAAAACACGGCAAATGTAGGTAGGTATCAACTTTTTAAATGTTCAAAATTGTGTCTTTCTGAATTAGAAAATAAAAACATAACTATGTAACTACATAGATACTTTCACCACACGATTCATAATCTTTTTTTTTTTAATTCATAACCTACATAGGTATGTCATCAGTACGGATAATAATAGCCGTGTTTTATTGGGAAATCTATCCGCCGTAGGTTTATCCGTCGTAGTATTTTACATACAATAAGCTAAAGTAGAAGCTACGGTGGATGGCTGGTTGACGTTCATTCGAGTCTCGAATCTGATTTTGTTTTTTTCACACTATCAGAATTGGCCGAAGAGAGCTTATAGCAAGCTCCATCTTCCGACCAATGGTTTACCAACACAGAAAACTGTGTTATACCACCGGCTCATCATTTAGTGCAGTGTTAGTTGTTAGTAGGCAAACTCTATTACAAATAACACTTACACAAGTACAAAATGAAAATATAAACAAATAATATTACGTCAAAATCAAAACAAGAACATAATATGAGGCGCCAGTTATAGCTATCATTGAAACCCATCATTGAAAACTTTGTCTATCAATTCTGAGGTACTTAAACAAATAAAACTGATGTCGTTTTGATACCAAAATGAAGCTCATAAGATGTATATTTTTTTTGTCAAAAAGATTTTTTATTTGCATTTCTATTTTCTTGGAAAATCGCTTTTGATTTTTCAATGATGTAAAGCGTTTTCAATGATCAGCTGACATTTTGTTCCCAAAAGTGGAACACTATCGTTCCAATGATTTGTGTTCGTTTCTCTTTCTGTTCTCGTCTGTCATTTTTCCTTTCAATGATCAACTATATCCTCAAAACTATTTTCTGTTGGATATTGTGGCTGTCGGCTGTTGCATTGTGAAAGAAGTATTTGTTTATTTGTTTTAAGTTTTCTTGAATTAAGTTTTGTTTTGAATTCTGAAAATGAACCAACAACAATTAATAGAAATAAAACTTAAACGAAAAAATGAAATGAGGGAGTTTGAGATAAAACTAATAATGGAAGTGAAAAACCATGGCTGCATTTATGCTAAAAATATCCAAGAATATAGCAACCGTATGAGTCGCGAAAATGCCTGGATAAGCATTGCTTCCGTTTTGGGGAGAAGAGGTAGGTATAGTTATTTGTTAGTTGCTTAATTTTGACTAACAAAATTATGTTGTAGTTGATGAGTGCCAAAAAAAATGGAATTCCCTCAGAGACTGCTTCCGCACCACTTTTAGAGAGCTGTCCAACACTCGAAGCGGATCAGCATTAAGCATCAAACCAAAGTGGGTTTATTTTGAGGATTTAAAATTTTTAATTCCGTACATTAAGGTTCCAGAAGAGTACGTGACATGCACCTTTTCGCAAATACCTAAATGCAAATATTGCTCAAAATATGCTACATATATATATATATGCTATACATTGCTATACATTGGTTTTTCTTGCGCAAAAGCAAATACCTACATTTGTGAAAATTTTAAAATTATGATACTTCAGTTGCTTTTCAATTGTAACCGGGTTCGTGCAATTGCTTAGCAGTGAAATGCAAATCTTGCATATTAGGAATTTGAGATATTTCTTAAACTAAACATATACCTAATTACAATGCATTTTTTTAAAGTGATTGCGGTAACTACTCCCATGAAATCTCAACTGAGTCGTCCGATGACCCATATGAACTTGAGGTCGCTTGTGTGAATGGGCCATCAAATGAAAAAAACATGGACAAACGAAAACGTAAAGTCAACAATTCCACCAAAAAAAAAGCAAGGAAGGAAAGCCATGAGGATGAACTTGGCAGAGTGCTAAAAGCCATAGAAAATACGACAAGTCCTAGCATGCCAAAGAAACCTATGGAAATATTTTTCGACAGCATTGCAAAGCGTGTGGAACATTTCACAGCGAAAAAGCAAATTGAGCTGCAACAAAAAATTTTAAGTATTTTAGCTATAGATTATGCCGAAGAATTGTGAAGTTTTCACATTTATTTTATTTACTTTTTGAGTTTTATTTTATTTACTTTTTAAGTTTTACTTTATTTACTTTTAAGTTTTATTTAATTTATTTGTTTTCTGAAAGTGCAATGAATTTTTTTTTATTTATTCAATTGTTTTTGTAGCCCTTTGTAAGTATCTACTTTTAATGTATGTATGTATATGTGATTTATTTTCATTTTTGAGGCTGTGGAGTAAATTACTTTGTACCTAATGTACACATATTTATTTTTATATAAAAAAAAATACATGCAAATAATTAACTTGAAATTCTTTGGTACTAAAAATCTACATCTCCTTCATTTAACATCCAGTCGGCAAATTTATTCCTTATTGCAACTGCATTTGAATCTGGTTGTTGCTGTCTTGTTTCAGGATCTACAAGAGGTTGAGTTGAGTCATTGAGCTCGTGGTTGGTCGGTTCAGCTTGCAGATAATTGTGCAAAATACAACAGCACAGTATTAAAGGCTTTGCAACCATAGGTTGGACCTCAAGTGGTTTTAACAGTATTCTCCAAGTATGGACAAGAATACCGAAGGTGCTCTCCACTATTCTTCTAGCTCTGGAGTGTCTGAAAGAAGAGGCAATATATTTCAGATGTTACAAAGAAATAAGCTGATGTAAGTATGTACCTGTAATTATAAATCCGCTGCTTTTCGGTAAGCCCTGACCCCGGATATGGCGTTAGCATATTATACCTTAAGCCAAAAGCCTCATCACCAACCAGAGCATATGGTTGGGGTTCAGTTGTGCCCGGTAAGGGTGTATCAGCTGGTATTTTAAGTTCTGCTGGATTATTAACCCAGGTCCGTCCGAAATGACAGGAAGAAAATACGTTTGAATCTGAGTTCGACCCATGACCGCCGATGCTAACCATTATAAGTTTGTAATTTGCATCGGCTACAGCCATGAGAATCGTAGAGAAACATTTTTTATAATTAAAATTGAAACTCCCCAAGTTCCGTGGAGCAAACATTCTTATATGCTTTCCATCCACTTCTCCTAAACAATTGGGAAAGTTCCAATTTTTTAAAAAATGTTCGGCAATACGTTCCCAATCCTTTGGACTCCGAGCAATGGGCATGTAAGATGCTTTGAGATGTAAATTGATGGCAGCAATTGTTTGTATAATACACTTGAGAACGGTAGTTTTTCCGATCAGGAAGCGAAGGTCTGCAAAACTAGCACCAGTTGCAAGGAACCTTGAAGTAAATTAATTGTTATTGAAGTAATTAAATTGTTGTTTTAGAAAAATATAAGTAATTTACTTACCGTAGCGTTAGGCAAAGTTTTTCTTTTGAACTGATAAAGTCATTTGCATTTCGAAAAAGATTGTTCCTGGGTTTTATATCATCATGAATTTTATTTAAAATAAAGTTAAATTGTTCTTTGTCTATGCGAAAATATTCGTAAAACTTCATCGGAAACATTTTCAAACGATGGAATAAAGTAAAATATTCTCCATGGACTTTTCGGGCACGATATAAGGGATGTGTTTGATACATTCGCTTTCGCACACTATGTTTTTTTCTTTTTCTGATTAAATTGTATATTGCCAATAACAACAATAGTTGTTTTCTTTTCTGCAAATTCATTACTATTACTAAACAATATTTCAATTTCTTTTCCGCGATTTAATTACTACCGGCCAAAACCAAAGAAACAGATCATCTGTTTCATTTCAATGACATAACCTTCCACTGACAGAAAATTTTCAATGATTGCTATAACTGACCTGTCAAAAAAAAAATTCAAATGATTTGATTCAATGATGAGTTTCAATGATAGCTATAACTGGCCCCTGAAACAAAAACATTTAGGAGCGTGGAGCACTAGTTTTGAGTATATTTTTTGATTTAATTTTACTGTAATTGAAATCAAAAATGTCTGAGTTCCAATTTAAAAGTATACCCATACGTGTCAAGGGCTCATGCATTCCATAGTTGGTCCTATGTGTTGGGACATTAATCACGTCAAGGCAACGGAGATTATAACCTCCTCCCCGATAACTAAAAAAAACTGAACCTAGTAGGCCTTGTGCATCTGTGACGCCAGTTATTATTTGGTGGAAGAATACCAAATCATTGTTAGTTCTTCTCTCTGCAAGTATTTGCATGTGAAGAATAGATAAACGTTGGTCATAAGGGAGGGCATTAGAAGGATCACTCCTCTGAAGCCCTTTCAATGCGAAACGAGTAAAGTTTCTTTGAACAGATACAAATCTCTTAATACGAATATCGTAAAAGGAGTCCAAACATGAGATGCATACTCATGATGGGGAAGAACCAAGCAGTTGTATAAGGCACGGGTAACATTTGGATCAACAAATTCTTTGGGCCAACGCTTCATAAAACCTAACATTGAATTGGCTTTCTTAACGATGATATTAATATTGGCAGAAAAGTCTAAATTGGGCGTAAAGAGAACTCCAAGGTCCCTTACAGTTATAACACGAGTTAAAATGTGCCGTGAGATAACATAATCATGAGAAGAAGGAGAACGTTTTTTTGAAAATGTCACTGTTTGACATTTTGTCGACTAAAGAGTCAAACTGTTCTTTTCACACCACAAGGCAAAGTGGTTAATATCCTCTTGCAATAGAGTTCGATCCTTTGGAGATGATATATTTTTATAAATCTTCATATCGTCTGCAAAGGTAAGAATTTTGCAATGGCGTACACAAAGAGGAGCATCATTAACAGCAAATGTAAAGAGTAATGGTCCAAGTCTGTGTATATACAATCAACTGTTAGTTTTGTTAGCACGATTGATAATTTAATTGAATCTCGATGGATTTGTTCATAGAGTGTTATAATTATTAATTTCATTTCTTAAGTCAAATCGATCTTTTTGGTTCTTATTTTTTCTTTTTTTTTATAGTTGGCCAGTTTATATTTCTAAAATCTTAGATAACTCCATTTTTAATAAATTTTAAGCTGTTCTTCTGAAAAGTTTCTGAATTTTACTATTAAAAACTGTACAAATATCTGCAATTTTGCATATGGTAAGCTGGGGCACATTGGTTTTTTCGGGTTCATTCGTCATTGGCGTTCTTACTATGAACGCTTCTGTGTAAACCCATTATTTAAATGTCGATCAATTCCATTTGCAAATGTAAACGATGCATTATAATTTGACAGTTCTAATTAGTCGGCAAAGGAAGTTGGAAGTGTTTGTTTGTTTTGTGGTGCCTCTCAGTAATTTTCGTGTTTGGGTAAGTAAACATTTTTTTATATTGTTTTGATGAAAATAAAAGTGATATTTTGTGAGTTGTGTTATCAAATATTAAGGTTAAAGTATAACTACCTAAATGTGTTCAGAATTTAAGTCGTCTATTTATAAAATTTGTAAATTTGTCATCTGCCGAATGTACCTCGAAGCAAAATTTTTCAAATACTTTGTCTAGACATCTTTTCTTTTTGTTTCTTTTATCGTAGACATTGTTCGAAATTATAAAACAAAAGACCGCCAGAGCAAATATATGCGAAGTTGCTATACGAAAAGCCATGTGAGATGTGAAAAATGGGTGAAAAACAATTACTTCGGCCTCCTTCAAGCATGGCATTAAGCGCACAACCCTACAGTCACGAATACAGAATCTTGACCCCTTAAGGAATAGCTCAGACTTAGAGACTGAAGAACGAACATATCAATTCAAATATACATCTCACCAAGTCTTGAATAAAGACCTAGAAACAGAATTGGCGGAGTATGTAAAAAAATTTGCGTTTTACCTACATGGACTAACGTACAATACATTTAAGAAGTTTGTTTATGAGTTCGCCGTATTGAATAAAATATCTCATCCGACAAAATGGGATGACTGCAAGGAAGCTTCCGAAGACTGGCTATTTGAGTTTTTAAAAAGAAATAATACCCTTGCTTTAAGAAAACC
The DNA here is from genome assembly GCA_910595825.1 of Philhelius pedissequus. Taxonomy (NCBI): domain Eukaryota; kingdom Metazoa; phylum Arthropoda; class Insecta; order Diptera; family Syrphidae; genus Philhelius; species Philhelius pedissequus. Next base: position 108,702,914 of record OU343160.1, read on the forward strand.
AGAGAGAATAAGTTTAGCCCGGATAAAAGGACTTAATAAAGAAGATGTTAATATATTCTTTGAAAATTAAAAAAAAACAGTATGAGAAAAAATCATTTGAAATGAAAGATATTCTTAATTTGGACGAATCTGGTGTAACAACAGTATTGGAAACTCCAAAAGTATGCTATCATATAATTTGTTTGATTAACTGTCAATTCATTTTTTAAATTTAAATTTAAGGTTCTTGCGCAGAGGGGCCAGAGATCAGTTTGTCAAATTTCATCGGCTGAGCGTGGAATTTTGGTAACAACTGTGGGAGTTATAAGTGCCATCGGAAATCATCTGCCACCAGTTTATATTTTTCCAAGACAGCAATATTCAGAGCGCTTTAGGAAACGGATGCTTGGCTGGCTCCCTAGGTTTGGTAAGTAAGATTGGATGGATGATATCAGAGCTATTTGTAGATGTCCTTACACATGTACAACACTATACAAACTGCTCAAAGGATAAACCTATCCTATTGTTACTAGACAACCACTTATCTTACTGTAGCCTAGAGAGCATCACCTTTTGCAGAGATAGTAGTATTTACGTAGTATCTTTTCCACCTCATACTTCACACCGTCTTCATCCGCTCGACGTTTATGTGTTTGGGCCTTTTAAAAAATTCTGCCGAACATCATTTAACGATTTTTTATGTGCAAATAAAGGGAAACATATAACTATATATGACATCGCCAAGCTAACTAGGCAGCCGTTTCTAAGAGAAACAACTGGAATATATCCCTTTAACTCCCAGGTTTTTTAAGAGGAAGAATTTGTATTGGAAAGGGTGACAGCAAATCAAATCGATGACAACATAACACAAAAAAAAACTACTCAAACATTCAAACAAATCAATCGAACCATTGAGTTCCACTTCGAGTATGCAATCTCCTGATATGATACGTGCAATCCAACGATTACACGCTGCAAATTCAACTTCAAGAAGCGGATCTTCTCGCATTTTAACGAGTTCCACAGAAAAACAACGAGTGGAAGATAATGAAGCACAAAGGAAGTTAACACAAGCTCCAAAAGTTAAAAAACAAATCCAAGCTGGGAAAAGAGTTGTGCAATTTCCAATGAAACGTGTGGTACAAAAGCAGCATAATAAAAATGAGAAATGCCTTAATCAAAAGAAAAAACGTAAGGACCCTGAATCTTCCGATGAAAGTGATACCGAGGTCCATACGCCTAGTCAGACCATTCAGATGGTGCATTTGGGTCAATTAATTCTGAGACTGAAGAAACGTGGAACCCCAAATAAAAGACATTTCCTTAACATTGAAGAGCGAATTTGATTGGAAACTACCTCATTCCTCCAATCCAGCAGCAACATCAAGATCTCGAACTAAATATTGTTTCGATATTGACATGACTCGCCCCGTCCTGGGCACATTCAGCCAAATGAAATGGTAAAATATTAACGTTTCATATTAAGTGAAGAGTTTTTGTCAAACTTGTAAAATTATCATAAATTTGGACCCTTGAATTTTTTCCTCCGAATGTGCCCCGGCTTACCCCCAATGTAAATTAATAAATTTTATCAAAATATCTGTCTAATGAATTGCGTTTTACTTTTATTTTTGACTAACTAAGCCCAATATTCTTTTTGTGTTAAATTTTTATTGATAGTTGTAAATAAAGGGTGTTTGGTAAAAAAAAAACATCTTTTTATTTCGATCTACAAAAAAGCTATTTGCGAAGACAAACCGAATTGGGTGGAACTGCAGTTTTTTTTTTTTTTTTTGTAAATTCATTTTTATTTCATATTCACTTATAACTATCTTAAAGCTAGACAAAAATGTTTAAAACTAGCCTACTTATCAATAACTTACAACAAATTTACTGGCCCTTTACGGGCGCTTTAAACTAAACAATAACTCTTAGAACTAATGTCTTTCGACCTAAAAACTATTTTAATTAAATCTAATTATTTTATTTTATTTTATTTTTCCAAGGAAACTTTCACAAAAAAACTTGGTATCTTATCATTTTTTTTTTTCTTATAAACTAAACCGAAATATAGATTAAAAATAATTAAAACTAAATAAAACTAACTTATACTGCCTAAAAATAACTTCAACTACTTAAAAATACCTAATAATACTTAAGACTACTTAAAAACTAGAACAGCCACAGCAGCATTTTTTTTCGTTTTTTAAATTTTTTGTTTTTTTTTTCGTTTATTTTTTATATGCATGCAGGCACACAGCAACATGCAACCCACCCATACATGTATATACGCACACACATATACGTACGCACATACATGTACAGACACGCAGATACATGCACGTATGCCCCGCATACATACATATTTTTAATTTTTTTTTTGGTGCCACCCCGACTGTTCCCTATACCTAATTGCCTAAATCTATGTAAGTCGGCCAAGATATACCATCTTCATCGACTTTAAATATCACGATGCTGTTCAGAGAGCCACCAGAACTGGTTCTCCTGTTTCGCCCTATCCCTCCGGTCCCGATCGGACACAGTCCTACTGAACCGAAGGCGCTCTTCTCCACCTTGAGCGATGACGTCTCGACCATACAGGAGCCACTTATCCACAGTTTTCCGGCTGAGGTGGTAGATGAGCGGAACCGCCCCTCCATCCTGTATCAGCCCTCGACTGTCTAAATAGAGGAATGCCTCGGGAGGGATGTGACCACTTAACCGCGCACTCTCAAAATATTCGTTATTGGGGTAATAAGCCCCAAAAATTAAGCTGTTAGTTGAGGAAATCGCTCTTGCAACGTGACCCCGAATCAGCTTGAACAAAAAATTGTCTATTCTGTTTATGTTGGCTCCGTTGTATAGAACCTGGTTGGAATAATATCTTGTGTACTCCGACTCTGGTGTTCTGTGTAATCCAAGCCAACGTCTAAGACATTGCCTCTCAAACACCCGAAATTTTCCATTTGAGATGGGGCAACGTTGAACCACACTGGGCATCCGTAGGCAATCATCGGCCTGATGAGGGCCATGTAGCAAATCACCTTCACCCTGCTCTCAAGACGGCTGCTATAAAACAGTCGTTTTGTCAAGGCAAAGGCTCCCCTAGCCCTGGCCAAAGCAGCACCTATATGTCTGTCGAAATACAGGTACTGATCCAACCAGATGCCAAGGTACTTTACTACACTTTTACTCGCCAGTGGATGTCCATGTGGCCCTACGATCACCAGCTTGCGCCAGTTCTTTCTCGTATCCCTTGAGGCGCTAGACAACGGAGTCCTAAACAAAATAGTTTCTGATTTCTGGAAGTTGATTTTCAACTTCCAATCATCACAATATCGCTGAATCTTGTCGAAGTCACTCTGCAAGAGACTTTTGATGACCTCAACTGTATTAGCTGTAGGCGTACGCAATTGCCTGAGTTAGACTACCTATCAGATCGCTGGTGTAAATGCTGAATAGAATCGGCGAGTTAACCGCTCCCTGCTGAAGACCATTATTAATATTAAAAATTGCGGTAGAAGTTACATTGCCACTCTTGACAACAAACTTTCTATCATTTAACATGTCATAAAGCATATACAATAGAGGTTTACTTATACCTAGTCTGGTTAGTTTTAGATAGAGACCTTCTAACCATACGGTGTCGAAGGCCTTCTCCAAATCAACCAGACAGGCACCCGTACACTGCTTTTTAGTTTTGTTCCATTGGATATCAGAAACTAGTTTAGACGCGGCATGAATTGTGTCATGCCCCGCCTTAAAACCGAACTGATTATCCGGGATGATATTTTTGTCCTCCGCCCACTCCGCTCTATTAATAACCTTTTCAAATACTTTGCTGATACTCGGAAGAAGACTTATCGACTGGAGATTCGCCGGATTGGAGTTGTCCTTTCCCTTTTTTGGGAGAGGGTGCACCACAGCTGTCTTTCACCGCACTGGATAATATGCAGTATTCAGCGCGTTGTTAAGCAGTGTAGTATAAATGTCAACTGCTTCTAGAGGCAAATATCGTAGTACAACGTTGGATATACCATCGACTCCTGCAGACTTCTTTTTCTTTAATGAATCGAAGATGAGCTGGAGCTCATTCTTCGAAATTAACAGGGGACTGGGCCCATTTCGGTCGGCGATTATGGCGTTTGCCAAATCTTCATCATTAAACCCGGTAAAACCAAGGTTCTCAGATCGCCATTCGCTTATATCGTTTCGGAGCCATAAGTGATGAAGCAGAGCTCTGTTCTCCAGGTCATGATTCGGGCGAATGCTAACATTCACCTTGTACACTTGCTGGAAAGCAGCACCCACAGCCTCCACCTTCTCCTGCGGATCTTCGATTATGAAGAAGTCATCGTCCAAGACGGCGTCATCTGGGTCTATGCCTGCTGTCAGAAGTACGTCTCTGTTTTGTGTCGTCCTCTGGAGCTTAAGACACGGAAGGTCGTTTTGTTCTTTTCTTCTGAATATCTTATTAATTTGTAGGAACATACTCGGGTCGGTAGCGTTCACGTCCCGAATTTTGTTGTCCCAAAACAAGTTAATGGACAACCTATAATTTTCTTTGATCAATTGGTTGATGTTTTTGATGGACGACTTCAGTGTCCTTATCTCCAGATATCGTGTGTCAGTAAACCGTCTGTACAAGCGTTTTGGTCTTGTCAGTAAGCCACTTTTTTGTCTGTGTAATGCATCAATTGTCGCGTTACGGTACATGTCAGTTGCGTTACGTTCTTTGTATTTCGGTATTGTCCTGTTCATTGTTTGTTGAATTGTTTCGTCCATTTGTTCTAAGTATCTGTCAATTTCAGTATTTGTCATGTTCCTGTCATTTGGTGGGGATATACCATTTGATCGTAATTCGCTCAATAAGACGTTCGAGAAGCGTGGCCAGCGCACCTTACTGTAATTGTAAGTATGCACCGGTACATACTCCTCCAACTCCATAAGCACGTTCGGAAGTTGTATTACGGCGGCGAGTCCGCAGTGGTCACTGTCGTACTCGATCGTTCTTAAACAATTTTTAGACCGATGGCCCACAGTATCAGTAATTGTTAGTCTTGCGTCTTTCAACAATAGATCCAGATAGGCACCGCTTCTTGGAAACGATGGCCTGTCTGTAGCGAGAAGTTCAATGCGATACTCCAGGCTGTATCGATCCATCCAATTATACAGATGGTTACCACGAGGATTTTGTATTTGATTTCCCCAATCTATATGTTTGGCATTCAAATCACCAGCCAATATGTAGTAGTTTTCATCCAAGCTCAATCTTAAGCATTCAAAAAGCTTTTCAAGCTCTGTTATAAACTGTGTGGGCTGAGGTGTTTCCGGTGCATAGGCAGTGATCACATACATTCGCTTCCCCTGTTGGAGATGAATGCATATGATGCATGCCTCTAACATCCGAAATTTACGCACATCACTATTATATATTACCTTATGAATAATACTTTTACGTATAAAGATTGCGACGCCCCCTCCTTGAGTGGAGTGGGGTCGGTCTCTCCTTACGATATTGTAATTGTTGTTAGTCAATTTATGTTTCTGGTTAAGCTTAGTTTCGCTAGCCATAAACACATCTGGACTTATGTCTTTAAGCAATTGGAATAAATTCGCTCTACGTTCGGTCCTAATCAGTGAATTTACAATCACAGCTAGGATCTTAAAGGGCCTCTCCGCCAGCGCGCCCTTAACCTCTAAGTTGCGTTAAGCTCGGCAAAACAGAGTAGAGATAATCCACCCTAGTCGCCTGCTCCCTGATCTGGTTTTGGAGGCCGTTCAACTGGCCCTGGATGGCCAGCAGAACGTCCATAATATCCGCCTGTGGCCGGCGCCTAAGGCACGGGGGCCTGTAGGACGACCTTTGGTGTAGGCTGTACCGTGCTTCCCCTTCCTGACGCCATTTGGGCGTAAGAAATTTGGGGGTTGACGGGCGTTGTTGTAGGAGGGCGCACTGTTGGACGCTTTTCTACCACTGTTTGCTTTGCTGCTTTATTGTTCCTTATAAGCTGAAACGTCGGGCATCCCCGATAATTAGCGGGGTTTCCGGCGCCTCGGCAGAGTACACATTTAAGCTGGGTCCTATCTTCGACCCGTTCCCTTCCTAACTTGCATTCATCTGCATTGTGGTTCTCTCCACACTTAACGCAGCGTGACTGCATTTCGCAGTTTGCTGCGGCGTGGCCGAACCTTTGGCAGCGCATGCATTGAAGCATGTCGCCGCGCCTTTTAAATTTGTCCCAAGTTACAACCTGGTAGTTGAGGACGGATATACTCCTCAAACTATCCAGTTTGCTGCTGGGTGAGAGTTGAACAAGGAAGAAGGGAAGACTCCGCTTCTCCCGCCTAGCTCTAACTGTAGCGAACGGCTTGACCCCGATAAAGTCGAGATCGTCATTCGCTTTTTGACGGAGTTCATTTAAGAGCACCTGTGGTTCCGTGCAGGAATCTATGCCCTTCAAAAGGACCGTTTGAAATTTTTCGGTTTTAGGGGTGAAACTAAAGAATTCAGTAGTAGTTTCTTTTAGCAACTCTTTAATTTTTTTTGTGCTGTTCCAGTCTGCTGCTTTTGAATCTGCTGCTGCTGTTTTTCTTGCGGTTGTTTCTCGGCTTGTGTCTGCTGCTGTTGCTGTTGTTTTTGCCGTTGTTGTTTTGGCTGCTGCTGTGGCTGTTGTTTTTGCCGTTGTTGTTTTGGCTGCTGCTGTGGCTATGGTTTTTGTAATTGTTCGTTTTTGTTCCTCGATTTCTTTCAGTTGTTTGGCTCTGCGCGCTTCTAGCTTGGCCTTAAGTTGGCTTTTCAAACTTTGGATTTCTGCCTCCATTGTTTCAATTCGAGCGACAATTCTTTGTTAATCGTCCTCCTCAGATGACGCCTCTGATGTGGAGAGGTTCACGAAGGCAGTACTATCGCCTGTCGTGAAGTGCCCTTCTCCTTCCTCAGACATATATTCAATACCCTCTTCGGGTGAAGTGTCTAGCTGGGTTTGTCTTGCTGCCTCTGACGTCTCGTCTATATCGGACGTATGCACCCCAGCTGGCAGCTTTGCTGAGGTGGCCGTGGATCTCCTCTTTAACAAATTTGGTGCGCACTTGATCCTCTTTCTGCGCTTTGGATTAGCATCGGATGATGTTGCCGTTGTTGTTATTGCTGTTGATGTTGTTTCTGCAGAATCACTGCTTGTAATTGGAACATCTTTCGATGTTTCCTCAGCTGATGCCATCGCTGGCCTCATTGGCCCTAGGACACCTTTCGATGCCCCGGTGATTAAGCTCCTCCTCCTTTGCTCGTTTTCCCAACCAATAAAGTTTTCCACTTCACGGTTGTGAAAAAAAGCAGCTAAAGTTTTGATGCCCGGCTGGGAATCGAACTGGCGACCCTCAGATTCTCGGTCGGCCACTCTAACACTGTGCTACTGCACTACTTATGGAATGCTGACTTAATGTAAAACTTAAGCTCACACACGAAATTTAATTTAGAAAAACTGGGAAGCCGAAAACGTGTTAACACCTCCACAGTACGAGATCGACTGTGGTGGAACTGCAGTATAGAGGAACTGATTGACACTGCACCGCAAAATATTTATTCGTATGAAATTCTATGAGCTATAAGGACAGAGGCGCGCACATATGCAACTTTCAGTTTTGCAACAGTTTGGTTGCTAAAGTGAATATCATGAGAGTGGGCGCACTTCCAAAAACTATTCGAGCAACTTAAAAGCTTGTGTTTTGGCACAAATCGAACGATCGCTCCAAGTAAGTTCTTCAGTTTGTATCACAACGAATTATAATGTAACTTCGCGCACATTAAATCAAAATGTTGTCTGTGTGTTGGTTTATTTCGTTGATTAATTGTTTAGCTGCTTATGTGCGCAATCTTCGTTCAAGTAGTGATAAAACTATTTCGTTTCGGCAAAATTGCATGTGCACAAGGTGTGCTTTTTCTTCACTGTTTAATTGACGGTGACCATGGGCGGTATTCGCTTCACTACATGGACATGGACTAGGCGTACATTTTTGTGATCCAATATGCTGAAATGGAAGACTAAATGTTAGCTTTTTCTTGCTTACTCCGCGTATGTTAAGTCCAGTCTGATGAGTAAATATTGAATTGAAAGCAAAACATACTCAGAAAATAAATTTGTAAATTGACTTGAAAATTAAACTCTAGCTATCGATAGACTCAGAAAATAAATAAAAGCATGAATTGCAAAGGGGAATGAACAATTTAACTACGTTGTAGTGTGCGTTCAGAACCAAGAAACATTAAAAGGAAACAAGCAAATCTCTGGCAATTTTTTTCCTCGTGTGAAAGGCATAGACGATTTTTAAATCAATACAAAAATTGGCCTGTGTTAAAAGGGACTTAACCATAGTCTATGAATAAACCCATTCACTTATCATTTCCTTTCTATGGTGCAAAATGAATATTCGAATTTAAAATTGCAAATGCAGAAAAAATCAAAATTAGAAATAGGTTTGAAACATAAATTAAATATTGGTACGTTTTTCCACTTTCTATTTTATATGAACAAAAGCTAATTATTGTCCTAATTCTGATATTTTCTTAATTTTACTTTGCAAAAGACTCTTTCATTACTTGTGACTGCTGTGCAGGGGTACGATTTTTACAAAAATAAAAAAGCTACGGTCCATGCTACGGTCGATGCGTTTTTTTGGGAATTACATACGTTACAAGGGATAGATTTCCAATAAAACACACCTATTGCAACCTTGCCTACAATTCCCATAGTGAATACTACCTGCAATGTTGCGTTAGAAAATCATTTTATAGGTTATATACCTATACAAAGGCCGAGCTGTCTGCATTTTCATAATATTACAATAGCTGTGTTTTATTGTGAAATTTATCCACCGTAAGTTTATTTTATAAATTGAAAAGGAATCTTTGTACATGCATAAAAAGGATATTTGCTTTTGTTGCGGTGATAGCTACGACACATGCCATGTACGAATCATAAAATAGACTTTCAAAGTTTTGTTTTTTTTATATTATATGAAAATATCAATGGTTTTTTTCCAGGGTGGTCATATTAATTGCTCCGATTGCCCTAAAACGTTTAAAACTCAATTAAGTCTTGAACGGCACATGTTTCTAATTCGTTCAGAGAAAAATAATTTTCCTTGTACAATATGCAACGGTAAAATTCGAACTGAAGCTTTATTAGACCTTCATATGGAACAACATATAACACGAGGCAAACCGTTTGCTTTTAAAGTGTGTGGTAAAGACTTTACTCGACATTATTATTTAAAACGGCATTTGAACTCTTAGTCGTGTGGTGGCAAAAAAGCCGATACAATGGCATGTAATGCTTGTGGAAAAGAATTCGCTCGCTTGGATAATTTACGTACACATTTAAAATCACATTCGGGTCAAGGGGTATCAGCAAAGAAATCCGATTATATGTGTCCGTGTTGCAAGAAGTGCTTTTACAGTTTGTCAACACTGAAGTAATTGTATTTGTAAAACTTATTATAGTGTGACCGTAATTTCCCATTTTCCATTTAATGACAGCTATTTCACGACTTTCCAAGGTCGATATTCAGATTCCTTTGCTCTAGTGGTGCTGGTCTACTTTTTTATTTTTATTTTAAGGTGAAATAGTCTGGGATTCGATTTCCAGATCTCTACCACTCCGACACGGCATATTACAAAATTTTGCATAATCGGGTTTGTATTTTTAAATTATCATTATAAACAGTTAAAACAAGGCTTAGAAAATTGTTTGTTATAAGTAAAACTCGTTCAATTTGGAACTCAATTAAAAATCCTATGAACTGGCAATAAAATTTCGCTGTAAAGTTTAATTTTATTACTATCAAACTGAGGGAGACTTTCGGGTGTCATTCATGTTCCCAATGCTCGAAGTCTAGAAACATTCCCACCCAAATTTTGTATTCACCATATCTCGAAATCTCAACTAATTTCTTTATTTTTGCTTATGACTTATGGACTGCAAATTTAAGTTAATTGTACATAATTTCTGATTTTAGTGCAACTCGAACTTTGCAGTCAACGAATACGCTTGTGCAGATTGTAATATGAACTTCCGGACTGTGTCGGCGTTTTTACGCCATGAGTTAACTCAGGGACATATGGGTATACTATTTATTTCTTAATTAATTGTTCACTAAATTTTATATAATATAAATTACATATTTAGAAAACGCAAAAAAAAATTGCCAGCTATGCGGTTTGGAACTGAAGAATACAAAGGCCCTCCAATTTCATGTACTCAAATACCATGAAACAATGGATAATTCGTGAGTTGTAATATGTATTATGTTTTTTTTACGTTTACCAATAATTCAAAATTTTAGATTATCAAGTGATGTAGAAATGGTGAAAACTGAGACCGAAGCGGTCGTTATTCAAGAATACGTTTTTGAGTCCATTCCCGAAATATAGCTTCCTAAAACACAATCTGTTCAAAATTACACCATCATTGCAAGGAATAACGAAGTTTCTCCTGAATATGTGAAACCTCTTAAATCTATGACAAAAGCCGCACTTCGATCTGAACTTAGAAAATCTATGGCGGAATATTTACGTGAATCGAATGTAAACAAATTTGAAGCAGGTGTAAACGGGGAAGAGATGCAGATTACTGAAAACGTTAGAAAACTACTTGATATGTTAGTGGACGCAGAGACACTAGCTAAGTTTGGCTGGCCAGCGGATACTGTTGAAAAGGTAAGTTAAATATGTTTTATGGGAATATTTTTTCTTTTCACTGAATTAATGTTTATTTTGGATGTAGGTTCTGTGTAAAGTTATTGAGAACTGTGGCTACAATATGACACCGATAATATTTCCCGATGACTATTGCATTAGAATGAGAGAGTATGTTAAGTTGGTCTTTACTGTTGTCATTCAAAATGATATATAAAAGAACTATTGAGTAATTATTCAATCGACGAGGTAATTGAGTTTGTTCTTCCAAGTGACAATGATGTTGATAATTAGAAATAGAAATTTAATTAAAACCAAATATGAATTTTTTGTTTGTAAATAAGTTCCTACAAGTTTATAGAGAGTTGTTTTGGATTTAAATTCACAAGTTTTGAGTGCACCGTAGTGTATGACCAGATAACCACAACACCAATTTCCAATTTCACTTTTTTCTGCACATCATGCACCAACTTTAACTTCACAAATCAACATTTTTATTTGCGATTATAGGTACTATAAGGCAAGTTATGGATTCGTGCAAGCAAAAAATCTAACAATTAAACATGACATTACGACCATAGAGAACGCCAAAAAGGTGAGTCATGGATTTGCTTTAAACTTGGTATGTATTGTTTGTTCGGTAATATGCACACACGTTTTTTCATTTTTTTAAGAAGACAAATAACAGTAGCTCCCATACATTTTTTTCTGGCCAAAAATAAAAAAAACTTGTTTTTTTCGAAAATGGCTCCAAAGATTTTTTTAAAAAATCAGTTCATTAATGAAGCAAGAGGGATTTTGGTAATTTTTGTTTTGGAAACAAATTGTTACTCTTGGTACCTCTAGTAGTACCATTTTTTTTAATACTTTTTACAAATTTTATTATATGTATTTTTGTGAACTACTCGTATGTACATCAGAATTTTTTTCGTATTAAAATGTAGGTAGATATGTTGGTTTAATGTAATATTTTTTTTCAATTTTTTGCGGTTTTTATTTGTTATGTATGTTAAAAGTTGTAAACAATTAATTTTGATGAACTCCAAAAGGCTATATGTATTTATTATAAAGAACAGCTGATTTGAAATTTACAGGCTGCACTTTTAATAAATTCATACACCTTTCTTATTTAAATACAATATAATCTTTATAACCTAATATGTAGGTATACAGTTCACAATTTTTTTCACCGCACAGCACCTACTATCTTCAACTTCACAAAGAACTTTTTCAATTGTTTCCCTTTTGTTTTATATGAACAATTCTTATTCTATTATATCACTCTTTTATTTTATAAACAATTATTACAATGGACCAATCTAAGGTCTAAGTCAGTTGTTTTCCTGACGGCCACCTCAACTAAACTCAATCAAAACACCAAAACTGTAGTTTTTCCAATTATTAAGTCAGTTGTTTGAAATCAAACATACACACATTGTATTGATGAAATGTTTATATAATAACCGTGTTTTATTGGGAAATTTATCCACCGTAAGTTTATCCGTTGTAACATTTTACATACAATTCGCTACGGTCGATAAAATGCTAAAGTAGAAGATACGGTGGATGGCTGGCTAACGTTTATTCGAGCCTCGAATTTGATTTTGTTAGTATTGTTGGTACGATTGATAATTGGATTGAATCTCGATGGATGTGTTCATGGAGTGTTATAATTATTAATTTCATTCGTAAGACAAATCGATCTTTTTGATTCTTTTTTTATAGTTGGCCAGTTTATATTTCTAAAATCTTTGATAACTCCATTTTTTAATAAATTATAAGTTGTTCTTCTGAAAAGTTTCTCACTTTTAGTATTAAAATATGTATTCTTTGGTCTAAAATTCCACCTATATCTGCAAATTGTGCATACCCATAATATCACTTAATCAATTTTAACAATTTTCGATTTCCATTTTGAAAAAAAAAATCAAAATCCTTTGAATGAATTCCGTTTTAGCTTTATTTTTGACTAACTAAGACCAATATTCGTTTGTGTTCAATTTTTATTGATTGTTATAAATAAACGGAGTTTGGTGAAAAAAATCATCTTTTTATTTAGATATACAAAAAAGCAATTAGAGAACACAAACCGTATTGGGTGTCACTGCGCTATAGAGGAACTGCTCGACACTGAGCGGCAAAATATTTATTCGTATGAAATTCTATGAGCTATAAGGATAGGCGCGCACATATATGCAACTTTTAGTTTTGCAACATTTTGTTTGTTAAAGTGAATACCATGGGCTTATATGAGAGTGCGCGCACATGCAAAAACTATTCAGCCCGCGATTCGAGCAACTTAAATGTTTTTGATTTGGAACAAATCGAACGATAACCCCAAATGAGTTCATGCAGTTTGTATCACACCGAACTATAATGTAACTGAGCGCACATTAAATCAAAATATTTCTGTGTGGTTTGTTCGTTTCGGAAAAATTGCATGTGCGCGACTAGGCTAAACACACTAAGCGGCAACTGAACTTTACAAAATGTTCATATTCTTCACTGTTTAATGGACGTTTGGCAATGAACGGTATTGGCTTCACTACATGGTCTTCGACTGGGCGTACATTTTTGTGATCCCATTATTTTTTTTTGACATGTGCATGGAAATGGCAAACCAAATGTTAACTATGTGTTCCTTACTCCGCGTATGTTTAGTGCAGTCTGATGAGTGAATATTGAATTGAAAGCAAAACATAATCATCAGAAAATAAATTTGTAAATCGACTTGAAAAATAAAACTCCTAGCTATCGATCTACTCAGAAAATAAATAAGAGCATGAAATATAAAGGGGAAATGTAAGGGTGTGAGCAATTTAAACTACTTGTAGTGTGCGTTCAGAACCAAGAAACATTAAAAGGAAACAAGTAAATCTCCGGCAATTTTGTTTCCTCGTGTGAAAGGCAAATACGATTTTTAAATCAATACAAAAATTGCCCTGTGTAAATAGGGATTTGACCACAGTCTATGAACAAACCCATTCACTTATCATTTCCTTTCCATTGGTGCAAAATGAATGTTCGAATTTAATATTACAAATGCAGAAAAAATGAAAATAAGAAATAGGTTTGAAACATAAATTAAATATTGGTACGTTTTTCTACTTTCTATTTTATATGAATAAAAGCTAATTATTGTTCATAAGTTTGATATTTTCTTAATTTTACTTTGGAAAAGACTCTTTCATTACTTGTGACTGCTGTACAGGGGTACCATTTTTACAAAAATAAAAAAGCTACGATCGATACGTTTTTTTGGGAAATAGTTACGGTACAATGGATAGAATCCCAATAAAACACAGCTAATATCAATTCTTTTAAAAGTCACTCAGTTTCCAACAATGTTTATTTTTTCTTTTTTACAGGAAAAAATGTAACTGCCCATGTATTGAATAATTTACAACTGCCGAATATTGATTTGTGACAAGACATTTTGTGGACGTTATGTGTTCCATGTGTTCCGTAATATTATATCACAATGATGACAAAAAGAAAAATAGCTGTAAGAGACTTTAAATACACATAAAGATATTGTACTGTAGTATATATTTGTATTTTTTTTGTTTTATTCCGCAAATATTGCCATTACAAAATCTGTTTTATGTAAATATACATTTTTTTACAATACAAATTATTCAGAATTAAATTATAGTATTCTTTATAACTAAATTTTTTTTGCAAAATGAATATTTGAATATTACATTCAAGAACATTTAAGAACAATTAAATATTTATCTATCTATATGAATAACTAATAATAAATTATACATACATAGTTACAATATACATATTATTATTAAACAAATAGTTTGTTTGATTTATTTATTTTTAAATAATAATAAGTAACAATAATGACCATAAGATATTATTGAAATATTTTTCCCTTTCATTTATTTTTATATATACATAAAGATTTTTTTACTGGTGTTGCCAAATAATTTGCCTATTGAAATAGCTTCGAATCCTCTCTCCAACCACAGCTTCTGAAGCCAATTTTGTAGCCGAATACATCCTTAATTTAATGTATTGACATACAATTTTTTTAACTAGAATGTATACGTGGCTGGGTTCTTCCACTGCGTCGTCAAAAATGTGGTCATTTAACTCTGAGAAAAGAGAGCAAGGGGGTTGAAAAACATCGTTCATTACTTTTGAGCAAATAACGGCTGGAAAATTTTGTTCGTTTGGAATGATGCAGTTTATTTTGTTCAGGCTATGTCTTAATACCCTTTCTGCTTAAATACATACTTTGACAACAGACTCACTGGGAAATATCAGCCCACCACGAGTTTTGGCTTGGATCAACCCATTTTCTTCGAAAAATGCATATCGCTGGGACCCTTGAAATAGGGCTTTTTGACACACCTCACATTTCACTATTGTTTTTCTTGGATCAACCAGTTTTTTTACTACCCACCCACCTATGTTACCAACACAAGCTTTCGAGAAACAAGAAAGGTTTTCAGGAACTCCGACGAACATTTCATTTTCTTCTGAAAATGGTTGTTCCTCCTCAAGACCGTATTTCTTTGAAACTCTGTCGTTTGACATTTTGTCGTAAACTGCTGGATCGTAAAGATCAACCTTAATTGGGCGGGTGGATGGTACAGTCAGGATGGTAGTCAAGTCCATCGCGGACACATTTCCGTTTGACGCCTTAACTTCGTGGTGTACCAATAATCGCTTATATGCGGTTATGAATTGTGCAGCGGTTGGATTAGGACACCACCCACCGCAACTTCTCACCTTCTTCACCGCACAGAAAAAAAGCTCCAAGTGGTCCTGACTAAATTTGTATGTCAATAGGTATTTTATTTGACAATCATTTCGCCTTACTAATGATCAAAAATGTCCATGATTGAAAAACATGCCGTGAACAAATGAACGAATGGAACGTAACTTCGAGTTTTAGGCATAAGAAGGCCATCAGCATTGGTTATTTTTTTCAAATATTCCAACTCACAGAGAATTTGAGGGCGCCAGAACAATTCATTATATTTGTTTAAAGGTGCTGTGAACCCTTTTCCTAGAGGATTTCGAGAAGTCGAATATACGGTCAATACATCGTATAAATCGAACTGTACCTTCGCTATTTTCAAATACCTTCATCCTCAAAACTTTGCTACAAAATTCAATAGCATCGGCAACACTACTACTCAACGTTTGAGCTGCTAGGAAAACTTTCATTTTCAGCTTGTGGTATTGCAGATGGTCCCACTTGAGCTTGTTCCCTGCTCTCAAACCCTCAGTTTGTTGGAGTTTAATTAGTTGCTCAATGAAATCCCATTTTATGTAATTTCCGTCACCATCCTTTAAAATTTTGTATTCCCCCAGACAATTGCGCATAAGTTTTAACATGTGGCAGGGATCAAAAATAACATAAATATTTTGATGTGAACATGGATGTTGAAAATAAGGACGGCAATCGTCTGTATTCAGAAATGCTCTTAGTAAACGCATGGTCGCAAAGTGTTTTGAGGGACCATCGAGCGTGACGGACACAACCTCAACACCAACATCGTGAAGCTTACGCGAGCTGCTGTTCACAAGCTGTGCATTTGTAGCTGAGTCAATGCCATTGACTAAGAAGTATCCTATCGGCAACTTCCATGACGAATCCAACGATACCACCATTATCACTAGGGCATCTTTTGCTAAAGGCATTTCATCAGAAACTTCCATTTCGGTCCCAAAATCGACGTAACCCCTGATTTTCCCAACAGAAACATTTTGAAGTCCAGCTTTAATAGCTATTTCGTCAAGCATTAGGCTACATATAACTTTTTTGTTTCCTGCAGCTGCCTCGGCGACTTTTAATTTAAGTGCTTCGAAACTTTCTGTTGTGAAACCAGGTTCACCATCAATAGATGAGTACCAAGATCGCAATGTACTCGGGTCAGGTAAAGCGCGACAAAATGTTTGCCAGAAAGTTATAGGCTTTGGGTGAATAAAAATGCACTGTCATGGAGAAAGAACGCAGAGCTTGCGGATACATTTTCCTACTAATCCCTAAACCATTACTGGATGAACTTGCCTTGAATCTACTTTTACTTGAAATGCAAATTTCATCACCTACATTTTCCCTATTCTTCAAAAATCTTTTAAAAAAGTTCCCCTATATCCGTGCTAGCAATTGAATTTAAGCACGTTAAGCCCGACTGTGGAATTGAATTCCTCTTCTTAAGGTCTTTAGTTAAGTCTTTTAAAGACTTTATTCTAATATTAAGTCTATTTATGCGTCGTTTTCGGGTCTTGCATTTTCGCTGGGTTTTTTGTAGTTTTTCCTTAAAATATGATACTTGTTTTCTTAAGGTTTTGGGTGAAAATGCATACGTATGATCATGGTTTACAGCTGTTTGAATGTCCTTAATTTTTTGATTTTCTTGAATTTCTTGAAAATCTTGTAAATCGTGATTTTCTTCAATAACTTCAAAAATTTGATTTTCTTGAAAATCTTGTAAATCTTGATTTTCACTGAAATTTTGATTTACTTCAAAGTCTTGATTTTCTCGAATTTCTATTTCTTGAAAATCTTGAATTGCTTCAAAATCTTGATTTACTCGAATTTTTTGAAATTCTTGAATTTCTAGAAAATCATGAAAGTTTTGAAATTCTTGAAAAATTGTATCTAAACAAACTTAGCAAAAAAAAAGAAGTCTGTGATGTACATTATGTGTGTATGTATATATCTATCATTATAAATATTAGTGAAAATAGGATTCTTTCCCTAGGAAAGTTTATGTAACTAAATACTTTCATTGCAAAATATAAAGTGACCAAATAAGCCGACGGAAAATCCTAGTTTAACTCATATTTTAATCTTCAAATTGGTCATTAAATTAAATATATTTTACCTATAATAATGAATAATTTTACCTGACTCAAACAGCATTTGAACTTCTTCCAATTGCTCACAGTTGGCAATATTATCTTCTATTTTAATATTTAGTTGATCTGCATGTTCCATTTCAAGATATTGTTCCCCAGTTTCTTTCAGAGTAAAGGAAAAAAATAATATTTAATGACGAAAACAATCAACAAAAAAACGTTTATCACAATTACAAAATTATGTTGTAATTAAAAAATACCTTTAGGAAAAATTGATGGAACAGCATTATATTTTAGGAATAAGGTTGTCCTGGTTTGACACTTTTGAAAACAGGAATCCTCAAAATGGTCACTGCAAAGCAAGGTGTCTTCGTCAGGAGTAAAGTTCTGGATATTTATTGCCAGCAACCATTTATGCAATAAATTCGGCTTATTTAAAGGAAATCTGTAAGATGTAAGTATGTGTTACTATATATGTTCTTTAAAGTACTTCTTACTTCCGAGGGGAAATTCCTGGTTTGCTGTCTTTTGTTACATTGCATTAACAGCAGCACTTCTTTTGTTCCAAAAAGAGCGTTGGCACACTTCCAGGGTTCAAAACTCTCCTCCGTTTCATCAGTTTAAAACACTCTTTTTAAAATGGTCGGAACAAATTCTGCTATTTTTTGTCAAAACAAAACTAGGAACTTTCCAAAGTTTTAACAACCCCGTGTCTTTGAGTGGAAATCTATAAAAAAAATGTTATTCAACAACGATCAAAGAATGCAACTTAAAAACGAGTCACATTCAGCTGCTTACCCGCCGCTCCTGAAACCAACGTTAAGTTGAACATGTTCAACTTCTGCGAGTAGCCAGCGGAGATAAGCACAACAAATTTCGCATTTTTAATTCTTAGAAGTAGGCGGCAGAAACTGCCAGCAGCTAGATATGACCCGTGGTTAAGATTTTATATTTATTAATAATATAATTTAAAATTTAAAGTCATTATGAGTTCTACCAAATATACGTAGGTATGTATATCTTACCCAAGAAGTGATCTCCCTTCACTCCCGCCTTTTTTGTTACAATATTTACATACTCGAACCATTGTTCTTACTTTGAATTGAATCGCCTTAAAAAGGAAAAAGAGTTAAATATATTATCTATATTATGAACACAAAATTTGGTCTTCGAATTAAAATTCAAGCTAGTAATTTAGAATTGGCTTGCCAAAAGAAATTTCATTTTTTGCATTCTCAAAAAAAAATTGAAAATAGGTATGCGAAAAAAGAAATTGAAATTTTCAAATTTTACTTATATGATAAACAATTTATTTATAGTTTCGACCTACCGGCGCACGTTCCGATTTAGCTCGAAAAACATGAAATAAAAATACCTCTACTTAGCACTGATCTCTATAGAGATCAGTGCTTCTTAGATGTTGGCTTTTTTTTCTTTTTTTCAAACTTTACCCAAAAAGTAAAGAAACACACCTATTGTAGATGAATCTTAGGTATGCATATTGCACATAAATTATCTACCCATTTACATCCTTCATTTTCATTATGATAAGTACATATTTACATACATATGTTCTATCAATATATGTAGGTACATATTTTTCTCTTAACTTACATTAATAAAATCCATAATGGATAATTATGAATCATTCATTCGACAAGTCATTATATGTACTAAGAATCAAGGTAGAAAAGTAAAGCTTTTATTTTTATAATCTAGACAAATATATACATTATAAGTCCATCTATATATCTTTCCACATGGACGAATCTAAAATAGGTTCCTTGTTAAAATAGTCCTCAGGAACAGCACCATCCGACTGCAGGGCTTTATTAGCAGCATATAATCCTAGTGAAATACATTCTTCTTTCCGATTTATATAACTAGACTACCTACCTAATAAACAGTGTCAAAATATATTTTCAAATTTCTAAATCAATAAATAATTCTTACTTCTATTTAATCGAATGTTTAAAATCAATAATTATTTGCAATTGATATTTATTTAAATTTCACTTATTCGATTTCAATTCAATCGTACACATTTAAAATAAATTGTTTACGTCATTTTTTTGTTGTTGAAAACATTGAGAAAGGCAGTAGGATCTGTCCCTTTTTTTCTTTCTATTTAAACACGAGATAGGCATGTGCACTGGTGCTACTGTCAAATTCAATTAGAGTAAAAAAAACTGTTATAATTAGTAGGGAATATATTGCACATAGATAACCCAGCCATAGTAATTTGTTTTTGTTTTGGATTGGATTATCGATTGGGTGCAAAATGTACAAATACAAGATTGAAAACAAATAGGTTTTGGGGGGTGAAACGTACGAAGGTTTCCGCTCTTAGTATGGCTTATTTGTGGTTAATTTCGTCAGTTATTTTGGTTTGACTACAAGCTACGACCGTGGTGAAACTCATATTTTTCCATCTGGGTCCCAATTCCGCAACCGTGAAAGCTTTTCCTTGCAAAAAAATTATTCACCCTCAAAATATGCGTGAAAAAATTTGCCTATCTGTGTACACGTTATCTGACAAAAAAATATGCTACGCATCTTTGCGGAATCGGAAAAATGAATGTGTACACAACTTTCTGTGTACACAGAGAAAACTCACGCTTGCAGAATTGGGCCCCTGGTACCCCGTTTATATGAGTGAATTGAGGAATCGAATCGAATTGAGATTTCTATTCAGGTATATAGCCTCGTGGGATCGGAAGATTGAATTAAAATGGAATCGAAGTGACAATTTGAGTTTACAGAATAAACAACAAAAACATGCAACAGAAAATAATACAAAGAAACCGGTAACCCACTGAACACAAAAAAACACTATTGGTGCACACACACACCAAAAATCAGATGTGAATTCGATTCTTCAATTCCTCGATTCAGGTATATAAGTACATTTTCAATTCGATTCAGCTCTTCTAGTGGGATTGGATCGAGTAATCCTATTTTAATCCGATTCAAGTATACAAAGCCCTAAATCCTGATTCAATACCGATTCAATTCTCCATATAAACGTAGTATGGATGTAAATACACAATGGTTTCAAGTAGATTTCGCGCACTCAAGTGCAAAACTAAGAGTTTCACCACGGAATTGGCGGTTATTTTAAAAATCGGTGGGTAGGGTCAGAAATTGATGAACAATGAATGAACTACTTTTTGGGTGCTAACCTCACCTTAAATGCATATCATTTCAATTTAGAATTGCATGGAAGATAAATTAATTTATTGAAAGCAAATTATAACACAAACTAATGTTATATTTGTGAAAAAAGAAAAAAATTCTGGAAAAGAGTTTTTATCTAACATTTAAAAATTAATTTTAAAAGCTCATCTTTATTGCATTAGGGCGGCTTTACATGGATCTGCATCTGCAGACTTGAAGAAAAGTAGAGCGGGCCAATAATATAAAACAAACATAAAAGTAAGACAGGGTACACACTAATAACTTACTCGAACTCTGCTATAACTTTCTTCACACATCTCACAATCGCATGTTCTTAGCGTTCAGGTATGTAGTTTTGAGAAGAAAATGTTCGCTTTTCTCGTTGTTTTTAAGCAAATTGAGGTGAAATGGTAAAAAAAAACTTGAAAATTCGTTATCTGAACGGAACAAATTATGGTGCAGATGAAAATGCTATAATGAAGATGAACATGTTCATCTTCACTATAATCTGCAATCTTCAGGTTCGTACTTCCTATAATCTTCATACATGAAGATGATCTCCATTTTGGTTTTCGCTCTCTATCGCACAAGTATGAATTTTTTATTTTGTTTCCTCTTTTTTTGCAGATGTCAATGCAGATGAAGATGAAGATGCATGTAAAGCCTCCTTTAAGCTTTGATTTTTTCAAAAGTTTTTAAATGAATACTAATAGCTGATTTCAAACAAATGAGTTATTTTTTGTAGAACTCCATTCAATTATCCATTTTTCTGTACAATATCGATTTTCTTCTGAACGAAATCGTTTTTATTCCGTCAAAGCAAATTGTGTTTTATTATCACATTAAGGGTATTCATGAAAGAGCGTAAACGCGGTAAGCGTGGTAAAATGATAAATGTGGTAAATGAGCTGCCAAAATTTGTATGGAAAAACTTTACCAAAAAATGGTAAACTTTTCCACATAATTTAATGTGGGAAAGTTTAACATGTGAAATAATGTTGACGTTTTATGTGTCATAATCTTGGTATAACTATCTCTCTTCCTCTTATTATTTCTGGCAGACATTTTAAATGAGAGTAATAACACTTTGTTATTAGTAAAGTTAAAGTACAGGAAGAAAAAATAATCGTTTACCACATTATGGCAAGTTGATTTTTATAAGTGCGTTCATGAAATGTGCGTGGTAAGTTTTTCCATTTTACGATGTGGGAAAGTTTACGCGGTTTCAGGATTACCCTTATCCTTTGTGTAACAGCGAGGTGCTCGAAAATAATAGGGTAAATTGCTATGTGCATATAATAGTATGTATTTTATTTCTAAAAAAGGCAAAATAAATTTACATGATCAAACTATAAATTATTTCGGAAAACTTACCGCAGTTTGCACACCTCGACGGCTCAGCACAAAGTTAAAAGAAATGTGTAGACAAAGAAGAATTACATTAATGAGTGTGTTTCTTTATTCATTCTGGTATATCCAGAATATTCGGAATACCAGTTTTGCGTTTCTTTATTCCATGGAATATTCCGGATAAACTATTTTGTTGTTTCTTTATTCATTCCGGAACGTTTGGAATGCATTCTTTTTATTCTGTGTTAAACACGGAATGAAAAAAATATTCTCGGAATAACCCTTTATATGAAAGCAAAACAAATGACAGCAGCCAAAGACGAAAACCAAGTAAGTAAACAAAATGGATGTCCAAACATTGTTTATATTTTTATTATTGAAATAAATATATAAATAACAATTAAATGTGACTTTTCATGAATTAATAAATTAATAATAATTCATTTTTACTATTTTCCATAGAGATATCTGTTTTCTTGTCATCATCACAACACTTTAAAAGAGCTGATTGATGTCATCTTTTTTCTTTTCTATTCCGGAGAGGATTTTTGTTTCTTTATTCATTCCATTCTGGATATTCTAGATAAGCATTTCGTCTTTTCCATCCATTCTATTCCTTATCCGGAATAAATAAAGAAACACACTCAATATGGCGAAAGAATGATTTATGTGTGAGGAGTGCAAACTACGTTCTGAAGCAGCTATAGAGTTTCTATTTTCGTGTTGTTGAATGTTGGCATACGTGTTGTTTTGGTATCATTTTGTAGAAAAACATTATTTGTGCAATTTGGTATTATTGTTTATTTTAAAATAAAATTATTCCGCTTTTTGTAACGATCATCATCAGACGTAGTTGTTTTGTCTTTTTTAACTTTTTAGCTTAAATACTGCGAATTATTCATCAGGTTATGGGCCCAGATGTGCCAATCTAAGTAGATATAAAATTAGAAACAAAAAATAATGTTAAAAACAAAAATTAGCTTGTTAATTTTTCGATTTCTTATTTGTAAAAAAACCATGGCGAATATATCGATGATCGAGAGACTAAGGGGTCATGAAAATTACGACAGCTGGAAATTTTCGGTGGAAAATTATCTTGTGTTGGACGACTTGTGGAAGTCTGTTCAAGGAACCGAAGTCAAGGAAGAGAAGAAAGCCATGGCAAAGGCAAAGTTAGTATTGCTGGTTGACGCATCGTTGTACGTTCATATCAAGGAAGCCAAGACTGCGAAAGAAGATGATTCCGGACTCACAAGGAGGGTTGGACTTCTGAGAGAGTTGACGACTACTCGCCTAGATGAATGTTCATCAATCACAGAGTATGTGAATAAGATGATCGGAACGGCCCACAAACTTAACGCCATCAACATGAAAGTCGACGATGAGTGGATAGGCAGTTTGCTCTTGAGCAGTTTGCCAGAAAGGTTTCAGCCAATGATTATGGCAATCGAGCGTAGAGGAATCAAGATAACAGGTGATTCTATTAAATCCAAATTATTGCAGGATTTTGAATGCTACAATGGAATGGTTGATGGGAGCGACTCTCGTCGTGAAAGTCAGGCAATGGTGGCAATAAAAGGCAAACACAAGAACAAAGCCCGAGTCAAGTGCTTTGGTTGCGGTGGTCTTGGACACTTCAAAAAAGATTGCCCTAAAAAAAGTAAACACGCACGGTAAGTTTGCTATATTTGCATCATTTTCTGTGCAGGAAGCTGACCAACTGTGGTTCGTGGACTCTGGGGCATCGTCGCACATGGCAAAAAGTTCTGTTGGCATGGAAAACTACAAACTTTGTTCTTCGCAAGAATTTGTGACATTGGCTGATGGATCGAAACTGCAAGTTGCTGGTAAAGGCAACATTTCAATCCGTGTCTTGCTCGTGACGTTTTACATGTTCCAGATATCAGTTTAAATTTATTGTCTATTAGTCAGATTGTTAAGACAGGAAATATAATTATGTTTAATAAAAAGGGTTGTTCAATTTCTGACAGCAAAAATAAAATGTTTGCTACGGCTACTGAGATGGATAAGGTGTACAGATTGAACATAAAGAAGGACAATACTGCCAAGGTGGCAACAGAATCTCAAGTTGATTTGTGGCACAGGCCGATGGGCCATCCGGGTGCTGGAGTTATGCGCTCTGTAGACTTGGTCGATAGAACTAGTGGTGAAGGTTGCATTGTATGTTACGAGGGTAAGCAGAGTAAGCACATGTTCAAAGCGTCTACAACTTTCACAACAGATTTTCTCGAGTTGATTCATTCTGATGTTGCTGGTCCGATGGAGAAACCGTCGCTTGGAGGTGCCAGGTATAATGTTTTATTCTTGGATGATTTTTCTAAAAAGGTGTTTGTATTTGCCATGAAGAATAAAAGTGAAGTACCAAAGCATTTTATTAATTTTAAAAACATGGTTGAGAATCAATTGCAAAGAAAAATAAAATTTTTTCGCTCGGATAATGGCAGCGAATTTATAAATAGCCAAATGCGAAAATGCTTTAAATCATCGGGAATAATTCATCAAACTTCAACACCTTATTGTCCTGGGCAAAATGGGAAATCAGAAAGAATGAATCGATCGCTGGTTGAGAGACGAAATGTCTTCTTTTCGATGCTGGCTTAGACAAAAGTTACTGGGGTGAAGCTGCGTATTCTGCAGCTTATTTGATAAACAGAACTCCGATCAAGTCGTTGAATAATCGTTGTCCAGAAGAAATATGGACTGGTTCAAAGGTAGACATAACACATTTGCGAGTTTTTGGTTCTATTGGATTGGTGTTAATTCCAAAACAAAAGAGAACAAAATTTGATGTGGAAGCCATTAAATATATAATGGTTGGTTACTCTGAAAACTCAAAAGGCTACCGGATGTATAATCCAGTAAATAAGAAAATACATAATACCAGAGAGGTAAAGTTCATGGAAGACAATCGTTTTGAAGGTCAGAATTTAGTGGGGAGTTTAAAAAGGAATCCTGAACCTGTTGTTCTAGCTAAACCTGTTGTTGTTGCTAAACCTGTTGTTGTTTCTGGACCTGTTGTTGTTGCTGAGACTGAGCCTGCTGTTGAAAACATTTGTTTATCTGAACATTCATGTAAAGGTGACGATGATGTTGACAATGTCTCGGAAATGTTCGCTGTTCAAGACTATGACTCTGATGATGAGGTGTTTGACGATGCTCATGTTGATGTGGTCGAAAATTATATTGAAGTTTGTTCGAGTTATGAACCGTCAACTAATTTATCATCAAGTGGGGATGTTGCTGATAGATCTATGAGACGTTCACATCGTGTGAAGAAACCTAAGATTTTAGAAGATTTGATAGCGTTTGTCAACGAAAAATAAGTTTTTTCATCTGATGATCCTATTACTTACGATGAGGCGGTTTCGAGATCAGATGGTTCGAATTGGAAAAAAGCAATCAGTGATGAGTTTGAATCTTTGAAAGCAAACGACACTTGGGATGTTATCGATCGTCACCATGGAATAAAGTCCTTGAATTCAAAGTGGGTTTTCAAGACCAAAAGAGGAGTATATGATGAAGTGATCAGATACAAACAAGGTTAGTAGCGAAGGGATGTGCACAGCGGAAAGGCATTGACGTTGACGAAGTATATTCACCGGTATTCCGATATATCTCATTGACATATCTTCTGTCACTTGCACCAAAAATGAGTCTTCACATCGAGCAGCTTGATGCGGTCACTGCTTTTTTACAAGGTGAGTTATCAGAAAATGTTTATATTATTCCATCTGAAGGTTTAGAGATATACCTAAGAATAAAATTTTAAAGTTAAAGGAGTCCATTTACGGACTCAAACAGTCTTCAAGGACATGGAACCTTAAGTTGACCAAGGCTTTAAAAGCATTTAATATGAAACAGTCTCGATATGATCCATGTATTTATTATAATGATACAAATACTGAATCGATTTTATTTTTGGCAGTTTATGTAGATGACTTATTAATTTTTTCAAAAGACCAACAAAATTAAAGTCTTATTTAAAGTCAGAATTCCATATGAAAGAGATACCAGAAGTTAGTTCATTTTTGGGCATGACCATAAACTATGATAGAAAGAACGGAAATTTAAAATTAAATCAAGAACAATATATTTTAAATCTATTGAGTCGATTTGGCATGAATAATTGTAATCCAGTGTCAAGTCCTATGGATGTCAATATTAAGTTAAGTAAGGACATTTGTCCCAAATCTGAAAAGGAAAAACTTGAAATGTCGAATGTACCCTATCAAGAGTTAATTGGGAGTATGCTTATTGCGGCCCAAATCAGTCATCCAGATATTTGCTTCGCAGTAAATTTTTTGAGTAAGTTCAATAATAATCCAGCTCGACTTCACTGGTTGGCAGCAAAAAGAATTTTGAGATACTTGAAGGGAACCTTGAACGTGAAACTTTCCTATAATCGAAATGGAAATTCAGAAATTATTGGATTTTGTGATGCCGACTACGCCAATGACTTAGATGAACGGAAATCTGTAAGTGGATACGTGTTTCTGGAGGAGCAATATCCTGGGGGTCACGTAAACAGGCGACCATTGCATTGTCTACAGCCGAGCCTGAGTACATCTCTATGGGAGTCGCTGTACAAGAAGCAATGTGGCTGAAAGGAATTCAGTAGGAATTAACTGAAGTTGAATCGCCTATGAAAATCTTGTGTGACAGTCAATGTGCGATTCATCTGGCATCGAATGAATGCTATCGTCCACGTACGAAACATATCGACATCCGACATCATTTTGTCCGAGATATGGTGGCAAAAAAACAGATCCAGCTGAAATCAGTACGCTCCGAGGAAATGGCAGCGGTTTTATTAATTAAATTATTCCGCTTTTTGTAACGATCATCATCAGACGTAGTTGCTTTGTCTTTTTTAACTTTTTAGCTTAAATACTGCGAATTATTCATCAATACGTGACGTTGGCAAAAGATCTGTTCCTTCAATATTCCGGACGAAAACTTAAGGGCGTTCTTCCACATCCCCACCCCAGTGAATCAACCCGATTCACTTTCTAGTTTGAGAACGGCCAACTTAGATACGGGACGACGTAAAACTCCAGATCTGGTGCGAACATCGGCTCGTCTCACTATTCCATCCGCGCCTTGATAAACATGTTCCACTCTACCTCGGCGTCATTGCCTTCTGGGCATGCTTCTATCACAAATAAACACTAGGTCTCCTTTTTTAAGCGGTTCCACAACTTGACACCACTTCGATCTGCGTGTCAACGTTGGCAAGTATTCAGAAATCCATCGCTTCCAAAATCTGTCCAACAGCTGACGAACTATTTGCCATTGTTTTCGAAGAATACACAGTTTCTCAAATAAACACCTCCTTCAGACGGGTTACTAGGGCAGTTGAAAACCTATTCAACGCCCTTTGTTGACATCTCATTTTGGATGCGTTCGCAATCAAACACTTCACTGAATCGTTAAGCCTGTTGATCTACTCCCACGAAAAACTCGTCTAATGCGTGGAACCCAATATTTGCGGCGAACTTCGCAGATGGTAGCTTCAACATTCTGATGTTTCATCTGGCAATGGTAATGATCCACAACTAGCTAGGTCAATTTATGTTCAGGTGGCAGAATAATAGGTCTTCTGGTAGATTATGGAAGCTAGCTTGCAGCATCAATTCGACCGCTCACACGTAGGACGGCATCCACATCAACGAACGGCGTTAGGTTGAGCAAAGGACTGTCTTTGGTCAGGCATTGACCACCTTTGATTTGTTCGATATTGGCAGCGTAGGCTTCAGATTGTGCTTGACGGCAGTTTACAAGTTCAGCTGCATTGAGCTCGGCCACTGTCAAGCTATTAACTGACGTTATGTAATCCACAACCAGTTTATTGACTTCGTGTGCAGGTGCCAAAGTAAGGGATCTTCTGGAAATGTATCGACCTTCTGTAACTCGCTTGATATCGGCAACATTTTGACGAAGTGAGCGAGTGTATCGTATGACGTAAGCGAACACTCTTTAAAGCTTTAAAATGTAAGAAAATTTGGAAAATTTTATGAAAATTTTACTTACAACAAGAAGAGCAAACTTTGATGGTAGTTCCTCCTCTTCATTGTCTTCGTGGTGGCTAACATTGATAAGGTCGGCAGGCCACGATGCGTCCCTTTGTTTAAGGAAACTTGGTCCAGTTAACCATCTCTATGAAACGCTAAAATCGACTGAACAATTTGACCGAGTTGCTTCATCAGCTACGTTATACTGTGTAGGAAGCCCTCTCCAGTTGAATACGTCAGTAACATGAAGAATTTCGGCTACTCGGTGGGCTACAAATGGCTTGTAGCGGCGATTTTGTAAGCTTATCCACTTAATGACTGTCTTGGAATCAGTCCAAAGTACATATCGGCTGACTTGAAGTGTTTTATGCTCTTCTTTAATCGTTTGCAGCTTGAAGCTCAAGTCGCGGAATAGTCATCGGTTTCAGTGGTCCGCACTTGGTTTTAGCACAAACAAATGCGAAAGCGGCTTCTTCATCAGGCGTCTCTGACCTAAAATATGCTACGGCGGCAAATGCATCCTCGCTAGCTGCTCTGGCAATGCATTGACAAAGTAGTAACGTGGAACTTGAATATCAAGAACTTTGTTCAAGTTCTTACACCAATCCGTCCAGGCTGCATTAATGTTGCTGGGAAGTGCTTCATCCCAAAGCAAAGTAGCTTGTACCTCCAGACCTCACGCATCAATAATTTAGCACAGATCAAAAAGTTTGCCAAAAATCCAAGTGGGTCAAAGACTGACATAATCGCACTAAGCAGTTCCCTTTTACTAGGGCATTTTTGGCGGCGATAATTTCAGGATTTACTCGATGCAACTTCAGCTCATATCTAAAGGTGTCACTTAAAGGCTGCCAAAACATTTCAAGAACTTTCTCTGTGGGCGAGCTTCCATCGGACGAATGGTGTTCCGTCACTGCAACAATGTTAGATTCTGCTTCGTCTTGTAGGGCACTCAATACATCCGTTGAATTGGAACTGAAGCTTCGTAACTGGAATCCGGAATGCTTATGTATTTGGCGATAGAGATGGTGATGGCCTTTACTTCTCGGTCTCCAAGGCGCCAGAGAAATCTTTGCGAGTCTCTATCCTCTGGACGAATCAGCACTTGGTGAAACATTTCACGGATGTCTCCACACACTGCAAATGCACCCACTCGGAAATTGGACAGAACTGATTGCATCGGCTGATACTCCTGTGGTCCTTTCAGCAAACAAGAGTTGAGTGATATCCCATTAGCTGTGGCGGCGGCGTCAAATACCAAGCGAAGTTTGCCTGATTTGTTGGGATTCACAACGGCGCAGTGTGGAAGATACCACGTCCTTGGACCAATCTTGGCTGCTTCTGATGGTTGGAGCTTGCGGGCATACACCTTCTGTATGTAAGACCTGATGATGTCGTTGTAGGCGGTAGCAAACACATCATCTCTCTTCATTTTACGTTCAATACTTATAAGCCTCTTCTTTGCCATGGCATAGGAATCCGGAAGCTGGATGTCGTCACGTTTCCAAAGTAGTCCAGTTTGGAATCTTCCTTCAACTTTGACTGTAGTAGACTTCAGAATACTTCGAGCACGTACATATTCTTCAGCAGACATGAAGTCGTTAGTGGTGCGGCTGTATTTGTTGGACCAAATACTACCCATCCCAGTTCCGTGTGGGCAGCATATGGCCCTCCATCTCGTAGTTGAAGTGTTTCGCTTGGAAGACCGAGGTGACAGTGGTCCAAGCCAATAAGAACCTTCGGCGTGATGTCATCATAAGGAAAACCTGGCAAGCGTTCAAGCCATCCAGAGTCCCGCTGCAAATCGTTTTTACTTAGGCTTTGCATCGGTAAGTGAAGGTTTGAAATTCCATAAACGTTTTGAAGTAGATGTTTCTTGGTACTACTTGTTCCACTGATCTGAACGTTGACTACAGTTGCAGACTCTTGAGCGGCTCTACCTCCAAACCATTGGAGATCCTGCCTGCGCTTATCTGCATTCAAGCCTAGGTCCTCAATCAAGCGGCTATCCATCATAGTTATGGAGGAACCTTCGTCCATAAGAGCATAGGTGGCAACTCTATTTAAAGGTCCGTACAGCGTGACAGGCAGTACTCTGAAAAGTAATTTGCTCTTTTTATCTGGACTGCCTAGACAGCTCAGAACGGCGTCCTGCGATTTGTTGACCTAGTGATGTTGCTGTGTACGTGGCAATTGTACATTTTCAGCGGCGGACTGGTTACTTCGTTCGTGTAACAGCTGATGGTGGATCATTTGGCACCCATCAACACCACAATGTTTTTGTCGACGGCGGCAGTTTCTTAAGGCATGTCCTACTCCCAGACATGTAAAGCAAAGTCGACATCTTTTGGCCTGAGTCCACCTTTCACGCACACTGTATTCCAAAAATTGTTTGCATTCAGACGTTTTATGATTGCGGTGACATATTGGACACTTGAATTCGTTTGCTGGCTTACCTTCAGTTCCATGGAGGACTGAACGACGTTTGGATTCAGGTATTGTTCTACTTCCTGTACTCTTGTTGTCTTGTACCACGGAAACTAAACTTGCAGCTCCACTCAACCAGTTGCGAAAGTCGACGACAGTTGGATACGGCTGAATGTTAGCTGCATATCCAGCCCTCTGAATTCTCTGGCCCATAGGAAGCTTATGGATAAGCTCTTTCAGTAGAGTTGGGTTAGCTAAATGATGATGACCATTGATTGACGACAAAAATACCGCAAGGTTCGTCGCCTTCACTGGGAACGGTATCAACTTCTCCATTGAGGTTTCGGATATTGGCGCAATATGTCTTACTTGCTGAAGTTGGCTCTCTATCAGCTGCTCAGGGCGACCAAAACTAGAACACAGTTGTTCCATAACCATATTCACATTCTCTGCATGGATCATAATGCACTTTACCACATCACGTGCCTGACCTTTTGAAGCTTTTTGTAGACGCATACTATTTTCCAAGTGAGTGTAGTTATAGACGGCTGTTGATTCAGAATATGCACCCGAAAACATAGGCCAGTCTTCAGGATCACCACTGAATTCAGGCAAATCCTGTTATTTCCGAAGCGCAGTTAGTGGTTGTTGTGATGTGCCATTGCAGCTTCCAGAAAAATTCGAAGCAGTATGTGGTGTATGAAGGTACGGTGTATGATGGATGCGTTCGAAAATTGACTGAAGCATCGGCAAATGTGACGTTATTTGCTGTACTCGACGTTCCGCAACTTAAATTGGATGATGGTAGCAACGGGTTTGTGTACAAGACCGTTGGCTGTAGCGATAAAATACTGTACACGTTACCTATGATTGCGGGCGATACATGTGTTACGGCAGTTTGTAACGGCGGTACCTACTGTGCAACAGTTAATGCAGCGACTTGTACCAGCCTGCTCTGAAGTGCCTCCTTCAACGACTTGCACTGCAAATCACGCTGACTAAGTTTAATTTGAGTGTTTCTCAGTTCACTCTTAAAGGCGTTGAGTTTTCTTTACATTTCTTCAAAAATGCTTTGCTGTTGTACTGCGACGGCGATATTAGCAACAGATAAGCCTGTTGCATTCGTTCTAGTAATACTAGCAGTGGTTAGCAGACAATACGATCCCTGTCACATCTGCATTAGCAATTGTGCCCACTAGAGCAGTCGATGCAGCAGCATTGGATACAGGAGTCAATTGCGACGAACTTGGTTTCAAAACGGCGGCATTGGCATTTATCACTTGTACTACGAGTGGCGACGCACTTGTCGATGCGGTGGCTTGGATATCGTTAAAACTAGTGCTGGCAGTGACCACTAATTGCGACGAAGCACCCAGTGAGACGGCAGAATTGGCCACTGAAACCCCTTGTGGCGAAGCACCCAGTGGTGCGGCAAAATTAGCCACTGGTTCTTCTTGTGAGGAACAAGGAACATATGAAGAAGTACTCGTTGATGTGGCGGCGTGGACATCTAAGGAACTGGCTCTGGCTTCCATGTTCACATTGGTTTCTAGTTCCTCCTCTGGATTAAAACGTGGGCTTCTTCTCGGTGGTGTACGTTGCACAACGATAAGACGACTACGCAAAAGAAATTTGTAGCAAATGGCGACTGTACAAATAAAACTAAAAACTCAATGAAATTGGCAAATAAATGTAATATATCCACGGCAAATGGATTTTAAGAACTTTGCTTCTCGGCAATGGAAGTACTGGCACACTATAATCCTCGGCAGATGGGATTATAGAAACTCGACTGAAACGAATTTCAATTTTCTAGAAGTTCTCAAAATGGAGGAATTTACCATGCAATCTAGTCCTCTGCATTGGACTGGCAATTGCGAAATAAAAAGATTGTCCTTTGTGTAACAGCGAGGTGCTCGAAAATAATAGGCTAAATTGCTATGTGCATATAATAGTATGTATTTTATTTCTAAAAAAGGGAAAATTAAATTTACAGGATCAAATTATAAATTATTTCGAAAAACTTACCGCAGTTTGCACACCTCGACTGCTCAGCACAAAGTTAAAAGAAATGTGTAGACAAAGAAAAATTACATTAAGATAGCGAAAGAATGATTTATGTGTGAGGAGTGCAAACTACGTTCGGAAATGAAAGACAGCTATAGAGTTTCTATTTTAAAATAGGGCTTTCTGAATGAAACTCTAAATAAAACTATACTTTCGTTTTAACAAATTTATTATCTCTCCTTATTGAAGCGTCTATTCACAACGGCGGCTGGTCTTTCTTCTTTTTCAAAAAACCGATCCCCTCCTTTCTCCTTTTTCATTCTGCCCCTCATTTCGCTTGAAGTTAGTTCGCGTTTGTTTTTGACAGTTCTCCTGATGACCGTGAGGTGGCATGATAAAAGTATAAAAGTATAAGAATCACTCAAGGCTCATATTACATTTAACATTTCTTAGTAAAGCAAATTAATAACAAATAACATTTAGGCCTATTCTGCCACATATGATCTTCACCATAAAAGATATTTTATAATTGTTATTCAGGAAAAGTCTGTTATGTAACTTCGAAAAAGAAAAATTTATACGAACAGACCTAAAATCTGTTTTCAAATTATCAGCTGTAGTAGGTAAATAAAAACTCTCGTCAGTAGGCACTGACTAATGAAAATATTAACCTGCGCAATTATCGTGTTTTGTTTCGCGTAGATAAATAATATATAATCTTTGCAATTTGTACATAACAGTTCCTGAATGTATTATATCCAATATATAAGCTTGTGTAAAACGAACTCCGGCAAGATAAGCGACACTTTCTTTTACGTTTCATCCATCAAATTTGTTCTGTGCTTTCGTGTATTCAAATAATTAGTTTGAAATTATTTACATGTTTGTGCTTGTTATTATGTATTTTAATATATTTTGTTATATCTGTCCTTTTACGAACAATTCATTTACAAAATAAATGTTTTTATTTCATATATTGAAATCTTTTATGATAAAAGTAACAAAAATGTGTCTTTTATTCTTTTATGATTCATAAAAGATTCCATAACAGATTTTGGCATGCTGAATACCAAAAATACAGTTCGTAAAAGACTTGTTGAGAATTTCGAAGTTTTGACAGCTCATTAGCAGATTTCTTAACAGATTTCATAGCAGATTTAGCATGCAGAATACCAAAATTATAATTCATAAAAGATTTTTTGACGGCTTAAACTTTTGTATGAAAATTCATAACAGAATAGCAGAATAACAGAATAAAAGATCTCGCCGAATAGACCCAATTACTTAGTACAAATAAATACATTACAGCTCGGCCAATCTGACTATGACTGACCTCAATCATTATTTAATCTTAAATTGATGAAGTGCGCCCTTGAATCAGTTGGATGTCTTGATATTCCGAATCCCCCATCGTTGTTACCCACTTTCGCAATCGAACTGCCTCAACGACTCCATCATAAGGCAACTGCGTTAGCTGACAGTTACGTCCCTGCAGAGGTATCTATCGTTTGGCAAAACTTTGTGTATGACATAAGGTCCTTGGTATTTAGGTATACATTTTTTATTCGTCCCTATTGTGGTGTCAATGTGCCTCATCACTACAAAATCACCAACCGAATATAACCTCGCCGGTACGCTATGCTTTAAGAAATATTTTTCGTTATGCTCCTGCGATTTTTTAATAGCATCCGATGCTTTTTCCCGAATTTCGCCGCGATCAGATCTCCCTTTGCTATTAAATTTATCGTCTAAGTATTCGGTAAGCTCATCAACCACCTTGCCACGCTGATCCACTCCAAAGAGTAGTTTGCTAGGCGATTCCCTTGTTGAGCTATGTGTTGTATTATTAATAGCATATTCGACTTCAGATAATTTATTGGCCCAGTCTAAATGGTCGATAGGCTCGCTTAGTTTGCTTAGTATTGCCTTGATTACCCGGTTCAGCCGCTCCACCTGACCATTAGCTTGTGGTGAGGCCACTGCTACCTTAACGTCGTAGATGTTATGTTTCAGTAGGTAGCTTGAAAACTCTAGAGATGTGAAGGAAGTGCCGCGATCTGTTATAATACGTCTAGGCCGACTGTAGTAGTTAAAATATTTTTCCATCGAGGCGCAAACCTCCTTGGTGCTAGTCGAATTGACCGGGTACAAACGTACGAATTTTGTGAAGGCATCAATGATTACTAGAATATGCTTTCGTTTTGTCTTCAAGGCCGGTAAGGGCCCGAAATGATCCATATGTATCGTATCAAATGGAACAGGGTTCTGGGGGATACTGTACATATTATGGTCATTAGTTCTGGCTGGCGGTGAAAACATAATACACTTTACGCAGTTCTTTATAAATATGTCAATCTAGTGTCTCATACTTGGAAACCAATAGTTTTTTCTTACTTGATTGTAGCATTTATCTATTCCCAAGTGACCAATTTTCTCATGGATCATTCTAATTACGTTGTCTTCCATTTCGCTGGGTACGTAAAGTAATAAACTATCTGTATCCAATTTACGAAAAACAAGACCGTTTTGCAATTCATAGTGCAAAAGCATCTCAGTTTCAAGTTTTCTTCTGAGCTTTCTAATTTATACATCCCTATTCTGAGCTAACTGAATATGAAAATCTACCTCGTGTCCATTGATGGTAGCGATTAATGGGTTTCGACTTAGAGAGTCCACATGACCCATTGACGCACCACTTCTATGCTGAATAGAATAGTTATAATTTTCAAGTTATAAAGCCCACCTTGCTATTCTTGCATTAACTTGCTTTTTGTTCAACGTGAGAGTTAAAGAATTACAATCCGTGATGATGTTAAAGGGTATGCCCTCAAGGTACACCCGAAACCTTTGGAGTGAGTATATGATTGCTAGTGTCTCGAGTTCAAAGCTGTGGAACTTTGCCTCAGATGCGGTTGTCGTCTTTGAAAAGTAGGCAACTGGATGGAATTTTCCATCATCCTGACGTTGCATCAGAGCTGAGCCAAACCCACGGCTACTAGCATCACAATGTAGTTCGGTCTCCCTTTGTGGATTGAAAATGGCTAGGACTGGAGCCGAAAATTCGTCATTAAACTCATACCTTACTTCTTTGCGCAGTAAGTCTAACAATGGTTTGGCTATTTTTGAAAATGATGACACAAAACGCCGAAAATATGAAAATAACCCTATGCAAGATTGAAGCTCTTTTTGATTTCGGGGTACCGGATAGTGTTCTATAGATCTTATGTAGGCATTTGTCGGTCGAATACCCGAAGCATTAACAACATATCCTAAATAATCTATCTCGTCGTATCCAAACTTGCATTTACTCATTCTAAGTTCGAATCCCTTCTCATAAAGTCGTCGCAAAACTTCGCTAAGTATTTCTAAATGTGAATCGAAATCAGCTGTCGCGATAGCTATGTTGTCCAAGTATATAATAACTTTCCCTGCCTCTATCAGATCTTGAAGTATTTGATGGACGAACCGTTGGAAGTCAGCTGGGTCATTCTTCAGCCCAAATGGCATTCGCAAATATTCGTACTGCCCATCTGGGGTCACAAAAGATGTATACTGTACCGAATCATCTTCGGTACACTGATTAAAACCGTCCTTCAAATCAAGTAACGTAAACCACCGCTTACCTTCCATATACTCAAGGCAATTCTCTATCAATGGAAGGGGAAAATTATTGCGAATGGTTTTCTTATTCAACGCGCGATAGTATATACACATACGTAATTCACCTTTTTTTTCGTCAAAACAACCGCTGAAGCATATGGTGACTTACTATGTCAAATTATTTGTCGTTCAAGCAAATCATTTATCTTTTTCCGTACCTCTGTTCGTTCATATACTGATAATCGCCTAGGCGGACAATAAAATGGTGTGTCATCGGTAAGACGAATCTTCATTTTGTAATTGTGGGGATTACGTTCTGTATTTAAAGGTTTTAAATAAGCCCTATCAATAATTGCTGTCAATGCTTCTAACTGGACTTTTCCCAACCTTGGGCAAATATCCATGTCAACTTCTAAGCTACCTTCATCTATAGCACACATCTGTGAAATACACTCGTCATAACTATCGGCAAACCGTATCGGCGAACTAACTTCATTCGGCGGGACGGAGACACACTGGCACCTTATTTCATCCCCATCAAACAACGGACTCTCGACACTATCAGCCTTCCCAATCACACTTTCACTGGAGACAATATTCTCGACATCCGTTGTGGTCATCGGACTACCACTACAACCAACTAATTTATGTGAATCAACCAAATCGAACGCATGAAGATACGATTGCATTGAAAGTAAATCTTTATTTATATGTAAATTCACATTTTTATTTTTAGGTTCATTCTGCCTTAAATGGATGTGAAATTTGTGTAAGAAGTCGCGTCCCAGGATCAACGGTAACGTCATCGAGTTATCTGGAAGGACATAGAGAGATATAAGATGGATTCTGTCTTTAAACATTATGTAAGTTTTTGTAATACCATATGACTGGATTCTTATTCGTCCAATTCCCGAATATCTCGTTGATCCTGGTACGTCCGACAATCTAACATTATCTGGCACTAATGAACGCTGGATAATACTAATTTCGCTGCCGGTATCCAATAAAGAAAAAACATTCGGAAATTCAGTACGCAGAACTTGGCTATTACAAAAGGCTACACTTACCATTTGCATGACAATTATTGGGCCTGCCACCTCGTCATCTTTGTCTGAGTCGGCTAGTAGGCGTGTAACTGCTGCAACAATCTTCTGATGTTTTCGTTGTGGTTTCGGGCAACTATAGAGCATGTGCCCGATTTCGTTACAGATGAAGCACGCATCAATGGGTCTAGGTGGCTTCGGGCAGCTGCTCTTGTAGTGTCCAAAACGGCTGCAGTTGTAACATCTGACTTCAGATAAATTTTGACGTTTTACGGCGGTGTTTGACTTCGATTTGCTGGCAACTGAGGTTGATGCAACAGCAATAGGTTTCAGTTGGCGTGTCACTGATCGCTTTTGCTCGTAGCGGTCGTGCCTCGACAACAACTCACTGAGTGTCCTTCTATCATTGATTAGCGTGATGTTTGCGCTCTCATCATTGAACCCATCAATGATGAATGTGCACAATTCTGCCTTAGGCACATCAATTTTGGCTTCATAGCGATGACAAATTCCAGGCATGACTCATCTGGACGGATCTTTCGGTGCTCCAACTGGCGATAGATATCTCGATGCGTAACTTGTCGTCCGAAAGTTTCGATGAGAGACGCCTTCAGCTGCTGGTAGTCGACAACACCTTGTGCATTAATGAAGTCTCTTGCCGTCTCCTTCATCAGCCGGCGCATACCCCTGGCTTTAACAAACGTGTCGCGGTGTACTGCTCGTACTCCCTGAACCACTTTCTGATGTCGTTAGTGGTTCTTGCCAGTAAATGTGTTGAGGGAATCCTCCAGATGTTCGAAGCTGACCGCCTGATGGTGTCTGCTTTCGGCTGTGCCCTGCTGCATTGTGCGAATCTGTTGCTGCAGATTCACCACCTCGTATTGCAGCTTCATTACCTTGAGCTGAGCCTCCAGTTGGTTTGTTTGGAGCAAAACTGTGTCATCGTCTTTATCGACAGGCTCCTCGGTGTTTTCATCAGCTGGGTGGGTGGACTGACCATCAGTCAGCTTCTGATACATGGCTCTTACTTGTTGTATTGTAGCAGCTGCTGGAATCTCTATGTCGGCGGCAATGAGGGCGTCGACCATCGTCTGCTTCGTTGTCTTCGTCGAAGTTGGCATATTGTTCGCGTGACTTTCTTTATTTTAGGTTGGACCCCACATCTGAAGCTAAAATAGGGCTTTCTGAATGAAACTCTAAATGAAACTATACTTTCGTTTTAACAAATTTATTATCTCTCCTTATTGAAGTGTCTATTCACAACGGCGGCTGGTCTTTCTTCTTTTTCAAAAAACCGATCCCCTTCTCTCTCCTTTTTCATTCTTCCACTCATTTCGCTTGAAGTTACTTCTCGTTTGTTTTTGACAGTTCTCCTGATGACCGCGAGGTGGCATGATAAAAGTATAAAAGTATGAGAATAGTTTAAGGCTCATAATACATTTAACATTTCTTAGTAAAGCAAATTAATAACAAATAACATTACTTAGTACAAATAAATACATTACAATTTACTTGTTGTTGAATGTTGGCATACGTGGCGCTGGCAATAGATCTGTTCCTTCAGTATTCCGAATGAAAACTTAAGGGCATTCTTCCACAGGCTTTAAACACCATTTTGCGAAAATTTGTTACAAATTCACAGGACAAAATAGGTATTGCCTTTCGGCAATGCAATTTGTGTGGACTACATACTGCAGTTGACCTAAGTCCTAAGATATGTCCACAATACTTACACACAGTATAATCACAATAATCTTATAACATGCGGTCTCCATTAGCTATGAATCTAGAGCATGCTTTAAAGCATGCTCCCAGTATCCTGAATGGAGACCGAAATCGCAGCTTTATTTTCAGAGCATGCGATAGAAAGCATGCTTTCATCGCATACTGCTCATCGCTTGCTTTATCGCAAGGAGAACTCTCATTTTGTTAATAACATTACGTCCTTGATAACCCAGGCCAGAAGAATTGAATTACTAAAAATTCTTCAAGCCAGTGATAGTTCATTTGCGTTCATCCGAGAGACGCATTTAAGGAACAAGCACAAGGGGGTGGCCGTGGCGCGATAGTTGTGTGCTCGCCTGTCAATCTCGTGGTTGCAGGTTCGATTCCTGCCGTTGTTTATGTGTTCTTATATTCCATTAAAAACCAATTCTAAAAATTGTCATAAAATAAGTTGCTATTACATGCTGTTTAGGCATAACACTAACAACATGTGATTGAGTAAACTTGCATACCCATAAAATATGACAACGAAATACATAAAAAAAAATTAGTTCAGCCATCCCTGGAGATAAATCTGAGGCAACAACCAGCTCTAGTTTCAGAACATCGCGCCACACATCTTTCCTATCCGTCTTTCTCTTCTTCCACCGGATGCCCACGCTGTGTTCAGAAATACATATAAAGGGTATTCATAATCCCTTTAGCGCGTGCAAAGTCATAAAAAAAAGGTATTCATCGATAACTATAACGTGGTCCGTAATGATGAACCCCAAGGGGTAGCTATCTTAATTTAAAAAAATATACAATACCAAATAGTCAACACTAATTCAACATACTTTACTTCTATATTCCTAAGTATTAACATTAAAATAAATAACTTAAATAAGAAATTTTTGCTGGTCTATATTTACTTCCCTTCCAATAGCGTACCTTCATTATTATCAAACGAACTTTCCACAAAAGAGGCACATGCAAAGGTGGGGACCTAAATACTAAAAGCCCGAACTGAGGTGACATACACCATAACCTTAACGGTAAAACCCTCGAGGCTTGGATCCGAGATTCCCTTCCCTCCCTCAGGAACATTACTTCGGAAACACCCACTTATCCCAGAGGGGCTTCCTTCCCGAATTACACCATCAACACTCTAACGTCCTGTAAGGAACATCGCGCCCTTTTACTAAAAATGCGCATAAATGACGCAAACATATGCGTTCAAGAACAAAATTCGGTCAGATTTTTCAATAATACGAATTGGAGTCTATGCAGGGAACAAATTGAACACGAGTTACAAACAAATTGCCCTAGTGATATAACCTGCCTCTCAAAAGATGAAATTGATAAATACATAACTCACTCCAACACTGCCCTTCAAACGACATTGACAATGAACTCTTCTCAATCATCTGCTTCTTTTAAAAAATATAAAAATTTACCCAAAGAAATTGATAAATTGTTCAAAGTTAAACATGGCTGGCAGAGACGACTTAAGAACATATTTCGTAGATGGTATAATAGGGTAAACGCCCAATATAAAGAGCTTTCATCGAAGATTTCCCTCCTCAACAATATCATTAGTGAAAAAGTTAATATTTGGCTTAACAAACAACTCAGCCACAGACTCACCAAAATTAAACCTGGGCCTCATGCCTTTAAAGCAATGTTCACACTAATGGGCAACAAAAAGATTTCACTGTGTAGTAAAATCATATTTAACAATGAAACTATAACCAACGAATCGCGCATTGTGCAAACAATTGAAAACCACCTGAAAGATTTATACAGGGAAGTAGTACCAAACTTGAACGCGAATACTACTCAAGATGCTATCCAGTCCGCAAACCTGCGGTTTGATTCTGTAACTCTCACATCGAGAAATTTCTCACATTAAACACGCGAATCAGAACAAAAATGATGTGAATCGGACTAAAAATAGTTTTCTCACATTCATCTTTTCTGTAAGCTAAACTTTCTCGACTTGGAACTTTTTGGAATTAAATTCGCATCTAGCCTGGAAATATGTGAGTAAAACTGTTTCTGAAAGACAAATGTGAAAATAAGTTTTCGATTTATCTGTCATAATTACTCGACAACGAAACAAGTGTGAGAAGTACTTATAACAATGGCTGAGAGTAAAGAAACGGTAAGTTATAAATTGTGTTATTTTAAAACAAAAATAATGAATATTTTAACTTTTAGAAAATACAAAGAATTTCAAAAACCCAGAAGATAAAGCTGGTGGAATACATGTCCACCCATTTGGAATTCGCAAGAGGTCAGTTTGGTGGTATCAATGCCAATATCCAGAACAAGGGTGACTGGCTGGCTCTAACTTCCATTTTATTCTCTTTAGGTGGAAGTAAAACTACTGAACAGTGGAAAAAGGTAAATTCTACTATTTAACGTTTAATTGTCTTGTTTTATTTATTCACAGATTGAAGCATTATAATATTTACCGCCTATAGAAAATGAATCCGTTAGTTCATTTGAGAGAAGAAAAAGTGAATTAAATTACTCATCGTATTTTTTTTAATGATATAATGGCTGGGAAGTTGTTGCTTCCTTCATAGATGTCAATTATTTTTCCAACAAATTTAAAATTTATAAAGTTTTTTTCTACGCCATTACATTTAATCTTAATTTGGTTTTAATTTTTATATTCCTAGTGTTGGATTGATCTTAAAGGAGGAGGCAAAAAGAAGGCAAACAGCAGGAGAAATGTGTTTAATAAAACAGGTGGAGGCAGCCTTAAAGGTGCTCCTCAAGTTCTAAATGGTTTTGAGGAGCAAATATTAGCTATAATGGGAACACACGCAATTCATGGTGACTCAACCTCCGTTGAAGGTGGGGTGCCTCCATTGGCAGTAAGTTAATAAAAACTTAATTTGGATGAGGTAATATATTTCAGTTTTTTATAGGAACCTTTTTTCTCCGTTGAGGTCATAGAAGAGGATATGGACCAATCGTATGATCTTCCCATAGTCGACCTGAATGCTAGTGATCAAGTTGATGCATATACATCTGATGGCCCAAGTTCTTCGAAGCAGGCGACTAAGTCGTTGCATAAAAAAAACACCTGTAAACTTTAAGGCAGGAATTGAAGAGCCAGGGAAATGCACGCTGCAGTTGTTCAACGCATTGAACAAATTGAAACAAAACTTGAAAAAGTCCATGAAATAGTCGACAACATTCAGAAGCAGAACAATGATTTGTTGATAAAATTTGAATGCATGCCAAATTTGCTACACAAAAACATGTAAACTTTTTGCATGTTGCCTGTATTTCTTTTCTCTCGTGCCTCGTGCCGTCATAATAATAAGAAACTGAAGTCATTAATATTATCTTATCTCATAGTTTATTTATTTTGTTTTTCTTATGTAACATTAATTTTTATATAAATAAAAGATACATGAATTTAAAAAAGAGTATGTTTGTTACTATTATATGCTGTTTCAATCTTTACTTTGTTTCAGAGATGGCTTATTGATACCATCCTTAAAAATTTTACAAACAAATCCATACCCATTTTAATTTGTTTGTATTCAATTGGATAATCTAAGAAATACATCTCTTAATTCTATCTCGTATAATAGTTGCCTCTCTGAGGAAAACAGACGACTCAGATACATCTTCCTCAACATTTATGGGAATATCATCTATGGAATCATCAACTATTCCATGAGTTTTTCGAAAGTTGTGCAAAACGCAGACAGCGTTTATTATCCTCTCTGCGGCCTCTGGTGAGCTATATAAGGTTCGCTGAAAGCATAGAAACACAGATTTGATGTTCCCATTCAGTCGCTCGATGCAATTTCTGGCTTTTGCGTGAATTGTATTGTATTTGACCTCATCTCTACTAGAAGCTCCGCTGTAAGGTGTCATTACCCATGGACGCAAAGGATAACCGGAATCGCCTTGAATATATATATTTAAAATAGATTAATGTAAGAAATGATAACATCTAAAATGAATGTACCCAACAACGATGAATCATTGTTTCGTTCATTGCTTTCATAGCGCTGTTCGAGCAACGCATTTATCATTGATGCTTCCCAAATGAAGGCGTCGTGTGAAGCGCCACCAAATCTAGCAAACACTCCAAGAATTTTGAGCTGGTAATCGCATATCTAGGTCAAAAAGAATACGAAATAAAATGAAGGTTTAATTAAACAAGGCTTTGTCACTCAACGAGTAGGTAAAGTAATCTTCTTAACTGATTTACATATTTAGTATTTACCATTTACATTTTACAATTCGACATTTTACTAAATAACAGTTAGTTAAACACAGCTTAGAAAATCTTAAAGTAGTAGTTATAAAATTTACTAAGGACATGCCACTGCCAAATCATTTTCCAACATTTGCACATTTCATTATTTTGATAAAAAAAAAATTAAAAAAAAAAACAATATATTCTGGCACGTCCTTGCTATAATATTGCACCTACAGGAATGGCTAATAGCTTTTTTTTTATCCTCAAAGGATCTACTTCCTACATATCAATACATTTTTTATCCAAAGGACGAAAGCTTCTAAGGACCGGCCAATATACGTTCCAATATTTTGATTTTTTATCAATATCCAATATTTGATGAAAAATCAAAATATTGGAACGTATATCGGCTCGTCCTTAGAAGCTTTCCTCCTTTGGATAAAATATGTATTGATATGTAGGAAGTTGATACTTTGACGATTAAAACGTTTTATAAACAATTTTTTTAATTGCAATAGAAGACTAAGGACGCGCAAAAATATATTCCATTTTCTAGTCTTTTTTATCAAATTAGTGAAAGATGATTGAAGAGTGGATTTCTTCGACTGGTCCATAGGTTTCTTCTTCAGAATAAAAACGGTTAATGTTAGTTCTAAGTACATACTAACAGGAATCTATGGAGGAATATATAATTCCTGTAGGAACGTAGGTATAATACCTACTATTGCAATTACTACTCAAAAGAAATTCAAATGGTTGGCTTAAACATAAGTTTCTTCATAAAATCTAGAAAAAAAATGTAACTAATTAATTTTTATAAAAGAACACATTTTGAAACAACCTTAATTTTAAGGCTCCATATTCTGCTTCAGGGAAATTGTATCCATTTCTCCATTAATTTATTTTGTAGCACTGTGGACACCTCTTTTACCGACCTCGAAATCATCGTCCTACTTAAGGCTGCATTGAAATCTTGCCCAATGTCTCTCTGGAATGAACCAGTTGCAAAGAAATGCAAGTCAGCATATACCTTTATTGGGATGGGGATTAAATTGTTCCTCTGGCAACACAAATTATTATTGTTTTTTTTACACCACACTTATTGTTTTTTTTTTCACACCACACAAAATTATCTTTATTTTTGCACTTTAAAATACAGCTGATTCAAAGCCAAATGACATTTAATTCCAACTTTCCAATGAAATGAGAAATCAGAAATGTCGCTTCTCACATCGAGATACAGACACAGTTTTTATTTGCAGTTCGAGAAACGTTGGGATTTATTGTTCCACTTTTTCTCGGTGTGAGAAGTTCTCGACTATTTTACAGAACGGCCTGAACATATTTTTATATTTGACTCACAAAATAAGGCTTCTAGCCCCTCAGCCATCTTCATTGACGCTGATATCTTGAAGAATATTATCAGAAACCTTAGACCAAAAAAAAATCCTCTGGCCCTGATGGCATTTCAAATTTTATAATAAAAAAAACTACCGACAACGG
This sequence comes from Philhelius pedissequus, assembly GCA_910595825.1. Lineage (NCBI taxonomy): Eukaryota > Metazoa > Arthropoda > Insecta > Diptera > Syrphidae > Philhelius > Philhelius pedissequus. The sequence goes on from OU343160.1 coordinate 108,747,497, forward strand.
CCATATGTTACATTACAATTCTATTAAATAACTGCATCAATAATGCATATTTCCCGGCTTGCTGGAAGGAAGGAAAGATCCTACCATTCCTCAAAAAACCCAATGTCTTTGATATTAATAATATCAGACCGATTTCCTTACTGTCTAACGACGGATTTCCAATTTGGCTTTCGCATAGGTCACTCTACACTACAAAATTGCAAAATGATATAATTACAAACCTTCAGAACAAACGATGTACAATTGCATGTTCACTTGATGTTCAAAAAGCATTTGACAGCGTGTGGAGAGACGGCCTTATTGCAAAATTAGTTTGGATTAACCTACCACAACATATTGTAAACCTAATTAAAACCTTCCTATATGAGAGAACCTTTTTCATCCAAATCCAGGGCACTAAGTCTAACATTTGTATGAGTAACCGCGGTGTACCTCAAGGTTCCATCTTGGGCCCACACCTATACAATATCTTCCTCAACGACTTCCCTCGCCAGCTCATCGACAAAAACTTGGTCTCAAATGGACTGCTATATGATGACGATACTATTGCATACTGTAGTAACTCACATCCGACTATTGCCCTACTACATTTAGAAAAACACTTTAACCATATCAACAACTTTTACAAGACTTGGGGTATTAAGCTAAATATCCCTAAACCGGACTGATCTGCATTCGCATTGCCAGTGGGAAATGACCCTCCGGGATAGTAGCTGAGAACAAAAACCTGTCCCTTAGACTAGACGAATGCCAAATACACACTAAAAATAAACTCAAATACTTGGGCATTAACTTTAATGATCTATATAAATTCAACCCGCACGCCTACGCTGGATCGAGCCAGGAGGGTATCAAATATGCTAATGCCTTACCTAAAGCATAAATCTCTTTACAATAAAACCTAACTCTTATACTATAAAACACTAATAAGACCCATACTTACCTACGCCTTCCCGGTCTGGTTTTCCATTTCACCAACGGTGGCTACGGAAATGGAAAGACTGGAAAGGAGGATACTAAGACTATGCTCGGGAAAAAATTTCGAAACCCGTACTAAAAGATTTTCAAATAACTATATTTATAAAGAAACAAACATCATTCCGCTTTTGAGATACGTGCTTAAGCATATGGAAAAACGATCTCAAATCTTGTCGCCTCAGAAAACGACTTAATGATAAATTTGTCCACAACACAGTCTGGGTCCTCTTGGGACAATGTAGATTACCCGTCCCCATTCGCAATTCTCTCGGCGACCCCATTGCCTAACGAATCTACGCCTCATCCATTCCACTGCTCGACAATACCGGGTCAAAATAGAGGCTGAACTCCAGCTTCATATCTGATACAAAGTTCCGCTTTACTACTGCTGTTCACTATTTTTTTTTTATAAAATTAGTTGAAAATATTTTCGCTGCAAAATAAAACCACTTCCCTTCATCATACATCCTAAACGTATGATTTTTCACTATACTGGAGGTCGGTACTTACCTTAGTTAGTATACATATATTTATCTGGTATAAATGTATTATCATACGTCTCTGCGGTGCAGAATCGTATTAAAATAAATACTATCTATAAATGATTCCTAAACATGACCATTATTATAATTATTCAACAATGTTTCTTTTTCCTTTCTTGTACTGTATAAACACCCAATGCGGTGCTCTCGTTTTATTAACTAGTCCAAATTCGATATCGTTACCTATGTAAATCCACTTATCTCATACTAATCAACTTGCATTACCACAATAAAATCAATAATCATCTATACCTACTATTATACATAAAATTATTCTTTGATAAGAGGATATACAAAGTAAGAACTCAAATTGACAATTAAAACAAAAAAAAACAATCAACGAAATGTAACAAGATATAAATAAAGCAAGTAATTGAAACAAACGTAGACAAACCGAACTACTCAGTTATATATGTAGCTTTAAGTTCTATGGTATTTAGCAGCATAAGCGACGAGCAAATGTCACAAAAACCTTATTGAGCAAGAGGGAAAACATTTTAATGATAGCCATGAGGCAAACATTGTATAACATAATGCAAAGCAAAAGAAAGAGCTGGCAATACGCTATAGCCGCCTATGTACAAATTTTAACTTGAAATAAGAATTGTATTACAATAAGACAGAAACTGTAACAAAGACTCAATAAAAATTTAATTCAATTCTCATTTAGTTATGGCGTTTCCAAATATCATTTGTTGTTGTTGTTTCTACCAGCATCAGTTGCCTTCGTCATTCTTCAGTAACTAAAAAAGTATGCTATGAAATGCCCACCAACGAAGTTTTGTCATTCTCTCTGCTACCTGTTTTCTGCTATTGCGTTTGCTTTTAAATTTATCGCTAATGGATACCGCGTGTAATGGAGACAGCGTGTAATGTGTCTTACCGTACTTCTGTTTGTTTTTACCAGAATTTAATTCTGATTATATAAAATTATTATCCACACTAGTCTCAAAATCTTTTTCAACTCTACACGTGTCCGGATTTTCGCATGGTTGAAACAGACAATGGATGGAGATGGAGGACTGTACTCTCCCGTTATATTCTCAAATTGTATCAATAATAACCAACATTAAAATAAATACAAATGCTTCGGAATGGTTAAAAAGAAATCATTTTGATATTGCTTATCCATTTTATATTTAAACAATAATTTCCTTCACATCTATGAATGTATGTAATGTACATACATACATAATGTAGGTACATATTTTACCATTTTTAAGTTACATCTGCGGGATTATTTTATTTCTTCCGAAAGCACCACCTCATGTTTTTATATTTAAAAATTCCCTGTATTTAAATCATTGCCGCTCTGTTTTCGCCAGTATTTCGTTTCATTCCGTTATCCGCGTTCCAAAAAAAAACAAATGAACTGGGCTGATATTAATTAATTGCATTGCCAGTTGAATCTTGAATGTCACTCGTCGCGCACTATTTGCGGAATCGGACTATCAGAAATCTGATCTGGCCGCACATGGAAATTAAAATAACAATTTTCTCGCGATTTTCTTTAATTATTTTAATTGAATTAGGTCTGAAAAGTACCCTTAAAATTTAAGAATAATTTGAAATTGTACCTACTTTGTTCATTTTTCCTTACTATGAAATGAATCGATGTTAATTTTAGTGGTAAGCGGTCAAAGCAGAGGTAATTTTTCATCTGATTTGTTCTACTTTGTGTAATTGATATGTTTTCATTGTGAGATAACTTTTTATATGTTTTGATTTTAAGGACCAAATTAATGGTGGAGCGTGTACAAGATTTAATTTCTTTTGTTTTTATATTTTAAAAGTTAAAGATTATATACATATATCTACGATGCTGTTGTTTGATTCAGTATTAGGGGGATGGACTTGTTTGTTTTTATTCATCAGTTGGTAAATGCAAATACCTACTGTTAAGCTACCATGTTTTTGTAAATATTTACTAAAATATTTATTTTGTAAAATGATTTGCATATTTAAATTGAGTTACATATTTTCCCTTTTGACGGTATATACAATAGGTATTGCAAATTTTTTAAGTACCTACCTATATAATATAGGTAGGTATTCAATTAAAGTTTATTCCATTTGGAAATGGCGTCGGTGGATCGGATGGCATCTGTGTTAAGTTTCCGGCAAAGAAATGATACCAACCACCACGTTACATTTGTAGTTTATTTGTTATGTATCCGACAATTTGTATGGGCAATATTATCATTATGTATGTATATATTTTTATAGGAACATACTATATATGCAGGTACATTAATTTAATTTAATTTCGATTATTCTACTTGCAATTTTTGTTGAAAAAATGAAAGCTTTTTCTAGGGATTGTTCGTCAATACAAAATTGAAATAATTTAAAGGCAGAGGGCGTTGTCGGTTGATAATTTTCTGTACGATAACGATTGAGCAGAGCTCTAAACACAGCTCGAGTATACACATTAGTCCTGTATTCGAAGCCGATATACATATTTACAATCGCATGGAGGTACATTCAAATGTCGGTACGATAGCTTATTGAAGATATGCTAGTATCCACTTAAGTTCCTTAACAACCAACGTTGGATAGCTAAAATTTGTATGGGATAGGTACGTTCCTAAATAAGTGCAAATTTAAGTTATTATTTCCCAAGTTATATGGTTGTATACTCGCTCTAGTTGATATTCTTCTACTCAAAAAAGTGGGCAGCATATTTTTTATTTTAAAAATAAAAATGAGGGTACTCATTACAATTTTTGTTTGATATTTAAACTTTTAAGCGTTTCTAACATATCTCGAATGCACGTTTATCTGCTACAAAATAAAATTGAACGCATTGCTTTGCTTACTTGAAGATCCCAAAAATAGTATTGTTGTACAATACTCAAAGTGGGATCTTACTATAATATTATAAGTTTTAATTGCCATTGAAATACATAGCTTTTTTTTACAATACGAAAACCCCCGATTTTTTTAAGCAATTTTTTTAGGTACTAATTCGAGGTGCTTTTTAAAATTAAGTTTACAGTCAATTATAACTCCTAGATATCTTATTTCACTTACACATTTAAATTCTTCTACTTGGTTTATCACACTATTTTCAGTTAACAACATTATTTTTTATGTACTCACTTAGTTTACTTAAACAAACAGCAAATTCATTATCATCAATGTATAAAAGCCCATCATCAGCAAAAAATTTAATTTGAGTATATTTTATCACTTTTTTTACATTATTAATGCACAGCAAAAAGAAGAGCGGACCCAGTATAGTTCCTTGAGGATCTCTTAGTTCTGTTTTGATTGGGTCAGATAATTCATCTTGGTATTTTACTACTTGTGTACGTCCCTCCAAATAAGATTTGAATCATGCATTTTCAACTCCTCTTATTCCGTATTCAAGCAGCTTTCTTAGTAATATCTTCCTGTCTACTGTTTCAAACGCTCTCTTCATGTTCAAGAAAACAGCTGCTATTTTTCTATTTGCGTGTAGTTTTTCTTTTCAGTCTGCTATTACGAAGTTAAGGGCGGATTCACATTAATGTTTTTGCTGATTGTTCTTCAATGATTATGCCGTTGTCTTCAATGTACTTTTCAAGTTGAATGTGCACTACTTTTTCCAAATTGTTCATGTAAAGGTAGCATATTGATAGTCAACAATTTTCACACAACAGTGGAACAGTAACTATAACCGAAGTCTTCCAATTTTTAGGGAATACTCCACTTGTTTTGTCTTGTTGGAACGCCTAAGGCCCCGGCCACGCACTCAGCGACGAGCGAACAACCGACGTCGCTGAGCGACCAACAAAAATAGAACATATTAAAACCTATAGATATGGCTATGTCGTTATTGAGCGACGCTGCTAAGCGACAGAGTGACGTCGCTCAGAATTAAAACTTGTTCGACGTAGAAGAAAGATGGCCAATATAGACATTGAAAGTTTAATTTCGGCTGTTCAAAGCCGACATGTTTTATGGCAGGATAAAGAAAAAGATTTTAAAAATAAGAATATTAGTGATACAAAATGGGAAGAGGTTGCAAAAATTTGTAACTGTTCAGGTAATTTCTTATTCAAATATTTTATTTTATTTAACTTCCAAGCTTACAAAAGCACATAGTAAGCTCATTTCTTAAATTTAAAGCCGAAATATTGCTTCTGTTGTAACGGATTGATTGTTCTTGATTCCTTGCCCTGGTTTCAATAGGAGCTTGCGACAAAAAGATCTTGACAAAGGCTTTTTAACGACTATCACTTATTCATCGTCGCAGACGACGTCGCTCTGTAAAAGGACAATCGCCGCTCAGTGCGTGGCCGAGGCCTAAGGAAAACCCAGCTGATGAGCTAAAAATAGTTGTCAACCACAAATCTCAAGCTACCCCAAAATTATTGGATTCGTTTGGAAATGTGAGGAACAGTTGATTCAAAAATGCAGATGTGTATGCAATACAACTGACAACAGAGAAAGTTACCTGGTATCTTGGCTAGTCTAGCCGCATCGCACCGAAAGCGGCTATTTTAAAATATTTGGGATAACACAATATAGCTTTCAATACAGTTGTTTTTTCATCAGATATGCTTTTACGCGAGTTACAACAACAAAAAGTTATTCCAGATTACAGAAAATAAAAAGGTGAACGCCTGCAATGTTTTTCGGATAGCTTAATATTTTTTTTGCAGCAGCTGTTTTATCATCAGCTATGTTCTCACATGGGATTACAACAACACCAACCTATCTGTTAGTTATGGTTTGATTTTTGAATGAGGCCAATAAAACCGTATAGGTAACTACTGGATTATATAATCCAGTAGCTACCTGGTAAACAGCAATTATAGTAAAAATGTAAAACTCATTAGATTTCCAGAACAAAATAAATACTTCAGAATTCATGTCAATTTGGCAGCTTATTTGATACCAGCGAAAAACCTGGATCTACGTCTGTGCGATTTCAGGGCGACATTATTTCTCAAAAACACAATTGGGGGCAATCCTATTGGGACTTGCGGGCTCAACGGGTTCCTTGTTTTTTACTTGCGATTATAGGAACTATAAGGGATCGTATGTATAACGAGCTACAGACTAAACGGCTTAAGCGATTACCTTCAAACTGGGTATGTATAATTCTTCTGGAATTCTTCAGAAGGCGTTTTTCCTTTTTTGTTCAGAGCAGAGCACTGAACAGAGTACGAACACATAGATTATGTACTGAACTTGGTCCAAACAGAGTGAGCTCTGAAGACTGATATGTTTTTTAAACACTTGAACCACACGAATCAGAACACATTTTCATTTTAACCATAAAAAGCAATATGAAACAAAATCTACCCTTTTTTGTACACACCCAGACACAGAAAATCAAGAAGCGATCAAATTCTTTCACATTTTATGTATCTAATAATATTTTCTTTCGCATTTTCGTTCTTGACACACATGGCATTTGGTGCATTCAGCAATTTACTCACATGCTTAGTCAATTTTGTTCGAACAGGTCGATTACGATCTACACTTGTTCAGAACGAAAAGAGAAACACGCATTTGGAGCTCATCATGCTCTGAGTTTAAAAGAAACAGGACTTTTTTGACAACTCAGACTCTGCTCTGAACTAAAAAAGAAAAACGCCTAGAGGAAAATTGAAATTTTATTTGTAGGCCTAAGAAAAAGGTTATTTTCTTCGAAAACGGTTACATCGATTTTGATTAACATTTTGAGAATTTTTTTCTATCTATCAATTAATCAGAACCAAATTTGGGGGAAGCCTTTAATATAACGTTTTTTTTTAAGTTTGGCTTTCTCGGTAACGGTACTTTGGATTTATGTCAAATTCTATATTTGAGAAGATCTAGGTAGTCAAATAAATTCTGCATATCAAAATATTAAATTACTTTTTTTTTCTAACTAAAACAAATTTTTGATTTTTTTTTTGAAAAATTCAAAACCGTAAAAAAAACTTTATTTCAACAAAATCCGTACTACAATTTTTGATATACTTTTTTTAATAAATTTTTCATTGGCATCTAATAGTGTTCTTGTTTTTTTTTTTGTTTAATCCGGTTAAAGTGATGTTCTTGGCAGTTTTATAATAACAATAATAATAATAATATTTTGCATCGACTAGCTCTCGAACAGTAAGCATCGTTTTAAAGTTTACTGAGTGATCTTCTCTTTGCCTAGTTCACAAACCGGTTTTCTCCTTAAAACCGTACTATGCTAATATTCTATCTCTCAATCGCAAGTAAGTGGCGTATTAGTGAGTTCTTTTTGCGATTTGTGCTAATTAATAATGGCTAACGAGCCAAGCTCGTTAGGAAATCGCTTCCGCCTCCTTGACCCCGATCCCCCTGATCAAATATCCCAATCGAAAAAAAAACAAACTAAACTACCTTCCCATGAATTCTTTCCCAGAACTACCTTCTAATCTAAACAAACAAAATCCGCGCTTTATTGTTATCTCCTCAAAAACTAGATAAAACCCCATTCCAATCTTAGTCCCTTCCTACTCAAAAAAACTATAGATGCCATTAGCAAAGACTACACAACTATCACCCAACTTCGAGATGGTAGCCTCCTCATCTTTGTCAATTCGCAAAAAACTGCGCTTGCTTTCCTAAAGACCAAAGAACTTGCTAACATTTGCTCTGTTAATGTTAAATTACATGAGCGGCTAAACCAATCCAAAGGCATAGCCTACGCTCCCTGCCTCATTAACGTCACTGAAACTGAAATAGTCAGTGAAATGAAACCCCAAGGTGTCACAGACGTTTTTAAATTTCTAAAGAAAGACTCGGAAGGCAAGCAAAAACCAAGTGGCCTAATATTATTCACCTTCGATTTATTCCAACCTCCCAAGTCAGTTGACATAGGCTTTTATACGGCTTAAATAACAGAATACATTCTAAACCCCATGCGGTGTCGTAACTGCCAATTGCTAGGACACACATCAAAACGCTGCAACGGTAGTGCTAAATGCGAACTGTGTAACCTCCTCCCTCACATTCCACAACCTTGCAACCACAGTATGTGTGCTAATTGCTCACTTCCTCATCCCGCATCCTCCAAAGATTGCCCGTCGTATAAACAAGCAACAGAAATTATCAAAATTAAAACATTAGATATTTATTTATTTACATTAGAATGTTATTTAATTAAAAGTGTTTTGACCAATTCGATATGTTCAATTTTAAAATTTGAAGATTTCACTTCTTCGGCTTTTTTGGCCGTGATAATTTATTAATGAAAGATATTCATTAGTTTTCCCAACGTTTAGACTAAGTTTTCAGTCTTCTTCAGGGGCACTTTATTAACCATGAAACAAAATAAGTGAAACATTTGTATGTTTACATTTAGTTGTTAAGATTTTACACTTACAATTATATGAACGAAACTATTTTATCAAATTACATATATATATATATAAAAATTTAAAAAAAATGACAGTTTTGTAATTGAATATTTAAATTAAAGCACTTCTTCTTAGTTAGAAGTTTAGTCAACAACTGTTTAATAAAATTTTCTTTTAAATGAGCAACAAAACTATTGATGTATGTATGTATCGCAGTTATGTAGAGACTAGGGAACAGTACACCGACGAGATACACTGTGTATCCTGCTTCCTGTTCATGCTATTTTTGTTATTCAAAATGTGCAAAGTTTCTAACATATATCGTTTCGATGTATGTTTTTCCGTTTGAAGAATTTGCACATTTTTAAAGTCTGGAGCATGATTTCTTTCTAAGCTGTGACTAGCAAGAGCTGTTTTCTGAGAACTTTTGGACTTGATATCAGGTTTGTGATTTGAGATCCTTTGTTTTAAAAGCTGCTTGGTAGTGCCAATGTAACATAGTTCACAATTTTCTCTTTCGTCGCCTAGGCAATTGATCTTATATACAACGTCTGTACTTTGATCCTTTTCACTTTTCTTGTTAAGTTTTGTAAACAGTGTGTTAAGTGTTTGGTTGGATTTGTAAGCAACATTGACATCTTTAGCTTTGCTAGCGATGGTTTTCTTAAAACTTTCAGCAAGTTTCGGCACGTAAACCATACTTTTGAAATAGCCTGCTCCTTCATGTTTATTGCTTTGTTGGTGATTAGTTTGGTGTTGTGCTATTAATTCGCGAATCATATCTAGCGGATACCCATTATCAATAAGGATTTTTGTTATTTTCTCTTTGTTGGCGGGATGGAATTTCTTTTCACTAATCGTAAGGACTTTCTTAATGTTGGAAGCCGTATTGACTTTAATATGTTTCGCTTGATTTGATCGAAAATTTACGATTCTTGATGCTGTCTCTTTTTGATGCCAGTCAAAGGTGAGTCTGTTTCTCTCACGATTAATTTTTACGTCCAAAAATGCTATCGTTTTATTTTTTTCCTTTTCCACCGTGAATTGGATTTTGGAGTTGAATGCGTTAAGACTTTCCAAACTTTTTCAATCTCACGATTTTCCATTACTGCAAATATGTCATCAACGTATTTGGTGATGAATTTTGGCGGATTTATTGAATTGAACGTTTCTTCTAACAAAAAATCTAAGACAAGGTCGGCGATGGTAGATGAAAGTGGATTCCCCATTGGGATTCCATGTATTTGTTTATATATGTTGTCCTTATATTGAAAAAGGTTGTTATCTTTCAAACAGAAGTCAAACATTTCCAAGAACTTATTTAAGCTAAGGCTTGTGTGTTCACTCATAATACTCCACTTTTTCTTTATAATGTTTATCGCCACCTGCGGCGGAATATTCGTGAAAAGTGACTCCGCATCGAAAGAAACTAAGATTTCATGTTCCCTTAGTTCTAATTCTCTTGTCTCAAATCACAAATCTGATATCAATTCCAAAAGTTCTCAGAAAACAGCTCTTGCTAGTCACAGCTTAGAAAGAAATCATGCTCCAGACTTTAAAAATGTGCAAATTCTTCAAACGGAAAAACATACATCGAAACGATATACGTTAGAAACTTTGCACATTTTGAATAACAAAAATAACATGAACAGGAAGCAGGATACACAGTGTATCTCGTCGGTGTACTGTTCCCTAGTCTCTACATAACTGCGATACATACATACATACATCAATAGTTTTGTTGCTCATTTAAAAGAAAATTTTATTAAACAGTTGTTGACTAAACTTCTAACTAAGAAGAAGTGCTTTAATTTAAATATTCAATTACAAAACTGTCATTTTTTTTAAATTTATATATATATATATATATATATATGTAATTTGATAAAATAGTTTCGTTCATATAATTGTAAGTGTAAAATCTTAACAACTAAATGTAAACATACAAATGTTTCTCTTATTTTGTTTCATGGTTAATAAAGTGCCCCTGAAGAAGACTGAAAACTCAGTCGAAACGTTGGGAAAACTAGTGAATATCTTTCATTAATAAATTATCACGACCAAAAAAGATGCAAATGCAAAAAAAAGTACAACCAACAAAACTCAATTCAAAAGAAAAGACAAAACAAACAAATAAACCACCGGTTCAGAATAACGTACATCAAACCGCTCATTCCAACTTAACTCAAAATATACACAATCATTCTTCCGCTATTTCTTCAACTTTACACTCAATAGCTAAAACTTCCTCTCAATCAACTAAACTACGTCATACTACACCCACAGTCACCACTACACAACCTTCCAATCTACTTTCTAACCCACCCAGTAGGAAATTTCGACATCAATGATTTTTTTTTGTTGAATTCATCAATTATTTCCATGGATGTGTAGTATGTTATGATTTCATAAGAAAACGGTTGCGCATTTTTTCATCAGTTAACTAAATTCAATTGAATTGAATGCTTACAATTCACTACATTTTCAGTTACAAAATCATAAACGATGATTCCACTGATGAAGAGTAATGTATAGTTCCATGAGTTCGCAAATTATGTTTGGTTCTCTGTGGTGCGGTAGTTGTTTTGTTTTCCTCCCGAGAACAAAAAAAAAATGCAAACAAAAAAGCCTTACAAAAAAGAGGTTTTATCTGCCATACGAAGAGTGACAAACATTGTCTTTTTCTACCTGCCCCGAGACATGCGCTCAGTAGTCAGTCTTTGCCGGTTATGACATGAGTTCGTGGGTTTTTTTAGAGAACGTAAAAAAACATATAAACCAGAAATTCCAGTTTTGTTCGCGATCATTATCATCATTTAACACAGCAAAAAAATTTATTTTTTTTATCAAAATTTTAAACTTTATTTAAAACAAAATTTAAAAATGCCAATATTTCTTTTAGCGCATTATACCAACTCAATACGTAATGCTGGCTACTGAAAGTGCAAAACCTACGCAGCAGAATTAACCAAATGAATTGCTAAGACCGACATCAGATCAAATTTAAAAGAATCTATTATTGATATGGTTTACTTTCGAATCAAGATTTTATCAAGACTACTCTTTAATTATTATTAGATAAACGTATTTTTTTTTTCTTAATTGAATGTTTATATTATTGAATAATCGTCGAATTAAATTAATAAAATGATGTTTGGGGGTATAACATACATATACAATGTTTCTGTTTCCTCAAAAAAAACATATTTCCTCCTTCACAGAAAACTAACACTTTCATGTTATTTAATGCACACAAAATGAGGAGAAAAAGAAGCAGGTATCATACGGGCTTTACCTAGTGATTTCATAATTGAACATTCATGGCATTTTTCATCATATAAAATTCATATGCGAATTATCGAGTTGCATTAACAGAGTGAATTAATGGATGAGCATTCATGCCATTTTTCACCTGCTGAATAAGCAACTCTTAGTCAAGTAGTGATTTCACAGCTTACCGTTAATGCCATTTTTCATTACATATAATTTGCTTATGAGTAAACTAGTTACCCCTACTTCGTGACTTTACTGGTAAATATTCACCTGGTGAACGCCTATGACAGCCCCATGTAAAATTCATCGATGTTTTCATACCATGGGGTGTACCTTCCACTCATTGGTGAAAAAGATTCATGCATGACTCTTATTGAAATTTCCTACTGGGATAGTTCGCAATGCTTTGTTTTGTAATAACTGCATTCGTTTTCTTATGTAGTTATGGCACCCCAACAAAATCGTAGAATGGTACAAAAAATGTGGTAAAAATATTGTATTATGTAACATGATTGCATTTTGCATTGTTAACACTTGTCTTATACCCCTTAGGGACCCGACTTTTTTTTGCAATTTTTTACATAAGTGTCTGGCATGATCTTTAAAATTTAACTCACTATCTAATGTTACTCCAAGATATTTAATGTTCTGAACACACTCTATTTGACAACCATTTAAATATACATACTGACACAGGAACACTTATTTTGAACGATTCAAAATAGCTTTTAACGGCCTTAGGCCACAAAATTTGCGTTTCGTCCCGGCGATCTCATTTGGACTCATCAGTTGGCTAGTGAACGCCTTACCAATACACACTCTTTGTCAAGTTTAGTTCAACTTACATGGATTTTTTAACAAAAAAAAACAATGTGAACTATATCCAACAAGATTAAAATTGTAATCATTGAAATTGGAAGATTTTGTCCTGGACCAGACATAGTTAATAAGAAGGCGTTTGGATTGGATTTGTTCAAATATTGATTCAAGAAGTCATTTATGCCTTTTCTCGAAATGTATAATAATGTTTCATACGCAAATAAAACTATTTTACATTGCTTAAGAACACTTCACATCATTTATATAAGGCAGGAAAAGGGAAACACCATAAAGCGATCCTTGATGAACCCCTAATTTTACTTCTATTGAGTCGGAAGTCTCATCAACGAATTTTGCTCTTTGGTATCTGCCGTTTAGGTGTCACGAATTTCACAAAGTTTAAGTTTATCTACCAAGTTTATGCCGATCTATTGTTTCGAAGGCTCGTTTAAAGTCAAGAAAAACTGCCATCACTCCTTTACTCTGATCGATGTCTTTTCTCTATTCGTTAGTGATGTAGTTTAGTGCTGTTTCGCAGTTCAGTTTTCTACCGTGTTGTTTTATGATGCTGTTCTATGTGCTACTACTTTATCCTTTTTTAAGCGTTGGAAGTTCTGAGGTAAACCATTTATCCTCATTGTGTTGTTTAACTACATTGTTAGTAATCGTTTATCTTAGTCCGCACGAGGCGGACCTTTTAATTATTTTGTATTATTATAATTATTTTTCGTATTATAAATTTGATATATATATTTTTTTTTTTATTTTCACATATGTTTACTATTTTTTATTTGAATTTATTATGAATAAAAATAAATTAAAGGGTGAATAGAGTAAAGAGCATCGAATTTGGCTAAAAAGCCATTAGGTTCATTAAGTGTTTATAGTTTATAATGGGGCAAAAGGATGAGGGCCTAAGGATTGGGATTGGAACTGGATAGGAACTTGTAATTGAAGGGAACGGGGCCGGAAACGGAAATGTCGAAAATTGTGTCGGGATAGGACTGGAAGGGTTTGAATGCTTAGCGGAAAGGGCGATGGCATGCTGGCGTCGCGCGGCTTAGCTCGGCGGATGAAGAGGGGGATCTTGCCCTCTCACTAAACTTCACCTCGCTACAAAAAAAGAAACATCATTCCAAAACAAAATCTCACCGATCCCTTTTACCTGGTTGCCACCGTGAATATCAACTCGGTCGGGTAGTATATTGATGGGCCATGCCCTCGCAACTCCTGGAATCTTTGGGCCGATATTTCGTCAGATTCCCCTTACGCTCTTACCTCAGCCGTCACATCACATCCTTCCGTTCTTTATCCGCTCTTCCTCCACACCCCCTGGAATTCTTAACCCCTAAAATATCATTTTTGGACTCTCATGAATTCATTAAAATTCCAAATCGTCATGGCTCACAAAACATCTAATCCTTTTATTTATCATGTGCAAGTTACTATAGAAACAATTTATCATACATCTAGCATTTTAATTTTTGTAGCTATTAAAATCGACAAAAAGATACGAACAAGGATTTAGGACGTTATAGCTGGAAATTAATACGTTACGTTGAACAACGGATAAAAAACAGGAAACCAAAAAAAAGGTAAGTTAAAGATATATATTAAGAAGAGGCAGAATTGTGCCGGCAGGAAGCTCAAATCGTTGGCGGTGCTTTTAGCCGCACGCAGTGCGGGGTTTTCCGTACTTCCACTGGTTCCGGTTGGCCCACGACAACCAACCCTAAAGATTCTATATATAAATATTAGTTTTCCTTTTTTTTTGTAATACCAAACCCGGTTCCACCCTCGACCCTTACGAAGAGACACTTCTCGTCCTTTTTAACCTATCTCTACCTAAAGAGCGCTCTGTAGGTGGTCGCACCTTCTTGTGCCTTCAGCGTCGTGTATGTCAATAGGGGGAAACCCGCTTTAGCCTGCCGACTTGCGGTTTCAGCGATACGCTTCCCTTCACCTCCTTTCTCTCCGCTTTCACAAAAAAACAAAAATCAATAATAATAATAAATAAATATAAAAAAAATGAAATTAAATGGTATTAAAGTAATATGGGTGTAAATTAATAAAATAACATA
Source organism: Philhelius pedissequus (assembly GCA_910595825.1). NCBI lineage: Eukaryota > Metazoa > Arthropoda > Insecta > Diptera > Syrphidae > Philhelius > Philhelius pedissequus. The sequence continues at coordinate 108,762,500 of OU343160.1, forward strand.
AAAAAAACGGTAATTTAAAAATTTTTCAAGCTTACATCCCGTAACTCCGGATAGTAAAAGTGCGGGTGCAGATCGATCGTTTGCTTAACGGTCTTTTTAGCACCGTACGCCGGTCCAGAAGTTTCTTCTTCGACCGATCGTTGGTCGTTGGCAACTTTATCTAAACTGGTATGTTTAAACCACCAGCTTCCAAAAAAAGCAAAATAAAATCACTTACCAATAAATTATACCCTGACTATTCTTAAGGTTAGACGGGAATTTGAAAAAAAACGCTCACAGTTTGATCTAAAAAAAAAACGACAACTATACTAAAACGCACCAAATATTTAAGGCTCTATCACTTTTTTATTATTTCCAATTGAAATTAAATGTAGGTATTATACTCTTAAAAAAAAAACAATCCCGCACTTCGCGATCTTTGTGGACCGTATTCTAAGAAGGTATACTTCTTACTAACCCTACGTGCAATAGCAAAACCTACATTTACCTATCCTACATTTTCTTTGTCCCTACATGTAAATGAGAGCCGTTTGGTTTCGGTTCCTTTTGCTATTTACTGAAGGAGTACACCTCCCAAACCAATAATCCCATATCCAAACCAATTTTATAATTTCCCATATGTTGCAATGTCCTTTTTGTCCGTGGTCCTTGCTGGCAATAATGAACCCTTAGCTCAGCCTTGGTAGTGGTTCTGGACCGAGAACACCACAAAAAAATTTAATCATGCCAGACTTTGCACCTAGCTGTTATGGTGTGCGAGATATGACGTCTATACCCTCCCTTCCTGGTTGCTTTCCTCGCTTAAACAACCCCTTTCATTGGCTCCTCCTCCCCTTCTCAGATCCTCACCCTTCCTTTATCATCATTCTCATCCTTTCAAATAAAAAACTTACTCGCACTTCATCTTGGCTATCGACAATTTATTTCACTTGTAATTTAGTTGTTCTGTCTCAAGCATCTTATATAAAATTCTTTTATTCAAATTATATATTATTTTTTTTAAACTTAAAAATTGAAATTAATAAAATAACCTTAGAAAACAAGATTTAAATTATATTTATAACAAAAAAACAATTTCCTGAACTTTCTTCGTTTTTTCTTTACTTTCTTTACACTTTGTAACACAGTAAATGAATAAATCTATGATTGCTTAAGTAAAAAAAATTAATAAAATACAAATGAAATTAATCAAAATTAAAAAAAAATCTTGAATCAAAAAAAAAAAAAATATAAAAACAATTAAAATTTTAACTTTGGTCGTGTTCGGAATTGAACTCAGGGTCTTCCATGTGATAAGTTCCAGATTCCGACGGTCTTACTCTCTGGGCTACGCTGTTGCTTATTTAAATGCTAGCTTTATACGAGTACATGATCATCCTGATGTGCACAACCTGCTCGCTTTTTTCACAGTCGATCTCGTACTCTGGAGGTGTTAACACGTTTTCGGCTTCCCAGTTTTTCCAAATTAAATTTCGTGTGTAAGCTTAAGTTCTAAATTAAATCAAGATTTCATAAGTGGTGCAGTAGCAAATTAGTAGAGTGCCCGACCGAGAATCCCAGGGTCGCCAGTTCGATTCCCATCCGGGCATCACACCTTTATCAGCTTTTTTTCACAACCGTGAAGTGGAAAACTTTATTGGTTGGGAAAACGAACAAAGGAGGAGGAGTTTAAGCACCGGGGCATCGAAAGGTGTCCTAGGGCCAATGAGGCCAGCGATGGCATCAGCTGAGGGAACGTCGAAAGATGTTCCAATTACAAGCAGTGATTCTGCATCAACAACATCAACAGCAATAATAACAACGGCAACATCATCCGATGCTAATCCAAAGCGCAGAAAGAGGATCAAGTGCGCACCAAATTTGGTAAAGAGGAGATCCACGGCCACCTCAGCAAAGATGCCAGCTGGGGTGCATACGTCCGATATAGACGAGACGTCAGAGGCAGCAAGACAAACCCAGCTAGACACTTCACCCGAAGAGGGTATAGCATATATGTCTGAGGAAGGAGAAGGGCACTTCACGACGGGCGATAGTACTGCCTTCGAGAACCTCTCCACATCAGAGTCATCATCTGAGGAGGACGAGGAACAAAGAATGGTCGCTCAAATTGAAGCTTTGGAGGCAGAAATCGAAAAGATAAAAAGCAAAGTTAAGGCCAGCCAAGAAGCGCGCCGAGCGAAGCAACTAAAAGAACTCGACGAAAAAGAACAACAGCAGAAAAAAGAACAATTACAAAACCAACAGCCACAACAGCAGCCAAAACAACAACGGCAAAAACAACAACAACAGCAACAGCAGCAGACACAAGCAACAACCGCAAGAAAAACAGCAGCAGCAGATTCAAAAGCAGCAGAAAAGTCAGTCTCAGCAGCAGCAGCCACAGCCGCCGATTACGAAAAAAGAAAAGGTGCCACCCATAAATACTTATAAAATGGAGTTACAGGATACCATAAATCTATGTAAGTTGACCATAGGTCAAAATTTTACTATTAAAAGATTAAATAACGATAGGCATGCTATCCAGTGTTTCACACTGGAACAGCACACAAAAATTAAAGAGTTGCTAAAAGAAACTAGTACTGAATTCTTTAGTTTCACCCCTAAAACCGAAAAATTTCAAACGGTCCTTTTGAAGGGCATAGATTCCTGCACGGAACCACAGGTGCTCTTAAACGAACTCCGCCAAAAAGCGAATGACGATCTCGACTTTATCGGGGTCAAGCCGTTCGCTACAGTTAGAGCTAGGCGGGAGAAGCGGAGTCTTCCCTTCTTTCTTGTTCAACTCTCACCCAGCAGCAAACTGGATAGTTTGAGGAGTATATCCGTCCTAAACTACCAGGTTGTAACTTGGGACAAATTAAAAAGGCGCGGCGACATGCTTCAATGCATGCGCTGCCAAAGGTTCGGCTACTCCGCAGCAAACTGCGAAATGCAGTCACGCTGCGTTAAGTGTGGAGAGAACCACAATGCACATGAATGCAAGTTAGGAAAGGAACGGGCCGAAGATAGGACCCAGCTTAAATGTGTACGCTGCCGAGGCGACGGACACCCCGCTAATTATCGGGGATGCCCGACGTTTCAGCTTATAAAAAACAATAAAACAGCAAAGCAAACAGTGGCAGAGAGCGTCCAACAGTGCGCCCTCCTACAACAACGCCCGTCAACCCCCAAATTTCTTACGCCCAAATGGCGTCAGGAAGGGGAAGCACGGTACAGCCTACACCAAAGGTCGCCCAACAGGCCCCCGTGCCTAAGGCGCCGGCGGCACAGGCGGATATTATGGGCGTTCTACTGGCCTCCAAAACCAGATCAGGGAGCAGGCGACTAGGGTGGATTATCTCTACTCTAAACACAATTTTTGGCAAATGTAAGTACTCCCTCAAACTATAAACGACTGAAACCAATGAACATCATCTTTTTGCAAACAGGACTCCTCAAAATTGCATACTTAAATGAAATGCCTATATTCATGATGTTTAATAATAGACCAGAAAAGGCAGAGACAAATACTTGATTAGGCCCTTGACATTGACATACTACGAACTGGAATTAATCTACTACGATATGAGAAAAAGGAACGGAAAAGAAAAAAAAAAACAATCACGAAACGTTATTATAGATTCAATGATTCGAATATCGTACAAAACAAACCAGAAGCTTTTTATTGAAATTTAGAAAGTTATATAACTTGAAATTAATAAAAATGTATAAATATTTATTAAGAAAATGCATCAAATATACGGAAAAATAAAGAAAATGAAGATGAGGATGGAAATATTTAAAATATGTGCAATAAAAGGAATTCTAGTGAAACAAAAATAAGTGAGTTGCGAAATTTATGGATTTTGGTATTTATATTTTCTTTTTAATTGCTTTTAATGATATTTAATATTACGTTTATTTGATGTGTCGAGAATGTAGTTACCATCTCGCTGAAAGTTGTCAAGTTTTTTGTATTTGAGTCTACATTTAACTACAGTTCGATTTGTAACAATGTCTGTACATTGGTTCAATGGAGTACCTGTTGCTTTGTTTTTGTTTTCAATCCTCGTTTCTTTTTCTGTTTGAAAATTTTGTACTAAGGATTCAATTTCATCTTTACTCATGTTTTTAATAATAAAATCATTGGTTTTGATTTCGTTGTAGAGTTAATTGTAGAATTATAAATGTTTACGATTTTGAACAATTTTTGCTAAGAATTATCTTTGCTTGCGTTCATTATTCTGAGATGCTCATTGAAGGTGCCATGTAGTCTTTCCACGTCAGCATTGCCGGTTTTAAGGGATGGTGGGTCTTATGAAAAAGGATATTATTTTCTTTAAGAAATTGGTCTACAGCTGAGTGCAATATACAGGTGTCGCTATGGGAAATTAATTTGTCCGGTTTTCCGAGGAACTGGATTATCTGTTTTATTGCACTTAGAATGGAGATCCAATTTCTATCCTCTAATGAGTAAATGCTAGCATACTTTGAAAATTTATCGATCATGGTTAGATACATTTTTCCACGTTCAGGGAACCAAATGTCTGTGTGTATGATGTCATTAAAATGTTTTGGGTTTTCAGAAATTTTCATCGGAATCTGGAGTGGGTGTCGTGTTTTGAAATATTACAAATTTCGCAATTATTAACAAATTTTTGAATTTCAAGTTGTAGTTTCGGATAATAGAAAACATATTTTAACTCTGCGAACATTTCGTTTATGCCACGATGGTTTTTACTTGTGTGCTCATTTTGTATTATTGTTATTAAATCATTTCTATCTGTGACATCAGTTAACTTTAAACTTGATTTTTGTAGTCTTGTGTTTCTATTGAAGGAAAAATATTTAACATATAGGTCCTGGAACTTAAGGTAAAGTGATACATCTTCACAATGTACACAAAAAAGTCCTTTTGCCGTTAAAAGCCTTTGCATAATTTGAAGTAAATCACTATTTTCTTTACTGACTTGCACATGATTTTGAATTTTTGTATGAATAATTTTAAATGTAATTTTATCTTGGCAAGCCTAGGAAAATAAATTTGATTTTTGAAAAGATTTATTGGTTTTTGGGTGATGTAAATATGCCGAGTTTCATCTTCTAAGGCACTGTGGATCGTGGCACCAATAGATATAACTTCTTCGTTATTGTCTACGGAGGTTATGACTTCTTTGTCATAACCGTCACGTTCATTATTGAAGATGTCAACCAAGCTTATTTCATCTGAATAATTCAAAGTATCTTTGGTTACATTTTTATTAACATATCTACTAAGTCCATCTGCAACGTTGTTCTCTTTCCCGTTAAGGTACTCGATGTCAAAATCATACTCGTTAAATATGATCTATGCCGTTAAGCCAAACAAGAGGCTTATGATCCATACGCACACAAAATTTTCGTCCGTACAAATAGGTTCTGAAATATTTGACAGACCACACCACTGCTAATAATTCCTTTTCAATTACAGAGTAATTAAGTTCGTGCTTATTCAGTGTACGCGATGCATAACAAATGGGGTGGTTATCCTGGCTAAGCACGGCTCCTATTACATAGCCGGATGCGTCTGTGGTGAGTGTAATTTTTTTTTTGAAAAATCAGGACTTTTTAAAATTGGCTCGGAGGCAATTAACGTTTTTAAAGTTATAAAAGATTTTATATACGCGGGATCACTAACTTGTAACTTTATAGACTTTTTCAGATATTTTATCATTGGATATGCCACCTTGGCATAATCGTTTATAAATTTTCGGTAATAACCGGTATTACCTAAAAATTGTTTAATTCCCGTTATAGTTGTTGGTAATTTCATTTCATTAATAGCTTGAGTTTTTTTGTCATCTGGCTTTATTCCATTATTAATGATTATATGACCTAGATAGTTAGTAGATAGATCTGCAAAAAGACATTTGTTTACTTGGATTTTAAGATTGCTCTCTTTCAGTTTTTGAATTTTTTTTTTCAGAGATTGGAGATGTTCCTCAAAACTGGTTGAGAACACGAGAATATCGTCAAGTAGACAACGCAGATTTTATTAACAAAATATCTCAAAACATGGTTCTTGAGTCTCTGAAATGTAGCCGGGGCGTTCTTCAACCCAAAAGGCATTCGCAGAAACTCGTAATGACCAGTTGTAGTAGAGAAAGCCGTTTTTGCTCTATCGCACAGATCTAACTCAATCTGATGGAATCCTTTCACCAGATCTATTGTTGAAAAATAATTACACTTACCGAGTTTGTCAAACAAATCATCCATGTTAGGCATTGGAAATCGATCTTCAATAGTTTCACTGTTCAGTTTCCTGTAGTCTATGACAACCCTCCACTTTTTCTGTCCACTCCTATCATCCTTTTTAGGGACAATCCAAATGGAAGAATTGTATGGACTATTACTACGAACAATAATTTTTTGCTCTAACATTTCAGAAATTTGTCTATCAACTTCATCCGAGTGTATTTCTGGATAACGGTAAAGTTTGCTATAAATAGGGACATTCGTTTTTGTTATAATTTGATGTGTAATTTGGTTGGTAAAAGATAATGGATCACCTTCTTTATAAAAAAATACTTTTGTAAGAATTTAATAGTAATTTAAGTTTTGAAATATCTGTTTCATTCAAATGATTTGCAAAGAGGTTATTCGGAACTTCACTTATGACACTTCCACTAGATAAAACATTCAAAACATCTTTGTTTTTATAAATAAGATTTTCATACATTTCTTCTTCTTAGTCTAGTTTGGTAGTTAATTATCGGATTAAGACCAAGAAGGATATTGTTTCCAATTAATCCATTAAAGTGGTCATGAAAGTGATATTCTAGGAAATTAACATAAAAGTCAGTACTCTCATTGAACTCTTTGAAAGTTAGGATTCTATATTCCACACACGAGCTAAAGCTTCTGTCAAGGACTTTCACAATATGCGTTTTTGACGATACTTTCCATTTGGGATTACATACATTTTGATTTATTATGCTGTGTTCTGCACCACAGTCAATAATAAATCGAAGTTTTCGCGGTTTTGACTACTATATAGGGAAGTCGTTTTGACGTCTCTCTCAAAATTTTGTCGGTTTTCGCTTAGGTTTGCATTTCGAGTATCTCTGTTTTCGTTCAGGCTTATATCCATTGGTTCAGAATTTGAAGTATGAGGTACGTTTCCACTTGTTCTTCTCGATTGAAAAGAATTAGAGTTACTATTACTACGCATGTTATTACTATTACTATTATTTCGAAAAAATTGGCTATTGTAATTTTGTGTTTGTGGTGTATAACGATTATTTTGCTTTTGTCTTGATTGATTATTGTAATACGACGAATTATTGTTTGAGTTGTTAATGTTTATAGGATAAGAATTATTGCGGTTTCTGTTATTTTAAATTGAATAATTATTTTCTTGTCTATCATTAAAATTAGAAATCCTGTTTGGTTGGCTGAAACTTTGGAAATAACCGTTAGGAACAAAAAATTGATGATTTATTTCGATAATAGTATTTTAGGCTTCATTTATTATTATTATTATTAATATTTATTAACAAGCAATTGAAATTACAAGCTAATACAAAAATTAACAAGCCTAGCTGCAGAGACTATTGGCTTTTTTGGTTGGGGATTCAAATTACAATATTTGTTTTTTTGAGAAACTCAGTGATTTTATTTACATTTGTTATGCTGGGATTCTTGAGGATTTCATATATTGAGTTGTTTTCGAATATTTTTTTAATTATGAACTGCGACAACGGACAATGTTCCAAGATATGTTTTAAATCAAAACGGGTGTTGCAAATGGAGCAGGTTGGTGGGTCGTTTTTGTTGAGGAGGTGTTGATGGGATGCAGTGGTGTGTCCCAGTCGAAGTCTAGCAAAATCGCTAATTTTTTGTTTCGAGCAGTTTGTGGGGTACATCGGTGTAGATTTTAAGGGGTTTATATCCTTGTAGTGATGGTGGTAAAGGTTCCAATCGTGTCTATTTTTAGCAAAAGATATCTTTCCGATGAGCTTGAGGAGATCGGCTTTAGCGAAAAAGTTGAAAGTGAGTACGGGTGCGTTTTTGGCTGAGTTCGCTACACTGTCGGCATATTCATTTCCGTTTATTCCAACATGGCCAGGAGTCCACATTATTTTAATGTTTTTCATTTTTATAAGTTGATATCTTATTAATGATATGATTTCGGTGTTGTTGTTTGCGTTGCGGATTGCATTAATCACTGAGATGCTGTCAGAGCATATAACACATTTTTCAGGTAGATTGGCTGCAGCTTTAGTCGCTTGAAGTATGGCGAATGCTTCTGCGGTAAAGACTGAGGCGCAGTCCGGGAGAATACCAATGCTTATTATTGACCCGTTTTCATCGGTCACCGCATAAGATGTTGTGTCCGGGGTTTTAGAGCCATCGGTGAATATAAGTGTCCATCCATCAGTTCTTAAGTCAGAGGAGATATTTGAATATAGTTGCCGATATGTTCTGTTTGCAGTTTTTAATTTCTTGTATTTGGTAAGGTCCAAAATCAGCGAATCCGGTTTAATGAACCAAGGGGGGTAGCGTGGGATGATGAGTCCTTCTCTTTTCGTTGGTAGATTGTTAGTCCTTGCTTGTTTAAGCGTTGTAGCTATGGCAGAAGGAATTCGTTTTGTAAGTTTTTGATTTTTTGTTTTTTTGATGTCGTTGTCGATGATAGAGTTCTTGGAGAATACCAGTTTTGCGAGCAATCTTAAGGATAGTGTGTCTCTTCGTTCTTCGATGCTCGGGAGTCCTGCTTCAGCTAGGATATTTTTTATTGGAGTTGTTGAAAAGGCGTTTATGCTTCTTCTAGCTGATGTATGGTAGCTGGGTTTTATAATGTTTAAAACATACTTTGGGCAGTGACCGTATATGCACAACCCATAATCAATTTTACTTAGAACTAAGGTTTTGGTTATATATGCAAGGGTATTAATATGTACATTGCTTTTATTTGACGCTAAATATCTTACTATATTAGTTCGTGCAGCTAGGGATTTCTTAAGTTCTAAACAGTGTTCTTTCCAATAATATTTACAATTGAATATTAATCCTAAAATACTTAAATTACTAACATTATTTATCATAGTGTTGTTTATATTGAGGTTTAGTTGTTGACAATTCTGTTTGCGACATATATGAAGTGTTTTACATTTTTGAAGAGAGAGTTTTGCACCTGATTTTTTTGACCATTCGATTATATCTTCTAGGGCAATTTGAAATAAAGATTTACATGTACTTAGGTCATTAATTTTACATAAAATATAAATATCATCTGCATAACTGCAATGATCTAAAAGATTATGCTTTTTTAAAATAGCGTTTATATCATCGAAAGCAATGATAAACAGTATTACCGAGAGGGGTGATCCCTGGGGAATACCGTTATGAAGTGGGTAGCTGGAAGAGTAGGTATTATTGGTTTTCACCCAAAGTTTTCTGTTTGTTAAAAATGCTTTTATATACCCGTATATTTTGCTTCCAACACTCCACTTTATGAGCTTGTTTAATATTATATGAGGACCTATACGATCGAATGCTTTTTCGAAGTCGAGAGACAGTATCGAAATATGTTTTTTTGTTGAAAGAGCATTAGAAATGGCATAGTCGATGTGAAGCAAAGCATCAATGCAACCTCTTTCGGCCTTAAACGCAACTTGATTGAGACTAATAAGATTATTTGTCTCAGCGAACCAGAACAAACGTTTCGCAATTATTTTTTCCATTATTTTGGATAAACATGGGATCAAAGAAATGGGGCGGTATCCTTCTATTTTATTTTTATCTTTTTTGGGTTTTGGGATGGGAATGATTGTTGCAGATTTCCAGGATTGAGGGATTTCATGGTTGTTGAGAATGCTATTGTAGAGGGATATGACTCGGTGTTTGATTTCGATGGGTAGGTTTTTTAGCATTGGGTAAGAAATCCTATCTCTGCTTGGGGTCTTTCGCTTTACTTTATTGAGACAACTTTCAAATTCAATGAAAGTTATTGGGTCTTCAATTCTCAGGGCTGTTGTGTTTGCTGGCTGTAGTATTTGGGAGAATCGCAAGGCGCTCGTTTTTTCTTCTAAAAAATCGTTAGAAAAGTTTATATTTTCTGAAGCGTTTGACCAATTTTGGGCGAAGAGATTAGCAATGGTTTCTGGATCTATGACAGTGTTATTGTTGCTGTCTATATTATTTATAGAAAGTGGGGTAAAGTCACCGGTAAGGACACGGATATTTTGCCATATTTTTGAAGTGGAGGAGTTTGGGTTGATTTTTGATGTCATATCCGCAAAACTATTGGCTTTGCTTATTTTAAGAAGGAGTCTAAATTTTGCATTTGATTTTTTATTAAGTATCAAATTATGAGTTGATTGGTTTTTTTGAAAACTTTTTAGTGCGAACATTTTTTCTTTGCGCAAGATTGACAATTCAGGGTTCCACCATGCTACTACCTGTTTACATTTAGTATTTGGGACAGTCTGAGGAATGGAGAAGTTCGCGGCGGTTCTAATACATTTCAGCAATATAGCAGCTTCCTTGTTGTTGTTGTGGAATGTGTTTTTGTCGGACAATAGTTCAGAAGCTTTTTTCCTAAAAAGTGGCCAATTAGCTTGGTCAATTTTAAATTTTGCGCTTTTTGGGGTTGGTAATGTAGTCCGTCCTATGTTAATAGTCGTAAGGATAGGGAAGTGGTCGCTGTTATGTAAGTCGTCAAGGATTTCCCAATTTGTTTTTGCAAGAAGTTCTGATGAGCAGAAGGTTACGTCAATATGTGTGAATGTGTTGTGTGTTGAAAGGTGAGTGGGAGATCCGTCGTTTAATATGCAACAATTACTGTCATTGATGAATTTTTCGATTAGTTTGCCCTTTTTGTTTGTTTTTGGGGAACCCCAAAGTGTGTTCCAGGCGTTTAAGTCGCCACCAATGATAAGCGGGGTTATTATTTCTCTTGTAATGTTGCACAGTTCGACACTACTGAATGTCTCTTTAGGAGGTAAGTATAAGTTTATATATTTTATGTTGAATTTCGACGGCTAGTGTTTGCAAATTTGAATTTGAAGTTAAGATTTTGTGTGCAATATTTTTTTTAATAAGTAGGGCGATGCCTTGTTTGGCATCATTAGTGGGTAAGTTGTGAAAGTAAGCGTGATATGCTTTAGGGGGGGTAAGATTATTGGCAAAGGGACAGTGAGTTTCTTGAAGGGCGATTATGGACGGATTGTGTTTCTTTATTATAACATTAAGCTCATCAAAGTTATTTATAAACCCATTCATGTTCCATTGCAGAATGGTGAGAGCTTTGTTAACGTTTTGTACATTCCAAGAACTTGTTTTTCTTTTGGTAAAAGAAGACTGGTTTGGGTTATGGATACATTGTTTTTTTGTGTTGCAAGTTTTACGTTGAAAATTGTGAGGATTGGTAAAATTATGTTGTTCGGGGCTCTGACTCCGAGGGCCTGATACTGAATCATGCAGGTTCTGATTGAAGCCTGCCTGATTCAGTACCCGATCCGCAGAGTCAGTGATTAGCTTGGAATTTTTATTATTGCATTTCAGCATCATCGCTATCGATATTGTTTATGTTTACAAAATAATCTTTACTATCAATAAGTTTTTGAGTCACTGTTGATATAGGTGATTGAGTGAGAGAAGGATTTCAGTGGTTGTTGATATATTGTGTATTAAATGTGGATTGAGTGTTAATGTTGGCAGATGAATTTGAGGGGATTCGAGAATGTTTTAGAATGGTTCGAGCTGATTGTGTAGAAGTATGAGAACTGATTGAAGGAGTGTTATTTTTATACTGGGGTTTAATTGCTTGTGTTTGAGTAGGAGAGTGAGATTTTGATAGTATTTGTGTGTTAGTACTTAATGTTTTGGATGTATTGGGATTGGGATCTGTACTTTTAGTGTGGTATGTTGTTGTTTTTGCGATTGATGATGTAGAATTAGAGTGTGTTGATGGGGTGTGTGTGATGGTTTGTGATAGACCTGGTAGTGGGGCTGGAGAGGTTTGAAGATCGTTAGGAGTAGGAGGTAAGTGTGATGTTTTTTTTGCTGTGTCAGCGAATGTGTCGTGAAGGGGGGGCGTATGATTTAGATTTTTTTGATTATACATGCGTTTCGCTTCTGCCGTCGTGCATTTATTCACCGTTTTTATGGTTAGAATTTCTTTTGCCTGTTTGTAGGCCGGACAGGTTTTTGATGATGAAGAGTGGGATAGCGAGCAATTAGCACACATTGTGCGGGTACATGGCTCAGGCGTGTGAGGGGGGAGGTTGCAAGAATCGCATTTCGTACTGCCGTTGCAACGTTTCAGTGTATGTCCGAGTAGTTGGCAATTACGACATCGCATGGGGTTTGGTATGTATTCTGTCAATTTGGCAGTGTAGAAACCAATATTGACTTCGCTAGGAATTTGATAAAGGTCAAACGTAAAGAGCATAAGACCTGTTGGTTTTTGCTTCCCGTCTTCCCCTTTCTTTAAAAATTTATACACGTCTTTGACACCTTGGGATTTCATTTCGCTTACAATTTCGGTTTCTGACACATTAATAAGACAAGGAGCGAAGCAGATTGCTTTAGACTGATTGAGTTGTTCATGCAATTTAACCGCAATGGGACAGATACCGGCAAGATCTTTAGCACGAAGGAAAAGGTCGGCTATTTTTTGCGATTTTACAAATATTAACAAACTGCCATCACGAAGTTGGCTTACACTGTCATAGTCTTTGCTAATAGCATCGATCGCTTTTTTTAAGAGAAAAGGACTCAGTGAGGTTATGAGTTTTTCACTATTTGTTGAAGTCATAACAACGAATCGGGGATTTTTAGCACTTGAAATAGATGGAAGTTCGGGGAATGCACTTAGAGGCATGTTATTCACTTTGTGTCTTTTTTTTGGTTGGAGGTCGAGGTCACAATCGGGATCGAGAATCCCGAAACGACCTCCGGGATTTTTAGGCCTGCCGGCCATAGGTTATGTGGAATAAGCCCTGTGTGTTGTTGTGGGTACTGTATGCGGGTGGAGAAATGGGAGATTGAGAAAGTTACTAGTGATGTACGGTTTAAAGAGAGAAACCGGCTTACGCACTTGGCACAACTAAATCACGACCGCTTGTGGAACGATGTTATCGGTTTGAGAGCTAGTCGGTGACTTCATTTAAAGATTTTGGATTTCTACTCAAACAATTAACGAGTTGGTTCAAGAAGATTGTTTTTCAAGGCATTTAGTGCAATTCTATTGTTTGAATCAATAACTTGTTGGTTGTTTTCATTATTGCTTAGAAGGTACAAATTATTGATTCTACTTAGTAAATGAGTAATATTTTCATAATAATCTTTTATATTTGTTTTTATTCTTATGGTTCTTATTTGATCTATTAATAATTCCAAAGATAGTTTTTCGCTAAAAGAATTTTTCAAAATAGTTCTTTCTTCTTACCATGTACTTTGCCTTCCATGTTTTTGAAGTTCTATCTTAGCTTTACCTACAATCTTGTCTTAAATTTAATCCCGAAAGCAATATAATTGTACCCTGATCTAACGTATTTAGAATGTGTGCCAATGAGTCTACTCTGTCTATAAAATCTATTAAACAATTACTATTTCCATTAAATTCAGGAAGTTTACTAATCAAATCTAAAATAAGCTTAAACTTATCCGTTGCGGAAAGGACATCCATCTCGATTATTATTGTAGATTAGGGTTTGTACTCACTCAGTTGAATCTTCGTTGAGTTCGTCTTCTTTGTTCCTTGCAGGTCACAGTAGATCAATTGGCAATTTTTTTTCGATAATTTAATAATAATCTCTTTTTACTTGCGATTATAGGTACTATAAGGCAAGTTATGCATTCGTCGAAAAAAAAAGTTGTGAGATAACAATAAAACATGACATTACGATGAAAGCGAAGACGAAAAAAGATGGTCTAAAAATTCTGTCCATCTGTATGTCTGTCTGTCAGTCTGTATGTATGTATAGACACCTACATCCCAAACGGGTGGGCCGAATTGCTTCAAACTTGGTATATAGAGTTTTTTAGGTATTGTACAGAGGGGAAATTGATTTTTTTTTAGCTCAAAAAATGACGGTACCTGCCATATAACCGTTACGTTCAAAACTATTTTTCTCGGAAACTGCTCTAACGATTTTGATAAAAAAAATCAGTGTGGGTTTTTAGCTACGACCGATCATATAGTTGAAAAAAAAATTAGAAAAATGTCTAAAAACGGTACTTTCCATAGGACCGTTTTTTTTTGCTTTCGACTATCTCATAAATGGCTTAACCGATTATTTCGAAATTTCACAAAAATATAGGTTTAGGTTGCCCAAATTATACCGCGCACCAATATTTTTAATTAATATTTTTTTCTATTTTTAAAATCATTTTTAAGAAAAAAATTTAAAAAAAATTATTATTCGAAAACTGCTCATTAATTTTTTTTTCAAAAATTATATTTATTTGTATTTTCTGAATACCTATGAATTGGCGTTTTTGAATTTTTTTAAAAAATATTTTCAAATAGTTTTTAAAAAGCCGCTCCACAGATTAAAAATTTTTTTTTTCATAAATTCAAATTTATCCAAGAAATAAAATGGTGTACTCTTTTTTGAGCTCAAATTAGTTGTATTTATTTCAGAATTTTTAATTATTTTTTTCTTTAAATAATCAGATTTAATCTTTTGTTTTTAAGTTTATATTATTAAATATTTAATATTGTCATACCAATTTATTTTAAAACAAAATTAATGAAATTTTGTATATGCGTATACAAAATTGAGTTAAAAATGACTTTAATAATATATTTAGATTTTTAATAGAAATCTTTTGCATACCATGTGATCGAACATAAGAGCAAGTTTGTGCGATCCAGTCGTGCATTTTATTTATTATTTGTTTTGTTTTTTATTTAATAGCTTAAAATCTTTGCTTGTATTTTATTTTAAAGTTGAATTTTTTATTTTTTTTATTTACTTTTTATTCACAACTAAATTGAATTTTATTTATTAATTCTATCAGATTTATGTTTGATGAATAGGAAACTTTCACAAAATTGGTTTGATCCCACAACACGGACATTTGTTCAAAAAACTTTTTCTTGTTAGTTTGGTTTGACAAAATTGTTTTCGAACTTTGTGCTTTTTTTTGTATGATGAAAACACAAGCGGTTTGTTTACGAACTGTATGAAAGTTAGCGTCGTTTTAACGGTTTATATTTTTGTCTTTTGTGATTTACTTTTATTTTCACATGTATGTACAAATTAAATTTTTCAGAACTTTATTTTTTTATTATTTTAATTAATCTGTTTTTGTTTGTATGATTCATCAATTTGTTTCCATTAAATTTAATTTTATTCATTAAACTTATCAAAGTTATATTTGATGAAAAGGAAAATTCCAAAGAATTGGTTTGATCCCACAACACAGAAATTTCTTCGAAAATAAGTTTTTTGTTCTAGGTCTGGTTTTACAAATTTGTTTTCGAACTTATTTTATATTTTTGTATGATGAAAATACAAGCACTTATTTACGAACTGTATAAAAGTTAGCGTCCTTTTAACGGTTTACAAAATTTTCCTTTTACGATTTACATTTTTTCACATGCATTTTTAATAATTTTTTTTCTTGTTAGATGTCCGTTAATTTACTATTTTCAATAATTTTTTATTATTTTATTTTATTTTATTTCGTTTCAGTTTTAAATAATCTGATATTTTTTTTTATATGATGGAAACACAAGCGGCTTGGGAGTCTTTTATTTTTTCGGGTTGTTTACGAACTGTAAGCTAACTTATAGCGTCCTTTTAACTGTTTAAAACTTTTTTTTTCATATGTAGGTTTCATACATTTTTTTACAGATTTTGGTTTTTATTGTTTTAGTTTATTATTTTCAATGTCTTATGTATAAGTATTTTATTTCTTTTCGTTTAACTTTGTTTTTAATTTAAGTACTTATTTCCCCAATTTTTTGTATACTTTCTCAAAGGTTGGAGAGAGAGTTAAGTCTGCAAACGAACAATAGCTCACACTAGCTGTTTGTTTTGCAAACCACTAGTGCGGTGAATTTCTTATCAGAGCTTAGACCATCTATCTTAGTGGGTTTGGAAGTATACGCAATCAGGGTTTAAGCATACGCACATTCTATTATATAACAATATATAACGTTACTATGAGTAATAGATTTAAGTTTGTAATGTATTTGTTTTATAATTAATAAGCTTATGTGGGAGATGTGGTATATAAAAGAGTTCTACTGTACCCTCTCCCATAATAACATTTTTTAGTTTTACTGTATCTACTACAATATTTAGCCATAATGAATTATATAATAAAGATCACTTGTAAGCTAGACACGGAAGTAAGAGGTTATTTTTAATTACGAGTATACATTGGATGCCACAGTTATAAGGGTTATAGTTTCTGTTACTCTACTCCATGGTATTTGGTTTTATGGCGTAGAGGATTGTCCTCATGTGTGTTGGCAATCTTTTTTTAAAGACTTTGAGTGCCGTCTCGTTATTACGAGGAATATCTGATGTATTATTTTCTTGGAGACATTTCTGATTTCGTGAAGAGAGGGTTTATTAAATATAGTTATTGTTGAATAAGAATATTGTTTTGAAGAATATTCAAGAAAAAATTAGATATTCTGTAGGTAAAAAAAATATGTAAAAAAAAAAAGAATAATATTAAAACAAAACAAAAGTTTTGACTTATAAATTCTAGCCGCACCATCTTCCGATAATGGGCTAACACTTTGGGCGCCATTATAACGGGGTAGTTGTTTTCGTTGAGACTTGCTGGCAAAATTGAACCGACCAGCTCAGCCAAAAGGGGTGATTCTTTGACCCTTGCCTCGTTACAAAAAAATTAATTTTTGCCAGTCTGAGCATCTAGGTGTTGTCGACGCTGCGAATTATCTTGACCCAGTCTACCATGGGTGCTTTTTCGTTAATTAATGTACCTTAGAATAAGATTCTCGGTTCAATTTACTATTCTTAAAAAGGCCAATTAATCGAATTTGAATTTAACGAATTGCCCACAAAAAATTTACAACGTCTTCGATTTTAAATGGTGATTTTTTAATAGCTTGGTTTTTGAAAATTCAAAAAAACAGAAACTTGTAAAAAGTGAATGAAATTTTTATTTGGATCGATAAATCAATTTCTGCCATTTACTTTTTAAAAATAATTTCACTTCACGCGTGCAGTGTGGCATGTGGCACCGTCCTGTTGGAACCACATGTCGACCGAGTTCAATTCTTGCATTTTCGGCAAAAAAAAATCTGTTATCATCGAACGGTACCTTTCTCCATTGACCGTAACCCTGCGGCCTTCATCGTCCTTGAAGAAGTACGGCCCAATGATGCCGCCTGCCCATAAACCGCACCAAACAGTTCATTTTTCGGGATGCATTGGTAGCTGCTGAATTGCCTCTGGCTGCTCTTCACTCCAAATACGGCAATTCTGCTTATTCACGTATCCATTTAGCCAAAAATGAGCGGAAAAAAAACGGACGTAGCTTGCGAAACACATTTTTCACAGAGCACGAATTTTGATAATAAATTTCAATAATTTGCAAACGCTGTTCAGGCGTAAGTCTATTCATGATGAAATGGCAAACAATACTGAATCGAAATGTCAAATGTTCGTGGAATTTGTCATGTGTGATCTGTCAAAAATATAAACGTCAAAAACCAAGTAGCAAAAAAATCACCCGTTATTAACAAGTGGGGATCTGTAATCCTCTTTTGTCTATAAAACGATTTGATCCCCCTTTTTATAAACCACCTCTTTCCGGTTTATTTTATTTTACTTTTTTTTGAACCACGGTTAATATTAATCGAAAACCAACGACTGCATATAAATAGGCATATATGTATAAATGTATCAATGGTAAAAAGTTTCACTCACCCTTATTTATCCCTGCGGAAATGACCACTGCTGCTGGAGAGGGTAATTCTGGATAAATATAATCCAAATACACTTTTGTATATCTTTTTACTACTAATTATATGTAGTTTTAGTTCTTCCCATATAAGCGCGATAAAAAAATCGTATTCCCCGTTTTCACTCTTTTTTTTACGGTTCGTATTGCATTTTGTTTACGCCGCTCATTATTTCCGAAAAAGATTATTAATATCAATCAATAAAATGAGTGAATTGGATAAAGTAATTGTTTTTATAAGAAAGAATATAAAATAAATATAAATTAAACCGATGCAAATATTATGTATAATGGGATATCCACGTAAACTTAAACATAAATAAAACTCATAAAATATTTTTTTTCATGATATTTCTTTTTTATTATAAATTTTTAACGTTGACATTATGTGCGAAACACTACACCATTTAAATGACCACCACGCGAATTGTTGCAAGCATCGATTCTTTTGAGGTAGTTTCGACCACTTTTTGACACATATTGGGCGGTATCTCAGCCACAACTTGACGAATGGTGGTTTTCAAGTGCTCAAGAGTTAAAGGTTTATCTGCATAAACAAGGTCTTTCGCGTAGCCTCACAAAAAAAGTCCAGCGGTGTCAAATCTCATGATCTTGGTGGCCAGATGATATCGCCACGACGAGAAATTACGCGGCCAGGAAATGTCTTGCAATAAAGCCATATTCGCTCGAGTTGTGTGGCATGTTGCACCGTCTTGTTGAAACCACATATTCTTCAATAGCGGGCCGGAATTGACGGTGACAGTCGTTCCATCGTCGTTTTCGAAGAAGTAAGGTACAATCACACCTCCGGACCAAAGAGCGCCCCAAACAGTGACATTTTGTGGATGTAATGGCCTGTCTTCAATAACTTAGGGATTCTCAGAACTCCAAATACGACAATTTTGTTTATTAACATACCCACCGAGTGAGAAATGTGCTTCGTCGCTGAAGAAAATTTTGTTCGAAAAATCGATGTCCACCGCCTGTTGTTCAAGCACCCATTCGACGTATCTACGACGATGTGAATGGTCAGCTGGCTTCAGTTGTTGTGTGAGCTGGACTTTATATCGATGTAGGTGAAGATCCTAATGCAAAATACGCCTTAATGTGCCGTAAGACAGTCCTAATTCCTGAGAACGACGACGAATCGACACATTCGGGGCTTCGGCAACCCTTTCACTTACAGCAGCGATATTTTCAGTGGTACGAGCGAAACGATCAAGCACAGGCCTTACAGTATCTGTAACCAATCCAGTCTCTTCAAATTTATTCACAATTTTGCCAATTGCTTGCGTAGTTGGACGATTATGTAAACCATAATCTCCTCTTAAAGCACGATATGTGGCTGTGGCAGAATCACCATTTTTGTAGTAGGTTTTAACAATTTGTATGCGTTGTGCGATAGTTAAGCGATCCATTTTCGTCAATGTCAGACTTTTAACTGACAAAAAAAAATTGGTTTAACAACTTAGTTTGGCAGATGTCGAATTCCAGTCCTATACCTTTGAAACCGCAAAATGGATAACCCTTTATACGTATGTAATTTACAAAAATGAAACACGTGACTTAAATCGTTAAAATTTGTAATAATAGATAACAAATCTTTTGTAGGATTTTGGTTGTTTGTAGGTATTATTTGATTCGATGGCTCTTGAGCTAGCACTTAGCTTAGACTTCCGCTGCTCCGTCTCCACGGTCTCAGATTCGAGAAAAATTACCAGCCTTCATCTTGCTTAGGTTTGGATCTCTTTTTATTTGGTTCTTTGATATTCAAATAGGCAACCTCCTTTTTAATTGATCTTTATTTTTATTAACAAAAATTATATACGAGTATGCCAATTTCCTTTTTTTAGTTCGTTTTATAATTTAAAGAAAAACTTCTTTGTCTCAAAATTCAAACAAATTCTAAATTGTTCTTTTTCTATTTTTTTTACTAAGGAACCAATATACTATGCGGAATAATAAAGTGCAGTGTTTTTTTTTTAAATGTCATTTGAACCTACCTACTAGTAACTGAACTTGTTTTTGCATATGCCCTATGTGTTATTATATATTTAATTATATGCAATAGCAACCTTACCAACTTGAATCTCAACAACTAGTAAAGGCTTAAATCTAGCAACATTTTTTGCAAAAATCTACTAAATACATTCCCTACCCCTACCTTATCTACTTGATTTTATCGAGCTGTCAAAGTGTTCTAGCTCGTATTTGCCGGCGCGCGCTCAGTATTTGGTACTATTTTTGTTATTATAATAATTAATGTTAGTTTCAATAGATAGTTATTTTTTTTTCTAAAAATACTATTTCATTCGCGTGTTACATATCCTTTACTTTCATTATATATGTATGTACATATTTACATACCTAGCTTCCATCTATTTATATATGTAGGTACATAATATCCTCCCATTTGTGTTTTTTTTTGATTGATTAAAGTTTATTTAGCGTTAATAAAGCTATTTTACATTTTTATAAAATTTAAACGAATAAATAAATATTAATATATGTTATATCAGAGCACAATTGTACGCCCCCACAAACACTTGACTTCAAATTTAATTAAAAACTACCAAGTACACAATACATAAACAATGATCCATAATGGCATTTCATAGCGGATGATCATATCCGACATCATTAAACATAAAATTGCATATCAGCACTTTTTGCCTTCAGCAGCTTGTATGTGAGAATCCAATGGATACCAAAGCAATTTCATAAAGAAAGAACAATTTATGGATCATTGTATCATCAACAATCAAACTAATATTTGCTGGGCTAGCATTTAATTACTATAAAAAGATCTTATTAAGTAAAGTGTTAGTTAATCATTACGTGTCACTTCGTATAACCGAAGATTTCCCCCCAAGGGATCTGAAGCTTAAATTACTCACAGAATAAAATATTCCTATAACAAACTTAAAGTTGTTTTTATTCAGTTGTTTTCTCTAACGAGAACAGGAAAATATTGTTTTTGTTTTTAAAGGAAAAATTTAATAAATTTGGCGCAGTCAGTAGGATTGACTAAATTAATAAATAGAACGAAAATCTATTAAAAGAAATGTCAATCCGTGAAACGAATAACTCGAAAATCTGCAACCGCGTTACTTCATTGTATATACATTTCTATAGTACAATCATGAAGAGGAACGTCTTGGGCTCATTTGCAAAATGTGTATAGCCTAATTGAAAACCAAGATCGAGTAGTATGCATATGCTTTAACATTTTCTAAAGTTAAAGCAAGAGAAAAAATTATACCTATTTAAGTGAAAACTAAAAGGGAGAAGAATGCATATGCTTTAACATTTTCTAAAGTTAAAGCAAGAGAAAAGAAAATATACCTACCTTTTTTGTGTATTTTTCTTTCCTAACATTTATTTCAAATTGGAGAATCTACCTACATACATACATATGCATGTATAAAATTTTTTGGAAGAATTGTATCCCGTTCGACCTATTTTTGGTTTTGGCATTATTATAATTATTATATATAGGTATGTGTGGATTAAATGTTTGCCGTATGTTCGTTTTGTGTTAAAAAAAAAACAGTTTTTGACCAGATTTACTGCACTTTTCGTTTCGGCAATAAATTTTTTTGAAAATAAATTTGTCGGCCGGTTTGTTTTGAGTTAAAAAAAAATATTAAATTCAGTTTATTTGGTGCCGTAGATAAGTAATTGAGTTGTGATGAGTGTAATTCAAGCAATTTTTAAATACCTACCTACCTTTTAATTTAAATAAACTCTTTTTTTGTGCTAAAAGTGTTGTGGGATTGAAGATAGGTAGGTATGTGCTTATGTAGGTATTAAACATAAGATATTTAAATACCTACAATGCTTGTGATTTATATTCAGGTTCAAACCGTATTGGAGTAAAAATTAAAGAGGTAAATAAAATACTACCAACGTATAATTTATTATTTATTCTTACATAACCATATTAAAGCAATAAATTTACGTTTTTCTAATATTATAACAATGTAGGTAGGTATATGTCCCTCTAACATTTAAAAAATAAATTTTATGAGATAACTTTTTCATTTTATTTTGTTTAATACGTACCTATACCTATCATTAGGAATCCATTATTTTTTGCATTTTTGATTGAGAAGAATGTGTATAACTCTTTACTTGCGAGATACAACCTATATACATATATGGCAAGTTTTGGATTCGTAAAAAAATTTAACTCGAGATTTTGATCAAACCTTACATTACGATGAGAGAGAACACGAATGAATTGGGTCTAGAAATTCCGTCTATCTGTCTGTCTGTGAGTCCACCGCCTAAACGCGTGCATAGATTTTCTTCAATCTTGGTAATAATAATGTTCTCTCGGTAATAGGTATATGTCCACAGTTTTTTTGCATTTTTTGAGACCAAAAATAACGGTACATTTATTATGCCAAAAAGTAAATCGTTTGATGACTTTGAATGCCCAACAACAACTTGAGTGTGCTACCACCAAGTTTTTTTCTCAATTATTTTTGGCTGGAATTATAGCTATTTCACGACCTGCCAAGGTCGATCATCAGATTCCTTTGCTCTAGTGGTGCTGGTCTACTTTTTTCATTTTAATTGCAAAACTTCTTGTGCCTTCATCGTGTATTGAACCATGACCAGCCGCTTAGTAGCCAACGCACTTTGCATCACGCCACCGAGCCCACATGATCAGATCCAACCTAATGCAGGTTTTTTCTGTTTATCAATTGCATTGAAACGACTAGCGCTTTTATTAGCCACACAAGTTTGTTGTTGTTTATTCGGGTTCTTTCTTATTTTCTCCTTACTCGTTTATAAGCCAACATTTTTGTTGTTCATATAAGGAGGGAGATTTTTTATGTGAAAGATTTTGACACTGGTCATTTTTATTTGTATTATATTCAGTTTTTGTATGATTAGATACTTGCTTTTTAAAGCCATTTTTCGTATCATTTGATGACTTTGAATGCCCAACAAAAACTTGAGTGTGCTACCACCAAGTTTTTTTCTCAATTATTTTTGGCTGGAATTATAGCTATTTCACGACCTGCTAAAGCCTCCCGAATGAAATGGATTCCTAGGTCTAGGTGGCGAAGCACATTTCTCACTCGGTGGGTATGTTAATAAACAAAATTGTCGTATTTGGGGTTCTGAGAATCCTCAAGTAATTGAAGAGAGGCCATTACATCCACAAAAATTCACTGCTTGGGGCGCTCTTTGGTACGAAGGTGTGATTGGACCTTTTTTTTTGTTTTTATTTAACTATATGGCTGTAAGGCCTAAGGTCTTTTAAATGCAACCTGAATTGCACGGCACTAGTTTGGCACAGTGGATTTGAGAACCAGATATTGACTGTCTCATTTTAACCCAGGGCGGCATCCAATTAAGTTTGGAGGTATAGAAAAGAATGCGCCTAGCGTGGGGATCGAACCCACACGTCTAAGTTAGCAATCAAGCGCTTTATCCACTGCGCCATTGCCACCCGCCTTTCTTCTTCGAAAAAGACGATGGAACGACAGTCACTGTCAATTCAGAGCGTTATGGTCATCTGATAACCGACTTTTTTTGCCTACTATTGAAGAATGCGACTTGGAGAATATGTGGTTTCAACAAGACGGTGCCACATGCCACACAACTGTTGTGAATATGGCTTTATTGCAAGAGACATTTCCTGGCTGCGTAATTTCTCGTCGTGGCGATATCAACTGGCCACCAAGATCATGCGATTTGATACCGCTGGACTTTTTCTTGTGGGGCTACGCGAAAGACCGTGTTTATTCAGATAAACCTTTAACTCTTGACACTTGTAAACCAACATTCGTCAAGTTATGGCTGAGATACCGCCCAATATTTGTCAAAAAGTGGTCGAAAGTTACCTCAAAAGAATCGATGCCCGCAACAATTCGCGTGGTGGTCATTTAAATGATGTAGTGTTTCACACATAATGTCAACGTTCAAACTTTATAATAAAAAAGAAATATTATGAAAAAAAAATATTTTAAATGTGTTTTATTTACGTTTACTTTTGAAACCGCAAAATGGATAGCTCATTATATATCAAATTGTTAAGTTATTGACCAATTGGTTGAATTATTATAGGTGTTCTATATTTAAATATATCTCTTTCGGTTGTTTTGGTCGTAATGTTTTTTTTAATGAAACAATTTCATTTCCTTTCCCGACGTTTCGACGGTGGTTGCCGTCTTCTTCAGGGGATATTTAGTACATTGCTTTATATTTGTCTCTCATTGTATTATTTACGTTTATCTGTAATACGTACTAAATATCCCCTGAAGAAGACGGCAACCACCGTCGAAACGTCGGGAAAGGAAATGAAATTGATTCAAAATAGATTTTAACGGCCTTTAGTCCAACAAAAATTGGCGTTTCGTCCCGGCGATCTCACATGGACTCATCAGTTGACTGGTGAGGACCTTTGTCAATACGCAATTTTTGCCAAGTTCAGTTCATCTTACATAGATTTCGTAAAGAACATCAAGTGTGAACTATATCCAACAAGACTAGAATTCCTAATCATTAAATTGGAAATTTTTGTTTTTTGCCCGTGGCCTGGCATTATTTATACAAGAAGGTTTTTTTAATAATACGAATTCTATATACTACTGAAATACATCAGCCAAGTAGAAGACTTAGCACTATAATATTTGAACTTGTTGAATTATTGATTGAAAATAGATTTTAACGGCCTTTAGTCCAACAAAAATTGGCGTTTCGTCCCGGCGATCTCACATGGACTCATCAGTTGACTGGTGAGGACCTTTGTCAATACGCAATTTTTGCCAAGTTCAGTTCATCTTACAAAGATTTCGTGACGAACATCTAGTGTGAACTATATCCAACAAGACTAGAATTCCTAATCATTAAATTGGAAATTTTTGTTTTTTGCCCGTGGCCTAGCATTATTTATACAAGAAGGTTTTTTTAATAATACAAATTCTATATACTACTGAAATACATCAGCCAAGTAGAAGACTTAGCACTATAATATTTGAACTTGTTGAATTATTGATTCAAAATAAATTTTAACGGCCTTTAGTCCAACAAAAATTGGCGTTTCGTCCCGGCGATCTCACATGGACTCATCAGTTGACTGGTGAGGACCTTTGTCAATACGCAATTTTTGCCAAGTTCAGTTCATCTTACATAGATTTCGTGAAGAACATCTAGTGTGAACTATATCCAACAAGACTAGAATTCCTAATCATTAAATTGGAAATTTTTGTTTTTTGCCCGTGGCCTGGCATTATTTATACAAGAAGGTTTTTTTAATAATACAAATTCTATATACTACTGAAATACATCATCCAAGTAGAAGACTTAGCACTATAATATTTGAACTTGTTGAATTATTGATTCAAAATAGATTTTAACGGCCTTTAGTCCAACAAAAATTGGCGTTTCGTCCCGGCGATCTCACATGGACTCATCAGTTGACTGGTGAGGACCTTTTCAATACGCAATTTTTGTCAAGTTCGGTTCATCTTACATAGATTTCGTGAAGAGCATCTAGTGTGAACTATATGCAACAAGACTAGAATTCCTAATCATTAAATTGAAAATTTTTGTTTTTTGCCCGTGGCCTGGCATTATTTATACAAGAAGGTTTTTTTTAATAATACAAATTCTATATACTACTGAAATACATCAGCCAAGTAGAAGACTTAGCACTATAATATTTGAACTTGTTGAATTATTGATTCAAAATAGATTTTAACGGCCTTTAGTCCAACAAAAATTGGCATTTCGTCCCGGCGATCTCACATAGACTCATCAGTTGACTTGTGAGGACCTTTGTCAATACGCAATTTTTGCCAAGTTCAGTTCATCTTACATAGATTTCGTGAAGAACATCTAGTGTGAACTATATCCACCAAGACTAGAATTCCTAATCATTAAATTGGAAATTTTTGTTTTTTGCCCGTGGCCTGGCATTATTCATACAAGAAGGTTTTTTTAATAATACAGATTCTATATACTACTGAAATACATCAGCCAAGTAGAAGACTTAGCACTATAATATTTGAACTTGTTGAATTATTGATTGAAAATAGATTTTAACGGCCTTTAATCCAACAAAAATTGGCGTTTCATCACGGCGATCTCACATGGACTCATCAGTTGACTGGTGAGGACCTGTTTTTTGCCCGTGGCCTGGCATTATTTATACAAGAAGGTTTTTTTAATAATACAAATTCTATATACTACTGAAATACATCAGCCAAGTAGAAGACTTAGCACTATAATATTTGAACTTGTTGAATTATTGATTCAAAATAGATTTTAACGGCCTTTAGTCCAACAAAAATTGGCGTTTCGTCCCGGCGATCTCACATAGACTCATCAGTTGATTGGTGAGGACCTTTGTCAATACGCAATTTTTGCCAAGTTCAGTTATCTTACATAGATTTCGTGAAGAACATCTAGTGTGAACTATATCCAACAAGACTAGAATTCCTAATCATTAAATTGGAAATTTTTGTTTTTTGCCCGTGGCCTGGCATTATTTATACAAGAAGGTTTTTTTAATAATACAAATTCTATATACTACTGAAATACATCAGCCAAGTAGAAGACTTAGCACTATAATATTTGAACTTGTTGAATTATTGATTCAAAATAGATTTTAACGGCCTTTAGTCCAACAAAAATTGGCGTTTCGTCCCGGCGATCTCACATAGACTCATCAGTTGATTGGTGAGGACCTTTGTCAATACGCAATTTTTGCCAAGTTCAGTTATCTTACATAGATTTCGTGAAGAACATCTAGTGTGAACTATATCCAACAAGACTAGAATTCCTAATCATTAAATTGGAAATTTTTGTTTTTTGCCCGTGGCCTGGCATTATTTATACAAGAAGGTTTTTTTAATAATACAAATTCTATATACTACTGAAATACATCAGCCAAGTAGAAGACTTAGCACTATAATATTTGAACTTGTTGAATTATTGATTCAA
Source organism: Philhelius pedissequus (assembly GCA_910595825.1). Classification (NCBI taxonomy): domain Eukaryota; kingdom Metazoa; phylum Arthropoda; class Insecta; order Diptera; family Syrphidae; genus Philhelius; species Philhelius pedissequus. Next base: position 108,789,383 of record OU343160.1, read on the forward strand.
AATAGATTTTAACGGCCTTTAGTCCAACAAAAATTGGCGTTTCGTCCCGGCGATCATTTTTTGAATCAATAATTCAACAAGTTCAAATATTATAGTGCTAAGTCTTCTACTTGGCTGATGTATTTCAGTAGTATATAGAATTTGTATTATTAAAAAAACCTTCTTGTGGAAATGAAATTGTTTCATTAAAAAAACATTATGACCAAAACAGCCGAAAGAGATATATTTAAATCTCGAACACCTATAAATATCAAATGGTAAAAAAATTAACTCACCCTTTTTAATCACTGTGGAAGTTATCACTGCTGCTGGAGGTGGTAATTTTTTATGAAAGTAATCCAAATACTCTAATTTGTATCTTTTATTACATAGTCTCAGTTTTTCCAACTCAAGTCTTCCCACGTGATTAAAAAAAATGTATTCCGTTTTCACCTTTTTTTTTATATAACTAACACTTGTGCATAAACTTATGCCACTCCGCGCATTATATTTTATCTCTGATTCGTTGTTTCTCGTCTCATATATCTTATAAATCATATTTTTTTTATTAATATTTCTGATGTCTGTTCGGGTTTGGTGGTCTTATTATTCCAAATATTTTCAATCATTTTTATTTTCCGGATCTTAAAAAAAATCCGCTAGAAATTGGTATCGCGTGTTGTTTTTGTTCTATGTGGTAAGATAAATCAGATCCTGCGCCAAATTACTGCATCAGCTTTCGAGAAATACGTGACTGAATTATGCAAGTTTGGCATTACCGCTCACATTATCACGCCATCATCCCATAGTGTTTACTCGTTCATTCGATCACTGCTGATGGTACTCAATCATACGGTCTCTGAAGAGGTAATTCGGATCCTCAGATTCGCATTCGTATGGATAAATTAATTACACCAACGGCTAGTGCTTTCAAAATAAAAATAATATCGATAGCTTCGATAGTTTAATCTTAAAACTATCGATACTATCGAAAGCGCGAACTATCGACATTTAAGCAACCCTAGCAAAAAGGAGTGAGATCAGACCAAAAACATAAATGTTAAAAAAAAGAGCCAAGTTCTTCTATACAAAAGCCTCTATGTAACTAGTCAATCAGTGAGATTTAAAAGTACGCCAACTTCTTATTTCATTAAGTTTAATACTGACTAAATTTTGGTGGGCTTACTTGCCAAGTTCTTAAAACCTTTCGAATTAAAAGATAACTTGCCAAGTAAACCCACCAAAATTTAGTGAGTCCAACACTAAATGTTTGAAGCCGTCAACGAATAATGTCGAAAGCCAAAATAGAAGATAAAATGCTATGTCGTAGATATGGACGATCATCAAGAGATGAACTGTCCAGTCAAGCTCTGGGAATGTTTCTCGCGTTTTAGAATGAGGCATATCTAAGTAATTAAACAAAATTATGCAGTGTTCAGCAAACGCAGCATAAAGATATACGGGTTCAGGAGCAGTCAAGAGTGAAGGCGAGTACAGAGAAAAATTGTTCTTATTTAACTTCTAGAAAATCCCATTAAACTTTGTACAGCTACAGGTAATCTAATAAAAGACATGGATAATGTGAATTTTAAGCCGTTTTAGTTTCGTGGGAGAGAGCCTGAGGTACATCTAATAATTATTATCGAAGGCGATATCAAAAGCTGTCTCTTTATACAGACCATCTAGCTTTAAAGGAAATTTTAAATCCTAAAAAGGCACAGCTCCAATGACTGAAGCTATACTGTTGTAGTACGTACTTTGACGCTCTTTTGCGTCTTCCGCTTCATGAAAGTTAAAAAGCTTAGGAGGCCCCTATTTATTTTCTTAAGTCTGAAAAATAATTGTTACATTTTAAAACAGCTGTTGAACTCTACAAACACGCTACAATCTTACAGTCTGTTGAAGAGTCGTTTCTTAGGTCATGTTCGTATGCTACAACGGAAGAGGTAATGCCCTCTTTTCCGCAAGCGAAGTAATTCTCTATGGATAATGAGTTTTTTTTATGACAACCATATTGTTATTCCGAAATGTATTCGGGTTAGATTATTGTGCATCATTCACGACAACCAAACCATGCCGGTATTGTTAATATAAAAAGATTAGCCAGGAGTCCCAGCATGTAACTTGATATAATCGAGTTGTGTCGATAGAATCGAGAATTGTTTTGGTTCAATCGAGTGTCCGTGATTGTATCGTTAGAGAAAACTCGTTTGAACCGAAATAGGTGCTTCCATTACTCGAATGTATCGACAAAACTCGATTGTATCAAGTTACGTGCTGGGGCCCCAGCTTATACGTTTGTCGATCATTATGCTCTAAGGATATTTAAACAAAGAGTTGAAAAGTGTGTGTGATTAAACTCAGAATTAAAAAAAAAATTGTGTAAACAAGTTGGCCACAAGCTTCGTTAAAGATGGTTGTTACCTTAGTTCATCAATAATATTTTAGGACATGGGTCTTGGGTAGGCATATGTATATTGCAAGAAAAAATTGTTCTACAGTAAGGGCCTATCTCCAATTTTGATATCATTTATCAATTTTAAGCCTTAAAATAACAAATACAAACAAACGCGTTGATCAGATTGAAATTACGAATTAAATAACATCACAAGAAATAAACACACTCAAATCCAATGTCAATAGCTTAACACTTCCAGTGTCCAAAATAAAAACAGAACTATCTCTAACAGAAAAAAGAATTACAAAGTACCGCGTTGCAATTAAATAACAATAAAACTGAAATGACAGGGGCCACACAAAAAATCTACTCATTGGAACAAATACAAGAAACGCTAAATAACAAAAACATTGCATCCGATTCTGTTCTTTATGACATACCACAAACGTAAGATGAAAACCTAAAACATTATTGTAATTACTTGTGCCACACTCTAGAAATTGAACCACCATCTCTTAAAGGAATTTTTCGCACCCGAACCGTAAACAAAACGAGTACCGCAATCCTAATTAACAGCGCGTTTTATTCAAGAAAAATTGGGTCTTTCTGTAAAAAGATTGGATCTTTTTGAATTTTCAGAGTTTCATTCCAACTAAATCAAATCTAAGCACGAAAGATCTGATCTCTGATGGGTTGGCAGATTTGTTCTGAATGCACACATATGTACATGTAAAAAGTCTTATGTCAACGGTCAAATGGTAAATTTTGTTATTAATTTGTTTAGAACTTCTGACCTAGTGGAGCAATTTGAAGGAGCAACTGTATAAATTTTTTTATCGAAATCCGTTAAGCCGTTTATGAGAAAGTCGAAAATCAATAAAATGGTTGTATGGCAGGTACCGTTAATAACAAAATATTTTAAAAACTTTTTTGGCCGAAATGTAGACCATACTCAGAGTAGTACGCACACCAATTTTTTATCAAAATCGTTAGAGCCGTTTTTGAGATAATTAAGATGGTAGAAAAATTTGTATGACAAGTACCATTATTTTTGGGCCTAAAACAACGATTCAAAAATCTATTTTGGACAATCACCTAAAACGCCTAACTACCCAGTTTGAACCAAATCGGTTCAGCCGTTTCGGCTGTAGATCGTTCTACAGACAGACAGACGGAATTGCGGGAGACAGTTTTTTGGTGTTCTCTAGGATAGTAATGTCATGTTCGATTGTTAGAAAAAACATTTTTTTTTACGAATACTTAACTTGCCTTAAGTAAAAATGTTTGTTGCACAATTATGATACAAAAATGACGTAAGTCCATTTTGACGTTCAAGCTTATGAATGTGTAAGTGGTTCTGGTTTCGATTCTTATTTCAAATCCAGAAGCAAAATTCTCTTCTTTCCAGAATCAGAACTGTCATTTTTTCCCAAGTGAACACTTTCAGAAGAGCCCGGAATGCTTCCGGACTGCCAAATAAAAACGACATTAATAACGAAGTTGCTTTTGAGTTGCAGTTCAATAACTTAACTTTGTTGAAATATATTGGGTTGGCCGTGGCACGATAGTTTGTGCTCGGTTGTCAATCTCGTGATCGCAGGTTCGATTCCTGCCGTTGTCTTTGTCGTCTTATTTTCCATTAAAAACGAATTCTAAAATTGTCATAAAATGAGTTGCTGGTTTACTCGTTCATGCTGTTCAGACATAACACTCACAGCATGTGATTGAGTCAACTAGTATACCCATAAAATATGACAATCTAATACATAAAATAATGCGAATTATAAGATACATTGATATATAAGACACGGTAAATTCTCCGCATAAGTACAGCCGCCATCCCTGAATATAAATCTGAGACAACAAACCGCTCAAGTCTCAGAACATTGCGCCACACATTTTTTCTATCCTTCTTTCTACGCCTGCGCTGTGTTAAAAAACATATAAAGGGTAATCATCATCATCCCTTGAGCGCGTGTAAATCATAAAATAAAATAAATAAAAATACTGAATAAACTTCTATGTACTGCGTTGCTTTATCTATATTCTTTTGCAAAATGCCTCATGGCTGTCTTTTAATAATGTAATGATTGCTCTTGCTCAGGAGCATTTATATAAACTTTCGAGTGTGACGATAGTCACTATAAAAACTAACTCAAGGGCTGCTGCGTACACGAAGGCCTATTGGTTCATTTTTTTCATATTTACCATTGGTATATGCACTAGGTCGGAATTTTTTTTATAATCTACACGCACTCAAGGGATTATACTATCCTTTAAATGTTTCAATACAGCGCGGGCGTGATGTTAGGGAAGAGATAGAATGATAGGAAGGATGTGTGGCGCGATGTTCTGAGACTGTAAGTGGTTCTTGTCTCAGATTTTATCTCCAGGGATGGCAGCTGAACTAATGCGGAGAAATGTCCGTTTCTTATTTATCTATGTCCCTTACAATTCGCATTAAACTGTTTATTCTTTATCATATTTTATCGGTATACTAGTTTTATTTAATCACATTAGTAAACCAGCAACTCATTGTGCGGCATTTATTTTTAGAATTGGTTTTTAATGGAAAAATAAGACGACAGGGATCGAACCTGTGACCATGAGGTTGATAGGCGAACACACAACTATCGCGCCAGGGCGCCAGACAATCACCTAAAACGCCTAACTACCCAGTTTGAACCAAATCGGTTCAGCCGTTTCGGCTGTAGATCGTTCTACAGACAGACAGACGGAATTGCGGGAGACAGTTTTTTGGTGTTCTCTAGGATAGTAATGTCATGGTCGATTGTTAGAAAAAACATTTTTTTTTACGAATACTTAACTTGCCTTAAGTAAAAATGTTTGTTGCACAATTATGATACAAAAATGACGTAAGTCCATTTTGACGTTCAAGCTTATGAATGTGTAAGTGGTTCTGGTTTCGATTCTTATTTCAAATCCAGAAGCAAAATTCTCTTCTTTCCAGAATCAGAACTGTCATTTTTTCCCAAGTGAACACTTTCAGAAGAGCCCGGAATGCTTCCGGACTGCCAAATAAAAACGACATTAATAACGAAGTTGCTTTTGAGTTGCAGTTCAATAACTTAACTTTGTTGAAATATATTGGGTTGGCCGTGGCACGATAGTTTGTGCTCGGTTGTCAATCTCGTGATCGCAGGTTCGATTCCTGCCGTTGTCTTTGTCGTCTTATTTTCCATTAAAAACGAATTCTAAAATTGTCATAAAATGAGTTGCTGGTTTACTCGTTCATGCTGTTCAGACATAACACTCACAGCATGTGATTGAGTCAACTAGTATACCCATAAAATATGACAATCTAATACATAAAATAATGCGAATTATAAGATACATTGATATATAAGACACGGTAAATTCTCCGCATAAGTACAGCCGCCATCCCTGAATATAAATCTGAGACAACAAACCGCTCAAGTCTCAGAACATTGCGCCACACATTTTTTCTATCCTTCTTTCTACGCCTGCGCTGTGTTAAAAAACATATAAAGGGTAATCATCATCATCCCTTGAGCGCGTGTAAATCATAAAATAAAATAAATAAAAATACTGAATAAACTTCTATGTACTGCGTTGCTTTATCTATATTCTTTTGCAAAATGCCTCATGGCTGTCTTTTAATAATGTAATGATTGCTCTTGCTCAGGAGCATTTATATAAACTTTCGAGTGTGACGATAGTCACTATAAAAACTAACTCAAGGGCTGCTGCGTACACGAAGGCCTATTGGTTCATTTTTTTCATATTTACCATTGGTATATGCACTAGGTCGGAATTTTTTTTATAATCTACACGCACTCAAGGGATTATACTATCCTTTAAATGTTTCAATACAGCGCGGGCGTGATGTTAGGGAAGAGATAGAATGATAGGAAGGATGTGTGGCGCGATGTTCTGAGACTGTAAGTGGTTCTTGTCTCAGATTTTATCTCCAGGGATGGCAGCTGAACTAATGCGGAGAAATGTCCGTTTCTTATTTATCTATGTCCCTTACAATTCGCATTAAACTGTTTATTCTTTATCATATTTTATCGGTATACTAGTTTTATTTAATCACATTAGTAAACCAGCAACTCATTGTGCGGCATTTATTTTTAGAATTGGTTTTTAATGGAAAAATAAGACGACAGGGATCGAACCTGTGACCATGAGGTTGATAGGCGAACACACAACTATCGCGCCAGGGCCACGCGCAACTTGTTCATCAACAAACCTTTTTCCGAGGTGTCGGAGGCGATTTGTTTGTTGGCTTGGACATTCGGAGAGCATGTGTTTAATAGTTTCTTTTTATCAGCGTATTGACAGCTCCTGCAGAAGTCGGGCGCCAATACACCCAATCTTGTGGCCATTGTAGCTATTGCACGATGTCCTGTTAGTACACCTATCAAGGTTCTGATGCTCTTTTTACTCAGTGATAAAATATACTGGGTTTTCTTTTCGTTAATTCTAGGCCATAAACTTCTCTTTCATTTGTATGTCTATCTTCCTATTCACTACGCCAAACGGGACTTCAAGACCTATACCAAATAAGTTGCTGCTGTCCCTATTTGCTATTGTACCCTTCCTTGCCATTTCATCTGCTATATCGTTCCCACCTACATTGTTGTGCCCAGGAACCCAGCAAAGTGTGACTTGGTTAGAGTTCTGTTTCCGAAGTGTCGGAGGCGATTTGTTTGTTGGTTTGGACATTCGCATAGCATGTGTTTAATGGTTTCTTTTTATCAGCGTATTGACAGCTCCTGCAGAAGTCGGGTGCCAATACACCCAATATTGTGGCCATTGGAGCTATGGCACGATGTCCACGTTAGTACACCTATCAAGTTTCTGATGCTCTTTTTACTCAGTGATAAAATATACTGGGTTTTCTTTTCGTTAATTCTAGGCCATAAACTTCTCTTTCATTTGTATGTCTATCTTCCTATTCACTACGCCAAACGGGACTTCAGGACCTATACCCAATAAGTTGCTGCTGTCCCTATTTGCTATTGTACCCTTCCTTGCCTTTTCATCTGCTATATCGTTCCCACCTACATTGGTGTGTCCAGGGACCCAGCAAAGTGTGACTTGGTTAGAGTTACCGATGACATTCAGTACGTTTGGCCACTTTGCCACTGCCTTGGATCTTATTGTCTCGCTGGATAGTGCCTTGATAGCTGCTTGGAGGTGTTAACCTTAAGACCGTTTTAATCTGCCCACGAGGATAATTCCTTAAGCACAGATTCCATTATATCTTTGATAGTGGTCAGTATATACGATGCGTGGAATGGAACTGAATTGAATTTATTCAGACTTATTGCGTTTTTATTTCGCAATCCGGAATCCCTCTCCGATCCATGATCCCGACAGAACCCTTGTGTGATGTACGTGGAAATATTCAAATTAAAAAAAAAATAAAATGCACGACTGGATCGCACGTACTTGTTCCTATGTTCGATCACATTATATGCAAAAGATTTTTAATAAAACGGCTAAATATATTTTTAAAGTTTTTCACTTAATTTTTTATATATAAAAATTCTTAAACTTTTTTTAGAAAAATTGGTATGAACATTTTAAATATTTAATAATATAAATTCAAAAACAAAATTTCAGAAAAAATTGTCCACCCGTTTTCGAAATGTTGAATTTAAAAAAAAAAACATTTTTTTTTTCAAATTCGAAAATTTTGAAATGCGTTCTATTTAAAATTTGAAGGAGCAACTGTATAAATTTTTTTTATCGAAATCCGTTAAGCCGTTTATGAGAAAGTCGAAAATCAATAAAATGGTTGTATGGCAGGTACCGTTAATAACAAAATATTTTAAAAACTTTTTTGGCCGAAATGTAGACCATACTCAGAGTAGTACGCACACCAATTTTTTATCAAAATCGTTAGAGCCGTTTTTGAGATAATTAAGATGGTAGAAAAATTTGTATGACAAGTACCATTATTTTTGGGCCTAAAACAACGATTCAAAAATCTATTTTGGACAATCACCTAAAACGCCTAACTACCCAGTTTGAACCAAATCGGTTCAGCCGTTTCGGCTGTAGATCGTCCTACAGACAGACAGACGGAATTTCGGGAGACAGTTTTTTGGTGTTCTCTAGGATAGTAATGTCATGTTCGATTGTTAGAAAAAACATTTTTTTTTACGAATACTTAACTTGCCTTATGGTACCTATAATCTCAAGCAATAATATGTTTGTTGCACAATTATGATACAAAAAATGACGTAAGTCCATTTTGACGTTCAAGCTTATGAATGTGTAAGTGGTTCTGGTTTCGATTCTTATTTCAAATCCAGAAGCAAAATTCTCTTCTTTCCAGAATCAGAACTGTCATTTTTTCCCAAGTGAACACTTTCAGAAGAGTGCGGAATGCTTCCGGACTGCCAAATAAAAACGACATTAATAACGAAGTTGCTTTTGAGTTGCAGTTCAATAACTTAACTTTGTTGAAATATATTGGGTTGGCCGTGGCACGATAGTTTGTGCTCGGTTGTCAATCTCGTGATCGCAGGTTCGATTCCTGCCGTTGTCTATGTCGTCTTATTTTCCATTAAAAACGAATTCTAAAATTGTCATAAAATGAGTTGCTGGTTTACTCGTTCATGCTGTTCAGACATAACACTCACAGCATGTGATTGAGTCAACTAGTATACCCATAAAATATGACAATCTAATACATAAAATAATGCGAATTATAAGATACCTTGATATATAAGACACGGTAAATTCTCCGCATGAGTACAGCCGCCATCCCTGAATATAAATCTGAGACAACAAACCGCTCAAGTCTCAGAACATTGCGCCACACATTTTTCCTATCCTTCTTTCTACGCCTGCGCTGTGTTAAAAAACATATAAAGGGTAATCATCATCATCCCTTGAGCGCGTGTAAATCATAAAATAAAATAAATAAAAATACTGAATAAACTTCTATGTACTGCGTTGCTTTATCTATATTCTTTTGCAAAATGCCTCATGGCTGTCTTTTAATAATGTAATGATTGCTCTTGCTCAGGAGCATTTATATAAACTTTCGAGTGTGACGATAGTCACTATAAAAACTAACTCAAGGGCTGCTGCGTACACGAAGGCCTATTGGTTCATTGTGATCCCCTTTCACACAGAGATATTCCTAACTAATGTTTTATGAAGACTGGTTCATTTACGAACCAGCCCATACTCTATATTTTTTTTCATATTTACCATTGGTATATGCACTAGGTCGGAATTTTTTTTATAATCTACACGCACTCAAGGGAATATACTATCCTTTAAATGTTTCAATACAGCGCGGGCGTGAGGTTAGGGAAGAGAAAGAATGATAGGAAGGATGTGTGGCGCGATGTTCTGAGACTGTGTAAGTGGTTCTTGTCTCAGATTTTATCTCCAGGGATGGCAGCTGAACTAATGCGGAGAAATGTCCGTTTCTTATTTATCTATGTCCCTTACAATTCGCATTTAACTGTTTATTCTTTATCATATTTTATCGGTATACTAGTTTTATTTAATCACATTAGTAAACCAGCAACTCATTGTGCGGCATTTATTTTTAGAATTGGTTTTTAATGGAAAAATAAGACGACAGGGATCGAACCTGTGACCATGAGGTTGATAGGCGAACACACAACTATCGCGCCAGGGCCACGCGCAACTTGTTCATCAACAAACCTTTTTCCGAAGTGTCGGAGGCGATTTGTTTGTTGGTTTGGACATTCGGAGAGCATGTGTTTAATAGTTTCTTTTTATCAGCATATTGACAGCTCCTGCAGAAGTCGGGCGCCAATACACCCAATCTTGTGGCCATTGTAGCTATTGCACGATGTCCTGTTAGTACACCTATCAAGGTTCTGATGCTCTTTTTACTCAGTGATAAAATATACTGGGTTTTCTTTTCGTTAATTCTAGGCCATAAACTTCTCTTTCATTTGTATGTCTATCTTCCTATTCACTACGCCAAACGGGACTTCAAGACCTATACCAAATAAGTTGCTGCTGTCCCTATTTGCTATTGTACCCTTCCTTGCCATTTCATCTGCTATATCGTTCCCACCTACATTGTTGTGTCCAGGAACCCAGCAAAGTGTGACTTGGTTAGAGTTCTGTTTCCAAAGTGTCGGAGGCGATTTGTTTGTTGGTTTGGACATTCGCATAGCATGTGTTTAATGGTTTCTTTTTATTAGCGTATTGACAGCTCCTGTAGAAGTCGGGTGCCAATACATCCAATATTGTGGCCATTGTAGCTATGGCACGATGTCCTGTTAGTACACCTATCAAGTTTCTGATGCTCTTTTTACTCAGTGATAAAATATACTGGGTTTTCTTTTCGTTAATTCTAGGCCATAAACTTCTCTTTCATTTATATGTCTATCTTCCTATTCACTACGCCAAACGGGACTTCAGGACCTATACCCAATAAGTTGCTGCTGTCCCTATTGGCTATTGTACACTTCCTTGCCATTTCATCTGCTATATCGTTCCCACCTACATTGGTGTGTCCAGGAACCCAGCAAAGTGTGACTTGGTTAGAGTTACCGATGACATTCAGTACGTTTGGGCACTTTGCCACTGCCTTGGATCTTATTGTCTCGCTGGATAGTGCCTTGATAGCTGCTTGGAGGTGTTAACCTTAAGACCGTTTTAATCTGCCCACGAGGATAATTCCTTAAGCACAGATTCCATTATATCTTTGATAGTGGTAAGGTACTTACCCGATATCAGAATTACTATATCCTCTGCATAAGCCACTGCTATAATTCCTATGTTTTTAAAACTTGTAAAAATGTTGTTTACTACTAGAACCCAAAGAAGAGGTGAGATTACTCGTCCTTGTGGTGTGCCTCTTGTAGCTGTTTTCCCCATAATAGTTTCCCCAAGTTGTGAATTTATGACCCTACCATTCAGCATGGAATATATCTAATCTACAATGGCTGGTTCAGCTCCAACCTTCTCCAAGGCAGATTTAATGGAATTCGTTTTATCGTTGTTAAACGCAACTTTGATATCCAGAAATGCTGCTAAGGAGTGTTCTTTGTGCTCAAGACTTTTCTCTATTATTGAAACGAATTCGTGCAATGCTGTCTACTGACAACTAAAGGTATGCGTGTTGGTAGTTGCACAAGTTGTTTGGACAGAGAAGGTCTCTTACATATAGATCAATGATTCTCTCCAGTGTCTTGAGAAGGAACGAGGAGAGACTTATCGGTCTATAGTTTTTTGCAGTCGAGTGTGTTGGTTTTCCAGCTTTTGGAATAAAAACCACTTTGACTTTCCTCCAGCTGATAGGGACGTATTTAAGCTCTATACAACTTTTGACGATGACCCTAAGCCATGGGGTTATTATCTCTAGAGCATGCTGAAGAAATGCCGAAATAATCCCGTCTGGCCCAGCAAATTGATAGGGTTTGAACGAGTTAATTGCCCACATAGTCTTTGCTCTGTAATAATATTATCCAATTCTGGTACTGGCTGAATAGAACCTAGAGTCTGATTGTGTATAACTTGTCTCTTCAGGATCCAAGCAGCCGGCGAAATGTGTACTCATAAAGAGTTCAAGTTTATCTTGGCTCGAGTTCGTCCATGGTCCATCGGAATGCTTAACATATCCCGGTGCTGTGGGGTTTGCCGCTAGGACCTAACGAAGTCTCGCGGTGTATAACTTGTCTCTTCAGGATCCAAGCAGCCGGCGAAATGTGTACTCATAAAGAGTTCAAGTGTTTCTTGGCTCGAGTTCGTCCATGGTCCATCGGACTGCTTAACATATCCCGGTGCTGTGGGGCTTGCCGCTAGGACCTAACGAAGTCTCGCGGCCTCACTTGTGTTCTCATTAGATTCACAATGTCTAGCCCAAGAATCCTTTTTGGCCTTTCTTAACTCCTTGGTATACGAGTTGAGTTCGGCTCTGTAAGAATTTCAGTCTATCTTTAATTTGCTCTGTTTTGTCTTGTTGAAAAGTTTTCTAACCTCTGTTATTCTCGAACTCTTTCCAGAGTGAACTAGTTTCCATTCCATTATGAGAAACTCCTTGTTTTGTTTAGCCAGCAGTTTAATTATGGAGGTGTCCTCGTGGGAAGCAGGAGGAGGGATCAATATTTTGATCTGCTGGTTTGAACTATGTAGCGTTGGTCTGCCGTTTCTTACTGGGATTCGCCTGCTCTTTTAATTCCCGAGTAGAAGAGTTATTGCCAGCCTGTTCACGGTGTATCTTGTTAGGGATAGACATAGATGTAGCAGCATTTACTCTGTTCATGTTCGGTACTTTATTATTCATCTATTGGGAAGAGATACTGGGTACGCTGTCAGATAATGTCAGCTGCCGTTCGTATTTATTCACCAACTTCGTATGCTTCTTAAGAAAGACCTTGTCCCTCGGGTTGAGAGTAGCCGGGTCATTTTTCTCTATTTTGCTCACGAATATTTTCCGTAGTTATTGTTCTCTCGAATATTTGAGGGGTGCAGTATGCTTTAGCTCAGCCTCTTCGGGTCTCGAGTCTTCCAGCAGCTCGTTCTCGGTTTGACTACCTATAGAGGGAGGTCTGTCCAAGTTGCCCTTACCTTCAACAGACATTCTATCAAGAGCAGGGAGAAGAGTCGCTGCAAGATTGAGCGTGTTATCTTGTTTTTCCAGACTTTTTTTACTTGTTGTTGTTGTTGTTGGTGTTATTGTTGCTGTTCTTGTTGTTTTTGTTGTTACTAATTGGCGACTTAGCCTTTTTATAGGCCAAGCCCTCACCGGCAGCCGTGACTCCTGCCGACACTTGAGTGTATATCCCCACTCGACTTTCTTTTCCATGTCAACTTAATTAGATACATCTCTGTTGTATTATTTGTTTTCTTTGTTTTTCTTAGTTGTTTGACACTGCAGCTGGGTTGCTGGAATGCCAAACGTAAGCCCCCCAACCACTTCAAGGTGAAAAACACAGTGGGTGACTTAAGATTAAGGAATGAGAGAAACAAGTATATGATATGAACGCTTGTTTTTCACATTCTCAGTTACATAAACACAAGTGAGAGTAACATACATAATTCTATGTTTAAAACGAATTAGATTGAGAAATTTGATTTCAGACTATGAATTTACTTAGTAATAGATATGAATACTTGATTTAGATACGTTTGTATATAACATTTTATATAAGGATAAGATATACTTTGTTAGGAACATTTGATTTATTATCTTTTCAATTTAAGTCAGTTTTATTTTTCTTAAGAATACATACATATATATATTACTGATGACTTAAATATCACTTCTAGGTAAATAGGTTACCATAGGTGTAGGATGATCTGTATGTGTGTTAAATGAATGAAGAAAGTACTGTCCTCCTCTTTATTTGTGATTGAGAGCTAAAATAAGACGTAATGATAGCATCTAACCGCGATTTTGACCTTGTATGGTCTAAGTGTTAAACAGCGTAGCGATCGATTCATTTAAAGTTTCAAAATTAGTTCTCGAGATATCCGTCAAGGACGGATATGTTCCAAGTCCTCAGAGGTTTTCTGTGGTTATAGGATAATATCCTTGATGAGCTCATTGTTTGAATTATGCATGTTAGAGATATATTTGTTCAGTAAAAACATTAGGTATCTCAGACGCGGAACTATTTTTGTGTCATTGTATATGTGGGAGTTGGAATATCTTTTTGTTAGCGTTTGATAATTCTTGTCAGCGCAGTATCTAAGTATTTTTCTTTACAACCTTTAGTTTCATTGGCATGTGAGGGGGAAATAGAGAACCACACCGGGAAAGCATACGCTTTCTTATTAAGGTTTTGTAAAACAGAATTTTAGATTTTTTACTTAAAGCCCTATTCCGTTAGAACGGTGTTATTGCATTTGAGACTTTGCGAGTTTTGGAAAATTTGATTCTAGCATGGTTATTGAATTTAAGGAGTTTGCTAAAATTGACTCCTAGGTATCTGATGTTATTTTTAGTCGTTAAGTCATGTCCGTTAATTCTGAGTTTAAGATTTCTACTTTCTAGGACTGGGCTACTCGGTCCGTTCCCGCTTGCGTTTCGAAAGCATATTAATTCACATCTGGGTATATTTATAACAATACCCCAAGTTTTGTAGGAGTCATTAATAATGTTTATAAGTTTTTGTAGCATTTTATTAGCCGTTAATGGAGAGCTGTGACTCGAATAGACAGATGTGTCATCTGCATATAAAAGACTGATGGAATCCATGTTGTTTTCAGTAAAGGTGTGTGAGAAATCATACAGAAACAGATTATTTAGATGAGGACTAGTATGGATCCCTGTGGAACTCCACCGTCACTGTGGCATATGTTAGATTTCATACCTTGTATTTGAAAGAAGAATTTGCTGTTTTTGAGAAAGCTTTCCAGTAGCGAAACAATGTGAGGTGGGAAATTTAGGGTTGTAATTTTATAAAGGAGACCATCTCTCCACACGCGGTTGAACGCTTTCTCAAGGACCAAGGAGCACGCCAACGTGCCACTTTTTCTCTGAGATTGAGAGTGATATCATTCTGAAGTTTCGCGGGAGCGTGCACTGTAGAGTGGCCCCTGCGGAACTGGTAGTCTGTTATTGGTGCTATGGGCTTTTCCTCAAGGAAGTTCATATTGCTTAAGATTATTCTTTCCAAAATTGTACATATAGAAGAGAGATCACGCGGAAGTTGTTTACGTCGTAGTCATTAGTCTTTTTGTGAATAGGTAGTATCTTTGCTTTTTTGCAGGATTTAGGAATATATCCATTATTAATCTAATTATTAATGATGATCGTTATATATTCTATGGCCTTTTGAGAAGGTTGTTTTAAGAGTGAAATTTGATATACCATCCGGACCCGATGGTTTTTTAGGCCTAAGCTATCCCAGTATACTTTCTATTTCTTCAGGATCTGTGAAGATGTGGGATGCCATAGGTCTGAGGGCTGAATTGTTTTCGTCAAAATTGAAAATTCTGTTCGGTTTGTCTAATGTCACAAGTCTAGCTGCCCTAATGGCCAGGTCTGTGACAATAGGGTTGTGTAGTCGAGTTTTCTCGGAGAATGTGTCTAGGAGGTGTCTTTCGAATTCATCAGCAATTTTCTGTTCGTTACTGATTGTAATATTGTTAACTACCAGTTTCCCGCAGACGAAGGTTTTTTTTTGCCGTAGTAAATTGAAAGATTTTAGCATGGCAGTTCAAGCAATAGAGTACGATCTAGCTGAAGTTTGAAATAAGAATTTCAATCTCTTCATTGTTAAGGCAGCGCCAGCGGGAGTTTGATGGGAAGTTTAATTGTTATCTACCTGGGTTCTGAAGGCCACCCAGTCCGTGTTCTTAAAGGATTGACTATTTGTGGTTTGAAGTCGGTGAATTGAAATTTCGCAGAGAGAGAGTTTCAAGAGAATTGGGCAATGTTCAGTGAATGTATGAAGGTTTTTAACTTCAAAGTTGTGGTCAATAAAATTTAGTAAGTGGGTGGATACCAGGAAAGGGTCTGAGAAGTATGAAATTCTAGGAAAGGATGGCGAGTTAGGGGATATCAACGACAGTGCAGGATTTGTCCTCTGGAACCAGTCCTCAATATTTTGGAGTCACTACAACTTCCAGCATCCAAATCCCCGAAGACAATCGCTCCATCGAAGGATTTTGCCAAATTCTCAATCATTGGTAGGTCATTTGAAAGTGAATTACTCGAAAAACTTGAAGGAAAATAGATAAAGCCTAAAAGTATTTTCTGTACTTTGTCATTTCTTTTAACGTTAATGTTGGTTTACCAGGTTCAAATATTTTTATTGACAGTAGAAGTAAATTTGTGTAGACTAGACACGAAGTTTTATATCTTCGAGACTAGGGGTGGTCATATCAAAACTAAACAGTTCATCAGATAAATCCATGAACTTTTTAATAAAACTCCGACTCTTTTGTGGGTTTGGGTAGGATTTCGAGGAGGATTGATTGTGTGTTTAAGTTTTTGATGAAGCGTTAAAATAACTAGCAAATGAGATACCAATGCGAAGATTGCATGCTATTATTGCGTTTAGCTAAATAGAGAATATGCTCTTTCTTGGCGTTATACGTTTTGTAGGCTGAGTAGCCCCTCTAATTCGCAGGATTATTCTCTCCGCAGTTAACACGTTGCTTTGCTTTCAGCTGTTTTGGATGTACCACAACCGCCTGGAGCGTGAAGCTCCGTACATTTAACGCATTTGTAGTAATTGGCTCAGTTTTTTGCCAGGTGGCCAACTTGTTGGCACTTTCTACATTGTAGAGGGCCTGAGTTCCCTCTGGGTTTTTCCCATTTTTGTATTAAAAACGTATTTCAATTTTAACAATTCGTCGGCACTGGTGCCCGGAGCCAGCCTAACCAGGAATAGATTTTAATTTATGTTTTTTGCTTCGAGCGGAGGATTTCGAATTTCTGTACACATATGTTAAAGTTCGGGTTCGTTTAGGATCTCATCCTCACCATAGTCCAGAGTAAGACGACCCTAAGGACCAGGTTTGCCGTTTTGTTGTTATCCACGTAAAACCTACAGGTCTGCCCGCGATTTACAATTTTGTATTTAAAATTTATATTGATTTTATTAATTTCTGCCACTAGGCCTCTAATATCAATGTTTCGCATTATTATATAACAGTACTTGCCTTCTTTGAGCAGTTTTGGATCTTTAAAGCTGTTATTATTGGTGTTATAGGGCATATTTCACAAACTACAAGTTACAAGCACAAGTTTGTGACTTGTAATTCACAAATACAAATTTGTAAAATAGAATTCGGTTTCACAACGTACAAGTAATCTTAGTAAATTCCCGTTTCACCATTTTTTTCCTTTCTTGTAACCAACAAGTTTTCCTTATTAACTTGTAAAGCTCGTTATGCAAAATAAAATAAAATGCACAACTGGATCATATGAACTTTCTCTTGAAGCTAACAACTTTAGTGTAGCAAACACTGACTGCTGTTAGATGTAGGTAAGATTACATTGATTCTTAGTATAATGAATGGTGGAATGCATGATTCAAGGAATAGTTACATAGGTACCTGCCTAAAAATGTACATATATTCAAATGGATTTTAATAATGTAAATTAGGAGGGTAATATGTACTTACCTATATAGATGAGACCTAGATATGTAAATATGTATATAATGAAAGTGAATGATGTATAGGTCTGTAAAATTAAGATTAAGATTTAAGATTATTTATTTAAGATAGATAAGAAATTTACTTTATATTTCAAGATTTAAAATCTTATTATTAAGTATTATATATAAATTTACACAAATTGTGTTACAATAATTTGATTTAATTTGAAAACACAGGTCAATAAAAAAATATTTTTTTTTCGTTTCTGTGTTGAAATAGCGATTTTCTCAATCTTTGTATTGAAAAATATTGTACAACATAAGGTTTGTTCCTATACCTTTTAAAATGATAAATAAATATTACGTGTTGTCAACCACGATTATAAGTTTTAATTCTTGTCTTTAGTAAGAGCGCAATGAGCGGTGAGAGAATATTAAAGCTTAACGCATCGCGTGGTGTCAAATCAATGCTGAAAATTACATTTCAGCGATTCATCTTAACGGTACATTAAAAGTGGCCTCTAGATTATGAAAATATTGTTACATTTGCGGCGAATTAATTACATCAAAAAAATACAAAATTAGCTTTAAGTACTTATTTAAAGCTTTCTGAAGCCTATGAAGCTTATTTTAAGCTTCCTATTCGAAGCTAAGATAAGTACTGGGTTCCAGTGCTGCCGTTTCTACTCTTACGACAGTAGACTACTCTTTTTTCGCTGCAAAAACTTCAAATCTACTGTGGAAACAGGTTCCACGACATTTTTACAACAGTTCCCCTGTTTTTTTTCCCGATTTGCCTTACTATTACAATTATAGGTTTCTTAATAAAACCTTTTGTTACTTCCAAAAGTTTATGTCACTTCTTAAAACATTGTGCGTCATCTTCAACTCGAGGAAACAATGTTATTATCGAACATACCTGTTCAAGTTCTTCCCCGAGTTCATCCCTCTGTGTTCGTTCACAGCTGATTTAGAATTTGGACTAATTTGGACTTAAAAAAATATATAAAATTATTTTTAGTCTGACCAAATCGTGGTCTTACATTTTTTTTTTCATTTTACCCCTTTTTGGAAAATTTAAAACGTTATTCAATTCAGAAGAAAACTTGGTACAAAAATCAATTATATTTGATTTTAAGTGATTTCCATTGATAAGATTGAGAGGACTTTGGGAGAAATTTGAGTTCAATTAATATTTCGATTCGCTTGGCGCAATAGATCGTTTTATGTAAGCGGTCTACTCATTGAACAGGAAATCTCCTGATTTTCCAAAATCTTCGGACGGCAGCACTGGTGGGCTCCTCATTTTTCATGTAGTTACTGCAAAGTTATTCTCGAAGGTAGGGCACGGGATCCAATTTTTTTTCCAATTACATTTTTCTTGTATTGGTTAATGAAAGAATGATCGAGGCTATATATGAGGTCTTATACGAGAAATCCATAC
The DNA here is from genome assembly GCA_910595825.1 of Philhelius pedissequus. Classification (NCBI taxonomy): domain Eukaryota; kingdom Metazoa; phylum Arthropoda; class Insecta; order Diptera; family Syrphidae; genus Philhelius; species Philhelius pedissequus. Next base: position 108,808,254 of record OU343160.1, read on the forward strand.
ACAACAGCACACACAAAAAATATTAATTTTTCAATATTTACATTACATGTATTCTTTATTAAGTTTAAACTATATACAAATAAGAAATAGTTATTTGAAATCATTTTAAAATTTTGTTTTATTGTAACATACCATTAAAACAAAACAAAAAATAGGATTTCCCATAAAACCAAAATATCAAACTTCTAAAACGAACTTTTTCAGGGAAAACTTTTTTATAATAAGTAAGTTTTATGGGAGGAAAAAGAAAATCATATCAGGAACCCAGAAACAAAAATAGTGTTGACCTGTGAAATTAAAGAAAAGAAAAGTTAAAAAAAGATAGAAAAAGAAAAAAAAATAATAAAATGATAGCTAGTTTGGTACTACTAAAATTCACAAACTTTTTTATCGAAATCGTTGGAGCCGTTTTCGAGAAAAATAACATTTCCCTTAGCGGTATGGCAGGTTCCGTTTTTCTTAGGCCTAAAAATAAAATTTAAATTTCCCATCTGAGGAATACCAAAAGAATTACACATACCAAATTTGAAGGTAATCGCTTAAGCCGTTAAGGCTGCAGCTTGTTATATATACAGACAGATAGACATATATTTTTTGTCGATCAATTTTTTAGGCTTTATCTTATTATTATCGTTATGTCATGTTTGATTGTTAGTATTTTTTTACGAGTGTATAACTTGCCTTATAGTTCTTATAATCGGAAGTAAAAATCTTACTTGTGCAATAGAGATGGGAGACCAAAATGCAGATCATCTTCACGTATGAAAATTAGAGGAAGCATAAATCTGAAGAATGCAGATTATAGTGAAGATAAACATGTTAACCTTCGCTTAAGCATTTTCATCAGCACCAAATTCCTTCCGTTTCAGGGTAACGAGTTTTTTCAAGTTTTTTTTTTACCATTTCACCTCATTTTGCTTTAAAAAAATCGAAAATAGCGCAACAGCTTCAAACAATAAATTGTAATGGTATATTGCTGAGGGATATTGGGTTGAAGCAAGGGAAAAGAAAAAATGTGTTTTGTCAGGTTAGGATAAGGATAGGAGATGGAAGAATGACTGGGAAAGGATCATCCGGGACAAAGTTGACATTTGCATGTCGTTTATGGCTTCAGCTCGTCGGTGTCGTGGCGTTCTTGTCCCTTTGTAACCGGATCAATACCATACACATACAAACTGAGACATACATTAATAAAAAAAGGGAAAACGTAAACTTACAAAATATATAACTCCAAGACAAAAAAAATGGTTTACCCGTTCTGGGGAGGGACCGATGTTCGCCCTCTCAGCAACTATTGACCCTCCCTACCGTGTGCTGGTCCACACCCCCTAGAAATCCTGCTTACATTTTATTCATTTGCCCTCCATCTGTCCTTGTCAAAATGAGACACTTTCTTTATATTCAAACTTTCATGGTTTATTCAGCAAAATAATTCAGATGATTTAAACAAAATATTACATTCTTTCATATTATGTATTTTTTTTAAACTAATTATCGGGTTCGCCTTCTGCCATATCCCCAAATTAAATCATAACAACTTACCTCGCTCCTGATGACATGAGTCAGGTTAGCTAATGGAAAAAAAGGGGGCAGAGAATTAATGACTTGCAGGCTCGGCAGATAATTATTACACTTATTTGTGTTATTTTATTATTTTTAAAATTTTTTTTTTATTCTTACTATGTTTTTAATTCAAAAAGATACTATTAAATTTAAGGGTTGTATTAAAAAAAGGCTTAAGGATTTGTAGGTAATTCAGATGACAACTCAGGAACTATCAGCTCTCCAGCCATAAGTAGAGAATGGCGGGGATAGAGTAGGTACATATTTTGACGGACGCACTTTAACACGCCGAACTTTCCCTATTTTTCTTAGGAATTCTGATTCTCGGATTTTTTCTGTAAGTCTCTTTTTTTGTATACCAGAATTTTGTTTTCGTTTTTTTTTTAAGAATGTGGTAAGAAGTGGGACAGCATAGAAAAAAAAATAGGCGGTGTGACTGACCGATTCAGTGCACAAAGCAGAAAAAAAGAACTAATTCGGACCGCACAGCACAGACTTTTTTCTTGTTGGTCGCGCCGGGCGGATAAGATGATCGATTCGTTTTGTTATTTTGCAATTATGCACATCACCCACATCCCACCCACGATTTTATTTTTTTTTGTTTGATTTACTTTTGTTAAATAGCTTTTTCTCTTTTTTTAAATTAATATTTGTTAAATAGTTTCTTGTTCTTTTTTTTTCTTTTTCGCGTTCACCAAATTAAATTTGGCATGATGCCTTGTCCGAATCTATAAGAGGTCAAGCGTTCCGTTGGCTAATGTGAATTTTTTTCCTTCGTTTTCTTATATACTTTTAGTGTTGCGTGCATATAAATGACTTTTAGATTTTTTTGATTTTGCATAACTTATTATTAATTGCTTTCACCGCTTAATTTCACGGCATTACAAAATCAGCAACCGCTGAGCAACGCATCATCATATTGTGGCCTTTGATATACCATTCATATCTATCGGAATCAGCATGATACTGCCCACATTTCCACCTCGAATAACTCACACGGAAACTCTCATTAAAATAAAAACACTTGAAAATATTAAAATTTATCCGAGGACGATTCATACTTCTTCGGCGATTCAAAACAATATTATCGTTCTTACTATCCCTTTCGCTACTAATATGCCTTCGGCGTAAATTCATGTTAAGCACTTAAAATATTATTTTTACAAATTTGTATCAAAAATAACTTACGTCTTGACTCTTGTAACAAATTTTCACAAATAAAAGGAAACTTGTGAGTTTTTTTCTTAGGTGAAACAGAAACACACAAGAAACTAGAAACCTCACAAATTTGTGGCTTGTAAAAAACAAGTTTTGGTGAAACGGAAACTGACTTTTTCACAAATTTAAAATTGTAATTTACAAGTACAATTTTGTAAGCACAAGAAACTGGTGAAACAAAATGTATCGATTTTTCACAAATTTTGTGAAAAAACGCTTGTAATTACAATATTGTAAGTTGGTGAAATAGCCCCTGGACTAGGAGTTGACTGTTGATGGTGTTATTCTTTTCTGCTTTCTGCTGGTTGCTCCTCTGATTGGAATAAGTCTTATCATCATTCTTATTTTGTTTGCTGAGATGTTGTTGGTTGATGCTGACGTTTTTGTTTGAGCAGGGTGTGTCTCAGATGTTCACATTCTGAAGGATCTTGAATTGATTATCATCCTTAACTCCATCCTTTTCCAAAGATGAATTAGTTTTAGCAGCCAAAGCCGTGTGTCTTTTACACGGAGTTTTTCAGGAGGAAGTGCATGGATGTGATGGGTGTTGTGTTATGATTTTTGCTGTTTCATTTTGAGTATCTGTTAAAATGAGAGACTGGTCTGAATCCGTCGGCTCGTTGTCAGAGTAAGTGTCCATCTGCATGCTGTGTACGTTTTTGTTTTCCTCGGACGTATTTTACCATTTTCTTTGGAGTTTAGAGTTGTTTGGAGAAATCTTGTTTTTTTCCGCTAACGGTTGGTTAATGATTATTGCATTAGAACTGGGCATGAGTAAATCCATTTGTCAAGTGTGACTAGCTGCTAGGCCGCCTACATTTCTTGCAGCGCGTTGTTAGGAATTGGTGTGTTTCTATCCTGGCAAATGCTCTTGATCTTAGGGTTACGGAGATGGTCGGTTTTTATATTCATCTCTCATCCCTATGAACCCACACAGGGAGTAGCACAACTTCTGATGTGCTTTTTGTTTTTCAGCTGAGGGTTTGCTCGTCGGATGACCAGGGTCGTAATGAAGAAAACACGAAACTTCAAATTAAAGGTCTTTAAAACCTTAATCTCAAAACCTTTATTAAAACCACTCATTAACTCACAACATACAATATTTGGTTCGGATAAATTCTGGTATACGGGTATTCTGGTTATAAAACGGCGGTGGAGGCACTTCTTCAACTAAAGTGTATTCAAGTCCTGGTAAAGTAGTCCTTGGTGTTATTTCTGGATCTGGTAATATCACTGGGTCTTCAGGTTTTCTGGTAAGTTCTGGTCAATCGCTTCTGGTATCGAATTGGGTCCTAGCATCCTGGTGACGGGTCAGCAGGTATAATGCCCCGGGTGGCGATCAGCAGGTATAAAGCCCGTGGTGGCGATCAGCAGGTATAAAGCCCCTGGTGGCGAATCAGCAGGTATAATGCCCCTGGTGGCGGATCAGCAGGTATAAAACCCCTGGTGGCGATCAGCAGGTATAAGGCCCCTGGTGACGATCAGCAGGTATAAAGCCCCTGGTGACGGATCAGCAGGTATAAAGCCCGTGATGGCGATCAGCAGGTATTAAGCCCCTGGTGCAGAATCAGCAGGTATAATGCCCCTGGCAGCGATCAGCAGGTGTTACGTTACCACGCCGTGCTTCCTAATGGATTAGGGAAGAGCGGGTATCGGAGAGTTAAAATGAAAGAGATTTAATTTTGTTTAATAATTTTATTATTTATTTAGGCCCGCTGTCTCTATGCTTGGCTGCGACCTTTATTAGTACTTTATAATTATTCAAGTAAAAGGCCCGCTGTCTCTATGCTAGGCTGCGACCTTTACTTCTTCAAGTTAACTCTGACTCTAACTCTTTATTAACTCTCAAATTAACTCTGACTCTTCGATGAATGAGGGAAAGTATTTATACCCTCAAATCCAACTAAATCCATCCCCACCATGCATACCCAAACTCATAAGGGAAAAGTGCAGTTTAACACTTTTCCCAAGCAACGCACCAATCATCATTTTAGTCATTTCGTCACAAAGAATACCACTCTTGCATCGCCCTCAATATAGTACAATGTACCTCCGTCTTTCATCGACTATGATATTGGTCAAGCGTTCTAGATACAGTTTATTGTACCTACGCCTTGACACAACCATAACATACGATGTTTACTACACTCACTCTGTGTGCAGTGCCGCTTGCCCTTGACTTTGGATTTTAATATTTATGTATCCATCGTCATTGAATAGAGGCGCTATCGAGTCATAATTATATTATTAGTCGCATTGGCACTTGACTACAGAATGAGTGTGACGTAAAGGCAATTGCATGAGAAATGTATCTATAGGTATACAAACAAATGCAGTGGGAATTCCATATTGTGTACAAAAAGAAATAAAGAATATGATTTAGTGGGTATGGCATAAACATGGAATGTTTATCCCTTCGCGGAGTATAGAGCATGATGCCGTGGGAAAGAAGATTGTTTTTGGAGAGGCGAGGTGGTGGTGTGTAGTGTGGTCACTACATCCCTCCCCCCTGAAAAGAAGGAAATTCCATAGGTGGAATTTTCTGATATGTTGATAAGAAATCGAAGGGTCAGGCTTTACATTATAGTTTGTATCATTTGAAATATTTACACAGGATTATTAAAATTTGTCTTTATATATATTTTTTTTTATATTGTTTATATTATGTTTGATTTTTATTTCTGTTGATATAAATTTTTTTTTTCATTTGTTTATAAAGTTAAACCACATGTTAAAAATTATGTTCTTAAATAAAGTTTAATTACATACATGTCTATATCAAAAAGTGTGTGTTTTTTTTTTTTGTTTAATATAAAGTTAAATCTGTACATCTGTCTTTAAGTGTTTTATATTCTTTGTGTGTTTTTTTTATCTTTTTTTTTTGTTTATTTATTACAAATTTTTTTTTTTTTAATCACTAATGTTTAGAACTAGTTTAGGTTCTGGGATTGGGAGTGGTTCGTTTTTAATTTGAGATGGAGATGGGAAATCTTCTAAAGGTTTGGGGAGTTCGACAGTGGCTATATTATTTTTTCGTTTAAGGCGTTTGATTAGGCGGCGTAAGCAGTATGCTAGTATAAAAAAAAGTATAGCATAAATTACCGTATAGTGGTGAACGTCGTGGGAGCTTATAGGTAAAAGTGAAATGTTTTCTTCGGATTTTATTTTATTTATTTGTTTTGATATAAGTTTAAGTCCATCTTGGCTAGAAAATTTTATAAAGGCAATCTGATTATTTTTATTGATTTGTGGAAGTGAAATGTTACCCAGATAGTTTGATATATTAATGGGTGGTATGTATGAATTGTGAGAGATAGTATCTATCTCGTTATATGAGTGGATTATCAAGTCTTTAGATTTTATGTAGCAATTTCCCATTATTTCTATGGTAGCTGTATCAAGAAGGGTGTACGTTGTTAACTCTTCTTTGCAAATCTCGTCTATCATGATGGTGGTAGAGATTTTGCTCTGCGAAGCAATTCTACTTCGCAAGTGGCGAGCTCTGAATTTGAATTAAAAAGAGGGTGTGTCATTGGACATAAAAATGTTTTTCCTTGATGTTTACAGTTTGCCAAGTCGTTGGAGTTTAGGCTGCTATAATACTCCTTGTTGAAATCTATTATCAAGTAATCAGTAGTAGGTTGTATAAATACAAAATGCTTATTGTGGCTAAAAGGTAGAGGGATGATTTTGTAAACATGAAAGTTTTCTAGATGAGGGAGAGGTATTTTGAATTCGTAGATAATTTTTTGTTGTCGTATAGTCGTGCTGATTGAACTGATTTTGTAAAGTGTTAAAATGTCTGTTACCAGTGACGAAATTTTTGTTCCCCTCGGGAGGTCTTGTTTTATTTTTGATAATATTGACTCGAGTTGAGTTGGAGTAACAATATTCGGATGTGGTTTGCCATGATTGATATCGCTTACTAAATCAATTATTTCATCAATTGTGTTTTGATGACGCATGAGTATCAATGTAATTAAAGTTGTTAGGGATTCGATTTCGGATAGTAAGGATTGTTCTTGATTGGCATTGTTTATTTGATTTGCAAGTTCTCGGATTGTTTCCAATTTTGAAGTAATGGCAAGGAATTGATTTTCCATAGCTGATTCCGATTTATTAAAGACATTAGATGTAGTTTCTAGAAGTATAGTTTGCTTTTTTACTAATGTTAACAGATGCTTTTCGTTAGCTTCTAACTTTTTTATTTGTTTGTCATAATACTCAGCGTCTTCTTCACTTAGAGTCCCAAATAAAGTTTTGCTTATTATTCCTACCGCGTTTAATATAGCTCGTTTTTGCCTATTGTTCCCGTCCCCCGTGATAAGATTTTGTTTTTGTTTTACCCCCAATAAAATATGGTTTAGTTCGCTAGACGCGCTATTGCACAAGATATCGCAACTTACTTTCCCTTGTGGGCACTGTTAAGGGCTGTGGTAAATGTCTTCATGTCGTAGTAAACTATTAGTTTCCATTCGTTGGAATATAATTCTGCTTTCCCCCATTGCTCAAAGTATATGCCTGGGTTGTCCCGTATCGGAGTGATTTGAATAATTCCGTAGGTCATTGAAACTAATTTGAGCCATAGTGTTAATACTAGTGGTTCCATTGTCTGTAAAATAGTTAGATAATTGTTGTATGTCGGAAGTTGCTCTTAGTTTTGTGTTTTTTTTTGTGTTTCGTAGAAGAAGAATAACCAGTATGAATTTGGTTTGTAGTCTATAGATTCCATTCTGAGGTTAAGGAAAACGAGAGAAAAGAGGAATTAAAATTTTTTTTTTTTTTTTTTACAGTTTAATCTATAAATTTCGTAATGTTATTGTTATGAACTACTTTTGCCTTTTTGTGTATTTTGAGAACGGTATTTTCATCAGATAATATCTCAAGAACCTCGTATGGACCCTCCCAAAGGGATGAAAATTTATTTTTCCTCGTTTGGTTTTTTAAAAGAACCTTTTCGCCGACATTAATATTTTTTGGTCTGGCTGTTTTGTCATACTGGGTTTTTGAGATTATTTTCTTTTTACCTAGAGCTTCATTTGCTACTTGATAACCGTGTCGCAATCTAGATTTGAGCTCGTTAGCGTAGTTTTCATAATTATATATAGTCTTCGGGTTTTGAGAGAATGTGCTAGGAATATTAGCAGGAAACCCATACAGAAGTTCATAAGGCGTGTAACCTGTACTGCTATGTGGTGTAGTGTTATACACGAACATTGCATATAAAATCTCTGGTTGCGGATCAGCAGGTATAATGCCCCTGGTCGCGCACAGCAGGTAAAAGCTCTGGTAGATCAGCAGGAATAGAAGCCCCTGGTGGCATTACCTCACTTCCAACGAAACCCCTTACCACTGGTGGGGTGGGAGGGGGGTGGGGAGTTCCGAGCAACCAAGCTACAAGTGACCAAATCGATCTACCTCGGTGGTAAAACTTACTCGTAACTAACTGAAAGAATCAAATTTACCAATAACGCACGCCTTCAATTGGGTCCAAAGGGGTGATTTTCTTTCGTCATCATAGGTCATCATGTAATATTTTCAGTCCAAACTGAATGTGAACTGTATGATTGGTGAATGAAAATTTTTATTGGGTTTAGTTTCAGTGACGTCGTAACGTTTCACTGAGTGCGAATCATAATGATTCGAGAACCTCAGCCGCCTACACTTGGGGTTATAAGCCACGTGATCCGTTATTTTTCCTACAAGGAACGGGTCGTATAGCCGGGTGTTCGGTGGTCGGTGCTTCATGTTCTTCAAAATTTACAACCTTAATATTTTCTTTTAAATTGCTATGGTTTTGACTACTTAATTCATTTGGCACATGCAAGTTATTTTGGAGTTGTATTTTAATTCATGTAAACATTTATTATTCATCTTATTTTTTACATTTACTTTACAGTTTATTTTCTTCTCGTCTTTATCATTAATACAATTTGTATAACATTATTTATCTTAATACTTATCGTTTTTATCTTTTTCGTTATAATTTGAAACCAACCTAAAATTACCAGCTTTCAGAAAATTTCTCCCCAGAACCACTTCATAGCAAGTCGATTTATCGTCACCTACAAATATTTCCGCTGGAATTACTAAATTTTCCCATTTAACAAAACACCACAACTTTCTAACAATTAAAAGTTTACTTTTATTTATACCAACATAAGATACATTATGTTTGTTCAAAATTAACTTGACTCCTTCGGGAAGGCACGACTGCTTTATAAAATGTATGGGGCTACCCGTGTCTATGAGGCATTCTAGCAGGAAATTTTGTGATTTATTGTCTACCTAACTTCAAATACAAATAACTGACATAATCTTCGTTTTCTTTTTCTACCAGTTGAACCGTATATTTCTTCTTGGGACACGCCGACATTCGATGTTCCATTGAGCCACATCCATAGCATGCTCCGTACTAACGTTTTGTTTTTCTGCACTCAGCGGCGATGTGTCCAATGCAGTTACAATTGAAGCACCTCGGACCTTCCTTTTTCTGTTGACTCATCGTTGTTGTTGACGTGACTGTACGTTGTTCGGCTTTCATTGTTCTACTTTACCCAGTGTCTGTAGTAAATGCGAACGGTCTTTAAAATTATTAACAAGTGCATATAACCTTAAATTTGTGTTGCGCGCCTCGAACTTTCGCCTCAACGTTAATTTGTTTTCTTTGTTCCCAAACATCACTGTCATTTCCACTAGTAAATCACTGAAATTTTCCTCGGCAAAATTCGGTTTCGAATAAAGCCGTGTTTGGCTTTTCCTTTTTGTTTGTTTACTAGTAGTTTTCGGTGCATTTTTGTTTCGATATTGTATGCCTTCTCTGCGCTCCTCAGTTGTGCTAGCCAAATTTCGAAATTTACCCCACCGTCATACTCTGGCAGCATATCTTTGTAGGTATTGTATTTTCTTTCTTCCTTGTCGTCTGTCTCTTCACCTCGTTGTCTGTCATTTTTATTTCTTTTTTCTTCGATCGTTTGCTTTTTGTTTAACTCCGTCTCCATCTGTCGTTTTAAAAATTACTTTTTTTCCCTTTTTATTAGATTTAACTCTCTTGTGAGGAGTTCATTTTCCTTTATTAACTTTGAATGCGCACCACCACTGTGACAATTTTCATTCTCCTCCTCAACATTGTCGTTGCTATCGTTGTCATTGCCGTTGTCGTCGTCGTCGCCGCCGTTGTTTTCTTTTTCGTTGTTTTTACCTGTTGCCACGTCGTTGCCCGTCTTCGGACCGTCTCCACGTCTTTCCGTTGACACGTTGTTGAGACGCAAAACCAGCGTCGATTTGGTCCCGTTGCTTGGCATTCCCAAACGTTGTAGCCACTCGCGCAACTGGGCCACTGAAAACTCGCTTGCTTCCACTGAAGTACTAATAATGACGATGACTAATGGATCTATGGATATTTGTTTAGGGCGACAATGGAAAAAATATAACACCAGGCACCAGTCGATATAGGGAAAGAAAGAAAAATTAAGTGGTCATTGGAAATTTACTAAAAGGGGCGATTGTTTTATAAACCCGACACTGCTCTATTTTATATTTTAATTGTTTATTAGTAATGATGATTTTTTAACAACTCGTTAGGGCTTCTATCCCACTTCTGAGGTTTAAGGCGAATAATTTATTGTTTAAACTTAAACTGTTTGGGTTCTGAAAACGAAGTTTGGACGTGAAATAAAACACAACTTGCCCGGTCTGAGGTCGATTCCAGAATGAATCGTTCTTTATTCTTCTCTTCGCTTGTACCGAAAACTTACATCTAAGGAAATTATTTATGTATAGGTATAACAATAGTACTGAAGGAAATTATATATGTGCATAACAATAATATAACGATAATAATTGCACTGCTTGGTTTTTCAGTGTTGCTACTGGGCCTACATAATTACAACAGTACTATCGTCAGCAAAACAATTTAGTGGATTAGAAGTTCCAGATCATTAATAAAAATGAGAACAAAGGTTAGATACAATACGGAGCTCTGGGGCACACCAGCATTTATTTTGTGAATATCAGACTTGAAACCGTCCAATATACTCGTAACTTGTATTCAGCGGTCCGAAATGTAATTTCTTATCCAACGAAGAAGAGATTCATCGATACCAAATGCACGCATTTTCGACAATAGAGATTGATGCTAATAACTCTATCAAATGCTTTTGAAATGTCAAGCGCAATAATTTTACTTTCTCCAAAACGATGTAAAGATTTGTGCCACTGTTCGCTCAGATATACCATCAGGTCACCAGTGGATTGCTACGAAAACCATACTGCCGGTCATTAAGGAGATTTCGTTCTTCAAGATATTTCTTAAGCTGATAATCAGCTTTTCCATGACCTTGAAAATATCTTGAAGAAACAGTAATTATCGGGTGAAGAAGATTCGCCCTTTTTGGGGACAGGCTGGAAAAATGCTGTCTTCCCTCCACTCGGAAAGAGACCAGTAGATTAGGACAGATGGAAAAGCTTACGTCTAAGTGGTACACATTTTTTTAAAGTCATTTTACACCGCTTCAAAATTTGAGGGATTGTTATTGATGTTTTAATTAATAGACACGCCCCTAAACTTGTAAAAAAAATTGGAAAAAAGTAATTTTACACCTTATGAATTTTTTACAGATGAATCCCGTATATCGGTGGAAAGACCGTCAGCCGACGTTGTCAACATGACGCGCGCCCAGTTGATCTAAATGTTACTCAGTGACTCAGTCACTTTAAATGAGAAACTGACGCATTTTAACCACACGAACATTCGGCTGATGGCTAATTTTTATTTGTTAATAAGCAAACAACCTGAAATTATAATTTTCATCGGTATACTATTAGTTTCATATTAATTTCGGCACTTCTTGTCGGAGATAACTGAATTAGTTAAGTAAACGGAACTCTAAAAAAAATAGTTACCCTAAAAAAAGGCGGATAATCCTAAATTTTTGACATGTTGTTAGGTATTACTGGTTGATAAAAAATATAAATTACTCAACAAATCTTCCAAAAACCAAAAAAAAAAAATTATCGGCCTTTTTCAAGTTTTTGCTAAAAACTCAATAACTTTGCTTTTTGGTGTCAATTATCTACTACAAAAATAAAGTACACTAAATTTATTGAATTTTTTATTCATTCCTCAATTAATTTTGTTCGTTAACCTGATTGGTCGCTAGATCCAGCTGAAAAAAAGTAAAAATTTGCCAATTTTTTTTAAGCCTGTTTTCTCGACTTTTCTCACTCATAATTCAAAAACTATGCTTCTAATTACAAATATGTCCAAATTAACTAAAACTAAATTCTCTATGAAATGAATACCTTTATCACTTATTTTGACCAGTGTGTTGCCGGTAGAGCACTTTGAAATTATAATGTCACAACTCGAAAACGAAGTTTTTACATTTACCTGAGAGTGGGTGGCAGGAAAATAAAATATTTAAATAATAAAAAATGTAAATATGTATGTATAATGCATGCCTAGATATATATATATCACCTACAGTTTATCACAAGTCCTTCGGGCAAACTTTTATTGATTCCCCACGTTGAGAAAACACATTTTTTCAACTAATTTTTTTAAACTGAAATTATAAAAATACTTTCTTAAATTATGTATTAGCTAGCCTTAATAAGATTTTCAAATACAATGTACATACATATATAAATACTTGTTGGATTTTTACTTGCGGTTATAGGTACTATAAGGCAAGTTATGCATTCGTCGCAAAAAAAAAGTTAAGTTTTGAGATAACAACTAAACATGACATTACGATGATAGAGAAGACGAAAAAAGATGGTCCAAAAATACTGTCCGCCTGTATGTCTGTCAGTCTGTCTGTATATATGTATAGACACCTACAGTCCAAACGGGTTTGCCGAATTGCTTCAAACTTGGTCTGGAGTTTTTTAGGTATTGTACAGAGGGAAAAATTAAATTTTTTTTAACTCAAAAAATAACGGTACCTACCATATAACCGTTACGTTAAAGCCTACTTTTCTCGGAAATGGCTCGGAACGATTTTGAATTAAAAAAATCAGTGTAGCATTTTAGGTACGACCGATATGGTTGAAATTTTTTTTTTTTTTTAAGTCTAAGAACGGTACTTTTCATAGGACTTTTTTTTTGCTTTCGACCTTCTCATAAACGGCTTACCCGATTCTTATGAAATTTCACACATATATAGGTTTAGGTTGCCCAATTTATACTTGTATATAAAATTTATATTTTGAAAACTGCTCATTAAATTTTTTTCAAAAATTGTAGTTAAAGGTATTTGGTGAATACCTATGAATTGGCGTTTTTGAGTTTTTTTAAAAAAAATGCTTTCAAGAAGTTTTTTTTCTCAAAACGGCTCCACAGATTTTTAAATTTTTTTTTCTCATAAATTCAAATTTATCCAAGAAATAAAATGGCGTACTTTGTTTGAGCTCAAATTAGTTTAAGTATTTATTTCAGAATTTTGAATGATATTTTCTTTGATTAATCTGATTTAATCTTTTGCTTTTAAGTTTATATTATTAAATATAAGTCATACTAATTTTTTTTTAATAAAAAAATTGAAGATATTTTTAATATATAAGAAATTAAGTAAAAAAAGACTTTAAAAATATATTTAGATTTTTAATAGAAATCTTTTGCATACGATGTGATCGAACATAAGACCCAGTCGTGCATTTTATTTAAAATAACTTCAATTCTTTTATTAATATTTTAATACTTTGAAAAAAAAAATGTTTCTATAATTTTTTCAATAGATACTTACTTTTCTTTCAATAAACACTTACAGCCCTATAAATAAATAAATGCTTAGTCCACCGCTAGTTAATGGCTTTACTAAACCATAGAATAAAAGATATTCTGCGGACTAAAATTTTCAATTAATAAAAAATCGAAAATCCACAAACAAAATCTACAACAATAACTATCAACTCTCTCTCTTTTTGTTCTATGTCCCTGTAAATTTTGTTCTTAATTTCTATTCTAATTCCTTCACTAAACCACCGTCTTTGATGGTTTAGCCAAGGGCTAAGTATGTAAATGTCAAATACCAGAAATTCTATTTTATTAATAGCTTTTCGCACTTAGTCCACGGAATTAGTCCTAAACCTTCGCTAGTCAATGTTTATTCAATTGGGTGTTAGAATTACCATAAATACCATTTATTTCATGTTTAAAAAATGGTAGGTCGGTATTTAATCAATTTTTTTTTGTTTGTACATAGCTATACAAAAATATAATATACCATATTAATTTATAGATAGATATTTAATTTATTTCATTAAAAGGTTTAACAAAAACATTTTATATACTGGTATAAAAATTAATTATGACAATAATATATAAAGTTGCATGTCAGGTTTTAAATTATACGATCAACAAATTAGTTTAGTGATTTGAACAAAAAATTATTATGAAAATTCATTAATATAAGATAGCGATACTTCAGTGACGCTTTTAAAAACTTATAGAGATTAAAGTAGCACCTGCCATATAAAACGTTTAAAAATTGTGTGCGTGAAAGTACGTCATTTGCAAGAAATATCCTTCTATACATTTTGAAGATTGATCAAATTCCAACGAAGTGATAAGTATTTTCAGAGGCGTCTAAATTGCAAAGTGTGCATTAACCATTTGTATCTCTTCCATTTAGGCTAAGAAGTCCACAGCTAGTTTTTTAGGATAAGGGAAATCACATCTCGAGGGTGTGAGTCATGAAGGTAATTTGGTACGTCAGAGTAAAGCAGATTAAAGTAATCAGCGTGGAATTGGGACTGATTGGCGTTGCTGATAAAACTATTCCAATATTTTTCCATCAGCTTAGACAAGAGGATTTTATGCAATCCTTGCCATTCATTTAAATTTGTGGCGAAGGAAAAATCCATTGACGTGCAATGAAAAAGATTCAGCCATTCCTTAGTCCAGAATATCTTCTTACTAATTATAGCTTCTGACAAGATTTTTGGTAGCTTGTCGTTTGGAAGATGCAGTGTTTTCCGTATAAAAGAAAAATGCAAGTTTAGGGTCGTTAAAATAGCTTTATGAAGTCCAGCTTCAATATGCAAGGCATAGTTTGGTGTTGTTTCTGGTAGGAGAAAACATGTTTAATAAAAAATCGTTGCAACTTTTCAGCTTACCCCGAAATGCAAGTCTAGGGTCGTTAAAATAACTTTATGAAGTCCACTTTCAATATGCAAGACATAGTTTGGTGTTGTTTCTGGTAGGAGAAACATCTTTTTATAAAAAATCGTTGCAACTTTTCAACTTGTGTGTCTTCTCTATATCCCCAAACTAAAGCACAGTACAACATTATATGTAGATCTAGTTGCAGCATCGTGAATTTTAAATTTTGTTGAGTGTTGAACTGATTTATTTCTAAACAGCTAGGAACATGTAGCTTTTAAGGAATTTTTTGAGGATGCAATTCTATTATTTAAATGTTCGTTCCAAGACATATTGTAGTTGAAAACAACTCCCAGATATTTATAATGGTTTGATACAGTAATCTCCGTGCCGTTGAAAAACCATTTCTCACACGCAGCTCTACGTCCTCAGTTTCGAAAAATGACTATTTCAGATTTTCCAAGATTAACTTCAAGATTACACTTGATGCAGTATAATTGAAAGCTGTCAATAAGTTCTTGTAGCTTGCAAGGATTATCGGAAAGCAACACAATGTGGTCGGCATATAATAGTCCATTAATTCCGAAACCATTAATAGTTAACCCAAAGGGTAGATTAACGTGCAGATCATTTAAATACAGAACGAAAAGCAGTGCACTCAAGGCACAACCTTGTTTGACTCCTTTTTCTGACTAGCCTTAACCATCCTAAACCGCAGCAGACGTATTCATGTAAAGTGCTTTGATAATAGTTATCATTTTCGTAGAGATTCCTGAAGCAGAAAGTTTCTAAAATAATGCATTTCTGTTAATATTATCAAATTTTCAAATATTTCAACAAATTGCTTATGAATTTATGTCACTAGAGATGAGCTTGCATTTTTATAAAATTCGCATGGAATTCCATCCATACCTGGGCTTTATGATCTTTGGACCAAGATATTGCAGAATAAACTTCTTCAAGCTCTATTGTGCGGTCCAACTGATTTGTAAGTACTTGAGGTGAACAGGAGCTGATAGCAACATGGTTTGGCAATAGCGACAGCGACTTTTGAAAATATATGCAGAATTCAATAGCTGATAAGAATGTTGGCATGTTGAAACTTGACCCCTTGTATCTTTCTGGCAATCTTCCACCACACTCGGGCTGAATTAACATTTTTTAAACTATTTACTAAGTTATGGAAGTAAACTTCCTTCTTAAATTTACATAAATTCCTGTATCTTTTGTTGGCAGCATTATAATTATTTCTACAGGTTTCAATATTGTGTTTTCTAAATGCTTTGAGGTGTTTAAACGCAGTTTTCCTAGCTGATTAACAAGCTAAATATTAACTTCTGTCATTTGTGGAAGTGTAGTTTAAATTGGCTCTCAGTTATGTTTAAAAATTTGCCAAAATATTAAGCGATAAATTACAAATTTAATACTAATTTAAAAATTATGTACCAAAGTTTTTTTGTGGTCTACATAAAATTTCACTGGATTAAGTAAGAACAAAATAAGTCTAACTGACACTTCACCTGAACACAACAACTGTAACCAAAAACACGGTTCAAATAATATGGAAGTTGGAATGATGGCGATCTCACAACTAAAAGATCTTCTTAATGATACAATCAAAGATAACATAAAAGATTTAGCCATAAAATCTGATGTTGCATCATTATCCAAAGAATTAGATGAATTAAAAAACTCTAATGCACTCTTGAGTAAAAAATTGATTATTAATTTATCTATTTTAGCCTATAATATTACAGGTCTTAAAAGCAAAATTATGCAACCCGATTTTTTTTCTAATTTATTCACAATTTCGATGTAATAGTTTTATGGGAAACTTTTTTAGAAGAACAATTTCAAAATGATTTTTGAAAATACTTTAAAGATTTTAAATTAACGTTTATTCCAGCGATAATAACAAATGTACATGGGATAGCGAGTGGTGGCATCTTATGTGGCATAAAAACTAATATTTCTCACTTTGTACAATTTAAACTTATTCTTAATAGACTTATTATTAGTATATCACATAATAATCTGAAATTTAATATTATCCCAATTTATCTCAACTGCAATAACTGGGAGAATGATTTTGATGATTTGCGCAATTTCATGAATAACTGCTCCTTGGATAATATAATGATAATTGGTGATCTCAATGCTCGAATTGGTAAATATCAAAACCCTTCTGTTCCATATTTACAAAACCATCTGAAATTTGAACAACACAGAAAATCTAAAGACGAAACAGTCAATAGAAACGGTTGAATCCTATCGGAGTTTCTGGAAGATTTTGGTTTTTTTCTACTGAATGGTGAGGCGAATGGCGATAAATCAGGTGAATTCACTTTCATGAGCGGTCAGGGAAAATCGGTTATAGACTTTTGCGCAATATCTGGAGAATGGTACAACGTTGTTGATGATTTTATGGTACTCGTGGCTAATTTCTCAACTCACTTGCCAATCGCCTTAAAAGCACATTTCAATGAAAGAGTGCATGAAAGGAACTCCAATAATTTCCGAAAACTTAAATGGTCTGAGAACTGCGCACCTCGTTACAAAGCACTTCTTCATCAGCACTGTAATCATCTACCTAGGCAATCAAACTGTACAATAGAAGAGATAGAAGCTAGCATAACCCGAGCTATTTTTGCTTCTGTACCGGATATCAATAATACCTATCTTGCTTTCACGCACAAGTGTAAATGGTTTGATAAAGAGTGCAGCAAACTTCGCAAGCTCTCATTTAAATACCTTCAATTCTTCAGATCAACGAATGCTATATACCTAAAAAATCTTGCGCTGCAATTACATCACTGGGTAAATCCTAAGGAGTTCTGGTCCATTGTACGCGAGCTTGGAGGATGCCACCGAGGTATTAAGGTGTCTCTCGAAGCTCAGACTCTAGCAGCTCATTTTATTTATTTATTTCATCAATATGAGATTTAAAATCTACAATTAGATTACTAGATAAATATAAATATATGTGTACATTTTATTAAATAATTCTTAACTCAAATATAAATACTTAAAATCCATATAATTAAAAGTATGAAAAACAAAAATTGTTTTAAAATCATAATCTAAATTTAATAATCAATTAAAATGAAAATGCATTATTAAATTATTTCTCAAAGAAGATCTACTTAATTGAAAATCAAAATCAACAAGATTTAATATGAGGTTTGTTTCTTTGACACAACGAGTTATTAGTTCATTTTTCGCATAGTTAACTCTGTGTTCATCTTCTCGAAACAAACAACGTACTCGAAGCTCACGTGATGAAGGATATAAGTTGATTAAAGACAACAGATCAATTTGACAACAGATAAGGGCATTTGATATGATAAGATAAAATATCACTAATAAACATCACAGAATAAATTTTGCGTCTGTTTTCAAGTGATTGAATTCCTAAAAGTTGACATCTAATATTATACGTTGGAGTATCGATGTTCCAGCCAAATTTCTGAATAGTAAACCGTGTAAACTTTTTTTGGACAATTTCAATTCTCTTAGAATGGCTGTTATAACAAGGGTTCCAAATTACACAGCAGTATTCCAAGATTGGTCTTACGTAAGACGTATAAAGCGATTAAAGCGCAAAAGGGCCTGTGAATTCCTTACTATTACGTTTAACAAAACCTAGCATGGAATTTGCTTTGGATACACTAAATTCAATGTGTTTCGAAAACTTCAGCTTGGGGTCAAAAATTACACCAAGATCTTTCTTCTCCCTAACTCTTGCAAGAACTTGGTTATCAATTATATAATCAAAAGTAATTTCAGAAAAGTTGCGACAAAATGAAAAACATTGACATTTAGAAACATTTAGATATAATTGGTTTTTCGTGCACCACTGGGACAATTTTAAAATATCGTCTTGCAAAAGATGGCAGTCACCAATAGATTTTATGCACCGAAATAACTTTCAGTCATCAGCGAAAAGAAGTTCACTAGATTTAAGGAAAATACTAGGTAAGTCATTTATAAAAATTAGGAAAAGAAGGGGTCCAAGATGGCTACCTTGGGGCACACCAGATGAGACCAAAACTGGTTTCGAGATAACTTCGTCAATGCAAACAAATTGAATTCGACCCGTGAGATATGATTCCAACCATTTCAAGAGCTTTGAATGAAAACCAAAGTTTTTCAACTTCTTTATTAAAATAAAATGACTTACTCTGTCAAATGCCTTTGCAAAATCGGTATAAATTACATCAATTTGATTTCCATTTTCGAGATTATTTAAAATGAAATTGGTAAAGATAGATAGATTGGTGGTTTTTGATCTTCCCGCAACAAAACCATGTTGAAGCGGTGAAATGTATTCTTTAACTAGAAATGTCAGTTTTTCATATATCAATTTCTCGAATAGTTTTGGTATACATGACAATTTACAAATCGGACGGTAGTGGGATATTTGATGTTTGGACCCAGATTTGTGAATTGGGTTTAAGAATGATTTCTTCCATACAGGAAGAAATTAACCGTTCTCGAGAGAGCTCTTAAAAATAAAGAAAAGCGGTTCAGAAAGAGAAGCAGCACATTTTTTAAGAACAATCGGTGGGATTTCATCTGGACCTGGATTGCTGTCATCATTTAAACTCAAGAGACCTTCTTCAATTTCTGAAATATTTAACTCTAAACAACCGATATTTACATTACATTCATGAGATAAATATTCAGCTGTCCAGGATGAATTTACATTACGTTTAGTGTAATTAGATTCAAAAAAGTTTGCGAAGGAATCTCAAATACTTGATAGATCAGTAAATGTAGAACCAAGGTAATTCATACAGCTTGGAATGCCACAAGATTTTTTTTTTGTTTTTGATATAAGACCAAAAGGATTTACTATTTTTTTTTAGATTAGATTCAACTGATAAAATATAACTTTGGAACAAAAATTTGTTTAGAACATCGAAATCTCGTTCCAACCGAATATAAGTACTTTTTAAATTGTCATCATTTTCTGCTACGCGTAGACGTTTATAGGCTTTGTTTTTCATGTTGTTTAAGTTACTAAGCCTTTTATTGAACCAAGGAGGCTTGGAGTTTGTTTTAATTCTGACTTTATGAACATGCATATCAATTGCCATTCTCAGAGTATCAATAAAAAAATTATAAAAATTTAATAAATCGATTGAGCAAAAATGCTCATGCCACGGAATACTCAACATATAACTCGCTATGCCTTCGAAATTAGCTTTTTTGTAATTAAATTTAAATTTGGTACAATTTGTAGATTTAATTTAAAAACTGGCAGTAATGATGATGATGATGATGATGATGATGATGATGACGTTGTAGTGGACTGGGATGCAGATGTGTGAAGAGACAATTCTTTATTCTTGTTGTTATTGTTATTGCTGCTTTCTCGCGGCACAAATTTCTTTATTTGAACAAAGCACGGCCATTTACACGAATCCATGATGCTTGAATATTTGGAGGCCGGAATGCTTAGTTTAAATGTAATGAATTTCAGATTAGATAAATCAGTATCTTTTTTAACTAACGCATAACATTTAAAATAGTTTGGTGAAATATTAGTTTTTTGAGAAATGTGATTGATAATATCTTCAGGCTTAGTGTTTCTGTTAAACTTTGACAAGTGAATCCACGTATAATCAGGGAGAGCACAGAGAGTAGCCGAAGAGTCAGTGCCAATTATTTTTGTAATGTTAGTTGAGTTTGAAGATTTTTTTTTAGATAAAACTTCAGTCCATTCAGGATTTTGATTTATTACACTAGATTGTTTTAACGAGATAGAATTAATCTTAGATGCTGAAGCAGATAATTTTGTATCGCTTTCAACTATTGCAGGCTCCTCAGGTATATTAAGGAGGGTAGGCGGAAGATCTTTTTTTGTTGGTTCAATATTATATGCGGTGAGGGAAGATGAGTCATTGTCTCTTCCCGTGGATTTAGGATTTTTTTTTTTGCAGTTTTTCGCGGTGGGGAATTACTTGCGAATATTGATTTAAGAGCACTTAGATCATTTTTAATCTCTCTAACACTCAAAGAAAGATCATGAAAATTATTGATGAATGTAGAGAGGTTTATATTCACACAAGAATTGCATTTCCAAAATAAATTTCGATTAATTAATGATTTATGAATATCGTCGGATAATTCAATACAGTTTTTATGGAAATGACGACCGCAGAAGAAACCACACTCGACTGATTCGGAACTTTTAGATCTTTTTATGGTTAGATTGCAATTAGCACAAATCTTAGACATTTTGGAAATTAATCTACAACCGTCTCAGAGAAAAGTTAGTCGAAGACTAAATTGTCGGCTGAGGAGAACCTTCATACCTTCACCTTTGCGATTCAATGTGTTAGGGTTTTCGAGCTGAATGCACCAATATCATTTAACGAAGTAGAACTATCATGCAAATGAAAAACAACAAAGCTTCGGGAAGTGACGGAATTGCAGTTGAATTTTTCAAAAACAGTAACGAACAACTCAAAATCTTCATTTTGCATGTCTTCAACCGTATTTTTAACGATGGCCGTGTCCCCGTTTTACTAACGCCCTAATTTTTGCAATATACAAAAAACGAGATCCGAACCTACCTGAGAGCTACAGGGGAATTTCTATTCTCAACCCTCTAAGGAAGATATTTGCTGGGCTACTCTATGTAAGACTTTCTAACTGGATTGAAAGAACTAATCATCTGAGCATATTTCAAGCTGGTTTCCGATCTGGATTTTCTTCAGTGGATCACATTTTTGCATTGAGTAGCATTGCTAGAAATCAAATGGAAAGAATAAGAAACTATACGTTTGCTTTGTTGATTTCAAAGCTGCATTTGACACGGTGAACAGACAGGCTCTGATATACAAATTGGCATCTATTGGAATATCCCGTAAGTTTTTAGTGCTCTATTCCAATTTCCTCGCGAACTCAAGTGCAGCAGTTTGGGATGGGTCCAATTTGTCAGAATTATTTGCAACATCTGCAGGTGTTCCACAGGGGTGCATTCTGAGTCCTTTACTTTTTGCACTTTTCATTGATGAAATCTGTGATATTCTTCCTGGCGGTGTAATCTTTGGTGAAAATCTTATTAGGGTGCTACTTTACGCGCATAACCTTGTTTTGCTGTCTGACAACCTGTTCTCACTTCAACTCCAAATAAATAGACTCCAGTCATATTGCGAAACCTGGAATCTACATAATAACGTCCAAAAAACGAAGACAATGATTTTTGAGTCGTGAAAGGAGAAGACAACGCGAAGAAGTATGGCGTCGCAGAAACGATAGAATTGAAACTGTGCAGGAGTTCAAATATTTAGGAGTGCTGTTAACCTATAACTTAAACTTAGGCAGACATGCTAAGGAAAAAAGTAGGGAAGCTAAGCTACGAGGGCGGGTCAATAAGTCCGTGACTTTTGGAATAAAACACATATTTTTTGATATAAAAATAATTTTATTTTTCAACGTAGTCTCCCTTGAGCTCTATACACTTTGTCTAACGCTTCTCCAATTTTTTTTATCCCTTCCAAAAAAAAATGATTTGTCGAGGTCCTCAAAATAGGCCTTTGTTTGCTAGATGACTTCATCATTGGAGTCAAATCTTTTTCCACCAAGCCATTTCTTCAGGTTTGGGAACAAGAAGTAGTCGCTCGGAGCCAAATCTGGAGAATAGGGTGGATGAGGGAGCAATTCATAGCCCAATTCATGGATTTTTGCCATGGCAACTGCACATGTGTGTACCCTTGCATTGTCTTGGTGGAAAAGAACTTTTTTCTTGGCCAAATGAGGTCGGTTTTTTTTCAAATCGTCATTGAATCGGTCCAATAAGTTGGCATAATATTCCCCATTGATTGTTCTTCCCTTTTGAAGGTAGTCAATGTGGATTATCCCGCGTGCATCCCAAAAAACAGTCGCCATAACTTTATTGGCTGACAAACCCACCTTGGCCTTCTTTGGCGCCGATTCACCCTTAGAAACCCACTGTTTTGACTGTTGTTTGGTCTCTGGTGTGTTGTGATGGATCCATGTTTCGTCCACGGTTACAAAACGGCGCAAAAACTCCTCCATATTGAGATTAAACAACGCCAAACCTTCCTGTGAAGTTGTTACACGATTGCGTTTGTGGTCGACTGTGTGCAAACGCGGCACCCAACTTGCGGAAAGCTTTCTCATGCCCAAGTGATCATTCAAAATTGAAACCACTGAGCCATGCGAGATCCCTACGGCTTCCACAATCTCTCGCACTTTCAATCTTCGGTCGGCCAACACAATATCGTGAATTTTTTCGATTGTTTCGGGTGTAGAGACCTCAACTGGGCGTCCAGGACGTTCGGCATCTTCAGTGCTTGTACGGCCACAACGAAATTCAGTAAACCTTTTTTTTTTATTGAAATCGATGGTGCAGAGTCCCCATAGTATTTATCAAGCTTAGCCTTGGTCTCGGTAATGGTTTTCTTTCGCAAGAAATAATGCTTAATAAGCACACGAAATTCACTTTTTTCCATTTTCTTCTCAAATTAGTGAGTAGTCTGATAAAAATAGCTGTCAAACACAAACTAACTGACGCAGCAAGTTTAAATTTTGACAGGAGTCAACTGACAGATGCCTGTTGACAGGAGCAGTGTTGCTGTTTCAGTAAAGAGGTCAGAAATTCAAAACGGACTTATTGACCCGCCCTCGTAGCACTCAATATGATGTTGCAAAAACTGTTTGCTAATAAAAATATTGACCATTGATGGTAAAACTTTCGATCCAACGCTTATCCTTTTAGTGAATGTAACCAGTTGGCCCGGTCGCACGATCTTACACTTTCCCTAACAGAAAGAAACGTGCATGATTGGAACACAATTTTCGACACTCTTATTGCTAAAGTGGACGAAAAAATATTTGATCAGCACCTAACCAGAGCTTCATCGTCCATCTCCAGAAGTATATACAGGAATCTTAATCACAGATTAGTTACTGAAGAAAACTATTTCAATGTAAGGTACTCATCTGAAGCTATAAGCACAATATTTAGAGCAAGGGTTGGAATTTTAAATCTTAATTTCATTCCGCATCGACCGGATCTTCAACAGATTTGTGGTTTATGTAACAGAAGTTAACCAGAAGATATTCTCCATTTTATTGCAGTCTGCCCAATTTTGCAAGAGATACGACGCCTGTATTTCCAGGAAAGTTTCTTATCTTTTAATAAACTATACGAAATACTAAATGGAACTTGGGGGTGGTATACACTGTTTACATACTGCAAACATGCTTTAACATATCGTAATAGCTTCTAAAGTTCTATCAGTTATTGCTTTCAGTTTATTTTTATTTTATGTTTCAAATCATTTAAAATTGTTTCTTTTTATGCGGCAAATCATTAAAATTGCAAAAGAATTTATAATACTCGCTTACCCATTTTATCCCTTTTTATATAATATTAATTCTATAATGTATCTACATACTTATATACATTTATATCTTTTCTATTTTAGTTAAAAAAGTTAGTTTTGGTTTTTTCTTTTTTTATTTTTATATATGTACTTAAACTTACATCTTATCACTTGTTGTAACTATATTAATTACATTTCCAAACTCTCAATCATTATTTTTGTATGTTTTGTCATATCCGGCAGACGGCAGTATACCATGTCCGAATTCTTAAGAAAATCTTGTACAATACTGATTTTGAAAAAGAAAATAATAAAGAAACTATCTATCTATCCTAACAAGCTAAACCAAACCAAGGCTTCTTGGGCTCGGACTTGATTTTTTGGGTAACAAGTGCACCGTTTGCTTCATATATACAGCATTTGATAGCATTACAATGTTCTTAAATGCAATTAGTGTTTGCAAGTTTTGACGGTACAAGTAACTCAAGATTTCTTTGATGGGAAGTGTGTCTATTTTCTGACCACTTTATTTGCGGAATGGCGCACAAATCATTCTTATGCCTGCTCGATTCAGAGGATTTTTGGGAACAAATTAGTGGCATATGATCAGAGAAAGTTTCGCAACCTACACAAAAATCCAGTACCATATTTGATGCAGCGTATGAAGGGCAGCAGTAGTCGATAACCGAAGATCCCCTGCTACTTACGAACGTGTATTCACCAGCTTTGTTGTTGAATCCTCTTTTATTTAGGATGTATGCACCAATATTATCAAGAAGTTCTATAAACGTATTGCAGTTACTATCGCAGGTTGAATCCTTAGAATCCTCTTTAATTCTTCAACATAAGCTGGAGGAATGGAATTGTAGTCGACTGTACCTTTCGTGCCAGTTCTTACGTTAAAATCGCCACCAAAAATAAAATTGCTCAAGTTAGATGACGAACAAAAATGTTTGAGAAAGTTTCTGTTCCAATGATTACAGTTTAAATATAATGGAACCAAAGTCAAGTGATTCCCAGCAAAACAGCCTTGCAAGATTACAACGTGTTCAAGGTTTGAAAATTTTAGTTTGTAGATAGATTCGATGTCTTCTACGGTCAAAAACAAAGCCCCCAATAGCTCTCCCGAAGTTATTTGTTTTAGCTGCAGAGATCCATCTAAGTTTGAAACCAGCAAAGAATATTTCGAAGCTCTTAAAGTTTTGCGAAAGGTACAAATGTTTCGAATGAAAAAAAGATTTCAGATTTACAAATATATTTAAAAAAGTTACTAACAATGATTTATTAACAAGACCAGCAATATTGTCAAAAAGAACAGGCACAGGGTTGCTAATTATTTTTAACCTGGTAATTATATGGTAACTTTAAATTGACAGCAAATGCATTTGAGTTGTTTTTTTTTTGCAAAATTTTAACAATAAATTAAATCAGTTTCATTGAACGCTATCGACGACCATCAACGAAAAGGGTCCATCGCTTAATTTCAAGCCGTATACTAGGGTCAGTTCCATGCAGGCACCTTTTCAATTTACGAAGATTATAACTTTCAGCACGTTCATTCTTCGTAAGGTCTTTATTTATGGAAATGGATGTATTTTTCCCTTTCAGCTTTAATATCTCTTGCTTTAGTTGCTTGTGTTCCTCTTCGAGTGCAGTAATTTGTTCAATAATACAGCTTATGTTGAGTTGACATTTGGCCTTCGTAGCGAGCACATGTGTTTTACTTTTCTTAGTCCAGTCTCTCAATTTATTAAAAACTATATTTGTGTTAATTAAGGACTTTATATGCCCAATTAAGAATGAAATATTACCTTAGACAGATACTCTAAAAAACATAAACAATGGAAAAAAATAACAAAATCAATTATCATGGTACCCCAGACACGTCAAATAAACATAACTTAGAATTGTTTTATTTATCCAATAAAATGGCCATGAACAACAAACAATTAAGTGATAATCCAGCAGATGATTTCACTGAGATAAGCATTGACAATGACAATGAACAATTAAATAAAAGTGCTTGTAATACAGTAATATCTAATCTTAAAACTGCAGCAAGTAATTTTCCAAGTAAAAAACGAAGACTAATTGATTCAGAAGACACTGAGTATCAATAGTATCAAATCTTGCAAATAATCAATTTGCACCTTTATCTGACCTTACAAATCCATCGATCAATTTGCCTAATAGGAAATAATCAAAAAAGGCACGAATTCGATTGAATCAACAATTCTAAATAATAACTCAGCGTTTAATAACCTTGGAGAGGGAGACAGCGGCACAACCACTATCGTTGACAAAGATTACACAAATATAAACCATAAATAAATAAATATTTTGCCCACCTATTTTTATTTTTGGCGCAAATTGTAATTTGGTAAAAATCTAGCGGCTTTAGAATGTAAAGTATATAATTTGAGATAAAAATTTGTAAACCTAGGTTACAGAAAAACAAAAGTCTATGTAGATAATGCTGGTGTTCATAAGTTAATCATTGAAAAAATTCGTTGCTCAGGTATAGCGGCTTTTTCTGTTGCTCCAAAAGAAACAAAAAGGGCCACAATTCTCTTGAATGGAATTGACGGTGACACACAAGCAAAAACGTTCGAAAAGGCATTAAAAGAAGCTGCTCCTAATGTCAAGATAAGTACACAAAATAAGTCAATTTATGACAGCTAAAACTAGAGAACAAGGTCTTGAACTAAATATTTTTGTAGTTCAGTTAGGAGAAAGCACCAAAGATCTAGTTAACATTAAATATCTTCTCTATCAACAAGTTTACTGGGAAAGGAAACATAACAATGTTGTTATCCGTTGTTATCGCTGCCAATGGTTTGGGCACAAGGGTGAGTGCTGTTCCTATAACAGTCGCTGTGTCTTGTGTGGTGAATTCCATGAATCAGAGATATGTATTCAATCATTTAAAGCATTAAAAGAACAAAATCAACAAGTTCCTATTCCGAAATGTGTAAATTGTTACATAGAGGGTCACGCAGCAAGTTCTTCCAACTGTGAGTATTATAAGCGCTATAAGGAAAAAAGAATAATATTAACTCAAAGCTCTAGATTTGCAACTAACAAACCAAGAATCGAAGTCAATAATATAGTAAACAATTTAACAAAAAATATGTCCTTTGCCGATATGGCCAGGAATGCAAATAAACCTACAATCAGAGGAAAAATGCACCAAGCTCCAGTTGCTGAAAATATTCACCCCTCTTCGAGTACGAATATGAACGACTTCCTTAACGCCACAAATTTGTTTAACATTTCTTTTTAAGAGCTTTTGTTTAAAATTAGGCAATTTTGACCAAATTATCAACAATTACAGAGTAACGAAGACAAGATGTTAGCGTATCTTGACTTCGTTGCGTCTTTGTTGCATAATGGACTCAAACGCAAACCTTAATATAATCTCGTTAAATACAAACTCCCTTATCTCTCATAATAAAAGAATTTCACTCCTACGAACTCTTTCAAAACAAAAAGCCCCAAATTGGTTTCATATCTGAAACAAGATTATACAAGAGACATAAACCTTCCTTTGAAGGTTGCAACCTACAAAGAAACGACGATGCTAGGGAAACAGCCATCGTTATTGAGGAAAAGTTTAAAGTTAATAAAGTACCCTTTCACAGTGATACCTTCGCAGCCTGCCTAGGGTCCTTAATTTCCCAGAACAATAATAAGGCCACGAAACGAATACTTTTTGGAAGTATTTAAATTCCATCAGCGCCAGGTCAATCCCTTTCGAGCGATTTAGATAGATTGCTTAATATCGCAAGATCATATGACGCGGTTATATTAGGCGGGGATTTCAACGCCCGACATCCTGATTGGGGTGATGTAGTGACTAATCCTAATGGCAATATAATACAGAGCTGGTTTTACAACGGTCCATACCTCAAGATTGATATAGTTTCATCAAACAGTCTAACATTCCCCAGATCATCATCCGTACTAGACTTTTTCACAAGAATTTAGTAACCCGCAAACAAAAAAAACAATGGTTCTAAAATTTCACATCGCCGACACTGTCAACAAAATCATGGATGCCGCCTCTAAGCTGAAAAACACCGGAGTCTTTGTTCATCGAGAACAATTTTTAATATATCGTAACAAATGAAGACTTACTTTACTTTAGATGGCGCTTACAATCCAGGATGGATCACGGCCTCAACCAGCAAACCTCTCCAGCTAGCCCGGTCCCTAGCTAGCTGCCACCAGTTACGCACACCAAGTTGGTTGAGGTCGTTCACCACTTGATCGCGCCACCTAAGATAAGGCCTTCCTCTGCCGCGTTGTCCACCGGGGTTGGATACGAAGACTCGTCGGGCTGGTGTGTCGATGTGCCTGCGCTCCACGTGACCTAGCCATCCGTGACCTAGAGCCCGTAAAGTTCGTCATTAAATCTTCTTCTCCACTCACCACCGATGCACACTGGGCCAAACATAACTCGAACATAAATCTCAAAGCAACCCAGCTGGTTTTCATCCGATTTTGTCAGTGTCCATGCCTCTGCTCCATACAGCAGGACTGGGATGATTAAAGTTTTATAAAGGGTCTCTTTGGTTCTTTGAGAGAGGGCTTTACTACTCAAATGCTTTCTAAGCCCGAAGAAACAGCGATTTGCAAGTGTGATTCTTCGTTTGATCTCCGCGCTGATATTCTTGTGCGATGTAATAGTGGATCCCAGGTAAACAAAGTCTCTGACTACTTCGAAGTTATAACCGCCAATCGTGACGTTTTGTCCCAGTCGATGGTGTTGGACTTCTCTTCTCGATGACAGCATATACTTAGTTTTCGTCTCGTTAACAGTCAAACCCATCTTCGCCGCTTCCGCTTCAATACTTGCAAATGTTCCACTGACAGCTCGCTTTGTTCTGCCTATGATGTCAATGTCATCAGCATAAGCAAGGAGTTGAACGGACTTTTGAAAAATTGTGCCTCTGGTGTTGACAATGTCAACAAATGAAGACGTCTATTTGAAATAAAGAGCAAACTATTCTCGAAGAACCCGAAAGTTAAAATCTTCATAAAAGGAATGAAGATGCAAGTACACAATTTCACTTTTCCATACGATACTTTTCGAGGGTCAAAGGTAAAAACTAAGACGGAACTCGATTATATTAAGACTTGTTTTGGAGATGAGGCAACGTGTTTGTTTGACATTAGTGAAGTAAACACAACCAACATAAACGTCAACTCCAGCCGCCAAGTCAGTAAAAACATACCAGCAGCGACACCTGTAGGTCACCACGTTTACAATGAAGTAGGTGCTGGTCCCAGCTATAGATATGATAGTGTTGCCGTCTGCCAAAATAATTAATTTTTTTCAAATACTTTTAAATAAAAAAATGTTTGTTACAACATAACAGGATTCAAAAACAAACTTATAATGCCTGAATTTTTTGATCTCATTGTAAACTATGATGTTTTTATTCTGTTAGAAACTTTTTTAGAAGGTGGAAAAGAACTACAGTATTTGAAATATTTAAAAAAAATTAATATTAAATGTATACCAGGTATTAGAAATAATAGAGTAGGTAGAGCTAGTGGTGGCATAATGTCTGTCTTTAGCATGTCATAAAGCATATACAATAGCGGTTTACTTATACCAAGTCTGGCAAGCTTTAGATAGAGACCTTCTAACCATACGGTGTCGAAGGCCTTCTCCAAATCAACCAGACAGGCACCCGTACACTGCTTTTTAGTTTTGTTCCATTGGATATCAGAAACCAGCTTAGACGCGGCATGAACTGTGTCATGTCCGCCCTTAAAACCGAACTGATTATCCGGTATGATATTGTTGTCCTCCGCCACTTGAACAGGGCCCTATTAATAATCTTTTCAAATACTTTGCTGATACTCGGAAAAAGACTTATCGAGCGGAGATTCGCCGGATTAGAGTTGTACTTTCACTTTTTGAGAGGATGCACCACAGCTGTCTTCCACCGCACTGGATAATATGCATTATTCAGCGCGTTGTTAAACAGTGTGGTATAAATGTCAACTGCTTCTTGAGGCAAATGTCGTAGTACAACTCCTGCTGACTTCTTTTTCTTTAATGAATCGAAGATGAGCTGGGGCTTGATCTTCGAAATTAACAGGGGACTGGGTCCATTTCGGTCGGCGATTATGGCGTTTGCCAAATCTGCATCATAAAACCCGGTAAAACCAAGGTTCTCAGATCGCCATTCGGTCATGTCGTTCCGCAGCCATAAGTAATGAATCAGAGCTCTCCTCTCCAGGTCATGATTCGGGCGAATGATAGCATTCACCTTGTACACTTGCTGAAAAGCAGCCCCCACAGCCTCCACTTTCTCCTGCGGATCTTTGATTATATAGAGGTCATCGTCCAATACGGCGTCCTCTGGGTCTATGCCTGCTGTCAGAAGTACGTCTCTGTTCTCTGTCTTCCTCTGGAGCTTAAGACACGGAAGATCGTTTTGATCATTTCTTCTAAATATCTTCTTAATTTTTGGGAACATTCCCGTGTCGGTAGATTTAACGGCCCGAATTTTATTGTCCCAAAACAAATTAGTCGACAGCCTATAATATGCTTTGATCAATTGGTTGATGTTTTCGATGGACGATTTCAATTTCCTAACCTCCAGATCTCGGGTGTCAATAAACCGTGTACAAGCGTTTTAATCTCGTCAGTAGTCCACTTTTTTGTCTGTGTAGTGCATCAATGGTCGCGTTACGGTACATATCCGCTGCGTTACGTTCTTTGTATTTCGGTATTGTTCTGTTCATTGTTCGTAGAATCGTTTCGTCCATTTGTTCTAAGTATCTGTCGATTTCTGTATTTGCATGATTCCTGTCATTTGGTGGGGATATACCATTTGACAGTAATTCGCTCAATAAGTCGTTGGAGAAGCGTGGCCAGCGCACGTTCTGTAGTTGTAAGTATACACAGGCACATACTCCTCCAACTCCATAAGCTCGTTTGGAAGTTGTATTACGGCGGCGAGTCCGCAGTGGCCACTGTCGTACTCGACCGTTCGTAAACAGTTTCTTGGCCGATGACCCACAGTGTCAGTAATTGTAAGTCTAGCGTCTTTCAGCAATAGATCCAGATAGGCGCCGCTCTTTGAAAACGATGGCCTATCTGTAGCGCGAAGGTCGATGCAATACTCAAGGTTGTATCGACCCATCCAATTAAATAAATGGTTACCTCGAGGATCTTGTATTTGATTTCCCCAATCCATATGTTTGGCGTTCAAATCACCAGCCAATATGCAGTAGTTCTCTTCCGAGTTCAGTGTTAGGCATTCAAAAAGTTTTTCAAGCTCTGTTATAAACTGGGTGGGCTGAGATGTTTCCGGTGCATAGGCAACGATCACATACATTCGCTTTCCCTGTTGGAGATGAATTCATGATGCATGCCTCTAACGTCCGAAATTTTCGTATTTCACTATTTTATATTACCTTCTGACTAATGCCTCTGCGTATAAATATTGCGACGCTTCCTCCTTGAGGGGAGATGGGTCGGTCTCATCTTACGATATTGTAATTGTTGTTAGTCAATTTATATTTCTGGTAAAGCTTAGTTTCGCTAGCCAAAAGCACATCTAGACTTAGGTCTTTCAGCAATTGGAA
Organism: Philhelius pedissequus; assembly: GCA_910595825.1. Lineage (NCBI taxonomy): Eukaryota > Metazoa > Arthropoda > Insecta > Diptera > Syrphidae > Philhelius > Philhelius pedissequus. The sequence continues at coordinate 108,840,111 of OU343160.1, forward strand.
TAAATTCGCTCTACGTTCGGTCCTAATCAGTGAATTCACATTCACAGCTAGGATCTTAAAGGGTTCTTTGGCAGCGCGTCCTTAACCGCTAAGTTGCGTTAAGCTCCACAAAAAAGAGTAGATATGATCCACCCTAGTCGCCTGCTCCCTGATCTGATTTTGAATGACCAGCAGAAAGTCCATAAATTCCGCCTGTGCCGCCAGCGCCTTAGGCACGGGGCCTGTTGGGCTACCTTTGGTGTAGGCTGTACCGTGCCCCCACTTCCTGACGCCATTTGGGCCTAGGAATTTTGGGGGTTGACGGGCGTTGGTGTAGAAGGGCGCACTGTTGTGCGCTTTTCTATGACTGTTTTGTCCCAGTCGATGGTGTTGGACTTCTCTTCTCGATGACAGCATATACTTAGTTTTCGTCTCGTTAACAGTCAAACCCATCTTCGCCGCTTCCGCTTCAATACTTGCAAATGTTCCACTGACAGCTCGCTTTGTTCTGCCTATGATGTCAATGTCATCAGCATAAGCAAGGAGTTGAACGCACTTTTGAAAAATTGTGCCTCTGGTGTTGACAATGTCAACAAATGAAGACGTCTATTTGAAATAAAGAGCACACTATTCTCGAAGAACCCGAAAGTTAAAATCTTCATAAAAGAAATGAAGATGCAAGTACACAATTTCACTTTTCCATACGATACTTTTCGAGGGTCAAAGGTAAAAACTAAGACGGAACTCGATTATATTAAGACTTGTTTTGGAGATGAGGCAACGTGTTTGTTTGACATTAGTGAAGTAAACACAACCAACATAAACGTCAACTCCAGCCGCCAAGTCAGTAAAAACATACCAGCAGCGACACCTGTAGGTCACCACGTTTACAATGAAGTAGGTGCTGGTCCCAGCTATAGATATGATAGTGTTGCCGTCTGCCAAAATAATTAATTTTTTTCAAATACTTTTAAATAAAAAAATGTTTGTTACAACATAACAGGATTCAAAAACAAACTTATAATGCCTGAATTTTTTGATCTCATTGTAAACTATGATGTTTTTATTCTGTTAGAAACTTTTTTAGAAGATGGAAAAGAACTACAGTATTTGAAATATTTAAAAAAAATTAATATTAAATGTATACCAGGTATTAGAAATAATAGAGTAGGTAGAGCTAGTGGTGGCATAATGTCTGTCTTTAGCATGTCATAAAGCATATACAATAGCGGTTTACTTATACCAAGTCTGGCAAGCTTTAGATAGAGACCTTCTAACCATACGGTGTCGAAGGCCTTCTCCAAATCAACCAGACAGGCACCCGTACACTGCTTTTTAGTTTTGTTCCATTGGATATCAGAAACCAGCTTAGACGCGGCATGAACTGTGTCATGTCCGCCCTTAAAACCGAACTGATTATCCGGTATGATATTGTTGTCCTCCGCCACTTGAACAGGGCCCTATTAATAATCTTTTCAAATACTTTGCTGATACTCGGAAAAAGACTTATCGAGCGGAGATTCGCCGGATTAGAGTTGTACTTTCACTTTTTGAGAGGATGCACCACAGCTGTCTTCCACCGCACTGGATAATATGCATTATTCAGCGCGTTGTTAAACAGTGTGGTATAAATGTCAACTGCTTCTTGAGGCAAATGTCGTAGTACAACTCCTGCTGACTTCTTTTTCTTTAATGAATCGAAGATGAGCTGGGGCTTGATCTTCGAAATTAACAGGGGACTGGGTCCATTTCGGTCGGCGATTATGGCGTTTGCCAAATCTGCATCATAAAACCCGGTAAAACCAAGGTTCTCAGATCGCCATTCGGTCATGTCGTTCCGCAGCCATAAGTAATGAATCAGAGCTCTCCTCTCCAGGTCATGATTCGGGCGAATGATAGCATTCACCTTGTACACTTGCTGAAAAGCAGCCCCCACAGCCTCCACTTTCTCCTGCGGATCTTTGATTATATAGAGGTCATCGTCCAATACGGCGTCCTCTGGGTCTATGCCTGCTGTCAGAATTACGTCTCTGTTCTCTGTCTTCCTCTGGAGCTTAAGACACGGAAGATCGTTTTGATCATTTCTTCTAAATATCTTCTTAATTTTTGGGAACATTCCCGTGTCGGTAGATTTAACGGCCCGAATTTTATTGTCCCAAAACAAATTAGTCGACAGCCTATAATATGCTTTGATCAATTGGTTGATGTTTTCGATGGACGATTTCAATTTCCTAACCTCCAGATCTCGGGTGTCAATAAACCGTGTACAAGCGTTTTAATCTTGTCAGTAGTCCACTTTTTTGTCTGTGTAGTGCATCAATGGTCGCGTTACGGTACATATCCGCTGCGTTACGTTCTTTGTATTTCGGTATTGTTCTGTTCATTGTTCGTAGAATCGTTTCGTCCATTTGTTCTAAGTATCTGTCGATTTCTGTATTTGCATGATTCCTGTCATTTGGTGGGGATATACCATTTGACAGTAATTCGCTCAATAAGTCGTTGGAGAAGCGTGGCCAGCGCACGTTCTGTAGTTGTAAGTATACACAGGCACATACTCCTCCAACTCCATAAGCTCGTTTGGAAGTTGTATTACGGCGGCGAGTCCGCAGTGGCCACTGTCGTACTCGACCGTTCGTAAACAGTTTCTTGGCCGATGACCCACAGTGTCAGTAATTGTAAGTCTAGCGTCTTTCAGCAATAGATCCAGATAGGCGCCGCTCTTTGAAAACGATGGCCTATCTGTAGCGCGAAGGTCGATGCAATACTCAAGGTTGTATCGACCCATCCAATTAAATAAATGGTTACCTCGAGGATCTTGTATTTGATTTCCCCAATCCATATGTTTGGCGTTCAAATCACCAGCCAATATGCAGTAGTTCTCTTCCGAGTTCAGTGTTAGGCATTCAAAAAGTTTTTCAAGCTCTGTTATAAACTGGGTGGGCTGAGATGTTTCCGGTGCATAGGCAACGCTCACATACATTCGCTTTCCCTGTTGGAGATGAATTCATGATGCATGCCTCTAACGTCCGAAATTTTCGTATTTCACTATTTTATATTACCTTCTGACTAATGCCTCTGCGTATAAATATTGCGACGCTTCCTCCTTGAGGGGAGATGGGTCGGTCTCATCTTACGATATTGTAATTGTTGTTAGTCAATTTATATTTCTGGTAAAGCTTAGTTTCGCTAGCCAAAAGCACATCTAGACTTAGGTCTTTCAGCAATTGGAATAAATTCGCTCTACGTTCGGTCCTAATCAGTGAATTCACATTCACAGCTAGGATCTTAAAGGGTTCTTTGGCAGCGCGTCCTTAACCGCTAAGTTGCGTTAAGCTCCACAAAAAAGAGTAGATATGATCCACCCTAGTCGCCTGCTCCCTGATCTGATTTTGAATGACCAGCAGAAAGTCCATAAATTCCGCCTGTGCCGCCAGCGCCTTAGGCACGGGGCCTGTTGGGCTACCTTTGGTGTAGGCTGTACCGTGCCCCCACTTCCTGACGCCATTTGGGCCTAGGAATTTTGGGGGTTGACGGGCGTTGGTGTAGAAGGGCGCACTGTTGTGCGCTTTTCTATGACTGTTTTGTCCCAGTCGATGGTGTTGGACTTCTCTTCTCGATGACAGCATATACTTAGTTTTCGTCTCGTTAACAGTCAAACCCATCTTCGCCGCTTCCGCTTCAATACTTGCAAATGTTCCACTGACAGCTCGCTTTGTTCTGCCTATGATGTCAATGTCATCAGCATAAGCAAGGAGTTGAACGCACTTTTGAAAAATTGTGCCTCTGGTGTTGACAATGTCAACAAATGAAGACGTCTATTTGAAATAAAGAGCAAACTATTCTCGAAGAATCCGAAAGTTAAAATCTTCATAAAAGGAATGAAGATGCAAGTACACAATTTCACTTTTCCATACGATACTTTTCGAGGGTCAAAGGTAAAAACTAAGACGGAACTCGATTATATTAAGACTTGTTTTGGAGATGAGGCAACGTGTTTGTTTGACATTAGTGAAGTAAACACAACCAACATAAACGTCAACTCCAGCCGCCAAGTCAGTAAAAACATACCAGCAGCGACACCTGTAGGTCACCACGTTTACAATGAAGTAGGTGCTGGTCCCAGCTATAGATATGATAGTGTTGCCGTCTGCCAAAATAATTAATTTTTTTCAAATACTTTTAAATAAAAAAATTTTTGTTACAACATAACAGGATTCAAAAACAAACTTATAATGCCTGAATTTTTTGATCTCATTGTAAACTATGATGTTTTTATTCTGTTAGAAACTTTTTTAGAAGATGGAAAAGAACTACAGTATTTGAAATATTTAAAAAAAGTTAATATTAAATGTATACCAGGTATTAGAAATAATAGAGTAGGTAGAGCTAGTGCTGGTATAATGTCTGTCTTTAGCATGTCATAAAGCATATACAATAGCGGTTTACTTATACCAAGTCTGGCAAGCTTTAGATAGAGACCTTCTAACCATACGGTGTCGAAGGCCTTCTCCAAATCAACCAGACAGGCACCCGTACACTGCTTTTTAGTTTTGTTCCATTGGATATCAGAAACCAGCTTCGACGCGGCATGAACTGTGTCATGTCCGCCCTTAAAACCGAACTGATTATCCGGTACGATATTGTTGTCCTCCGCCACTTGAACAGGGCCCTATTAATAATCTTTTCAAATACTTTGCTGATACTCGGAAAAAGACTTATCGAGCGGAGATTCGCCGGATTAGAGTTGTACTTTCACTTTTTGAGAGGATGCACCACAGCTGTCTTCCACCGCACTGGATAATATGCATTATTCAGCGCGTTGTTAAACAGTGTGGTATAAATGTCAACTGCTTCTTGAGGCAAATGTCGTAGTACAACTCCTGCTGACTTCTTTTTCTTTAATGAATCGAAGATGAGCTGGGCCTTGATCTTCGAAATTAACAGGGGACTGGGTCCATTTCGGTCGGCGATTATGGCGTTTGCCAAATCTGCATCATAAAACCCGGTAAAACCAAGGTTCTCAGATCGCCATTCGGTCATGTCGTTCCGCAGCCATAAGTAATGAATCAGAGCTCTCCTCTCCAGGTCATGATTCGGGCGAATGATAGCATTCACCTTGTACACTTGCTGGAAAGCAGCCCCCACAGCCTCCACTTTCTCCTGCGGATCTTCGATTATATAGAGGTCATCGTCCAATACGGCGTCCTCTGGGTCTATGCCTGCTGTCAGAAGTACGTCTCTGTTCTCTGTCTTCCTCTGGAGCTTAAGACACGGAAGATCGTTTTGATCATTTCTTCTAAATATCTTCTTAATTTTTGGGAACATTCCCGTGTCGGTAGATTTAACGGCCCGAATTTTATTGTCCCAAAACAAATTAGTCGACAGCCTATAATTTGCTTTGATCAATTGGTTGATGTTTTCGATGGACGATTTCAATTTCCTAACCTCCAGATCTCGGGTGTCAATAAACCGTGTACAAGCGTTTTAATCTTGTCAGTAGTCCACTTTTTTGTCTGTGTAGTGCATCAATGGTCGCGTTACGGTACATATCCGCTGCGTTACGTTCTTTGTATTTCGGTATTGTTCTGTTCATTGTTCGTAGAATCGTTTCGTCCATTTGTTCTAAGTATCTGTCGATTTCTGTATTTTCATGATTCCTCTCATTTGGTGGGGATATACCATTTGACAGTAATTCGCTCAATAAGTCGTTGGAGAAGCGTGGCCAGCGCACGTTCTGTAGTTGTAAGTATACACAGGCACATACTCCTCCAACTCTATAAGCTCGTTTGGAAGTTGTATTACGGCGGCGAGTCCGCAGTGGTCACTGTCGTACTCGACCGTTCGTAAACAGTTTCTTGGCCGATGACCCACAGTGTCAGTAATTGTAAGTCTAGCGTCTTTCAGCAATAGATCCAGATAGGCGCCGCTCTTTGAAAACGATGGCCTATCTGTAGCGCGAAGGTCGATGCAATACTCAAGGTTGTATCGACCCATCCAATTAAATAAATGGTTACCTCGAGGATCTTGTATTTGATTTCCCCAATCCATATGTTTGGCGTTCAAATCACCAGCCAATATGCAGTAGTTCTCTTCCGAGTTCAGTGTTAGGCATTCAAAAAGTTTTTCAAGCTCTGTTATAAACTGGGTGGGCTGAGATGTTTCCGGTGCATAGGCAACGATCACATACATTCGCTTTCCCTGTTGGAGATGAATTCATGATGCATGCCTCTAACGTCCGAAATTTTCGTATTTCACTATTTTATATTACCTTATGACTAATGCCTCTGCGTATAAATATTGCGACGCTTCCTCCTTGAGTGTAGATGGGTCGGTCTCATCTTACGATATTGTAATTGTTGTTAGTCAATTTATATTTCTGGTAAAGCTTAGTTTCGCTAGCCAAAAACACATCTAGACTTAGGTCTTTCAGCAATTGGAATAAATTCGCTCTACGTTCGGTCCTAATCAGTGAATTCACATTCACAGCTAGGATCTTAAAGGGTTCTTTGGCAGCGCGTCCTTAACCGCTAAGTTGCGTTAAGCTCCACAAAACAGAGTAGATATGATCCACCCTAGTCGACTGCTCCCTGATCTGATTTTGAATGACCAGCAGAAAGCCCATAAATTCCGCCTGTGCCGCCAGCGCCTTAGGCACGGGGCCTGTTGGGCTACCTTTGGTGTAGGCTGTACCGTGCCCCCACTTCCTGACGCCATTTGGGCCTAGGAAATTTGGGGATTGACGGGCGTTGGTGTAGAAGGGCGCACTGTTGTGCGCTTTTCTATGACTGTTTTGTCCCAGTCGATGGTGTTGGACTTCTCTTCTCGATGACAGCATATACTTCGTTTTCGTCTCGTTAACAGTCAAACCCATCTTCGCCGCTTCCGCTTCAATACTTGCAAATGTTCCACTGACAGCTCGCTTTGTTCTGCCTATGATGTCAATGTCATCAGCATAAGCAAGGAGTTGAACGGACTTTTGAAAAATTGTGCCTCTGGTGTTGACAATGTCAACAAATGAAGACGTCTATTTGAAATAAAGAGCAAACTATTCTCGAAGAACCCGAAAGTTAAAATCTTCATAAAAGGAATGAAGATGCAGGTACACAATTTCACTTTTCCATACGATACTTTTCGAGGGTCAACGGTAAAAACTAAGACGGAATTCGATTATATTAAGACTTGTTTTGGAGATGAGGCAACGTGTTTGTTTGACATTAGTGAAGTAAACACAACCAACATAAACGTCAACTCCAGCCGCCAAGTCAGTAAAAACATACCAGCAGCGACACCTGTAGGTCACCACGTTTACAATGAAGTAGGTGCTGGTCCCAGCTATAGATATGATAGTGTTGCCGTCTGCCAAAATAATTAATTTTTTTCAAATACTTTTAAATAAAAAAATTTTTGTTACAACATAACAGGATTCAAAAACAAACTTATAATGCCTGAATTTTTTGATCTCATTGTAAACTATGATGTTTTTATTCTGTTAGAAACTTTTTTAGAAGATGGAAAAGAACTACAGTATTTGAAATATTTAAAAAAAGTTAATATTAAATGTATACCAGGTATTAGAAATAATAGAGTAGGTAGAGCTAGTGGTGGTATAATGTCTGTCTTTAGCATGTCATAAAGCATATACAATAGCGGTTTACTTATACCAAGTCTGGCAAGCTTTAGATAGAGACCTTCTAACCATACGGTGTCGAAGGCCTTCTCCAAATCAACCAGACAGGCACCCGTACACTGCTTTTTAGTTTTGTTCCATTGGATATCAGAAACCAGCATAGACGCGGCATGAACTGTGTCATGCCCGCCCTTAAAACCGAACTGATTATCCGGTATGATATTGTTGTCCTCCGCCACTTGAACAGAGCCCTATTAATAATCTTTTCAAATACTTTGCTGATACTCGGAAAAAGACTTATCGAGCGGAGATTCGCCGGATTAGAGTTGTACTTTCACTTTTTGAGAGGATGCACCACAGCTGTCTTCCACCGCACTGGATAATATGCATTATTCAGCGCGTTGTTAAACAGTGTGGTATAAATGTCAACTGCTTCTTGAGGCAAATGTCGTAGTACAACTCCTGCTGACTTCTTTTTCTTTAATGAATCGAAGATGAGCTGGGGCTTGATCTTCGAAATTAACAGGGGACTGGGTCCATTTCGGTCGGCGATTATGGCGTTTGCCAAATCTGCATCATAAAACCCGGTAAAACCAAGGTTCTCAGATCGCCATTCGGTCATGTCGTTCCGCAGCCATAAGTAATGAATCAGAGCTCTCCTCTCCAGGTCATGATTCGGGCGAATGATAGCATTCACCTTGTACACTTGCTGAAAAGCAGCCCCCACAGCCTCCACTTTCTCCTGCGGATCTTTGATTATATAGAGGTCATCGTCCAATACGGCGTCCTCTGGGTCTATGCCTGCTGTCAGAATTACGTCTCTGTTCTCTGTCTTCCTCTGGAGCTTAAGACACGGAAGATCGTTTTGATCATTTCTTCTAAATATCTTCTTAATTTTTGGGAACATTCCCGTGTCGGTAGATTTAACGGCCCGAATTTTATTGTCCCAAAACAAATTAGTCGACAGCCTATAATATGCTTTGATCAATTGGTTGATGTTTTCGATGGACGATTTCAATTTCCTAACCTCCAGATCTCGGGTGTCAATAAACCGTGTACAAGCGTTTTAATCTTGTCAGTAGTCCACTTTTTTGTCTGTGTAGTGCATCAATGGTCGCGTTACGGTACATATCCGCTGCGTTACGTTCTTTGTATTTCGGTATTGTTCTGTTCATTGTTCGTAGAATCGTTTCGTCCATTTGTTCTAAGTATCTGTCGATTTCTGTATTTGCATGATTCCTGTCATTTGGTGGGGATATACCATTTGACAGTAATTCGCTCAATAAGTCGTTGGAGAAGCGTGGCCAGCGCACGTTCTGTAGTTGTAAGTATACACAGGCACATACTCCTCCAACTCCATAAGCTCGTTTGGAAGTTGTATTACGGCGGCGAGTCCGCAGTGGCCACTGTCGTACTCGACCGTTCGTAAACAGTTTCTTGGCCGATGACCCACAGTGTCAGTAATTGTAAGTCTAGCGTCTTTCAGCAATAGATCCAGATAGGCGCCGCTCTTTGAAAACGATGGCCTATCTGTAGCGCGAAGGTCGATGCAATACTCAAGGTTGTATCGACCCATCCAATTAAATAAATGGTTACCTCGAGGATCTTGTATTTGATTTCCCCAATCCATATGTTTGGCGTTCAAATCACCAGCCAATATGCAGTAGTTCTCTTCCGAGTTCAGTGTTAGGCATTCAAAAAGTTTTTCAAGCTCTGTTATAAACTGGGTGGGATGAGATGTTTCCGGTGCATAGGCAACGCTCACATACATTCGCTTTCCCTGTTGGAGATGAATTCATGATGCATGCCTCTAACGTCCGAAATTTTCGTATTTCACTATTTTATATTACCTTCTGACTAATGCCTCTGCGTATAAATATTGCGACGCTTCCTCCTTGAGGGGAGATGGGTCGGTCTCATCTTACGATATTGTAATTGTTGTTAGTCAATTTATATTTCTGGTAAAGCTTAGTTTCGCTAGCCAAAAGCACATCTAGACTTAGGTCTTTCAGCAATTGGAATAAATTCGCTCTACGTTCGGTCCTAATCAGTGAATTCACATTCACAGCTAGGATCTTAAAGGGTTCTTTGGCAGCGCGTCCTTAACCGCTAAGTTGCGTTAAGCTCCACAAAAAAGAGTAGATATGATCCACCCTAGTCGCCTGCTCCCTGATCTGATTTTGAATGACCAGCAGAAAGTCCATAAATTCCGCCTGTGCCGCCAGCGCCTTAGGCACGGGGCCTGTTGGGCTACCTTTGGTGTAGGCTGTACCGTGCCCCCACTTCCTGACGCCATTTGGGCCTAGGAATTTTGGGGGTTGACGGGCGTTGGTGTAGAAGGGCGCACTGTTGTGCGCTTTTCTATGACTGTTTTGTCCCAGTCGATGGTGTTGGACTTCTCTTCTCGATGACAGCATATACTTCGTTTTCGTCTCGTTAACAGTCAAACCCATCTTCGCCGCTTCCGCTTCAATACTTGCAAATGTTCCACTGACAGCTCGCTTTGTTCTGCCTATGATGTCAATGTCATCAGCATAAGCAAGGAGTTGAACGGACTTTTGAAAAATTGTGCCTCTGGTGTTGACAATGTCAACAAATGAAGACGTCTATTTGAAATAAAGAGCAAACTATTCTCGAAGAACCCGAAAGTTAAAATCTTCATAAAAGGAATGAAGATGCAGGTACACAATTTCACTTTTCCATACGATACTTTTCGAGGGTCAACGGTAAAAACTAAGACGGAATTCGATTATATTAAGACTTGTTTTGGAGATGAGGCAACGTGTTTGTTTGACATTAGTGAAGTAAACACAACCAACATAAACGTCAACTCCAGCCGCCAAGTCAGTAAAAACATACCAGCAGCGACACCTGTAGGTCACCACGTTTACAATGAAGTAGGTGCTGGTCCCAGCTATAGATATGATAGTGTTGCCGTCTGCCAAAATAATTAATTTTTTTCAAATACTTTTAAATAAAAAAATTTTTGTTACAACATAACAGGATTCAAAAACAAACTTATAATGCCTGAATTTTTTGATCTCATTGTAAACTATGATGTTTTTATTCTGTTAGAAACTTTTTTAGAAGATGGAAAAGAACTACAGTATTTGAAATATTTAAAAAAAGTTAATATTAAATGTATACCAGGTATTAGAAATAATAGAGTAGGTAGAGCTAGTGGTGGTATAATGTCTGTCTTTAGCATGTCATAAAGCATATACAATAGCGGTTTACTTATACCAAGTCTGGCAAGCTTTAGATAGAGACCTTCTAACCATACGGTGTCGAAGGCCTTCTCCAAATCAACCAGACAGGCACCCGTACACTGCTTTTTAGTTTTGTTCCATTGGATATCAGAAACCAGCATAGACGCGGCATGAACTGTGTCATGCCCGCCCTTAAAACCGAACTGATTATCCGGTATGATATTGTTGTCCTCCGCCACTTGAACAGAGCCCTATTAATAATCTTTTCAAATACTTTGCTGATACTCGGAAAAAGACTTATCGAGCGGAGATTCGCCGGATTAGAGTTGTACTTTCACTTTTTGAGAGGATGCACCACAGCTGTCTTCCACCGCACTGGATAATATGCATTATTCAGCGCGTTGTTAAACAGTGTGGTATAAATGTCAACTGCTTCTTGAGGCAAATGTCGTAGTACAACTCCTGCTGACTTCTTTTTCTTTAATGAATCGAAGATGAGCTGGGCCTTGATCTTCGAAATTAACAGGGGACTGGGTCCATTTCGGTCGGCGATTATGGCGTTTGCCAAATCTGCATCATAAAACCCGGTAAAACCAAGGTTCTCAGATCGCCATTCGGTCATGTCGTTCCGCAGCCATAAGTAATGAATCAGAGCTCTCCTCTCCAGGTCATGATTCGGGCGAATGATAGCATTCACCTTGTACACTTGCTGGAAAGCAGCCCACACAGCCTCCACTTTCTCCTGCGGATCTTCGATTATATAGAGGTCATCGTCCAATACGGCGTCCTCTGGGTCTATGCCTGCTGTCAGAAGTACGTCTCTGTTCTCTGTCTTCCTCTGGAGCTTAAGACACGGAAGATCGTTTTGATCATTTCTTCTAAATATCTTCTTAATTTTTGGGAACATTCCCGTGTCGGTAGATTTAACGGCCCGAATTTTATTGTCCCAAAACAAATTAGTCGAAAGCCTATAATTTGCTTTGATCAATTGGTTGATGTTTTCGATGGACGATTTCAATTTCCTAACCTCCAGATCTCGGGTGTCAATAAACCGTGTACAAGCGTTTTAATCTTGTCAGTAGTCCACTTTTTTGTCTGTGTAGTGCATCAATGGTCGCGTTACGGTACATATCCGCTGCGTTACGTTATTTGTATTTCGGTATTGTTCTGTTCATTGTTCGTAGAATCGTTTCGTCCATTTGTTCTAAGTATCTGTCGATTTCTGTATTTTCATGATTCCTGTCATTCGGTGGGGATATACCATTTGACAGTAATTCGCTCAATAAGTCGTTGGAGAAGCGTGGCCAGCGCACGTTCTGTAGTTGTAAGTATACACAGGCACATACTCCTCCAACTCCATAAGCTCGTTTGGAAGTTGTATTACGGCGGCGAGTCCGCAGTGGTCACTGTCGTACTCGACCGTTCGTAAACAGTTTCTTGGCCGATGACCCACAGTGTCAGTAATTGCTAGTCTAGCGTCTTTCAGCAATAGATCCAGATAGGCGCCGCTCTTTGAAAACGATGGCCTATCTGTAGCGCGAAGGTCGATGCAATACTCAAGGTTGTATCGACCCATCCAATTAAATAAATGGTTACCTCGAGGATCTTGTATTTGATTTCCCCAATCCATATGTTTGGCGTTCAAATCACCAGCCAATATGCAGTAGTTCTCTTCCGAGTTCAGTGTTAGGCATTCAAAAAGTTTTTCAAGCTCTGTTATAAACTGGGTGGGCTGAGATGTTTCCGGTGCATAGGCAACGATCACATACATTCGCTTTCCCTGTTGGAGATGAATTCATGATGCATGCCTCTAACGTCCGAAATTTTCGTATTTCACTATTTTATATTACCTTATGACTAATGCCTCTGCGTATAAATATTGCGACGCTTCCTCCTTGAGTGGAGATGGGTCGGTCTCATCTTACGATATTGTATTGTTAGTCAATTTATATTTCTGGTAAAGCTTAGTTTCGCTAGCCAAAAACACATCTAGACTTAGGTCTTTCAGCAATTGGAATAAATTCGCTCTACGTTCGGTCCTAATCAGTGAATTCACATTCACAGCTAGGATCTTAAAGGGTTCTTTGGCAGTGCGTCCTTAACCGCTAAGTTGCGTTAAGCTCCACAAAACAGAGTAGATATGATCCACCCTAGTCGACTGCTCCCTGATCTGATTTCGAATGACCAGCAGAAAGCCCATAAATTCCGCCTGTGCCGCCAGCGCCTTAGGCACGGGGCCTGTTGGGCTACCTTTGGTGTAGGCTGTACCGTGCCCCCACTTCCTGACGCCATTTGGGCCTAGGAAATTTGGGGGTTGACGGGCGTTGGTGTAGAAGGGCGCACTGTTGTGCGCTTTTCTATGACTGTTTTGTCCCAGTCGATGGTGTTGGACTTCTCTTCTCGATGACAGCATATACTTAGTTTTCGTCTCGTTAACAGTGAAACCCATCTTCGCCGCTTCCGCTTCAATACTTGCAAATGTTCCACTGACAGCTCGCTTTGTTCTGCCTATGATGTCAATGTCATCAGCATAAGCAAGGAGTTGAACGGACTTTTGAAAAATTGTGCCTCTGGTGTTGACAATGTCAACAAATGAAGACGTCTATTTGAAATAAAGAGCAAACTATTCTCGAAGAACCCGAAAGTTAAAATCTTCATAAAAGGAATGAAGATGCAGGTACACAATTTCACTTTTCCATACGATACTTTTCGAGGGTCAAAGGTAAAAACTAAGACGGAATTCGATTATATTAAGACTTGTTTTGGAGATGAGGCAACGTGTTTGTTTGACATTAGTGAAGTAAACACAACCAACATAAACGTCAACTCCAGCCGCCAAGTCAGTAAAAACATACCAGCAGCGACACCTGTAGGTCACCACGTTTACAATGAAGTAGGTGCTGGTCCCAGCTATAGATATGATAGTGTTGCCGTCTGCCAAAATAATTAATTTTTTTCAAATACTTTTAAATAAAAAAAATTTTGTTACAACATAACAGGATTCAAAAACAAACTTATAATGCCTGAATTTTTTGATCTCATTGTAAACTATGATGTTTTTATCCTGTTAGAAACTTTTTTAGAAAATGGAAAAGAACTACAGTATTTGAAATATTAAAAAAAAGTTAATATTAAATGTATACCAGGTATTAGAAATAATAGAGTAGGTAGAGCTAGTGGTGGTATAATGTCTGTCTTTAGCAGTCATAAAGCATATACAATAGCGGTTTACTTATACCAAGTCTGGCAAGCTTTAGATAGAGACCTTCTAACCATACGGTGTCGAAGGCCTTCTCCAAATCAACCAGACAGGCACCCGTACACTGCTTTTTAGTTTTGTTCCATTGGATATCAGAAACCAGCTTAGACGCGGCATGAACTGTGTCATGTCCGCCCTTAAAACCGAACTGATTATCCGGTATGATATTGTTGTCCTCCGCCACTTGAACAGAGCCCTATTAATAATCTTTTCAAATACTTTGCTGATACTCGGAGAAAGACTTGTCAACTGCTTCTTGAGGCAAATGTCGTAGTACAACTCCTGCTGACTTCTTTTTCTTTAATGAATCGAAGATGAGCTGGGCCTTGATCTCCGAAATTAACAGGGGACTGGGTCCATTTCGGTCGGCGATTATGGCGTTTGCCAAATCTGCATCATAAAACCCGGTAAAACCAAGGTTCTCAGATCGCCATTCGGTCATGTCGTTCCGCAGCCATAAGTAATGAATCAGAGCTCTCCTCTCCAGGTCATGATTCGGGCGAATGATAGCATTCACCTTGTACACTTGCTGGAAAGCAGCCCCCACAGCCTCCACTTTCTCCTGCGGATCTTCGATTATATAGAGGTCATCGTCCAATACGGCGTCCTCTGGGTCTATGCCTGCTGTCAGAAGTACGTCTCTGTTCTCTGTCTTCCTCTGGAGCTTAAGACACGGAAGATCGTTTTGATCATTTCTTCTAAATATCTTCTTAATTTTTGGGAACATTCCCGTGTCGGTAGATTTAACGGCCCGAATTTTATTGTCCCAAAACAAATTAGTCGACAGCCTATAATTTGCTTTGATCAATTGGTTGATGTTTTCGATGGACGATTTCAATTTCCTAACCTCCAGATCTCGGGTGTCAATAAACCGTGTACAAGCGTTTTAATCTTGTCAGTAGTCCACTTTTTTGTCTGTGTAGTGCATCAATGGTCGCGTTACGGTACATATCCGCTGCGTTACGTTCTTTGTATTTCGGTATTGTTCTGTTCATTGTTCGTAGAATCGTTTCGTCCATTTGTTCTAAGTATCTGTCGATTTCTGTATTTTCATGATTCCTCTCATTTGGTGGGGATATACCATTTGACAGTAATTCGCTCAATAAGTCGTTGGAGAAGCGTGGCCAGCGCACGTTCTGTAGTTGTAAGTATACACAGGCACATACTCCTCCAACTCTATAAGCTCGTTTGGAAGTTGTATTACGGCGGCGAGTCCGCAGTGGTCACTGTCGTACTCGACCGTTCGTAAACAGTTTCTTGGCCGATGACCCACAGTGTCAGTAATTGTAAGTCTAGCGTCTTTCAGCAATAGATCCAGATAGGCGCCGCTCTTTGAAAACGATGGCCTATCTGTAGCGCGAAGGTCGATGCAATACTCAAGGTTGTATCGACCCATCCAATTAAATAAATGGTTACCTCGAGGATCTTGTATTTGATTTCCCCAATCCATATGTTTGGCGTTCAAATCACCAGCCAATATGCAGTAGTTCTCTTCCGAGTTCAGTGTTAGGCATTCAAAAAGTTTTTCAAGCTCTGTTATAAACTGGGTGGGCTGAGATGTTTCCGGTGCATAGGCAACGATCACATACATTCGCTTTCCCTGTTGGAGATGAATTCATGATGCATGCCTCTAACGTCCGAAATTTTCGTATTTCACTATTTTATATTACCTTATGACTAATGCCTCTGCGTATAAATATTGCGACGCTTCCTCCTTGAGTGTAGATGGGTCGGTCTCATCTTACGATATTGTAATTGTTGTTAGTCAATTTATATTTCTGGTAAAGCTTAGTTTCGCTAGCCAAAAACACATCTAGACTTAGGTCTTTCAGCAATTGGAATAAATTCGCTCTACGTTCGGTCCTAATCAGTGAATTCACATTCACAGCTAGGATCTTAAAGGGTTCTTTGGCAGCGCGTCCTTAACCGCTAAGTTGCGTTAAGCTCCACAAAACAGAGTAGATATGATCCACCCTAGTCGACTGCTCCCTGATCTGATTTTGAATGACCAGCAGAAAGCCCATAAATTCCGCCTGTGCCGCCAGCGCCTTAGGCACGGGGCCTGTTGGGCTACCTTTGGTGTAGGCTGTACCGTGCCCCCACTTCCTGACGCCATTTGGGCCTAGGAAATTTGGGGATTGACGGGCGTTGGTGTAGAAGGGCGCACTGTTGTGCGCTTTTCTATGACTGTTTTGTCCCAGTCGATGGTGTTGGACTTCTCTTCTCGATGACAGCATATACTTCGTTTTCGTCTCGTTAACAGTCAAACCCATCTTCGCCGCTTCCGCTTCAATACTTGCAAATGTTCCACTGACAGCTCGCTTTGTTCTGCCTATGATGTCAATGTCATCAGCATAAGCAAGGAGTTGAACGGACTTTTGAAAAATTGTGCCTCTGGTGTTGACAATGTCAACAAATGAAGACGTCTATTTGAAATAAAGAGCAAACTATTCTCGAAGAACCCGAAAGTTAAAATCTTCATAAAAGGAATGAAGATGCAGGTACACAATTTCACTTTTCCATACGATACTTTTCGAGGGTCAACGGTAAAAACTAAGACGGAATTCGATTATATTAAGACTTGTTTTGGAGATGAGGCAACGTGTTTGTTTGACATTAGTGAAGTAAACACAACCAACATAAACGTCAACTCCAGCCGCCAAGTCAGTAAAAACATACCAGCAGCGACACCTGTAGGTCACCACGTTTACAATGAAGTAGGTGCTGGTCCCAGCTATAGATATGATAGTGTTGCCGTCTGCCAAAATAATTAATTTTTTTCAAATACTTTTAAATAAAAAAATTTTTGTTACAACATAACAGGATTCAAAAACAAACTTATAATGCCTGAATTTTTTGATCTCATTGTAAACTATGATGTTTTTATTCTGTTAGAAACTTTTTTAGAAGATGGAAAAGAACTACAGTATTTGAAATATTTAAAAAAAGTTAATATTAAATGTATACCAGGTATTAGAAATAATAGAGTAGGTAGAGCTAGTGGTGGTATAATGTCTGTCTTTAGCATGTCATAAAGCATATACAATAGCGGTTTACTTATACCAAGTCTGGCAAGCTTTAGATAGAGACCTTCTAACCATACGGTGTCGAAGGCCTTCTCCAAATCAACCAGACAGGCACCCGTACACTGCTTTTTAGTTTTGTTCCATTGGATATCAGAAACCAGCATAGACGCGGCATGAACTGTGTCATGCCCGCCCTTAAAACCGAACTGATTATCCGGTATGATGTTGTTGTCCTCCGCCACTTGAACAGAGCCCTATTAATAATCTTTTCAAATACTTTGCTGATACTCGGAAAAAGACTTATCGAGCGGAGATTCGCCGGATTAGAGTTGTACTTTCACTTTTTGAGAGGATGCACCACAGCTGTCTTCCACCGCACTGGATAATATGCATTATTCAGCGCGTTGTTAAACAGTGTGGTATAAATGTCAACTGCTTCTTGAGGCAAATGTCGTAGTACAACTCCTGCTGACTTCTTTTTCTTTAATGAATCGAAGATGAGCTGGGCCTTGATCTTCGAAATTAACAGGGGACTGGGTCCATTTCGGTCGGCGATTATGGCGTTTGCCAAATCTGCATCATAAAACCCGGTAAAACCAAGGTTCTCAGATCGCCATTCGGTCATGTCGTTCCGCAGCCATAAGTAATGAATCAGAGCTCTCCTCTCCAGGTCATGATTCGGGCGAATGATAGCATTCACCTTGTACACTTGCTGGAAAGCAGCCCCCACAGCCTCCACTTTCTCCTGCGGATCTTCGATTATATAGAGGTCATCGTCCAATACGGCGTCCTCTGGGTCTATGCCTGCTGTCAGAAGTACGTCTCTGTTCTCTGTCTTCCTCTGGAGCTTAAGACACGGAAGATCGTTTTGATCATTTCTTCTAAATATCTTCTTAATTTTTGGGAACATTCCCGTGTCGGTAGATTTAACGGCCCGAATTTTATTGTCCCAAAACAAATTAGTCGAAAGCCTATAATTTGCTTTGATCAATTGGTTGATGTTTTCGATGGACGATTTCAATTTCCTAACCTCCAGATCTCGGGTGTCAATAAACCGTGTACAAGCGTTTTAATCTTGTCAGTAGTCCACTTTTTTGTCTGTGTAGTGCATCAATGGTCGCGTTACGGTACATATCCGCTGCGTTACGTTCTTTGTATTTCGGTATTGTTCTGTTCATTGTTCGTAGAATCGTTTCGTCCATTTGTTCTAAGTATCTGTCGATTTCTGTATTTGCATGATTCCTGTCATTTGGTGGGGATATACCATTTGACAGTAATTCGCTCAATAAGTCGTTGGAGAAGCGTGGCCAGCGCACGTTCTGTAGTTGTAAGTATACACAGGCACATACTCCTCCAACTCCATAAGCTCGTTTGGAAGTTGTATTACGGCGGCGAGTCCGCAGTGGCCACTGTCGTACTCGACCGTTCGTAAACAGTTTCTTGGCCGATGACCCACAGTGTCAGTAATTGTAAGTCTAGCGTCTTTCAGCAATAGATCCAGATAGGCGCCGCTCTTTGAAAACGATGGCCTATCTGTAGCGCGAAGGTCGATGCAATACTCAAGGTTGTATCGACCCATCCAATTAAATAAATGGTTACCTCGAGGATCTTGTATTTGATTTCCCCAATCCATATGTTTGGCGTTCAAATCACCAGCCAATATGCAGTAGTTCTCTTCCGAGTTCAGTGTTAGGCATTCAAAAAGTTTTTCAAGCTCTGTTATAAACTGGGTGGGCTGAGATGTTTCCGGTGCATAGGCAACGATCACATACATTCGCTTTCCCTGTTGGAGATGAATTCATGATGCATGCCTCTAACGTCCGAAATTTTCGTATTTCACTATTTTATATTACCTTATGACTAATGCCTCTGCGTATAAATATTGCGACGCTTCCTCCTTGAGTGGAGATGGGTCGGTCTCATCTTACGATATTGTATTGTTAGTCAATTTATATTTCTGGTAAAGCTTAGTTTCGCTAGCCAAAAACACATCTAGACTTAGGTCTTTCAGCAATTGGAATAAATTCGCTCTACGTTCGGTCCTAATCAGTGAATTCACATTCACAGCTAGGATCTTAAAGGGTTCTTTGGCAGTGCGTCCTTAACCGCTAAGTTGCGTTAAGCTCCACAAAACAGAGTAGATATGATCCACCCTAGTCGACTGCTCCCTGATCTGATTTCGAATGACCAGCAGAAAGCCCATAAATTCCGCCTGTGCCGCCAGCGCCTTAGGCACGGGGCCTGTTGGGCTACCTTTGGTGTAGGCTGTACCGTGCCCCCACTTCCTGACGCCATTTGGGCCTAGGAAATTTGGGGGTTGACGGGCGTTGGTGTAGAAGGGCGCACTGTTGTGCGCTTTTCTATGACTGTTTTGTCCCAGTCGATGGTGTTGGACTTCTCTTCTCGATGACAGCATATACTTAGTTTTCGTCTCGTTAACAGTGAAACCCATCTTCGCCGCTTCCGCTTCAATACTTGCAAATGTTCCACTGACAGCTCGCTTTGTTCTGCCTATGATGTCAATGTCATCAGCATAAGCAAGGAGTTGAACGGACTTTTGAAAAATTGTGCCTCTGGTGTTGACAATGTCAACAAATGAAGACGTCTATTTGAAATAAAGAGCAAACTATTCTCGAAGAACCCGAAAGTTAAAATCTTCATAAAAGGAATGAAGATGCAGGTACACAATTTCACTTTTCCATACGATACTTTTCGAGGGTCAAAGGTAAAAACTAAGACGGAATTCGATTATATTAAGACTTGTTTTGGAGATGAGGCAACGTGTTTGTTTGACATTAGTGAAGTAAACACAACCAACATAAACGTCAACTCCAGCCGCCAAGTCAGTAAAAACATACCAGCAGCGACACCTGTAGGTCACCACGTTTACAATGAAGTAGGTGCTGGTCCCAGCTATAGATATGATAGTGTTGCCGTCTGCCAAAATAATTAATTTTTTTCAAATACTTTTAAATAAAAAAAATTTTGTTACAACATAACAGGATTCAAAAACAAACTTATAATGCCTGAATTTTTTGATCTCATTGTAAACTATGATGTTTTTATCCTGTTAGAAACTTTTTTAGAAAATGGAAAAGAACTACAGTATTTGAAATATTAAAAAAAAGTTAATATTAAATGTATACCAGGTATTAGAAATAATAGAGTAGGTAGAGCTAGTGGTGGTATAATGTCTGTCTTTAGCAGTCATAAAGCATATACAATAGCGGTTTACTTATACCAAGTCTGGCAAGCTTTAGATAGAGACCTTCTAACCATACGGTGTCGAAGGCCTTCTCCAAATCAACCAGACAGGCACCCGTACACTGCTTTTTAGTTTTGTTCCATTGGATATCAGAAACCAGCTTAGACGCGGCATGAACTGTGTCATGTCCGCCCTTAAAACCGAACTGATTATCCGGTATGATATTGTTGTCCTCCGCCACTTGAACAGAGCCCTATTAATAATCTTTTCAAATACTTTGCTGATACTCGGAGAAAGACTTGTCAACTGCTTCTTGAGGCAAATGTCGTAGTACAACTCCTGCTGACTTCTTTTTCTTTAATGAATCGAAGATGAGCTGGGCCTTGATCTCCGAAATTAACAGGGGACTGGGTCCATTTCGGTCGGCGATTATGGCGTTTGCCAAATCTGCATCATAAAACCCGGTAAAACCAAGGTTCTCAGATCGCCATTCGGTCATGTCGTTCCGCAGCCATAAGTAATGAATCAGAGCTCTCCTCTCCAGGTCATGATTCGGGCGAATGATAGCATTCACCTTGTACACTTGCTGGAAAGCAGCCCCCACAGCCTCCACTTTCTCCTGCGGATCTTCGATTATATAGAGGTCATCGTCCAATACGGCGTCCTCTGGGTCTATGCCTGCTGTCAGAAGTACGTCTCTGTTCTCTGTCTTCCTCTGGAGCTTAAGACACGGAAGATCGTTTTGATCATTTCTTCTAAATATCTTCTTAATTTTTGGGAACATTCCCGTGTCGGTAGATTTAACGGCCCGAATTTTATTGTCCCAAAACAAATTAGTCGACAGCCTATACTTTGCTTTGATCAATTGGTTGATGTTTTCGATGGCCGATTTCAATTTCCTAACCTCCAGATCTCGGGTGTCAATAAACCGTGTACAAGCGTTTTAATCTTGTCAGTAGTCCACTATTTTGTCTGTGTAGTGCATCAATGGTCGCGTTACGGTACATATCCGCTGCGTTACGTTCTTTGTATTTCGTTATTGTTCTGTTCATTGTTCGTAGAATCGTTTCGTCCATTTGTTCTAAGTATCTGTCGATTTCTGTATTTTCATGATTCCTGTCATTTGGTGGGGATATACCATTTGACAGTAATTCGCTCAATAAGTCGTTGGAGAAGCGTGGCCAGCGCACGTTCTGTAGTTGTAAGTATACACAGGCACATACTCCTCCAACTCCATAAGCTCGTTTGGAAGTTGTATTACGGTGGCGAGTCCGCAGTGGTCACTGTCGTACTCGACCGTTCGTAAACAGTTTCTTGGCCGATGACCCACAGTGTCAGTAATTGTTAGTCTAGCGTCTTTCAGCAATAGATCCAGATAGGCGCCGCTCTTTGAAAACGATGGCCTATCTGTAGCGCGAAGGTCGATGCAATACTCAAGGTTGTATCGACCCATCCAATTAAATAAATGGTTACCTCGAGGATCTTGTATTTGATTTCCCCAATCCATATGTTTGGCGTTCAAATCACCAGCCAATATGCAGTAGTTCTCTTCCGAGTTCAGTGTTAGGCATTCAAAAAGTTTTTCAAGCTCTGTTATAAACTGGGTGGGCTGAGATGTTTCCGGTGCATAGGCAACGATCACATACATTCGCTTTCCCTGTTGGAGATGAATTCATGATGCATGCCTCTAACGTCCGAAATTTTCGTATTTCACTATTTTATATTACCTTATGACTAATGCCTCTGCGTATAAATATTGCGACGCTTCCTCCTTGAGGGGAGATGGGTCGGTCTCATCTTACGATATTGTAATTGTTGTTAGTCAATTTATATTTCTGGTAAAGCTTAGTTTCGCTAGCCAAAAACACATCTAGAAATTCGCTCTACGTTCGGTCCTAATCAGTGAATTCACATTCACAGCTAGGATCTTAAAGGGTCTCTTTGGCAGCGCGTCCTTAACCGCTAAGTTGCGTTAAGCTCCACAAAACAGAGTAGATATGATCCACCCTAGTCGCCTGCTCCCTGATCTGATTTTGGAGGCCAGTCAACTGGCCCTGAATGACCAGCAGAAAGCCCATAAATTCCGCCTGTGCCGCCAGCGCCTTATGCACGGGGCCTGTTGGGCTACCTTTGGTGTAGGCTGTACCGTGCCCCCCCTTCTTGACGCCATTTGGGCCTAGGAAATTTGGGGGTTGACGGGCGTTGGTGTAGAAGGGCGCACTGTTGTGCGCTTTTCTATGACTGTTTGCTTTGCTGATTTATTGTTTTTCATTAGCTGAAACGTCGGGCATCCCCGATAATTGGTGGGGTGTCCGTCGCCTTGGCAGACTGCACATTTTAGCTGGGTCCTATCTTCGACCCGTTCATCTCCTAACTTGCATTCATCTGCATTGTGGTTCTCTCCACACTCAACACAGCGTAACTGCATTTCGCAGTTCGCTGCGGCCGGCGTGGCCGAACCCTTGGCAGCGCATGCATTGAAGCATGTCGCCGCGCCTTTTTAATTTATCCCAAGTGACAGCCTGGTAGTTGAGGACGGAGATACTCCTCAAACTATCCAGTTTGCTGCTGGGTGAGAGTTGTACAAGGAAGAAGGGAAGATTCCGCTTCTCCCGCCTAGCTCTAACTGTAACGAACGGCTTGACCCCTATAAAATCGAGATCGTCCCTCGCTTTTTGGCGGAGTTTATATAAGAGCACCTGTGGTTCCGTGCAGGAATCTATACCCTTCAATAGGAAAGGTTGAACCTTTTCGGTCTTAGGAGTGAAACTAAAGAATTCAGTTGTGGATTCGTTTAGCAATTTAATTAATTTGTTTGTACTGTTCCACTGTGAAGCTGTTGATAGAATGCCTATCTTTATTTAGTAGCTTAATAGTGAAATTTTGACCTATGGCCGACTTACACAGATTTATGGTATTCTGAAGCTCCATTTTGTACGTATTTATGGGTGGCACCTTTCCTTTTTTATTAATCTCCAGCTGCGGCTGCTGCTGCTGATTTTGCTGTTCATTCTGCTTCTGTTGTTTCTGCTGCGATTGTGGCAGCTGCTGTTGTTTTGTCTGCTGCTGTTTTATCTGCTGCTGTTGTTGTTGCCGTTGTTGTTTCGGCTGCTGCTGTGGGTTTTTGTAGCTGTTCATTTTGTAGCTGTTCATTTTGCTGCTGTTCTTGTTGTTTCTGTTGCGCTACACACTACTGCCCCTGTAGCGAAATTTTTTCTTCGAGCTCTTTCTGTTCTTTTGCTCGGCGCGCATCTTGTTTGACCTTGACGACGAGTATTTGGTTTTTAAGGCTTTGGATTTCCGCCTCCATTGCTCCAATTTGGTCTTTCATTATTTGCTCCTCATTATTATCCTCCTCAGATGAAGCCTCTGATGTTGAGATGTTTACAAGGGCATTACTATCACCCCTGGTATAGTGGCCTTCTCCAGCCTCTGACATATAGTCAATGCCCTCTTCATTGTCCGAGGTCAACGTGTTCAGTTGTTCTTGGATGTTTGCTGCCGCTGACTTCACATCTTTTGCCGACGTCCTCTTCACTCCAGCAGGCAGCTCAGCTGAAATGGTTTTAGTGCGCCGCTTCACCAGATTCGGCACACACTTTATCCTCTTTCTTTTCATAGCCATATCGGCTGACGTTGCCGTTTTGCAATTACTTCTGCAGATGTTGTTGCCTTAACAGGAACATCTTTCGATGTTCCCTCAGCTGACGATGCCCACGCAGGTCTTATTGGCTTTAGGACACCTTTCGATGCCCCGGTACTTAGGCTCCTCCTTTGCTCGTTTTCCCAAACAATACAATTTTCCACTTCACGATTATGGAAAAAAAGCTTCAAGTTTTTTATGCCCGGCTGGGACTCGAAGTCGTGACCCTCTGCACTACGGTCGGCCACTCTACTACAGTGCTATCGGACTAATTAAAAACACTTATTTTAAATTTAAACTTAAAATAACACACGATATTAACTTGGTATTGCTGCGAAAGCCGAAGACGAGTGAACACTTCCACAGTTCGATATCGACTGACTTACTAAGTGTATTTCCGTACTTTGTGCACAAAAATGTGAAGACAGCCTTTTTTTGCAAGAGTGGGGGTACAAATCTCTCAGAGAACAATTTTTTAAACGTCAAAATAAAAGTGAAATTTTCGAAAATGTTTATTAAAGATTTACATGAAATTATTTATTAAAATGACCAATTTGATACCACAAATTTTAATTTATTGCACGAAGAAGCTAGACCATACTATAAATTCCATTATTTACAACTTTTGTAACGATACAAACGGAAACTGACAGCTTATGCATTGTTTTTTTTTTCATTTGACAGGCTTCATATAATTTTGTCCAAAGAAATTTATTGCACTTAAATTCGCATCTTGGGGAAACAGGATTTGACTGTTTTTCGTAAAAATTCGTAGATTTAGAGAGTAAGGGAACGCACCTATTATTTTGTGTACAATTTTCTTTATAGAAAATAGTAAATAATAAGTGAGTTACCGTACTTTTTGCACAAAAATGTGAAGACTGTCATTTTTATAAGAGTAGGGGTAAAAATCTCTCAGAGAGCAACAAAGTTTTACAAAAGTACGGGAACGCTTTCAACAACAATTTAGCCATTTTTTAAACGTCAAAATAAACGTGTTTTTGTAAATGTTTATTAAAGATTTACATGAAATTATTTCTTATAATAACCAATTTGATATCACAAACTTTAATTTATTGCACGAATAAGCCAGACCAGACTATAAATTCCATAATTTTCAACATTTGTAACGATACACATGGCAACTGACAGCTTATATAAATTTCTTTGACTAAAAATGACTCGCAGCCTGGGGAAATATTGAACGCTGTCTTCTGTGAAAAACTACGAACATTTGGAGTACGGGAACAGGATTTGAATGTTTCGTAGATTTCCGCAGTTTTGGGAGTACGGGAACGCAATAATTATAATAAGTAAAAGAACTACAGAAAAAAGGCAAGTATAGCTTCTCAATTGGGGCGTTCGGTAGCGGACAGCTTTGCTGTGCAATACGTTCATTGTTATTGTAATTTGTGTTAAATATCTGTTAATCAACAGCTGACGACCATAACAACGAGCAAAACATATGATTTCCAAATCGAAGCCAAGCTAGCGCTAAATTTCTGGTATACTTAGGTATCGTAGACTGACTACGAAATCAGCTGTCTTTTCAATTGTTGTTTGTGAACTTTAATTACGTACCTAATACGTATATCTTCTGAATCGGTTGAAACATTTGTGGTTCTTACTTCCTGATTCATTTGAAGTTTATATTTTATCCAACAAATGTATGTTTAATCCACTTTGAGCCGAAGCGTAATCGTAAACAATTAGTTTTTGTTTTCTGTTTTGACTTTTGACAGAAATGGTGACCTATTGGGTTTTATACGTTCACAAACGCACAATATATTTTTCAGCAATGTATCAGAAAGCTGTGCGATGCCGAAAGCCCGCAATTTGTATGAAATATAACAAAATAAAGTTTAAATAAAAAAATACAAAATTCAAGAATTCCTACGAATAACGACGCTGTATTAGTATATAATAGAGTAATAGTACGCTATTAATTTGTACTATTTATTATTCTTTGTGTCTTTGATTTTTCTAAAATAGATTATAGATTAATAAACAGTATAAAATTACTGAAAACAATATATCTTCATCATATCTAATAAACATATAACAACATATTAATCAATATCTCATATTAATGTTTCTTAAAGCGCAATCTCGTTTTTAGATTTTTCAGATCAAATACAATTTAAAAAGGAACAAAATATATTAAAGCAAAATTAAATTGTTCTTACCAGCAAAGAAATGAAACTCTCAGCAAGACAAACAAGTTTATTTTTTCGCCGTGCACAGCGACGTTTCAAAGTTTCAAATGATTTTATTAATCGTAATATGACTGCCATGCTCAAATTCATACAATATGCCATAACACCTCGTATCGTACTAAAACGTAAACTAATTCGTAAACAAAATCGTGTTTTTCTTCGTCACAATTGTCTTCGAAAATTCGTCTTTGACCCCAAAAAACTTAAGAAAAAACGACATGCCAAACTTGTTCGGTCACAATGGTCTAAACGTTTGGTATTACATTTAAGGCGTTACTCAGTTATTGAATTTGTTGAAGAAGAAGACACCCCTGCCAAGGCTGTATTAAGTGGAAAAGAAGTTAACGAACAACTTAAAAAACAGCTTGAACTTCTTAAAAATGGAAAACGTACTATTCCACTGTTAGAAGGCTCTTATCATTTAAACCAAGCTGAAACTGATCAACATTCAATAAGTCTTCCTTCGTCTGATATCCCTTATTCAAGTAAAGACACGAATGAGATTGAATTAGAAGAAAATATTTCTATCCCAAAAATACCTTTACTTATGGCAGTGCATATTACAGATAAAGAATTCAACGAGTGTGATAAACGATCAGATAAAACTAACAGAAATTTTCTTGATATGCTAATTTCAAAGGTTAAACACACGGCTGATGAAAGTGGTGAAAGCGAAATTTTGTCGGCTTTTGAAACACCAAAGGAACCTCCTAAGTCGTATAACAAAGCGTATGAAAAAGAAGCTACTGAAACTGAAGAACGTGAAAACTCCAACAGTTCTAGTGATTTTTTCGGATTTGAAGACAATGAGCGGGTGTTAGGGAACTTTCCCGGAATGTTGTCGACGCCACTTGTCCGCAAACGTGACTCGAATTCAGCGTTTGTTAGTGAGACTCTTAATGCTTATATGCGTGATAATTCACTGGAAAGTTCAGTGATTGTACACTATCCTCAATGCCGTCCAGAAAATGGACAGGTCTTAGCTAAATCGATTCCTCCAAAATTGGATATGCCTGCTCTTCCAGGGGGTCTTCAAGGCTTGCGTACCGTTGCTGAAAGGCGCACTTTTCTACAAAGAACAAAAAACACGAAGTATTGCATAATAAATAACGTTGGGACAATTTTTCGCGAATTACAAAAAAGATGCAAAGGACATCGGATTTATAAACAAGCCGTTGAATCTGTGATAAATTCTAGCTCAGTTCCAATGACGAGGCAGGGATGGAAAGCTGCTACTTGGCTTCTTACTGAAATAGGCAGCTATTACTTTCAAACAATTAGCATCGATGGTGAAAATTTTCGTTTGTATGGAGGTCGGGGAAACTTTCGAAACAAATCCCGAAAACCACATTTAAGTCGGTGCCAGAAATCTATATCGATATGTCCAAAAAACTGTACCGATCAAATTACTTTTCGTTCGCTAAGACCAATAAGAACTCCAGAAAAACGTTCAAAACTTAGTGATTCATCGAAAAAAGTGCATTACAAGCCTTGTCCGCTTTCTCAAAAAGTTTTACAATATTCACGTGACGAGGAATCCGTTTTCTGTAGTTTAGATATTGCCCGTATGCCTCAAGTAGAGCTTGAAGTATTTCCACAGCCGCAAAGACCTCTTTCTGAAATAGCCAAAAAGTATCTACAGCTGATTCTACCCTACAGTGAGATTTCTCGTGAATGGGCTGAATTCTCAGTTTCTACATTACTTGAAAGTCAAAACATGGAATTTGCAACTAAGGCACAAAAATCATTTACATTTAAGCTCCCTTATGCAAACGATCGTAATCATTTGATAATTCGTCGAGTGTACAAACGTTCAGAACAGCTCGAGAACCATTTTGAGAACTCTAGTTTGTCATTTCGAAAAGAAATCGATCAGGAGACTGCAAACGGAAGTCCATCTGATTTATTGTCCGTTGAATGTGCCGACATATTAACTGAAATGCTCAATAGCGTAGCGATAGCATCCAGTGAGAATTCCTTTATCAAAGATGATCCCGATAATATTTACCAATACATCTGTGATGAAGATATGATGGAAGCGAAGTCAGCTAAGAAGATAGAGCAACATCAACAAGCAGGAATATCTAATAAAAAACAAAGTCGTTTGATGTAAGTTAAAGATTAAGTTTCTGTTAGAAGAAAAATATTTATATTAATATCAATATTTCTTATTTAAGGATGGAACTAAAGAGACTTAACGCGACAGTTATTGATGCAGTTACATCCAAATCGGAAGAAGGTATTAATCAATAGTTAACATTTTAATTCTTTTATAAATGGTTTTTATTTCAAGTGAAACTTAAAAAATTTTAAAATAAATTATAGTTTTCCTAGGTTCCTTCCAATTATTCTATTACTATCATTATTTTTACTTATAAAGTGTACATAAATATACAAATTAAAGTTTAAGACAATAGCTATAGCTTGAACCAAATCATTTGGCCAGCCGTGCGTGCGACGGTGGCGTAGAGAGATGATTCCAGACAACAAAAAATGTGCGCAAGATGATGGCAGAGGTGGCAGATAGGTGGATTATCACGAGTAAGAAGAGATGCCTTTTTGTGATCTTAGTATGCCCCATTCAGAATCGTGAGAATCATCTATTCATGTTGAACTGTCGGTCACGTGCAACCCAGCCCGCTAACCCAATTAGCGCTGGAGTGCGCCGCTTTCACACCAAAACTCGTTGATCCTGTGATTCTAAAAAAGAAAACAATATTCCAAACAGGAATTCTGTAGTTGTTTCCGGAACGTATACGATTCGACCTTTCAGAAGGATCATCTGTCGGCATATATGAACATTTTGGTTTCGCAACATGCTAAACTCTGTGAGGTCACTGTCGCCTCCCTTGGACTCAGATGTCTTTTCTATTTTAGGGAAGGATGGAATTGTAATTCGGCTGTGAATGTTTTATATTGCAATCGACTGTCAGACGTCCGAAAGCAATTTTGTCTTATTAAGAAAGGAGACAGAAAGTTTGACTTTAATCTTCAATTCTGAAAGTTCGTTAATGTTATTGTAGTATCACAAGGGACCAACTCTGGCCTAAGTGTGTCAGCTGCAATGCTGACAGCCACTCCAATCTATTGTGGAAAGTCTTTTCGAAAGTCTTTACTGGACAGAGTGATGATATTGACTCCGATGCTGTCAGAGCAAATAACAATGTTTTTGTTCGATAAAAAATACACATGAATAGTCTGAAATGTGTTCACCATGTATGATGTAGCCAGCTTAGTTAACAATGGCAGGTGCCTTCACACTTTTTGAAACATCCGTGTAGAGCACATGTTGGATTTTGTAGTTATTTATTAACTAAATGTTAAGAAAACTTTTAGTGCGCTATAGGCTGTATTAATTTTGCGACGTTTCGAGCATGTTTACGCTCATCATCAGGCCTTTATTTCACAAAAATAAATAAATACATTACATACAAACAATTAGTTAACACCATTTTGAAAGTTTCGTCAACAAAACTTACATAAACACATTTTGAATATAGGATTAAAATCCCAACAATCTTACACTTGTATTGTCAATGTGCATACAATAAACTACGAGTATATGAAAAGACAAAAGAATAATAATTGAAAACGTTAACAAAATTTTTTAAATTTAAAATTACTGGTAATTAATCGCATCATGTATTAACACTTCACACACAAAAATTACTTTATCTTAATTACTACCAACAATCGGTCTTTTTATCAGTTGGCTATAGATGTTGCTTAGCTCTTCACAATCAGATCGTCGGTTGATAGCATTCTTGTTATTCTTTATGTGCAGCATCTCCAGCAACATTCTTTTTGAATATTGTTGCTCCGTTTGCAGAACTACGGGATTCTCCAAATCTGGTCTATGTTCTTCTTGTAAACAATGGAGAGCAAGAGCAGTTTTTTGTGCAGCCCCATTGTTGAAATCAGACTTATGTCCAGAGAGACGATTTTTCAATTTCTGTTTCGATGTACCTATATATACTGCTGAGCATGCTGTATCCTTCCCTCCTGAGCAGTTAATCTTATACATGACGACACTTTCAAAATAGTGTTAACTAATTGTTTGTATGTATTGTATTTATTTACTTTTGTGAAATAAAGGCCTGATGATGAGCGTAACCATGCTCGAAACGTCGCAAAATTAATATAGCATAACATCTTATTTTGACCTATAGCCCACTAAAAGTTTTCTTAACATATAACCAATTATTGTTATTTATTAACTCTGTATTGTATAGGAAGCATACGACTGTATCTTATTTGCCTTGCATTGTATTCGTCTTATATTCTATCTCACTCATGTAACACTCATATGAACAATATAATGTATTGCATTGTATATTATTTTTAGTCTGAATCGAATATGCAGCCGCACAGCACGGCCAGCTTAATAAATTTGGTTTTTCATTTAGTTTTTCCCAAGCAAAAAGGTGTCTTGTTTTATTTTAAAGAAACTTGTTTTGTTTTCAGATAATCGGTATTCGTACTCTTTGTATACTTGAATAAAATGCCTCTTTTGTTGTGGTGAACTTTTTGAGCTTGGATAAAAAGATGCTGATTGCCTCTTTTTGAAGAAACCTTGGAGGATATATATTCTTCGACAGACAGGAACTTAGGGTTTGGCGAGATTCCAAGGCTTGAAGATGACTCGATGATTCGCTTAAAAATCTTCTTAGGAGTGTGTGTGATTTGAGAGTTGTGGGATTCGCATTTTTTAAGAATAAGTTTGGAGGTTAGGACGTCTCTGTGAATTTCGATGGGTAAGCAGCCAGCTTCAGCGAATTTTTTATTGGTGAAGTACGGAATTCCCTCATACTTCACCTCATGGTTTCGTGGTAAGGAACATTCAGAATATGTTAAGTTGATGTTGTTGTCTTGCCATAAACTGCGAGCCCGTAGTAAATTTTGGATACTATTAAAATTTTCGTTTTAGAACTGAACTGTTTTTAGAGCATAAGTATTAAATAATGTTAGTCATGTTAGCCATTTTTTTCTTAAGAGCTGGACAGTGTTCCTTAAAATTAAGTTTACAATCGAAAATTATTCCTAAAATACTTAATTGGTTACTATGTATTTGTAAATAGAGGTATTGAATATCAAAGCTAGAACAGTCGTTTTTTTTTCAAATAGGCAAATGTTTAGTTTTTCTTGCAGAGATAATGCCGCCATACATACGTGGTGCACCAGTTACCTAGACCAGTTATAAGCTCGTTAAACAAATTTTCTATTTGATAGGAAGGATTTTGAAAAATGAAACGGACATCAACTGGTCCCAAAATTAGCTTTTATCGACTTTACTAAAGCGTTTGATAGGGTCGATCAGACAACAATTTGGAAGTAGCAACAAAAATCAGAGTATACATAATAACAAGGTGTTTTTTTTTATAATACAATTCTATATACTACTGAAATTACTCAGCCAAGTAGAAGACTTAGCATTATATTTAATTGGACTTGTTAAATTTATTGATTCAAAATAGCTTTTAACAGCCTTTAGTCCACAAAATTTGCGTTTCGTCCCGGCAATCTCACTTGGACTCATCAGTTGGTTAGTGAGCGCCTTACCAATTTTTGTTAAGTCCAGTTCAACTTACATGCATTTTTTGACAAAAAAGCAATGTGAACTATATCCCACAAGATTAAAATTTTAATCATTACAATTGGAAGAATTTGTCCTTGGCCAGACATAGTTAATAAGGAGGTGTTTTTTTATAACACAATTCTTTATACTACTGAAATTACTCAGCCAAGTAGAAGACTTAGCATTATATTTAATTGGACTTGTTGAATTATTGATTCAAAATAGCTTTTGTGGACATTCAAAGCTATTTTGAATCAATAATTCAACAAGTCCAATTAAATATAATGCTAAGGCTTCTACTTGGCTGAGTAATTTCAGTAGTATATAGAATTGTATTATAAAAAATAAACACCTTCTTATTAACTATGTCTGGCCAAGGACAAATTCTTCCAATTTTAATAATTAAAATTTTAATCTTGTTGGATATAGTTCACATTGCTTTTTTGTAAAAAATGCATGTAAGTTGAACTGAACTTAACAAAAATTACGTATTGGTAAGGCGCTCACTAACCAACTGATGAGTCCAAGTGAGATTGCCGCGACGAAACACAAATTTTGGGGACTAAAGGCCGTTAAAAGCTATTTTGAATCTATAGATAATAACTTCATAAAAATTATGAAAAGCATATATGCCAATTCAACATCAAGAATTTCTATTGAAAACAAGATCAGACAGTTCCAGATTAAGATTGGTGTGAGAGAAGGACCCTCTTTTACCAGGATTTTTCTGTTCGGTTCTTGGGGAAATTGTAACGAGCTGTCTGGTGCCATACCGTTCATGCTGACTATCGTTTTCGAACCCTTTAGCTCAGCGTTGGGTGTGGTTCTTAAACCTATAGCCCGTCGCAAAAAATAAGTGTCAGCATTGCATCGTGCTGTTTGTCGATTCGCGAGATATTGCCTGAACCCACTCTACCTGGTTTGCTCCCACGCCAGAGAAACCACTTTGGTTGGCTTCATTCCCCTTCCGAATCACATCCTTCTGATCTCATCCCATCATTAAAAGCCATATTTTTGTTGTATTTGTTTTAAACACTTTATAAATATATATTATTTAGTATTATAATTTTTTTTTTTAAAGAAATATCATGTCTAATAAAAAAATTTCAATTTAAACTTATTTACTTCAAAACAATTAATTTCTTTTGATGGCAACCCTGCCGCTGATAGCAAACAAATCAATTAAAAATGAATTAAAACGTCTTCGATTTATTGATAAATTTGGGTATTCAATACCTGTTTTTCTTTATTCACCTTTTTATTAAAACTACCACTTTAGTCCCCCTTTGCGAAAAACCCCTTTCGATGCACGTGTTACTTCAATATTTGTAGGTATGTATATATATATATATGTTTTATGTTTCAAGTAAAAAAAAATTTAATGAAAGTTGTACACAAAGCTCACCCCTAAATTTCCTGTAGAAGTGGCCACTGCTGCTGGACTACATTAGTGATGGTGTAACCGTTTGTTGTAGGTGCCTTTATTAATTTCCTTTTTCTTGTTATCACTTGCGAACCATATATAGATATATATTTTTTAATACGCGAATGGAAAATTTATTATATTTATACGTTTCGCGTTTTAATGCTCTTTAATTTAATTTTTATCATTCTTACCGACCGAGCAAACCACTTCGAGAAATTAACAAAATTATCTTATAACAATTTACAAATTATCAAGAACTAATTGAACTCATAAAAAAAATTAAGTTAAAAAAATATAAAAAAAATCTATTTAAAATGTTTGGCAATTGGTGGGTCTTGAACCCTGGAACCCTGTGCTAGTCGCTTTCCTTCAGACTCGCTTCTTAATTTCAAGCTAACAAAACGGTCACTTGAATTGGTAGCGGTATTAAAGACTTCCTTTGCTCCTTGTATGGAGTAGGTACACCGTTTTTATATACTGACCTGGTAGTTCGGTAAATTTCCGAATTCAATATGGCCGGAAAAGCGGTGAAATTTAATTTTCTTTACAAAAAAAATCGAAGGCAGTGAAATTATTCAACCGCCTATCGAGCTCCAGCTCATCTTCCATTCATTAAAGAAAAAGAAGTCAGCAGGAGTCGATGGTATATCCAACGTTGTACTACGACATTTGCCTCAAGAAGCAGTTGACATTTATACCACACTATTTAACAACGCGCTGAATAATGCATATTATCCAGTGCGGTGGAAGACAGCTGTGGTGCATCCTCTCCCTAAAAAGGGAAAGGACAGCTCCAATCTGGCGAATCTCCGGTCGATAAGTCTTCTTCTGAGTATCAGCTTGGTATTTGAAAAATTATTAATAGGGCTCTGTTTAAGTGGGCGGAGGATCCACATCATACCGGATAATGAGTTCGGTTTTAAGGCCGGACATGACACAATTCATGCTGCGTCTAAGCTGGTTTCTGATATCCAATGGAACAAAACTAAAAAGCAGTGTACGGGTGCCTGTCTGGTTGATTTGGAGAAAGCCTTCAACACCGTATGGTTAGAAGGTCTCTATCTAAATCTTACCAGACTAGGGATAAGTAAACCTCTGTTGTATATGCTTTATGACATGCTAAAGGTAGAAAGTTTATTGTCAAGAGTGGCAATGTAACTTCTACCGCAGTTTTTAATATTAAAAATGGTCTTCAGCAGGGTGCATTTAACTCGCCGATTCTATTCAACATTTACACCAGCGATCTGATAGGTAGTCTAACTCAGGCAATTGCGTACGCCGACGATCTAATTGCGTAAAGAACAGCTCCAACAGTTGAGGTCATTAAAATTCTTTTGCAGCGTGACTTCGACAAGATTCAGCGATATTGTGATGACTGGAAGTTGAAAATCAACATCCAGAAATCAGAAACTATTCTGTTTAGGACTCCGTTGTCTAGCTCCTAAAGGGATATGAGAAAGAACTGGTGCAAGCTGGTGATCGTAGGGCCACATGGACAACCACTGGTGAGTAAAAGTGTAGTAAAGCACCTTGGCATCTGGTTGGATCAGTACTTGTATTTCGACAGACATATATGTGTTCCTCCGGCCAGGGCTATGGGAGCCTTTGCCCTGACAAAACGATTGTTTTATAGCAGCCGTCTTGACATCAGGGTAAAGGTGATTTGCTATGTATGTCCGGTGTGGTTCAACGTTGCCCCATCTCAGTTGGAAAAGATTCGGGTGTTTGAGAGGCAGTGTCTTAGACGTTGTCTTGGATTACACAGAACACCAGAGTCGGAGTACAAACGATATTATTCCAACCAGGTTCTTTACAACGGTGCCAACATACACAGAATAGATAATTTTATGTTTAAGCTGATTCGGGGTCACATTGCAAGAGCAATGTCCTCAACAAACGGCTTAATTTTTGGGGGGCTTATTACCCCAATAACGAATATTTTGAGAGTGCGCGGTTAAGTGGCTACATCCCTCCCGAGGCATTCCTCTATTTAGACAATCGAGGGCTGATACAGGATAGAATGGCGGTTCCGCTCATCTACCACGTCAGCAGGAAAACTGTAGATAGGCGACTCCTGTATGGACGAGACATCATCGCTCAAGGTGGAGAGGAGCGCCTTCGGTTCAGTAGGACTGTGTCCGATCGGGACCGAAGGGATAGGGCGAAACAAGAGAACCAGTTCTGGTGGCTCTCTAAACAGCATCATGATATTTAAAGTCGATTAAGATGGTATGTCTTGGCCGACTTACATAGACTTAGAGTAATTAGGTATAGGGAACAGTCGGGGTGGCACCAAAAAAAAATATGTGTGTATGCGGAGGCATATGTGCATGTATCTTCGGGTCTGTACATGTATGTGCGTACGTATATGTATGTACGTATGTACATGTATGTGTGGGGTGGATGTAGCTGTGTGTCTGCATGCGTATGCAAAATATAAACAAAAAAATTAAAAAACGACAAAAAAAAATGCTGCTCTGGCTGTTGTTAGTTGCATCTAGTTTTAATTATTTATAGTCTAGCTAGTAGTTTATAAGTACAAAATAAAAATATGATAAGGTGCCGAGTTTTTTGTTAATAAGTTTTCTTGGTTAAATGAAAATATAATAATTAGATTTAATTAAAATAGATTTTAGGTCGAAAGACATTAGTTCTAAGAGTTATAGTTTAGATTGGAGAGCCCGTAAAGGGCCAGTAAATTACTCGTAGTTGTAAGTTATAGATAATTAGACTAGTTTTAAACATTTTTGTCTAGATTTAAGATAGTTATAAGTTAATATTAAATAAAAATGAATAAAAAAAAAAAACATAATTGTCTTTTAAATAAAAATTTCTAACGAAACAGATTTTTATATGCACTATCAATTTGTTAAAAACAAACGGCATAACTTTAGAATAATCTTTACCTGCCACTTTTTTGCGATTTTTAATTATCAACTTCCCCTTATATTGGGATTTCTGGGTATAATGGTCCACTATCATCCTTTCCAAGTATTTGCACTTTTATAAAAAGGGCAATTTATCTTGATATTTAATCGATATATGTAGGTACATATTTGAATGAAATATATAAATTTTGTCTACGCAAATTTAAAATTGTTCTGCGCGTTAAGGATTGCTCCTCCAAAATTATAGCTTAACTATCACTGAGTAAGAAACTTTGTACTTTGCTTTGAAGGTTTGGCATATGCCTTCCTAACCAAAATTGGAAATTGCTGTGGAGAATTCAGCTCTCTAACGTCTCATTCATTCCAACATTATTACATTATATATAACATTCTCAAATCTCATGCCTGTTTAGTCTTCTCCCAAAAATGTTGCATCCCGAAAATCTTCACCAATCTATATCTGAGTAGAACTGTAGTAACGGCATCGGCCATCTACTTTTAAATTGTTTTTCTTTTTTTTTTGTTGATTAATTAATAATTTCAGTGAATAATGAAATTAATTAATAATTAATTAAATTCGGTAACAGGGCTTTGTTTTTCTGGATCTATTAAGATATATCTGGAACAGCAAATGAACCCACGCAGTTCCGTGTTGTGCTTTGTGCAACGAAACGGGTAAACTAAATAAAAGTGCATCGATAAAAATTCCTGGCACAGACAGAGGATTTTATCGAAAGAGTTTAATAAATAAAAAAAGTGAGACAATAAATAAGTGCATAAATGAAATTTAATAACATAAACATTAGGTTCGTTCGTTGAGTTGTCAAAAAAACATGGGTTTTTCGATTCTCAAAAAACACCCGAGGACCATTATGTTGCAGAAAACAAAGTTATGTCATTTAATAATTAAAACTTGAAATATGTTAAATTTAGCATTTAAGTACATTTTGTTTGGCCCTATACCCAATCCACAGCTTCAAAGGTTTCTATTTTCCATGTCTGTGTCTGAAAATTATTTTGAGGATTCATTTATTTCTATTTAAAAAATAACAAATCAAATCAGATCTCATGTGACTTTAACGTTTATTCTTACCTCAACTTACCCCAGCTAAAAACCTAGATCTACTTCTGGGCGAGTTGTGGGCGACCCTAGTTTCAAAAAACACAGTATTTGTTTATCAGGGTGACTTTAGGTTATTCAAAAAACGCTTTAGAGCGACTTCAGGACTCAACGAACAAACCTATTGTGTGCAAAAAAAGAAGACGGGAATATATGTATGTAGCAAATGCTTAAAAAAAATTATTTGCCATCGGGTCGGGGGCGGACGAGACAAATGTATTTATCTCGTAATTCATTAATGCAATAATGCGAGAAGTGAAATTGTTTATTAAATAATTGTTCCGTTTATTCGTCCGTTCACTAATTTTAATTACAACGTCTTACAAACAAAATATAAACAAGAAATTTTCTTGTCGTCGTCGGTGCTTACATAAATGTAAACAAAACAAAAAAAATGTACTTGCGCTTTTAGAGTAGTGGGTGTTTTTTTTCGGTTGTCCTTACAACAAAACACGGGAATGATAAAAATACATTTTCGATTGGCTTCTATTCAGCGTGCGTTATAAATAAAAATAAATAAAAACAAGGTTGTTCGAGCGCATCAACACCATTAAGAGAAAATCCAACGTGGGTCGCGAACCCACTTAACTAGTCGGGCTGAAGAGTGTCAGATAAGTTTAAAATTTACTTTAAACTAATTGGATGGGATACTTTGTGTATATTTTTTTTTATTTTCAGGATGTTATTGCTGCATGTCTTTGGCATGGAAGATTACTAATGGTTTTCCGGCAGGTGTTTCTACATGCAGTTTCAAATGACTTTTAGAACGCGGGATCTTATGAACTTAGGAAGCAGCTTGGCGTTAACTCCTTTCACAAAGTTACTCTGTGCAAAGTTTGTTTGGAATACTTCTTGGCCTACCTGGTAAGTAACTGGTTTTGCACGAGTATTATAAGTATTCTTAGACTTAACGTTTGCCCTGAAAAGATTCTCTGACAAGTTCTTTCTGGCAAGTGTGGTTTTTAGTGCTTTGCGCAAGACCAACATTTCCGAGTCTTCAATAGCATTCAAGTCACGCAGTATTCGATAGGTAGCGCCTGTGATACCATGTTTTGACCGAAAAGAGCATAATACGGTTGACATCCAATTGAATCGTGTATGTCTGAACGCAAGGCGCAAGCGATCTTAGACAATTGGACATCCATTTTGCTGTTGCGAAATTAAGACCCCAAGTTTGCTCAAAAGCCTGCGGAGAATACACAGCTGTGTGAACATGTTTAACGACGTACTCTGCCAGGAAGTTTTTAAATTCAGTGGACACGAATTGCCGTCCGTTGTCGGAATGAATCATTTCAGGGGCCCCGAAAGTGTGAAAAATATCTGATTCTAGAAAACTAATAATTCTAGCAGAGGTTGCTTTAGGCATCGCTTTCAGAAAAGTGAATTTGGTGAAGTGATCTACCATCATAAAAACGTACACATTTCCTCGCTTCATACGCGGATATGGTCCAAGGAACTCCACATACAGTTGCTGAATAGACCTTTGGGAAACAATCTGCTTGGTGATAGGTGGTCGAAGAATAGCGTTAGGGGCCTTAACCATTTGGCATGTTTCACAATCACTCACGAATGCCTTGATGTCTGATACCATTTTTGGCCAATAAAACTTATCTCTAATACGAGCATAGGTTTTTTGTAAAACCGCTATGACAACTAAGCTTCGCATTGTGAGCCAATTCAATGCATTCGTGAGTGAGAGCATCTTGTAACCAAAGACGCCAGAACGAGTCCTCCTCGTTCACATCACCCTTCCTGAAACTAACCCTATTTTATTTATAATTTTCCCGATACAAATAGATCAGGAAGTGCAGATCATTTCGAAACGATGTTCTCTCAGTTGGGAATATTGCTCCAAATCAAATTCAACTGAGTCTAAATCGATCTCACCGCATAACACTGTCGAAGAAATCTCGTCGATCTAAGTTTCTTTCATGGCTACTTTTCCAGAAACCTCTTCCAGGTCCATACGAGATAAGGTATCAGGTACTACGTTGAGGGATTACCTTCGATGCTCAATAGTAAAATTAAAACCTTGGAGTTCCAAACTCCAACGAGCGAGCCTTCCACTTGACTCCTTCATTGACGTCAGCCATTTAAGGCTGGAATGGTCAGTTATGACCTTGAAAGGTAATCCATCAACGTAGGGCCTAAATTTTCGTATACTTGGGACTGCTGCGGGACACTCCTGCTCAGTAACCGTGTAGTTTTTTTGAGGCTTATTAAGTTAAGTTAACTGAAAGAGAACACCACCTACACCTTCCGAAGATGCATCACACTGGATCGTGAATTCCCTAGTAAAATCCGGTTATGACAATACAGGAGCGGAGGAAAGAGCAGCCTTCAACCTGTAAAACCCCTTCACCGCCTCAGGTGCTAGCTCAAAATTCCGTCTCTTTTTCAGGCAGTTAGTAAGGGGCGCAGCTTAATGGGAGTAGTTTTTAATAAACCGTCTATACCATCCGGTTAAACCTAGAAATTTCCTAACCTATCTTATGTTAGTGGGGACTGGAAAATTTACCATTGCCCCGATTTTATCAGTATTTGTTTTCAAAGTAACTAATCTCCCGCATGCAGAACTTGCTCTTATCGAGGTTAATAGTCAGTGCATCCCTAGGTACAACTCCTGAGTCAGGTTGGGAATTAAGTAAAAAGTTAGATGTTTTTTTAAACCGTTATATTGGGTTGGATTTCACAAAAGCCTACGATGTCATGAGACTTGCCGTCCGCAGTTCGTACAACATTTTTGTACGACTTTACCTTTGCTCCAACCCTTTTTACCAATTCCGAACAATTTTTCCCTAACACAGATATGGAAGTACCGCTTTCCAACAACGCATAAACAAATTCATCGTTTAATTGAATCTTGGCAAACAATCTACCGTCCGAATGAGAAGTGATAATTGTTTCGACAATTTGTTTTCGAATATTTTTTCTTTTTTCATACCGACGTCGGCATCTTAGGATACTGCATCTAGCTAAACTACTATTAATGCCGAAAATTTGAGGACGGACTTTATAATAATTTAGTTTCTGTTCGTTTATTGGATGAGACTGAGTGATTTGGGAGCTGAGAGGCTCATCCCTTTCCAAGATTTTATTAGGAACACCCTCACTAACGGTGTTGGGCTTATCGGGTTCTACTGCCGTGAGTGGTCGGGTTTGTTCCGTGAGGAACGAATTTTCCCGCTCTTTTCGTTCCTTCGACCATTTCCCGAATGTTTACCACACTCGATGGTTGTCACTCCTTTCGCCCCACACAGAAAACAGAAGAGATTCCTAACCTTAGAAGGACAATAATGATAGGCATGTCCTTTTTGATCCCAATTCCAGTAAATATAATAGCCGTCGAAATCGTTTTTTGTCCTGAAGAAATGGCCGCGACTTTCTTCCCATCTAAGTCTAGATCTGATGTCTTCTTTGAGCGCAATTTCATTAACAGTTTTCTGAGAAGAAGTTCGTTTCGCCAAGAACCTCTCAGCTTCCCTAGCCTTATTTCGCAATTGCTCCAAGTCCGTAACATCAGCTGAAAGCAAAAATTCCCCTAATTTATCCTTAGCATTATACTGGATAACATGGACAAGTTTCTGACTGTCGAAGGGCTCTTTAAGACGGTCGTTCAGAAAAACGATCGAAGCAAAAAAATTGTCAAAAGATTCTTTGACGCCATGTTTGCGGGTCAGCAACCGCATATAAATATCGATGTCGCATTCCAACCCTCCCAATTCCATTCTCATCGCCAACTTCAAACTCAGCTCATTTTACTGTCTTTTTCTCTTTAAGAAACCCCACTCCACTTCCACTCAGCAAAATGTGGACATTTGCATCTATCTGTTCGTCGGTGTAAGATGACGATGATTGCATCCTATCCACCTTAAAAAGAAAATCAGAAATGTTATCTGTTCCGTCGTACTTTATGTTCCATCTGTCCAATCGAAATTGGCTATACTCAAGTGTACTGAAGGCAGATGGAGAAACGGAACTTCTGGGTCTCGGCATCGGTTGAAAATTTTCGCTGGGCTGACTCAGCCCCTGCGCCAGTTAAATTTTCCCTAGACTGAGTGTTTTGTGAAGGAGCGGCTAAATTTAGTCTTTCCAATTTTTTTATGACGTTAACCATAAAAACATCCATTTGTTGAAAAAGTCTAATTTGGTTATCAACTATGTTTCTCTCAATGCGTGCCGCAAACGCTTCGGTCGGATCCTCTGCCCATCTACAGGATTTAGATCGCGAAGCATCGTTACTAGCGTTCGGCATGGTTGGACTTGAACTTGAAATAATTGAGTATGAACACTCCGAAAAAACCAAAAGACGTATCAAGGTTGAAGCACTTATATCGTCGTGAATTGATACTCGACGCCTACTATTCATGCCTACTCAAGAAAAACCGGTGCTGATCCTCCCCACCCAACTTAGGATAAAAGACAAAACCCTGTCGAAATTTAAGAATGCTTACCAAAGAATAAAAACTAATCAAACAAAATTTCGATCTAGGAAAGAATAGAATTCACAGAAATTTCCAAACCGGATATGATTCGTAAGAATTCGAAACCAAAAAAGCACAAGTCAAGAGCCAAAATCTGTTTTTTTCTGCTCCCTAGAATTGCCGTCCGCAAACTAAAAAACTGAAAACCTATTGTCAAAAACACCACTTGCCAATTGTTCAAAAAGAAATATTTGAAAATGTTAAAAATAAAAAAAGAATGTAATAAAAACCTCAAAAAGGTATAAAAATTAAAAATTTGAAAAAAAAGAAAATATGAAACAATAAATAAAAATTTGAAATCGAAATTTTCAAAAAAAAATTACTGTTTTATTCATAGAATACAAAATGGGTGGGGATTCTGATTTGAGAATGAAGATAACCGAAAATAGAGAAGCCGTTATTCTGAGAGCCAAAATCAATCGAGCAAAAAGCAAACAAAAATGAAATACTCTATGTAAGTTAATTGAAACTACTTTATTAAAATTTGATTTCTTTTTAATTTCCAGGACATCTTAAGACAAAATTTTCATCCTCGAAGTCTCTGGATAAATTTGGAGAATTAATAGGAAGTTTGTCGGAAGGACTTCTGAAAATGCTGCTTGCACCAACGAGTCTCTTCCAAACTTTTACGTTTATATGCGAGTAAAATTGTTTTACCTTTTGACTACCTACTTTGCTGATAGTCCATGACTCGAAACATCTGGCTCATATTTTACTTATTTTAATTTTTATGGTTGCAATTTCCCTGCGGCAACGCGGTACCAAGTGCTTAACACCCAGTCACCGGCACTCGGAAGAAAGCTGCAACCAAAATTCGATTAACAAAATCAAAACTATCTGCAAAAGGAATAATTAAAATGGGAAAAAAATGATGGAAATAAAATTGAATAAAAGTTGAATTAAAAATGTTTTTAAAAAATTGATTTGGCTCAGAAAGTAGTCACACTATCTCTTGATAGTGGACACTGCTGCTGGACTTTTGTAGAGATGGTGCAACCGTTTGTTGTAGGTGCCTTTATTGCTTCCCTTTTTCTTGTTATCACTTGCGGACCATATATATATATGTATTTTAATACGCGAATGGAAAATTTATTATATTTATACGTTTCGCAATTTAATGTTCTTTAATTTAATTTGTATCACTCTTACTGACCGAGCAAACCGCTTCGAGAAATTATTTTTTTATTTTATTTATTTATTTATTTGCATACTTGCATTGTAAGATACATTATCTTATAATCTAATACAAGTTTTAATGTGATTTACCTACAATTATTCTAGGATGGCTTATATTAAATTTAATTAATTAATTGAAGATGGTTAAAAAGAGCCTAATTTTGAGCTTTAATTTTAATTTATATTTTAAAGAAATTTAAAATTTAAGATTGTCATTTTATTTGTATTTTTATTTATCAATTTAATTTTAATTCTGTTTGACTTATTTTTAATTTAATTTATTCATTGATTTGAGTACTAGTTAACTACATTATATATATAAAAATAATAAGTAGAGAAAAAGTTAAATACACAGAAAAAGTTTATATTTGAATACTATTGTTTTTTTTTTTTTTTTTATCCGATGGAAATCTTCAAAAGACACTCGGTAAGAATCGGTACCGAATAGTTTGGGGCTCTTATCGCACTAAAACCACCGGTGAAATCAGGACCAATCTATGAAAGTTTGACAAATGATTTTACTATCTTAATTTATATTTAAATCGCATTGGGGGAAGTTTAAAGTTATTACACTCTCCCATAGCTTTTCGACCATCAGCTCATGAGGTTCTTCTTAATCTCCGAACATTGTCTCGTACATTTAAGACGGTCTCCATTTCGGAGTTGGTATGACTTTGCAGTCGCTGGTTGTGTGATACAGCGTGTTTTTTAACCACTTCTCTAACCATTTCAATTTGAAGGACACGATATAGCTCGCTATTTCTTATATACCAAGGGGCATTTATTATTCCACGAAGGACCTTGCTTTGGAATTTTTGGATGGGTTCAGCAACTTATGTTACACATGCTTCTTTTCTTTGTACAGCCCCATAGTTGGATGCCATATGCCCAAACGGGTTTCAGTACTTGCTTATATATCATTAGTTTGTTCTGGATAGATAGGTCAGAGTTCTTTCCTAGTAACCAGTACATTTTTCCGTACTTCAAGTTTAGTTCTTTTCGTTTCTTTTTGATGTGCTCTTTCCATTTAAGCTTTGCATCCAAAGTCACTCCAAGGTATTTGGCGGTATTGGAGTAAGGTACTACTGTATTATTTATAAATATTGGAACATTGTTTATGTTTTTGTTAGTAAAGTGTATATGCGTCGATTTTGTTTCGTTTAATTTGATACGCCATTTCTGCGTCCAATCACTAACTTTATCGACATCATTTTGCAATTTTAGTGTAGCCTTCGTAACGGATTTATCGGGCACCAATATTGCCGTATCGTCAGCAAAGGTGGCCATGATAGCGTTGAAGTCAACTGGAATATCCCTTGTATATAACAGATACAGGGTTGGCCCCAGGACACTTGCTTGTGGTACACCGGCTTCAATTTTCTTTAG
Organism: Philhelius pedissequus; assembly: GCA_910595825.1. NCBI lineage: Eukaryota > Metazoa > Arthropoda > Insecta > Diptera > Syrphidae > Philhelius > Philhelius pedissequus. Next base: position 108,884,330 of record OU343160.1, read on the forward strand.
TTCCGAGTAATTTTGGTCGTACCGTACTCTTAAGAGTCGGTTCGTAACGTAGGATTTCAGTATTTCGTAGTACTGTCTGGGAAGGTCCCTATGCAGTTTGTACTTAAGTCCCAAGTGCCAAACCTTGTCAAAGGCTTAAGCAACATCTAAGAATACAGCCGAGGATACTTGTTTTTCTTCAAGTGCCTTTTCCACGACATCCATAATTCGATGCACTTGGTCTATCGTGGAATGTTTATTTCTAAATCCAAACTGATGGCTCGGAATTAGTCTTCTTCTTCTATTATTTTGTTAAGCCTTTTCAGCAGCAGTTTTTCAAAAACTTTTGCCATGATTGGTATAAGCGATATTGGTCTGTAAGATGTTACTTCTGTTGGTGGCTTACCTTGTTTAGGTATAACAATGACTTCTGCAATTTTTCAATGATATGGAACATATCTTAGTTTAACGCATGCGTTAATTATAAATTGGAGTTTCCTGAAGGCTATTGATGGCATTTCTTTCAAAACCTCAGCAGTTATTAGATCGTATCCTGGTGATTTTCTGTTAGACAACTTATGTTGACACATGCTTCTTACTTCTTTGAGTGTGACACAAGATATTTCAAATTAGTCGTTTCTATCAACAAACTGTAAGGGATCTGTAGCTGTTTGCTGGGAATGGCTTAAAAACATTCGCGAGATGTTCAGCGAAGAGATCAGCCTTTTGTTTCGGGTTTGCAATCCATTTACCATCTTCAGATTTTACTGGCGGGTTTTGTGTCTGGGGTCTTTTTAGGCGCTTAGCTGCTTTCCATAAGGAGTCGTCAGATTTTTCAGGAATCTACTAAGTGAATCATTTTTGCCTTATCACCAGGGAATCTCGTAGTTTGCCACTTTCTTCGAGCTCTTCTTTTTTTCAATATTAGCTCCTTTATTTCGACAGGATATTTTATTCCTTTTTCTTTCGCGTTTGAAATAGCTGGAGTACTTTCTTCTGCAACCTGTTGCACATCAGCAATAAATTGTTCTACTTCATGATCAATTTGTTCAATTGTTTGCATTTGTACTATTGTTTTGAATAAAATTTAATTTTTACATACATCTCACTTAGTAAAATCCAAAGTGCGTAATGATTGGCAGCTTTGAAAGCTATGCGCTTTGAAAGTAGATTCGAAGATCTCTGTGAAACTTTGCTTCGGCATTTGTTCTTTTTAATATACTTGGAAGGAAAATCCACAAGCGAGTAGCATTGACGAAAAATTGTTGTTCCGTGGTCCGACAAGAAAACCGAGGGTGCATAATAATGAGAGATCTGTTTGAGGAGCTGAATCGTATCCTATTTAATAAACTACAAGGTTGTTTTGTTTGAATAATATTGTAGAGTAAGAAAAGTGTTCTGTACTGAAGAAGATGATCAAGTGAAATATTAAAAATTTGCAGCGAAAACCCAGATATACGATCAAAACGACGTAGACTAAATATGTAGCGAGCTGTATTATTGAAAGCGACATTCAATTTTCTCCTACTACCAGCGTCACAGTTGCAGAAGACTTGGGAACCGTATGTTAAAGTAGGAACTACTACTGTTTAGGCTAGCATCATCCGAATATTGAAGGGCGTCTAATGTTGCGATGACCATATAAGCACTACATAGGCCTTACCCACAGCCGCGTTTATATGACCGTCCCAAGTTAGCGTCCTATAAAATACCTAGGTTTCTTGTACCAAAATCTGTTCAATTTATATTTTCAGTACAGGGAAGATAGGATATTTGCCTTTCACCCTTACTATTATTGATTTCAATAAGCTATCTCTATTTCTATAAAGCTTTTCCATTTTCCATGGTTGCCGTAGTGAGCATTATAAATTGGCATATTTCTCACAAATGTCGGTAGGGTTACCCATTGTTAATGTAAATTTAATGAACCAAAATTAAACTAAATCCAAATAAAAATATATATACCTTTCTCTACACCACCAAGAAGTAAGATATTAAGCGTTTTTTAAGAGTTCCCCAGAAGGCCTAATCTATTTTAAAGTGAAAATAAATCCCAGAAAAAAACCTAAAAATAAGGTATAATAAAGAAATTGTGTCCTTCGGAGAACTTGAAGCCATTTTGTAAATGTAAATAAACACAGCACAGAAATAATATCTCCTCAAATTGCACTGCACTATTTTAAATATTATATTTATATACACGAACACTTCTTCATTTTATTTCTATTTTCATGAACAAAAAAATTATTTGGTAATTTAAAGTTGCAATTAATTGATGAACCGAACTCCATCAAAAACTTGCTCAAATAGTAATTTTGTTCTTAAAAAAAATACCCAACAAATAATATATATGTTGCTGCATTTTGCAGTTTTACAAAACAAAAAACAAAAGATGTTAGCAGAAAAGTACGCATCGACAACACCTTTCTCCTTAAACTGAAAATATATGCTCTCAAAAGTTCTAAGAAATCTTCGATTCTTATTAGGATTTCCATCAACGGACCAATGGTAACTCTTAATCAATGTGTTTATTTTTTTAATAAACACTATAACAAGCGAGAGTCAAATTGGCGATCAGTCTCCTCTCCTCTCAGCCGGGGAGCAGACAGATCATGCGGGATGTACGTGAGTTTATGGAATATTTTAGTGGCAATTTCTTAAGTTGTGTGCCATGCAAACACCAGCCGACACCAGTGTGTTTGAAAAAGCTCTCCCATAAGGCCTGTACTGAAAATATAAATTGAACAGAGTATAGATGTATATGCGATTGGTGTACCATTTAAAAAGATGTTTGGGGAATAATCTAAATTCAGAACTTGCTTACTAATAACGATGCATTTGGACATAAGTGGATTAAGGAAAAGTCCATTATCATGTGACCAACTGAGAATTTCGGCAAGATCGTTATTAATTGTATTTGCACAGCCTTCAATTAGTCCAAGGGGACAGCTTTTAAACAACTGGACGTCATCAGCATACATTTGAATAGAACATCCCGAGATCTTTGCTGGAAGTTCGTTGATGTACAACGAGACGAGAATGGGACCCTAGATGGAACCCTGGAAAACTCCTCTATCTGTGGGAAGAAAGCTTGAAATGTTATTATTTGCAGAGACCGCTTGCACTCTATACGTATTAATTAAATGAACCGCAAATGAAGATAAACCATACCTGCAAGAGCTTATGACATAGGTTATGATGATCCACTGTGTCGAAGGCTTTTGAGAAATCAAGCAGTACTAAAAATGTTACAAAGTCATCGTCTTAAGCCAATCTAATATCTTCAACTATGTTTATAATAGCTGTCGTGCAACTATGCTGCTCACGGAAACCAAACTGCTTAGGGCACATGCACCCTTACGTAAGAATTGAGTTGTTTTTGTAGAACTCTCTCAAACACTTTGGACAATTAAGGTAGAATGGAAATAGGCCGGTAATCATTCGTAGTTTGCTTGTTCCAAACATTTGGAAAAATACCAGTCATTATTATTGTATTAAATAAGTGCGTTAGGTAAGGCAGAATATACGGTGAAATAGCCTTGACAAAAACTGGGTGTATACTATCAATGCCAACAGCGTTCGATTTAATACTAAGAAGACTTTCAACAATTTCAGTGGTTTCCACATAAATAAATTCAAATGTTATATCTGAGTGAAAAACATTAATAGGTTCATGAATTTCAGATGAATATCGAGAAAGATGTGGAAAAGGAAGCGAAACAAATTTGTTACTTAATACATCTACATCAATATTATCTTTACATTCCATGTTTTGTTTACCTATCCCTAAATCCTTTAGATTTTTCGATAGTTGACGTTTATTTGATGTTGTTCCTAGCTTTCTACTATACATTTAAATTTTAGCAGATTTTATTTTACTAACGGCTTGGTTACAAAGTGTACGATACTTTTGAAAGTAAACATCTAATCTGTATCTTTTCCACACTCTTGATTCCACGGCTTGATCCCACTGAAATAAAAGCCTTCGAATTTCATTCGAAAACCAGGGACGCTGCCCACAATGTAAAGTTCTTGTTCTTATTGAAATGCTGCTGTTAAACAGATTTAAAATATTAGAACTCAGAAACTCCACTTGATCATTGGGAAAAGCGAAATAGCAAACTCCATCCCATTCAATACTCTGTATATTTTGTCCCAAACGCGAATAATCTACTCTGCCAATATCTCCATACTCAAATGTGGTTGCAAAGCTATTTATGCTAAAGTCGAATGCTAAGTAAATTAGATCGTGTTTTGAAAAAGCTGATGCGGACAACTGGTCATAATGTAGAACATCACTCAGATCACTAACAAAGAAAACGTCTAAAAGTGTTTGCGATCTACCTACAAAATGCGTGGCAATGGTCGTGTTAACTGGAAACAAATTGAATGTCCTCATTTCATCGATTAAAATGCTTTCTGCAAGAAGGTTGCTATTGAAGTCACCATAAATAAGCACTTTAGAAGTGCGCAAAGAATTATTTTCCAAAAGCGTAAGCAATGGGGTTAAAGCAACATTGTTATTAGGTCTATACAAAACGTCTATTGCTTAGGAACTATTTTCTACCTTAATGTCTATACGAACATATTCCATTACCGACCCTACTTCGGACCCGCAGTTAAATTTACATTTAGAGTACTGCGTACATAAATCGCCACTCCCCACCTCTTTTCCCACATCTATCAGCGCGATATAACTTATAATTTCCCAGGCTATACATTTCGTCACCTGAGTTCTATCTTGTTCAATAGACCATTTTTGACGAAATTGAGTTAGAAATGCAGTTTTTATAACTCGAGGGTCCTCTTTCAATTGGCGCAAACCATTTTGTTCAATAAACCACTTTCCTTGCCATTCCGTATATCTTTTAAATCATACCTTCTTATTTCTTTCTTGTTCGATATCCACATTTATAGATTTCTTGTTCAATATCCTTATATACTTCATTTATTTCTATTTTGTTCAATGTTAAAATTATTTTGGTTATAATTTGTACTTTATTGAACAAAAAGATATGAATTTGGTTTTGTAAGAACAAATTCTATTTTGTTCAACTTCATACGATATCGGCATAACGCGTTTTTCTTTTTTATCTCCGTGCAGATCACTAAACAGAGCCTTCGTTAACCTAGCTAGCTCTGAATTGAGCTCTCCGATTTAATTTTAAAATAAACTTAAGCGCAGAACTGTCATAAATTATTAAAACTGGTTGTTTTTTTATTAAAACTTATTTACCAGTAGTTCCAAGGCTTTTGTTTTCTTTGGTTTACATCGTGATTATTGGCAAAATTATGAGTAAATTTGGCCGCTCTCCGCACTTTTCTCAGTTTGATCGGACATTTTATTCTGGGCCTATAATGGAGCATGCTACGTATCTGAGCTAAAAAAAGAAACGCACACTTTTTTTGTGACAGCCGAGTTCTTTACTCGGAGCTAAAAAAGAAAAAACGCCTATTGTTGCACTTGATTTGAGTATATGCTCATTCAGTGTTTTGATCTATCATCGAGTAAGCACGTCAGTGAAAGTGCAGCGCGTTGTTATAAAAGATGAACTCTGAAAACGTTCCTACCAAAAAAATAATTTGTTTTTCCAAACTTTCGGATGAGGAGCGTCTACAAATATTCAATGCTTTTTGTGTATTAAAAGCAGAGCTGCAAAGCCTTAAGTCACTTTCTAGCTTAAGCTTAACTTTAATTCACAAGATAGTTAGTGACATAGAAATTAAGAATGATTTAATGGAGCCGATTTTTCAATTTCCAGATAAACACGCAGTTAGTTGCCAGAGGAATAAACTTACTTCACTGTTAAACAACCGGATAACAACATCGAATTTTCAATCAAGAAAAAACAATATATAGAATTATTTAATTTGAATGTCACTTTTATTTCGATTATTAATTTTTGCTTAACGTTTATTTCAAAACAATAAGTTTTCAAAATGTTTTTGACATCGAAAATAGATGTTCATTTTATTCCTCAGAATACATTTTTATTCCGTTCCAAAATGAGTAGATAACTTTATTGCTAGGATTAAGCTATATCTGACTGTTGAAAAACTGATTTTTGCTCTATCTGTAGAATATATACTAACTGACTGAGTTAGTGACTTTGGAATTAAAAAAAATTAAGTCATTAGCTGGGTGGTGGCTTATCAATTAAAAATATTTAAATCATAAGTTAGTTAGTGACTTATGAATTACAAAAATTTAAATCATAAGCTACTGAGTGACTTATGAGTTAAATAAATTTAATTCACAACCCACTTAGCCGCGTTTGCTGATACACAACTTAAGCATTTAAGTTCTACTTAAGAATTTATGTGACATTTTACGCAGAGGAAAAAGTAGCCCTTAAGCTTTTAAGTTGAACATAAATATTTATGATTCATATCAGCAAACGGGCCTTAATGCGCACTGTTCACTAGTCACTGAACAAATTGATCAGAGAATGATTTATGTATATTAGTTAAAATAGTTTTTTCTATGATTTTCATAAAAGCTCCAAAAGAGAGGATGATACCCCATCATTTGCCCAACACAAATATTTTATCGATATTGCTTTTCTTGAATTGACTTATAGGGACTGCATAAACGGCAACTCACAGAAAATTCTCCAAAAGCTAGAAAACTACTTTCGTTAATAAAGCACGATAATTATTTGTGCTTAGGATATCTGCAGCAAGATCCCACCCCACCGACGAGCTAATGCATGTGAGATCGCAAGCGTGCCTACAGCTGCAGTTGGATATAGGTCAATTACAATCTTCGATTTCCACCAGACCCACCTACCTAAGTTAACCAATCACACATTGGCGCCCAACGAATAAGGCTTCATTATTACTTTTGCAATAATACCTTAAGAAAAAGCTAATTAAAATTTCTCTCCATCAAATTTCAGCTTTGTATTTTACAAAAGTAATTGTTTTGCCTTATATTTCAATTTAAATTACCAGTGAGTCCGCTATAATAAATTTCTATAAATTAAATAGCGTTGTCACTGGCTATGTTGTATTTGTTTATCAAGGATTCCGATAGCAATTAATTAGTTTCGGGATAAAAGTTATCGATGCACTTGATAAACAATCAACATTAAATTTCGAGAAACGTTACCTAAGAGTCCACAACAAATGTTTCCTAGAACCTAATTCTCGTGTAAAACCGATTATTAACTATATCTCCGAGTCCTCTTCTATGCAAAATGGTAAATGAGTTAAAAGTCCAGAAAAAGTCCAGAGAAAAACACTGATCATTTCTTAATAGCAAAACCGAAAAAAAAACAAAAAAAAACCCTTAAATTAACTTGACTTCTTCGGTTTAAATCATTAATTTTAAAAGAGAAAATGAATAATAATAACTCACTTAACGGAGCTATTCCGAAAAATCCGCGAAATACAATTACGAAGAGAGGTCCCAAAACACGCTCTTAGAATAACAGCCTCGGTGATTCACAAGTTAACATAGCTAATAGAAGCTTTGGATCTAATCTCATCCCTGTTCAGCGTTCCCCTTTATCGTCTTCAGACCAAAACTTGTCTCTTAATGTAAACGACTTTCGTCCTCTTGTAAATAGTAATTTAAACAATTTCAATAGAAAAATGCTCATTCCAGCTAATATCGGAGTTCATTGTGCTGATGCCTCAGCACCAACAACAACGAAACACACTGTGACAGCTAGTAGCAACATCCCATCAGTTTCTTGCATTCCCGTTGCTTAATGTTGACAGCCTAGAAAATGTTGCGAGTGGTTTATGTATACAAGCTAATACAAGCAGTGTGCAAGCAGCTGATCACAATGTTGCCAACGGCATATACCATGACCTACCACATCCACCACGGTTACAAGTAGTAAATAATTTTTTTTTTTTTTATTCATTTTTATTTCATCTTAACTTATAACTATCTTAAAGCTAGACAAAAATGTTTAAAACTAGCTTTATTATCAATAACTTACAACTAATTTACTGGCCACTTACGGACGCTCTAAACTAAACTATATCTCTTAATACTAATGTCTTTCGACCTTAAATCTATTTTAATTAATTCTACTTATTTTATTTTATTTTATTTTTGTTTTACCAAGAAAACTTTTTTTTTTAAAAACTTGGTCTCGTATCATTTTTCATTTTTTACTTATAAACTACCTAAATCTAGACTAAAAATAATTAAAACTAGATACAATTAACTTATGTACTAACTAAAACTAACTTAAACTACTTAAGATACCTAAAAATACCCAAAACCACTTAAAACTACTTAAAAACTAGAACAGCCACAGCAGGATTTTTTTCGTTTTTTAAATTTTTTTTTGTGTATTTTGTATACACATGCAGACACACGATCGGACAAAGTCCTACTGAACCGAAGGCGGTCTTCTCCACCTTGAGCGATGACGTCTCGACCATGCAGGAGTCGCCTATCTACAGTTTTCCGGCTGACGTGGTAGATGAGCGGAACCGCCATTCCATCCTGTATCAGCCCTCGACTGTCTAAAAAGAGGAATGCCTCGGGAGGGATGTAGCCACTTAACCGCGCACTCTCAAAATATTCATTATTGGGGTAGTAAGCCCCAAAAATTAAGCTGTTGGTTGAGGACATCGCTCTTGCAGTGTGACCCCGAATCAGCTTAAACAAAAAATTATCTATTCTGTTTATGTTGGCTCCGTTGTATAGAACCTGGTTGGAATAATATCTTGTGTACTCCGACTCTGGTGTTCTGTGCATTCCAAGGCAACGTTGCCTCTCAAACACCCGAATCTTTTCCATTTGAGATGGGGCAACGTTGAACCACACCGGGCATCCGTAGGCAATCATCGGCCTGATGAGGGCCATGTAGCAAATCACCTTCACCCTGCTGTCAAGACGGCTGCTATAAAACAGTCGTTTTGTCAAGGCAAAGGCTCCCCTAGCCCTGGCCAAAGCAGCACCTATATGTCTGTCGAAATACAGGTACTGATCCAACCAGATGCCAAGGTACTTTACTACACTTTTACTCGCCAGTGGATGTCCATGTGGCCCTACGATCACCAGCTTGCGCCAGTTCTTTCTCGTATCCCATGAGGCGCTAGACAACGGAGTCCTAAACAAAATAGTTTCTGATTTCTGGAAGTTGATTTTCAACTTCCAGTCATCACAATATCGCTGAATCTTGTCGAAGTCACTCTGCAAGAGATTTTTGATGACCTCAACTGTTTGAGCTGTTCTGTACGCAATTAGATCGTCGGCGTACGCAATTGCCTGAGTTAGACTACCTATCAAATCGCTGGTGTAAATGCTGAATAGAATCGGTTAGTTAACCGCTCCCTGCTGAAAACCATTTTTAATATTAAAAATTGCGGTAGAAGTTACATTGCCACTCTTGACAACAAACTTCCTACCATTTAGCATGTCATAAAGCATATACAATAGATGTTTACTTATACCTAGTCTGGTTAGCTTTAGATAGAGACCTTCTAAACATACGGTGTCGAAGGCCTTCTCCAAATCAACAAGACAGGCACCCGTACACTGCTTTTTAGTTTTGTTCCATTGGATATCAGAAACTAGTTTAGACGCGGCATGAATTGTGTCATGTCCCGGCTTAAAACCGAACTGATTATCCGGGATGATATTTTTGTCCTCCGCCCATTTGAACAGGGCTCTATTAATAACCTTTTCAAATACTTTGTTGATACTTGGAAGAAGACTTATCGACCGGAGATTCGCCGGATTGGAGTTGTCCTTTCCATTTTTTGGGAGAGGGTGCACCACAGCTGTCTTCCACCGCACTGGATAATATGCATTATTCAGCGCGTTGTTAAACAGTGTAGTATAAATGTCAACTGCTTCTTGATGCAAATGTCGTAGTACAACGTTGGATATACCATCGACTCCTGCTGACTTCTTTTTCTTTAATGAATCGAAGATGAGCTGGAGCTCATTCTTCGAAATTAACAGGGGACTGGGCCCATTTCCGTCGGTGATTATGGCGTTTGCCAAATCTTCATCATTAAACCCGGTAAAACCAAGGTTCTCAGATCGCCATTCGGTTATATCGTTCCGGAGCCATAATTGATGAAGCAGAGCTCTGTTCTCCAGGTCATGATTCGGGCGAATGCTAGCATTCACCTTGTACACTTGCTGGAAAGCAGCCCCCACAGCCTCCACTCTCTCCTGCGGATCTTCGATTATAAAGAGGTCATCGTCCAATACGGCATCCTCTGGGTATATGCCTGCTGTCAGAAGTACGTTTCTGTTCTCTGTCGTCCTCTGGAGCTTAAGACACGGAAGATCGTTTTGATCCTTTCTTCTAAAAATTTTATTAATTTTTGGGAACATACTTGGGTCGCTGGAGTTAACGGCACGAATTTTATTGTCCCAGAACAAATTAATAGCCAATCTATAATTTTCTTTGATCAATTGGTTGATGTTTTTGATGGACGACTTCAGTGTCCTAATCTCCAGGTCTCGTGTATCAGTAAACCGCCTGTACAAGCGTCTTAGTCTTGTCAGTAGTCCACTTTTTTGTCTGTGAAGTGCGTCAATTGTCGCGTTACGGTACATGTCAGTTGCGTTACGTTCTTTGTATTTCGGTATTGTTCTGTTAATTGTTCGTAGAATCGTTTCGTCAATTTGTTCTAAGTATCTGTCGATTTCAGTATTTGTTAGGTTTCTGTCATTTGGTGGGGAGATACCATTTGAACGTAATTCACTCAATAAGGCATTGGAGAAACGTGGCTAGCGCACCTTACTGTAATTCTAAGTATGCACAGACACATACTCCTCCAACTCCATAAGCTGGTTCGGAAGTTGTATTACGGCGGCGAGTCCGCAGTGGTCACTGTCGTACTCGATCGTTCGTAAACAATTTCTTGGCCGTTGACCCACAGCGTCAGTAATTGTTAGTCTTGCGTCTTTAAGCAATAGATCCAGATAGGCACCGCTTCTTGGGAACGATGGCCTGTCTGTGGCTAGAAGATCGATGCGATACTCAAGGTTGTATCGACCCATCCAATTAAATAGATGGTTTCCTCGAGGATTTTGTATTTGATTTCCACAATCTGTGTGCTTGGCGTTTAAATCACCCGCCAATATATAGTAATTCTCTTCCGAGCTCAATCTTAAGCATTCAAAAAGCTTTTCAAGCTCTATTATAAACTGGGTGGGCTGAGGTCTTTCCGGTGCATAGGCAGCGATCACATACATTCGCTTCCCCTGTTGGAGATGAATGCATATGATGCATGCCTCTAACGTCCGAAATTTTCGCACATCACTATTATATATTACCTTATGACTAATGCCTTTACGTATAAAGATTGCGACGCCTCCTCCTTGAGTGGAGTTGGGTCGGTCTCTTCTTACGATATTGTAATTGTTGTTAGTCAATTTATGTTTCTGGTTAAGCTTAGTTTCGCTAGCCATAAACACATCTGGACTTATGTCTTTAAGCAATTGGAATAAATTCGCTCTACATTCGGTCCTAATCAGTGAATTTACATTCACAGCTAGGATCTTAAAAGGCCTCTCCGGCAGCGCGCCCTTAACATCTAAATTGCGTTAAGCTCGGTAAAAAAGAGTAGAGATAATCCACCCTAGTCGCCTGCTCCCTGATCTGATTTTGGAGGCCAGTCAACTGGCCCTGAATGACCAGCAGAAAGCCCATAATATCCGCCTGTGCCGCCGGCTCCTTAGGCACGGGGGCCTGTTGGGCGACCTTTGGTGTAGGCTGTACCGTGCTTCCCCTTCCTGACGCCATTTGGGCGTAAGAAATTTGGGGGTTGACGGGCGTTGTTGTAGGAGGGCGCACTGTTGAACGCTTTTCTACCACTGTTTGCTTTGCTGCTTTATTGTTTTTTATAAGCTGAAACGTCGGGCATCCCCGATAATTAGCGGGGTGTCCGCCGCCTCGGCAGAGTACACATTTAAGCTGGGTCCTATCTTCGACCCGTTCCCTTCCTAACTTGCATTCATCTGCATTGTGGTTCTCTCCGCACTTAACGCAGCATGACTGCATTTCGCAGTTTGCTGCGGCGTGGCCGAAGCTTTGGCAGCGCATGCATTGAAGCATGTCGCCGCGCCTTTTTAATTTGTCCCAAGTTACAACCTGGTAGTTGAGGACGGAGATACTCCTCAAACTATCCAGGTTGCTTCTGGGTGAGAGTTGAACGAGGAAGAAGGGAAGACTCCGCTTCTCCCGCCTAGCTCTAACTGTAGCGAACGGCTTGACCCCGATAGATCGTCATTCGCTTTTTGGCGGGGTTCACTTAAGAGCACCTGTGGTTCCGTGCAGGAAGCTATGTCCTTCAAAAGGACCGTTTGAAATTTTTTGTTCTTAGGGGTGAAACTAAAGAATTCAGTAGTGGTTTCTTTTAGCAACGCTTTAATTTTTTTGTGCTGTTCCAGTGTGAAGCAATGGATAGCATGCCTATCGTTATTTAATCTTTTTATAGTAAAATTTTTACCTTGGCCAACTTACATAGATTTATGGTATCCTGTAACTCCATTTTATAAGTATTTATGGGTGGCACCTTTTCTTTTTTCGTAATCGGCGGCTGTGGCTGCTGCTGCTGAGACTGAGTTTTCTGCTGCTGTTGATTCTGCTGCTTTTAAATCTGCTGCTGCTATTTTTGTTGCGGTTGTTTTTGGGCTTGTGTCTGCTGCTGTTGCTGTTGTTTTTGCCGTTGTTGTTTTGGCTGCTGCTGTGGCTGTTGTTTTTGTAATTGCTCGTTTTGCAGTTGTTGTTTTTGTTCCTCGATTTCTTTCAGTTGTTTCGCTCTGCGCGCTTCTAGCTTGGCCTTAAGTTGGCTGTTCAAACTTTGGATTTCTGCCTCCATTGTTTCAATTTGAGCGACCATTCTTTGTTCCTCGTGCTCAGATGACGCCTCTGATGTGGAGAGGTTCACGAAGGCAGTACTATCGCCCGTCGTGAAGTGCCCTTCTCCTTCCTCAGACATATATTCAATACCCTCTTCGGGTGAAGTGTCTAGCTGGGTTTGTCATGCTGCCTCTGACGTCTCGTCTATATCGGACGTATTCACCCCAGCTGGCAGCCTTGCTGAGGTGGCCGTGGATCTCCTCTTCACCATATTTGGTGCGCACTTGATCCTCTTTCTGCGCTTCTGGTTAGCATCGGATGATGTTGCCGTTGTTGTTATTGCTGTTGATGTTGTTGCTGCAGAATCACTGCTTGTAATTGGAACATCTTTCGATGTTCCCTCAACTGATGCCATCGCTGGCCTCATTGGCCCTAGGACACCTTTCGATGCCCCGGTGCTTAAGCTCCTCCTCCTTTGCTCGTTTTCCCAACCAATAAAGTTTTCCACTTCACGGTTGTGAAAAAAGCTTGCAAAGTTCTGATGCCCGGCTGGGAATCGAACTGGCGACCCTCGGATTCCCGGTCGGCCACTCTGCCTTTGTGCTGCTGCACCACTTAAGAAATCTTGATTTAATGTTATACTTAAACGCACACACGAAATTTAATTTGGAAAAAACTGGGAAGCCGAAAACGTGTTAACACCTCCACAGTACGAGATCGACTGAAGTAGTAAATAATAATTCAGTTCGAATGCAAAGACTTGACGAGCATATTGAAGATCTTATCACTAAGACATTAGAGTTGAAGCTTCCAGGTCTTATTCAGAATAGCATTAAAAAGATTTTGCCTAATTTAAATAATGATCAAAATGCAAGCGATTCTCAGCCCAAACAAAACGATGAAATCTATAAATTAGGATTTGAGGAAAGTAATTATAAGCAAGCAGTTAATCAAAATAATTTTAGTAATTTGCCTTCAAACCATAATTTAAGCTATAATTTAAATCAAAATATAGATGATCATCTGTATGGAGGAGCCTATTCCTATTTTGGTACAGATGTGAATAGGGACCATAATAGAAATTGGTTTAGTTTAGTTTAGTTTAGTTTATTCAATTTATCGATATGCTATGCACGTTAAGATATAATATCTTATTAAAAAGTGATAGCTTTAATAATGTATACATGAATAAGAATAAAAGCTAACTAGTAAGATCAAAGTAATATAATTACATTAGTACAATAATTAAAATGAAGTTAAAATGAAAGCTGAGTAGTTTACAAATAAATGAAGCTATAAAATTAAAAATAACTGCAAATTTTAAATTATTAATGTATTAAAGTATTAAAGGTAAAACCACAAATTTAAAGCAAAGAAAAGTAGTGACTTAGTTTACTCTGAAATATTTTAGCATTACTAAGACCTCTAATATCACTTGGCAAAGAGTTCCATATGCGAATGGCGTTGACAAAGAACTGCCGCTCGGAAGTTAGGCATGTATGGCGTGGGATGTTAAGTGTGTTTGATCTGTTTGAAGTAGGAAATTGTAATCTGTAATATAGGTTATGTGGTTGATGCATCTGTTTAATAGTGAAGAGAAGAAGAAGTGTTCGATATTGAAGAAAATACTTAAACTGCATATTGAATAGAGCAGGAGCAAATTCGGAGATATGGTCATATCTTTTAAGGCCGTAGATGTATCTTATTGTATTGTTGAAAGCAACCGTAAGCTTTCGTCTACTCTCAGCATCACAGTTACAGTAAATTTCACAACCATATGTAAGGAGTGGAATAATCAAGGTTTTAGCTAACATCTTACGAGTTTCTATCGGAGTTAAGTATTGGGAATCATGAAGAACCCTAAGAGCACCGTACACTTTACCAACAGTTGAATTTATGTGGTTTTGCCATGTTAAAGATCTGTTGAAAGTGATACCAAGATTTTTAGCCGTTTCTACATAGTCAATAGCAATATTATTAAGCATTAGGCGGGGGAAATAAGAAAGATCAATAGGCTTTTTAGAGATAACTAAGCATTTAGTTTTCGATGGGTTTAAAAAGAGGCCATTTTTCTGGGACCAAATATGGATACTTAAAAGATCCTGGTTAATATTATGAACACAATTTTCAATAAGACCTAGTGGACTACTCAAATAAAGTTGCACGTCATCAGCATACATTTGTACAAGTGAAAATGTCAATATCGATGGCAATTCATTTATATAAAGTGAGAAGAGAATGGGGCCTAAGATCGATCCTTGAGGAACACCTTTCAAGACCGGCAGGAAAGAAGACAACGTATTGGAGTGACTTACAGCCTGTTTTCTATCACTTAGATATGAATGAAGCAAATAAGCAGCAGCACATGAAAAATTAAATTGATGAATAAGCTTACGAATGAGAATCGAGTGGTCAATTGTATTAAAAGCTTTCGAAAAATCCAAAAGGACCAAAAAACTTACATTATCGTCATCAACAGCTTGCCTAATGTCTTCAGTCACATTAAATAGCGCTGTCAAACAGTTATGCTTTGGACGAAAACCAGACTGAAAAGGTGTCAGGAAATTGACTCTACTAAGATATGTATTTATTTGTCTTTGCATAATCCTTTCCAAGACCGGAAGTATTGATATTGGGCGAAAGTCCTTGCAATTAGATGATTTTGGGACGGGGATTATCTTCGCTTGCTTCCAAGTCATAGGGAAGATGCCGGTTTTTATCACTGTATTAAACAAATATGTAATATAATTCAAAAGCATTGGTAGTAAAGCTCGAATAAAAACAGGGTGAATACCATCAATTCCAACAGCATTTGATTTAACCAACATAAAGCTTTCAACAACTTCAGTAGAATCAATTACAGAGAACTTAAAAGCAGATTAAGAGGTAGGAGAATTACACTCGTTAAATACCTCATAAGAATCTAGTGAAGATGTAGAGGGCAACGTTAAAAATTGTTTATTTAGCTCATTAATGTCAATGTTATGACAGTTAGAACTTTTTTGCTTACCAATACCAAAATTGCGTAGATTGCTCCACAATTTTCGACCAGTAATAGATAAATTAAGGCGATTTTTGAAAAAAAATTGATTTTTCAGTGCGTATCTTGCAAACAACTTGGTCTGTAAACTGTACCAAGCAGAAGCTTATCTTCCCCACATATCATGTCTACAAAAATATACTCGATTGCACAACCAGGGCTTGATGCACTATTTATCCTACAAGTAATACCATCACGAACATAAATTGCCACTCCACCTCCTCTACCACCTCGATCAGCCCTAAAAAGTCTATAGCCATTTAAGTGAAACATAGTGCTGGGAAAATTAATGGGGAACCAAGTTTCAGAAACACATATTGCATCAACTCCAGAACCATCAAAAGCATATCTAAATTCATCAATTTTTTTTCGTAGTCTTTGAGCATTTATGTGACAAACTTGAAACCCCATACATTTACTGCAAAGTACCCTAAGCATTGAACGCAAAATCAAATCATCGCCAATACCAGAAGAATACATGCTAAAAAATTTAAACTGTATTAATGATAATATGTGATAAAATTATTAAGAGTTTTACCAATAATTTACATAAAGAGAAAAATAAAGATCAAAAAATGTATGTGTATGTATGTAAAAAAAAAAAGGAAAATTAAGTAGTGGTACTCAGTTCAAGAAAAGAAATAAAGTAAAGTGAAATTAAAAAAGAAAAAGTTTAATAAATAAAATAGAGTTTAATAGTAGTTAGGTATTTACAGATGCAATCATGGCAACATGGACAAGTCTTCATTTTTGTCAATAAGAACCGCAGCATCATCTGGTTGACGTATAACGTATACTAGTCCTCTCCTTGTAAACACCGATGATAGTTTATTTTGTTTTTTTAATCGGAGTGCAGATTGTAGCAACAAATGTTTTTTTTTCGTCAAACACTCGCGAAGGAAGATAGGGCTTTCTGCATTGCGCCCAAAGTCAACATCACGAAGGGAGAGCGGTTTGTTGTTATTTTGCTTACAATGATCAGCAACGGATCGAAGAACGGTGTTTTTATCATATGGTGTACGAAACTTGATGATGATTGAAGAATCCGGTGAATTGGCATTCGTCGGTCGGGTTCGAAATATGTTAGCCAGTGTGGGTGCTTTCGTGCTTAGTGACAAACACAAGTGATGGAAAATTCCTTTAAGGTTTTCGTCGTGCGAATAAGGAATCCCATTAAGAACTGTGTCACAAGCAACATTTCGGTTTTATTGAATCTCTTGTGCTTTAGTTAGATCGTCAAATTCATTTCGAAGTGCGGATATATCATCTTTATATTTGTTTATTTTGGAAGTGCAGGAGGAAAGCTCGGTTTTGACACCAGTTAACGTCGCGTTCAGTTTGTTGATATCATCTTTAAGCAACAAGTTTACAGAGTCCAAATTTGATTGCGAAGATTCTATTTTAGATACCCGTGTAGTTAACAGAGTGATTTCCTTATTTATTTGTGTTAATTGTGCATTTATATTTAAAGAAATTCGTGTCTTGGTTTTTTCCAATTGTGTGGTGATGAGTGCATTAATTTCAGTTGTAATGCTGTTTTTCTGAGCCTTTAGTCTGCCATCCATTTTTTTTCACATTTCGCCGTCATCCTCAAAGCTTTTTTTGTGTTTTTAAGAGAAGTGCTTGCATTAAGTGGTGAATTTTGTTTACGATCACTAATACTAGACCTATTTGACATTGTGAAGGCAAATTGAGAAACTAATTACCGTGAATACACCAAAATTAATTTTTTTATTCTATTTTTGCGATAACTTTTAATAGAAAATCACTTAAATAAATGATGTTTAAGCACCCAAAATATAAAAAAAAAAACAATTTAAACACACTAAAATGAAGTTCTTGTTTGATGAAAAGGTATGTATAGGGGTTCTTCAACAAAAGAAAACTTGAAAAAAGGTATGCCCGATAAAAATACGTCTACTCGCTAGCTTTCATCTAAATGTATGGTCAGTACATGATAATAAAACATACGTGTAGATCGTTCGGGAGTGAAATTCGATGGCACTTCCAAAACACTGTCAATTGAGCATTTTGTGTTCCGCATAGAAACATTGAAAAATAATTACAAATATTCTTGGGATGATGTTATTCGACAATTCCATATTCTTTTGTTTGGTATAGCTCAAGATTGGTTTTGGCAATATCTGAGAAATAATCCAAGAGGCGACTGGTTTACGCTGCGTGATTCTTTGTTGAAGCATTTTAGAAGTCATGAGAATGATTTTCAAATTTTTAAGCAAATTATGGACAGAAAGCAGTTGCCACAAGAAAACTTTGAGGATTATTTTGTATCAGTTTTGCAGCTTAAGTGCCAGCTTAAAACCCCAATGAGGGATGATGATTTAATTGATATCCTTAGATCAAATATTAGTTCAAAATTATTAAGCTATATTTATCCAATGGGAATAACTTCCTTAGAGCACTTCAGATCTGAGTGTAAGTTAGTTGAAAGAATGCTAAGTTCTAGGTATCCTGCTCAAAATAGACCTTTTAGAAGTGTAAATGAGCTGGATGAAAGAAGTTATGATTTTTATGACGACACAAAAATAAATAACTGAATCAGTTTCTGCTTTGAATAGACAACAAACTAGCGTAAATAAAAACACAATTAACTGTTTTAATTGCAAACGAACAAACACAACAAAGGTCATTAAACAATTTCCACCCTTTTCCCAATTAGGTCTGGGAAGAACAACAGTTGGTGTGCATGTTATTGAAACAAATGAGCATGAGCCAGTAAAACAAAGGCATTACCCTGTTTCGCTACCTCTTCAAAACATAATTTTCAAAGAACTTGATAGGATGCTTGCTCTTGGAGTAATAGAAGAGAGCAACAGCGCCTGGAGTTCGCCCATAGTTTTAGTCCAGAAACCTGGCAAAGTTCGTCTCTGTTTGGACTCCAGGAAGCTGAACACTCATACTAAGGGAAATGCATATCCGATGCCAAATATTGAAGGAATAATTAGTCGTTTGAAAGATACTCATTTTATAAGCAGTGTCGACCTAAAAGATGCATTCTGCCAAATTCCTTTAGAGGAGTCAGCGAAAGAGAAAACAGCTTTCACTGTTCAAGGAAGACCCCTGTATCAATTTACAGTTATGCCTTTCGGTTTGCGAAACGCAGCACAAGCCATGTGCAAAGTGATTGATAAAGTGATCCCCAGTGAGCTTAGAGAATATGTTTTCCCTTATGTTGACGACCTACTCATTATTTCAAAGGATTTTGACACACATCTTCAAATTCTTGAAAAAGTAGCCGAACTATTGAAAGCTGCAAATCTTACAATTAACGTTGAAAAATCAGAAATGGTCAAGGCATTCTCAAACCTGACCCCGGTAAAGTTTCCTGCATAAAAGATTTTCCCGTTCCAACTTCGGAAAAACAGGTGCGGAGATTTCTAGGAATGTGCGGATGGTACCGGAGGTTTATTAGAAATTTCGCTGCTATAGCAACTCCTTTAATGGGCACACTTAAAAAAGGCAAAGTTTTTGTGATAAACCCGGATGCACTAGCATCTTTCGAAGCTTTAAAAACAGCCTTGATATCTGCACCTTTTTTGAGTCATCCAGATTTTACGAAACCATTCGTCATACAATGTGATGCATCTAGCTGCGGTATTGATGCTGTTTTATACCAGTATGATGAAGATGAGAACGAAAAACCTATAGCTTCTTTTTCTGAAAAGTTGAATAAATGTCAATGTAACTATAGTGTTACGGGACAGGAATGCTACGCGGCAGTGCAAGCGGTGAAGAAATTTAGACCGTATGTAGAGGGTCTGGCTTTTACTTTGGTGACTGACCACGCAAGCCTCAAATGGCTTATGAGCCTTAAAGATCTTAGTGGTAGGTTAGTGCGGTGGTCACTAAAGCTTCAGGCATTCACCTTTGATATTAAACATAAAAAGGGATCTCAAAATGTAGTAGCCGAAGCATTGTCGCGTACTTTCATGGATGAGCTCTCATTGAATTCAGAAACTTACATGACAGTAGACCTTCATTCGTCCGAATTCGATTCACCAGATTATAGAGAACTATAATCGTGGAATCGAATTCGTGAGTTTCCGAAAGAAGAAGATTTATTGAAGAGTGAATGTGAATGGAAACCCATAAGGTTGACGCAATCCATTATCGAAAATTCACATAATCCACCAAATTGTTCCCATGGCGGAATGATTAAAACATTGGATAGAGTAAAACGCTTTTACTATTGGCCAAACATGACCACTCAGATTCGAAACTTTGTTCAAAGTTGCTCAATTTGTAAACAGACCAAATCGGTAAACAAAACTTTAAGACCCCTATGGTCGCTCAAAAACAATTAGACCATTTCAGAAAATTTTTATAGACTTTATGGGTCAATACCCTAGAAGTAAACGTGGAAAAGCATTTATTTTCGTTGTACTGGATGGTTTTTCTAAGTGTCTGTTTTTAAAGTCTTGATCGAATTCAGCAAGACTTCTTTCTAGTTCTTTTTCAGCACCTCGAAAATTGGTTCCGTTGTCTGAAAACATTTCTTGGGCACAACCTCGTCTTGCAATAAATCGTCTTTTTTCGTGACGCCGGCCTATTTTAACAGTCATGCTGGCATTCCGGCTGTAATACGAGCTGCAGGTAGTTGTCCCATTATGGTTGCTGCAGGTTTCGCGTTATTTTTAATGCAAGTGTTACATTCACGTCTCACTTTCTTCAATGTTGGTCTCACTTTGATGATCCAGTATCTTTGATGGAATTCATTTAAAACGCTTTCATGTCCGATATGATTCCCTTGTTGATGATAGTGTTTTACCAAGAGCTTAACATAGTCATCATTGCCATGAAGTATAACTGGAAATTTGAACCAGTCGTCGCCATCAGACAATTTACACAGTCTTCCATGTAATCGAATCACATTGTCGTCTGTCAATTTCGGCGAAAGATTGTATAATGAACTATTTTTATCGATTTCTTGATTATGTTTAAGTTTTTTTTAGTCTTTCGCAAACATTTTTCGCTGAGATTGTCAAATCCAGAGAAGCTCTGCATCATGCATTTCGTCTCTTGATAGTTCTCCCCTCCGATTTTGTTTAAATACATAATTTTGTATGAAGCGTAACATCCAAGCTGTGGTACGAATAAGTCTCAACCACGATGAAAATCGTTGAACGTCAGGTAATTGAAATAGCTTTTCTTTAGTTATGACTCCAACAAATTCGAGTAGTTCGTCATCTACCGGATCTAATTTATTCTTGGGCCATTTAGATTTTTCTGAATACAAAAACTCAGGTCCTGTAAACCAACGATTAGTAGGGATAAGGACTTAACGCCACTTCGAGTTGCATCGTCAGCTACATTTAATTTCGTTGGAAGCCATCTCCAATCCTTTACGATAGTCAATTCTGATATTTCACTAAGACGATTAGAGACAAACTGTTTATGACGAGAGCTACTTGATTGGATCCAGTACCAAACAGTCCAATAAAAAGTTCTATCAAACTTTCGGTCTAGCTCTTGTTTCAGGTAATTTGTTAGTCTAGCTCCTAGTAATGCAGCTCGAGTCTCGGTATCGTCATGTTCGGTTTGGAAGGTTTTACTTTTGCCTTGCCTGTTGCAAGAGAAACTATTATATTATTTTTGTTCAATGTTCTTACGTATACAACTGCAGGGAAAGCTTCGTTGCTGGCATCTACGAAGCAGTGTAGCTCCACAATCGGTCCATCCAGGTAGGTGTCAGAGAAACATCTTGGTATTTGCACGCACGATTTGTTGTAAGTTGCTTAACCACTGTTTCCACTCAGCTCCTAATTCAACACTCAGTTTTTCATCCCAGTCAATTGATGTCTTCCAAATTTTTTGAAAATAATTTTCCCAACAATTACAAGGTGGGCGATGAAACCAAGTGGATCAAAAACTGACATTGTGATTTTTAAGGCCACACGCTTAGTCGGAGTTCTTTCTCCACTTAAAAGAGCTGAATCAACTTTCGAGAAATTTGTATTGAAAGTGAAGATGTCTTCTGCAGTGTCCCACACAATTCCTAGGACTCGACTTAATTGCCTATTTTTATCAATGTTGATTTTTTCGTTTTTGTTAACAGGCAGGAGATTTTGAGGAATAGATTGAGTTACATTTGCTGACGTAGAATACCACTTTCTAACCTGAAAACCACCATAACTATGAACTTTAATGATATCCTTAATGATTAAGATAGCCTCTTCTTCATTTCAAGCAGTCCCTAGGTAGTCGTCCATATAATGGTTTTTTCTAATATCATCTACTGTGTTCGGGTAGTCAGCAACAAATTCGTCTGTATTTTTGTCTTTAATATATATGGCTGTGCATGGTGAACAGGTTGCTCCAAAAGTCATGGCTATTTTATATGTGTTTAGTTCGATTTGCTTCTTTTCTCTACGCCAAAGGATCAGCTGACTATAGCAATCATTATCTCGAATTTGCACACGATGAAACATCTCTTTGATATCAGCAGTGAATCCTATAATTCCTTGCCGAAATCGAAGAATAACCCCAGGTAGTGACTTTAACATATCAGGTCCTTGTAGAAGCATGTCATTTAACGATGAGCCATTGTACTTTGCTGCAGCGTCAAACACCATTCTAATTTTAGTTGGTTTGTTAGGGTTTACAACGGGAAAATGTGGTAGATACCATTGTCTCTGTTCTGGATTCTTCAGGATTGTGATTTCTTGAAGATAGCCTTTATTGATATACTCATTTATGTTAGAATGGTATGCTGATTTTAGGATGTCGTCTTTATCTTTTCTAGCATGAGTAATCATTTAAAAGCCATCTTCTTGCTGTCTAATGGTAGTGGCACATTGTCAAATCGCCATAGAAGTCCAGATTCCCACCGATGTTCAGAAACTCGTTTTGTTGTTTTTTTTCCAAAATCTGCAAAGCTCTGTCATCATCACGAGATTTTTCGATGTTCCCTTTAGCTGAACCTATGCCATCCAATTCCCAAAAACACTTGACTAAGTCATGGAGAT
Source organism: Philhelius pedissequus (assembly GCA_910595825.1). Taxonomy (NCBI): domain Eukaryota; kingdom Metazoa; phylum Arthropoda; class Insecta; order Diptera; family Syrphidae; genus Philhelius; species Philhelius pedissequus. The sequence continues at coordinate 108,907,126 of OU343160.1, forward strand.
CAACGTCTTTTGAATTTAAAATAACATTTGCAACTAGCGCCTTCTTGTCGTGATTATGACTAGATCCGTCATTTCCGCTTATCGTCCAACCCAGCGATATCTTGCTGGCTATAGGTGAATTCCATTTGTCATGTATTAATTGCCTTGTTGATGATAGCAGTCCGTTGTTTTCACCTATGAGAATTGTTGGTTGACCATTTTTAAAGCTTTCAAAGTCGATTTCATTTAAATATGGATATTTTTCAGTTAACTTCTTGTTAACTGTTTGTTGAATTAGAGGCAGTTCCTTTGCCTCGTAATTTGTAAAACTTAGCTCCATTAAATGTCCGTTTGATAGATGTCGAGAAGCATTTTGAATCTAACTCCTTGGCTGAATCTCCGTTGAACCATTTAACGCTTAGAGGTGAATGAGTTCCGTTTATTTTTAATTTATCTGCTGTCACTTCTTATTAAAGTAAGACTTGCTGCAGAATCCATCATAGCTAATGTTCTGACTTTGATATCGCCATTTTTAAGACAGACTGGAAGAATTCTTAAATTTGTCGGAACATCTACCGAATAGCTTTGAGCACATAACTCACTATGTTGATTCTGTGGTGAAGTTCGATTGGAGTGTAGCAGATGATGATGTTGTTTTTTGCAATTATCTACATTGCAAGACACTTTTATCCGACAAGCTTGCATTGAATGATTTTCATTGAGACAAGAAAAACAAAGGGAAGCTTTTGTAACGAACTTCCATCTTTCGTCCACAGTAATCTCGAACAATTTTTTACATCTTGCTACAGATTTGCAATTTGATGAACAAACCTTGCACTTAATGTTATCGTCTGTTTTGATAGCTGTGTTTTTAAACATCAACCAGTCTTCAGGATTTCCTCCAAATTTTGGTAGATCCATTTTGGTTTGTCTTGACATAAAAGTTGACATTATTTCCATGTAAGGTATCCTATTTTCATTATCTTCGGTGCATGGAATCTCAAATGTTCTACTAGTAGTCCTTTTAATCTTCCTTACATTATTTGATTTTAGTTTTGATCCGTCGGACTTCAACCTATGGAGCTCAAAAGATAATTTTCTTACTTCATTTACATTTTCTTCTTCAGTGTCATCTGAAGAATTGTTCTGATTTTCTTCATCCGCCATTATTGTATTGTCTCCAGAACGCTAGGTCATTTCATCAGTTCCTTCTTTTCCATCATCATGAAATGCTATACAAGATGTGCTTTTCCTGATTGGAAAAACATTGTCTTCAACATATCGTGTCGGTGGAATTCCCTTCGATTTCCTTGTGCTTGACCTGCTTGCTGACATTCTTCTGGTTTGAAGGACCATGATGTCTTCGAAATTGTTTTCGTCGTCATAAATGAAAACTCAGTCAAATTTATTTTAAAATATATTTAGATATTAAGTCCAAACGTTATGAGTAGTAGTTCCAGAATGATCAAAATTCTTCAAATATTTTATAATTGAAATTTATAAACAAACAGTTAACTCGATTTAAATAAATAAAAAAAACTAAGTTAAAAACATGCAAAGTACGTAATTAAATTTTCTTAACACGTATGAATCAGGATACTAAGATAATATTAATGCAAGTGACCAAAGGAAGACTGACCTAAGAAAGATGTATCAAAGTGTTTGATATTGTGTATTAATTGGGAGCAGAACGATTGTTTCTTGCTCTTCAAAGAAGTCAGGAACATTTCACGTTCATCTTCAAAGATTATCTACTACTTGTAATTCAGATTATTTGCCTTCTGCGCTGGTCAATGTGATGGATTCAAATTGAAAATTCAGACTTAGATCCGGCTAGAGTGTTCAAATATTTTATAATAAAATCTAAATATAACCACCAATACTCACCTGACCCGTAATTTGTCCAATGATCTTCTCAAGATGCATGTGAATCGTTTTAAAACACATTCCTGGATGAGTCTTTTGCCTTTGGATGAAAATCAATTTATGAACAATTCCCATCTCTTTAATAAAAACTGCGTTGTTTTTACAAAAGTGTGGAGGCCAAACTAGCTCTCTATAGTTAAACGATCAGTATACAACTTTTTATCGAAAAGAATTTCTAAACATTGATGTACTGTGCTTGGAATCATATCTCCAAAGGCAGCATCAGTGTCTTCGCGTTATTCTTCTACATCAATATTGTTCTATGAATTATTGCATTATGTTTATGGCTTCTCTATTGGAAGAAATATTCACAGGATGAGTTAGTTAGTTATAGAAACTTTATTTATTATATTCCATAATATTTACAATCATTTATTTTGTTATAAGTTTAATACGGTTTGGCTTAAGGCCGTCTACCAGAATGACATCATAACAATATAATTGATTTTGGACATTTTGCCAGATTAAATCAAATTTTAAAAGTCGCCTTCGATAATTCGGGTTCTATAATTCATTGTCATCGTTGTGTATTTATACAGCTTCTCCCAACCAAGACTTCCATTAAAAATACATATAACTTCACTCATGTTCATTATGGGTTTACCGAAGAATCTGACACGAAATTCACTTAGAATCGGACATCTGGCAATAAAGTGGTAAATATCTTCTCTTTCCTTGTGGTTGCAAATATCAAACAAAATAGGTAAGTCAGGGGATGAGGAATGTATTTATGGGGGATAATTTCCCCTATTATTTTAAATATCACGCTTATCATTGCAAGTGGGAATTCGATTTAAGAAGTATGAGCTTCCTTGCAGGTTGTAGTCGAGCTGACTACATATGATCCTATACTGAGATTGATTTCAAATGATCTGAAACTAAGTTTTTGTAGTAAAGTTTTCTCGGTTAAATAAAAATAAAATAATAAGATTTAATTAAAATAGTTTTTAGGTCGAAAGACATTAGTATTAAGAGATATTGTTTAGTTTAGAGCGCCCGTAAAGGGCCAGTAAATTAGTTGTAAGTTATTGATAATTAGGCTAGTTTTAAACATTTTTGTCTAGCTTTAAGATAAGTTAAGATTAAATAAAAATGAATAAAACAAAAAAAAAACTGAGAAGATTGAGCTTCCAAGACATATCCGCGGTAAGATGAGCGCGCTACACCATCCAGTAAATTTTCAAACTAGTGTCTCAGAATTTCGGGTCCGATGTCTGGTTGAATCTGAATACTTTCTCCATAATCATCCCCTATTCCTTCCGATCTTTTGACGAGGGAGCCTTCTTGCATCTATCTCCAGCAGCTTCAATATATATTCAAAATGTAGTTTTAGTGTATTTAGGAACAACGGTGGTATGTTAGTTTCAAGATGCACCATGTAATTTGGAGTTCAGGCCGGCAACCGAAAAATTCGTTTCAGAAAGTATCTTTGGAACTGTTCAACAATATCAAACTGCCAGCAACCCCACACTTGTGCACCATACAGCATGATGTGGCACGAAATATTTGGATCTTTGCGCTATGGTCCACAAACTTATTTCCAATACAACGTCCCCAGATTGACGAAATAGCCCTCTTCGTCTCAGCTAATTTTGTCTCAAAATGCTTTTTGAAGTTTAGGTTAGGGCAGATCCAGACACCGAGATACTTATACTCTCGAACAATTTCCAAATTTTGGCCTTTGTGAGGCACGGTATTCGTAAACCTCCGAACTCAATACCCCCTACAACTTCATCCGCAATATCATTTAAAAACAAAATGAAGGGCAAACTACTCAACACACATCCTTGCCTTACTCCCATTTGCGTTTCAAATTCATCCGGCGTAAATTTTCTGTCCCAAACATAGGACACATTGTTTTCATACATTGCTTTCAGTAGATTCACAATTTTGCTGGAGATTCCCAAAGTATAAAGCTTATAAAACAATGATTCACGGGCAATTGACCAAAGGCAGCTCGAAAGTCTACAAAGAAAGCATATAGCTTCTTCTTTTTGCTTCTAAAGTAATCGGCAATGTGGAACAAGGTGAAAATCTGATCTACAGTCGAGTGGTTTTTCCTAAAAACGGCTTGAAACATGTTGAGTAAGTTTTTATCGTTAACCCACTCTGTTCGCCTATAAGTGTGCTGAATAACTTCACTGAAGAATTCAAAAACGAAATCCCCTTGTAAGTCTCGGGGTTATTTTACGCACCATTTTTATGCAGCAAAAAAACTGGAGCTGTATATTGGGGATCTTCTAGTGAAGATCCAATACTAGTAGGCATTCCGTTAATTGCTTAACAGTTTTCCAGAAATCCGCAGAAGACATCGCTGAGTTTAAGCGTTGTATGTTTTGGTCATCACTTTGCTTACGCTTAGCAAGGCAGATTTGCTTATATTCTTTGTTAGCTGATGCATACATTGCTTTAAAGACATTTGCGTTATATTTTCTTAGAAGCTTTAGAAGAATAAATTACTTTTTCCTTGCATTGAAGAATTCCAAATCAAACCATTTCTGTTTAAAATGCTTTTTCTGTATCAAATTATTAGTTACTGGTATTGCAATTTTCATTATCTCCGCAAGTCTGGTCATGTTTACATTATCGCATTGCGTGCTCTGTTTTTTAAGTTCCTCATTTAAGTTATTCTGGTACGCCTAAAGAAAATATAAACTATTACTCCAATGTAACTTTGGAAGAAGTTCAAGTCGCTATAAAGAAGATGATTCATCCGCCGGCCCAAGTTTGCATGTAATTTCTAAAGGCATATGATCCGAAGAAGTCTGTTGTCCCACTCTTAAGTTGCTCAAAAGACCATTCCACCTTCCAGAATCTAGACCATAGTCGGTGACTGAACACGCTGTTCAACGGATAAACGTGAATTCACTCTGCACATCTCCTTTGCAACTTCCAGAACTCAGCATCTAACGAGTCCGCAAGATCCAAAATGTGTACTCCTTTGCCATCGCAAACTTCATCTTTCGACTGACGAATTGAATTGAAAATAACTCCAGCTGATCCACTTAAAAAGCTATTCTGTGAGCGTTCAATCCTGGCGTTAAAATCACCGACTAGTAATAGATCCCCAGAGTTTAAAGATGTAATACAGTCAAATAGTTTTGTGGAAATCTCTCTTCCAGTGGTTACAATTCACATAGATCGGAACGATATGCACTGTACTGCCATTATAAGTGACCTCCAATATATTAATTTCTTCCCTTTGCGCAAAATTTAAGGATATTCCAAAAATCTATTTTCGATAACTAAGAAGCTGACCTACACTTCCTCTCCCATACGTATTTGTTTCCTCAGCTGGAACCCATTTTAGGTTACAATTATTTAAAAAAACCTTCAAATTTCTCTATCTCATTTTCTAACACATGCGTTTCCATAAGTGAAAATATATCAAAGCTTTTAATATAACTAAAGAAATTAATAATGAAAAAATTATTTTTTAGCCCTGCTATGTTATATCCTATTATTCTTAAATCTAAAGTATTAATTTGACTCTGGTAGATTTGTTCGCATCATTCAGCTCCGTGTAAACTCGCAGTGTATTTGTTGCTCCCTCTCATGCTTATGTTTATGCCCAAAAGTCTTTCACAGACTGTTTCCGCATTTTGACGTAAAGAAACGTTTTTAACTTCGGGTCCAATCGCAATTGACGTTTTGTGACTGGCATAAACGTTGACGTGTTTTTTACTTTTGTTTATGTGTACTTCGGTCATAAAAGTTTGCAGATTATTAAATATAAAATTACTGCCAATATTGACTTCAATGCCTCCATAGGATCAACATCCCCACACCTTAACCCCAACTCCAGATCCCATGTGAAGAGTTTGTTGGATATGGCAAGCTTATCATCGTTTAGCATAGCTTTTACTTGCGGAAAATTAACACGTAAGAACCTGTGGATTGCGACCAAATTGCCTCTTCTACATCTCATCTTGTATGGCAGATCTATGAATGCATATTGAAGATCCCTTTAAATCCTTCGCATTCTTAATTACTGTCCATGCTGCATTGCGGTTTTTCATTTTAACGACTATAATTGTCGAACGAGAGTCTTTAGCTGGTATTGGACACGCATATTCAATATCTGCAGCATCAGCTTGTGACAGCAGGCCAGCACAGACAGATTTAGCTTTCTCCGCCATATCAGCATTTCCAACCGTTGGCATATGTACCACGACATTAGACTCAGTGCCTTTTAGTAGTAATTTTTCAAACTGGTCCTCGAGGAATCTGTTTTTTCTCCCCAACATAATTTCCGCGTAGAGTTCTTGAAAGTCGGTCTTCGAAGGCAGCTGTTGATAAAGCTCCTTGTTCTTGTCACGTAGAATCTGTACAAGATTTTCTGCGGTAATTACTTCGGGTTGAGTCATTGTATTTTTGGATGCTGTTGGTGAAATGTTTCGGCGCTTTTCTCCTTGTTGTTCAGGGGATATTTCAAGTAGACCTCTTTTGCTTATTAAGTGAGGTTATCTTTACATTCAAATTGTGCAAGGATGATAACCGACTTCTTTTGGAAATTCATCGATTTTTTTGGAAAACACTTCTTTAACTATGCTATGTGATTGACAAAAACAATTAACACACAATGGAACAGCTGCTTGTAGGTCAAAATTTTTCCACAACGAAGCCAACTGTTTTATACAGCGTTCGTAAACGATTCGTATAATATCTGTAATATTTCTTCTGTAGTGTTCTTCGAATGTGTGAAACGTGTTTATAAGCTGACTGATTCCGTAGGCCTTCGATTTGTGAAATTGTCACTTTGTAAATATAACGAACCAGCTCTCAGTTACTTCGAAATGGAGTTGTTGAACTCGAATTCGCAAATTTTACTGAGTCTCTCAAAAATTGTATGGATGTTAGTTATAATTATCTTTGTTTTTAGAGACTTACTCATGTAAAATTATTAAAAACAGTTCGATGTCAGAGATATCCAATATATTTTCAGGTTTCGAATTGATCTTCCTTACTACAATACCGTTTATTGACGAATTTTGAGATTCGATTTCAGTATTGCCTTTAGGTTTTGTTGTGATGCTCTTTTTTCCACTGCTGAGACTCTTTTGAATGTAAAATGATTAAAGTTAAATGTGAAACATAATAGCGGATGATTTAATAACTTACTTTCAATCCCTCGGAAATCAAATGATGTACTTTAAATAGTGCGTACATCCTGGAGCATGCCTGGAGTGATGCAGTTATGAATTCACTCTTATTTGCCTCCAGGGATGAGCAAACCATTTACATCAAAAGCACTTGCACTGCAGAGGACAAAAATCCTTGCAGCCAACACATTTTGGATCTCCAATTCTTATTACCTCGACACAGTATTCAACGATTTGTATCAAACAAGTTGAGTTACGATAAAGTGCCTTGTAAACTACATGATTTGGATATTCATTTTTTGGACAAGAAGAGATCTTCTTTTAGGAAATTTTCATCAGATACTGTTGCGGGCACAGAAACATGTGATTGAATTGAAATTGTTACATGCGATGCAAAGTGGTTCTTTGCGTTGTTAAAGTTTGGCAGCTAGCCACAATTGTTTGCTGCCGTAACGGTGTTAGGGAACGGACTTATTGCTGTGATTGTGCCTGTGTTTGCTTGGCTGCACTTGCCCCGACAGCTATGCTTACGGCAGCCTCAGCAACATTAAACGTACCAATTTGACCTGCCAGGGTATTCATGTTAGAATTATTTGTTGACAGCACCACCACTGACAGGACAGCACCACCACTGCGGTGTGACTTCTATATAATGTGGAGTATCATCGAGGATGAAAATATTTGATTTGCGGCCGCCTCCTTTCAAAGAATTTCCCCTGCTGTTTCTGCCCTTTTATTGCGCCTGCCACGACGTTTGCTGTAATATAATAGTAAAAAAAATTAATAGTAAGATACTTATGGAAACAACTAAAATATATTATAATTAAACTTACAGAATAAAATACGTAATAAACATAATAAAACTAACCCACTTCCGATATTTATTTTGAAATTTTATATCTTTTATATCTTTTTTTTGTTGTTTTGTCATCTGTCAAAATACTCACCTCAAATTGAGGAAACTGGTCTTTTCTTGTGGTAAGATTAAGGCACACACGCATTTTAAGGCACACACGCATTAATATGCTAGGCTTTGCTTCTACTTTTTGATCAGATTTTCTTCATTTTGAACATTAAATTAATAAATAATACTCAATTTGTAAGCCAATCAACAAAAAGCTATTATTAGTGCGTTTTTTGTTTGATAAAGGCCTTTAAAAATACAATTTAACTAAAAAGCAATTCATTTTCATTTTTTGAATTTAACGGATTTCCATTTTGAATATATAAGCTCACCATATCTACCTAAAGTGCAAATGCGCACACCTCCGTTTCGATAAGCCTGTGTTGGTATCTGCTCTATTTGAAATGCACGGGCAACTAACACATGTTTGTCGAGAGTTTGGAAGCGATTCGTCGCCAAATCCACGCTGAAAAACAAATTTAATCTTGCCCCTTGTCACCTACATAAGACGCGGCGCAATTCCACGTCTTTTGGACGTACCACGAACTGCAGAAATGGAGAGGCATAGAAAAAAATCCTGAAGACTGGGGTTGGAATCATAGCGCTTACGGGTTCAATCCCATAACAATGGTATAAAAACTAATCGGTATCTTGTAAGTGAAAAAAGGGGTGTGGTGGGGCATGCAGCTGCCGAATGGCTGGACTTAAATGTTTGGCTGTATGTGGCTTCTGTAACGAAGAATCTTGCGCAAATATGCTGGAAATCCTAATTGAAAGCCAGGACGAGGATGACAACATTTTTCAGGCTACGGACCATAACTACGACCAAGATACAGACAACGGGGACACGGACACTGACCAAACCGGACCATCGAAACGTACCAAAATGTAGTAGAAATTAATTTTTGTAACGCTGTTAAATCATAATTTACTATTCTTTAATTTTAAAAAAATGGTATATTCTTTTCGCCTTTAACTTTGTTTACGAAAAGCATAATACTGTTAAATGATAATATTCAAGTGTATTTTAGTATTTTTTTTCATAATTATGTAAAAATATAATGATATTATATAATAAGAATACTAAAATAAAACTCAACCAAAATGAAGTTTTACGGCCTCAAGCCTAACAATTATACTAAAAAATCGCTACTACCCCACTTTTACATTAAAAAAAACCCCACGCACTGGACTATAAGCAATATTCGACAACTGATGACCCGTGCTTCCCCACAAAGGTAAATTTGCCAATTTTGTTTTTGAAGAAAATCGCTTAGTACCTGGAAATTTCTCTCCCAATGGTTGCAGTTTACGTAACATGGTTAATTAGTATAATTCCTAGTATTAGTGCAAATCTTTATAAAAGTAACTTCTTCCAAAATACATTCCCAAGCTACGCATTTTATTGACTTTTTCTATCCGAAGAATCATCAGCCACTTGGCTTTTCCCTCGCTCATAAATTATTCGCTGGAATCCAACGAAAATTAAAGCCTTTAAAATGATCTGTATATGAACTGAATTCTTACAACAAAAGTTTCATATACAAACATTGTTGAGGCAATGCTGAACATAATTATAAGGTGTATCTGGCAATGACATTTTAGTAATGTCACTTGACAGATAGTGGGCATTCGAAGATGGCTGTGCAAATTAAGAACCTAATAAGAATTAACTTTTGTATTTAATGAATTGTAATCTTTTATTTAATTTTTTGAAATAAACTACTTTTAAATGTAAAACATCAGAGTTACAACAATCAGTAACCCATATTTCTAAATAATTCATAAAACAATTGAAATAATGACTGCTAAGACCAGTTACATTATAAAATATTATATTAATTTATTATTTAATTATTTATTTCTTTTTTCCTCAAGCAGACTTTCGTCTTATAGACAACTAAAAATACTAACAATCAATAATATACCTTAACATTATCCACCAGTGTTCATATGTAATAAACGTTTTTTCTTAAAACAATCCCTGCTTAAGTACATATTAAAATCTAGAACACTACATACAGAATATGCCCGTCTTAAACAACGTGTTATGTATTTGTATTTGTATTATTATAAAAATTACTAGATACAGCAAGATTCAATCTTTTATAGCATCAAAAATTCGTAACCAAGTTGTATATATTACAATACATAATAAGTAATAACTAATGAAACTGATAATAATTACAAAAGAAAATAAAATAATAAGAAAAAGTATTACAAAAATTTTATAAACAATCTGGGCAAAACAGAGAAAAATGAAAATAAATAAATATAGATACATTAAATCGAGCACAATTTTAAACCATAGACGATAAAAGTTCAAATAATTTCTTCTTGAAAATGGTTGGAGAGGTGGTTCTTTGTAATTCAAATGATAAGCCATTCCACAATCTAATAACTGTTACAGAAAAAGATCTTTCGGCAATGGTGTGCGTAAAGCGCGGTAAAATTAATCTTAATCCTTTTTGAGAATGTGCGAATTGAAGCATTTCACCTAAATACGCAGGACTTCTGTTATGAATTATGTTGTTTAAAAAAATACCATTACGGAACATTAAATATTTATCAAAATTTAGTCCTAACAGCGATGGATGTAAATTAGACACACTTTCATGCCTTGGAATATTGTAGATGAAACGTAGACAATCATTAAACGCGACATGAAGTTTTCGTTTACACTCATAGTCAAGAGAGGGATATACATTACAATTAAAAGTAAGAGAGGGCATAACGAGACTCTTTACAAGATGTTTTCTTAAAACAGGATCAAAGATGTTCGAAGAACATCGTAGAGAACGCAGACGACAGTAAACTCGTCTAATAGTATCAGAAACAGCGTCATAGCAGGTTAGTTTGTTGTTAATTTGGAAACCCAAATATTTTACTTTTGAAACATAGTTAACAACTTGTGAATTTAAAACAATTTTGGGTAAATCATCAAGAGTAACTTCAGTCCTCGAACAGATCATAGAAAGAGTTTTTGATGGATTAAGTAGTAACTTATTTTCAAAAGACCACTTTTGAATATTTGTAAGATCTTCGTTAACCCGGACAATGCAGTCATCCATCAAACCTAATTCACTAAAATTATCATCTGCATACATGTGAATATGACAACTATAAACAATATCTGGTAGATCGTTAATAAATATTGAGAAAAGGAGTGGCCCTAAAACTGACCCTTGGGGCACACCCTGATAACCAATAAATGTACTTGAATCACCTTGATCTGTGGTTACCATCTGCAGTCTTTTACAGAGATAGTTGCTTAATAGTTTTAAGGCTGTTTTTGAAAAATTTAACTTGTTGCTTAATTTAGAAATTAGAATTTGATGGTCAACACAGTCAAAGGCTTTCGAAAAATCCAAAAGCACCATAACACCCAAAAGATCCTTGTCAAGAGCAGCTGGAAAATCAGATGTTACTTTCAGAACAGCAGACTCACAACTAAGTTTGTTACGAAAACCAGACTGCCATTTAGATAACTTTTGATTGAATTGAATGAAGTCTAGAATTTGATTAAACATTAACCGTTCAAATATTTTACCAAAAAATGGTAACAAGTTAATTGGTCTATAGTCCGAAGGCTCTGAGGAATTAGCTTTTTTGGGTATGGGTACAATAATTCCACTTTTCCAGGCTTCTGGGAATTGAGAACTTGAGATACATGTATTCAAAATGTGCTTCAAAGGTTTAATAACAATTGGTAAAATCAAACGTATAAATTTCGGTGAGATATTATCTGTACCAGAAGCATTTGATTTAACTGATTTTAGAGCAGAAACAACTTCGATATCTTCCACACAATTAAATGAAAATAATTCATTGTCATTTTTAGGAAGAACTAATGTAAGACTTGAATTAAGCTGAGTCGATGCAAAAAATGATTTCCCTTCTTGTGGGTCTAATGGGCATTTGAAATCGACTTAGATGAACAAACACCAACATCTTTCAAATTTTTCCAAAGATCCTTAGAACTCAGAGAAACATTAAGTTTATTCATAAAATATGTTTTTTTTTACATGAACGTATAAGAGCAGTGACTTTATTACGAGAAAAGATATATTGATTTCTGTTAAAATCCGTTGGGTTTCTTTTGTACCTTTTGAAAAAGCGTTCTCTCTCTTTAATTTGTACTTCAATATCTTTGTTACTATAGATGAAGAGGGCAAATCCAACTGTATACAGAAAAGAGTCGAGCGAACGGCCAGCAATACTCCACCACCTCGATTCAAACCTGTTGTAAGTTTGCATCGATCATTCCGAAACACATTAAACAGCTGATTGTCAAACATTTCTGCACTATAATGATTCTCAGAGAGCCAAGTTTCAGTGAGAGCAATAATACCGAATTGTTGTGATGATGAAAAGAGAAGGATATTGTTCATTTTAGTTCTTAGACCTCCAACATTATGATAGAATATGAAAAATTGATAATTGTCATTATATGGTAAACGGGGTACGGTGAGTGGAAATAGGATTAGAGCAGATTATATTGGTACTACTTGTTTTTGTCGACTGACTTCGTTTTTTGGCGATGGGATACACATTCTAACGCGAACATGTTCAGTCCAGGCATTCGGGATCAAGACGTCGATTAGCTTGTCTGCTGGTACACATAGCTTAAAGTTAACAAAAGATAATTCACTGAGGTTAGCTTCTTTCTTTATTAGCTTAAAAAATTTAAACAGATGAGAATGTATATGAGTGATGTTAGATATATATTCAGTAATGGATTCAGGATTCAGGCATGGTGTCACTAGCCAATCTTGAGATATGCAATCATTTATTATTAGGCACTACATTGAGATTCGAATTAGAATTAGTACTATAAACACTTGTGATGGCACGGCGAGAGCGATTTTTATTATTTTTATTGATCACATTGAATACATTTGAGAGAGACCTTTGATTTTTATTATTCAAGGGAGGATTTTTTTCAGAACATAAGGCACACGGTTCTTCAACAATTTTTATATTATCATCTTTAAGATTTTTATTTATTGATCCTGTGCAACTTTTCTTGAAGTCAGTTTCATGTTTTTCATTTATTGGTAGATGCTTATAATCATTAATAATGTCATATGATTTTTCGATACAAAACAGCATTATCATCTGGACTCTATACAAGATGAGGATATTAATATGAAGTGAGAATAATAATAATAATTGAAGAATAGGAATGCTGTATACAATGCTATAAGAGTTGGAGTGAGAGAAAAAAACAAACAATTTTGTATAGAATACAATAAACTGAAGAAATAAAAACGAGAACTTTGATAGTGTGGTAGGTTTTTTGTAGGTAGGTATGAATGATGTGTATGTTTTTTTCTGTGCGTACGACGATTTGTGGCGATAGGAAAACATGCCACTTAGTCAGGTATTGGACAGCGCGTGATTCTAACGCGCAAGTCTTGGTTGTTTTCTTTTGAACTTCTATTCGGTAACCCGCGTATTATTACACGAATATTTTTTCTCATTCTCAGTACTGCGCGTTTATTTGGCAGCTATCTTTTATTTTATCTTCTTTGCCCAGTGCAGATATTGAACAAAAAATAATTTTTAAAAGAAAAATGAAAGGCAAATACAAGGATTGGAGAGAATGGGGTTCATTTGGTAATTTAAAATAAGCTTAGAAATTTTTTCGTTGCTCCATTCAAATTTTTCAGCTATTTGAATTGGTGTTCATTTATCTACAGCGAAAATTAAATGAGGCAAATCCGAAAAAGAGAGAAAGAGTAGAAAGAAAAACGTCAAAAACACGCAGGAAAAATTCTACCCGCGCGTTTATTTCTGTTTCATCTTTTTGTTCTCTCTTTCTCTTTCGCACTTCATCCACGCAGGGGTAAACACGCGCTGTGTAATACCGGACCTAGCAAAATAAATTAATTTGAGGAATATTTTATTTTGTGGGATACCTAGGGATGTATGTAGGTTTTGTTCAGATAAAATTAGTACCTACATACATAATGTAGGTATATATGTTTTCTAAAAGAACGTTGAAAAATAATTTAAATAAAATGCACGACTGGATCGTACAACTTAAGTGTAGCTAACCACTGACGCTGTTAGTAAGTTCATAGTCTAGTTATCATTAGGTATGTTTAAAGCCGATTTAGGTAAGATCACCTGGGTTCTTAGTGAAATAAATTGTCGAATGCATGATTCAAGATAGTTACATAGGTATCTACCTACAAATATATACATACATACGAGTATATTTACATGGATTTTAATTATGTACGTAAATTTGGAGGGTGGTATGTAGGTACCTACATATATGTAGGTGACACCTAGGTATGTAAATATGTACATATTTATAAGTTTTGTGTTAATAAAAACTGAGTTTTTCTTTTTAAAAATTTATTTATTTAGTCTTGTAACCAAGGGCGAGAGTACCTCGAAGACTTCAAACTTACTTAATTCTGACAAACAATATTTTATTTAGGTGCTATTTATATCTACAGTTTTGTTATCTTTATTGTTACAGCTGCATATGCTATGTTATCTTTTATTTAAGTATCTATGAGGATTAGCTATCTTGGTGCTTTGTTGCATGTGCTATGCTATCTTTTATTACAATATTTATGAGGATTGGCTATCTTGTTGCTTTGTTGCATGTGCTATGTTATCTTTTATTACAATATTTATGAGGATTGGCTATCTTGTTACTTTGTTGCGGCTGCGTTATCTAATTTTGGTTTGTTGAACATGATGTCATTCTTATCATGCTGAAGATTTGTCTCTGTTGCTGGAGTGCATTTTGGAGCGTATATAACTCCTCCCCCCTTTGAATCGTTCATCTGATGAAACTCCACGGATGGTAGATTCACGGTAGTATTGGTGCTGAGGCTGTTATTTTTTCTTTTCTTTTTAAGCAAATAAATATTACTATTACTAAGATTACAACTATTGATACCAATGTTAAACTATATCTTATTGTTTTATGCCTTAATTCTATGCTGCTTAGCTCTTTTATATTTTGTATAGATTTATATTCAATTAAATCAATATCTTTATTGTCTGTTGCAAATTTGTAATCTAATATTGGGTTAAATTTTTTATTCTTTACCTGAAGTTTACAATTTCTTAATTTAATCAGTTAATTTCCTTTAATAGTGTAGTTTAAATCATTACAGTTTTGATTAATAGGAGTTGGTTCAATATTCTTTATTACAATAAATTCTCCTTCTTCTTTTATTTCTGTGTGGTTATAGTTAATTCTTTTACAATCTTTAAGTGGTTTTTGAAATAATAAATCGTTAATACATTCGTTTTTTATTAATTTTAATTTTTCTACTTCATTTTCTGGGAAATATGTTTTATTATTTTTCTCTAAAATTATGTTTGTGGTTAAGTCCAAAGTTTTATTATTAACAGGAAAATGTTGGATATAATATTTGTTATAGCGTTCAATTGTGAATTGGGGAATAGAAATTATTATTAAGATATTTGCTTTGTAAACTGCTAATTTTATCTTTAGGTGTTGTTATCAAACGTTGTTATTTTCTTGAATTTCTTCAAAAGTTAAAATGTCCTGAGTTAGCATACCTGTTCTACTTGTTAAAATAATATCCTCTATTTTTCTAAAGCATATTTTACTTCATTAATCTATTATCAATTTTAATGGAATCATTTTTTAACTGTTTCTTTCTTTTTCTAAATTGATCTTTGTGTAATTTTTGAGGCTCTCTATTTGGTCGTATTGTTATTTTGTTTTTATTAATTTCTAACACATTCACTTTTATGTGTTTTATCTTCAACTTGTCGTATCGTTCCGGATTATTTATTTTTGTAAAACTAGGATCTATCTCCGTATCCTTTCTGTTTTTATTAATTTTATTTAAAACTTTTTCTTTAGTACTTTCAATTCTTTCAAATATAATTTTATTGTCTGTTCCACCAAAATGTATATCACTTGGTTTTTCCCGTGTAGTCAAATGAATAGTGTTATTATAAACCTCTATGGTGCGCGTTACTTTATCGACTAAATTTGGTTTTTGTTTTTCAAAAAGTCCAATGTGCTCGTTTAGAGTGGAATGTAGACGTTCTATGTCTGAGTTGACTGTGTGGCGATAAGGCGTGGTTATATGATTCGTTATATCGTTATCTTTGAGATATTGTTGTATTGTATATGAAAGAAAAGATCTAACGTTATCGGTCATTAAGACTCTTGGATAACTCAAGCAAATGAATATCTTTGTCATTGCTGTTAATACGTCAGCTTGGGTTTTTGTTTCTAGTCTTTCTAATGCTATAAATTTAGAGAATTTATCAATGCATGTTAGGTAGTTTCCATTTCTATGAATGGGCCAAATGTCCATATGATAATGTGTGTGGGGACCTGTTGGTGTTGGAGTTTTTTCATATAAGAGTTTTAGTGGTTTCTTTCTATTTTAAGATTGCAAGTTTCGCAATTATTTAATATTTTATTTATTTTTTCTCTAAGATTTGGTGTATAATAGGTTCTAATGATTTCTAAGTACGTCTTTAATATACCGATGTGATTGTTTTTGTTGTGAGTGTTATTAATTATTTCTTCAGTTTCTGGGGAATGTAAGTTCATTAAGTTGGACATGGTTCTGTATAGTTTTTGTTTGTTATGGTGTTGCTGTCAGTATTCTTGGAATTTGAGAACTATTTCTCGTATCTATTTAGTGGTAAGTCATCATTACCAAAAAATATTGCGTTAGTTTTTCCTATGTTGCATTCTGAAATTATTTGTTCAAAATCTTTAGAGGTAAAATTCTTTCTTGTAATTACTATTTGTTTTTTTTCCTACATATGGGAATGTTATTTCTCGGGAATCTACCCTTGTTGTTTTAACAATTATTTGGCGTTCAAACATATTGAGGGGTTTATCTGTTATTGGGATAAGATCTGAACAGTCTGATTCATTGCTATGCTGGGTACTCACGAGATCTTCTTCAAATGCATTTATCTGTTCAGTTTTAATTCTTGACAAAGCATCAGCGACTTTATTTTGCTTGCCTTGGATGTATTCGATATCGAAGTCGTATTCTTCGAGTTTAATCCGTGGCCGTGGCGCGATAGTTGTGTGTTCGCCTGTCAACCTCATGGTCACAGGTTCGATCCCTGCCGTAGTCTATGTCTTCTTATTTTTCCATTAAAAACCAATTCCAAAAATAAATGTCATACAATGAGTTGCTGGTTTACTCATTACATGCTGTTTAGGCATAGAACTAACAACATGTGATTGAGTAAAAACTAGTATACCGATAAAATATGACAAAAAGAATTAAAAAATTAATGCGAATTATAAGGGACATCTATAAATAAGACACGGAAATTTCTCCGCATTAGTTCAGCCGCCATCCCTGGAGATAAAATCAGAGACAACAACCACCTACAGTCTCCAAATATCGCGCCACACATCTTTCCTATCATTCTTTCTCTTCCTTAACCTCACCCCCACGCCCGCGCTGTGTTGAATCATTTAAAGGGTATTCATACTCCCTTGAGCGCGCGTAGATTATAAAAAAAAAAAAAAAAAAAATTGTTGTAATTTTTAATTAGGTTCTTTTAAGTTTTGGAGCCAAACCAGAGGCCTATGGTCTGTTAATATTTTGAATTTTCTACCGTAAAGGTAATGTCTAAACTGTTTGATGGCCCAAACGATTACTAAAAGTTCCTTCTCTATGGTTGAGTAATTACACTCATGTTTATTCAAAGTACGTGAAGCAAAAGATAATGGTCCGTGGGACTGACTTAGGACTGCACCGATGGCGAAGTTGCTAGCATCGGTTGTCAGTGTGAATTCTTTTGTAAAATCTGGGTGTCTGTTTATCAATGTATCTTGCAATGCTATTTTTAACTTATTGAAGGCGCCAATGTATTTTTCATTTTTTAAATCTATTTTAGAATCTTTCTTCAGGTACAGGGTCATAGGTTTTATTATCTTTGCGTAGTCTTCTAAAAATGATTGTATTTCTTTAATTGTAATCGGAAGGGGAAAATCTTTAATTGTTTGAATTTTAGATGGGTTTGGTTTAATGCCTTCTGGCGTGATTATATGACCTAAAAATTCACTTTCTTTTTTAAGAAAATCGCATTTGTTTAGTGAAACTTTAAGATTAACTTTTCGTAATCTTTCAAGTATTAATTTTAAGTGGTACATATGCTCTTGAAGGGAAGCTGAGAAAATAATAATGTCGTCTAGGTATACGTAACATATTTTGCCAATGTAATCGCCTAAAACTTCATTCATCATCCGCTGAAATGTTGCGGGTGCAAACGAATGGCATACGCATCCATTCGTAATGGCCTGATAGAGTACTGAAAGCTGTTTTTTCTCGGTATTCAGGATCAATTTCAATTTGGTAAAAACCTTTGGTTAGGTCTAGTGTGGAAAAATAGTTTGTACGTCCCATCTTATCTAAAATATCGTCTATGAGTGGTATCGGGAATTTATCTTCTTTTGTAATCTTGCTTAGTTTTCTATAGTCTATTACTATTCTCCATTCTTTATTGCCTATCTTATCTTTCTTCTTAGGTACAACCCAAATCGGAGCATTATAGGGAGAAGTTGAATGTTTAATGATACCTTGATCCAATAGTTCTTGAATCTCGTCGTTTACTTAATTTTTGTGTATTTCAGGATATCTATAGATTCTAGTGAAAATAGGAGAATTATCCTGAACTGGTAACTTATGTTTAACGTGTGATGTAAAAGAGAGAGCATCGCCTTTGTGAAAGAATACGTCTGAATATTCGTTTAAAGTTTGAAATAGAATTTTTTTCTCTTCTGAATTCTGTGGTCTATATTTTTCTTTTCAAATTCGTCGAAAATAGTGTCGTGAGGCGTTAAGCCATTTGAGTGATTTATCTCCATGGCATAATCAAGTTCATCTGTTTCATTAAAAAAGATCGGTATTTTAGTTCAGTTTAGTTCTAATATATTAGTTGCATGGTCAATTTTTCCATTCTTTGGTATAAGAATGTTGTTGCCAATGATGCCGTTAAAGCTCTGACTGAAAGTCATTAACTGAAATAAACCGTCTTCATTAACTTTCCAAATGAATTTTTCTTTTGGTAGGAGTACTTCTTTTTCAACTAAGATTCGGTTTCCTACGGTATTAATTTTTAATGGTTCTGCTCGTATTTTAATTCGATTTTGAGGAGCGTCTTTCTCGTTTAATATACTATTCGTCGCTCCTGTGTTAATTAGCATTCTTAATATCCTGCCTGCTTTTTCTATCCGAACAAAAGGCAATCCGAGGCTGGTACTTGGAAATTTTCTGTTTCATTATTTGTTTTTGGATATCCCGCAGGGTTATTATTAATATTAGTATTTGTTTCTACGTATCCCGCAGGATCAGTTTTTGGGCTTACATTTCTATTGTAGATTCCTCCTGAATTGACTCGAGCCTGGATCGACTCACATGGGCTCATTCCCTTGATTATTATAGTTTCTATTAGGGTTACGATTATTTTGGAATGGGGGTCTAAAGTTATTTTGATTATTGAAGTGATTGTAGGATTGTCTAAAATTGTTCTATCTAAAGTTGTTATTAAAATTATTTCTAAATTGTTCTGAATTGTTCTGAAAATTATTCTGAGAGTTATTCTGACAATTACTCTGAGGTCTAAAAGAATTATTATCATATTGTTGTGGGATGTAAAGTTTAGGTTGGAAGTTTCTATTATTCATCTGACGTTTTTGTTGTCTTTCTTCAAAAGGATTTGAATTAACAAAACCGGCTTCAGTTAGCTGATGTAAAGCTTCTTGTAAGCTGGAAGGCTTGAGAGAAAAGAGGATGGTATGCATATGTACTGGTAGTTTTTCTTTAAAAATATTTAAAGCCGTTAAATTATTACTATCTACTTCATGTGTTTTATCTTCTTGTACACTTCTTTGATTAACATCAGAAAGTGTTTTTTGAATGTCATTATAAAATCTAAGGATATTGCCTCTAAAACATATCTGTCTAAGTTCTTCATACAACTGCATGCTATTTTTAAAGCCGCCAAAATTAGAGATCAACATCGCTTTGATGTCGGTCCATTGATTTAAGTGAGGGTGTATAATGCACATGATTTGGCTCTGATTATCATCTTCATTCAAGATTGGAATAATTCCGTCAACATTTGCAAGAAATGTGTATAAATCTTCTGTCCTTCCATCGAAAGGACTTAACTTCTCTATATATTTCAGAGGGTCGAGCGTTAAGCTCTTTTTGGCTGTACCTTGATCATTATTTTCTAAGGACATTTTGTTAGTATTCTAGTAATTGATTTCTAATTGCAACTCACTTTTATTTTTATTTTCTGCTATAGTCTTTTCACCGCCAAATTTATTTTCAATATTAATTTTTAATTTATTGTTTTCAAAATTTTCAAATTTATTATTTTCTAGCTTACAATTATTCTTACTGATGTGTTCAGGTATTTTCTGGTTTCTAATGTTGATTAAATGTTGATCTGCTTCTTCTCCTGATGATGATTCTTCGTCAGTATGTCTGTTGTTAGTTTTAATCCACTTCTTATTTTTAAATTTTCTGAACATCTATTCTTCTTAAGTCGGGGCTCGGATGACGATTTATTTTTGTTTTTATTTTCTTCTTTATTTGCAATTTTTTTTTCACTAATCTACTGTTTGTTTTGATTAGTTTTCCTCTATGGACATCCTCTGACATACACCATATGCGTTGGTTGAGTGATGGAATAATCAGGATTCACTGAACAGATTTAAAATCTTTATTTTTGCTAAGGATTCTGTCTCTAGTTCACTGAATTGATTTAAATTATTTAAATGTTTTCCGGCAATGTTGGTACGGTTTTTCACTGAAATAATTAAGGATGTCGCTGTTCCGATTTTGTTATTAATTCAAATATTCGTTTAATCTTTTTCGCAGGAAAACTTTTATTTGAAAATTAAATTCACTGTACCGCAACGGATTGTAGATTTTTACAGGATAGAATCAATTTAACTCTATCCTGCCGACTGCGCCAGTTTTGTTTTAGTAAAAACTATGAGTTTTTATATGAGCTATTTATATCTACAGTTTTGTTATCTTTATTGTTACAGCTGCATGTGCTATGTTATCTTTAATTTAAGTATCTATGAGGATTAGCTACCTTGTTGCTTTGTTGCATGTGCTATGTTATCTTTTATTGCAATATTTATGAGGATTGGCTATCTCTGAGGAATGCCAAAAGAAACATACCAAATTTGAAGGTTATCGCTTACACCGTTTTGGCTGCAGCTCGTTATACATACATACAGACAGACATTTTTTGTCGATCAGTGTTTTTTTGGATTATCTATGCAATGTCATGTTTGATTGTTAGAATTTCTTTTTACGAATACATAACTTGCATTATAATCCCTATAATCACAAAACAAGGAGCTTTTCAAAATTCAGCTTTAATTTATTATTAAAAGATTTGTTATTATATACATAAATAAAAAATATTAGGGCTCTGTCATGAAATTTAAATTATATTCTTCGTAGATATGTACAGCGGAATATATTCTCTGTAATTCTTATTTAAAATGTTTATAAAAATAATCTCGGTATGCTAATTATAGGTTTGTGTTTAACAATATTTTTTTTTTAAATTCCTCCACAAGTTTTTGGAATATTGAGTTTTCAAAAATATTGACTTTATTTTCCAAAAATTTAATATGCAGCATTATTTAGAATTTGAAGGTTTATTTCAATGAAACATTGTATAGATATCGGTAGAACCGTTAATGTGAAAGCCGAATATAAAAAAAACTGTTCAATGACAGGCACCGTTAAAAGCAATGTTAACAAAATTTTGGTAAAATTCTTATTCAAAGTTTTTTAATTAAAAAAAATGGGAATTGATTTTAGTTTTATTTTTCATATTTTTACTTTTGTTATAATTATGTAGGTATGTACGAATCTGTGTACTATATGGGAATGTTTGGATTCGTAAAAAAACGAGATTTTTATAAAATTTGTCATTACGATGATAGCGAAGAAGAAAAAAGTGAGTCTCACAATTCTACTTGTCCGCGAGCCTACATCCTAAATGGATTGATGGATTTTCTTCAAATACTCGTATATAGCACATATTGGGTTTTGATTGAAATGCTCACAAGTTTTTTTAAATTTTTGTATGACTACACTGTACATATTTAATAGTTTCATTTTGGGTTTGGTGTCTCCAGTCGTTTAGTTATGAAATTTTAAAAATGAAAAAAACCTATTTAATTTTTTTTTCAATAAAATTATTTAAAATTTGTTTCTCTGTTTCATTTTGAACTTTCTCTTTGTTAATGACAACTTTATTTTTATAGTTTAGTAGTTTTGACATTATGTTAAATACCTACTTAAAAAATTGCTCTTCTAAAACAAAAACAACGGTTACCTCACTTACAAATGTTAGGAAACCGTTAAGAAAAGAAATGCATTTGCTACCTACAAATAATACTGTATATTTAAATTTTCAAGAAAATGTTTTTTTTTTTTTGGATTTTAAAAAAATAAATTTTTTTTAATTCAATTTTTCAAAAACGGTTAACTGTATTATTGTGAAATTAAATTTGTATATTAGTATTAATAATAACCTTAAAAACTGGCGTTTATATATAAAAATGTTAAGAATTCAAATACTTAATAAATTATTTTTTATTTAGATTTTTTGATTACGAAATATTCCATTTTACATTAAAAACTGATATATTTTCTCACAATACCTATTTGTAACTTTATTTTTAAAGTTTTTTTGTTTTCAAAGTCCAAAAATTATATCTACGACTAAACTAACAAATTGACGAGAACAAGTTTAAGAAAAATTTAATTCCGATCTTATCCTTCAAAATTTTTACTTGAAAATGTTAAAAAAAAACATCGAAATAAAATATATTTAAATTTTTATTTGCGTTATACAGGTACATATGTACTGTGTGTATGGTCAAGTAGTGCATTTAGAAAAAAATCGAACTCGAGATATTATCCAAACTTGACATTACAATGATAGAGAACACCAAAAAGTCTGTCCCTCAATTTCTTCTGTATGTCTGTAGAACGATCTGCAGCCTAAACGACTGAACTGATTTTTTTCTCACTTGTTACTTAGGCCTTTTAGGTGATTGTCTAAAGTGCTTACTTTTAGCTTACTTGCTTACTTTGTCTAACATCTTAAACATGTCGTAAACGGCTCTTAGAGGTGTGCTCTATATTTTGGTCAACAAATTTGCTTACATAATTTGTTATTAACGGTACCTGCCATACAACCATTTAGATCAAAAATTTTATACTGCTTCAAATTCCAAATAATACTGCATTTCAAAATTTTCGAAAAACGGAATTTTTTGGAAAAAATATTTTTTTTTTTTTTTGAAAATTCAATATTTTGAAAATGGTTGGACGATTTTTTCTGAAATTTTGTTTTTAGGTTTATATTATTAAATATTTAAAATTGTCATCCTAATTCTTTTTTGAAAAATTTAAGAAATATTTTATATAGAAAATTAAGTAAAAAGCCACTTTAAAAATACATTTAGCCGTTCCTATTAATAATCTTTTGCATACAATGTGATCGAACACAGGAGAAAGTACGTGCGATCCAGTCGTACATTTTATTTTTACTAGGTGCCAACATTTTAAAGTAAAAATGTTTAAAACCGCAATTGTAATTAAATATGTAGGTACCTATATATTTTTTATTATCAACATTTTTACGTAAAAATATTGTACACAATTTTTCTTTAACTAACCTAATTTACCAAAATAAAATGTACCAGATATACATAATGTACGTGAAGTAAATGAAATAGGGAAATATACACCAAAATTAAAAATGAAAATGTATTGATATTAAGTTCATATGTACCTACCTAGAAAAAAATTTGAATTCATAAAAACCTATCATACAAACCAAAACCACATACAATTAATTACCTACACATAAATACTGACCACAACTAAAATAGTGAAATATAGCAACATTGCAACCATTCCTACATCGAAAATAGATGTAGTTAAATCTACAACGTTGCTAGATTTTGCGCCAAAATTCAAATATCTATTGATATTACTTACAAAAACTTCAATGAATTCGTAAAAATCTATGCATCCAAACCAAACCCACATACACATACAAACATTTTATATCTATTGTCTCGCCTTCAAGAAAAATAAAATGCACGACCGGATCGTACTAGCTAACAACTTTAATGTAGCTAACCATTGAGGTTTTGCAACCTAAGTATATAAACACGTACATATAATAATGAAACTGAACGATGTAGGTGGGTAGGTATGTAGCTTTATACATACTTCATAATTTAGTTGCTATAAATTCATGTGATTGTTAAAGCCACATGTACATATAAATGTATGAGGGCCTACATTGTATTCAATATTCAGTGGCATACGCAAAAAGGGAATATTAATAAGGTATAGAAATAAATGGATAATACACATAATTAAATGTTTTTATATTGCTTAGTCGTTATATTTTGAGGGAATACATGAATTCAAAGACAATTTAAATCATGGATAAATAAGAATATATGAGAAAAAATTCAAAAATCGTTGGAGCCTTTTTTTAATAAATTAATTTATAAAATTTGGAAAACATTTTTAGAAAAAATTTGACACGCCATTTTGAAGATATTATTAATATACATATAAAATTCAAATTTCAAAAAAATCGATTTTTCAAAAAAAAAAATTGTATTTATTTTTTAAAAATCGAAAAACTTTTTTTGTGAATGCATTCTTACTCGTATTAACAATTTTAGGGAGCATTTGTATAAAAAAATTATTTTAATCGGTTCATCCAATATTGAGAAAGTCGGAAATATGAACAATGGTTCTATGCGAAGTACCGTTAATAAGCACGCAAAATAAAATATTTTTATACTTGAAAGTCAACTGTACTAATTTAAGAACCCACAAATTTTTTTATAAAAATTCTTGGAGCCGTTTTCGAGAAATACATTTTTTTCTTAACGGTTTTTTAACACTTGTATGGGAGGTGCCGTTGTTTTTTATGACAGGCAGGCAGACAGACGGAGCCACTTTTTTGGTGTTCTCTATGATCGTAATGTCATGTTTAATTGTTAGAAAAAAATTTGTTCTTTTTTTTTACGAATACATACATAAATATGTACATATAGAACCTATAATCGCAAGTAAAAAATCTTTTCATTCATTAGGAACTACAAATACACATATAAAAGTAAAAGTAAAACGCTTTTATATTTTTAAAATATAGACTTTTATTATAGACTTTAAGTATATACCTTTATTTAATTAACCGACTTGTGTTTGGCTCGAGTGGCGGCTTCCAAAAAAGTAATCGTCGATATCCCAACAACTGACCACTTGACCAGCAAACACACAGCAGAGCAGAGATGATACAGTTATAATAAAAAATAGCATAACCGTACGCGGCTTGTTCACCAGCTTCTAAGCATAACCAAGCAGTTAAATGAAAAGGAATGCATTAACTGTAACTTCTCTAGCAACTACCAACTTACAGGGTGTTGTGTTGTTAACTGCCCCCACTTCAAACTCAGATGTCCTCGGCGGATTTCGTAGATTTAATATTATTTAAAACAAGTTTCAGTTTTATATTTTGTGACTTAATTATGAGTACCTATTACTACTTTCGATTATTTTGTATGGTTGATATAGGTAGTTAATATGAAGACAATTTTAATGCATTTATTCACTCATGATAATTAATTTCATAATGAAATGATCAATTTAAAAAACTAAACAATTATTTATTAAATATTTATATAATTTATTAAATATTTTGGATAAGTTGGAACGAAAATTACAAACAAAAAACCTAATAGTACTTAGGTGAGATTGTTAACAAAAATCAATGTTTTTATTTTAACAATATACATATATGTATATTTTAGAAAATATTTACAAACATTATCAATTCATCGATACATACATTACCACAATTATAGGTGGTTATTTCATAGTTTATAATTCCTTTATATATTTGAGTACAACTAGTTAGATTCAAGTGAACAGTTCAACATGTTGTTTTTTTTACACATTAGAAAAAAAATATAAATGTAGCAAACAAAATTTTTAGATTAAAAAAAATCCCATTAAGAATATTAAGTAGTATCTCATGATGTTTTTACGCTCGTGAGCATTAGTTAAAAGACGAAGTTTTATTTTAGATTGCTTTTATGGACGATTCTATCGTCGATCAAAACCGTAGATCCTCTATCTTCTTGGATTATTTTCTCAACGAAAAGCTTCCTAAATTTATTTCCTATACGTTTATTCGTTCTCACATATACCTTTTCACCAGGTTTTTTGGATTTTGTTTATTTGTTTCTGTAATGGTATGTTAAACTTTTGTTCTGTCCTTCTAAAAACCTTGTCTTAATTTCGTTTTTCAACTCCAAAGAATTTGAATGAATTACTTCGATAGGCTTATATTTTATAATTGAATGAATTGTCCTGTTATATTTGTATGGTTCTTCGATTTCAATGATTGCTCGAGACTTTATTTGATAGACGGCTGCAAATTTAGAATATTTATCAAGACACGTTAAAAAATGCAACTTATCCGTTGAATAAATATCAACATGCAATATCTAACCTTCATAAGATGGGATAGGTGTTTTTCCTATTTCAACCCTAGATGGATGCCTTTTATATTTTGATTCATTGCATACTCTACAATTTGTAATAATCTCTTTTAGCTTTTTTCGGATGTCTGGGTAAAAATAATCTTTTAGGATTTGTTGTACGCAGTGATCGATGGGCTCGATGGTGTTCTACAGCGAGAATCCCTTGTTGATAATTTTCATCGAAAATATCTATCACAAATTTTACCGAGTGGATAAATTTGGTAGATGGAAATGATTTGAGTAAATTATCCTGAATAGATGCTAAAATATGAAGTTTGCAGTGCAAACCATTAATAACGTTTGGATTAAGGACTTCGTCAAGAATTTTGAATAAATAGTCCCGATCCGAAAATGTTAGAAATATCTGAACTTCTTTGTAAATAATATCTTCCTAACCATTTTGTTTTCTGCCCCTTTAGTGATAAGAATTTGATTTCTAAAGCAGTTATCTGGATTTTCAACTGTACGAATAGTTTTTGTTAAAGACACCTCGCTATGTGCAGTTACCGAATCTGAGTCACCTGAATGTTCTATGATGTTAATATTTTGCCGAGATAAAGCATCTGCAACCAGATTTTCTTTTCCAGGTTTATAATGGAAAGTTGGTGAGAACTCTTCCACAAAAGCCATCCATCGCTTCATTTTAGTATTGGGGTTATTGTCGGAGATGGAAAACGTCAACGGCTGATGATCGGTAAAAATATTGAGATTTCTGCAGCCATACAAATAATTTTGAAGCTTCCCTAAAGCCCACCTATAGCTAGAAGTTCACGCTCGTTTGTTGCGAAGGCTTCTTCTTTGGGAGACAGACTGCGAGATATCATCGTTATTGGTCTCCCATTTTGCGACAATACTGCACCTAGTGCATAAGTAGAAGCATCTGTCGATAAGTCGCAAGGCTTAGTATAATCAGGGTAGAGGAGCAAAATATCTTCTGAAGCTAAGATATTTTTGATTCGCTTGAACCCATCAATAGCATCTTGATCAAATTCTATAGCTATGTTTTTTGATTGCCTGGTAATAACATAGCCATTTTCTCCACGTAAAAATTTCGTAAGTGGCTTTACTATTTTGGCGTATTCCCTTATAAACCTCCTATAATACCCTGAGAGTCCCAAAAATGGCATTAAACTACGTAATGTCTTAGGAATTTCGTACTCATCTATGTCACTTACTTTATTTGGAAAGGTTTTTATGCTGCTTTCGGAAACTACAAAGCCTAAAAATTCAACTTCTCTCTTAAAAAATTTAGACTTTTGTTAAGAAACACGCATATTGGCATCAAATAGTTTTAAAAGAATTCTGTCTATATCGCTTAGGTGCTGTTCCTTTGTTTTGGAAAAAACAATCACGTCATCGATATAGACGTGACAACATCTACCAATTTCATCCCTAAGAACATCATCAATGGCTCTTTGAAAAATGCTTGGTGCATTTTTAAGGCCAAATGGAAGCCTTCAAAATTCAAATTTTCCATTATTGACCAAAAGAGCTGATTTTTCTCTGTCTCTCTCACATAGCCGTATTTGGTAAAAACCAGATTTTAAATCTAAAATGGAGAAGAATGAAGACTGCCCTAAATTTGAAAGTATTACGGTTGTGTCGGGAATAGGGTACTTATCACTGATGGTTTTGGCATTTTCCTAAAATCAATTACAAACCGTATTTTTCTACTTCCATCTTCGGCAAAAACTGTAAGTTTGTTACCTTAAATGAAGTCAAACTGCTTACGTACATCCGGAGGTACAGGGTAGTTGTCAATCGAAATGTGATTAACGTTTCTGCAAACAAGGTAAAATAGTTTTTCATGTCTACCATCGTAGCTTATAATTCCATTTTTTAAATCTAACTGCGCTCCTATTTTATGCAAAAAATCACAACCGATGATGCCATCAAATTTATCGAATTGAGGAAGAATAAAAAAAGGTGTATTCTGGTTAAATAAATTTATAATACACTTAAGTTCAATTTGGTTGGATCCGTGTACAGATTGAACAATAAAAGGTCTTTCAACTGGTTTGATGCCTTTGAGATGACTTATGTTCTTAATATAATTTTTGGCAGCTCCAGTGTCGATCAAAAATATTATTTCCCTCCCTCCTAATGTTCTCCTAATGTGTGGTAGGAGGGACCGTTCCCTAATTTCATCTTCAATTTCGAGTTCTTCATATTCATTTCCCTCGTTTTTGTATTAAAATGAATCGTCATCAAGATAGCTGTCGTTGTCAAAATTATTCTCATACTGACCTTGATGATTTTGTCTTTGCTGACCCTGAACTAGATTGTTCACTCTTTGAATTTTAGGTAGTGGTCGCTGTGTTGATTCATTATTTTTATGAATGGTCTATTGCGAGAGTATTTATCGGAAGTGCCTGCTCTTTTATTGGGTGGTTTAATGTTATTATTGAAGTTAGAACTTGAAGGTTTTTCATTTGCGTAAGCGGGATTCTGAGTTGGAGATTTGTAATAAGAAATTGATGGGTCTACTTCCACATCTTGCACTTGGGGTTGTGGAGGTCTGAAATGCGTGGAATTCTGTAAATCGTATTTTATATTTGATTGAGTCGGTAATCTAATTGGACGCTCATTGTAGTAAATTATACCTTGTCTGATTAGCCTCCAATTGTTGTGCAAGAGGAAGAGCAGTTGGCATATCTGTAGGCCTTGACGAAAACAGAATGACACACATTGGTTTTCTCAATCCAGACATATATGTTCTTAGTGTATCCTGCCTATATTTAACATTGAGTGAATATATGAGTTCGGCGTGACCTTCATTGGCTATTAAGGTTTTATTGATAAGCAACGTAAGTTTGCGCATCATAAAATTCAAAGATGGATAATTTTCCCTGTTTTAGCGTTGACATTTCTTGTTCGATCAGGTGAATAGGTTTCTTGTCTGCGTAAGTGAATCAAGACGACTAATTATTGCTTGAAAATTAAATATTGTGTTGAATGAAGACAATACTGCGTCTGCAGATCCCACTACTTTGTTTCTGATCAAAGCTACAGCTTGGTAGTACTTGATCTGCCTTCATAGCCCTCAAAAACCTTATGCAAAAGCAGCCTGCCTCTATGAAACATAACTTAGGTGGTCGCCCTTAAATTCTGGAAGAGATTTAACTATATCTAAGGTCTCTTCGCATCTTTTTTGGTGGTCAATGACTATGGGGTGAAATAGTATGGCCCTTGACGGAGTTTCCAAAATAGTGAGTCTATTCGTTAGATCGGTGATAGAACTATCTAAAGCTTGGTTGGTCTGGATTGCTGCAGTCTGAACGGCAACATTAATAATTTCACGAATTTGTGCTTCATCCATTTTAAATTTGTTTAAGTTTTCTTAAAGTTCTTGGTGCATTTTAAAGTGGAATATTTTATCAAACTCAGCGAAGAAAGACTTTAAATCAAAAAAGAACAAAAGAATGTCACGTGAAATAAAGGTATCATAAACTATTTAAAAGATAAGGAATATGGAATTTTAATGTTTCGATATGAAAAGTAGGTATTATATTATAATCTTAAATGATAATTTTAACGAAATTCAAAACATACAAAAAAGTAATTAATTCAAATAAATTCAGTTTATACTAATGAGTTTTAATAAATTTATAATAAGTAGTAATTCTTGAAGATAGGTAACTGTTTATGAATTCTTAATATTAATTTACATTTTTTTTTTATTAGAAATGTCAACGCAAAAAGTATTTTAAATGAAAATGTTAACAAAAGTGATCTGTCTTTATGAATTGATGAATCGGATATACTTTTATGGATGTGTATAACTTACATCAGTTTTACAGTTTTTTTCTTTGTTGCTTTTTTGCCGTTCATTTTATTTATGAGATGTGTTCTTCATTAATAACGTTTTTCTAGGCACTTTCTTTCGGTGATTAGGATGCTCTTATTATAACATTAAGTTTCCAATTTTTTTGTATGTTTTTAATTGATTTTAATTTGGCTTATAAAACCCCAAAGGAAACCGCACTAATTTTCGAGAAGTCTAATTTTGGATAGCGTTTTTTCGTTTTCAATTTTTTTGTATGCACTCTTTAATTTTTTCTCACAAATCGTGGAATTTTGTTCTTAATTGACGAGTTTTCTAGTTCCTTTTGAAATTATATAGGAAAAAGCAAAAATTTGCTTCAGAGCACGTTGGGCGCCAGTAAAAGTAAAACGCTTTTATATTTTATTAAATATAGACTTTTATTACAGACTTTAAGTATAGACCTTTATTTAATTAACCGACTTGTGTTTGGCTCGCGTGGCGGCTTCCAAAAAAGTAATGTCGATAGCCCAACAACTGACCACTTGACCAGCAAACACACAGCAGAGCGAGCAGAGATGATACAGTTAATATAAAAAAAATCATAACCGTACGCGGTTTTAATTTTTGTTTTTTTGTGACCTTTAGTCCAAATTATGCGTTTCGTCCAGGTACTCCAGTTGGGCTCATCACTTAGATGCTGTAGTACCCTTCTAAGACGCAAAATATTAGTCGATGGCTACCGACACAAATAAAATTTACAGCTTTCAAACGCTGAATTATATTTTTCTGGGGGAATTCGGTCGAATTCAGACACCTAGAAAATAATGTCCGTGGTCTGGCTTGTTTAATTTTAAGAAGAAATGTAAAAACAATACAAACGCATGTAGGTAGGTATTGCTTTTGTTCTTTTTTTGTGGACCCTGCTTTTAATTTTAATTTTTGTTTTTTTTGTGAACTTTAGTCCAAATTATGCGTTTCGCCCAGGTACTACAGTTGGGTTCATCAGTTAGATGCTGTATTACCCTTGTAAGACGCAAAATGTTAGTCGATGACTACCGACACAAATAAAATGTACAGCTTTCAAACACTGTGAATTATATTTTTCCAGGGGAATTCGGTCGAATTCAGACACCTAGAAAATAATGTCCGTGGTCTGGCTTGTTTAATTTTAAGAAGAAATGTAAAAACAATACAAACGTATGTACGTAGGTATTGCTTTTGTTCTTTTTTTGCGGACTCTGCTTTTAATTTTAATTTTTGTTTTTGTGTGACCTTTAGTCCAAATTATGCGTTTCGCCCAGTTACTACAGTTGGGCTCATCAGTTAGATGCTATAGTACCCTTCTAAGACGCAAAATATTAGTCGATGGCTACCGACACAAATAAAATTTACAGCTTTCAAACACTGAATTATATTTTTCTGGGGGAATTCGGTCGAATTCAGACACCTAGAAAATAATGTCCGTGGTCTGGCTTGTTTAATTTTAAGAAGAAATGTAAAAACAATACAAACGTATGTACGTAGGTATTGCTTTTGTTCTTTTTTTGCGGACTCTGCTTTTAATTTAAATTTTTGTTTTTTTTGTGACCTTTAGTCCAAATTATGCGTTTCGCCCAGGTACTACAGTTGGGCTCATTAGTTGGATGCTGTAGTACCCTTGTAAGACGCAAAATGTTAGTCGATGGCTACCGACACAAATAAAATGTACAGCTTTCAAACTCTGTGAATTATATTTTTCTAGGGGAACTCGGTCGAATTCAGACACCTAGAAAATAATGCCCGTGGTCTGGCTTGTTTAATTTTACGAAGAAATGTAAAAACAATACAAACGCATGTACGTAGGTTGTTATTCCGAAGCTTTTTTCGAAATTGTTTTAAAGATGATCAGATCACAGTGTAGCACTGTGACTGATGTATACTCACAGTGTAGCACTATGAGTATAAGTTATTTGTGAAAAAATATCAGAGGTCCAGGTGAAACACCAAGATCTTTTGATTTAATCGATTGAAATTGAAGTAAAAGTCGAGAATCCAGTTAAGTGACTGATCAAATTTTATTTAATTCGGGACTTTTGGAACCGCAACACAGGCTCATGTTGAATCAGGAAAGTGAAAACATTTTACATAAAATTAGAACATTAATGCCATTAGATAAAAGAGAGAAAAGAGGTCTTATCAATATAGTAGGTAGCGCACAAAAGTGGTTATTTGGAACAATGGATGAAGCAGATAGAGAAATTATTACTAAACATTTAGATGAAGTTCGCGAAAATAACCATAAAGCCATAAGTGTTATAAATAAACAAGTTAAAATAAATGAATAATTTAACAACACTTTTCAGATATTAAAAGAAACAATCATAAATGATAGGGAAACTATATTGAGACAGTCTAAAACTATGCAAAGAGTAGAAAAACAACTAAGAATGAAACAAAATTATTTCGATCAACTTTTTAAACTAAAATATATAAACAGTAGAGTAGAGCATATTCAGGAAAACATAGTTTCAGCGAAAAACAATATTTTGCATCCTAGTATTTTAACTAATGAAGAAATAGAAGCTTACGAAATTGATTTCTTTAAATTAAAACATATAAAACTAGGTGTCACAAGATACAATGAGAATACGATAATATTTGCGATAAAAATTCCGAAAAATTTTGTTACCCTTCCCCTCAAGTTATTAACTCCAGTTCCCAATAAAAATTTTATGGAAATTGATGCTGAAAAACAATTTGTGATTGAAATCAATAATAAAATATTTAAATATGAACAAGATAAAAGTATTTCTGAATTAGAACAAAGTAAACATTGTACTATAAGAAAAAATTGTAAACTAATAGAAAATGCTAATACTGAAATTATACCTCTAGATGATGAAACTTTATTTATTAAGAATATCAAAACTAATTTAAATCAAACTTGCGACGATAGAAAATGTATGCTTGAAGGAAATTATCTTATTAATTTCATAAATTGTACCTTATACTTTTTAGATCAAAAATTCTCTAATATAAAACAAATTCAAAAACAAAGATTTTATTACCCAAATAATAAAGAAACATACAACATGAGTGAGCCATTGAAATTTGAAAAAATTATATTGAATTCAGTAAACAATATAAAAGAAATACAAGAAATAGAATCTAAGAAAAACATGTCATATATTGTAAATGTAATATGTTTAATAATAATTTTATCTATGTTCGCAATACTGTCATATGTATACTTTCAAAGAAAAAGAATACTTTTTAAAATAGAGAAACCTAAAATTCAGGAGAATTTCAATTTAAAGGAGGGAGAAGTTACATATAAAACTCAGCCGGATAAGTACGATGAACTTATCCGGGAAATTCACAAAAATACTGAAAGTATCGCATAAATTGCTGACCTAGTGTCTGTAATTTATGCAAAAAAATATTGTATTTAAATAAGCCAACTGCGATTGGCAATTTTCTTAGAATTAAGTAAAATGCAATGTAAGCATTATAGTATTAAGAAGAAATAAAATGTAAGACACGAAGAGGTCAGTATGAAAGAAACATCAGAGTAATAAAGATATTAATTTAATTGAAGAAAGTGGTAGTGTTTTTTAAAAAGCTCAAGTTGGGAAATAATAATTTAACTGGCGCAGTCGGTAGGATAATTCAACTTTACCGAATTATCCAGTGATTAACGAACTCTTACTACGTGCTACAATAAAATCGTTCAAGATTAAGGTGCAAAGCACACCAATAAAATCGTCTAAGATTAGTGTATATTCAGCACACAAATAAAATCGCATAAGATTAGTGTATATTCAGCACACAAATAAAATCGTCTAAGATTAGTGTATATTCAGCACACAAATAAAATCGCATAAGATTAGTGTCTATACAACAGTGTAAAAAAAAAAAAAAAAAAACAATGGCAGATAATAACCAAAATATAGAAGAGCTACAACAAGAGCTCCAACGGAGAAACAACCAACTTGAAGCATTGAGGAACGCCTACCACAACCTTCAAGACAGAGATAGGGACGCAAGAAGGGATACTATGTTAAACCAAGTGAAACACATGTCCACATTCACTGGACAATTAGAGATAACAATAAATTCGTTTATTCGTACTGTGGAATATTACTTAGCCGGAAGAAATACTGAGGAAGCCAGACGATCGCTCACATTGGCGATATACCATGAGAAGATACAAGGAGAAGCCAAAAGTACAATTCTAAATGTGCCACAACCTGACAACTGGGAGCTGATCAAAGCAACTCTAAAATTACGATACAAGCCAGATATCGAGCCGTTTCAACTATACAGAAGAATCAGCAACCTAAGAGTTAACACGGTAAGTGAATTAGCAACTGAAGTTCAAAATATTAAATATAAGGCTGATGAATTAATAGTTTATTATCAAGGTGAAAATTTTATCGATTTAAGTAATGTAAATGGAATTTTGGTAAATACAATTAAAGAAATGACACAGGGAACACTTTTAGATAAAATATATGAGGAGCATATTTTAGAAAATATACTTTTAATAATGAGAAGGCGTAGGTACGAAGATTCATGCATAAGACCAGAATTCACAAAAGGTAGAAATCTTGTTAATAAGGATGATAGAAAACCATTACCAAATACTTTTAGGCAGGAGAATAGAAATTTTAATAATCAACGAAATTTCAATAACAATAATAATTATAATAATCCTTTCAATAACCGCCCACAAAATTTTAACCCAAATTATAATCAGTATGCTAACCGATCAGGGCAAAGTAGGAGATATAACCCAAATTTAAATAATAATAGAAACTCAGGGCAGTATCGACAGCAATTTAATAGACAACCCGAAGCAATGGATGTCTCAAATGTCCAAAGCGGACAAGTCAACACAGTAGTCAGACAAAACCTACAATCAGGAAACCTTGGTTCATATTCAGGCCAAAATTGCCTTCAACAGGATATGACTGAGCAAAGATTAGAAGAATCTGTCTGCAACATTGACCAAACAAATCAGGTAGAAGTTAATAATTCCGATTTTTTTATCAACTAGCCTCGGATGACTTACCAATAATTGAATTAACTATATTGAAACAAAAATATTTAGCCTTAATTGATACAGGGTCTTCACTTAGTCTTATAGATGATAAGATTAAAACATTTAAAACTATTAAAATTAAGCCAATACAATTTTCAACAATTAACAGCAAGGGATCAATTGACTTTGAAGTTCATACACCTGCACCCGATGAATTAAAAGCACCAACAGGAGCTCTTATTCGTTGGAAAGTAAAAAGCTTAGCAGAAAGAAAATATCAGTTTATAATAGGCACAGACCTACTAAACAAATTAAACACGTTAATAGATCTAGAAACAGGAATAATTAAACTTAATGGGCAGATAATTAGTTTTCAACATAAACCAATTTTATTTGAAGAAATACATACATTAGAATACGTTGAAGATAGTATTAAATATTTAAAACTAGACCATCTGAATTCAGAGGAATATCGAGAAATTGAAAAAATAATTAGAAAGTTTAATTCGTTGCTTTTCAAAGAAGGTGATAAGTTGACAAGCACACCAGAAATAGAGCATGAAATAGTAACAACCACCGATCAACAGGTGAATGCTAGATTGTATAGGTACCCACCTCAACACGAAGAAGAGGTAAGGAGACAAATTAGGGATATGGAGGCTCAAGGGATAATAAGAAAAAGCAACTCTAAGTACTCAAGTCCTTTAATAGTGGTTCCCAAAAAGATGGACAATTCTGGACTGAAGAAGTTCCGAATTGTGATTGATTATAGAAAATTGAACGATATCACAATTGATGATAAGTTCCCATTATCGCACATAGATTCTATTTTAGATAAGTTGGGGAAAGCCCAGTATTTTAGTACAATAGATTTGGCCAAAGGCTACCATCAAATTCTTGTTAAAGAACAAGATAGAAAGAAAACAGCATTTGTAACCCCACATGGTTTGTATGAATTCATAAGAATGCCTTTTGGGTTGAAAAACGCCCCTGCGACGTTCCAAAGGCTTATGAACGATGTCTTGAGAGACTATATAAACAAAACATGTGTAGTATACTTAGATGACATATTAATTTTTAGTACGTCACTAAAAGAACATGTTAAAGCTATAACTGACATCTTTCAAGTTTTAGAATCTAAAAATTTAAAGATCCAAATTGACAAATGCAGTTTCATGAAAAAAGAGACAGAATTTTTAGGGCATTTGGTAACTGAAGAAGGTTTAAAACCCAACCCCAATAAAATTGAAGCAATTAAAAAAGTAAGCATTCCAAAAACCCAAACAGAAATTAAGAGCTTCTTAGGCCCTAGCGGTTATTACCGCAAATTTGTCAAAGATTACGCTAAAATAGCTCAACCCATGACAAAATACTTACAAAAAAATTGTAAGGTAAATTGTCATGATCCAAATTATGTCGAAGCATTTGAAAAGTTAAAAAATTATATAACCAGTCATCCGATATTACGTTTTCCCAATTTTGAGAAAATATTCACACTTACGACAGATGCATCGAACTATGCAATAGGCGCCGTTCTTTCTCAAGAAGGTCACCCTGTTTGCTTTGCATCCCGAACGCTGAATAAACATGAACGTAATTATTCAGCAACAGATAAAGAATTTTTGGCCATTATGTGGTCCGTAAACTATTTCAGACCATATCTATATGGAAACAAATTCAAGATTATGACTGACCATCAGCCAATAAAATATCTTCATGCCAAATATCTAGGGAAAGACATGTCACCAAGACATCAACGCTGGTTACTTAAATTGGGAGAATACCAATTTGAGATCGAATACCTAAAAGAGAAAGATAACAAAGTGGCCGATTTTCTTAGCCGAATTAACGAGGACGTTATATCTGAGGGAGAGAAATCAGAACCCCCTAGCATAGAAAATTTTTCGCCAATTTCTAGCAATAGTGATACAGACTCAGACATAGTATTTAACATAGAGGGTAGCATTACAATGGCAACCATGCACTCAGGTGAAGAAGAATTACTTGATCATATACCGATCAAAGAAGAAATTGTAAACAAATACAAAACACAAATTATATTAACAAATGATAAAACTGAAGAGATAGCAGTTATAAATGGGAAAAGGATAATTTACGTAGCAGAGTACGACTTTAATAATTTAGCAGATATATTTAGGAGATTCATAAAAAAAGGTATAACTGGGATATATTCCGAACTTTCTGATCATCAATATAATATTGTCCAAGAAAAGCTTATAGAATTATTTTCTAATGATCCACAAATAAAATTCATTAAATGTTCATATAGAGCTCTAGATATAAAAACAGAAGTAGAAGCAGTTAAACAAATATCTTTGTACCATGTCAGGGAAAGCTTGCATTCCGGCATCCAAGAAACTTTTAATCAGATTAAATTTAAAATTTACTACCCCAAATTATTAGAATTGATTCAAATAGTAATAAATCAATGTGACGTCTGTAAAGCAGTAAAATATGACCGCAATCCAATTAAACCAAAATTTGAATTTTCAGAAACACCAACAGACACAAACCAAATTATTCATATAGATACTTATGTTTTTAAGAGGTGTAATTTTTTGACAGCAATAGATAAATTTTCTAAATTTGGTGCCGCTTATTACTTAACCGATAGGAACCATATAACCATCATTGAACAGTTAGAAGAACATTTTGCTAAAATAGGTAAACCAAGTAAGATAATAGCAGATAATGAATTCAAGGCAATCCAAATAAAGGAACTTTTAGAAAAAGAAGAAATAACTTTACATCTAACCAAGCCAAATTCGCATACAGGCAACTCAGACGTAGAGAGGTTTCATAATACATTGGCAGAAAAACTAAGAATATTATTGCATAACCATAGTAATATTACAATAAAGCAAGCAATGCAACAGGCTGTAAGAAACTATAATGAAAGGTTCCATTCAACAATAAAAACTACTCCGCAACAGGTACAAACAAGAAGAGTCAGTTTAGAAAAGGTTTATGAAAATATGAATTTAGCC
Source organism: Philhelius pedissequus (assembly GCA_910595825.1). Taxonomy (NCBI): domain Eukaryota; kingdom Metazoa; phylum Arthropoda; class Insecta; order Diptera; family Syrphidae; genus Philhelius; species Philhelius pedissequus. The sequence continues at coordinate 108,945,447 of OU343160.1, forward strand.
AAGAAAAAGAGACTCAATAAACTTAATATTAGAAGAGAGGATTATGAAGAAAGACGAACAACAGGTTTTATAAAAAACTATAAGGCAGTTAGGCATAAGAATCAACCGAAATATAAGAAAGCAAAACTAGATAAAATTCACAAAGCAAATATTAAAAGACCACTCAAATTTTCAGCTGATGATTTGGATAATGATTCTGATGACAGTCACGCAGACTAATTGTCAAAACTTTCTAAATACACAGGTCATCAATGAACAGGATGGATTTGTTAAATTAAAGCTAGGTGATGTTACAATAACAAATGAAACAGATTTAATATTACACTTAATTAATCCTATCGAAATAATAGAATTAGTCAAAAATATATCTTTTAATTCGGGACTTTTGGAACCGCAACACAGGCTCATGTTGAATCAGGAAAGTGAAAACATTTTACATAAAATTAGAACATTAATGCCATTAGATAAAAGAGAGAAAAGAGGTCTTATCAATATAGTAGGTAGCGCACAAAAGTGGTTATTTGGAACAATGGATGAAGCAGATAGAGAAATTATTACTAAACATTTAGATGAAGTTCGCGAAAATAACCATAAAGCCATAAGTGTTATAAATAAACAAGTTAAAATAAATGAATAATTTAACAATACTTTTCAGATATTAAAAGAAACAATCATAAATGATAGGGAAACTATATTGAGACAGTCTAAAACTATGCAAAGAGTAGAAAAACAACTAAGAATGAAACAAAATTATTTCGATCAACTTTTTAAACTAAAATATATAAACAGTAGAGTAGAGCATATTCAGGAAAACATAGTTTCAGCGAAAAACAATATTTTGCATCCTAGTATTTTAACTAATGAAGAAATAGAAGCTTACGAAATTGATTTCTTTAAATTAAAACATATAAAACTAGGTGTCACAAGATATAATGAGAATACGATAATATTTGCGATAAAAATTCCGAAAAATTTTGTTACCCTTCCCCTCAAGTTATTAACTCCAGTTCCCAATAAAAATTTTATGGAAATTGATGCTGAAAAACAATTTGTGATTGAAATCAGTAATAAAATATTTAAATATGAACAAGATAAAAGTATTTCTGAATTAGAACAAAGTAAACATTGTACTATAAGAAAAAATTGTAAACTAATAGAAAATGCTAATACTGAAATTATACCTCTAGATGATGAAACTTTATTTATTAAGAATATCAAAACTAATTTAAATCAAACTTGCGACGATAGAAAATTTATGCTTGAAGGAAATTATCTTATTAATTTCATAAATTGTACCTTATACTTTTTAGATCAAAAATTCTCTAACATAAAACAAATTCAAAAACAAAGATTTTATTACCCAAATAATAAAGAAACATACAACATGAGTGAGCCATTAAAATTTGAAAAAATTATATTGAATTCAGTAAACAATATAAAAGAAATACAAGAAATAGAATCTAAATAAACAAGTTAAAATAAATGAATAATTTAACAATACTTTTCAGATATTAAAAGAAACAATCATAAATGATAGGGAAACTATATTGAGACAGTCTAAAACTATGCAAAGAGTAGAAAAACAACTAAGAATGAAACAAAATTATTTCGATCAACTTTTTAAACTAAAATATATAAACAGTAGAGTAGAGCATATTCAGGAAAACATAGTTTCAGCGAAAAACAATATTTTGCATCCTAGTATTTTAACTAATGAAGAAATAGAAGCTTACGAAATTGATTTCTTTAAATTAAAACATATAAAACTAGGTGTCACAAGATATAATGAGAATACGATAATATTTGCGATAAAAATTCCGAAAAATTTTGTTACCCTTCCCCTCAAGTTATTAACTCCAGTTCCCAATTAAAATTTTATGGAAATTGATGCTGAAAAACAATTTGTGATTGAAATCAGTAATAAAATATTTAAATATGAACAAGATAAAAGTATTTCTGAATTAGAACAAAGTAAACATTGTACTATAAGAAAAAATTGTAAACTAATAGAAAATGCTAATACTGAAATTATACCTCTAGATGATGAAACTTTATTTATTAAGAATATCAAAACTAATTTAAATCAAACTTGCGACGATAGAAAATTTATGCTTGAAGGAAATTATCTTATTAATTTCATAAATTGTACCTTATACTTTTTAGATCAAAAATTCTCTAATATAAAACAAATTCAAAAACAAAGATTTTATTACCCAAATAATAAAGAAACATACAACATGAGTGAGCCATTAAAATTTGAAAAAATTATATTGAATTCAGTAAACAATATAAAAGAAATACAAGAAATAGAATCTAAGAAAAACATGTCATATATTGTAAATGTAATATGTTTAATAATAATTTTATCTATGTTCGCAATACTGTCATATGTATACTTTCAAAGAAAAAGAATACTTTTTAAAATAGAGAAACCTAAAATTCAGGAGAATTTCAATTTAAAGGAGGGAGAAGTTACATATAAAACTCAGCCGGATAAGTACGATGAACTTATCCGGGAAATTCACAAAAATACTGAAAGTATCGCATAAATTGCTGACCTAGTGTCTGTAATTTATGCAAAAAAATATTGTATTTAAATAAGCCAACTGCGATTGGCAATTTTCTTAGAATTAAGTAAAATGCAATGTAAGCATTATAGTATTAAGAAGAAATAAAATGTAAGACACAAGAGGTCAGTATGAAAGAAACATCAGAGTAATAAAGATATTAATTTAATTGAAGAAAGTGGTAGTGTTTTTTAAAAAGCTCAAGTTGGGAAATAATAATTTAACTGGCGCAGTCGGTAGGATAATTCAACTTTACCGAATTATCCAGTGATTAACGAACTCTTACTACGTACTACAATAAAATCGTTCAAGATTAAGGTGCAAAGCACACAAATAAAATCGTCTAAGATTAGTGTATATTCAGCACACAAATAAAATCGCATAAGATTAGTGTATATTCAGCACACAAATAAAATCGTCTAAGATTAGTGTATATTCAGCACACAAATAAAATCGCATAAGATTAGTGTCTATACAACAGTGTAAAAAAAAAAAAAAAAAAACAATGGCAGATAATAACCAAAATATAGAAGAGCTACAACAAGAGCTCCAACGGAGAAACAACCAACTTGAAGCATTGAGGAACGCCTACCACAACCTTCAAGACAGAGATAGGGACGCAAGAAGGGATACTATGTTAAACCAAGTGAAACACATGTCCACATTCACTGGACAATTAGAGATAACAATAAATTCGTTTATTCGTACTGTGGAATATTACTTAGCCGGAAGAAATACTGAGGAAGCCAGACGATCGCTCACATTGGCGATATACCATGAGAAGATACAAGGAGAAGCCAAAAGTACAATTCTAAATGTGCCACAACCTGACAACTGGGAGCTGATCAAAGCAACTCTAAAATTACGATACAAGCCAGATATCGAGCCGTTTCAACTATACAGAAGAATCAGCAACCTAAGAGTTAACACGGTAAGTGAATTAGCAACTGAAGTTCAAAATATTAAATATAAGGCTGATGAATTAATAGTTTATTATCAAGGTGAAAATTTTATCGATTTAAGTAATGTAAATGGAATTTTGGTAAATACAATTAAAGAAATGACACAGGGAACACTTTTAGATAAAATATATGAGGAGCATATTTTAGAAAATATACTTTTAATAATGAGAAGGCGTAGGTACGAAGATTCATGCATAAGACCAGAATTCACAAAAGGTAGAAATCTTGTTAATAAGGATGATAGAAAACCATTACCAAATAATTTTAGGCAGGAGAATAGAAATTTTAATAATCAACGAAATTTCAATAACAATAATAATTATAATAATCCTTTCAATAACCGCCCACAAAATTTTAACCCAAATTATAATCAGTATGCTAACCGATCAGGGCAAAGTAGGAGATATAACCCAAATTTAAATAATAATAGAAACTCAGGGCAGTATCGACAGCAATTTAATAGACAACCCGAAGCAATGGATGTCTCAAATGTCCAAAGCGGACAAGTCAACACAGTAGTCAGACAAAACCTACAATCAGGAAACCTTGGTTCATATTCAGGCCAAAATTGCCTTCAACAGGATATGACTGAGCAAAGATTAGAAGAATCTGTCTGCAACATTGACCAAACAAATCAGGTAGAAGTTAATAATTCCGATTTTTTTATCAACTAGCCTCGGATGACTTACCAATAATTGAATTAACTATATTGAAACAAAAATATTTAGCCTTAATTGATACAGGGTCTTCACTTAGTCTTATAGATGATAAGATTAAAACATTTAAAACTATTAAAATTAAGCCAATACAATTTTCAACAATTAACAGCAAGGGATCAATTGACTTTGAAGTTCATACACCTGCACCCGATGAATTAAAAGCACCAACAGGAGCTCTTATTCGTTGGAAAGTAAAAAGCTTAGCAGAAAGAAAATATCAGTTTATAATAGGCACAGACCTACTAAACAAATTAAACACGTTAATAGATCTAGAAACAGGAATAATTAAACTTAATGGGCAGATAATTAGTTTTCAACATAAACCAATTTTATTTGAAGAAATACATACATTAGAATACGTTGAAGATAGTATTAAATATTTAAAACTAGACCATCTGAATTCAGAGGAATATCGAGAAATTGAAAAAATAATTAGAAAGTTTAATTCGTTGCTTTTCAAAGAAGGTGATAAGTTGACAAGCACACCAGAAATAGAGCATGAAATAGTAACAACCACCGATCAACAGGTGAATGCTAGATTGTATAGGTACCCACCTCAACACGAAGAAGAGGTAAGGAGACAAATTAGGGATATGGAGGCTCAAGGGATAATAAGAAAAAGCAACTCTAAGTACTCAAGTCCTTTAATAGTGGTTCCCAAAAAGATGGACAATTCTGGACTGAAGAAGTTCCGAATTGTGATTGATTATAGAAAATTGAACGATATCACAATTGATGATAAGTTCCCATTATCGCACATAGATTCTATTTTAGATAAGTTGGGGAAAGCCCAGTATTTTAGTACAATAGATTTGGCCAAAGGCTACCATCAAATTCTTGTTAAAGAACAAGATAGAAAGAAAACAGCATTTGTAACCCCACATGGTTTGTATGAATTCATAAGAATGCCTTTTGGGTTGAAAAACGCCCCTGCGACGTTCCAAAGGCTTATGAACGATGTCTTGAGAGACTATATAAACAAAACATGTGTAGTATACTTAGATGACATATTAATTTTTAGTACGTCACTAAAAGAACATGTTAAAGCTATAACTGACATCTTTCAAGTTTTAGAATCTAAAAATTTAAAGATCCAAATTGACAAATGCAGTTTCATGAAAAAAGAGACAGAATTTTTAGGGCATTTGGTAACTGAAGAAGGTTTAAAACCCAACCCCAATAAAATTGAAGCAATTAAAAAAGTAAGCATTCCAAAAACCCAAACAGAAATTAAGAGCTTCTTAGGCCCTAGCGGTTATTACCGCAAATTTGTCAAAGATTACGCTAAAATAGCTCAACCCATGACAAAATACTTACAAAAAAATTGTAAGGTAAATTGTCATGATCCAAATTATGTCGAAGCATTTGAAAAGTTAAAAAATTATATAACCAGTCATCCGATATTACGTTTTCCCAATTTTGAGAAAATATTCACACTTACGACAGATGCATCGAACTATGCAATAGGCGCCGTTCTTTCTCAAGAAGGTCACCCTGTTTGCTTTGCATCCCGAACGCTGAATAAACATGAACGTAATTATTCAGCAACAGATAAAGAATTTTTGGCCATTATGTGGTCCGTAAACTATTTCAGACCATATCTATATGGAAACAAATTCAAGATTATGACTGACCATCAGCCAATAAAATATCTTCATGCCAAATATCTAGGGAAAGACATGTCACCAAGACATCAACGCTGGTTACTTAAATTGGGAGAATACCAATTTGAGATCGAATACCTAAAAGAGAAAGATAACAAAGTGGCCGATTTTCTTAGCCGAATTAACGAGGACGTTATATCTGAGGGAGAGAAATCAGAACCCCCTAGCATAGAAAATTTTTCGCCAATTTCTAGCAATAGTGATACAGACTCAGACATAGTATTTAACATAGAGGGTAGCATTACAATGGCAACCATGCACTCAGGTGAAGAAGAATTACTTGATCATATACCGATCAAAGAAGAAATTGTAAACAAATACAAAACACAAATTATATTAACAAATGATAAAACTGAAGAGATAGCAGTTATAAATGGGAAAAGGATAATTTACGTAGCAGAGTACGACTTTAATAATTTAGCAGATATATTTAGGAGATTCATAAAAAAAGGTATAACTGGGATATATTCCGAACTTTCTGATCATCAATATAATATTGTCCAAGAAAAGCTTATAGAATTATTTTCTAATGATCCACAAATAAAATTCATTAAATGTTCATATAGAGCTCTAGATATAAAAACAGAAGTAGAAGCAGTTAAACAAATATCTTTGTACCATGTCAGGGAAAGCTTGCATTCCGGCATCCAAGAAACTTTTAATCAGATTAAATTTAAAATTTACTACCCCAAATTATTAGAATTGATTCAAATAGTAATAAATCAATGTGACGTCTGTAAAGCAGTAAAATATGACCGCAATCCAATTAAACCAAAATTTGAATTTTCAGAAACACCAACAGACACAAACCAAATTATTCATATAGATACTTATGTTTTTAAGAGGTGTAATTTTTTGACAGCAATAGATAAATTTTCTAAATTTGGTGCCGCTTATTACTTATTACTAACCGATAGGAACCATATAACCATCATTGAACAGTTAGAAGAACATTTTGCTAAAATAGGTAAACCAAGTAAGATAATAGCAGATAATGAATTCAAGGCAATCCAAATAAAGGAACTTTTAGAAAAAGAAGAAATAACTTTACATCTAACCAAGCCAAATTCGCATACAGGCAACTCAGACGTAGAGAGGTTTCATAATACATTGGCAGAAAAACTAAGAATATTATTGCATAACCATAGTAATATTACAATAAAGCAAGCAATGCAACAGGCTGTAAGAAACTATAATGAAAGGTTCCATTCAACAATAAAAACTACTCCGCAACAGGTACAAACAAGAAGAGTCAGTTTAGAAAAGGTTTATGAAAATATGAATTTAGCCAAGAAAAAGAGACTCAATAAACTTAATATTAGAAGAGAGGATTATGAAGAAAGACGAACAACAGGTTTTATAAAAAACTATAAGGCAGTTAGGCATAAGAATCAACCGAAATATAAGAAAGCAAAACTAGATAAAATTCACAAAGCAAATATTAAAAGACCACTCAAATTTTCAGCTGATGATTTGGATAATGATTCTGATGACAGTCACGCAGACTAATTGTCAAAACTTTCTAAATACACAGGTCATCAATGAACAGGATGGATTTGTTAAATTAAAGCTAGGTGATGTTACAATAACAAATGAAACAGATTTAATATTACACTTAATTAATCCTATCGAAATAATAGAATTAGTCAAAAATATATCTTTTAATTCGGGACTTTTGGAACCGCAACACAGGCTCATGTTGAATCAGGAAAGTGAAAACATTTTACATAAAATTAGAACATTAATGCCATTAGATAAAAGAGAGAAAAGAGGTCTTATCAATATAGTAGGTAGCGCACAAAAGTGGTTATTTGGAACAATGGATGAAGCAGATAGAGAAATTATTACTAAACATTTAGATGAAGTTCGCGAAAATAACCATAAAGCCATAAGTGTTATAAATAAACAAGTTAAAATAAATGAATAATTTAACAATACTTTTCAGATATTAAAAGAAACAATCATAAATGATAGGGAAACTATATTGAGACAGTCTAAAACTATGCAAAGAGTAGAAAAACAACTAAGAATGAAACAAAATTATTTCGATCAACTTTTTAAACTAAAATATATAAACAGTAGAGTAGAGCATATTCAGGAAAACATAGTTTCAGCGAAAAACAATATTTTGCATCCTAGTATTTTAACTAATGAAGAAATAGAAGCTTACGAAATTGATTTCTTTAAATTAAAACATATAAAACTAGGTGTCACAAGATACAATGAGAATACGATAATATTTGCGATAAAAATTCCGAAAAATTTTGTTACCCTTCCCCTCAAGTTATTAACTCCAGTTCCCAATAAAAATTTTATGGAAATTGATGCTGAAAAACAATTTGTGATTGAAATCAATAATAAAATATTTAAATATGAACAAGATAAAAGTATTTCTGAATTAGAACAAAGTAAACATTGTACTATAAGAAAAAATTGTAAACTAATAGAAAATGCTAATACTGAAATTATACCTCTAGATGATGAAACTTTATTTATTAAGAATATCAAAACTAATTTAAATCAAACTTGCGACGATAGAAAATTTATGCTTGAAGGAAATTATCTTATTAATTTCATAAATTGTACCTTATACTTTTTAGATCAAAAATTCTCTAATATAAAACAAATTCAAAAACAAAGATTTTATTACCCAAATAATAAAGAAACATACAACATGAGTGAGCCATTAAAATTTGAAAAAATTATATTGAATTCAGTAAACAATATAAAAGAAAGAAATAGAATCTAAGAAAAACATGTCATATATTGTAAATGTAATATGTTTAATAATAATTTTATCTATGTTCGCAATACTGTCATATGTATACTTTCAAAGAAAAAGAATACTTTTTAAAATAGAGAAACCTAAAATTCAGGAGAATTTCAATTTAAAGGAGGGAGAAGTTACATATAAAAATCAGCCGGATAAGTACGATGAACTTATCCGGGAAATTCACAAAAATACTGAAAGTATCGCATAAATTGCTGACCTAGTGTCTGTAATTTATGCAATAAAATATTGTATTTAAATAAGCCAACTGCGATTGGCAATTTTCTTAGAATTAAGTAAAATGCAATGTAAGCATTATAGTATTAAGAAGAAATAAAATGTAAGACACGAAGAGGTCAGTATGAAAGAAACATCAGAGTAATAAAGATATTAATTTAATTGAAGAAAGTGGTAGTGTTTTTTAAAAAGCTCAAGTTGGGAAATAATAATTTAACTCGCGTGTGCGGAATTATGTTACAAAAGTATTTAGAATTTAATTTGGGTTAACAACCCTTTTGCTGACTGCAGAAGGCATCGCAGTCAGTTGTATGATTTTATGCTTGGAATAATTAAAATTAATATGAGAATGAAGTTACGTTAATTGGAAGATAAACATCCTGCCCCGAGCTGATGATCCATGGGTTCATCAGAAAACCAAAAAAAAAAAAAAAAATTTTGAGTCCTACACTGAAATTGTGTAACTTGATGAACGTGGGGCTGATATGGGTGGTGACGATTGTCTACGACATGATGTCTTGATGAAGCATTTGCAAATAAGGAATCCAATTACTGCGAGTGTGATTAATAATGCAAATGAACTCATTAGTATGTGGGGTAGGTTATGGGTATGGATTTGGTTTGGCAGGGTAAGTTGTTGCAACTTGATTTGTTCTCGGATCTCGTTAAGCTCTTGATTGAATGAGTTGGTGGCTGATGGGTTGTATTGGATTGCTGCTAGCCGAATCGCATCTTGGAATTGCACCTCATCAGTTAATCTGGTGTATGAAGATTGAACATTGTAAGAATGAAATTGTTGACCTTGAAGAGTTACGTGGTTGTTTTTAGCCACACAATTAGGTTGGAGCTTCAATATTCCATTTCCTTTTAATGCTATAAATGAAGTTTGATGGTTGCAAACCACATTAAGCATAGTTTCGTCCTTGACTGCAAATATCCATTGATTTAGTTCGGGAATTTTTGTCCACACTGAGCTGGTCTTGATTATTATTAACTCACATGTTGATAGATTTGAGTTATTGAGTAAATTGATCTCACACATGCTAAAATTTGCTCCAGATTGGTATACGGGATGAGTTTGCCTGCATAAGTAGTGGTCCCCATTAGTTGTACTACATGCAGAAAGTTCTGTTTTAGTTATAGGATAGTAATGGTCGTGATGAGCACTTGCAGCTAAGAGTTGGATTGAGGGTTCTATGATTACCAGAGTTTTATTTGTAACTGCAGGAATGGGAATCATCTCAAATGCTATGAATTCTTCTAATCCGAGTAATGGTAGTTCAATCTGGAAGATTATGTGATTTGAATTGATGTGTCCCTTGACAGTCATCAGCTTGTAGAGCTGCACTAATTCGTCTGTTTCAACTGGAAACCGGAGACCTGATGCCAGATGATTTCTTATTTTACCCATTTCAGTCTTAAGTTGCTGATGTGTGATGAGCAGATGGTTGACTCGTCCTTGATGTGTGTCTGATAAAACGTCCGCAATAGATGTCTGCATTCTTTGTATGTTGATAACTATAAGTTTAGCGTGGGTACACCATGATAGAAATAGTTCTTCTACCTTATCTTGATGTAATTCTTCAGCAACATTGTTTATGCGGTTAACTATTTGACCTAGTTGGATATCAAGTGCATATTGCCTTTTAGCCATATCCTCTTGACTTAATTTCATAATGTTGATTGTTGAATCTAAGATCGAAGTGTGATTTTTAAGGAGTTTCATTAGATGTTCTTCGTTCGAATGGATTCCTTGCAGTTGCTGAGATATTTCATCAGCATATTTTGAGTCAAGAACGCCAAAGAGGGAGTTTGCTATATTTCCAACAATGTCAATAGCACCTCGCTTGGTTCTTCTTGTTGAGGGTTTGGTTGATGGAACTAGATTGTCTTCTTCTAATTCGTGTTTAATGAATCGGAATTGTTGAATTACTTGTGTGCAGAGCACTTTGGAAGAAAGTTGATTGCAGAGATGTTCTAGTATAATAGTGCTGTTGTCTAATGCTTGGAATTCTTTATAGTATGGTTCAAGGTTATAGTAAACTACAAGGTTCCATGTGTCGTGCACCAGACTTATCTTTCCGTGTCGCTGGAAATGAATTCCAGGGGCGGAATTGTTGAATCTTAGGACCTCAACGTCACTGGCGAATATAATTGGAAGAAGTAGACCGATTAACAATAAGGTTGTAAATAAGTTCGGGTTTTTCGACCGCGCCTTTCTTTGAGTTGGTGTTGTTTTTGACGATTTTGATGAAGAGGTTTCATTAGCGTCAGCATCGTCATGTCTACGTTTTCGTTCTGATGATAGGGTGTCTGTCTGGGATTCGGATGAGGTTTCGCTGTCTTCTACAAGTGGTGCAAGTTTGTGTATTGGACGCCGTAGAACGCCAGATTTACGTCTGCAACACGCACCAAACCGTCTTTTCCGTGATATAGCCTTTCAATTCTACCTAAAGGCCACTTCATGACGGGTGTATTGTCTTCCTTCATGATGACCACGGTGCCCAATTTGATGTTTTCAGACTTCGCCTTTCATTTTGAACGATTTTGCAGTTGGTTTAAGTATTCTTGAGACCATCGATTCCAGAATTCTCTTTTTATGTGGGATACTAACTTCCACCTTGTACATAGACTTCCTTTAAAAGGTTCTGCTTTACTATCGACAACTGCCTTCAATGAGTCCCCAATTAAGAAGTGACCAGGTGTTAATACTGCCATATCATTTGCATCGTTGGACATCGGTGTAAGAGGTCTTGAATTTAAAATTGCTTTTACTTCTGTAGTTACTGTGCAAATCTCTTCGTATGTTAATGAAGCTGTCGTAATTTTGCACTGGAGCAAGTGTTTTGCAGATTTGACAGCTGCCTCCCATAGTCCTCCAAAATGTGGAGCTCGTGGCGGAATGAAATGAAAATCAATTCCCTTGGCACTGCAGAATGTTGTTATTTTGTTTTGTGCTTGTTCTGCATAGATGGTTGTTTTGAGCTCTTCTAATTGATTTTTCGCACCAACAAAATTAGTGGCATTGTCGCAGAACAAGTTTGTGACATGGCCACGGCGACTCATAAATCTTCGCAAGGCTCAAAGAAAAGCATCTGTGGTTAAGTCACTCACAACTTCAATGTGAACAGCTTTTGTGGCGAAACAGCAAAATATGGATAAGTAACATTTTTGCGGTCGACTTCCTCTTGTTCGGTAATGGACCCATAGTGGGCCGCAAAAATCCACTCCTGTTTTGATGAAGGGGCGTGCTGGTTGCACTCTAGCTGCTGGTAGGTTGCCCATCATCTGAGAGTACATTTGTGGTTTTGCTTTGATACAGGTTGTGCAGTGCTGGATTATAGCTCGGGCAATGTTTTTACCCTTTATTGGCCAAAATTGCTGTCTTGTGATTGAAAGAAGGCCTTGTGGCCCAATATGGTTGTTGTTGATGTGTAGTTCTGTCATTAGCATTTTAACAAATGGGTGTGAGTATGGCAACAGCATCGGATGTTTGCTGTCATAGGGCAATTAAGATTCTTAAAGTCTGCCTCCAACTCGCAGAACACCATTGTCATCTAAAAACACTGCGAGTCCCTTCAAAGGACTTTCTTTTTCTAGTTCCTTATGTGCCTTAAGGAAACGTATATCCTTATGAAAACCATGAGTTTGAACTCCTTTGATGATAAATTGTAAAGAGGTTTCCAGATCCGAGGCTGATAAGGGCCACGATTTTCTGCTCTTATTTTGGTTTTCTCTGATGAATTTTATTGTGGGTATAAATTTTCCCGACTTGATTAATTTGGCATATCGAAGGCAGTAAGCTACTATCCTCTTAAGTTTGTTGAATGAATTGGAATGCTTAATCCCTTCAAATATGTCTTCTGTATTGTCATTATTCATGGTTACTAAGGCAATCTTTTTCTTTTCATCTGACCATGAGTTGCAGCTTTTGTATGGAAGTGGCCAAATTGATTCTGAACCATGTAGGAATCTGGGACCATATTTCCATAATGTATGATCTTGTAGTTTTGCTGGGGATACACCTCTGGATAGAACATCTGCTGGATTTTCGCCTGACTGCACATATCGCCACTGACTGGTGCTGGTTAGACCTTGGATGCTGGAAACTCGATTTGCAACGAAAGCTTGGAAGGATTCTGCATTTGACTTAATCCAACTCACTACGATCTGAGAATCAGACCACAGGAAACTGTTGATTTTGTCCAATTTCAAATCACCTTTTACACGTTTTGCAAGTTCGGCAGCTAAAAGTGCGGCACATAGTTCTAGACGCGGGATTGTCATAGATTTTATGCCAGATGCTGTCTTAGTGATTGATGCCACTCGAGATTTCGAACGAGTAACCGAACTATTACTGTTCCATCTTTGTTGATTGATCTGATGTAAACGGCAGCTCCGTAGGCCTTCCCTGAAGCATCTGCGAATGTATGAATTTGGAATGATGAGGGAATATGATGTCCGCAGACATGTCGAGCAACTTGAAATTTACTTAATTCTTGCAGACATTGGTAATATTTGCTCCACCTGGTAAACATTTCTTCTGGAAGAGAGGCATCCCAGTCATATTTGAGTTCCCATATTTCTTGCAGAAAGAGCTTTGCGAAGATCACGACTGGAGCGATTATTCCAAGTGGATCAAAAATTCGTGCTATTGCTGAGGCCACAGTACGCTTTGTGAACCTTTTTGTGGGTCTGCAATTAGTTTTATGCAGAAGACGTCAGACTTAGGCCGCCATATTAGGCCAAGGGTTTTGACCGCCTTTTCATTGTTGTCATCGGAAAAAGGAATTTCTTGGTCTTCTAATGGAACGTTTGCAAGTAATTGCTGATTGTTGGAGCACCATTTTTTTAATTGGAACCCTCCCTCCCGCAACAATGCTGATAGTTGGGCTTGAATGTCTTTTGCTTCGGGTAAGCTGTCTGCGCCTGACATAACATCATCGACGTAAAAATCTTTAAGCAAAACTTGAGAGCCTAAAGGATACTTTGAAGAGTGGTCTTTAGCTAAAGCTTGGAGGCATCTTGTTGCGAGATAAGGAACTGAAGTAGTTTCATATGTAACAGTACAGAGCTTATAGCATTTTAAAGCTTGGGTTGGCTTGGGTCGCCACCATATTAACTGGAAGTTTTGATCTTCTCTTACGCGTATTTGTCGATATATTTTTTGAATGTCGGCCTTAATGACGAATTTTGGCAATCGAAAGCGCAATAATATAGTGAACAACGTGTCTTGAACAGTTGGTCCGGCATACAGAATGTCATTAAGGGACAGATTTGATGATGTCTTCGCCGAAGCATCAAAAACGACTCTTAATTTTGTGCTACTGCTGTCTGGTTTCAGGACGCAAAAATGAGGCAGAAAATAAAGTGACGTTTGAATGGTTTTTGGATCAATCTCAACCATATGCCCTAATTGGATGTACTCGTTCATGAATTCAATGTATTGATCGTATAACTCTTGGTTTCGTTTTAACTTGTGCTCCAATTCATGGAATCGGCTCAATGCTATCTCACTAGACGCTCCTAGTTTCTCTGTGGTGTCTGCAAATGGTAAGTTGACAACGAACCTTCCAGTTGTATCTCTTGAAGTTGATCGGTTAAAATATTCTTCACATCTTTCTTCTGCAATGGTACATTTTGATGTGGAGTAAGGTAATTCTTCTAACTTCCAAAATTTACAAATTGATTGTTCAAGAGATGCTTCTTCGGCCGTGTATATTCCGCATGTGGTGGTGGTTGGTGACTCTTCATTTATCTTTCCAGTAACAATCCACCCTAATAACGTATTTTGTAATAGTGGAAGATTTCTTCCTAACTTAATTTGCCCAACACAGAGCAGTTGATGGAAAACTCAGCGCCTATAAGCAGGTCAATGTGACCTAGCTGATGGAAATGGGGGTCGGCTAGTTTTATATTGTCGGGAATATTCCACGCAGTTATCTCAAATGCTTTTGTTGGCTGTGGAGCGACTGTTTGATGCAATACGACTGCTTCCAGTCTGGTGGTGAAGTTAGTAGTAGTAGAATGCAAACTTATATTTGCTCTACGTTGTGAATCTTTTGTGGATTTTCCGACCCCTTGAATGATCATGGGGCTGAAAAGATAACAGAATATTTAATTTCCGAATCATTCGTTCTGATATAATGTTGATTTGTGAACCAGAATCCAAAATTGCACGGCAGTTAATAGAAGAACCGTCTTGGCCAGCTAACTTGATGATGACTGTACTCAGAAAAACGTAGCCATCCTCCTTGTTTTTGCTTAAGGCTGCTAAAACCGAGTTCTCACTCCCAGATATATTATCTGTTTCTGGGTTTGATGTCAAGAGATTTTGTTGATGGTCAGAATTTGATATTGATGGACCCAATTTTGGTTGAGCTACTGTTGATAAGTGGACCAACTAGTTGTGTTTTTTGGAACACTTTACACAACCTCGTAGCCGGCAGTTGTAAGAGGTGTGTCCAGATTGGAGACAGTTGACATATATATTGTTTTTTCTTACGTGACTTAACCTGTCTGAAGGTGTAAGGTTTAAAAACGTGCGACACGCGAATAACGGATGCTGAGCTTTGCACTTTGAGCAACTTTTCTTCTGCGTGGTAATAGAGCTTGTTGCTTTGTTGTAATTTATATTTCGTCTTCTTTCGGTATCTTCTCTTTTAATGCCTTTAAACCCAATTGCTTCTAGTGACTGGAAACGGGTTTCTAAGAATCTCAGAAAATTTTCCATTGTTTGTAAATCTTTAGGATTGCTCAAAGATTGCTCATACAGTGTAAGGGTTGATCTCTAGCTTTTTCGTAAGTATGTGAAGAAGCATTGGGCCCCAAGTATTAATTTTAATCCCAAGATTGCGAAGGCCATGCATACACTCTTGGATCGTGTCATGTAGACTTTTTACTGCTGTAGCCGCTGCCGATTCTGAGGAGTGACTTGTTTGTGATAGCAATCGGTTGAGGAGAGCGGACACCTGCTGTCTGGGGTTGTTGTACCGTTCTTGCAGCAACTTCCATGCTGACACGTAGTTGTCATCAGAGAGACCCACATGTCTGATTACGCGTTCAGCTTCTCCAGTTAAATTTGTTTTTAGATAGAAAATTTTTTCACAATTAGACATTGATCGCTTGTCTACCATTTGATTAAAAAGGTCATGAAATTGAGACCATTTTAAATAGTCCCCATCAAGTTTTGGTAGTACAATTTTTGGTAGATTCATTTTTGTAACTGTGGTATTTGTTGTTCTTTGATCAACCAAGGTGTCTTGCTGTTGTGCAAGCTTGATTAAGGCACTCTGTACCTCTTGCTCCAAACTTATGTATCTGGTTGAGTCGTAGCCGATGCTCTTTGGGTCTTCTGAACATTCCCAAATTGAGTTATGGATGTCCTCAATTTGCATCTAATGTCTTTGGATGGTCTTTTCTTAGAGCTCATAGAACTGTTTTGACTCATTTGATGAGTCCGCAATAGCTAAAGCTCTTTGCATAGAAGATATGATAGCCTCTTGCTTGGTTGCATGTGGTTTGACGTCTGGCTCGACTGAATGTTAACCTCTGCTGTTGAAGGTTTGTGGACGTCCGTCTTAGTAGTCTCAAGAATTTTTAAATTTGAGTTAAACTCTCCTCTGTATTTCTCATAGATTTCTTTCACACAGTGATAATAATTCTTTGTATAATACGGATGAGCTAATTATGTTGGAAGCTCATCACGTATTATTGAATCTGTTGATTCAAATTTGCTCCATAGCTCGTCTATGGTAGCCATCAATTTTTGATAGTACGGAATTGTTTTGCGTACCTGTCCATCTTTTTTGTAATTGGAGATGACCCTTTGAATTGAGTCTCCAACATCTCTTTGAAGAATCGCCTTTTCTTCCATTGTCGATAGGATGTGATTTGACGTTTAAATAACAGGACTTCCCCTTACCTCTGGTGGGGGAAGCAATCGCTGATATGATTGTAGTTTTTTTTTTACCAAATTGCCCCTTACCGCTTGTGGGGGGAAGCATTCGCTGATATGTCTGTAGTTTTACGAGAGTGCCCCTTACCTCTGGTGGGGGAAGCAATCACGTCGGGGTCACCAAATGTTATTCCGAAGCTTCTTTCGAAATTGTTTTAAGATGATCAGATCACAGTGTAGCACTGTGACTGATGTTTACTCACAGTGTAGCACTATGAGTATAAGTTATTTGTGAAAAAATATCAGAGGTCCAGGTGAAACACAAAGAGCTTTCAATTTCAATCGATTAAATGAAAAGATCTTGGTGTTTCACCTGGACCTCTGACATTTTTTCACAAATAACTTATACTCATAGTGCTACACTGTGAGTATACATCAGTCACAGTGCTACACTGTGATCTGATTATCTTTAAAACAATTTCGAAAGAAGCTTCGGATTAACATAGGTATTGCTTTTGTTCTTTTTTTGTGGACTCTGCTTTTAATTTTAATTTTGGTTTTTGTGTGACCTTTAGTCCAAATTATGCGTTTCGCCCAGTTACTACAGTTGGGCTCATCAGTTAGATGCTGTAGTACCCTTCTAAGACGCAAAATATTAGTCGATGGCTACCGACACAAATAAAATTTACAGCTTTCAAACACTGAATTATATTTTTCTAGGGGAATTCGGTCGAATTCAGACAACTTGAAAATAATGCCCGTGGTCTGGCTTGTTTAATTTTACGACGTAATGTAAAAACAATACAAACGCATGTACGTAGGTATTGCTTTTGTTCTTTTTTTGTGGACTCTCATTTTAATTTTAATTTTTGTTTTTTTGTGACCTTTAGTCCAAATTATGCGTTTCGCCCATTATTTTCTAGGTTTCTGAATTCGACCGAATTCACCTAGAACAATATAATTCACAGTGTTTGAAAGCTGTACATTTTATTTGTGTCGGTAGCCATCGACTAATATTTTGCGTCTTAGAAGGGTACTACAGCATCTAACTGATGAGCCCAACTGTAGTACCTGGGCGAAACGCATAATTTGGACTAAAGGTCACAAAAAAACAAAAATTAAAAGCAGAGTCCACAAAAAAAAGAACAAAAGCAATACCTACGTACATGGGTTTGTATTGTTTTTACATTTCTTCGTACGCGATTTGTTCACCAGCTTCTAAGCTTAACCAAGCAGTTAAATGAAAAAGTGCATTAGCTGTATTTCCTCTAGCAACTAGCAACTTACATGGTGTTAACTTACACATACAAACATATGTTTCTATTTTTTCGCCAAATTCTTTTTCGTTGCCATGGCTGCCTAAGGCTATTTTTCTAAGGGAGACTTTCTCGCTTTATTGTTGTCAGAATCAACAAAATAAGTTTTCTCTTGCTTATTTCGTGTCTTTAATTCCTCTTTCCGAATTCTCCAATAAAAAAATTAAGTGTTCACAGCGCTCCACATTGCCACACAACGCCAACTCAAATCAGTCTTCAGAGCAGAGCACTGAACAGTGTTCGAACACATAGATTATGGACTGAGCTTGTTCCAAACAGAGCGAGCTCTGAACACTGATATGTTTTTTAAACACACTTGAATGACAATGTGTGATAAGGCTATAACCATAAAAATATATCAGCAATATAACCCAAAACTAAGATTTTTTGTACACAGATACCCACCAGATACAGCAAATCAACTTCTTTCGCCAACTTAGTTGTATCTGATTATTTTTTGCTTCACATTTTTCTTCTTGACACACATGGCATTTGGTGCATTGAGCAATTTACTCACATGCTCAGTCAACTATGTTCGAGCACGTCGAGTGCGATCTACACAGGTTCAGAACGAGAAAAGAAACACACATTTGGAGCTCTGCATGCTCTGAGTTAAAAGGAAACACAAACAAATTGTTTCACAACTCAGTCTCTGCTCTGAACTAAAAAAGAAAAACGCCTATAGTAGTACTATATGTTATTTATACATAGAAAAAATAGAATGGTAGTAAATTTTGCATTGGTCATTTCCTAGCATACTTTTTCAATTGCCCAAATGTCCATTTCCATTGTGTTGCATTTGTAACATACTGGGTTCCTAATTTGCCATCCAATTCGCTTGCATGCTCATTTAATTTATTTTCTGTGTTTATCCACAAAACTGATCTATTTTTACGCTCGTGTAACCAGGCTCTGAACTGAGGAACTGAATGATGAACTGTTTCAGTTTTCTACTGTCAGCCACATTAACCCAACATAAGCACATTAAAAACATCAGAACAAAAACTTCTGTTCCCAGAACCTGGTTTAGCTAGTAAAAAAAATTCTGAAGATAAAGCCTAGTACGCTGCTGAAGCAAAACGAAACAGACAATAACAAATACGTTGTGAATTCAAATTGAAATTACCCCAGACAGCTGTTTTTTTTCGTTTTTCCTGGCAGCAACTCGTCAGCTATATATGTAACGATTAATTGAGCGCTGAATGTTTCACAAGGTGTGTTTGTTTAGTCCATCTTGCAAATCCAACATGTTTTCGACAGGTTTTATTTAAAACTTGTAGTTTAACAAAAATGTATGGGAAAACTTGTGTTTGCGCTTTAGGTTTTCAGTCCAAACCGATAATTTCGCGAAAACCGTGTTTATGGTTTGGTGTGATAAGGCTATAACCATAAAAATATATCAGCAATATAACCCAAAACTAAGATTTTTTGTACACAGATACCCACCAGATACAGCAAATCAACTTCTTTCGCCAACTTAATTGTATCTGATTATTTTTTTCTTCACATTTTTCTTCTTGACAGACATGGCATTTGGTGCATTGAGCAATTTACTCACATGCTCAGTCAACTATGTTCGAGCACGTCGAGTGCGATCTACACATGTTCAGAACGAGAAAAGAAACACACATTTGGAGCTCTGCATGCTCTGAGTTAAAAGGAAACACAAACAAATTGTTTCACAACTCAGTCTCTGCTCTGAACTAAAAAAGAAAAACGCCTATAGTAGTACTATATGTTATTTATACATAGAAAAAATAGAATGGTAGTAAATTTTGCATTGGTCATTTCCTAGCATACTTTTTCAATTGCCCAAATGTCCATTTCCATTGTGTTGCATTTGTAACATACTGGGTTCCTAATTTGCCATCCAATTCCCTTGCATGCTCATTTAATTTGTTTTCTGTGTTTATCCACAAAACTGATCTATTTTTACGCTCGTGTAACCAGGCTCTGAACTGAGGAACTGAATGATGAACTGTTTCAGTTTTCTACTGTCAGCCACATTAACCCAACATAAGCACATTAAAAACATCAGAACAAAAACTTCTGTTCCCAGAACCTGGTTTAGCTAGTAAAAAAATTTCTGAAGATAAAGCCTAGTACGCTGCTGAAGCAAAACGAAAAATCCCATATAAAAATGACACGACGAAATCATGAACGAAAAATTTCGCTCTACTTTTCGTTTTCCAGTACGCTTCTGAACGACGAAATGTGTAATTTTAGTGGATAGCTGTACTAGATTTCTTAGTACAATTCTCTACTTCTTTCGTTCTCCATTTAATTGGGCCTGCACACACGGGATGAACAATTTTTGGACTAAAGCCTGTTTTGTTCTTTAGTCCAAGCACACGAGATGATTTCAGCTCAGCGAAGAAATGTATACATGAACCTCTTTTTAAAAACACAATGAGCATACTTTATTATCTCTTTATCGTGTCTCCGCAAATATTTTTCCGCTGTGGTTTTCGTTAGAATTTCGCTCCCCTAGTGGAGACCACAGAAAATTTTCGTTACGCATCAGCAGCGTACTAGCCTTATAATAAAATGTATAGAAATTACAGTGATATATTTTATATTATTTTTTAGTAAAATATACATACATTCTAATGTCGTTTTTATTTGGCAATCCGGAAGCATTCCGGACTCTTCTGAAAGTGTTCACTTGGGAAAAAATGACAGTTCTAATTCTGAAAAGAAGAGAAATTTGCTTCTGGATTTGAAATCAGAATCGGTACCAGAAGCACTCACACATTCATATACTTGAACGTCAAACTCGAGTATTGTCATTTTTTGTACCATAATTGTGCAACAAACATTTTTTTGAATTTGAATATTTACACGTACACAATTATTTTCACACATGCAATTTCATTAAAATTCAGAATCGTCAGAATCACACAAAAGTGTTCAGTTGGGATCCCGGATCGGAGAAGAATTCCGGATTGCCAAATAAAAATGCCATACGTTTTTGAAGGCTTTGATTTATTTAAAAAGAACAGTCTTGTTTAACAATTCCTAAAATGAAGGAGACAACTGGTCTGCTTGTCTTAAATTCAATACAATAATGCACTGCCAATTAATATAATAGGTATTTTATTAAACGTTTTTAAATATCTTATATAAAAAAACTCCCATTTTGTTCTCAGATGGAACGACTTGCGTTAAGGAATGTTGTAAACTTGGTTGCGTTTGTTCCAGCCTAAGCGAAGGACCTACTGTAAGACAGCATTGTGGAAAACAAAGGTGTGTTCTAGAGTGCAAATGTAAATGCCCAAGCATATTGCGCTTAAAAACTGATGTAAGTAATTTATTTATATTTTCTGTAAAGCTTTTTAATTGTTACTTTTTCTGCTTAGGCTCGAAAAATAACCACGGAAGATGCTTTTATGTTAAGAAGACAAGCTACAGCAAAACTAGCTCGTGTGGAAAAAGAATTCACTTCAACTGTAGTTTTAACTGGCAGTGAAACTCTTTTGATAAATGAATCCCAATATGATAGAAAACGTCGTTGCACTAAAATTCCAAAGCGATATGGTGACTTTATTGATCATGATGGTCCTGATTTAATCGATTCTAAACCACCTACCAGCAAAAGAACGGAAACCAATTCCACTTTTCCTTTAGAACCAGTGCTTGTGAACGATAAAATTTATAATAATCTCAAACATACTTCGGTTAGATTAAAAAAATTGCAGGATGTCAATGATTTGGCACCTTGGTGCATGATTCACATGGTATACAAGTGTTTTTGTAAAGGTCAATCAACATTTGGAAATCCAATTGTAATAGAAAATCACGAGGAACTCCCAGAAACCACGACAGTCGACGAATCACCAGTTGTAAAAAGCCGATCATTATACTTATTTGAAAAAGAAGAATGCAAACTAAATACAGAAACAAATAACGTCTTAGGGAGTGATATCTATGAAACATCAGAAACTAGCGAAGTCAGTGAAACAGTTTCTGATATCAGTTCTACAATAGAAGAAAAAAATAAAAATAAAATTGAAAGGCGGGGTCGAATATCAGATAACCATTATATCGAAGTTTATATGAACGCTAAAGCAAACCATTGTCGCCGTGTTGTTCCTATTCCCAAAAATATATATAAAAGAAGAAATAAAAAGCGCATAGCGCATATTCAATTATACATTGCTGAGAACGAAAGCGATGAGACTAGATTGAGTCTTAATGAACATGTTTTAAGATCTGTGTACTATCACAAAGATGTTAATGGAGTTAAAAGCAAAACTTTGGCAGAAGTTAAAGAAGAAAAAGCGGAAACACAAAAAGAAGAATATATAGGTGCTCAATACAGATATAAAAAAAGAAAAGACGATCCTAATGACAGCGTAAAAGACAAACAATTGTTTTGTGCGGAAGTTGAAAATAAACCACTTGTTCAAATTAAAAAACGTCGAATGAGCATGGGGCAGGTTGACGGAGGATCATCACTTTTGCTTGTAAAACACTATAAAGATTTGTTGGACCAGGGAGAGTCTCATTTAGATTCCTTAAGTTTATTTAAACCATCAGAAGATAATCAAAAGACAACTTCTTCCAAGCTTAACCTAGCGCCTACTGAAAAGATTACAATCCCAAAAATATCACAAATATTTTCCCTGAATACGGGAATAGTCGAAATGGGAACTGAACCAGTTTCACCAGCGCCAGTGCAAACTCTAGACCCCGAACCAGCTTCTGCTATTGACATTGCACAAGGTCAGTCCGATGATATGGCTTTAGCTCATGGCGTTAGCTCAGATGCATTCAAAAATGTTTTCAAACAGGTCATTAAAAATATGAATACTTTGGTCAGTAAGAAAATGCAAGATATTGATATGGCGTTGCGGAGAGAAAGCAAAGCAATTCCAGCACCAAATTCTGAAATATTATGTATTATACGATGGAATAATTTCTTAGAAGCATACGTAGAAGGTTTTGTTTATTTGTGGGAAGTACAAACTGCAAGTTTAATATTTATTGCTGCAACTATAAAACCAATGATGCCATTAGTAATCAATGCACTGAGTGTTGTTAATATTAAAGCCATATTAAGAGATAAGCTTCCGTTGTTGGGGAGGATGCTGATTGACAGAAAGCGCAGCGCAACTTCAGAAGGCTTAGCCGTGGTTTGTATAAAACTAATTAAATTTACTTAGCAGTTGACTTTTTGATTCAAAATATCTTTTGACTTTTGTTGACTTTTTAATTATTTTTTTCTTAAGATAAATAATAACAAAAGTAGATAATATGTAATATAATAATAATTAGAAATAGATAATGATATGTTCCACTTTTATTGCAGGTTATGCAAGGTCAAAAAATGTACTGGATTGTAAAAGGATTCCTTCGACCTGACAAAACACGCATTTGTCCGAAACCAACGCCAGAAAGTCATCCATTGCTAACCAGGAAAATTAATGTATTGTGCCGACTTTTGATCAATAATCAATTTAACGAGCATAAAAAGCGACAAGATGCACTTCTAACGCATGTTGCATTCCCTGCACAAATATCGGCTAGTTCTATTAATGATGTGACAGAGCAACAATCGGAGAATAGTTGTTCGAATCATAGCGCTTTAAATACTTTTTTCGAATCAAAAACTCCAATTGCCTTGAATTATCCTTTATGTCCCCAAGCTCCTTATGATTATGATAACATAAGCTTAAAGCTAAAGGTATTGCCAATGCATAGAAATATCTCTGATCAAGCTACTTTCATATTGGAACAAATGGTATCACAGGCTTACGGTTTTGTACGAACCAACATATCATTGCGAAAAATACGTAACAATGAACTTTGCGAAATTTTTCCACCAGCAAAAATGAACTCAAATCACCATTGGCTGGTTTTAGACATTAGTAATGACTTTTCACATATATTCATACCGGAATTAAAAGACTTATTAACTTTGGATCGCATACAGAAAGTAATGGCTTATGCTCTCGCCAAAAATCGTATTGTTAAGATGCAGTTTAGTCAAAAATCTATATTTAACGCTTATGTTACACCAAAATCCCAACGAAAACTTTACTTTGGTCCTTATCGATACAGTGTAACCACGCCCAAAATCGTCTTACTTCAGAGTGTCGACGGACAAATGATGCTTAGAGAAGTATACGAATCTAGACATAATATAGTTTCAAAAACACTAAGCACAACTGCGTTCTGGGTTGTGCAAAAAGGTGGACAAATATATCTTGATATTGAGCAGGAACAAATTAGTCAACTTGAAGTCAATGAACGTGAGACGAAAGATGACAATGATATCAGTATATTAAATAATTGTAATATGCAACTAACTTTTAGTGAAAAAGTTCAGCAAAGCGGCCAAAAATACCAAGTTGAAGAGCTGATTTCAACTGAACTAAATATTCCTGTTCAACAAAATGGTCAACTTAATGAAGAATGCCCTGTTCAACAAAGCAACCGGTCAGAGTATTTCCGTCAAGTGCAACACAGTCGTCAAACTCTGAATTGCCGTCAAGTTCAAGAAAGTGCTCAAGTTCAACCTCGCAGTAAAATTGAGCAAAGAAGAGAAGTTAACCAAAGTGTTGATTTACTAACAAGCCCTGGTGCCTCAAAATGTATTCAGGGGCTGGAAAAACAAAAGTCGGATAATTTAAACAACACAAATTATATGGATGATGATGACTGCATGATCGTATATGATGAATCGTGCGCATCTTCTACACATGTTGTTCCTCCTGATCTTTCTTCAGCATCTACTCTTGCGGCCGAAGTTGTTCCAACTTCAGTTTCATTAGCTGATCATCAAGGTACTAACAGAATGAACTATACAATATCGTATGCCGGAGAAAATTCATCTCTAGTGGTAATACAAAATGATTTCGATCGTGATCCCATTGTAATGCCCGACGTAGTTAACAAAACTTTTACTATATTGTCTGATAAGCCGTCTCCTGAAATTGAATTACCACAAAGTCAAAATTCTAATATTCAACAAAACTCCCATCAAACAATGCCCATTAATACTATTATTAATATATCATCGGAAGATTGCAGACCATTGGGTTTAAAAGAACATAATAATACTGTTAACACTGATGAAATTATTCTCAGACTTCCATCAAATGATGCTAATACTAATTTGACTCTACCCGCCGAATATCTTCCTGACTTCTCTACCGCATCAAATTTAACAAACCCAAATGGAGCTAACCCAAATGAATCTTCAAATTCCAATCTAAAGGACTTGGTTTCACAATATGAATGTGAAAAAAAAATCACTGAAATTGGAGCAAATAGCTTAGAATTGAATGAAATTTCAATGAAATTAAATAAAAATATAACAATAAAAAAGATAACGCACGAAGTTGAGCGGAACCCATCGGTACCCTTGGCTTACTCAAGGAAATCTATATCAGCTACACCTCAGAAACCCGAAGTTATGACTACAAGTTCCGGTTCAAGGTTTATATTACCTCCACAGAAACAAAAACTAACGAATTTAAAACCACCGGAATTGGTTCAAGGTATAGGACAAAATCAACAAAAACTTCCGCAACATCAATCGCAAGTCTTTCGACAAACAAAGCCTTCGATAACTTCTCAAACTTTACAGCGACCTTTGGTTGAAAAAATTATTGGTAAGACCCGCCAGCATTTTCAACAGCGTTCACAAAGCGGACTAATAGTTCGAACACCATCAACAATAAATACAATAATCAGATCACAGCAACACAATTCGCTTCGAAATCTAGGTGAAAATACTTCCATGGTAAGACCAGCGCTTCGTTCAGTTAGTCCAGGAGTACGATTACGTTCACCTAACTCAATAACTCAAATCGTACGTTTATCATCTAGTGGAACAAAAACTATGAGTTCTCCATTCCCTGTAAATAAAATTTCAACAATAGCTGCAAAACATCAATTGCTAAGAAATAGTTTACCAGAATCTGTTCAATCTCAACAAAAAAATGTTTTAAAGCGAATGCCAAGCGCAGGTCAACAGACAACTTTATTAAAAAATTCATCAACAAAACCTAACATTGTGAAATCCGGAACTTCCCCATCCGATATATCTAAACAATCCAAATGTGATCCCGTACACATATCAGAAGGATCCACAAAGTCGGTAGCTAATAATTTACCTCAGTCAAAGATTTCTAATGGTATAACCGTACCCGAAACTGCGAAGCAAAATCCAATCCAATCGCCATCATTCACTAGTGTTATTACTGTAGGTGGGATAAAAAGGAATGCAATGGGTACACCTATTAATCGTACGCAACTTCGACTACAACCAATGCAAACATTAGCTTCGAAACCTTCTAGTACTGGTGGTAGTGCAGATTCGTATGGTATTAAAGGCATACCTATTGAACTACCCCGTTTAAAGAAATTTGCTATTGTGAGTTCACCAACACAAAATACCACCGTAATTACACCACCAACCACTGAAATTGGTTCTAAAAATGGTAAAGAAATATTTACAACCAGCTCACCACCAAATCCTGATGACTCTAAAACCTTTCCTAAAAAACTATTTAGTTCACTTATAAGAAGGTATCCTTCTAATGTAATTTCTACCACTGCTTCAACAACAGAAATATCTTCTACTGCCATCAAAACAAGTGCAAGCAGTCCTTCAAATACGAATGCAGAATATGGATATTTCCATGCTAATCTAGATGGTTTGCCGAAATTCGTAGTAAAACGCGTTAATGAAGATTTTTTGATTAAAGTGCCAAATTTTAATGGGATACTTAAATTAAATGGATTGTCAACAGTTCATAATTATTTGAACCAGTGAGTATAATTTCTACCATTCTATAGCCTTTTTTTTTAATTGTATAGCCAAATTAGAAATATTTTACAGGCAAACAGTGACAACACAGATAGTAATCTCATAATCTTTCGTACGTTTCACCCCCCAAAACCCATTTGTTTACATTGTTGTGTTTGTAATTAAATATTATATTGAAAATAATTTTGATTTCGTGTCAATGAATAAATGTAAATTACTATTTTTGGTATGTATATTCCAAACTTTATTAGGTGTAGGACATCTTTTTTATTGATACTACATTTTAACTATGTCATTTTCGATTTGCCAATTGAGACTTTGATCCGGGATGGTGAATTTTTTTTTGTATTAAAAAATCGATAAATTTGGTCGAGAAGATCGCGAAAACTGCTCCGGGATCCATTATTCATTAATGATTTCGAAAGAAAAATGACAAGCTGAAATTTTCTAATTTCATTGACATTGATTGAAGTTCGATTAACAATCGTCCAATCATGCTTCAATAATAAAACTCGCCTTAACTCCTATGAAGTGTTGTACAATCGAATATTAGACTTGACTCATCGCTGATTTTTATGTTATACTTTGTGCTCTTTTTATACTTTGTCAGCAAGACTTCGAAATTTCAAGATTTGGTATTGTTTCTTAGTTACGTGTTAGTCGTTAAAATTAACCCGAATTAGGTCATGTGATAATAATTATTTGTGGTTTATTATACTGCAAAATGTAAAAACGAAACTTTAAATTCGAATTTCATAAAGAAATAAAATGCACGATCGTACGAACTTGCTCTTGTAGTTAACAACTTTAGTGTAGCTAACTATTGAGGCTGTTTAGTAGGTAGTTAGTCTCAATATCCTATGCAGATTTAAAGCCGATGTAGGTAAAATTTCCTTGATTCTTAGTATAATGAATTGTCGAAAGGATGATTCAATTAATAGTTACATCTAGGTTATGGATTTTAATTATGTAAGTTAGTTAGTTAGATAAGTATGTAAATATGTACCTACTTATGATAATGAAAGTGAAATATGTAGGTTGGTTGGCAGCTATACGCATATAACTTTATAATTTAGGTGCAATATGCATACATAACATTCATGTGATTTCTAAAGATGCATATGTATATATAAATGTATGAGTCTACATTGTATGTAGTGTTAAATATGCATTACTCAGGTAATATATTATAACAAAATATTAAGTTTGCGATCAAGAAGAATAACCAAACACTCACGTTCGCGGTTAGAATCAGACTCAGCCTGGTTCTGGCGACCTACCTGGAACTTCTTGGTTAAACTTCCAAAATGCATTACTCAGCTTTGACCTACTGAGTTGCATTCTGGAAGTTGACTTGTCCCACTAAGCCATTGCGTCACAATAAGTGTGAAACCAAAAACTGTCACTATGCATAATAGTTAATTGTTATGCATTCTGGCTCAGTGGGTTAGGAGGTGAGACATTTAAAGTTAATAAATATACGTATGTATAACATCCCTCCCCCCTTAGGGAGTTCAAGCCAGGTCTCCAGTCTTTCTTTATTAAATAATTAAATGTTAATACTAAATTTTACATACATAGGTATTTAAATTAATTAAATTTGTATATCATATTTTCATGTTGTTTTTTTTTTTTTTTTTTTTTTTTTTATAAAATACTCTTTTTTTTACCCTTTTTACAGTTACAATACTTAATACCTAATTATGTATATTTTTCTCTAATTTTATTTCTAATCGCTTCTTTTTTCTAATTTTAACCACAATACAGAACATAATATTAAATTACAAAACGATTTATAATGTATACGTGTGTATGTATAGGTAGTAAAGAAACTATTAGATTTGAGGAAAATTATAACGGTTTTGTTCTCGTTTAACAAAAATAATAATGGAAAATAAATAATACGCTTAACAATGTATAACAAATTGCATGGTTTTGTTTTATTGTTTATATAGTATTTTAAAAATTTAAGGTTGACTTAAAAGCTTAGCTTTTTACCAAATTTCATTAAAGTTTTTTTTTTCTTATAATTATATAAATGTCAATTTATTAAATTTATAATATACTTGCTTACACCCGGGCAGAGGTGACGCTGAAACTCGCTATGTCTGCTTTAGGCCGTGGGGTTGATGGTGCACGTTTCCTTGTTGTTCGGTTGAATGGCTGATGGTGCTTTGGCTCGGATAGAACGAATGGTTTGTGCTCTGGACCGGAGACATCGGACTAGACAAATGACAATAACCGCTACCGCTGCTAAGGTGACTAAGGTCAACATGGAGTAGCGATGTAGTGACAACTCCCATTCATGATCTGTCACTTTTCGCTCTGCGTTCAGAAGGTTCCATCCTTGTTCAAGCTCTTCCATACTCTTTTTCCCAACATTAAGTTCGTTGGCAAAATGCTTGTGGTTGCCAATAAGTATGGGAAGAAGTTTTGGTGTGGGTGCTCGTTTAACTGGAATGGAATTGGCTTGGAATGCTTTCACAAGTTCTGAGTGGTCCACCATTGGTTGTTTGTATTCAGTAGAAACCTCAGAGTGAAATTCGTACAGTAGCTTAAATCCTTTGGCACTGGCTTCGCAGGGCTGCTCCATCTTAAGGATTCCTGAACCGTTGAGGGTGGCTGTATATTGTTGGTCAGCACACTTCAAGTTCAAAACGAAGGAATCCTTTACTTTGAAAAGCCACTCTTTCGGTGCCGTCATCTTTAGGAATATTCCTTTGTTTGCTGGAACCGCAGTGTATTTACACGAATCTTTTGATGAAGCTGCGTGTTGTAATAGTTCTACTAAGCATTCATTTGATCCAGATGTGAATAACGGGGTCTCGTATCGGCATACCGCAATGTCCTTTTTAGCATCTCTTATTGCCATATGTGAGCATCGGGAATACTGTTCCTCATTCAACATTACGAAAAGGTCGTGGTTATCAGATTCTGCGATGTATTCATACTTTGTATCGATAACCAGATCCCATCGTTCCTCTAAGACTGTTGGTAAGGCGTACACTTTATGGATGTCAAAATGCAAGGAGTCTGGAAGTGGAAGCGTTACCTTAACAAACAGGTTTCTCTCATTTTCAAAGACTGTTGTTCTGGCCGCTGAATTAATGATGCCAAGGTTCTCGAATGAGAATCCTCCTTTGACCGATTTCTTAAGCAGGTCAGTTATGTTTCCTACGTCCAGGATGAAAGGGTGGAGTTTATTTTGGTTAAGGTCATCAAGTATGGAAAGCTCCAGGGATTGCCGGTTTTGGACCTCCATTATTTTTGCGGTGATCACTGATATCATTGCACTCGCTTCGCTCCTCATCTTAAGCATCGAAACTTCCTTGTTTGTGAATTGGCTGTAATTTAGGAAAGATTCACTTAGATTATAATTTTATTCACAATTTAATCGTAAATATATTAGCCAGGTTTGTGGTCAGATTAATTGTTTGAAATTTGTTTCACCTTATTGACCGCAAAAATCGTAATAAAAAGTTAAAAAATAAATAAAAACAAAATTAAAAATTAAAAATTAAAAAAACGTTTATTTTTAAATTTTTTTTTAAATTTAAACTTTTTATTTATCACGTATGCATTTCGGCTCTCAGCTGCGGAACCATCATCAGCGGGCGACAATTAAACAAAACATAAAGAGATTGGGTACATAGCAAGTACATTAAACTAGTTGGACTTTACAAATACATTGAACTGGTTGGACTTTAATTCAACAAAATAAAGAGAGTAAACAGTTTTTAGTTTTTGTCTTTCTTAAGTACATTGAACAGAAAAGAGTCAATTGGTCCAGGTTCCAAATTCATCAAGTTGTCGTTTATGTGAATATGTAATGACTCATAAGCGTCCAGTTTGCGTTGTTTGTTTACATTTTTAATGAGTCTACAATTATTTTCAAATGATGTAATGGTGTGTGGTTTATCATTGCTCAGATCAAATAGGTGTGCTGGAATGGCTTTGTCTATCTCTTTCTTTTTAACGGATCTAAGATGCTCGTTGAATCTAATCTCTGCAGCTCTTCTTGTTTGTCCAATATATTTTTTGTTGCAATTAGAACAAGAGATTTCGTAAATGCCACTGCATCGATTAGTTGGTGTGTGGTCTTTTGTGGATCCCAAGCGTAGTTTTAATTTGTTGTTGTTGGTATGGATGATGTTCATATCAGCCTTGGCAAAGACATGTATCAAACTGTTGGTGACATTCGGGGCGAAAGGCAAGGTGACACGGTGTTGTGGTGCATATATATTTTGTTCAAATAATGTACTGATGTTGTTCCGTTTTATCTTTGTCGAGTGTTTTTTAACCAGATGGTCAATGATAGATCTATCATATCCATTAACGTCAGCAATATGTAATATTTGTTGGTATTCCTTTATGTAGTTTTCAATAGACAAAGGTAGACGGCTTAGTCTGTACACCATTGAATGAAAAGCGGCGAGTTTTTGGCTGTATGTGCAGTATGAATCGTTGGTTATGTAGCGGTCGGTTGACGTTGATTTTCTGTAGATACTAAATTCAATTTTCCTGTTCCTTCGTTTTATTTCTAAATCGAGAAATGATATAGTGTGAAGTATTTCGTCTTCCTTCTCAAATGTGAATTGAGAATGAAGACGTTGAAATGTTGAATGAAATGTTGAAATCAATAGAAGAAGACAATTTCAAAATAATGAAAAAATCACCTTTGAATGCCATGATTGCTGATGCCAAAATTGCAGTTGAAACCATACATCGTACTTTCGACGTCAACAAATACAAACTACGTGTATCCAACCCCACCGTTCCTTTAATGTATGGCTTACCAAAAGTACATAAAAGTGGAGACAAAATGAGGAAAATTGTCTCAAACGTTAATTCACCATTGACAAATATAACAAAATGGCTTGTTAATGATTTGAAGAAATTCGGTAGCTTTGATGGTTTCGCAGTCAAAAACACATTTGACTTTGTGGACAAAGTAAAAGACATACAAATTGAAGACGATGAAATCATGATTTCATTCGACGTCACCGCCCTTTTTCCATCAATTCCCATTACTGTAGCAGTTGAAGCGATTAGACAACACCTACTTAAATTCCATCTACCACCAGAAAAAGTAATTGAATATATTGATTGTATCAACATTTGCATGAAACATAATTGTTTTCAATTCCGCAACGTGTTTTACACCAACAATTTCGGGTGCAGTATGGGAAACGGCTTGTCACCTTACGTAGCTGAAGCTTTCATGTGCAAATTTGAAACAGACCTGAATAAAATGGGCAAATTACCCCGCATCTGGTATAGGTATGTAGATGATACGTTTGCCGTTGTAAAAAGGTCTGAAACTGACCAGATACTTAAAATAATAAACAACCAATTTCCAAGTATTCAATTCACATTTGAGAAGGAAGACGAAATACTTCACACTATATCATTTCTCGATTTAGAAATAAAACGAAGGAACAGGAAAATTGAATTTAGTATCTACAGAAAATCAACGTCAACCGACCGCTACATAACCAACGATTCATACTGCACATACAGCCAAAAACTCGCCGCTTTTCATTCAATGGTGTACAGACTAAGCCGTCTACCTTTGTCTATTGAAAACTACATGAAGGAATACCAACAAATATTACATATTGCTGACGTTAATGGATATGATAGATCTATCATTGACCATCTGGTTAAAAAACACTCGACAAAGATAAAACGGAACAACATCAGTACATTATTTGAACAAAATATATATGCACCACAACACCATGTCACCTTGCCTTTCGCCCCGAATGTCACCAACAGTTTGATACATGTCTTTGCCAAGGCTGATATGAACATCATCCATACCAACAACAACAAATTAAAACTACGCTTGGGATCCACAAAAGACCACACACCAACTAATCGATGCAGTGGCATTTACGAAATCTCTTGTTCTAATTGCAACAAAAAATATATTGGACAAACAAGAAGAGCTGCAGAGATTAGATTCAACGAGCATCTTAGATCCGTTAAAAAGAAAGAGATAGACAAAGCCATTCCAGCACACCTTTTTGATCTGAGCAATGATAAACCACACACCATTACATCATTTGAAAATAATTGTAGACTCATTAAAAATGTAAACAAACAACGCAAACTGGACGCTTATGAGTCATTACATATTCACATAAACGACAACTTGATGAATTCGGAACCTGGACCAATTGACTCTTTTCTGTTCAATGTACTTAAGAAAGAGAAAAACTGAAAACTGTTTACTCTCTTTATTTTGTTGTATTAAAGTCCAACCAGTTCAATGTATTTGTAAAGTCCAACTAGTTTAATGTACTTGCTATGTACCCAATCTCTTTATGTTTTGTTTAATTGTCGCCCGCTGATGATGGTTCCGCAGCTGAGAACCGAAATGCATACGTGATAAATAAAAAGTTTAAATTTAAAAAAATTTTTAAAAATAAACGTTTTTTTAATTTTTAATTTTATTTTTATTTATTTTTTAACTTTTTATTACGATTTTTGCGGTCAATAAGGTGAAACAAATTTCAAACGATTCACTTAGATTTCCCACATTTGCAGTCACGTTTTCCATTTCCTCCGCTAGTTGTGAAATTGGCTTAGTCAATGTATCGAAATTTGATTTCATGACAGATAGTTGTCGGTGTATTAATTGGAACGAATCCTCATCCCGTTTATGTAGGAATTCCAACTGATGGTAGACCTTTCTAGCATCTTCGCTGTCCATCGTTCCGAAGGCCCATTTGGAAAATCCTCCGATAAACTCTAGTGCGCGCTTTTGACGCTTCGAGTGTATCAATTGCCTCATACAACTACAACTACAACTGGGTACAATTAAGACTAATTTATTTTTCCCAAAAAAATTTTCGACTAAATGGAACATAGTCGATAACGATGATATACCTGCGGATGGTATCTTAGGTCGTGACATCCTATGGAATAACACGATCATCGACGCAGTTTCCAAACGAATGACGTTTTAGATGGAAAAAGGGAAGTCTTAATTGATTTACCCCTCAAATGTTTGCCTTCGAGTCTAGCTACCATGTCTTCACTGAACGAAAAAGTTGTGCAGTGCAAGATTGGGGCTCGGACACAGACAATTGTGAAGATCCAAATCCCAAATTCAAAATCAAATGAACTGCTTATACATTCGCAGGAAATTGATAATGGAATTTATTTGGGAAACACAATTGTTAAGGCAAATAACGATTACGTCCATGTCCCTGTTTTAAACTGCACAACAGAGGACTATGTCATGGACACAAATTTCATGCCTACCTATTCAAATTTAAAAAACTTCAAAATTATTGAAAACAATGAATACGGAGGTAAAATATTAACAAATTTTAAAAGGGAATCCAGTAATGAACGGATAAATAATGTTCTAAGCTCCATTAAAATAGATGGAAATCTAACCAAGGAGGAAAAAAAATCTGTAGAGGAGTTATGCATTCAGTTTTCTGATGTCTTTCTATTAGAAGGTGATAATTTAAGTTATACCCCCGTTTTGTCCCACAACATTCCCACCAAATCTGAACAAGCACCGATCAACACAAAGCAATATAGAACGCCAGAGATCCATAAAAAAGAAATTGAGAAGCAAGTGAAAGAGATGCTTGATCAAAACATAATTTCGGAAAGCAAATCTCCTTGGAATTCGCCTTTGCTTATTGTACCCAAAAAATCGGTTGAAGGCAAAAACGGTGGAGGGTGGTTGTAGATTTTAGGAAACTGAATGAAGTAACAATTAAAGATGCATTCCCCCTACCAAGAATCGAAGAAATTCTTGATCAGTTGGGACACTGCCAATTTTTCACCACCTTGGATTTAGCAAGTGGCTACCATCAGGTGTTGATCGATCCAGCTGATAGAGCGAAAACGGCGTTCAGTACCAGCACATGACATTACGAATTCAATAGAATGCCCTTTGGTCTAACCGGTGCTCCAGCAACGTTTCAAAGGATAATGAATCACATCCTGACTGGGTTGCATGGCATTGATTGTTTTGTATATTTGGATGATATTGTTATATATGGTAAAAATCTAGAGCAACACAACGAAAAGCTTTCAAAGGTTTTGACTAAACTTAGGCAGCATAATCTCAAATTAAATACCGAGAAATGTAATTTTCTATGCCGTGAAGTATCATATTTGGGACATATATGCTCTGAAGCCGGAGCTTCGCCTGACCCAGCCAAAACCCAATGTGTTTCAGATTTTCCCATACCTAAAACAATAAAACAGGTGCAATCATTTTTGGGACTTACGAATTATTATAGGAAATTTATTCCACAATTTTCTAAAATAGCTGCCCCAATAACAAAGTTGTTGAGAAAAGAAAATAGTTTCAAATGGTCCCCAGATTGTGAGATATCATTTAAGCTCCTTTAAAAAGCGATTTCTTCACCACCTATACTTATTTATCCAGACTTTACAAAACAATTTATTTTAACAACCGATGCCAGCAACGAAGCTTTAGGAGCTGTTTTATCCCAGGGTAATGTGGGTGAAGACAAGCCTATAGCTTATGCTAGCCGTTCACTAAATAAATCAGAAAAAAATTACTCGACTATAGAAAAGGAATTGCTTGCCATAGTTTGGGCATGCAAGCACTTCCGAACATATCTTTTAGGTCGACCGTTTTCAGTCTACACAGACCCCCGTCCTCTCATAGGAGTATTTAATGTTAAGGACCCAACCACACGACTTATTAGATTCCATCACAAGTTATAAAAATCACGATTATAAAATCATTTATAAGCCCGGTAAAACAAATTGCAATGCAGATGCGTTAAGTAGGATTTATAAAGGAAATGATAATATTAAAATTGTACAGACAAGAAGTAAGACTCAAAAAAATAAGCAAAATTTGGATACTGAAAAGAATAATAAACAAACTACTGAAAAGGATAACAACAAGCAAGCAAGTAGAGATGACTTTCAGGTTCTAAGAAAATCCTGAAGACATACAAACAGTTCTTCGCGATTTCCACAAATCCGTACTTGGAGGACATCAGGGAATGGGGAAGACCTATGCACGAATTCGTCGTCAGTTTAGATGGAAAAATATGCAAAAGGACATTGCAAATTATATCAGGAACTGTGAAAAATGTCAAAAAAATAACTCAGGCAAACTAACCAAAATGCCAATGGTTTTGACAGACACCCCATGCCTCCCATTCGATAAGGTATACATGGACATGGTCGGTGTTCTTCCTTTGACGTATTCCGGTAACCGGTATATTTTAACATTCCAGGACGACCTGACAAAGTATATGACTTGTGTGGCCATTCCAGATGCGGAAGCATCTACAGTAGCAAGAGCCTTTTACGAGGAGATTGTTACAAGGTTCTGCATACCTAAAACACTCGTCACAGATAATGGAACTAATTTTACTTTGAAACTTTTTTCAGAAACTTGTAAGCTTCTGGGAGTTAAAAAAGTTCACATTACCGCATATCATCCACAAGCTAATGGTTCACTCGAACGCAGTCACAGACCCTTAGCGGAATACCTAAGGAGTTTTGTTGACAATGACGATCGGTGCTGGGACCAATGGTTGAGACAGGCGATGCATGTCCATAATAACACCGTGCATACAGCTACTAAACTGACACCAACGAAGAGTTTGTATGGTTTTGAATTCGAAATGCCAACAAATTTAAAAAGAACAGCTACATTTCTGTATAATGCGGAAGATTATCCAAAAATCCTTCAGCATCAACTACAGAAGACGCACGAACTAGCGAGGAAAATTTTGGCACTGGCAAAACAAAAATCAAAACAACAATACGATGTTACCGAATTATTTAAAAACAAAAAAATAAACAAACTAACCATCCCGACGATCGACAGCAACGATATAAATAAGCAGCGCGACAGCGACATGGCATATTATTTGATTGTTAGATTTTTGTGTAGGATAGAGAAGGGTAACCTTTGTATGGGTAAAATAATAAAAAGAATACATAATATGAAAATATGAGAAATTCATTTGGTTAGAGAGAGAGATACGAAACCTTTCTTTTTAGTTGGTATTTTCTTGTGCTGGATTAAGAGTGTGTTCAAAGGTTACGACTCAAAGAGATACCTGCTGAATTGCAAATTTCCTGACAGGGCGAGTTAGGCTTAAAAGTTGAGTCTGACAGAATTCGAAAACTCAATCTCAATTAAGAGAGGGATTAACGCCTGATCAGGTCAATGATCCTGGAAAGATGGGTTTAGCAGATATTTCTGTAGAATGGTGGCTGCAAATTGTAAGGGAAAAGTATGATGAACAAAGAAGTAGGATTTTATTCTATAGCGAGTACTTATACAGATCGGACATACGTATTAAAGAAAATTTTATTTTTTTTGTATTAACAAATTAACAAATAAAATAAATTAACAAAGTACCTACAAGAGTACATATACCCAAACGCTTTAAATATTTATATATAAACTTGGTAGGTTTATTTAAAAACTGCTCTAAATCAGCCGTTTTATAAGATTTTCATTTTTTTTATTAGAAAAAGTCGGCAGTCGTAAATCATTACGGCTGCTCGATTAATTTATCCCGGTTCCCGGAAAGTTTAATTAAAACCAGGAGCAACAGTAAAGAAATTAAGTGCAACAGTACCAGGTGCCCACAAAAAAAAAGAAGGCCAAGACAGTTTAAAGCGGCACAACGACGGCCAGCTTACTGTATAGGGTACCTACACCGTTCATCAGAACAAAGCGGAAGTTTCGGCAGCAATTGTTGCTTACCTACCATAGCCCAGGTGGTAAAACCACCCATACCGAGAATATCGGAAATCCAGGTGTCCCAGGTTCAATTCCCCACCAAAGCAGAAACAACATTTTTTTTTTAATTTCTTTACTTAAAAAAGGAAAAAAAAATATATTAATTTTTTTTTTAATTCTTTTACTTAATAATTTGCAAAGCTTCCTTCAGAAGAATAAAAATTAAATACTAGTACTTTTAATATAATAGTGGCGGTTACCTTTTGAATTAAGTCTCAATTAAGAAATATTAATTCGCGAAACGTACCTAAAAATATAGATTTCATTTCGCGCACAAGAAAAATAATCTTTCGGTACAGCATATTAATAGTAAAATAAAGTGCTTCGTACAAACAAAGAATATATGTACCTAGTCTCATCAACCAGCTGCAGTGGCCACTACATTTGGATTTTAGTAGGTGAGTTTGGTTATAAACAAATATATATTGAAGCAAATTTGAATATTTTTTTTTTACATATATATGTATATATGCACACTCGAAAATTAAGTGCAATACATATTAATTATTTAATTCAATTCGCGAAGTGAAAAGGGGGAACAAAGCAATTATTAATTTAGAGATAAAGTGAGACAAAGGAGTGAATCGCGTCACCAAATTACCAATAAATCGAAGACGATTTAATAAGTGATTAATAAAATTTTAATTCAAAGAAACCGGGTTGCCACTTTTATATATAAATATTGTCTTTTATAAATTTTGATTTTTTTTAAATTTTTTGTTGAGTGGGTATAATTTTCCTATAATTTACATACATATATACCTAAGCAACCAGATTTTAATTACACATGATAATAAAAGTTAAATGTTGATTGATAAAATGAATCATTGGATTTTCAAATTTTGTTGAACGTAAGTTTGGAAAAACAATGAGGGAGTAAATACTTTAATGTGAAGGATGGGAGGATCTGGATGTGAGGGGTGATGAACTGAGGAAGAAAGAAGCCTTGGAAAGGGGTTGCTCTGGCGAGAGAGTCAACCAAGGCAGGGAGGGTAGAGGCGATTTCTCGCGCATCAATACCAACAAGATGCAATAAGGCTGGTAAAATCATTTTTTTTTTTGTAACGAGCTCTTGGTCCAAGAACCACACCCGTCGCTGAGCTAGGGCTTTTTTTTTGTGCCAGCAAGGACCTTAATTCAAACCAGCTCGTAACAACGACCATCATACCAATCCTACCGGCTGCGCCAATGTTAAATATGCATTACTCAGGTAATATATTATAACAAAATATTAAGTTTGCGATCAAGAAAAATAACCAAACACTCACGTTCGCGGTTAGAATCAGACTCAGCCTGGTTCTGGCGACCTACCTGGAACTTCTTGGTTAAACTTCCAAAATGCATTACTCAGCTTTGACCTACTGAGTTGCATTCTGGAAGTTGACTTGTCCCACTAAGCCATTGCGTCACAATAAGTGTGAAACCAAAAACTGTCACTATGCATAATAGTTAATTGTTATGCATTCTGGCTCAGTGGGTTAGGAGGTGAGACATTTAAAGTTAATAAATATACGTATGTATAACAGTAGTATTCAGTGACGTACGTAAAAATTCATAAGAAAGAAATAAATGGATAGTACACATTATAAAATGTTTTTTTATTGCTTAGTTGTTATAGTTTGAGGGAAAACAAAGATGTATTTGAATTCCTTGATAAATACGAATATATAAAACAAAATTCAAAAATTGTTGGAACGCTTTCTTAAAAAAATTATTGTTTCCGTATAAAATTTTGAAACATTTTTCGAAAAATAAATTGAAACGCCATTTTGAAGATTATATTAATATAAGAAGTTTTTTTTTTTTTTTAATAATACAAATTCTATACTACTGAAATACATCAGCCAAGTAGAAGACTTAGCACTATAATATTTGGACTTGTTGAATTATTGATTCAAAATAGCTTTTAACGGCCTTTAGTCCAACAAAAATTGGCGTTTCGTCCCGGAGATCTCACATGGACTCATCAGTTGACTAGTGAAGACCTTTGTCAATACGCAATTTTTGCCAAGTCCAGTTCATCTTACGTAGATTTCGTGAAGAACATCTAGTGTGAACTATATCCAACAAGAGTAGAATTCCTAATCATTAAATTGGAATTTTTTGTTTTTTGCCCATGGCCTGGCATTATTTATATAAGAAGTTTTTTTTTAATAATACGAATTATATATACTACTGAAATACATCAGCCAAGTAGAAGACTTAGCACTATAATATTTGGACTTGTTGAATTATTGATTCAAATATTAATATACATATTAAAATTAAAATTTCAAAAAAAAATTCAGTGACTGGTTTGAAAAATGGATTTTTCAAAAAAATTGTATTTGTTTTTGAAAATTCGAAAAACTTTTTTTTTTGAAAATTTTGAATGAGTGACTGACTGGTTTGAAAAATGGATTTTGCAAAAAAAAATTTATTTATTTTTTAAAAATCGAAATTTTTTTTTTGAAAATTTGAAAGACCGCATAATATATAAATATATACAAAAATATATTGCATATTAACACTTATTTAATATTTTTATTTGCATAAAAAATTAATCTTAGTCGATTCATCCAATAGTGAGAAAAGCAAAAATATGCAAAGTGGCTCTGTGGGAAGTATCGTTAATAAGTACGCAAGAAATAATATATTTTTATACTTAAAAGTGGACTGTACATATTTCTTTATAAAAAAATATTGGAGCCGTTTTCGAGAAAAACATTTTTTTTAACATTTGCATGGGAGGTTATTTTAGGAAGTGTTTTTAACTGTTCAAGATAATGTCAAAAAACTCCAAAGTACTAAGTTCTCAAAAAATCTAAAACAGTTTTCGAAATTTTGAGTTTTCAAAAAAAAAAAAGATTTTCCTTTTTAATTTCTAAAAAAAATTGTTTGAAAAATTTTGGTTTACATTAGTAAAGTGTTTAGACTTTATATGAGCGTCTACATAAAAAATGTGAAAAAAATCAAATCAACCGTTTTTTCTAGAAAACCGAAAACCCATAAAATGGTACCACTCACTAGACACAACTATAACATTTTTTTTTTCAAAAAAAAAGATTAAAAAACTACCGAAACGTACCTTTGCTCTTCATTGATGAATAACTTTTTTTTTATAAAAATCGGTGGATCCGTTTTTGAGAAAAATAAATAAAAAAAATGAAAAAACGTTTGGTCATATTACGGAAAAAAAAAAACAATTTGTACGAAGTTTGAAGTAAATCCATCCAACCGTTTAGCTGCACACTCGAGGATAGGCAGACAGACGGAATTGGGGGACCCATTTTTTTGGTGTTCTCTATGATCGTAATGTCATGTTTGATTGTTAGATTTTTTTTTGCACGAATCCATAAATTGCCTTATATAGTACTTATAATCGCAAGTAAAAATGGAAAAAAGTATTTGATGTTATAGAAATTTCAAATCTTTCTAGTAAGCGTAAAGTAGATACAATCTTGTTAAAAATGTAGAATTTGTTTGGACGGAATAAAATCGATTTTGTTCATAAAATTTTCAATTTTAAATTTCCATTCATTATTAAGTAGGAATTCCACAAAAAAACTGACGATTTTGAATGAACCTTTTAAAAACTGGTGTATTTACATCCCATACCTCATTTACACCGAATTTTCTTTCTAAACATTTTGCAAAAATACAAAGTTGTATTATATCATTTTAAGCAAATGATAAATATAATTGATATGCATTTTAGTTTAAAAACATTAATTTATTTTAGTATATACTTTTACTAATTTTATTTATCTTTAAAGTAATTCTAAATTGAAATGATAAACATTTAAGGTGAGGTTAGCACTAAAAAGGAAGTCCATTCCGTTTTCATACTTTTTGAATATACCCATCGATTTTAACCAAAAAATGGCTACCGCACGAACTTTAAGAATAATTGCTTGTGAAACAAATTTAGGGATAGTTATGTGCGTTAGCAGCCGATTCGTATCTTAGTACTACTCATCTGTTACTACCTTTATATGGAGAATTGAATAGGTATCGAATCAGGATTTAGGGCCTTGTATAGTAAAATCGGATTACTCAATCCAATCCCACTAGACGAGTTGGACCGAATAGAAAATATATATGTATAACTGAATCGAGGAATTGAAGAATCGAATTCACTTCTGATTCTTGGTGTGTGTGTGAAATAATAGTGTGTTTTGTTGCCAAACAAGGCAATTCTTATTTCAGATTTAAAATTTGTACATGGCGGCTATAATGTATTGCCTGCTCTTTCTATTGGTTTGTTTGTATATTAAATTATACAAGTTTGCCTCATTGCGCTCAGTAAAATATGTTACCCATTGCTCAATCAAGGGTTGTTATGTATATACTTTTGCTCGTAGCGTTTTGCCACTAAATAAAATAAAAATACAGTAAAATCTACTAATCCGGACACTATAATCGGACCACCTAATACTCGGACCGCACCTTATGCTATTTTTCATACAAATTTCCCCTTATAATAAATGTAATCACTTGTCTAATTGGTCCAAGCGTAGGAAATATGAAATAGGTATGCATGGCATTTTTTTTGTAATTGTTGGTAACTACAACAAGTAGCCAATAAGCGTTTTAAGTTGAACATAAATATTTACGATGCGTATCAGCAAACGGTCCTATGTGTTTCGAAGATGCACATGTCTCAGGAAGATCTTGCAAAGAAATTTGATTGTAGCAATTCTGAAATCCAAAGAAATTTGAGCGCGAAAAAGGAAATCAAACTATCATTTGAAAAATTCGTTGGCTTGACAACAAAACGTATGAAATCATTTGTAGCTTTTTGCCGAAATTGATGTCTTGACATCCAAATGGTTTTACTTAGCAAGACAAAAGAATGTGTCAATTTGTTGTACTAAGCAAAACCACTGGCTATATCAACAAATTTAATAAATTTGTATATTTTCTGGAAATTTATAGGTTGCAGTCGTATTTGTATGTATATAAACATAGGTATATGTATTCTCTTAACATACATGTATGCATAAGGGAAAACCCTTTCTAAGAGGACCGGTCCGATTAAAAAGGAACCTCTACAATCGGACCACCTCCTAATTGGACCACTTTTCTTCGGTCCCAAGGGTGGTCCAATTTGGCAGGTTTTACTGTAAATATATACATACATATATACAAAACTGCAATAAAAACAAATATATACATACATACAGGGTGTCCCAAAAGTCAACGTCGAAACGAAAACGGGTGATAGGGTAGGTGGTGACAGTTATTAGAAAAATAATAAAAAAAATCGTAGCCATGTGTTTTGTGAGTTATACGCATTCGAATAAAAATCAAAGACTGGTCACCGAGTGCCGTGATTACAAATCTTAATTTTTCTCTTTTTTTTTTGTTATTAAACCTTGAACAACCCTTCTAAAAATTGCATTCAAAAATTTAAACACACCTGCATCAGTTCTCAAGAAAACATTACTTTTTTGCCTAACTAACTACTCAAAATTTTTACATGAACCTAATTCAATGGAGTGTGGTGTAAAAAAAAATGTAGTACGAAATTTTCGCAAGTTACCTTAAAAGTTGGCGTGGTCAATTCTCATTTCAAAATGGTATAACATTTTTGAGAATATTTCATAAACAACGGAAACAAAAACGTTTTTCTCAAATAACCCGGTTTTAAGATAATTTTTTAAGTCATTAAAAAAACTTTGAATGCAGTCTAG
Source organism: Philhelius pedissequus (assembly GCA_910595825.1). Lineage (NCBI taxonomy): Eukaryota > Metazoa > Arthropoda > Insecta > Diptera > Syrphidae > Philhelius > Philhelius pedissequus. The sequence goes on from OU343160.1 coordinate 108,988,810, forward strand.
GCTTTCTCGTATCTAAGTTTGAGTTCGAGGTAGGTGAACAGTAATTTATATGTAACTACTACCAGTCCCAGAGTAACGCGGGCTATCAGATAGTGATTCATTTCTATTGATTTGGTTTAAGTTTTAAATAAAATTCAATTTTTCAACAAAAAACACATCAAAAGTTTATTTAGATTAGCTATAATAAATGTTTAAATTTTTTGCCTCCAACGGCAATGCAAGACCTACATCTTCTTAAAAAAGATCGGTTTATAAGACGCAACGCCCTCCGTGATTTTTTAGCGCAACTCGGCTAAATTTTGAATCGATTTTGAGTAGACTTTTTCTTCTACTGGCCCCATAGAAAGAAATCCAGAGGATTTAAATCAGGTGAACGGGCTGGCCACGAAATTGTGCCAGACCACCCTATCCACGCGACTGGATTTTATTCAACAAGAAATTGTCTCACTGGGCGAGCATAATGTGCTGGGCAGCCGTCTTGTTGAAACCACATATTTCCATAAATTCTAAGTGGCATATCTTCCAATAAATTTGGTAAGTGGTTTGTAAAAAATCTAAATACACCGATCCACATATTAACTTTGAAGCGATACTGCGATTTGTCTTCCCGCATCAAATGTGGATTTTCTACATGCCACTCGTGCAAATTGTGAAGGTTCATTTATCCATCCTTTTCAAATGTTGATTCATCGGACCACCGAATTTTGTCCAAGAATCGCGGATCTTCCCTGTACCGTTGTAGTATCGTCGACAAAATGCAACACTTTCAGGTAATCTGGGGGTAGTAGACTCTGCACTCATTGAACATGGTATGGATGGAGCTCATTTTTCTTCAAAATTCGGTGTGCTGTACTTTGGGTACTCCTGTTCTTATTAATGATGATGTAATTTTTGTTGAAAAATTGAATTTTATTTAAAACTTAAACCAAATCAATAGAAATGAATCGCTATCTGGTAGCCCGCGTTACTCTGGGCCTGGTAGTAGTAACTTATAAATTACTGTTCGCCTCCCTCGAACTCAAACTTAAACACGAGAAAGCCTAGAGTGCATTCAAAGTTTTTTTAATGAATTAAAAAAAAATTATTTTAAAACTGGGTTATTTGAGAAAACCATTTTTGTTTCCGTTATTTATGAAATATTCTGAAAAATGTTAGACCATTTTGAAATGAGAATTAAACACGCCAACTTTAAAGGTAACTTGCTAAAATTTCGTAATACATTTTTTTTTACACTACACTCCATTGAATTAGGGTCACGTTAGTTCTGCGAAAAAGTAATGTTTTCTTGAAAACTGATGAAGTGTGTTTAAATTTTTGAATGCAATTATTAGAAGGGTTATTCAAGGTTTCATACCAAAAAAAAATTAGAAAAATTAAGATTTGTAATTACGGCACTTAAAAGACCGTCACAGGGTGACCATTTTTTTGATTTTTTTTCGAAGCCTATAACTCACAAAATATATACATGGCTACGATTTTTTAAAATTATTTTTGTGATAACTGTCACCACCTACCCTATCACCCGTTTTCGTTTCGACGTTGACTTTTGGGACACCCTGTATAAACAAAACCTAAAATAAGTTGCCTTATTGTTTTTTGTTTGTTAATAGAGCTAAAGCTCATTTTTTCTTTTTGAATATTAACATATATATGTATTTACATATATAATAGCGCTTTACATTTATTTGTAAGTTACTTTTTCTTTTTGATGTAGGTAGAGCGAAAGCTTAAAAGTTTCTTTTTTTTAACCTTTACATTTATAATGGACGAGAGCGCATACACACTATAATATACGTACTTTAAATTATGAAAAACATTGAAGTTATGAAAACTATTTTTGATATTTGTACACACTTAGGCTAAGAATATAAATATAGGAAATCACTGTTGTTTTGGTGGCATTTGTTACATTTTGAACTTTTCAATTCAAAAACTGTATTTTGGTCAGATGATTATAGCGGGTTATGACGTGTGACCTTTGCTGGTAGGGTTACGGTACCAGTATGTAGGTCCAATTCTCTGGAACTGCAGCATTTTGTCCTTTAATTAGCGGACTGTGCAGCGTATATTCTTTACGGGCTGCTCTGTTATATGATATTCTGAGGGTGCCTCAACACAACCATATTTATAGATGTAGAACATATAATGGCTGATTTACAATGCTGCGTTGGGTGTCGCTTTGACAGATCTTTCTCATAAGACTAATGCGGACTTACACGAATGGCAAAGTTGCCAGTATGTCTGCCAAAAGAATGGCATAAATAAGTTTTTAATGACATTTATTTACTCGAGCTCAAAAAATAGCAGATTTCAATGTTGGCATTGATAGAATTTTTGTATTTACACTACTGTCATAAACGAACCAAAATAACGGGATTTTTTGAAATTATCAAGCAAAAAAAATCAAAAGCTTCGCAAGGCTAGAAATAAAATTGGAATCAAGCACTGATGCCGATATCGTTTCAATAAAAACATCGATCTGTCGTCGATCCGCCGTCAATTTTTTTCTGAAAATCAGATTCGTTTCAAATAAAACCAATTTTTTTCCCGGAGAAACAGATCCGTTTTCAATCTTTTTTTGGAGACGGATTCAAAACGGATTTGTACACAGATTTTTACGTACACTATAATATTTGTTTTGAAGTTTCTCAATTGTTGCGTTGTCAATTAAATTTGTATTTTGTGGCAGTGTACAGAAAAAATAAATGAATATTACAGTCTTTTCAAATCAAATTCAACTTTTTGCAAATCAAATTAAACTTTTTGCAAATCAAATTCACGTTTCAGGATATCAGATATTTGTTTTAAGAGAAAAAAAAACATCAAAAGATGTGATTATATATATAACAATTTATTTCATGCAATTTAATAATTGCATAATAACATGTTTTGGACATAGAAACAGATATAAATTCAAATTTATTTAAAACTTTATGATTTTCAAAAACGTGAATTTCATTTGCAAAAGGTTTAATTTGATTTGCATAAAGTTTAATTTGATTTGCAAAAAGTTTAATTTGATTTGCAAAAAGTTGAATTTAATTTGTAAAAAGTTGAATTTGACTTGAAAGGACTATATTAAAAAAATAAAAATATTGGCTCAAAATTATAGTCACATAAAGTGCACTTTAATATTATTTGGGTAGATACTTAAGTCGAAATTAGTTTTTTGACAATTATAGACTAAATAAAACCCACTTTTCGTTAGCGGCTCGTGATAAATTTAATACCGACCAAAGTCCTTTTATCCTCTTAATATGGGCTTTCACTTTTTTTTCAAGATTTTTATATATTTGATGATTATCATCAGCTTTTCCGAAAACCCAAAATAAACAAGTATCCGAATCCCTTTGAAAGAACTGGTTGAAAACGAATTTTACTCCCGATTTGATTCCATCACTGTCCAGTTTCCAATCGAAATGCTTCTGTACCAATTGTCTGAGTATTCCTCGCTCCAATTTGGTTCCAAATTTGGACAAAAATTGCAGATATAAATTAATTAATTTATATTAATTATTTATGTTTTTTTTATAAAATATTTGAATTTTAGAAGATCAACAACACTTGTACAAAGGGGAAACAAATGTTTTGACTTTTTCCAACATACTGCTCAAACCTATCTCAAATTTCAAATTTTACAAAAGTGCTCCTGCACAAAAGTAAAAGCTAAAAGCGGTCTAACTTTTACTTTTGTACAATTTCAAATATGAGTTAGGATTGAGGAGTATGTTTAAAAAAAAACATTTTTTTACTTTTGTGAAAGCATTTTATGCCAAATTCTCTGTGCCAATTTTGTTTGGCAAAAATATTGCCAGTATTTAGAGCGTTTTCGCGATAAAAAGAAAAATGGCTATAATTTGACAAATAAAATGGCAATTTGCCATTGGTGTAAATCCAGCATAAATATAAAAAAAAAACTATCAACGCGACGCCCAACTAGGCTTGTAACTGGAATGGACGAGCGGTTGTTCGAGCACATCCGCCGCCGCCGCGAGAAGCGTCCCATTAAATACAATGGGACGCGCGTTCATATCAAAACAGGGGTGGGCAATTGTTGTTTTTAATTTATTTTGTAAATAATAGTTTGAATTATTTTGCAAATTTATTGTGAATGTGTATTTTTGCATTTTAAAAATAAAAAGATCTTCGGTTTCCCCAGACAACAATTGTGTCGATGCAACAACGAACAATTTTTTTTTTGTTATCTGTCAAACGACGCGCGGAAAAAGATAAAAGTTAACCAACTCGCGGCCGCCTTTCCATTGTATTCACTCAAACGAGTTTCTATGATTTTAACTTTGACAGAGCGTTTTTTGAAGTGCCGCTGATAGACCGCGCGTCCATTCTGTTCAACCAGTACACTTTTTTATGTATTTTTGTCTTTAATTTTTGTTTTTGGATATGGCATGAATCTTATAAATCATTATGCCAATGGTATTGTTAGCACTGTAGCAATAGCGCTTTTATATTTTGCTGTGTTTCCATGTAATTTTTGCAATAAATATATATATTTACGGATTCGTAAAAAATCGGACTCGAGATTTTGATCAAACTTGATCACGATGGTGGAGAACACGAAACAAGTGGGTCTTACAATTCCGTCGGTCTGTCTGTATAACGCGATTTGCTTCAAATTTGGTATTTAAGCGTTTTAGGTGATTGTCTAAAGTAGATTCTTGAATCGTTTTTTTAGGTGCAAACTTAACGGTACCTCCAACACAAAAATCTAACATCTCAATTGTCTCGAAAACGGCTCTAACTATTTTGATAAAAAAGTGTGTGCAACATTTAAGGTATACTCTACATTTTGGTCAAAAAACTTTTTTAACTTTTTTGTTATTAACGGTACCTGCCATACAACTATTTTTTTTTAACTTTCTCATAAACGGCTCGACCAATTTTGATTAAAATTTTTATATAGGAGGTGATTCGAATTATATATTACTGTATACAAAATTTTCAAAAAATATTTTTTTTTGGGTTTTAAAAAAAAAATTATTTTGAGAACGCGTGGATGATTTTTTTTTTAATTTTGTTTAAAGTTTATATTATTAAATATTTAAAATTATCACCAATTTTTTTTGTAAGTAAAAAACACTAAAAATATATTTAGATTTTTAATAGAAACCTTTTGCATACGATGTGATTTAACATAAGAGCAAGTTCATGCGATTCATTCGTGCATTTTATTTTTTTTCTCAGTTGTAAAATTAATGTAAATTGTAATGCTTTATTCTACGTCAATAAATATACACGGTGCCCCATTGTCACCGCCGCAGATGAAAACCATGGGATCCTGCGGTCATTCTAAGTCGAAAAACTAATCAGGTAATTTTCTGGTTTTCGCTCCGTTTTTGAGTTATAACCGTTTTTATGATTTTGGCTCTCTTCCTTAAACTGGCTTTGTTATACGACGTCCGATTCGTAAGATTTTTACTTACGATTATGGGTACTATAAGGCAAGTTATGGATGCGTGCAAAAACAAATTCTAACAATCGACGATCATAGAGAACACCAAAAAAGTGGGTCCCAAAATTCCATATGTATGTCTGTCCGTGAGTCTGCAGCCTAAACGGTTGGATGGATTTCCTTAAAACTTGGTAGATATTGTTTTTTCGGTAATATGCCCACACGTTTTTTTTCATTTATTTAAGACGAAAAATAACAGTAGCTCCCATCCTTTTTTTGGCCAAAAACAAAAATATTATTTTTCTGAAAAACGGATCCAACGATTTTTATAAAAAAAATTAGTTCATTAATGAAGAGAAATGAAATATTTTGGTAATTTTTGTTTTGGAAAAAAAATTTTATTTTTGGCCCCTTTAGTAGTACTGTTTTTTTGGTTTTCTATTTTCTGGGAAACGGTTAATTTGTTTTTTTTTTATTTTTTGCGCAGAAGCTCCTAAAAAGTTTAAAAATATTCTAAGCCAAAATTGTGCAACCAATTTTTTTTGGAAATAATAAAAAAAACTTTTCTTCAAAAAGACCTCGTACTTTGTAGTTTTTTGACTTTATCTTGAATAGTTAAAAAAAAAACTTCCTAAAATAAAAAACAACGGCTCCCCCATACAAATGTTTAAAAAACCGTTCAGAAAAAAGTGTATTTCATTTATAAAAATATTTTTTTTTCCGTACTTATTTTCGACTTTCTCAACATTGGATGAACCGATTTAAATAATTTTTTTTATACAAATGCTCCCTATTTGTAAAAAAAATTTAATAAAACTGCATTCTCAAATTTTCAAAAAAAAACTGTTTTTCGATTTTAAAAAATAAATATTTATTTTTTGAAAAATCTATTTTTCAAAAACCAGTCACTGAATTGTTTTGAAATTTATATGTATTTTAATAATATCTTCAAAATGGCCTTAAACATTTTTTTTTCTTAAAATATTGTTAAAATTTTATACATAAAAAATTAATTTATTAAAAAACCGCTCCAACGATTTTTGATTTTTTTTATATAAGTAAATATTTTACACGTTTATTTTTATTAAAAAAATTATTTATTTTTAAATCGGGCAGCTTTTCTGCCTGTTGGATTACAATTGACAATTTGTTCTTAAAAATTAAATCTTAAATACTATTTTTCTACTTTGTCAGCACTACAGTTGTTTCTTCGTTCCCACGATGGTGTTCGATATTGTTTTGCGGAATTTTGATTCCTCGGAATGTCATGAGAATGACAAAAGCAAAAACATCAGCAGTTTGTTGTTCATTTCATGGGAATGATAAAAGTCAAGCATCAGCGGTTTGATAATTGAATGTTTGTGTCGTTAACTCTTCCGCCGCTAAAAATCGAACGTCCTCGTTTGATTGGTTCTTTTTAGAATAACGGGATTTGGCTGATGCTGTATACCTTTGGTAATGATGATTCTATTGTTTTATTTAGGCAGGTTTCAGATGTGGATTCCGAAGCTACTGGATTTGTTTTGAGTACTGTCTTAATTTCAATGGGTTGGCGGTTTTTCCGAGAACATGATCTATGAATTAAAAATAGGATTAGTACGATAACTAAGGTTGATAGGCCAATATTGCTTGAAAGATTAATTTTATTTTTTAACTCTATTAGTTTAATGTTATCGATATTTTTTGCCTGCAGTTCCTTTATCATCTCAAGTGATAGGAGTTCTTCGAAAGTTCCATTTTTTGAAAAGGGTTGCATTATAGCAGGTAGAGGTCTGGTGATTGATACTTCATTTGATGCATAGGTTTGGTTGTCTATTGTAATGGTTCCTAAACAGAAACCAGAGGCAACCAGAAGACTCAGTAACTCCGGGAAAATTCAGGTGGAAAAATGTTTTTGCCGAAAGGTACTCACATTGTTTGAATAATAGTCTTCTCCTTCAAGCGACATCATCATCAACATTTTGTCTTAGCTTATCGGAGCTGGACAATATTGTCTATTCCGGTGCAATGTCAGGTAAACAACAATTTTATCCACTACCACGAAAAATGGTTTGATAATGATTGTATGGTAGCTCGTGGAAAATCTTTTGCTTGGCTAGGATTACTAAGAAGTTTTCCAGAGAATATCTTTTTTAAAGCGCAATATCTTGCAGTTAACAAGCAATACAGAGAGCTACTAAGCTATAAACGTCAAACCTACTCAAGAAAACTTGCTCAAGACCTTGCAGACTGCAGAAATGCTGCTGAGTAACAATCAAGTTATTTCACCCATTGAAATCGAAGACCTTGCAAAACACTTCAAAACGTTAACAAAAGACAATTTCTCTTCCACATTCCAATTTGCCGAACCTTTTTATGAGAACGAAGAGTTGGACGCACCTTTTTCCTGTGCAGAGGTTCGACTTGTGTTGAAAGAGCTCCAAAACAACAAGTCTCTAGGATCGAATGGCATACCTCAAGAGTTCTATAAAATAGACACTTCTATTTTTATAGTGACTCTAACAAAAGCTTTAAACCACGCATACGATTCAGCTTATTTACCGCTCTATTTCAAAGAAGCCATCATTTGCCCAATTTTTAAAAAAGGTGGCAAGGAAGATGCTGCCAACTACAGAGGAATATCATTGCTGAATTCATCAATGAAAATTTTTACGAAACTTCTCTGCAAACGGCTTTATGATTGGGTTCATAACAACAACTTACTAAGCGAGTCGCAAGCTGGGTTTCGAAAGAATTACTCGACCATAGATCAAATCTATTCGCTTACCAATATAGCTGAAATCTTTATAAAATCTAAAAGAAAACTGTACGGCTTTTTCATCGACTTCAAGGCCGCATTCGATACCATAGACAGGAAAGCATTTATGCTAAAGCTGTGTAACAAAGGAGTATCGTCAAAGTTTTTGAACGTTTTGGAAGACCTATATAACTCAACAACTTCTGCAGTCGCTTTTGGATCCAAACAATCCGAACAATTCGAAGTGGAAATAGGAATGAGGCAAGGATGTAATCTGAGTCCTTTATTATTTGCTTTATTTATAGATGACTTAGAAGAGGTATTGCAGGGTGGAGCACGTGTTTCAGCGGATCTTTTAATCAAGGTATTAATGTTCGCCGATGATATTGTGATGCTAGCGGAGTCGCCTGGTAGTCTCCAATTGATGATCAATAGATTGTTCGAGTACTGCAACAAATGGAGGCTCCAGGTGAACCTAGAGAAGTCTAAAGTCATGATTTTTCGTAGAGGAGGCGGCCGAAACGGCCGCAGTGAAACCTGGAAATTTGGAGCTCAAAACATCGAAGTCGTAAATGAATACAACTATCTTGGTATGCGGATATCTAGAAACCTGAACTGGCAAAATCATATGATTGATAAGTTGGCCAAATCGAAGCATGCATTAAACGCAACATGGAGGACTGTGGTTCACTGTAAAGATGTTCACTACGAATCCAAATATCGTATTTTTGAAACCACAGCGAAAGCGATCATGTGTTATGCAGCTCAAGTTTGGGGCCATAAGGAGTTCGATGAAGTTGAGCAGCTGCTGCGCTATTTCTTAAAAAGAAGCTTGAAACTACCTAATAGTACTGCGAATCACATACTAATGCTAGAGACAGGTCTACCATCTTTATTTATTTCAACTCTGAAAATACAGATAGACTATATTTTAAAGACTATAATTGATGATAGGAGACTACCAAAGAAAATTACGATGCTTGTGATTCAAAAACAAATATCATGGTTCGAGTCATGGAGAGATCTAGCAGAGTACTGTGGACATCCACTATTACTCCGAAGCGATAGGATGGAAACGTGGAAAAGTGAACTCTATAGCCTCATATCGTTAGTGGACGAAAGAAAGAGAGAGGATTATACTATGAAAGCCAGAAGTTCATTACACAGGGACATATATGCAAGGCTAAACTATAACCTGTTACGAAATAACTACTTCAGGGCGGAGTATCCAACCGATCTCATGTCACTGGTTTTAAAAGCAAGAGGGGAGATACTTCCCCTGAACTATGTTCCTCATAGGAGTGATTTGGAAGAAATGTGTGGATTAAGTAACACTAGAGAACGCGAAAACGTGTTCCAGTTCGTGGGAAGATGTCCTGTTTTGGTAGAAACCAGAAGGAGTACACTTGGAAAAAACTACCTTAGTGAAGAGGAAGTCATAGATGTTTTAAACGGAGTTTTAGAATGGGAACCCCTTTACAACTACACCAAGCTAGCACTTAACTATAGAAAACGGATCTTAGAAGAACTTTTTTAATTTTATGTTTCAATTTTGTATATTAAACATTAAAATTAATTAATTAAGTATTAATAATTGTCAACTGACAGACGGCGTAAGCCATGTTTGAAAAATGAATGATACACTAAACTTTTATAATTTGTATGAAATAAAATCATTTGGAACCTTGTAATGGTTTTATTGTAGTACAACTGTAGGTATGTGCTGATTGTTTATTCTCGTACAAATAGCTGGTTGACTTCTTAATAAATTTGCTATGCAAGTTGAATTATTTATGTCAATAAGGTTCTTAAGACTACAAATAGAGAGCTTATAATATTGTTTACAATTTGATTTTATGCCAAAAAGTTTGTTTTTACATTTTAATACATTTTCATATGGAATTTTGTTTACATAATTATCTTTTTTTACTGGTTTTAATTGAATTGTTTCACATGTTTCAATTTCTGTTGTAGGTAAACTTAAAATATAAATGATTGTAGTTAGATTTGATGCAATTTTAACATTACTAAATTCTAATGCTTCTTCGAGATTTACATACGGCATATTTTTTTTTCCCAAAATTTCTTTTGTAATATTAATTTCAGTATTTGTTAATATGTAAGAATTTACTACTCCGGCCTTAGCCCAATGAATAGCATAGTCAATGTTTATTATTTCTTCTTTTATAATTTCAAGTTTGTACTTAATATTTGTTATTAATTAATTTTTAACAATTTCGCTAGTTTTTAATTTCTTTAAGATTTCATTTGTTACTTTAGTTACTTGATTTATTTTTTCGAAAGACAACTTATTTATCACAAACTGTTCATTATTATTTTCTACTACATTATTTATTTTGTTGCTAATGGTTTGGAAGTCGTCATGGTCTGGATTCCCAGCAATCCATTTCCATGCGCTTCCTATAAAATCGATTGAACGTTTGGTTTTTATTGGTGGTTTTAATCGGGTAAGATGATTTTGGATTAAGGAAACTTCATGGGAAAAGTAGGGATAGAGTGTTTCACTAGTACTAATGTTTTGATTAATTACTAGTCGTATGTCGTCAATAAGTTTTTGGTATAGATTAAAGTCGATAGTATGATATGATATATGGATCTGAAAGTCCCCGTTTGTAACTTTGCTGTCCCTGTCCTTAGTGTTATCATTTGTGAGTTACAATAGTCCAGTATTTGAATTTCCCCATTGATTAATGTGAGGATAGATCTGAAATAAGAAGAGAAATAGTTAGTTGCGAATATGGCCTCTGTAGACAACTTTCCCCGATTCTGTAACTATCGTTGTATTTCTGTTTTCTTTGACAACTTCTTCTTTAAATCTTTTGGAAAGTTTAGTCCCTAGTCGTTTGTTTTGCCTTACGTAAACTATTTGTCCTGGTAAATACTGTTTAATTTTTTGTCTTTTCTTGTTACTTTGTTCAAGATCAACTTGTTGTTTGTGTAAAAGTTTTTGTAAGTTGCTTTGTCGAGTCTTGTCATAATCGTTAGGTCCAAATTCTACATTGCGTCCAAGGAATAAATCATCAGGTTTTTTTCCCGTTGTAGAATGAACACTGTGATTATACTCATTCACAGATCTTTCCAGAAGTTCCTCAAAGTCTCTATGTGTTTCGTTATTTTTAATGCACCTCATTATTTCTGAAAGAGTTGAATGGAATATTTCAATTTGTCCATTTGCTTCACTTCTATATGGGGGTGTTGTATAAACGTTAATATACCTAGCTCGTCTCTCAACATAAATAATATTGAGGAAGAGTTTAGAGATCGCTCATTATCAATTACGACAGATTTCGGAACGCCAAAGAAAAATATTAGGTCTCTAAGTGGTCGTCTGACATCTTCAATAGACTTAATTTTGATTATTTTTGTCTGTGCATATTTGGTAAACTTATCTAACGCAGTCATAACTAATTTTTTCTCCGTAGAGAAAATATCGATGTGGATAGTATGTCCAGGATAATTTGGCATAGGTGTTTTATTTAATTCTGGGTTATTTGGATGTCTCTCATATTTGTTTTGTTTACATACTGAACAGATTTTTATAACTCTTTTAATTTTGCCGTTATGGCAGGCAGGGAAATAGTATTTTTCTAAAATTTGTAATCGATTTTCCTGAATATTTCTATGAGCTCTATTATGGGTTTTAATGATCAAGTTTCCTTGGTCTTGCTCATTGTTGATGTTTTGAACCTCTTTGTGTGTGAATCGTATCCTATAATTGTTGAAGTGCAGTGGAAAAATTTCTTGAATAGGTCCCATAATCCTTTCTTCTGTTTTGATGCCATTAATTACCGAAGGGTTATGGTATCTTTTTAAAATGGATGTTAGATTTTCCTTATTGAACTCGGTTTCGTTTATAATATGCTGGTGATACCCTGGAAAACTATTTTAAACTGGTAAGTAGGGGTCTCAGATAAATTAAGAAATAACTGACTTTTGAAAACATTAATAGGAGCTTCGACTATTGGTATCAAGTTTTGTGATGAGCTTTCATCACTATGTTCGGTAGGAGTTAATGAAAATATGTAGGTGTTAGGTGGACGCGATAAAGAATCAGCAACTATATTTGAAGTACCGGGTTTGTAGTGTAATTCGTAGTTGTATTCCTCCAGAATCGCTTTCCAGCGTATCATTTTGGAATTCGATTTTTTATTACTGAGCGCGTATGTCAGCGGCTGATGATTTGTGGTGATTTTAACTTTCCTAGATCCGTAAAGGAACATTCTTAGAGAAGTGAGTGCCCAAATAATTGCGAGCATCTCCTTTTCGTTTGTCGCTTATGACTCTTCGGTTTTGTTGAGGCTTCTTGATAAAAATGCTATGGGTTTATTGTCCTGTGATAGGACTGCTCCCAAGGCGAAGTTAGAGGAGTCTGTTGCTAGTTTGAAACTCTTTGTAAAATCCGGATAAGAAAGTAGCACATCTTCGGACACAAGAGCATTTTTTATTTTGCTCCATGCGTCTTTTGCCTCATCATTAATATCAATTAGTTTCTTTTTTGATATGTGTTTGGACATGCGTCCATTATCCCCTCTCAAAAGGGATGTCAGGGGCTTAGCTATTTTAGCATAATCTTTGATGAATCTTCGGTAGTACCCTGACATACCTAGGAATGATCTTAAATCCTTTAAAGTTTTTAGAGGTGGAAGATCCAAAATTGCTTTGACTTTCCTTGGGTTAGTTTTCAAACCTTCTTGAGAAACTACAAATCCTAAGAACTCCACTTCCGTCCGCAAAAATTCACATTTGTCCAATTGGATCTTTAGGTTTGCATCCTCGAGGGTTCTAAGGATAATTTGAATATTTTGGAAATGGTCTTCCTCTGTTATTCCAAAAATAATAATATCATCGATGTAAACATAACATCGTTGACCAATATGTTCACGCAAGACATCATCAAGGGCGCGCTGAAAAATAGAAGGGGCATTTTTCAGCCCGAAGGGGAGACGAGTAAACTCGTACTTTCCATTTTTTATTGAAAACGCGGTTTTCTCCCTATCTGATTCTTTTAACGGAATCTGATGAAATTCACTTTTTAGATCCAAAGTGGTAAAATATTTGTTTTTCCCTAAGTTATACAGAACTTCATTGATTTCAGGAATCGGGTAACGATCTGGAATTGTTAATGTATTCAATTTCCTATAATCTATTACCATTCTGTATTTTTTAATTCCCGTTGAATCTTCTTTTTTGCTGACTATCCATACTGGAGAGTTGTATGGTGATCTGGAGGGGCGTATGATCCCGTCGCGCAAGAGTTCTTTTACCTGTTTGTCAATTTCAGCTTTCAAAGCTATGGGATATAGGTAGGGTTTTGTGTAAACTGGACTATCAGTGGTTGTTCTAATTTCTCCTTTCACATTTGTAGTAAAAGTGAGTTTTTTATCAGGGTCGGCAAACAAATTTGGAAAAGATCCTAACATTTCTTTTAAATGAGAATATTGAGTATGAGATAAGTGAGAGCATCTGCTAGCCAGAGTGTACCGATTCTACTTCTAATTGTTGCAGAGGAAATTTATATTTATCTTTTAGGGTGAAGTAATTTTTTTCTGTATAAATAATTGCACTGAGTTCTTTAAGGCTATCGTTACCGACAATGCCATCGAAAGTTTCTAGTCCAGGAAGAATGAAAAATTTTAGTTTTCCTATTTTGGGTCCAAAAATATCTACTTTAGCATGATGTGTAATTTTAACCTTCCCTCCTACTGAGTGAGCAAAAAATTCCTTACTGTTTTTAATAGGGTTACGAATATAGCAAGATTTCAAATAGTTTTTATTAGAACCAGTATCGAGTAGAAATTTAAGTATTTTTCCGCTCTTCATCCTATATTGAAAATACGGAATCGAAGAGCAGTTTAATCTAAAAAATTGATGTTGTCGAAATCGCCCCCGTACTCGATCTCCTCTCCTTCTTCCATATAAAGTTGTTCATCAACTTCATCTGCATCGTCTTTGGAATTTTGATCAGGGCTAACATTTTTTGTGAGGGATTTATCGTCTTCTATTGGTTTTATTTTGGTGTAAAAAGTTCGTTGGAATTTGTTCGGTACGTGCATTTGTTGAGATGCCTGACGTTTTTGAGAATGATATGGTTGTTGATTATTTTGTCGATAGTTTTGTTGATAATTTTTTTGAAAAACTGGCCTGTTTTGGTAGTTTATATTGCGCGATTGTGTAGAAGATCCCCTTGGTTCCATTCTTGTTTTCTAAACTTCTAACTCAGAAGAAGTGTTTTTAATTTAAATATTTAACCACAAAACTATCTTTTTTTTAATTTGTATATATATGTAATTTGATAATAATAGTTTCGTTCATATAATTTGCCCCTGAAGAAGACTAAAAACTCAGTCGAAACGTTGGGAAAACTAATGAATATCTTTCATTAATAAATTATCACGACCAAAAAAGCCGAAGTTTTCTAAACTTCTAACTAAGAAGAAGTGTTTTTAATTTAAATATTCAATCACAAAACTGTCATTTTTTTAATTTTTATATATATGTAATTTGATAATAATAGTTTCGTTCATATAATTTGCCCCTGAAGAAGACTGACAACTCAGTCGAAACGTTGGGAAAACTAATGAATATCTTTCATTAATAAATTATCACGACCAAAAAAGCCGACGAAGTTAAATCTTCAAATTTTAAAATTTAAACCGAAATGTAAAAACAATACAAACGCATGTACGTAAGTATTGCTTTTGTTCTTTTTTGTGGACTCTGCTTTTAATTTTATTTTTTGTTTTTTTTTGTGACCTTTAGTCCAAATATAATTCATAGTTACATAGGTAAAAATGTATATTTAAATCTAGGCTATAGATTTTAATTATGTAAGTTGTTAGCAAAGAAATATGTACCTACATACACGGATGGAACCTAGGTATATAAATATGTACTTATGATAATAAAAATGAAGGATGCAGGTTAGTAGGTATGCAATATGCATACATAAGATTCATGTGAGTTTTAAACACACGTATTAATAATAAATGTATGAGGGTGACGTACGCAAAAATACGTAAAAAGGATATACCTATAATAAGGTGGGAATGAATGGATAATTCACATAATTAAATGTTTTTATATTGCTTAATGATTATAGTTTGAGGGAAAACAAAGATGTCATTTGAATTCCTGGATTAATAAGAATATAGCAAAATTCAAAAATCGTTTGAACTGGTTTAAAAAAAAAAATGTATATACAATTTAAAAAAAAAACATTTTTAGAAAAAAAAATTGAAACGCCATTTTAAAGACAGTATTAATATACATTTAAAATTTCAAAAAAAATCAGTGACTGGTTGTTGAAAAATCGATTTTTCAAAAAAAAAAATATGGTTTGTGAAAATTTGAGTATGCAGCTTTCTTAACAATTTTAGGGAGCATTTGCATAAACAAATTTTAATCGGTCCATGCAATAGTGAGAAAGTGGAAAATATGTAAATGGGTTTTGTATGTTTTTTTTATAAACATTCTTGGAGCCGTTTTTGAGAAATAATTTTTTTTTCTTAACGGTTTTTTAACATTTGTATGGAGGTACCATTGTTTTTTTATTTATTCAAGATAATGTCAAAAAAAAAACCAAATACGAAGTTTCAAAAAAATCTATTCAGCAGTTTTCGAAATTTTGAGAAAAAAGTTATTTTTTTGGTTTACAATAGTGTTTAAACTTTCTGGGACCGTAAAAAATTTCAAAAAAAAAATTAAATTAACCGTTTCCCAGAAAATCGAAAACCGAACATTTTTTCTACTAGAGGTACAAAACATAACTATTTTTTTCCAAGAAAAAAATTACCAAAAGGTACTCTTTCCCTTTATTAATGAATTGATTTTTTTTATAAAAATTGTTTTTGAGAAGGATAAGATTTTTATGTTTGGCCAATAAAGATTTATGGAAACTACTGTAATTTTTTTTACTCCCCTATGGAGTTGATTATGTCGTGGTGGGGGATTAATGTAGGACACTTCAGCAATCCAGCTGCGGAATACTGCAAACTAAAATAACTCCAAAAATAACCTCAATGTTAAAAAACTTGACAGTAAACTATGAACTTGAACAAAGAAATGGATGGAATTCGAACGGGGATATACTCTTAAAAGTCGGCAGAAGTCGCGGCTGCGGGCGCGGGCTTGGCCTCCAAGAAAGAGATGTCGCCAGTGACTAAAGTACATAGTAATCCGAAAAAAAAAACACAAAAAGATAAAAAAACGTACCGGACGATGAGACGACCACTTCTCTCGGAAAGGTGGACACGCCCGCAGCACCACGGACCCAAGTGAACTCTTCTTGCAGGGTACAATCGGAATTTGAAAGGCGTTTTGGGAAAATGTTCTGTGTGGAACCTCTGCTTGTTTTTTTCTCTCAATTCCTTTTATTAAAACTGATATTTCAGAATTAGCCTCATTGATGGAGACTTATTGTTGCATCAATAAAACAAAAACTGAATTAGAAATTTAATCGTTAAATACAAAAACGTACGTAACTGTGAAATCATCCTTAAAGCATTCTTCGGGTCAACGTATCTATTAGAACGGTGAATGCGCTTAAACCAAAGTGATTAAAACGAAATAAGGAAATATGTTAATGGATGAGCGCTTACAAAATTGTAAGGATAGGAAAGAGAAAATTTAAGGAGGTCAGTAAATGGGGAGATTATGTTTGATGTGCCTCCCTAAGCCATCCTGACCTTTGAATAAATTTCAGGATATGTTTAAGTGGCTTATTAGAGACAACGCCCAGTTCGCCGAAAAAGTAATCTCCGAGAGCTTCTTTCCTGGTTCGGCCTAGGCTTAGTGATATGAGAACTCCTCCGCCTCTTCGTCCACACAACCTCTACATAAATCAAATATGCGTATGCCCATTCTGGTCATGTGGGTTCCGATTGAGTTGTGACCCGTTAGTATAACCATCAGGAGGGACAGTTGAGATCAGAGGCTAAGTCATGGCAAATATTCTGTTTTTTTCTTTGAGATTTCTGTCCAAAGATTTCTGTCCAAAGATTTCTCGAAACCCGACAACTGTCGATACCTGAACATCTGTCACTTGCGGCTTTGATGAAAATTTGTTCAATTAAAAATTTTTTTATTGTAGCTTTTTTCTCTCTTTCTTGAATGTGCTCCTTCCAGTTCAGTTTACGATAACCACAACCAGATATTTAGCCGTGCCAGTAATGTATAGTGGCCTCCTATTTCTGATGGGGGCTTATATCTGGAATGTTACGTTTCCTAATGAACAAAAGTATTTCGGTTTTAATAGGTTTATATTTAGTTTACATTTAGTCCCCAATTACTGAGCTTATCAAGGCCGTTCCAAGAAATTTCGCACAGTGTGTGAACGAATTCTCCTGATGCCCATACACGATGACATTAGCATATGCCACGACTTTGACACTCGTTTTACTTAGCTTTAGTAAGATCTGGTTAACGACCAGAAGCCAGAGAAGGGGAGATAGTACCTCTGCATGTCCTTACCTAACTTAATTTTGTAGTCGCCCAATTCTCTATTCCCGTGGAGTGAAACATAGAGTCGATCCAATTTGACAGCAGCGGGTCAGTGCCACTTGAGTCCAGGGTTTGCAAAATTGCTTTATTTTCAACATTGTTAAAAGCCGCTTCTATATCAAGAAGTGCACCCAGCGTAAACTCTGAATTGGATAGATTTTTAATTGTGCCTAACACTTCATGAAGTGCTGTCTTAACAGATTTGCCCTTAGTATATGCATGCTGGGCCTGTGAGAGAACACCATCATTTAGCTTCAGGCTAATGTGTAAATAGGAAGGAAGAAAGGCTTATAGGTCTGATATCTTTTGGTATAATGTGGGTGCGCTTTCCAGCTTTCGGAATGAAAAGTTCATATATACAGTCGACGCCACCTATAACGACGTTGCTTATACCGACTAGCCGCTTATAACGACCTTCAATTGGTTGGTTTTAATACAATTTGCACAATTGTTACGTCGGATATAACGTCGCCGTCTATAACGACTTGGTGGATATAACGACGAATTTCTATCAAAAATACGTTACTAACGCCGCTTATAACGACTGGAAAAGAATGTGAGACTCAGAGAAATTGAAAATAAAAATGTAAACCGAACGAATGCTAATGTAGCTGAGTTCTTTACTTCATTACCAAACCAATTGCACTGTTATTTTATTCGAGTGCGTTTTGGTATGGGTACATTTTTGGCTTACGTTTATCATTAGTGAATGAAAACTTATTGCAGGTAATGGTTGTGCTTTGAGATTGGCAGAAGTTTAAATAAATTTTACTCCTTCCTTCCTAAAATTTGAGAGCACTACACCACACACCAGTTAATCTTCGACAAGAACTTCCAAATTATCATCCCACCAAGATCTGCTTGGGAGGATGAGGTGTTCTTAAAAGATGAATCAGCTCACATCTTTACGGACGGTTCAAAAACCGAAGACGAAGAGGGTAGAAGGCGGTGTGTACTCAGGCAGACTAAATCTTAGTCTCGCTTTCCGTCTCGTGTGTTCCGCGTAGCGTGTTCCAAGTGGAAATTCTGCGGATTAAAGAGTGTTAACAACACGTTATACTACGTTTTCACCTGAAGACAATCCTGTTTAAATTGAGTAGATTAAAAATTAATCTTGAAATGTTTTCACCAGAGAAAAAAAGTTTGACGTTTTCACTCTGAATTGGCATTCAAAAGTCAATATATCAAGAGTAAAACAAAATAATAATTAGAAAGAAGAATAATAATTTCGGTGCAGTGAACAAATTTAATTTCTCTAAATAAAAATGAGTAATAACTTAAAAATATTGTTATGCGAACATTTTTTCCTTTAAAATACAAGCAGTAATGATATTCCTGGTGCGTGGTGTCTGGACATGACACGAGGTCGATAATCTAGAAGGAAAATGAAAAACCAAAAATTAAAATGAACAATATTTGCAGCTTTATCTGTCCAACACTTCCAGCTAATGGATTCCCTGTCAACCTGAAAAAATAACAAACACTCGAAGACAAAGCCACACTATCCACCTCACTTATGAGATTGCAACTCGTCGCTAGAACATTTTTCATTACAAATTCGAGGCACTGCTTTGGTCTTTGTAGCTTTATTCCATATTTTATTTTTATATATTTTTATAAAAAAAATATAAATAAAACAGAAATCGAAGGCAACGACTAATTTCACCGGACAAAAATAAATTAAATAATGTTGGACAGTTTTTTTTTGTTGAATGACAATGGAGGAAATGACATTAGAATAGGCGCGTTCTTTGAAATAAGGTTTGTTTGTTTTGTCAATCTTCTACTTCGAAAAAGATTTCAATGAGATTAATTTCTAATATTCTTTTGAGGAGAAATTTTTAGTTTTCAGAAGATTTCAAAGAGGATTTATGGTTAATCCACTTAAATCTGGATTAAGTGGTAGGTGAAAACGTAGTATTAGGCATAAACGTCCAAATGAATCATAACCAACTTTTATCTCAAGTGTAAACCTAATCTTGGTTTCTCTGGTGGATGCCCCTCGTCTTTCAATCACTGACTACGTTCATTTTATATACTTCGAGAACATTAAAATTTCAACAAGCAAACCGAGCAGTCGATATAAGTGAAATATAAAAAAAGGAAATAAAGACGAGCGTCACCAACCAGAAGAAACCAAGAGTAAGTAAATATAAATGTTAATATGTTCGATTACTGCCGTTGTCTATGCCTTCTTATATTCCATTAAAAACCAATTCTAAAAATTGTCATAAAATAAGTTGCTGCTTTGCTGTTTAGGCATAACACTAACAACATGTGATTGAGTAAACTAGCATAATCATAAAATATGACAACAAAATCAATAAAATAATGCGAATTATAAGGGACATATATAAATAAGACACGGCAATTCTCTCCGCATTAGTTCAGCCGCCATCCCTGGAGATAAATCTGAGACAATAACCAGCTATAGTCTCAGAACATCGCGCCACACATCTTTCCTATCCTTCTTTCTCTTCTTCCACCGGATGCCGCGCTGTGTTAAGAAAAACATATATGCAGTTAAATTTACTAACAACAAATAAAAGTTTTTTTTAAAGTTATTTAGTAAAAAAGGATTGTTTGGATTTCTACGGAAGCTTGGGAGAAATGAATATTCAATAATTTGTAACATTCTTTAAAAAATCTTGTGGCGCATCGCCTGAATTTGGACTCCATTTTGTGTTGGAAGTAAAGTGAGGCAGTTTGTTGCGCATCCTTTAAGAAAAGCCAATCATTTTGTGGCGTATCTTTAAGCCAATTTGTTGTACACCCTTTTTGAAGAGGGATGCCAGCAGTTTGTGCTGCGGCTGCCCCTTGGAAACTAATTCGCTAATAATTTGTGGCGCAATTGTGTTGTCGCCGACCATTTGTGGCACAATTCGCCACAGACAACATCGCCAATAATTTGTGGCTCAGCGGTTCGTCACAGACAGGATGACGAAGAATTTGTGACACAGTCGTCGTCGCCAATATTTTGTGGCGCATTTTTGTTTCTTGGCCAATAGCTTGTGGCAAAACAATTTGAGATACAACGTCGCCAATATTTTGTGGCGCATTTTGGGTTCGTAGCCAATAACTTGTGGCAGAACAATTCGCCACAGACATCGTCGCCAATATTTGTGGCGTATTTAAGTTTTTCGCCAACAATTCGTGGCATATTTTTACAACAGGACAACAATTCCATAGAAGATCGTGCGCCACAGAATTTGGAGTGAATGGCATAGAAACAAGACAAGGCGCCAAGGATAGGGCAGACGGCATCAGTTGGCCTCTGTGCAATGGGCGTGACAACGGCACCATGGTACAGTGCGATCGGTGTAATATCAATACATATTTCTAGGTGCATGAATTTAACCAAATTCCACTAGAAAAATATAATTTGCAGTATATATATGCTGCAAATTCTATTAGAGTCGGTGGACATCGACCAAAAATATTGCGTCTTAGAAAGGTACGTTAGCATCTAACTGATGAGCCCAACAAGACAGCCGTCTTCACTTCAGAAGGTTAAAAAGTTGCAACTGTTCTGATGCTATTTTGGATTAGCTTGCAGTGAGTAGCTTGGAACGACATGTTTTCGTGGGTGCGAGCGAGAAGGCCTACGCTGCAGTGGCGTACTTTAGGAGTCAATCAAACAAAGGAACAGAAGTAATACTGGTGTGCTCCAGGACAAAGGTAGCTCCTCTCCGCCCTATTTCAATACCACGGATGGAGCTTCTGGCAGCTGTTCTGGGGTCCCGCCTTGGAAGTGTTATATTAAAGGCTCACGATTTAAAAATTGAAAAACGCACCCCTGATTCCAAAAGGGGCTTACTATGGCTTCATGGAGATCCAAGGGCATACAAACAATTTGTTATGTTCCGAGTGGGTGAGATACAAGTGTCAACGCACGTCGCAAATTGGAACTGCGTTCCTTCCAAGTAAAATGTTGCTGATTTGGGTACAAAGAGGACACAACAACCAGAGTTTTATCCCAGTAGTTCCTGGTTCATTGGACCAAGTTTTTTAAGACAGTCATCGCGCAACTGGCCGTCAACTCCCAAAAGGAAAAATACCAACTAATGAGTTTAAACAAGATCCTGCAATTCAACAACATCTAGCTATCCAGATCAGAGATCTGATTTTCAATTATAACCGCTTTTCGAGATGGGAACGTGTCACCTCCTGTATGGCATACGTCAAGAGATTTATAAGTCTTATAACTCAGAGCAAACGAACAGGAATATCCGCGAAGCACGCAAATATTAACATCAACTACGCCGATATCGAAGACCTGACGAAGGATGAAATACTTTGGGGACACCCAGTCCTCTATCGCCTAGCTCAGACCCAAACGTATAGTTTGGAAAATCACCTTTTGTTAAATAACCCTCACTGTCTCTTGCCTAAGACAAGCCCTCTTCGTCGACTGAACCCATTTATTGACAACGACAAGATAATTCACTTAAGACCTCGACTGGAAAAGATAGCTCTTACCCTATTATAATGCCTAAATCCCACTACATCACTTCGCTAATAGTTGATTGGTACCACAGAAAGTTAAAGCATATCAATCATGAAACAGTCATTAATTAAATCTTTCAGATTTTCCACGTGTCTGGGCTACGAACACTTTATCGAACTAACGAAGTAAGTGTCAAAGGTGCAAGATACGAATGGCCCAGAAACTCCAGAAATGGGACACTTGCCTGCAGCGCGCCTCTCTCCATACACGAGACCATTTTCATACGTTGGCGTTGACTTCTTTGGGCCATTTTTGGTGACAATTGGTAGGCGGGCAGAGAAACGATATGGAGATGTCTTCACCTGTCTAACTACTAGTACTCGTATCGCACTGATGATGGTCGGTCAATATCATCCGAAATGCATCCCGTATTAAAAATAATATAAGTTAAAAATAATAAACGTCTTTGTTTGTTTTATTTTGTTTTACTTAATTTTTTTATAATCTTTTGCGGTCAAGAGGGATTTTTAAATGTGAAAAAAAAGAAAAATACTTTTAATTAAATAAAAATCGACCACAAATATGTTCAATCAACAGATTAATTTGTTGAAAAAGAATATTTGTATTTATCCACTAAAAAAAGATTGTTTGGATTTCTACAGAAGCTGGGGAGAAGCAAATAGTCAATAATTTGTGAGAAAGAGGATCTATCCAGTCAAGCAGCCCTCAAATCCCTTGGCGCTGTTTCCACAAACTCTATAACTGCCCGCAACTGTCGATCATCTCTCAGGTAGATTGCACAACAGTTTAACATTTACCTTATTTGGGTGCCGGGTCAAAGAGATATTCTGCGAAATTGGAAAGCCGACGAACTCGCCAGAAATGGAACCCAAAAACCAATTCAACCTAAAATGGAAGAAATCAGCATACCCATCGCTACATGCAAACTTATGCTACATCAAAAAACCATAAAACAAACAAACCTTAGATGGTCAAACATCACCACTTGCCTGGCTTACAGACAAATCTGGTCAGTAATAAATCCAAGACACTCAAAACGTCTGCTCTCTTTGAGCAGGAAACATCTTGGCTCCGTAATAGGTGTCATAACTTGACACTGCTTAATTGGCAGACACGCCAAATGACTTGCAGAAGTTGTTTGGACGAGGAGAAAAGGGAGACTCTTGCATCTTCTTTGATCATGTCCTGCTCTCTCCCTAAGCCAAGCGGGGATCTAAGACACATAGAGATTCACCAGCTAAACCGCTTCATTAGAGGCTCCAGTTGGTTTAATTAAAGAGCAAATATCTCTTCATGTCGAACACAATGTGCTTTTGTAAGGTCTAAATGTGTCAGTCGTTTTCTTGTAGGCCAACCTAACCTAACCTTCAATTGTTTGTCATTTAAAAAAAAAATGAAAAAAACGTTCGGGCATATTACCGAAAAAACAATATGTACCAAGTTTGAAGCAAATCTACCCAACCGTTTAGGCTGTAGGCTCGAGGACAGACAGACAGACTTACAGGCGGAATGGCGGGACCCACTTTTTGGTGTTATCTATGATCGTAATGTCATGTTTGATTGTTAGCATTTTTTTTACGAATGCATAGCTTGCCTTATACGAGTAGTACCTATAATCGCAAGTAAACAATCAGTTTATTAATGAAGGGAAAAGGTACTTTTTGGTATTTTTTTTAAATAGTTATTTTTGATACGTCTGCTTTAGTAGAGCCATTCTTTTGGGTTTTCGATTTTATGGCAAATGGTCAGAATATATATGCAGAAGTTTTTAAAATGTTTAAACACTAATGCGAACCAAAATGTTTCAACGGTACCTCCCATACAAATGTTAAAAAAAAAACCGTTAAGAAGAAAATTGTATTGCTCAAAAATGGCTCCAAGAATTTTGATAAAAAAATGTATGTGCTCTTAAATTAGTACAGTCCACTTTCAAGTAAAAATATATTTTATTTTGCGTACTTATTAACCGTACTTCCTATAGAACCACTTTTCAAATATTCGACTTTCTCACTATAATCGATTAAAAAAAATTTTTTTATGCAAATGCTCCCTAAAACTTTTCATTAAACTGCTTATTCAAATGTTAAAAAAATGGTTTTTCGATTTTGAAAAAAATAAATAATAATTTTTTTAAATCTATTTTTCTGATTTTTTTTAAATTAAAATTTTTTATGTATATTAATAATTGCTTCAAATCTGCTCAAACTATTTTTGAATTTTTTTGTTCATACATTCTAATTTGGCCAGGAATTCAAATGACATCTCTTTTTCCCCTCAAACTTTAACAACTAACATTTATTTCTACCTCATTATATTTCATTTTACGAATTTTTGCGTACGTCCCTGCAGAAGTATTGTTAGGATTGTTTTTTTATTATAAAATAATAATTTCTTAAAACAATCTTATTTTTTGTATTTATTATTATTGAATGAATTTTTATTATTAATTTAAGACAAAAAAATAATAAATACTAAAGTATTTAACAAAGTAAAAGTAAAATATAAAGTATAATTGTAACAAGTACTTCTACAACTCGGCTATCCTGACTATTGATCGGCTCGATCAAGAAACTCATTTAACAAAAAAAAAAACAATTATAATAACAATATTAACATGAAAACCAAAATCATAACTAATAACAATATTAATAATAAACTAATTAATTTTAAAAGAAGTAACATTCGAACAAACCCTGGTTACATGAAGTTAAATACAAAATATTAATACAGGTATTACCATTTTGAAAAAGATTTTTGTTAAGTATGAGAATCCCCCCAATCAACCCAGGAACGTATTCATGAGGCTTCAATTATGCCATCGTAAGGAATTTGAGTTAATTAACAATTTTCAATGTCTCTTATTACGTATCGATCATTCGGGAGAACCTTATGCACTTTTTATGGACCACGGAATTTGGGAATAAAGTTTTTGTTAGTACCGGCTGTTGTATCTGTATTTCTTATCATAACAAAATCTGCTTTTGAAAATTAAATATCTGGTTTGTGTGTATTAGCATGATATTCTAAGTTTTAGATTGATGGTATTCAATGTTATCAGAAGCTTTTTGTCGTAAAGTTCTTATATCATGAAAAGAAGAAAAATTTCGTTTGTTGTCAAAATATTCTGAATAAGTATCAACATCACGACCACGTTGTTCTACACGAAATAATAATTGACAAGGTGTAGCACCAGTTGTGGAATGAACAGAGTTGTTAAGAGCGTACTCTACTCTTGTTAAATGTTTCGACCAATTCCAATGTTGAATTGGTTGCGTAATTTTAGGTAATATCGACTTAAGAACTCGTTCGACACGCTCAACTTGACCATTACTCTGAGGTGAAGCTGTAGCTATTTGCACATGTTGAATATTATTTTGAAGTAGATATGATTCAAAATCAAACCATGAAAAACAAGAACCACGATCATTTATGATTCGATTGAGGTCGACTATAATATTCAAAATACTTATCTAGACAAACACATACTTCTTTAGGACTTGTTGATTTTACAGGATAAAGTTTGACATATTTTGTAAAAGCATCTACTATAACCAAAATGTGTTTTCTCTTAGAAATAATTCACGGAAGAGGGCCAAAATGATCTACATGAAGAGTATCGAATTGAATAGGTTTCTTTTGAATTTGGTGGAGAGTACGATTTGAACTATGTTGGGGCACAGAATACGTTAAACACTGAATACAATTTTGAATATACTTTTCAATTTTGTCTCTCATACCTGGAAACCTGGAATGCATTTTAATTTGTTCAAGACATTTCATAACACCCATATGACAATTTTCTTCATGTGCCACTCTTATAATTTGCAATTCCATTTCTTTTGGTACATATAACAACAGATTTCCATTTCTTTTCTTGTAATTTAACTATATTTTCCTCTCTATTTTGAGTTATTTGTAATTGCATATATACATCATCTGCATTAACAACTGTAATCATTTGTTTAACGTCTTTGTGACTGTTTTAGTTGATAAAAATCCTTAGGATAGTTATCTGAATGTGTTGTTTGCGGCAGAAAAATCCTTGGGATAGTTCTGACCAAAATCCGGTTCTAATCCAATTAAAAGTCTTCTTCTGTGGTTCTTGGGAAAAGACAATTTATTTATATTTTACTAGTCTATTTATACCTTAACTTTACACAGAATTCTTAACTTATTTATTATTGCCTAATCAACTATTTATTTCTTAACCTACTTATTATTATTTTATTAATCAATTTTGTCCTAACCTACTTATCATTATTTATTACTTAACATTTCTTAGCCTACTTATTGCTACTTCATATTACTCAATATTTTCGTTGTCGCATATTGCTGACGACGTTACTTTTCATTAACTATGGAATGATGACACATAATTCTGATTCTGAAGCGAATTATGTGTCGTCCGTCGTTGTCGGTTGCTGCACATCACCTGCATGCATGTACATAGGTAAATTGTTTTTGTTTTGCATCTGCACATTCCGCCCATCAAGAACCTATGGGTTTTTTAAAGCGTAGGTTTGTTTATTTCGTCCGCTGTTGATGCCTCGTACCATCTTGCTGGAAATTTCAGCCCCCGTTTTTTGTGTACAATTTCCACATTGATAATATCATTATGACTACTGCAACGGAGACGATCACAGATATTGTTGATGAGATTGCGTGTCTTTGGATTGGTTCCCAAATCGCGTTGTCTACTTTCTCTTCGATGTATGACGCTTCTTCAATTAGTGCTGTAAATGAGTCCGATGGCTGGAGGACCTGAGACTTATTTAATTTAGGAAACGAAAGTTATGAATGTTCGAGTACTGAATAATTGGACAGAACGAATGATGATGGTTTGATATATATTTGCACCGTCCGTATAGATTCTTGATGTTCTGCGGTTATTATGACTTCTTTTGTTTTGATTACGCAATTTGACGTTATTTGTATTATTCCAGACTCCTCTAGGCAAATTTCGTTTAACTTTCCATTACAAAATGATTGAGCTATTGTCTGAGTTGGACTTACATAGAGCCATGTATTTGTCTGATGTAGTTGTTTCCATAGCACCGCATGAATGCATGTTTGTCTGTATGCCATTGTGATCTGCCTCTAGAATCCATCCTGCTGCAAATTTATTAATCTTCTCGATTGATTCATTCATTTGAATATTAAAACTTCTTAATCGCTGCTCGATTATAGTGTTTGTGTCGTTTAGAGTTTTTACTGCCTTTAGCATTAATTTTCCTTGATGTGATACCGTATTGATAAGGGTTTGTTGGTTGGTTGATAAGTTGTCTATGTCATGGTATACTTCTTCATTGGCTCCGAACATTGCACTAAGAATTGTTCCTAATACACCTCTCCGTGATCGTGACCGTAAAAATTGAATTGATTCAATCCGATGAGTAATGCCTGTGCTTATAGCTTGTAAGTGGTGATTGAGTATGTCGCATTGTATTTCTGCCCTTATGTATCTTCCTTTAATGCAAAGCGTTTCCATCGTTTTGGTTGTTGCTATAACTTGGTGTTTGTCTTGTGAAAATTCTGTAGTCGGATTACTGATTTCAATTCGTAGTGTTCCTCTGCTTAAAAACCCATGTCCTAAATTTTCTACATATAGTCCTCCATTTATGCTCGTATTGTTACTAGAGCTTGAGTATTTAGCATGTTTATAAAACACGCGATCATTACGCTTAATATTATTGCTGGCCATGTTGCAATACCTAATGAATTTGTTACAATTTTAGGATTTTTATTTTTTCTGGGACGTTCTGCTTCGACTTCTCGCGATTGATGTTTCCTTTTAAGAGCCCCTTTTGACATCTCTTCGTCAGCTTCTTCTACTGGTAATGGACATAGTTTTACCACGGGTCGTTTGGTTATATTACCATTTAGCTTGATGGTGGCCACTCTAACAAGTCCGTCTTCACCAGGGTGGACGTCCAAGATGCGTGCTAAGGGCCATTTGGTTTGGCGTGTGAATTCTTTCTGAAGGAGAACTAGTTGTCGAGGTTGTAGATTTTTCTTTGCTGATATCCATTTTGGTCGCTCTTGAAGCCTTGTTAGGTATTCTTCCTTCCATTTATTCCAGAATTCGGCTGCAAGGCGTTGGGTCAGTTGCCATCTCTTGAGAAGTTTTAAGTTTTCTGGAACTGCATCCGGTACTGCAAACATGGAATTTCCAGTAAGAAAGTGTCCAGGTGTCAAAGGCAGAACATCATTGATATCGTTACTGATTTGTGCTAATGGTCGGCTGTTTAAACAAGCTTCAATTTGTGCTAGCACTGTGTACATCTCTTCTATGTTTAATAAACTTTCACTAAGTGTTTTTACCAGATGTCATTTGGTAGATTTGACTCCCGCTTCCCAGAGTCCTCCAAAGTGTGGACTGCTTGGAGGTATATGGTGCCATGTGATGTTGTTGTTCACTATCCAGACTTGTGTTTCGTATGTCATTCTTTCGAATGCATTTTGAAGCTCCTTGTTCGCTCCAACGAAATTTGGACCACAGTCACTGTAAATTGCCTTACACTTGCCTCTCCTTGAAACAAATCGTTTGATCGCTGCGATACAAGCTGCTGAAGTTAAGTCACTCACAAGTTCCACGTGAATTGCTTTGGTTGCCAAACATATGAAGACAGCTATGTATGATTTGGTAGTTTTTGTTCCCCTTCCAGTTGACCATTTTATCTTAATTGGGCCTGCAAAATCTAGTCCCGTATTCCAAAAGGGGCAATTTAGGGTTACGCGATGTGTCGTTAGATTTCCCATTAATTGCTGTTGATTTGTCTTCGCATTGAGTTTGAAGCAAGGGATACACTTATGAATATATATTGTTACTAACTTGTTTGCGTTTAAGATCCAAAACTCGTTTCTTATTGTATTGAGTGTAAGCTGTTGCGAACCGTGGAGAGTTTTTTGAGGAAAGTGCTATACAATTAGTTTAGATAGTGGACACTCGTTGCTTATTATGATTGGATGTTTCTCTGCTTCAGTCAGTTCCGCCTTGTTAAGCCTTCCGCCCACCCTGAGGACTTTGTCAGTGTCCAAATATGGACAGACCTGCAGTATCCTTGATTTTTTATCAGTTGGTTTCCCTGCTAATAGGGATTGTATCTCGTGTGAGAAAGATCGTTCTTGTGATATTTTGATGCAACTAATTTTAGATTGTTGTAGCTCATATGTTGTTAACGAATTTGGAGTGTCTTTCTTGCGGCATTCATGGTGAGGCAGCATTCTCTTACAATATGCTATCACTCTTATTAGCTTTGAGAAATTTGAAAATCTTTCAAGTATGTTTTCTTCGGTTATAGTGTGATATGCCTTTACTTTCTTCTCTAAAGTTGTGTCCATTATTGGAGGCTGTTTTGGATAGTCCATGAATTGTCGTAAAATGATTCCTGCTCCATTCCACCACAGGCTGTGATCCTTAAGAGCTTGTGGAGAAAGCCCTCTGGTGGCACAATCTGCCGGGTTTTCATTTGTTGGTATGTGATACCACTGGCTGCATTTGCTGTTTCCATGTATTTGGCTTACTCTGTGCGTCCTGGTGTGCGTATGACGATGTATACTACAGCAGCCATGGCCACCTGCGATGCGTCGCAGAACCCGTGTAACTCATAAGTATCTTTAGAAGTGGTTCCTATCCACCGTGGTAGCTTAATTTGTTGAACGTCTTTTAATTCCTTTGCATAGCGTATCCACTTATGTTTAAGGTCTGGTGGAAGTTCTTCATCCCAATCTAAATTCTTTAGCCAAAGTTGTTGCATGAAAATTTTGTTACGTATGACAATGGGTTGCAGCCATCCCACTGGATCAAAGAGGCGAGCCATAAATGAAGCTATGGTACGTTTCGTTACTTCTTGTTCCTTGGTGTCCCAACCAACAGCACTAAAGATGAATTGATCTTCTCGAGGGAGCCACTGGATCCCTAGTGTTTTTATTGCGCCATCTCCCTCATCGAAAATGTAGCCTTTTCCTCTATGTGTTTTTGGTATTTTGCTTAGGACTTCTTGATAATTGCTGTTCCATTTGCGAAGGTGGAAGCCTCCCTTATCTAAGAGTTGCGATAATTCGAAGTATAGAGCTTTTGCTTCCGCAATGGTGTCTGTGCCTGTCAGGAGATCGTCTACATAAAAGATGTTTGTGAGGTGAGTTGATGCTAAAGGGTATGCCTTTCCTTCATCCTTTGCTAGTTGCTGCAGTGTGTGAATGGCTTGAAATGGAGCGTTGGCAGTTCCAAAAGTCATCGTCTTTAATCGATATTTTTTTATGGTGTCTGATTTGTTTGGACGCCAAAGAATGAGCTGGAAGTCTGAATCGTCCCTTTCAACTGCTATTTGCCTGTACATTTCCTCAATATCTGCTGTGACGACGACTGGGTACGTTCTCCATCGTGAGAACAGGCTAGGGAGTGTGTCTTGAATG
The DNA here is from genome assembly GCA_910595825.1 of Philhelius pedissequus. Classification (NCBI taxonomy): domain Eukaryota; kingdom Metazoa; phylum Arthropoda; class Insecta; order Diptera; family Syrphidae; genus Philhelius; species Philhelius pedissequus. The sequence goes on from OU343160.1 coordinate 109,019,359, forward strand.
GTTGGGCCGACCATCAGGCAGTCATTGAGTGATTTTCCTGAAGCCGTTTTTGCTGAGGCATTAAATACTACTGGTACTTTAGTAGTTGTGCTATCTTCTTTGATCACTGCATGATGCGGCATGTAGTAACAAGGTTTGTTAATTTCATTGATGGGAATCTCCTCCATGTCCAATGTCCATGTCCATGTCCAAGCGTAAGATTATCATTGATACAATTGTTGTATTCTGTGTAAAGATCTGGGCTCTTTAATAGTCTCCTTTCATTTGAAATATATCTGGGAATGGCTGCTTTTTCGGACAGACCAAACCTGGTCCTAGGATCATCCTTCCAAGGCATTTTGACTTGATATCTACCATCCTTCGTCCTTTTTAAATTTTTGATGAAGTGCTTTTCGGCATTATTAATTTATTAAAGATGGTTGGGTGTTGTAGAACGAGGGTAGACTCTGATTGGCGTTAACCTGGCAATGCCCAGTGTTGCAACTCTGACTACACATCAAATGTGCTTATTTTTACCTCCAAGTGGTAACCATCGGGTACTGGTCTCATCCAACCGGATTTGACTTGCTAAACGATAAGTGCGAGTGTTGATAACACGACGAAAAACAGCAACACTATAAACACCCTGGTGAGAACGGCACGGATGAATACCCGGCCTGCTGTCCCAGGCGAACCTAGATGAGCTGCTCTGACATATTCGGACAACAGGTTGTCTAGGAATTTCAAGGGTTAGTCAGGCCCCTTGAACAGAGATTGTGGCGGATGAACCGAAAGGCCAACGGCAGCGCTCAATCCCGTAGTGGATACTGATGGCCCCGTGTCCTAGGGGTATCTAATAAATTGGAACTGGCCCTCCAGGTTGGGGGTTGTGCTTTGGGTTAACTACCCACCCACAGAAAAAAAATATTGTTACGAAGCAACCAATAGCCTCGGAAAGGACTGATTTTATTGTTGACGACCCTGCTAAACGAAAAAAGGACAACGACGTTCGTATCTGCACCTGGAATGTGAGAACATTAAACAGGAGAGGTGCAGGCGAACAACTAGCGGAAGCCCTAAACTGCTACAAAGCAGACATTACTGCCATCCAGGAAATACGATGGGATGTAATAAGAGGATGAAAAACTGTGACATCTACTACGGACCGTGTTATAGTGAGCAGAAACAGCGACTATTCGGATGCGGATTTGTTATAAGTGCCAGACTTAGGCAAGAAGTCTTATGTTTCCAAGACATTAGCGAACGCATAGTAACAATCCGCATCAAGGCCAAATTCGCCAACATAAGCCTTATATGCGCTCACGCTCCGACGGAAGAAAAAGATGATATAGCTAAGGATTGCTTCTACGAGCTCCTTGACAAAACCTATGAGCGACTACCGAAGTACGATGTTAAAATCGTGCTGGGAGATTTTAACGCAAAGGTAGGAAGAGAAGACATCTTTAGAAGTATTGTCGGAAAACATAGCCTACACGACAACACGTCTGGTAACGGACTTAGGCTAATTGATTTCGCTACGGAACGAAATGCCACTATAGCCAGCACACGGTTTCCTCACCTCGATATCCATAAGGGGACATGGCGGTCTCCAGATCAACGAACGGTCAACCAAATTGATTACATTGCGATAGATAAGAGGCACGCATCCAGTATTTTGGATGTCCGAACATTCCGAGGAGCTAACATCGACTCGGATCACTACCTTGTAGCAGCCAAGGTAAGAATGCGGATATCCACCACACCACAACAATCCAGAAATACTGTGAAAAAATTTAATGTCGGAAGACTGAAATCGCAAGAGACCGCCAAGACCTTCGCACAACGCGTATCCCTTAACCTCTCGATTAACACCATACCACCAGCATCGAATGTCGAAGAGCAATGGCAACGATGCCAACAGGCCATTAGATCAGCCGCAACTGATGTGCTAGGTTTCTCGCGCCCACCAGCAAGAAACCCCTGGTTTGATGAGGAATGCCGACAGATGCTCGCAGCCAAGAACGAGGCCTACAAGGCTAAGCTGCAGGTGAAGACGAGAGCTGCCATTGAGTTCTATAGGCAAAGAAGAAGGGAAGAACATCGGCTTTTCAACAAGAAGAAAAAAGAGCAAGAAAAGCGCGCGATCGAGGATATAGAGAGGTGGCACTCCAGGAACGATGTTCGCAAGTTTTACCAGAGTGTAAAACGTCAAAGCCAAGGATACAAGGCTCGAACAGAATCCTGTCGAGATGAACAAGGAAATATTGTAGTTGAGACACAGTCGATGCTGAGGATATGGAAAAACCACTTCTGCAGACTGTTAAACGGCGATGACGAACAACATTCCGCTGTCAGGCAGAACGAACCATTCAATATTGGCAACGACAGCGAAAACTGCCAACCACCCGACCTGAGTGAAGTGAGGATAGCAATATCTAAACTAAAGCTTAATAAGGCTGCCGGAAATGACGGCCTTCCCGCTGAGCTTTATAAGGCCGGCGGAGATGACTTGGTAAGTAACATCCACCAACTCATAAACCAAATCTGGTCAGATGAAAATATGCCTGAAGAATGGAACCTCAGCATCGTTTGCCCGATCCACAAAAAAAGAGACCCTCTGAACTGCGCCAACTACAGAGGCATAAGTCTCCTCAACATCGCCTACAAGATCCTATCTGCCGTAATATGTGAACGCCTGAAACCGTTTACCAACAACCTGATTGGCCCTTATCAGTGTGGTTTTAGGCCAGGAAAGTCCACAACCGATCAAATTTTCACACTCCGGCAGATCCTGGAAAAAACTCAAGAAGTCCAAATCGATACCCACCACCTATTCATCGATTTCAAAGCCGCATATGACAGCATTTATAGAGACGAACTGTACAGAGCCATGTCTAGTTTTGGTATACCGCCCAAACTCGTCCGTTTGTGTAGGATGACGATAGAAAATTCTCGCTGCTCCATCAGGGTCGGAAACGACCTCACCGACACATTCGATACCAAAAAAGGATTTAGGCAAGGCGATGCGCTGTCATGTGACTTCTTTAATCTGATTCTTGAGAGGATTGTGCAAAACTCCAAAGCCAACACCAGAGGCACAATTTTCCAAAAGTCGGTGCAACTACTAGCATACGCTGACGATATTGACATCATTGGTAGGACTCAACGTGATGTCATAGCCACGTTTGCTAGAATAGAGAAGGAAGCGGCGAAAATGGGTTTAGCAGTAAATGAGGGTAAGACTAAGTATATGCTGTCATCACGAAAGGACTCACAACATCGACGAATTGGACAGAACGTCACCATTGACAGATATAACTTTGAGGTAGTGCGGGACTTTGTCTACCTCGGCTCCGCTATTAACTCTGACAACAACATCTCGTCAGAAATTAAACGAAGAATTACTCTTGCCAACCGCTGTTTCTTCGGGCTAAGAAGGCAATTTAGTAGTAAAGCCCTCACTCGAACTACTAAGGAGATCCTATATAAGACCCTGATCATCCCAGTCCAGCTCTACGGCGCTGAAACCTGGACTGTATCAAAAGCGGATGAAGAAATCCTTGGTAGATTCGAGAGGAAAATTCTTCGAAAAATCTTCCGTCCCGTTTGCGTTGACGGGCTATGGAGACGAAGATTCAACCAAGAACTATACGAGCTGTACAGCGACATGCCCCTGGTCAAAAAACTCCGCATTGGACGTTTAAGATGGCTAGGACATGTAGAACGAATGGACACCAATACTCCGGCTCGCAGAGTCTTCGATCACCGGCCAGACGTCGGACGCAGTAGAGGAAGACCTCGCCTTAAGTGGCGCGCACAAGTAGAAACCGACCTCAACCAACTTGGAGTGCGCAACTGGAGGCAGTTAGCTAAGGACCGGGCTAATTGGAGAGGCATGTTGGTTGAGGTCCAGGTTCATTCCGGTCTGTAGCGCCACTTAAGTAAGTAAGTAAGCTTTTCGGCATTTTCCTGTTCTTGAGACATAAAGATTTTCTTTTCAACTTCCTCTTGTTCCCAAAATCTGCTTAGTTGTTGATCCAATTCTGCTGTAGTAATCATGGTATTTGACGCCCTACTTGCTATTGGACCAGATAAAATCCAGCCCAGTTTTGTCTTCTGAGCGGTTGGCATACATTTCTTTAGTCCATCGATGGTAGTTGATAGAAGATTTTGAGTAATTCGTCCCAGGATTAGAGCCAGTGTTCGGATCTTCTTACTAGACCATTTTTCCTTGATATCCAATGAGATTTGCCCAGAACTTCGGTTCGTAGAGTTTCCTAGTCCCTTGATTATAACATTTGCTGGTTCTCGCTTGAGTCCTAGTAATTGGGCGCAGTGTTCAGTAATGAAAGAATTTTGTGACCCTTCATCTATTAGTGTTCTTAACTTTATGAATTCTCCTCTTGCATTCCTCACTTGGATAATCACCGTTGCCAATAGGATGTCCCTGGTAGTGGTTTTAACTTGCGAATTGAAAGTTTGTGTGGTGTTGTCTTTTATTTCGGATTGATTTCTGTTGATATGCAGCAAGGAGTGGTGTTTTTTGGAACATATCTTGCATGTGAGTCCGGTTTTGCACTCAAAGCCTCGGTGATTGCCCATGCAATTGAAACATAGATTTTTGGCTTTTATTATGTCTCGTCGCGTTTGAACGTCAGCTTTCAGAAATTGACGGCAATTTAGGATGAAGTGGTTCCCTTTGCACATTTTACATTTACAATCTGATTGTGTGAGTAGGCTTGTGTTTTCAATTTTCTTGGTCATGTCGCTCGAAACTGCTTTCAATGAACGGAATTTCTTTAATAAAAACTAAGAAAAATCTATCCATGACGGTAATTCATTTTGGGATCCCCATAGCAATTCCCATTCTTTCCTGGCTTCAAAGTCTTACTTCTGAGAGGCCATGTATATTAGAAATGGGTCCCAGGATTTGATGTCGATGGCCAGAGCCTTTATCCCACTGAGAGTTTCGTTGGTTGTATCCAATATTCTCTTATAATTGTACGCTGTTTCACTCTTGGCAATCGGGAAGTTGATGAATGCTTGAAGGTGGGACGCTATAATCGTCTTCTTGTTGTTGTATCGTTCAAATAACATTTTCCAGGCACTCTGGTAATTACTTGCGGTCATCCCCAGATTTTCGATGAGGCGCCGAGCTTCGCCTTTGGTGGATGTCACCAGATACTGCATTTTTTGCACCTCATGGAGTTGTTTATTCTCATGGACTAGGGTTTTGAAAATTTCATAAAAATTTACCCATTTTAGGTAATCCCCTTCGAATATTGGGATCTTTACTCGTTCAAGACGAATGACTTCATCATTTTCCTTCGTTTCTCTTACGGTTATTGGTTCGGTGTGAGGAGACTCTTGCTGTGGTTTAAACCGCTCTATGGCCTGTTGAAAGACGGCTAACAAATGCATGGTTATCTCCTCTATTTTGGAGTACTCTGCCATATAGTCTTTGACCAGCGATTCATTATGCATCTTTAGATTGTACACCTTCCCATACATGTCTTCACAGTTCTTCCAGCCTTTTTTAAACTTATCTAGACGAACTTCAAAGTATTGCAGCGTGTACCTTTCCTTTGAGTCCTTTCCGAAGTTCGTCTTCAGCCGTTCGATGGTGTCAAAATTTAAAGTTTGCAGTGTTTCATTCGAAGGTGCTGTCATGGTTTTTTTTGTTTTTGATGAATCGGGGCTGAGACTTGTCCTTGGAGCAGCTGCTGGCGTTGAAGCGGCTACGACTTATTCGTTTAAACGGCTACGACTTGGATTAGCTGCTGGTGTTGAAGCGGCTACGACTTCTTCCTTTGCGACTTGTGCTTGGAATAGATATCCGGCTCGAAGGACCAATGTTTTAGTTGATAAAAATCCTTAGGATAGTTATCTGAATGTGTTGTTTGCGGCAGAAAAATTCTTGGGATAGTTCTGACCAAAATCCGGTTCTAATCCAATTAAAAGTCTTCTACCTTAATTTTACACAGAATTCTTAACTTATTTCTTATTGCCTAATCAACTATTTATTTCTTAACCTACTTATTATTATTTTATTAATCAATATTTTCTTAACCTACTTATTATTATTTATTACTTAACATTTCTTAGCCTACTTATTGCTACTTCATATTACTCAATTTTTTTTTTTTTTTATAATCTACACACGCTCAAGGGATTATGAATACCCTTTAAATGTTTCAACACAGCGCGGGCGTGAGGGTGAGGTTAAGGAAGAGAGAGAATGATAGGAAAGATGTGTGGCGTGATATTCGGAGACTGTAGGTGGTTGTTGTGTCAGATTTTATCTCCAGGGATGGCGGCTGAACTAATGCGGAGAAATTTCCGTGTCTTATTTATCGATGTCCCTTATAATTCGCATTAATTTTTTTATTCTTTTGTCATATTTTATCGGTATACTAGTTTTACTCAATCACATGTTGTTAGTGTTATGCCTAAACAGCATGTAATGAGTAAACCAGCAACTCATTGTATGACAATTATTTTTAGAATTGGTTTTAATGGAAAATAAGAAGACATAGACTACGGCAGGGATCGAACCTGTGACCATGAGGTTGACAGGCGAACACACAACTATCGCGCCACGGCCACCCCCAATATTTTCGTCGTCGCATATTGCTGACGACGTTATTTTTCATTAACTATGGAATGATGTCACATAATTCTGATTCTGAAGCGAATTATGTGTCGTCGGTCGTTGTCGGTTGCTGCACCTCACCTGCATGAATGTACATAGGTACATTGTTTTTGTTTTGCATCTGCACAGTGACTGAACGCATGTTACTGGGTATCTGCTAAGGGAGTTACAATCCATTATAATTTTAAATGGAATACCTTCTAAATAGACACGAAACTTTCGTATTGATTATATTATACGAGTAGCTAGAGTTTCTAATTCAAAACTGTGAAATCGAGATTCAGAATAAGTTGTACGTTGTGAAAAATATTTCAGTTAGGATGGATCCCTTTTTTATTGATTTGAAATCCTAATAAAAAAGAAATTCAACACGTCGTCGAAGTAATCTTTGGAGTACGTCTAAATGTTCTTCAATGGTTTTGGTTGCAATTGTATTATCATCCATTTATATAACAACCACACCTTCTTCGATAAATGAGTGTAATATGTTGTTAGTAAACCGCTGAAATACTACTGGCGCATTTTTCAATCCAAATGGCATTTCTACAAATTCAAACTGTCCGTCTGGATTAACAAATGCTGTATACGGAATTGAATTTTCAGAGATATTAACATGGTAAAATCCGTTTTTAAGATCTAAGGTTGTAAAATATGTCTTTCCTTCTAATCTTTCCAGCAATCATCTCTCTGAGGTAATGGATAACTATCTCGCACCATAATTTTATTGAGCGCTCGATAGTCAACACATTTGTTTTTCACCAGATTTTTTAGAAACTAACACAATTGGAAATGCATAAGGAGAATTACTAGGTCGTATTTATTTGTTTTTCAAAAGGTCATTAACCATATCTCTGACAGTACGTCTATCTTCATATGAAAGCCTTCGAGGTGGTGAACTTATTGGTATATCGGAAGTTAAGTGAATTTTCATTTCATATTTTTGTTTGTTAGAAATTGGAATATTTGAAAGGTCTAAATAATTATTCTCAATTAATGTTTTAATCTCTTTCCGGTGCATTGGGCTTAGACCAACATTAATATCAAATGATTCAAAAAGTGCATCTTCCTCTATTTTAAAAATATTCGGAACAAAATGATCGAGACAATTTGACAAATCAGGTAAATATTTCAACAACGTTAGAGAATTGACATTTGTTGCAATTAGGCAAAAAGTTTTAATTCTCATTCTCAGTGGAATCATGCACAAAATATAATACTTTATTTGATATTTTTATTTGGATCATCTAAAATTTTAATTAAGGTTAAATCAACTATCATAAATTAAATGTTACCTACATTCAAAATGTCTCGACCCAATAAGATTGGATATGGAATAACCGAATCGGGTACAGCAAAAATATCAACTTGTTTATTAAAATTCCGAAAGAAAATTTCAATTTTAATTTTTCCGAAAGAATATAACTTAAAATGTCCCAATCCTTTGAAACCAGATATTGAGTCCATTGATTAGTTAAATAATTTGGAACAGCAGATTTCCTCATTAAACTAATTGGACTACCCGAATCAAAAAGTGGAAGGAAAGTATTACATTTATGCATAAAACCGTTAATCAAAAAGGTAACACTTACATAATTTAATTCGGAAATAGGATCGTTATATTTTGTTTCTCCATTTTGGTGTTCTTAGAGTTGCATTGAATCTAAAAGAGCCACTCGATTGCAAAATGTCCAACATTTGAGCAATTGAAACAATATATTTTGGAACAATCAATATTTGGTTTTGAAAAAGTTGGTCTTGTAGAAAACACCCTCGTAGTTAATGAAGATTTAAATGCTTCATTTGCTTGTTAAATCCAACAACAACTAATCCCGGGGGTGCTTAGCTTAAACCCAGAGAATGCTCGGGGCTTAGATCTGGAAAGGATATAAACTGTGCTATAAAAAACTTTTTCACTAAGTTATCTATAAAATGTATAGAAACTTCAAAACGACATTTTGACATGTCAGATAATTATCAATTTTCTTTGGTTTGGTTGAGCATTTGGTCCAAGAGTGTCAGTTGTTTTCCTGACGACCATGTCAACCTAACCTAACCTATCTTTTAATATACATTCCGCAACACAACAACAAATCAATTTTAACATTTTCCGCTTTTGTATTGTCTCTATGGTGTCGTAGATTTTTTCCAGCTCGCCATGAGCACAACCTTCTACAGCGATTTTCATTTTTGCGTTTATTTTAATTATAGGTATATTAAAACTTGAAAAAAATTAACAATTAAAACTATTAAAAATTATTATTAAATAAAAAGCATTTCCTGAAGTTGTTATTCGTTCAATTAACAAGAATTGAATGAACAACAAAACAAAGGTTTCTCTGAGAAAATTGTTTTCGGTTGCGTTTTGTTGTACACGGGAGCAACCCAATACAGATTCTCAGCTACATCCTTGGCATACTTCAATCTTCTTGATCGTCGTCCGCTCTTGCTCAGACCTATATTCCTAATGACATAAGAACTGAGCGTCCCGCCCGAATAAGCAACTCGTCCACTTATATCATGTCACCAGTGACCGAGGAGTGGAGAGCACGAATTGGGTAGTTTTCAAGAGGTTGAATTCTATGTACCACTGTATTTGTGAAAATTAAATTAAAAGAAAATCACATCAGCTAAAAACAATTTCCAAAATACTGGATTTCAATTTTCAAATTATTTGATTCACATTTTCTTCTATAAATAATAATAAACTTGGTTCGTTTTATGTTATTTTAAAAGAAAAGTAGTTTAAATTCAATAAATACATCGAAATTACACAAAACAAATCAACCCGATGATTTTTAGAAGGATGAGGATGAGGCAACAGTAATGTTTGTTTTTTTTCTTGCATTACAGCTGTTCTTCAAATGTCATCTTGCAAATTAATAGTGCTGCCAAGTATTTTACTAAGCGCCCTGATCGTTTTTTTCAACCAATTCCCCCCGGCGCGGTTGCAAAAAAACGCACCTTATATTGATGAGACAATCGCTTCAGATGTTGTAAACTGCAAGCTGGATACAATATAGCAATGTTTACTGAATTATCTTGAAAACCTTCAATTATGAATCGAGTAAGTTGTGTTTCGTCAATGTTGGCACATGTAGCCAACTCTTGCATTTTAAGAATATACCCTATAACAGATAGCTTCGATGATTGTAAAGTTGTTTTTTGTAGAGTATCGATTACTTCAGAAATAGAGTATGAATGTCCACAGTTTGACAAAAAAATTTTGGGAAAAGCCGCATAATTTGTTGAGTTATCCATTCGAAGAAAAATTTCGGCAGTGGAATCCGTTTTCATCAAACGTCGAAGTGAATTGAAACGAAATATATCATCACCACTTACCGAATCGCAAGCTCTCTCAAAATTTTCAATCCATTTACGGGCATCACAAACTTCATCACCAGCAAACGGTATGATGGTATGTTGAATATATTCAAATTTTATGAGAAGAAAAATATTCGGACTAAGAGCCAGTTCTTGTTGCAAACGTTGACGGTTTTCTAGTATTGTCAAGTGTATATCAATTTCAGCTTCCTATGCTGTAAGAGATATAATCTGATTTTCTGATGCAGGTTCCTCGACTTGATTGTTGTTTCCAAGTTATTTTTGGCTTATCAAAGGGTTAAGTGCATCTCTTTGACTATTTCCGAAATTGTTGGAATTTTCAAAATTCTCTTCTTCTAGTTTAGAAAGTTTGTAATCATACAGCTTTTTTTAATTGTGTATAAGTGGCAGTTGATGAAAATTCAATGTTATGTTTTTCAAGGCAATTCTGCAACTCGGTTCTGTTCATATTTATTCGTTTATTAGTCGTACTGATGTCTTAATATTCAAGCTTTCCAAAAGAATCCCACTTCTGAAGTTGTTAGGATGGTTTTTTTTATTATAAAATATTAATTTCTTAAAACAATCTTATTTTTTGTATTTATTATTATTGAATGAATTTTTATTATTAATTTAATGACAAAAAAATAATAAATAACTAAAGTATTGAACAAAGTAAAAGTAAAATATAAAATATAATTGTAACAAGTACTTTTACAGTATATACAAATTACATACATTTATATATGTGGTCATTGTTTACAAATCGTGTTCGGTGTCTCGTGTCTATGAATGAGTTTTATTGTTGACCTGTGTTATTATTTTTTTGGTAATATTGGTTTCGGTTATTTTCTCGGTTCAAATTATTGTTTTGGTTATTGTATCTGATTCGGTTGTTGTTGTAATTTTGTTGGTTCATGTTTCTTTTAAATCTATTGCGGTCATTTTCTTGATGTCGATTGAAGTTTTGCGTGTTTGAGTCTTGGGAATTTCACATAAATTGCATATTTACATTTGTATGTTTTTTTTTCTAGTTATGAGGCCAGACTTGAAGATGCGAATATTGTTTGTTTGATTTTGTCGTTAAGACCATTTTTGAAGATATTCAGTGCATTCATCATTCATATCATTCATTTTTATTATCACATCTTTTAGTTCTTTTGTAGCCTCGGCTCCCAGTGCTTTGATCTTCACTGAAAGCTTTATTTAATTAAAATAAGATAAGGTATTTTGAACTATTGTTAAACTACTCATATATCTTTCTTGAACTTGGGTTTTTAATTCATCAAAACTACTCGGTTCTATGATACCCAATGCATATCATTTTATTACTATGTGCCCCATTCTAACTGAAATTCGACGGATGTACTTTGGATTCAGAATGTTGGAAAATTAGGAGTTTATGAGTGTTTTTAAATGGCAATCGTGGCTGGGATGTCTTATATAGATACACCAAAAGCGCTATAGAATATAGGCATCGAATAAAAGAAGGGGATTTTTGTTAAAAAGTTATAGTTGGCTTATAGCCAAACCTTATAGACTTTATGAAAACAACAAATGTAAAATATTGTATAACTATGTTATTACCTATGCCTTTTAATAAAAAAAAGTCATTAAAACTAAAACTAAACTATATTTTCAGTACAGGCCTTATGGGAGAGCTTTTTGAAACACACTGGTGCCGGCTGTTGTTTCCATGACACTCAACTTAGGAAATTGCTACTAAAATATTCCATAAATCCACGTACATTCCACCATAACCTGTCTGCTCCCAGGCTGTGAGGAGACTGATCACCAATTTGACTCTCGTTTATTGTATTTATTAAAAAAAAACACATTGATTTAGATTTACCATTCGTCCGTTGATGGAAATTCTAATACCTTTCTCTTTGATTTTTGCTATGTCAGAATTAAAGCTTTCTTAGTGCCTATGAGAGCATATATTTTAAATTTAAGGAAAAAGGTGTTGTCGCTGCGTGCTTTTCTGCGTACATCTTTTCGTTTTCTTTTTTGGAACACAATACAATATCTGTTAGGTATTTTTATTGAGGAGAAATTACTATTTGAGCTAGATTTTGATGGAATTATCGTTCATTAATTAATATCAACTTTGAATTACGAAGTAGTTTTTTTTCTTCATGAAAATAAATCTAAAAAAGGCGTTTTTCTTTTTTCGTTTAGAGCAGAACACTTAACAGAGTTCGAACACATAGATTATGCACTGAGCGTGTTCCAAACAGAGCGAGCTCTGAACACTAAATGTTTTTTAAACGCACTTGAACCACACAAATCAGAATACATTATCATTATAACCATAGAAAGCAATATAACCCAAAACTACCCTTTTTTGTACACAGATTCACACCAGATACAGAAAATCAACTTCTTTCGCCAACTTAATTGCATCTATTATTTTTTTCTTCACATTTCCCTTCTTGACACACCTGGCATTTGGTGCATTCAATAATTTACTTGCATGCTCAGTCAATTATGTCCGAGCACATCGAGTGCCATCTACACATATTTAGAGCGAAAAAAAAGAAACGCACATTTGGAGCTCTGAATGCCCTGAGTTAAAAAGAAACACACACAAATTGTTTGACAACATAGACTCTGCTCTGACTCAAAAAGAAAAACGAAGAAGAGGGTTTCGTGTATATTTGTAAATATTATATTTAAAATAGAGCTGTGGAATTTGAGGTGATATTATTTTTTTGCAGTGTTTATTATTTTTTTTAAGTTATTTATTTTTACGTTAAAAGAGATTAAGCCTTCTGTAGAACTCTTAAAAAACGCGCATTCTATCTTACCTCTTGGTGATGTGGAAAAAGATAGCTTTATTACTTGCTATTATAGGTACTATAAGGCAAGTTTTGTATTCGTAAAAAAAATGTTTTTTCTAACAATCAAACATGGCATTACTATCCTAGAGAACACCAAAAAAGTGGGTCCCGCAATTCCGTCTGTCTATCTGTCTGCCTGTCTGTAGAACGATCTACAGCCTAAACGGCTGAACCGATTTGGTTCAAACTTGGTGCTTAGGCGTTTTAGGTGATTTTCCAAAATAAATTTTTGAATCGTTGTTTTAGCCCCAAAAATAACGGTACTTGCCATACAAATTTTCTACCATCTTAATTATCTCGAAAACGGATCTAACGATTTTAATAAAAATTGGTATGTGCACTAATTTGAGTATGGTCTACATTTTTCCCGAAAAAAGCTTAAAAATATTATAACGGTACCTGCCATACAACCATTTTATTGATTTTAGATTTTTTTTTAAATTTAACTATATGCCTGTAAGCTAAGGTCTTTTAAATGCAACCTGAATTGCACGACACGAGTTTGGCACAGTGGATTTGAGAACCAGGTATTGACTGTCTCATTTAACCCATGGGCGGCATCCCATTAAAATTGGAGGTATAGAAAAGAATGCACCTAGCGTGGGGATCGAACCCACACGTCTAAGTTAGCAATGAAGCACTTTATCCACTGCGCCATTGCCGCCAACAACTTTCTCATAAACGGTTCGACGGATTTCGATAAAAATTTGTATACAGGATCTCCTTCAAATTCTAAATAATACTGCATTTCAAAGTTTTCGAAAAATATTTTTTTTTTGGATTTTTGAAAAAAAAAATATTTTTTTTTTTGAAAATTCAATATTTCGAAAACGGGTGGGCGATTTTTTCTGAAATTTTGTTTTTAAGTTTATATTATTAAATATTTAAAATGTTCATACCAATTTTCTTAAAGAAAAAAATTAAGAATTTTTATATATAAAAAATTAAGTGAAAAACGATTTTAAAATTACTTTTAGCCGTTTCTATTAAGAATATTTTGCATATAATATGATCGAACATAGGAGCAAGTACGTGCGATCCAGTCGTGCATTTTATTTTTATTTGGATTTAGTTTGATTTTTTTAGAATTAGTTTACGATCTACATGTTTCTGTTCATGAAATATAAATTAACAGTTGGTAACCCTACCGACATTTGTGAGAGAAATTTGCCAATTTATAATTCTCACTGCGGTAATCATGGAAAATGGAAAAGCTTTATAGAAATAGATATATCTTATTGAAATCCATAATAGTAAGGGTGAAGGCAAATATCCTATCTTCCCTTTACTGAAAATATAGATTGAACAGAGTATATGAGTTGGCCTGTGCAAGTGGGTTTTAAACCCTTATTTATTATTTCAATTATTTTTAAGAAGCTATCTAATTCCTTATAATAACCTGTAAATAAAGGTATGTCTCTCATAGCCATTGTTAAATCAAAGTCTAACATGTTATTTGTTTTGTTCATTAGATAAGATAAGATTTAGCTGTTCTTCTAAAAGTGCTTTTGTTATACTGTATATTGCTTTGAATTCTAATTTTAATGCTTTATTTTTAGTATGTATCATCTACACTACCTACTAAATTTTCAAATTTTCCTTTTAATTTGTCGATTGTTTTTAGTTTAGTTTTTAGTGTCTCAGTTTTATAGAGCTTGTTTGAACTCTTTTTAAGTTTAGTTAAGTTAAAATGGTTTCAATGTCATTTTTAATATTTTCCATTTATAAAAGCATCGATGCAAAAATTAACTTCAAACTTTTACTATTATAACAAAATTTTATCAACTGTATAAAAGTCATAACTTAATTTTGTATTATTTATTTACTTTGTTAAACATTTGTTATGTGATTTTGGTTTTTATGCTTATGAACAAGAACATAGTTTTTAAAGTATTGATTTACTTTATATGCTACATGTAATATTACTATAATGATTGTTGCTGTTGTGATTTATTCGGGTATTGTTGGCACAGTCATCTGTTTTTGTATGTTGTCGTTATTGTTTGTTACTATTGCAGATGGCTTGCTTTGGGTTTTTCCCATAGTATTCCTTTTATAGTTCCTTTATTTTTGTAATCAGCCCCTTTTGGAGGTATTTCTTCCTTCTATCTTCTTTTATCTTCTCAATAAATTCTCCTTTTGGAATTTGTAGTACCCAAGATCTATTTTAATGAAGATTTGGCAGGGTGGCCATGTAGTGTTTGATACACAGGAACTTTTGGTTTGTAAGCTTACCGCAAGGTTTATTGGGAACAAAATAAAATAAACTAAGCAATGCTGTTATTTCGAATATTAGATTATGTCTGATTTATTTTTCGATGGTATCTTCCTTAAATAATATAATCTTAATTTGATGACTTAAAAAGCACATATGTAATCGTACAAAAACTGAATATAATATAATCTTAATATTTATACTTATCTTCTATCTTACTTTTACTTATCCATAACTATTTACAATATTTTTCAAAGTTCGTATTGTATATAATGCATAAAATAGGGTCTTATTACTATTGAGTGACATTGAGTGCAATAGAGTGTAGTGGTATTCGAAATTATTAATGTTATGCGATGACTAACCTTACACAATCGATTGTACTCGAACATTGTCACTCATTTTGTTTATGGTTTAAAAAGGCAGTGGTGGCGCATACGTGGATACACTACACCATTTACATCCTCCACTTTCATTATTTGTAGATATTTACATTCCTAGGTTCCATCTATGTATATAGGTAGGTACATATTGCCCGCATAATTCACATACTTAGAATCCATTTAAATATACATTTGTAGGTTGGTACATATGTAACTATTCCTTAAATCATCCATTCTGCAATTTATTATACTAAGAACCAAGGCAAACTTACCTACACCGGCTTAAAACCTACCTAATGATAACTAGACTACATGCATACCTACTAACAGCGTCAGTGATTAGCTACATTAAAAAGTTGTTAGCTACAGGTAGTGTCCGACCAAAGGCCGATTTCTATATTTTCTGTTGTGATTTATTCGGGTATTGTTGGCACAGTCATCTGTTTTTGTATGTTGTTGTTATTGTTTGTTACTATTGCAGATGGCTTGCTTTGGGTTTTTCCCATAGTATTCCTTTTATAGTTCCTTTATTTTTGTAATCAGCCCCTTATGGAGGTATTTCTTCCTTCTATGCTTCTTTTATCTTCTCAATAAATTCGCCTTTTGGAATTTGTAGTACCCAAGATCTATTTTAATGAAGATTTGGGAGGGTGGCCATGTAGTGTTTGATACACAGGAACTTTTGGTTTGTAAGCTTACCGCAAGGTTTATTGGGAACAAAATAAAATAAACTAAGCAATGCTGCTATTTCGAATATTAGATTATGTCTGATTTATTTTTCGATGGTATCTTCCTTAAATAATATAATCTTAATTTTATGACTTAAAAAGCACATATGTAATCGTACAAAAACTGAATATAATATAATCTTAATTGTTATACTTATCTTCTATCTTACTTTTACTTATCCATAACTATCTACAATATTTTTCAAAGTTCGTATTGTATATAATGCATAAAAAAGGGTCTTATTACTATTGAGTGACATTTCGTGCAATAGAGTGTAGTGGCATTCGAAATTATTAATGTTATGCGATGACTAACCTTACTCAATCGATTGTACTCGAACATTGTCACTCATTTTGTTACGGTTTAAAAAGGCAGTGGTGGCGCATACGTGGATACACTACACCATTTACATCCTCCACTTTCATTATTTGTAGATATTTACATTCCTAGGTTCCATCTATGTATATAGGTAGGTACATATTGCCCGCATAATTCACATACTTAGAATCCATTTAAATATACATTTGTAGGTTGGTACATATGTAACTATTCCTTAAATCATCCATTCGACAATTTATTATACTAAGAACCAAGGCAAACTTACCTACACCGGCTTAAAACCTACCTAATGATAACTAGACTACATGCATACCTACTAACAGCGTCAGTGATTAGCTACATTAAAAAGTTGTTAGCTACAGGTAGTGTCCGACCAAAAGCCGATTTCTAACTGAAGCCGAATATTCGGCTAAACAACAACCTTCGGCCGAAGCATTAACAACTTAAACGAATTTCCGTTTAAAGTGAAAAAAAAATATTATTTTTGGAAGTTTTTCTGTAATATATGCATCCAATAAACAATCTAACGGAATAAATTATCTTTTCAAAAATGAAAACAATAACTAATATCAATTTTAATATTTTATTGAAATAGTTCAAAACAAAACAACCAATAGCTTATAAGTTGTTGTTCACTAGGAGCACTAGTGGGAGGAGCAGATTAATATTTTAAAGCAATTGGCCTTGTATAAATGTATGGGTTAGAAGTACAATAGTCCTATACATCAGCATTCCTTAAAAGCAAAGGTTATCTCAAGAAACATATTGTTGAGAGCAAGGAATCAATTATGCTGCTTAGGCATCATATTAAATTACCATCTGCATTTACTGCAATAAGAAACAGATACAATTTTGCTATACATGTGCATATTGATAGCCTACATTATATACTTACAGCGTCTCTTGTTGCAGTTAACGGCTTAACCGATTAATAAATAGTTGTTTTTTTAAATATAATCTATTGGTTTCTTGTATGACCCAAGGTAATAACATATGTATTCTGTGTTATGATGTTCTTCAAATGGAGGATGATCCAGTCGAAAATTCACCATAAAATAAACCTTGGGCTTCGGCCAAAACTTCTTCTATTTTGGCCTAAGCCTAAGGCTTAGCCGAATATAGGTTTCTTAGCCGAATGTGGCCGAAGCCGAAGTTTCGGTCGGACACTAGCTACAGGAGCAAGTTCGTACGATCCAGTCATGCATATTATTTTTCTATATGCAAGTATGTACAATTGGAAGTAGGTACATTTTGTTAGATTTTAGTTTTGAGGATTTTTGATTTTGTGCGTACGTACAATAAATAAAATCAGAACAAGTTGATAGCTCCTTCTCGCTGGTGCACACTTTTGAATGATACCTACCTCTGTACATATCTTTATATGATAGGTGCAAGGTAATTACATAATCAGCGTTGCCGATGACACTTAACAAAATTTCCCAAAATTCGATGTTAAATTACCCGAATTGGGGAAGAAAAATGATGCAATTCCCCAAACAATTATCTAGTAAAAAAAAAAAACATGTTTTAATATAAAAACAATATATTTTATTTGTTTATTTTTGTTTTGTTATTGTTTTTTTGCCATATATTTGCTCCTAGCATCTTCTTTGATGGATTAAATTTCAAACTACCACCCTCTTTTTTAATTTCTTCACTGGTTGCCATTAAAGTTACTACAGTATCAGTATGTAGGCGATTTCTGTTCTCAGTTTTTATGTTTTTCAGTTCAGTAAATTTTCTTTCCACTGATGCGTTTGCAAAAGGCAAAACAAGTAATAGAGATATGATAATTTTTAAATTTGAAAACAGTCCATGTCCCTCATCAATTTTTAGCTTAAACACCCTACCCCAGTAGTTTTCAGCACTTTCATTTTCATCAAGTCCGTGTCGAATAAAGTCTAACATAGCGTGAGATCGTCACTCGTCATCCAGTTTTTGAAGTGTCACAAACTTTTCAAGCACTTGAAATTGCTTCAGAACTGGAATTATAGATTTTGTGTTAAACTGCAGAGCATCTGATGGATTAATAATAGAATATAATTATATTTAAAATCGAATCTCTTTGATAGAAACATGAAATTACTACTGGGTACATTTTCGTCTTTTTTTTCAAATGTTCCATACTTTCCGTGCTTTTACTCCAATATATATTTCCTCTAAAGCTACGAAATATATAGAATTTTTAAATTCAGTGCTTAAAATACACGTAGCTCATTTTCAGGTAGTTAGCAGAAAAGGTTTTCAAAAGTTTTTCTACTCTTGACTTCAACCTGTGATGTTTCTGATTAAAACATGGTATTAAAATCCGTTACCAGTGAAAAAACGTAGGACATGAACTCTAAATATATTAGAGTCAACCGCATTTCTTCAGTAGTTTTTGAAGGATCGGAAAAAACATGTTCTGTTAAATAGGCATTTAGTGACACGTACTGCTCCAATACACGATCTACACAAGCTTTTAATGAGACCCATCGCGTTTGAGCAGGTGCAAGAATTTTGTATATCTCTACTTGAAAGAACTCTTGAAACTCTTTGAATTTAAGCTGTCGATATGAACTTCTACTGAAATGAGCTCCAATGGAACGTAAAAAGTCTTCGAAGTTTTGTGGTAATTTCAAACAAGCCTTTGATGAAGACAGTTGTATCATATGAGCATTTTATTAGTGCAATGTTAGGCAAATCCTTTTTAAGAAAAGAAAAAAACAGAACAATGTTCACCTACCATTACATTTGTAGTGTCTGAAGAAAATCCAACCATGTTTTCAATGGGTATCTTTTTGTTTTGAAGCATTCGAGTTCAACTGTCATATAGTCCACATGCAGTTCCTGATAAAACTTCAACCATACCTAGAAATAAATGTTCAACTTTATTGCTTTCGTTGTTGTATACAACGGCAGTAAAACAACACTGTTTTAAAGTCCCCTGATGCGTCGCACTGTGGTCCAAAATGACTTTTTTCGTTGCAAAAATCATAACTTTTGAACACGTGAAGCTATCGCAACAATTTTTTTTTTCCCTTAAAGGTAATTTCCAAGGCTATACAAATTGTGAATTTTAAGAAAATTACTTTACAGGGTGTTTCAGAATAATTGGTTGATGTAAGATTTTCTTAGAAAAAGAAGTTAACAGAATAAAGTCTGAAAGTAAACCTTTTAAAAACAGTCCTAAATTTTTAAAACTTTGTAAAAAAAAGTTTTTGACTATTCAAGTGAATTCATAACAACAGTGGATGCTTAAAGTTAACGCACCAATTTCAGAAATATTTTTTAAGGAGTATTATAAAACAGTATTTTTTCATGTTGTGGGGCATCAGTTTATTCTATAAACTGTTTGACTGATATATTTTATATGAAACAGTATAGGAAAAAAGTAAACGGACGAAAAAAAAATAAAAAAAAATCAATAGAATATAAAATTTATATTAACAAAATAAAATAGAATACATTATAAATATTTGTTTACAATTAACTACTATAGATCTAATTTTCAGAAAAAAATTCATCGGCATCGTTATCATTTTCAACAATTAATAGACCTATTAGTTCTGGGCAGTAACTCTTTTTCAGCTCTTTTTTTGATCTAACGTGTCTTAAAGATGAAACAAATGGATCTGATGATATAGCTAGCATATTAAATAAATCTTCATTTTGTCGTTTCCTTGAGACTTTGCATGTATTTGAGTATCGATATCGCTTGTAGTCTTTATTCCTTGATTCCTGTGCTTCTTCTGAAAGCTTCCCGATTGGCAAAATTTGATGTCTTATAAGTTCCCCTCCATGGTCCAAAATTTTGTGCAGAGTTGGTGTCAGGAGTTTGTAGCTGTATTTGGCTTTTAAAAGATCCGAAGTGATTTTGGTATACTCGTTGAATTTATTTACATTAATAGATTCTTTAGATGACAGCGCATTTAAAATAACTTGCAGTTTCTTTATTAGATCCTTGTCTACTCGGGTTATAGCTGACGTAATTTCTGGATTTTCAAAAAATCTTCGTGAAGTGTTTCCATCATTTGTGTTACCGAATCCTTGTTTTGGCGTATCAATGATTAACCCGAGTTGTTCCCTAAATTCCTTTTGAATATCCGCTTTTCTTCTTCTTTCGGCTTCCTTCTTGTCGGTTGTCTCATCTTCTTGGTATAGTCCATAAGCTAGTTTAAGAACGAACTCCATACATCTTATTCTAGCGTGTAATGGTGAAATTCCAAATTCGTAGTTCCTCTCATCTGCTTCGGCTGACTCGTCTTCTTTTCGAAAATTTTTTTGTGTCCTTTGGCAAATTGGACATGACAATGTTGATTTTGTATTTGTTAGTTCATTTAACACTTTCCCGTCTATCATGGTTAGAAAAAACTCATGTCGAACCATCACATTTTTTTCTTCAGCAACAGTCACTACAGTTGGCCTCAAATTTTCTATCTGGTTCCTTATATTTCTGACAGTTGTCTGAATAATATCACTTGACTCCTTTGCATATTTAAAAAGAATCGGTCTGCAAAAGTGAACTGATGACGGCCTTGGATTTTTCCAATATTCGGTTGATTCACCTTTTATACGAAGTGGAACTAGTGATGCCATGAACATGTTCGCATCAGATATTACCTGGCCATCTTCTGAAACTATTGTTTGCTTATATGCACTTTGTCCGGAAGATCCATCGCATCCCCATTTGCTCATCAAAGTAAGATTTGTTGGAAGTAAAAGAAGATCCTGATTGACTAGGTTATTTAAAATCCTCTTTGCTGTATGGTCCACCAAATCTTGGAGATTCACTTCAACAGAAGTTTCTGTTACTATCAAATTTGATGGAGTTGCTTGTATTTTAGCTTCCATTAATAAATTGTAGCTCGGAAACACATCAACGTTATGGCTTCTTAAGGATTTTCTCATCAAATTATATTTTTCTTTAGAAAGCCCCATATCCAAGAACAAGGCTAGCGCAGTGGGACCATCGTATTTTATTGGATCCCTTTGAGGTGTGGGAATACTCTCCTTTATCCGTTGTACTCGCAATGGGCTTGCATTAAAAACTGCTTTTGTGATATCCGCTTTTATCTTTTCGTGTTCCTTTTTATATTTTATACTCAGAGCCGTGGAAACATTTTCAGTCGAAATATGGGCCGTAGTTTCCAATAGTTTCCTCCTTTTGGTATATACTGAACATGTATCTAAGGATTTCGAAGGCCTTCCTCTTGATGTACTTGGCACGTCACTGTCTTCAATTTCATTACATTGGATTGTAAATGTTCCATTCAAAAATTCTTCATATTTTGAGAGAAATCTTGTTTTAACTCTAAAACAGTCAATACATTTTTTTTTAAATGATGCGTATAATCTTTGGAGTTTCTTTTTCGTTTCATCGTTGTCACTTATATCTTCGTATTGGTTTTGGATCAGAATTAAAAATTCTTCAGAATTCGAAACATTGATAAAATGTTCAAAAATTGTTCTGTTTGAAATATTCATATTGGTATTTAATTTGCAAACTCCACTCTTAATGACTCTTGAAAACTAACAATATATATCCATTGTCATAGTTTATATATACCTCCATAATGAATATGCACAAGGGTTATTTTACCTGTGAAATTTAAGCTTAACAATATGGGGTATCGGAAGGAAATTATTATTCCTACCTGTTTTATTAGATCATAAAATAATAATCCAAAATTAAATAATTCTTTCAACTTTGTATATGGAGTAGGCAATAAAGCTATTAATCCTTTTCTTTTGGCAAGTTAATCTATGTTTAGTTACTATTAGAATAAGATCAATAAATATTTACAATAATTTAAGTTAAGGGGAATTTATTCAAAGAGGGTCGTTAAAGTGGGCGGATTAAAAAATTTAATGTTCAATAAAGTAATCAATGGTTTGTGTACAATATTTTATTTTTTTTTTAATAATAATTGGCATTTGTATAAAAAGGGGCGTAGAAGTGGGCAGTTTTTTTTTTGTCAGAATCAAGATAGTAATAAAACGACTTTTAATTAAAAAGAAAATTTCACGTTATCGACTATTTTAATTAATAAAATAATTGAAATTTTCCATAAGGGAATTTGCTTTTAAGACCAAAAGTTCAGCACTGGGAACACAACTTTTTTTAAACAAATTACAATTTCTCTGAAGGTTGCAAATAGTTGCAGCTACAATTTTGCATATGGTTTAAGAAATAGTTAGGGTAAACTATCATGGTCAATTTTCCGCGCGAACTCGCGAGTATTTTTTTGTAGCTCTATTCAAACCGAAAAAATCTGCTAAAAAATGGTTTTTTTGTTTTATTTATTAAAAATATTAAATATTTTTTTTTTTTTTTTTAATTAAAATTTTGATTTTCCAACAAATAATACAACTAGAATAAACTATAGAAAATTAATACTTTACATTTAATATGCCAAAATTTCAAATACGAAAACGAAGAAGTTAGTTTTTTCTGTTTTTTTTTAGCTCTAGAACGAAATTGACCAACTTTGAAAAGCTCTATAAGTCAAACTAGTTAGCGGAAAATTTTTTTGTTTGCTGTTTTTGAAGCTCCGTTTATATCTCTATTAGAAATAAAAAACAAAACTTTAAAAATAAAACATCGAAATTAGTATTTTTGCCACGAAATTTTCCTTTTCGGACCACAGTGGCGTCGTTTCATCCATAATTAGTCAAAAAAAGTTTCCGTTTACTAGCAATTTTTCTATAGTATAAAACGTGTCCCAAAACATTTCTTGCTATGCATGTAGCTTTTGTTCTATGAAAATTTGTTTTTTTAGCTATAGTAAAGTCGGAAAAAATGGTTTTGCAGAGTGGGCCCAAGGTATCCATAAATGACAAAGGAATATTATTTTCAGCTAAAGCTCCAACTAATTTTAGTTCAGCTCTTCTAACATTCTCTTCCAATTCCGCCGCCTGCAAATAAGATGAAATTTTTTAAGCCCCTTTTGTTTGCTATGATTGAAACCGAACATATTGAACAGGCTGCCAATTCATTCCATCTTTTTTGTTGCAGTCTTTCCGTTAGCAGCTTATGAAGCCCGGTTCCTTGAGCCACAAATCGTTAAATTTATTGAAGCGTCTTACCTTTGCACTGGTAGCCAAGCTTGTTGAAAGTGGATTCGTATCGGAATCGGAAGTAGCATCAGCTTCTGCAGCAGAGGTTGAAGCTTCCGGTACCGATATTTTTTTCTCGCAACTTCGTTTTCGCTTAAGCTTAAATTAAAATTATAGCTACGTAAAATGAAACGAATTGATAAATTAAGTTACCTTAGGATCTTGCGCCTTTTCATTCTGAACCTTTAACAACCATTTATCCATTTTCACAAACAAAATCTTAATATTTATTAGAAGAGAATAAGACTAAGACTACATAAATGTAATCAGTCGTTTGTACTTACAACAGTGAGATGAGATACTGAGATTATAATGATTCTCATTGTCTCCATTTTACGACGGAAATGGGATTCCCAGAATTATTTTTGAATTTGATGTGAGAAAGTTTCCATGCAACGATTACTAGGATTTGAAAAAATGTCCATTTATTTCATCGTAAGCGAATTTTTCATTCAAATTATCAAAACGTTAATATATCGCCCATAGATAAAGTACTAAGTGCTAAAATGTCAAAATCATCGCGTAGTACCAATCCCCTCAAAATCCCCAAACGAATTCATTTTCCCCGTAGTTTGGGGAATTCCCCACAAATTGGCAACATTGTACATAATATACATATAATTTTTAAATACACAATTTTATATATGCCAAGGCTGCCCAACCTTTTTACCAATTTGGCCAAATGGACGATTAAAAATCACTGGCGGGCCATTGTTTTATGCAAACAATGTATATACAAAATGTATAGGTATTATAAAAACTAAATAATAAACTTAAATCCAAGTAAATAAAATTCAGATTTAAAAAACATATATGTCGATCCAAAGCGGCATACAAATTGGGAGGCCAGATCAGCTTCTTCAGGAGTCTTCTTTTGGCACCAATTTCAAGAAATCTCCCAATTGTTCTGAAGAAGTTTGTGATAATGGAGCAATTTTGTCTGTACAAATGCAGAATGATTTTGCAAGTCAGTGAGTTACAACTGAATACAGGCTAGATAACTGATTATTTCAGTCAAATTGATAGTGAATGGATTAACGAAAATTTTGTAAATTTTCCTTTGTACTTTGAATGTCCTGGAATCTGCTCTCAAATTATTGTAGCAAGCCTCTTATTTTACTTTCATAATTAATACAGTTTAAAGCGGCAATATTGAGATTCTCTTTTAAATCTGTAACTTTGGGAGAAGATCAATATTTTTTGCTACTGAGTTAACCAAAACCAGCCTCAATTTAGCTTTGGAACCACTTTTTTCAATGTACACATAGTCGGAAAAGAACAATCTTTGCCTTTTAATTTAAGATTTAAAATATTGAGGTAATTGGTGATTCCAACAAGAAACACAAGATCACTCACCCAGGACTTATTATTAAGCAAATAAGTTCCCAGAGGTATTGTCGCCTTTTCTTGCAAAAATTCTAACAGCTGTTGTCTTAAGTTGAAGTCGCTCAGCGCAGTAAAGTTGTAACTCTTCTTAGGTGCAATGAAATAAAGTCCAATGCAATAAGGTTCAAAACGAAATTTTGGACCTTATTGCACTCTTAAGAGTGCAAAAAAGTCCAAATACGAAATGTAATAACATCCAAACAGACAAAATATTAAGAATAAGCTTGGCTTAAATTGAAAGTAAAAAAAATGTCTATTTACCGTTTTTAATTGCCAATTTTTAATTGAATCCAAAAAACTTTGTGTACACCCAAACTGGACCCCACTCCAAATCTTATAACTGGGCCAAACAGGTGATTGCAGGGGGCAGCATTCCCCCCTTACTCACCGACCTTTTGCTTTAGTTTTCTTCAGAAATAGGCGAATACTATAAAGTCAAATGGCTTTATTGCACTTTTACTAGTACAATGAAGTCCAAAATCGTTTTGGACATTATTTCATTATCTATAGTGCAATAAAGTCCAAAATTAGGTTTTGGACTTTATTGCATTGGACTTTATTTCATGGTACCTCTCCATATTTGATAATTTGTTCTTTAAATAATACTCCGAACTGATGCCTGTTAGATATTTTGCACGTATCTATATAATTTATGTGTCATATAATTATGTATGTAATGTAACCAACTTCATGTCCTCTGCACACAACGCTTCCTAGTGGATCATGCAATTACGATTAGGTATATGAAAATAGAGCACAAATACGTAGATATTAATTTGTCCCCATCAAAACATTTTCTTCAACGTATTTTTTAAATATATATATATATTTTTACATTTGACTTACATGGTAATATATCTTAGAGTAAATATTATTTCCAATGCTTTTGGTTTCCGTCTTGTTATCCGCAACCAGGACCCCAATTCCGCAAGCGTGAATGCTTTTCCGTCCAAAAAATTTATTCACTTTCAAAATATGCGTGAACAAACTTGACTATCTGTGTACACGTTAACTGTCAGATAAAAATGAATTGCACCCTCGTGCAATCACAAATATATATGTGTACACGCCATTCTGTGTACACAGAGAAAAATCTTGCGGAATTTGGCCCCAGGGGCCTATAACACAGAACAACAAGTCAACTAGTCAACAATTACTTGTTCAACTATATTTGTTCCACAAGTGAAAATCATTTCTGTAACACAATAGAAACCGTAACAATTGTCAATAGAAAGCAGCTCCCTTCACTTGTTGAATCAGTTGAACAAGTAAATCTACCAAGATGAGTCGTAAAATTTCCGAACAAGAAAAAAGTATTTTGTCCAAAATGTGCGAAAACAAACATGATTCTGTTTGGTGCTTTCTCTGATTCACTAACTAAAGCAAATAAAAGTGTTAAATGGCAGGGGATAATATTGTTGTCAAGGAGTTTAAACATAGTTCCTACGGGAAAAATTAGACCTACGTTATGGACATGTTTTGGCAAAATTGTAAAAAAAAACGCCATAGTAAGTTCAGAATGCAAAAACATATGTCCAAAAATCAAGCGACGAAATTTTTTTGTGAGCCCTGTTATAACGGGAAACAGATATTATTTTACTATTTGACGTCTTAGGTGTGATTAACCATGTTTTTTAGGGGTAAGCACTATCACATTGGGCATTGGGAAAGGGCCTCCAACAATTTTCCATTTTTTGATACAGCGTACTATTTCGTACTCGTGCATCATGAACACAGCATTAGCACTTGCATAGTAAAATGTTAAGTCTGATCCACATACTGCCATACAGTTAAAACAAAGCTTACCATGCCGATCCATAAAAGCTGCTTCATTGCTGGAACTTGCATCAATTTCACCTTTTTAAAAAATCTTGTATGGTCAGGCCAAAAGGCTTGTTTTTGAAATTCAATTTCATTTATTGCCAATGTGGCTTCTTTGATATATCGACAAACTGTCATTTTGTGAACATAATGGACATCTCCTGTAACATGGCATTGAGATCCAGTTCCAAACCACTGTAAAGCTATCAATATTTTTTGCCTAACACTTAATGCATTACTCTTATTAGAGGGGGAACGTAATTTGTGAGAGAAACTTTCGGCAAGATAATCAACAACTTCTACGGGCACACAATTTTTTTTCAATAAATACATGTGGTTCTATTTCAAAGTTTGATCTTTCCTTGAACACTTTCGCATGTCCTTGGCTCTCACCATCACTGTCCGATTCTGGATAAAAGAAAAAAAAACTTTGGAGGAAACGTCCATGTTATCACTTGATTAACACTACTGCAAGTGTTTATTTCTAACCTGTTGACTTTGAACTAGGTCGGAACCGTTATTTGAAATTTATCAACTATTCAACAAGTATATTCTCTTTTTTTAACAATTGTTGGTAGTTGTGCAGTTACAGAAACGGTGCAATAGTGAAATTTCCCACTTGTTGAATAAAGCCAAAACAATTGTTATAGTTCTCCTAGACTTGTTCCTTGTTACACAAATTTTAAAAAGTTGTTGAATTTCACTTGTTCAACAAGCACTTTATGTTTTGTGTTATAGTTGTTGTTGTTTTTTTATTGGCTTCAGAGCTTAAGTGTAACACACTAAGAATTTTAATTCTTACACAAACACTTTTTAATAGTTTTTTGTTTATCATTGTCAATTAGCCTTTGACTATTTTAAAACGATGAACCGTCGTTTTTCATGATGTGAAATTTTATTCTTGTGCTCTTTCTTTACTCTTCTATAGTTATTTTTTTGTTTATTTGGTATTGTCAATGGCTTCAGTCTTTTTACTTTAAACGATGAACCGTCGTTTTGTATTCGGAAAATTTGTATAAAGATTTGTTTTGAATTCCCGGTTGGATTAAAAAAAAACTAATTTTTTATTTTCGGGCAGACGTTAAACAAAAGACAATTAAGAACTAATTACATTAACTTGCTCTCAAAATAAAAAAAACACCTAATACGCCTGAGTGCCAAGTTTGAAGAAAATCGCTTCACCCACTTTCGCTGTATATAAACCTACCTATCTTTTACGACATCGCTCCCACAGATTGCAGGAAAGCGAGAAGAAAGAGAAAGTTGTAACACTCCTGTTACACAATTCACTAAATCATTCTCACAGACTGCAGAAAACCGAACGCAGGGATGTTACACATCAAAAATCATCTATTTTTTCTTGTTTTGTTGTTCTTGTTGCTTGCACAAGTTCCTTGTTCTTGAAAAATATTGGTCTTTACTATTGATTTAGTTGCTTGTCTACAACTCGTTTGAACTCGGTGATAATGAATAATTGTTGGTAGGTCACATACATATGTATACAATTTTCGCATTCTCCAAAAAAAAATCACAAAAATAACGGGTTATCCATTTTGCCGTTTCAAAAGTATAGGGCTGAAATTCGACATCTGTCAAACTAAGTTTTTAAACCAATTTGTTTTTTCAGTTGAAAGTCTGACATTTACGAAAATGGATCGCTTAACTATCGCACAAGGCATAAAAATTGTTAAAACATACTACAAAAATGGTGATTCTGCCACATCCACATATCGTGCTTTAAGAGGATATTATGGTTTACATAATCGTCCAATTACGCAAGCAATTGGCAAAATTGTGAAGAAATTTGAATATACTGGATTGGTTACAGATATTGTAAGGCCTGTGCTTCATCGTTTCGCTCGTACCACTGAAAATATCGCTACTGTAAGTGAAAGGGTTGCCGAAGATGTTACCGAATTATTTAAAAACAAAATAATATACAAACTAGCCATCCCGACGATCGACAGCAACGATATAAATAAGCAGCGCGACAGCGACATGGCATATTATTTGATTGTTAGATTTTTTGTATAGGATAGAGAAGGGTAACTTTTGTATGGACAAAATCATAAAAAGAATACATAATATGAAAATATGAGAAATTCATTTAGTTAGAGAGAGAGATACGAAACCTTTCTTTTTAGTGGGTATTTTCTTGTGCCGGATTAAGAGTGTGTCCAAAGGTTACGACTCAAAGAGACACCTGCTGATTTGCAAATTTCCTTGCAGGGCGAGTTAGGCTTAAAAGTTAAGTCTGACAGAATTCGAAAACTCAATCTCAATTAAGAGAGGGATTAACGCCTGATTAGGTCAACGATCCTGGAAAGATGGGTTTAGCAGATATTTCTGTAGAATGGTGGGTGCAAATTGTAAGGGAAAAGTATGATGAAGAAAGAAGTAGGATTTTATTCTATAGCGAGTACTTGAACAGACCAGACATATTTATTAAAGAAAATTTTATTTTTTTTTTATTAACGAATTCTGTGTTAAAATAAATTAAAAAAAGTACCTACAAGAGTACATATACCCAAACGCCTTAAATATTTATATATAAACTTGGTAAGTTTATTTTAAAAAAACCGCTCTAAATCAGCCGTCCTATAAAATTTTCATTTTTTTTATTAGAAAAAGTCGGCAGTCGTAAATTATTACGGCTGCTCGATTAATTTATCCCGGTTCCCGGAAAGTTTAATTAAAACCAAGTGCAACAGTACCAGGTGCCCAAAAAAAAAAAAAATGGAGAAAGAAAAGGAAGGCCAAGACAGTTAAAGCGGCACAACGACGGCCAGCGTACCGTATAGGGTACCTACACCGTTCATCAGAACAAAGCAGAAGTTTCGGCAGCAATTGTTGCTTACCTACGATAGCCCAGGTGGTAAAACCACCCATACCGAGAATATCGGAAATTCAGGTGTCCCAGGTTCAATTCCCTACCAAAGCAGGAACAATATTTTTTTTTATTTCTTTACAAAAAAAAAATATATTAAATTCTTTTTATTTCTTTTACTAAATAATTGGCAAAGCTTCCTTCAGAAGAATTAAAAATTAAATACTAGTAATTTTAATTTATTAACGGTGGTTACCTTTTGAATTAAGCCTCA
The DNA here is from genome assembly GCA_910595825.1 of Philhelius pedissequus. Classification (NCBI taxonomy): domain Eukaryota; kingdom Metazoa; phylum Arthropoda; class Insecta; order Diptera; family Syrphidae; genus Philhelius; species Philhelius pedissequus. The sequence continues at coordinate 109,049,226 of OU343160.1, forward strand.
ATTAAGAGATATTAATTCGCGAAACGTACCTATAAATATCGATTTCATTTCGCGCACAAAAAAAAATAATCTTTAGGTACAGTATATTAATGATAAAATAAAGTGCTTCGTACAACAAGGAATATAAGTGCCTAGTCTCATCAACCAGATCGTCCAGCTGCAGTGGCCACTACATTTGGATTTCAGGAGGTGAGTTTGGTTGTAATACGAAAATATAGTTTGAAGCAAATTTGAATATTTTTTGTTACATATATATGTATGTATATATGCACGCTCAAAAAAAATAAGAGCAATACCTATTTATGATTTAAATCAATTCGCGAAGTGAAAAGGGGGTTATTTAAAGGGGGATCAATGTAATTAATAATTTAGAGATAAAGTGAGACAAAAGAGTGAACCGCGTCACCAAATTAACAATAAATCGAAGACGATTTAATAAAAAATTAATAAAAGTTTAATTCAAAGAAACCGGGTTGCCACTTTAAAATATAGATATTGTTTTTTTCTAAATTTTGATTTTTTTTTTAATTTTTGTTGAATGGGCATACATTTTACTATAATTACTTACATATGTACCTAAGCGACCAGAGTTTAATTATACATTATAATAAAAGTTGAATGTTAATTGATAAAATGAATCATTGGATTTATAAATTTCGTCGAATGTAAGTTTAGAAAAACGATGAGGAAGTAAATGCTTTAATGTAAAGGATGGGAGGATCTGGATGTGAGAGGTGATGAACTGAGGAAGGAAGAAGCCTTGGAAAGGGGTTGCTCTGGCGAGGGAGTCAACCAAGGCAGGGAGGGTAGAGGCGATTTCTCGCGCATCAATACCAACAAGATGCAATAAGGCTGGTAAAACATTTTTTTTGTAGCGAGCTCTTGGTCCAAGAACCACACCCGTCGCTGAGCTAGGGTTTTATTTTTTTGTACCAGCAAGGACCTTAAGTCAAACCAGCTCGTAACAAATGGCGCCCGCAACGTGGAGCTCACCATCCTAAGATGGTGAGCCTATATATACATACATAAACCAATTCAATTCTTTATTTGTTTTTTTTTTCATAAAGTAACTTTAATAATACCTACTTTTTTCTTTTTTATTCTCAATTCATTAAATTTTTTATTTTTTTTTCTTTAGATTCAGTTGGATCTTTATTTTGGTTGCATCTGCCTTCTGAGTCCCGGTTACTAAGTGTAAAGAACTTGGTACCGCGTTGCAACAAGGAAGATGCAACCATACAATCATTTAATAAAAACAAGTGTGGGCTAAACAGTCTGAGTCTTTGGGTACCTGTTCAGCAGGTATCCAAATGGCAAGACAACTTGGCACACACTTACATTGCTCTCACCTGTTGGAAGAGACCTGTAGATGCGAGACTTTTCTCCAGCGATCCTTCCAACAGAATTTAAACAAATTCTCCAAGGTTTTCAGATGCCTTCACCAATGAAAGCTTTGTCGGTCGTTGACCTGAAAACTGAGGAGAACATTTTCTAATAATCTCAGTTTAGTTTATTTTATTTTTTTTCATTTTCGGCTCGAAGAACAACGGCTTCTTACTTAAGGTCGGTGGTCACCCTTCTCGTATCTGATCTTCTCATCCTTTTACATTACATGAAACATAGTTTTTGAAACTTTTATTTGATAATTTATTTTTTTTATATTTTTTTCATGAAGAATTTTTTTTACATATATTTTTATAATTTTTTTGATATAAACATTTTTTTTACATATTTTTTTTTATTATAAAATTTTTATTTGTTTTTTTTTTAAATTGGTTTTGGTGGTATTTGAACCAAGGATTCAAGGGAGTGAATTTGGAGTTTTTGGTAGATTTTCGGTTGAAAATTTGGAATAGAGCTGCCAATAAGTTTTTTTAATTTTCGATTTTATTTTTAATTGCCAATAGGTTTTTTTTTGCTCTGTTTTTTTTTTGATTTTATTTTATTTTTTTTACGGTTTGCAGCCGGCCAATTATTGGAATTGCTAGGCCTATATTTTTTTGGATTTTTGATTTTTTTTTAGGTGGAGATTTTTTGTTTTTTTTGTTTTAGCTTGTTTTTTTTTGAGTCGAGTTAGAATTTCAGCTGACGAGTCTTTCAGCCTTTTCGAGGGAAACAAATTTGCAGAAGTGTACCTTTGGGGAGAGGAATGAGTAGAGGGCGTCGGGTTTCAATCCACGACGACTTGAACGTGATTTTGGCCCATTCTGAAGCTAGGTTCGAAGAATTTTACCGACGGTTTCGGAGAAGTATTGATCGTTTCGACCTGAACAATTCCTTTTCATTCTCTGAGAATTTACACTCCATAGTTTCAAACTCCACTTCAAATATGTCTAACGATAATTCAGCTATTAGTGACGAAGTGCAAGATAACGAAGCAGGCAATAGTTTAAATACCAGAACTGCTCAAGTAGATCCAACAAATGAGTTAGCTACTAGAATCGAAAGGAGTATGCTTGATAATCAAGTTAGGTTGTTTCAGCAGATGGACGTTTTTATGGTGAACGTGATAAGGAAATTGGAAAGTTTGAATATCCCTGCACAAGGTCAAGTCGCATCGACTACTCGCGACGGGATAGGTACCGCTAATGAAAGCACCGCCAACAATCCTTTCCAACCGCCGACTTCCGCACCTAGAAATTCCGCCACTCCTTCAAATTTTAGCTCAACGGAATCCTGTAGGCTCGATCGTTGGAACATAAAGTATGACGGAACTGATAATGTCTCAGACTTTCTTTTTAAAGTAGATCGGTTACATTCAGCGTCATCATATTCGGACGAACAGGTCACGGCAAACTTCCATATCCTATTGAACGGAAGAGCGAACAAGTGGTTTTGGGGATTTTTGCGCAAAAATCCAACTGCAAGGTTATCCGAATTGAAGATGGCTATGAAAAAGGAATTCGGGCGGTTGGAAAGCGACGTGGAAATTTACATGAAATTGCTTATTCGCAAGCAGGGTTTGAAAGAATCGTTCGACGATTTTTATAATTCTGTTGTGGGTCTTAACGACCGTTTGAAAGAGCCGTTCGATGAACGAAAACTTGTAGACGTGATTCGCAATAATGTAAAGGATAAGTTAGGTGAAATTCTGTTGTCAGCTAACGTGAAGAATATCGAAGAACTTCGGAACAAGGCTAGAGAGGCTGAGAGGTTTCTAGCAAAGCGAACTTCTTTCCAAAAAAGCGTTCACGAGATTGTGGTCGAAGATGGAAAAGAAGAATTCGATGAAGAGTGCGAGGAAGTTGCAGCTATATCATCAACCCGAAAACGCACCTCAACACCTGATTATGTTTGCTGGAACTGCGATGAAAAAGGTCATGCCTACCATTTTTGCCCATCTCGGGTAAGAAATTTATTTTGCTTCTTGTGTGGTGCAAAAGGGGTAAACACTATTGAGTGCGGAAAACACGCGGGAAACTTCTCGAGGGACGAAAGAAAGAAAGGGGAGATTCGTTCCTCAAGGAATTACCCCGAAAACCCACAGAATTAATCGAACCAAAAAAATCCCTTTCCTGTTCAGAAGTTTCACCAGAGACTATTGTTCCTACTAAGATCTTGGAACGAACAGAACTTATTAATCCAAATGTTTCTCAGTCTCATCCTGTTAATACATATAGTTTAAAGTCCCTTCATCAGCGAAAGTTGAATTATTATAAAATTCGTTCTCGAATTTTTGGAAATAGTAATAAGTCGACTTCCGCTCAGATCCAAAAATGCCGAGATCGGTTTCGACAACGCAAAAAGTTTCGCAAACTAATTGTCGAAACAATTATATCTTCAAATACAGATGGTAGGATGTATGCGAATGTTCAGCTAAACAATGAATCGGTTTTTGGCTTATTGGATAGCGGGGCATCCATCTCTGTTCTAGGTAGCGAGTGTTGGGAGTTGGTTGAAAGAATTGGGGTGAGCGTGAAACCGTACAAAAATGTTGTTCGTACTGCTGATGGTAATGCACATGACATAGTTGGCTATTGTGAAATTCAAACGAAGTACAACGGTATCACTAAACCCCTCTCTTTTTATTTGATTCCCAACCTCACTCAAAAATTGTATTTGGGGATGAACTTTTGGCGCGAATTTCATCTGATGCCACAAATCAGCGAAATACAAGCTGACGTCGGACATGTTGAAGAGAGTGGGAATTATAAGGATGAGGCTGAGTTGATAAAACTTACACCTGAACAAAGTTTCAAACTGGAAAACGCAAAAAAATTATTTCCTAACTTTGTCGTGCTAGGGCTGGGTAAGACAAACCTTGGTTGTCATGTCATCGATACGGGAAACGCAGTCCCGATCAAATCGCGGCAGTATCCACTGTCTCCAGTTCGCCAAGAAGAGGCTTACACTGAATTAGACCGCATGTTAGCGCTTGGGGTTATTGAGGTTAGCAATTCACCTTGGAGTTGCCCAGTGGTTTTGGTGAGAAAACCCGGAAAGATTCGCCTGTGCCTTGACTTTCGAAAAGTTAATGCAGTTACGGTTAAGGATGCGTATCCGTTGCCGCATATCGAGGGTTTGCTCAGTCGTATAAAGGATACACATTTTATCACAGGAATCGATTTAAAGGATGCGTACTGGCAAGTACCACTCGACGAGAAATCTCGAGAAAAAACTGCATTTGCTGTTCCTGGTAGACCGCTTTACCAGTTTAAGGTTATGCCATTCGGGTTAAGCAATGCTGGTCAAACGATGAGTCGAGTTATCGATCAGGCGATACCAAGTTCGCTTCGTGAAAATGTGTTTATCTATTTAGACGATTTGCTAGTATGTACGGCTGATTTCGATTCGCACATACGTATCCTCAACGAGGTGGCTGCATGTCTTCGAAGGGCGAATCTGACCATTAACCTTGATAAGAGCAAGTTCTGCATGCGGGAGATTAAGTATTTCGGATATATTGTTGGTCAAGGTATCTTGAAGACCGATCCTGACAAGGTGGAGGCAATGGTTAATTTTCCCGTCCCCACGACCCTAAGACAGGTTAGGAGATTTTTGGGATTGACCGGTTGGTATCGTCGGTTCATACAAAATTACTCAGATTTAGCTTCACCACTCACTGATTGTTTGAAGAAAACTAAGAAATTCGAGCTAACACCTGCAGCTTTAGAGGGGTTTGCCAAATTGAAGACGGCACTTTCCACGGCTCCGGTATTGTCACAACCAGATTTCAGCAAGCCTTTCACTATCCAATGTGATGCATCTTCGGAGGGAGTAGGTGGTGTCCTCTTTCAGTTGGATGAGAACAACCATGAGAAACCGATCGCTTACATGTCGAAGAAGCTTAATAAATCGCAAAAAAATTACACGGTTACTGAGCAAGAATGTCTCGCAGCATTCTTGAGTATACGAAAATTCAGGCCATACGTTGATGGATTGCCTTTCAAGGTGATCACGGACCATTCAAGCTTAAAATGGCTTATGTCAATGAAGGAGCTGAGTGGAAGACTCGCTCGCTGGAGTTTGGAGCTGCAAGGCTACAATTTTTCCATCGAATATCGAAAGGGATCCCTCAACGTTGTGCCCGATACTCTTTCGCGAATGGATATAGAGGAATTTACTGCAAATGTAACCGTGGAAGAAGATGCGATTGACGAGGTTCCTTCGAAAATGACATGTGGTGGAATTGACCTGGACTCAGCTGAGTTTGATTCGTCGCAATATTCCCAACTGAGGCAGAACATCAATTCTAATCAATCTGCGCTTCCTGACCTAGTTGTATCGGGAAAATATATCTACAAAAGAGTTAGGTTCAGGAATGGTGATGTGAACGAGGAGGACTCGTTATGGCGTCTTTGGTTGCCGGAAACACTCACTCGCAAATGTATTGAAATGTCTCATAATACAAAACTTAGTTGTCATAGCGGCTTCGCAAAAACATATGCCCGGATCAGAGACAAGTATTATTGGCCTAAAATGTTGACAGACATCAAGTCGTTTGTGAGTGAATGCGAAACTTGTAAAATGGTAAAGGCACCAAACGCGATTCTTCGTCCACCTATCACCAAGCAGATTGTGACGGAAAGACCTATTCAGAGACTTTACGTTGATTTTTTGGGACCATATCCCCGTACAAAGCGAGGAAATGTGTATGTTTTTATTGTGGTAGACCACTTCACAAAGTTCGTTTTTCTTAAAGCTTTGTCCAAAGCAACATCTTCTAAGATCATAAGTTTCTTAGAAACTGAAATCTTTCACACTTACGGCACCCCTGAATTTATTCACTCCGACAATGGACGTCAGTTCTTATCCAAGGAGTTTAAAAGCTTTTTGACGAACTATGGCATTAAGCATGTGCGAACAGCAGTGTATTCTCCACAGTCTAACATTTCCGAGCGTGTTAATCGTAGCGTTTTGAGCAAACTCCGAGTATTGATTTCCAACGAGCAAAATGACTGGGACGTGCACCTGTCCAGTATCGCGTGCGCTTTGCGTTCTGACGTGCACGCTTCGTTAGGTTGTCAACCATACTTCGCTCTTTTTGGTCAGAACATGATTTCACACGGCTCAGCGTACCGATTGTTACGAGACTTAAATGCTTTTCAAGACCCGGAAATGTTAGCCCTGCCTAACGCACTTAAAACTGCCCTTGCCAGACAGAAATTGTCGGATAATATAGTCAGGGCATACGTTAAGTCTAAAAATATTTATAATTCAAGGTCAAAACAAGTGACTTACCGAGAAGGACAAGAGGTTTTTCATCGAAACTTTGCCCAAAGTAATTTCGTGAAGGGAGTAAATGCCAAACTACTTCCAAAATTTTTAAAATCCCGCATACGAAAAGCCGTCGGCAATTGTATGTATGAGTTAGAGACACGCGCTGGAAAATCTTTAGGCATATTTCATGCCAAGGACATACGGCAATAAAGTACCTGAAAAGAAAAAGAAAACATCCACAAAGTATCGATTTTAATTTTCAGAATATGATCTTAACTTATCTAATAGGTACTGATGAACTCCCGGCTATGTTAATGGGTTCGCGACCCACGTTGGTAGATGTTGACAAGGTTTTAATTTTTGTACCTGATCGACAATTTTTTTTATTTATTTCTTTTCCTGTCGACTATAAAAACACCGACCAAACACATTTTTACAAAACCGACCGCACAACAACACTAATTTTGATTTTCCTACGGCTAAACGAAATTTATTTTGTTTTTCCGACGGCAAAACAGCATGTACATACGTACATATGAGCAAATTAAGCAGCTATCTATATTTTTTTTGTTTGTTTGCATTTTTTTTGTTGACTGCTGTGGTAACACAATTACATTATTTATTCTTATTCAAACGGAACCTTTATACTCTGGTTATCGCACGGTTTCGTTTTACACACGACACTAAACAGGAATACGACAACATGCCGTCACTTTCACACTAATGGCATTCATTTTTTTTGTAAGATATTTTATTTGTTTTGTTTATAAAATTCCATTTTTTTTATTTATCTATTTTACTTGTTTGTTTGCACACAAATTGCATTTATTTAAACAAAACATTCACTTCACTTTTCTTTTGATGTTTTTGTAATTGGATTTTCGTTGTACTTTGCACTTCACAATGCAGTGAACGCGTTTAAAGCAAATTTTTTTTATTCGAGCTGCACCTTGGTTTATTCACTCGCGACCGAACAGTATTTACGTGGGTTCGTTTGCATATTTCATATAACTATATTATATGAAAACCCTGTTACCGAATTATTTGTTACGATCCTGGAAAGATGGGTTTGGCAGATATTTCTGTAGAATGGTGGCTGCAAATTGTAAGGGAAAAGTATGATGAAGAAAGAAGTAGGATTTTATTCTATAGCGAGTACTTGAACAGACCAGACATATTTATTAAAGAAAATTTTATTTTTTTTTATTAACGAATTCTGTGTTAAAATAAATTAAAAAAAGTACCTACAAGAGTACATATACCCAAACGCCTTAAATATTTATATATAAACTTGGTAAGTTTATTTTAAAAAAACCGCTCTAAATCAGCCGTCCTATAAAATTTTCATTTTTTTTATTAGAAAAAGTCGGCAGTCGTAAATTATTACGGCTGCTCGATTAATTTATCAATTTATCCCGGTTCCCGGAAAGTTTAATTAAAACCAAGTGCAACAGTACCAGGTGCCCAAAAAAAAAAAAAAAAGAGAAAGAAAAGGAAGGCCAAGACAGTTAAAGCGGCACAACGACGGCCAGCGTACCGTATAGGGTACCTACACCGTTCATCAGAACAAAGCAGAAGTTTGGCAGCAATTGTTGCTTACCTACGATAGCCCAGGTGGTAAAACCACCCATACCGAGAATATCGGAAATTCAGGTGTCCCAGGTTCAATTCCCTACCAAAGCAGGAACAATATTTTTTTTATTTCTTTACAAAAAAAAATATATTAAATTCTTTTTATTTCTTTTACTAAATAATTGGCAAAGCTTCCTTCAGAAGAATTAAAAATTAAATACTAGTAATTTTAATTTATTAACGGTGGTTACCTTTTGAATTAAGCCTCAATTAAGAGATATTAATTCGCGAAACGTACCTATAAATATCGATTTCATTTCGCGCACAAAAAAAAATAATCTTTAGGTACAGTATATTAATGATAAAATAAAGTGCTTCGTACAACAAGGAATATAAGTGCCTAGTCTCATCAACCAGATCGTCCAGCTGCAGTGGCCACTACATTTGGATTTCAGGAGGTGAGTTTGGTTGTAATACGAAAATATAGTTTGAAGCAAATTTGAATATTTTTTGTTACATATATATGTATATATGCACGCTCAAAAAAAATAAGAGCAATACCTATTTATGATTTAAATCAATTCGCGAAGTGAAAAGGGGGTTATTTAAAGGGGGATCAATGTAATTAATAATTTAGAGATAAAGTGAGACAAAAGAGTGAACCGCGTCACCAAATTAACAATAAATCGAAGACGATTTAATAAAAAATTAATAAAAGTTTAATTCAAAGAAACCGGGTTGCCACTTTAAAATATAGATATTGTTTTTTTCTAAATTTTGATTTTTTTTTAATTTTTGTTGAATGGGCATACATTTTACTATAATTACTTACATATGTACCTAAGCGACCAGAGTTTAATTATACATTATAATAAAAGTTGAATGTTAATTGATAAAATGAATCATTGGATTTATAAATTTCGTCGAATGTAAGTTTAGAAAAACGATGAGGAAGTAAATGCTTTAATGTAAAGGATGGGAGGATCTGGATGTGAGGGGTGATGAACTGAGGAAGGAAGAAGCCTTGGAAAGGGGTTGCTCTGGCGAGGGAGTCAACCAAGGCAGGGAGGGTAGAGGCGATTTCTCGCGCATCAATACCAACAAGATGCAATAAGGCTGGTAAAACATTTTTTTTGTAGCGAGCTCTTGGTCCAAGAACCACACCCGTCGCTGAGCTAGGGTTTTATTTTTTTGTACCAGCAAGGACCTTAAGTCAAACCAGCTCGTAACAAAGACCCGAATCTGTCGATACCTTGTTATTCTCAGGAATTAGGACTGTCTTACGGCACATTATGGCGTATTTTGCATTTGGATCTACACCTACATCCATATAAAGTTCAGCTCACACAACAACTGAAGCCAGCTGACCATTCACAACGTCGTAGATACGTGGAATGTGTGCTTGAACAACAGGCGATGGACGGCTATTTTTCGAACAAAATTTTCTTTAGGGACGAAGCACATTTCTCACTCGGTGGGTATGTTAATAAACAAAATTGTCGTATTTGGGGTTCTGAGAATCCTCAAGATATTGAAGAGAGGCCATTAGATCAACAAAAAGTCACTGTTTGGGGCGCTCTTTGGTCCGGAGGTGTTATTGCACCTTACTTCTTCGAAAACGACGATGGAACGACTGTCGCCGTCAATTCGGAGCGTTATAGTCATATGATAACAGACTTTTTTTTTGCCTGCTATTGAAGAATACGACTTGGAGAATATGTGGTTTAAACAAGACGGTGCCACATGCCACACAACTATAGCGAATATGGCTTTATTGCAAGAGACATTTCCTGGACGCGTAATTTTTCGTCGTGGCGATATCAACTGGCCACCAAGATAATGCGATTTGAAACCGCTGGACTTTTTTTTGTGGGGCTACGCGAAAGACCGTGCTTATGCAGATAAACCTTTAACTCTTGAGCACTTGAAAACCAACATTCTTCAAGTTATGGCTGAGATACCGCCCAAAATGTGTCAAAAAGTGGTCGAAAATTACCTCAAAAGAATCGATGCTTGCAAAAACTTGTTTCGCGTGGTGGTCATTTAAATGATGTAGTGTTTCACACATAATGTCAACGTTGAAACCTTATATTAAGAAGGAAATATCATGAAAAAAAAAATTTTATATGTGTTTTATTTACGTTTACTTTTGAAACCGCAAAATGTAACACTTTATATTATAATAATTGCTTAAGCCTGAAAATAATTTACGTTTACTATTTTAGGTATACGACACAAAAATGCGGAAAAACAAATGAAGAAATTGCAAATTTAAAATGGACGTTTAAAACACAAGATCGATTGAATATTATTAATAAATCAAACTCGTCGATCTGTAAATCCGGAAATGATACTCCAAATATACAGAATGTAAGTAAAACATGCAAACATACAATTTAACTAACTATTATATTTTCTGAACTAATATGCTCCTCCAAACAATCCATTTCCTAGCTAGTGTCCTCTAGAGATTAAAATGTGTTTCGATTCGAAAATTAAATTCGTTTTAAATTCCCAAGAAGTAAAACCGGTTGCCATTTTTTACTATAGTATTGAAAAGATTTGTTAATGGGTTGGCTTGGTTGGCTTGAAAATGCAATTATGCAACGGATGGCCAATATCCGCTGCAAGTAGATAGAACAAAATGGGATAATGCAGTTTTTGGGCAGTTTTTGTATGCATACATAAGAGAAAATAAGGTTATGAATGATATGTACACCGCTTATGCTTAACTTAGACACAGTTTAAAAATGACTATGAATATTTATTATAATTAATATACAGAATATACTTAGTTACATTACTTTAAATAATACAGAAACTTTCAATAAGAATTGAAAATAGTAGAAGTTACGATGATGACCAAGTTGTAGGAAGTGGACGACGTTTAGGTTTAGGTTTATTTATTAAAACTTATAAGAAGAAATTACATTTGATATCTATTGAAATACGAGCGTATTTTTTCTTAAGTTAGATAATTGAAAAATAATAATATTATTATATCAGGCTATAATGTAGGACTCTCACTTTTAGTTTTACATGATTTTGCCAACATGGCAAAATCATGTAAATCAACGGATTATCAGTAGTGTTTCCACTGACTATCAACTGGTCTTAACCGGCCTATTAACAACTTTTTCTACTGGATTATCGATTATCGTTTTCTACTGGAATATCGGATTAACCGACTGATCAACAGCGTTTCACTGGTTATCAAGGACGCTTAACCAACTTATCAAGAGAGTTTCCACTGTCTGTAACGGCTCCCAACCGGTTTTTCAACATTGTTTCAACTGGCTTGTCAACACCATTAAACTGGTTTATCAATGGTACTTGACCGGATTTTATAACTTTAAATACTTCATTGGACTTTTACTGAGACACCTTCCTACTGTGGTGGCTAAAGTCTTCCACGATAATTTAATACGGGCTTCGTACTATCTTAACACGCTGTTGATAAACCGTTTAAAAGCCGTTGATAAGACAGTAGGAAACACTGTTATCACTGGGACACATTTGAATCAATAGGGACTCATTTTTTTAGGTTGGTTCAGGGACTCATCTTTTTTAGTTTTGACTCATTTTTTTAAGAACGAGTTAATAGTTTCTGCTGGTCTGGTTTATCCGGTGAATGGGATAATTTTCGTTATATATACAATTTTTAATATATGAAAGCTGAAACAATTAAAATGACGTGGTTAGACGTGTGGTTTTCAAGAAGAAATAAAACGCATATAATTTAATGTTATGTCCAAGAATGTTGCTTTATTAAAAAGATAAGGGTTTACCATTATGCAAGTGGCAAGTGGCCGCTGCCTGCTGGCTCCCATGAATTCCAATCGAGAAGCCCAATTTTCGACCACTTTTTGCAGCAATTGGGTCCGTTTGTCAGTAATAACGCGCCAAATATTCTATATTCTTATCCGCGTAGACAAGCGACTTCACATAACCCCTAAAAAAATAGTTCAGCGGTGTTAAATCGCACGATCTTGGAGGCCAAGCCACAAGCAAGCCCACGACGCGAGATAATGCCCTAACCAAAATATTCCTTCAATAAATTGATTGTTTCGTTGGCTGTTGTTGAAACCAAAGGTCGTCCACATCAACAAAGATGCCTCGCGCCAACCGAACCATTATTTTAGTAATAAATTTGCACGATTTACAAACTTTGTTCAGGAGTAAGTCTATTCATTATCATGATACAACTAAAGAAGATAGAGCATTGCGCATGCTGGGGGTTGGTTGTCAAAGTTACGTGACGTCACACGGGCCCACTACATAGACTTTGATATTTATAATATTTCGCTCCATTTGTTGATGTTGATTGTTTATGCTGATCGCAGAATTAAGTTACCTATATATATTTAATTGAATAAAGATCTTATTCTGTTAAATTAAATTTTTAAATTAAAATAAAAGAAAAAGGGAGTTTGTTCGCTGTTTGAGTGTAATAATAACACTCGAAAAAAACCACACAAAAACTAGTTTGCATACAGTTCAAAAAGGAAATATTATTTAATTTAATGGATTTCCTTTTATAAGAGAAAGGATACAATAAATACCCAAACTACAAGGATTTTGATTCGGCATTTCGCCAAGGACGATTTTTTTATTTAATACCTAATATGAAATGGATAAACACAGATTTCATTGAAAACTAGGAAGCCAGCAATTTGTTATGGTGCGGCTTCGCACGTATTAAAACCGGATGGGGCTCCAACTATCCATCCTCTACCTAAGGTTTCCGAAGGACCAGCAACCATCAACAAAAAGTATAAAGCACATGGAGGTAAAAATGGTTAAGAGAACTTGGGCGGATACATTTACAATCGCTAAAGAAAGAAAGTGACTGATTTGGAGGATCATTCGTGTAAGCCGAATTTCTGCGTACACAATTTGGGCGAAGGTGGCCTTACCAAACCGTGTCGGAAGACATGATGACTAAGCTTTTATCTTTGGAAATAGTATCAATGCCGCCAACGGAGAAAGCGATGTTTTATACATTTGTACTGAGTAGGCATATTAAACACATGATTCAAATATCTTCAAATGTCGATTACGATAGCAGAATTAAGTCACTATTATTCCTATCGCGAATTTTTTCTTTGAATACGAAAACTCAATAGAGAAATAAAAGAAAACAAAAACTCGAGCGAAAGAAAATACAAAAAAAATATAAATTAAAACCACGAAAATACAAAGAAGCATTTGAAATTCATATACAATATTTTATTGATTTCTGCAAGTAGGTATATTGATCCATGGAGCTATTTTTTTTTTCAATTATTATAGGTCTACATATTCATGAATAATAATAAATAGAGGTTAAAGGAAAAACTCAATATTTTCTACGAAACACTATTTTTGAATTGCAAGGTATGAAGATTTACAACTTGCATCTTCTCAAATTAATGTTGCTGGCTCAAGTTTCCGAATAATTAGTTTTTTTTTTATTTAAATATATTTTTGATTTTGTCTTTTTGTTTAAAGCAACACAAGTGATTTATTTTTATTTAATACATTTATTATTATCCTTCTTTTCAGATATCTTTTGTTTACAATAGTTTCCATACAATTAATGCAAAATGTCAAACTCAATGGGCCCTTGTGACGTAGATTCGCAGAACGAGAGAAAAAGAAAATTTGGAATGCGTTATCTTGTTTAGTTGTATCACGATTCATTGTTGAATGGCAAACCAAACTGAGCATAAATCAAGTGACAGCTGTCAAAAAGACCAACTCCGAAAAAACTATTGCCAGATTGACACAATTCTAAGAAAACACCCTTTATTTGTTATGTGCAATTAATTAATTCTTACTATAAAATGTTTAATCTGCGAGCACTGCTTTCTTGGTTGTTGATATAAGTTTTACATTTTGATTACAAAAAGTGTATAAATAGTAATTCACATTTTTTCGTTCGCATGAGCAGTGCTGACGGTATTGCGATGTTGGTCGTTAGGCTTCTCCTCATTAATAAATTGGTAGGAAGTGAATGTTAATTATTAAATATTAAAATGTAATTTTTCATTTTCACTATCCATTACTCCCCTACCCTTCTTCTAACCCTATCTATTCTGTTCTTTCCCCTCAAGATAACGAGAATGTCGATAAGAATTTTGCATTGGAATATTGATATCGAGTGGCACAGTAGTGCCCAGCGAAGTTCTGGCACTGCACCCTTTTTACAGGATCTAACTCAGGCGAATTTCGACCCCCTCTACCAATAAAGTCAGAAACTCTAAACTCGCAGCTTTGCTCACCAGGTTTAGCCAACTCACTAAATTTCAATACTTTAGATACTTTAGCATAAGTCCTTCCCGAGATATAAAACTGCAAAAACCGTAACTGACTCACTCACTGACGGATCATCAATATTATGGAGTACTTTCCGACATCTTAGAATCTTGGTATTTAGCACAATGGTAGGCCTTGTGGGGTATACAAATGACTTCGTCTTCTGTTTTCTTGGTTGTTTTTATGGCACGGTATTTTTTTATTTGTATTAGAGTAGCATTGACCATTACGGCGAGCTTACGCCAGCGTGCCAACTGCTTCACTTGCTCTTTACAAACTTTATCACAAGTAGATTAATTAGTTGTGTGAGCAGTTGGCACAAAAACATTTTTTGTGGCAGTTTGAAGAACAGTTTCCATAAAATAAAGCTGGCAATTATGACACTGAGTTACCTCTTCTGGATTATGCCTTTTAGGCTCGTTTGCTGATACACAACTTAAGCATTTAAGTTCTACTTAAGCACTTATGTGACAGTTTACGCAAAGGAAAACGTAGCTCACAAGCGTTTTAAGTTGAACCTAAATATGTATTTAAGTTTAGCGTAACGGGCATTAAAGTGCCAGCGAATAAGAGTTTTAAGTAAACTAGAATAGCATCGCCTATCTTGATTTAATTTATTCGTAACTCGCTGAATTTAAAAAAGCATGTGTATGTGTATAGTTTTTGTATTGAGCGTTGGATTTAGAATTGGCAACAATCGTCCCCCTTTAACTAATAGTACTTTTATAGGTCTTATTTCTTTCCGTGAATAAGAAAAGGATTCACACTCCAGTTTTTCTAATTCGGTTTTGATTTGTTGAAAGACTTCCAATGAAGGTGATAAAATAAGATAAATATATTGCCCGAGGAAAATGTTTTTAGTTAAATATTTTTTCAATTTTTTCATTGTTTAATATGTCACGCAATTTTTCACTAGCACCCCAATTAGGGGAAAACTCCCTTTACTTTAAAGGTTCGAACGTTCATTATTATTTTCATCAACCATTTCATCCGTATTCACCATGGCTTTGTAACGGCTTTAATCATTTTGTATATTATTATTCATTTTGGAATATAATCGGTTTTATTTAAATTTAATTGTTTGCTGGGAGTACGATCATTGGCATTGCAAGAATCACTTTGAGTTCGCTTGTGTGTAATTTATAAGGTACTAAGTGAAACGTGATTGATGATAGAGCACTTGTTCTATTCACTGTAACTGAGAACATCGTACTCCAAGAATATATATGTATTTTGTCTTTTTGATATTTTTTTGAAAAAATAAAAATTTAAACATAACATTTTTTGATCCAACAGCTTTTGGTACCTAAAAAGTTTTCAACTGAACAGAAACCAACATTTTCTAAATCTTGTGCCCAAATAAGAAAAAAAGTGAATTTACAAACTGCTACACCAAAACAATTGGAAGCCAATGATTCAATCTATATATCAGATGACTAATAGGCGTTTCCGCTTGTATATTAGAATAAGCTTATATACATATTTTTTTTTTTAATTAAGGTTTTTTTCACATTATTTCATAATTCATAAGATTTTATTAAACACGAACTGCACTTGTTATAAAAGGTATATGTTTTGATTTTAGCAATTCATTTAATAAATAAGTAAATGTCAATCGTAAGAGACTGGTGCCTTAACTGCAGAACATCTCTAAGAAAGAAACTGTACATTTAATTAATTGTATCTTCAAAGACAAAATGAACTGTAAATTTAGTACGTATTTCATATTATTTTTAAATTAATTATATAAGTTAGGTGTGAATTATACTTTAATTTGATTTAGATTTAAATGATGTGAATATCAATTGTATATCTAATTATTAAAAATTAAGTTTACAATCATAAAAACGGATTACTGTGTGATAAAATAATCAAGTCTAAGATAAGTACATACACATGCGATCATTAAAATTTCAGTATAAACATCAGCTTACAACAAACTAATGGAACAATTATAATTTCTCGCAACAAAAAATTTCTTTGAATAATACCTTTTCATTATGGTATTATGACAAATTTCATTTCAAATATGTACATATGTAGAAATATATTAACAATATTCTATTTCTTTTAAATAATGTTTTAATCATACAGTATTTAATTTGAAAACAAGAAATGAATAAAAATATTGTGTTGACACAATGTGCTCACCACTTTGCAAATGCTTTTATAACATATTCTTTTCTTTAATTAATATTTGAATAAAGGGTTGGGGTCGAAATAATGTGTTTAGTAAAATAAAAAAAACACTACGCCAAAATACTATATGTCAACATTCTGCATGTGCAGAATACCGTATAAGCAAAACACTGCAGGTAGGTTAGAAGGGGTGGTGAAACGCAAGCCGCCTCACCTCACTCGGATCTCAATGGATCCATTGCGGTCCCTAGGGTAGGAAGGGCAACCTCTACATAAGTCAGATGTTCTGATGCCCATTCTGGTCATGTGGGCTCCGATTGAGTTGTGACGCGTTAGGATGCCCATTAGGAGTTACAGTTGAGGTGTGCTAAGCCCTGGTAAATAAGCTGTTTTTTCCTCAGAGATTTCTGTTCATATATTTCTCGAAACCCGACAGCTGTCAATTTCTGACCAATTGACGCTTGCGGTTGTGAGGAAAGTTTGTTGAATTCTTAAATTTCTTGCGCCAGTGGTACAAATATCTCCGAAATGATTTGGCTCGGTTCAAGTGATGATCCGGATGTGGCCAGTTCGTCTGCGATTTCATTTCCTTTTATATCACTATGTCCTGGGACCCAGATTAGGGTGACCACGTTCGATTCGCTTAGCAATCTTAGTTCATTGCGGCAGCGGATAACTAGTTTTGACTGTGATAATTGAGGAAATGACTGATTGCCGCCTGGCTGTCTAAGAAAATATCTATATTCCTGTTGACCATTTTATATGCGGAGAGATGTTTAGCCGCCTCACTTATTGCTAGAACCTCCGCTTGAAATACTGAGCAGTAATCTGGAAGTCTATATGATTTCGCTACGGGAGGATTTTCCGAACAGTTTCCCGACCCTACCCCCATTTCTGACTTCCACGTCTTGTAAAGATCGAAACATGATGTTTGTTGATGACCCGATTTTCCTTACAGCTTTACCTTGTTTTGATAACTGTTGGAACGACGTGGTTAAAATCAATGATCGGTTAGATATGGTCTGTTTGAATTGTCGTATTTATTAAACTTATTATAGTGCTGGGACCGTAATGGCTCATTTTCCAATTCTTGCACTCTCTTAGACGTAGAGCGCTCTTGGACGCCAATTCTTTCGTAAATAGTTCAAGTGGGGCTAAAGAAATTAACGTTTCAAGGGCTGCGGTTGGTGTAGTTCTCATAGAGCTGGTTGTACTTATACACGCCAGTCTTTGTATTTTCGTCACGGTTTTAAGATTTGTTGTCTTTTCCAAGGCCGGCCACCAGACCAAACATCTGTATGTCAAAATAGGCCTAATAATGGCTGTGTACATCCAATGTATGGTTTTGGGGCTTGGACCCCATCTTTTCCCAAATAACCTACTGCATGTGTAGAAAGCTGTTTAACTTTTTTCTCTCTTTCTTTTATGTTCTCTTTCCAGTTCAGTTTACTATCTATATCTCGATCTAGATATTTAGCCGTGCCAATAATGTGTAGCGGCGTCCCATTTATGATGGGGGCTTATATTTGGAATGTTACGTTTCCTCGTAAACAAAACTAGCTCGGTCTTTGATGGGTTTATATTAAGTCCACAATTACTGGCCCAATTACTGAGTTTGTCAAGGCCGTTATGAAGAATTTCACACAGTATGTGTGTGAATTTCCCTGATACCAACAGCTCTATGTTCAATTTTAAAATTTGAAGATTTCACTTCGACTTTTTTGGTCGTGATAATTTATTAATGAAAGATATTCATTAGTTTTCCCAACGTTTCGACTGAGTTTTCAGTCTTCTTCAGGGGCACTTTATTAACCATGAAACAAAAATAAGAGAAACATTTGTATGTTTACATTTAGTTGTTAAGATTTGACACTTACAATTATATGAACGAAACTATTTTATCAAATTACATATATATATATAAAAATTTAAAAAAATAATGACAGTTTTGTCATTGAATATTTAAATTAAAGCACTTCTTCTTAGTTAGAAGTTAAGTCAACAACTGTTTAATAAAATTTTCTTTTAAAGGAGCAACAAAACTATTGATGTATGTATGTATGTATCGCAGTTATTTAGAGACTAGGGAACAGTACACCGACGAGATACACTGTGTATCCTGCTTCCTGTTCATGTTATTTTTGTTATTCAAAATGTGCAAAGTTTCTAACGTATATCGTTTCGATGTATGTTTTTCCGTTTGAAGAATTTGCACATTTTTAAAGTCTGGAGCATGATTTCTTTCTAAGCTGTGACTAGCAAGAGCTGTTTTCTGAGAACTTTTGGACTTGATATCAGATTTGTGATTTGAGATCCTTTGTTTTAAAAGCTGCTTGGTAGTGCCAATGTAACATAGTTCACAATTTTCTTTTTCGTTGCCTAGGCAATTGATCTTATATACAACGTACTTTGATCCTTTTCACTTTTCTTGTTAAGTTTTGTAAACAGTGTGTTAAGTGTTTGGTTGGATTTGTACGAAGATAAAATGCTAGACCTGTTGTCAGACCGTTCCGTCTACAGAGGAATACGAACTAATCCAATTTCTTCTCTTCAAAATAAGAACAATGCATTTGTAAAATACCTACACACAAACAAATTGATAACCGACAAAGAAAAGTTAAACATGACAAGTTACACCGCACAGCTCCCTTCCATCTATGGATTGCCAAAAATCCACAAACCGAATTTACCACTGAGACCCATTGTGTCGTCTATGAAAGTCCCATGTTATGAATTGTCTAAGTACATAGGTAGAATTCTACAAGGTGTTACTCGCAACTCAAAGTACACTGTAAAAAATTCGTTCGAGTTTATTGAAAAGACAAGAGAATTAGAACTAAGGGAACATGAAGTCTTAGTTTCTTTCGATGCGGTGTCACTTTTCACGAATATTCCGGTGCAGGTGGCGACAAACATTATAAAGAAAAAGTGGAGTATTATGAGTGAACACACAAGCCTTAGCTTAAATAAGTTCTTGGAAATGTTTGACTTCTGTTTGAAGGATAACAACCTTTTTCAATATAAAGACAACATATATAAACAAATACATGGAATCCCAATGGGGAATCCACTTTCACCTACCATCGCCGACCTTGTCTTAGATTTTTTGTTAGAAGAAACGTTCAATGCAATAAATCCGCCAAAATTCATCACCAAATACGTTGATGACATATTTGCAGTAATGGAAAATCGTGAGATTGACATAGTTTTGCAAAGTCTTAACGCATTCAACTCCAAAATCCAATTCACGGTGGAAAAGGAAAAAAATAAAACTATAGCATTTTTGAACGTAAAAATTAATCGTGAGAGAAACAGACTCACCTTTGACTGGCATCAAAAAGAGACAGCATCCGGAAGAATCGTAAATTTTCGATCAAATCAAGCTAAACATATTAAAGTCAATACGGCTTCCAACCTTATTAAGAAAGTCCTTACGATTAGTGAAAAGAAATTCCATCCCGCCAACAAAGAGAAAATAACAAAAATCCTTATTGATAATGGGTATCCGCTAGATATGATTCGCGAATTAATAGCACAACACCAAACCAATCACCAACAAAGCAATAAACATGAAGGAGCAGGTTATTTCAAAAGTATGGTTTACGTGCCGAAACTTGCTGAAAGTTTTAAGAAAACCATCGCTAGCAAAGCTAAAGATGTCAATGTTGCTTACAAATCCAACCAAACACTTAACACACTGTTTACAAAACTTAACAAGAAAAGTGAAAAGGATCAAAGTACAGACGTTGTATATAAGATCAATTGCCTAGGCAACGAAAAAGAAAATTGTGAACTATGTTACATTGGCACTACCAAGCAGCTTTTAAAACAAAGGATCTCAAATCACAAATCTGATATCAAGTCCAAAAGTTCTCAGAAAACAGCTCTTGCTAGTCACAGCTTAGAAAGAAATCATGCTCCAGACTTTAAAAATGTGCAAATTCTTCAAACGGAAAAACATACATCGAAACGATATACGTTAGAAACTGCACATTTTGAATAACAAAAATAACATGAACAGGAAGCAGGATACCCAGTGTATCTCGTCGGTGTACTGTTCCCTAGTCTCTAAATAACTGCGATACATACATACATACATCAATAGTTTTGTTGCTCCTTTAAAAGAAAATTTTATTAAACAGTTGTTGACTTAACTTCTAACTAAGAAGAAGTGCTTTAATTTAAATATTCAATTACAAAACTGTCATTATTTTTTTTAATTTTTATATATATATATGTAATTTGATAAAATAGTTTCGTTCATATAATTGTAAGTGTAAAATCTTAACAACTAAATGTAAACATACAAATGTTTCTCTTATTTTTGTTTCATGGTTAATAAAGTGCCCCTGAAGAAGACTGAAAACTCAGTCGAAACGTTGGGAAAACTAATGAATATCTTTCATTAATAAATTATCACGACCAAAAAAGTCGAAGAAGTGAAATCTTCACATTTTAAAATTGAACATATCGAATTGGTCAAAACACTTTTAATTAAACAACAGCACTATGTCATCAGCATATGGGACGACTTTGACCCCAGTTGGAATTAGCTTTATTAAGATCTGGTTAGCGACCAGAACCCAAAGAAGGGGGGATAGTACACCCCCTTGTGGAGTACCTCTGCATGTCTTAACCTTGAGTTTGCAGTTGCCCAGTTCTCCATTAGCGATTCTGGACTGATGCATAGAGTCTATCTAATTTGACAGTAGCGGTTCAATGCCACTTGAGTCTAGGGCTTGTCGAATTGCTTTGCTTTCCACATTGTTAAATGTCAAGAAATGCACCCAGCGTAAACTCTTTAAACTGGATAGATATTTCAATTGTGCCCACCACTTCATGAAGTGCTGTCTCAACAGATTTGCCCTTAGTGTAGGCATGCTGGGCCTCTGAGAGAACACCGTCCTTTAGCTTCAGACAAATATGTATATCTATGAGTCATTCTAGGGTCTTCAATAGGAAGGAAGATAGGCTTATATGCCTGAAATCTTTTGGTTAAGTGTGGGTGGGCTTTCCATCTTTTTGAATGAAAATGGCATTGACTTCTCTCCAACCAGAGGGTATGTGGGTTATGTTAAGACAGCCCCTAAAAATATCTACTAGGATTGGAACGATAACTTCTTTAGAGCATTGGAGCATAATAGGAATTATACCATCAGGCCTTGCAGACTTGTATGCTGAGAAGGAGTCGATGGCCCACTCCACCTTTTTATAGTCTATCATTTTGTTACTTAAGTTCGAGAATTTACTTATCTGAGGCCCTGTGTTCACGGGAGCTAGATCAATGACACATCCTTTTTTTTGTTTATATTTTACACGCGCTCAAGGGATTATATTACCCTTTAAATGTTTCAACACAGCGCGGGCGTGAAGGTGAGGTTACGGAAGAGAGAGAATGATAGGAAAGATGTGTGGCGCGTTGTTCTGAGACTGTAGGTGGTTGTTGTCTCAGATTTTATCTCCAGGGATGGCGGCTGAACTAATGCGGAGAAATTTCCGTGTCGTATTTATATATGTCCCTTATGATTCGCATTAATTTTTTTATTATTTGTCATATTTTATCGTTATACTAGTTTTATTCAATCACATGTTGTTAGTTCAATGCCTAAACAGCACGTAATGAGTAAACCAGCAAATCATTGTATGACATTTATTTTTAGAATTGTTTTTTAATGAAAAATAAAAGGACATAGATTACGGCATGGATCGAACCTGACCATGAGGTTGACAGGCGAGCGCACAACTATCGCGTCACGGCCACCCGCTTCCTGGGAAGTGAGTGCTCATAAGTGATTCAAGAGTCTCAGAGCAGGAGTCTGTCCAGGTTTCATCCGGCCTTTTTAGGAAGCCCGGAGGAGTGTAGGCCTTTGACATGACATTTTTGAGCCTAGCAGCGTCTTTTGTACTTTCGATGTCTGAATAAAATTTACGCCAGGCTGCCCTTTTTGCGTAGGTAGATCTATTTTTATATTCATTTTTGCTGATCTTGTAATGATCCCAATCAGTATGTTCATTACTGTGCTTGGCTTTATTGAAAAGCTTCCTTGAATTTCTCCGAAGGATAGCAAGCTCGTTAGACCACCATGCGCGGTTGATCTTGCTACTACCTTTGGCTATGGGGCATGAACTTTCATAAGCTTTAATAATAGCTGCCGACCAGTAAATCCTACCCACTCTTTCCTGCAGCTCTCACCAAGTCGTCCATAGCACCAAATGGCGGAAGGACCGGTTCATCACCTATCATGTAGACAGAGGCTAAAATTAGTGGCGGGGCCCCCTTTCTTTCACACCTTACTGTCGTCATATCCGCATTGTTGTGGGAAGATAGGAGAAAAAGATTGATATTTTTTTCGCTATTATACATGCACGATAGTTACCTTCTGAGTTTCTTTTATTAAAAGAAAGGATATGGTCTTTGGACCTAAGTCCGCAAATTTTGCCGCTATTGATCCATGGTTAGTGGATTAGGGCTATGTCGATATCGTTCTTTGTTATAAACAAAATTAAGGTGGCAGAGGCCAACTTACTGTGGTGGATGTTTAGTTGTAAAAATTTCATTATTTTTATTTCTTCTTGTTTGCAAATTGGCTACCTTTACAGGTCGCACCTTTACTACCTCGTTTATCACAAATCTTATTCTGAATCCCTTAGATGGAAGTATTGCCATTGTTTCGTCATTTAACATGACTATGGCTTCTTCCATTCTAATAACCTGCCAATCTGCACTGGGAAGGCTGGAGTTTTGAGGTCGGAGGAGTCACTCCAGTATTTCCGATGCGATGGCTCGAGGAGTTTTAACTCCACTTGATACCATTGTTCTCTGGTCAGACGCTTTTCGGAGCTTCATTGATGTACTGGTACTGGCTGTCGTCTTAGGCTTTTTGTTGGCCGAGGTTGGAGAGATTGTCGAGTCATTGTGCATATTCCTTTTTCTGTGACTTTTGGTATCAGCTTGATGGACCCTTAAGTGTTTAGGACCTGTAATCGGTCTCCCTAGTGGGTTGCTGTAGAGCTTTTTCTGATGTCGTTCTCTTTTGTGACTGTTGACACCGCCTGAGTGTCTACACTGGCAAGAATCTTTCGAGTACGGCCCTTCGGGCGTTTACAATCCTTTTGGATTCCTGGTTCAGATTTTTATCCTTATTCTTCTTTTTTGATGGCACCATATTTTCTTGGATTGATGTGAGCCCACTTCAAGGTGGGCATCGATCTTCAGAAATAATTGCCATCACGGTCTTGGAAGACCCTGGGCCATCCTCGTAGACTTTGGATAATTCATCCCCAGATCCTTTGTTGGGAGTCGAGCTAATCTTAGCTCCCGGCAATGCCAGGGTTTTGGCCACAGATTCGCCTGAAAGGGGCTCATTCTTTTGTTCTTTCGTAGGGTTTTCGGCCACGGTGACATCAGCGCCCGAGCCTTCCGAGCTAGCGAAGGATTGATAGTTATCGTCATTTAGGATGCGATTCTCCTCATCTGACGTCATCTCTCCCCCTCCAGCCCCTCCAGCCCCTCCAGCATCGTCCTCAGAGTCAGTGAATTCCATGATGGATTCCAGAGTTACATCCATTTTCACGGCCCCACTACCAAAGTTTGGAGTGCAGTTTTTTGCTTTGTTTTCCTTATTATAGTTACTAATTTATTTGTCACTGGCGACTAAGCTTCTCCCGAAACCAAGCCCTCGCCGGCAGCTGTGAATTCTGCCGACACTTGAGAGTATACCCCACTCGATTTTTATACTCTTTCGTAACTTTAATATGGATTAAATAAATTTTTGTTACATCTCTGTTTGTTTTTGGGTTTCTAGGTTGCTGGATTGCTGGATGGTAAAGCGTAAGCCCCCCCCCCCTTCGACCACAACAAGGTGAAAACCATGGGGGGTGCAAAACACTATGTCAAAACGAAGTATGAACGAAACCTCATCAAAAAAAATATCATCATGCCAATCATGCAATTCAACGCCTTGGTCGATTAGCCAGACCACTCTTTGATTCGGTTGATGATGTTTTTATACCGAAGGCCTTCCCTCGCCACTTCTGGAGTCTGCTTGCCGATTTTTCCTCCTACTCCCCTAACGTTTACTCTGCTGCAGTATCTACTCCTCTCCGTTTATCCTCCGCACACAACCCACTGTAATTAAAAAAAAAACTCAAAAGATCTTTAGTACTCACGTAGTTCTGTTAAAACTCAACGGAATGACGTGGTTCACAATGATCATTTATTTAAATAAGAACAAGTGAAAAAATCGCTTACGATTTTCGAAGTTAGTATAAATTGGTTTTCTTGAATTCGATTGTTATGGAATAATTTGTGTCGGACACTGAAATTAAGGCGCCATTAACAGTTACTTCAAAGAAAAATTATAGTATTTTTTACAAATTCTATGGTTTTATAAATAATCATTCTTATTGCGATAATCGTTTCACTTCATCGACAATTGTGTTCTTGTGGTGGCGTCGCTTTCAAATCGGTATTGCGTAACTTATCGCCAGCCCTTACCAAAATAAAAATGACCGAAAAAATATATGTGTGGCCAGCTATTTTTCATGAAGCAGCACTGACAACGATGAGCACTAGGAGGAAAGAAGGAAAACGATTTAGTTGTATTTGTTTTGCCTGATTAGTAATTATTATGCTCACTAAACGTGTATACCGACTTGAATTAATTAAAGAAGAAATTAAAGCCGCCGGTGGAGGATGTTTTAAACAACTACTTATTCATATTATTGGGCGTCAAGCCAAACCTAACAACATGCATTAGTATTTATTTTCAAGCGTTTAACAATTCCCCACTTTCTGCCATTTTTTTTTCATTTTATGTTGGTGGTGTTTTTTTTTCATTTCGTGGTGACCTACTCATTAATTAAGAAATTAACCCTTTTTATTTGCCTATTTTTTCTGGTCCCAAGCAGTTGTTGTTTAATTTTGTTTGTCAATGTAATTATGGTTACTCCCCCTTTTGGAGGGACTGTCCCTCTTTTTTACCTCAAGATGTCTATTGTCCCCCAAAACCAAAAATGACAAAGGGGGACACAAATGTCCCTCTTTTGCACATTCGTTATATTTTTTTGCACCTTTAGGCAATACTCGTATACTACCTACTCTTTGCTATTTAAAAAAATAATCCAAATTAAAGCTGTGAATACTTCCATCATAGTAAATACAATTTTCACAACTGGATACATCCATTTACTTCATGCAAGAAACGTTGCCAACTGCACTTCAGTTGTTCTATATCTGTCAATAGCAATACATTTTCATTCAATAATAATAAATAAAACCATGTTTGTCCCCCCTTTTCAACATTTTCAATCTGGTAACCCTAAATGTAATAAATGACATTATAAGTAAATTAGACTAAGCAGAACTAAATTTGAAAAAAACATATGGCTCCACTTCGCATTCTCTTAAACTAAGATAGAGCATAATAGTTGGAGTACTCTGGGATGCAAATAAGTTGGACTATGACGATTTAAATAGATTTTCAATTATCCGTTATTAAGAAAATGACATGAACTTGCTTAGTTGTTTATTGACCTCTTGTTTTATGCAAGCCAGCAACAGTTTTATGTCAACCATGGTGTCAATTAGGGAATCAATAATTAAATCCTTCGAAACGGGATTATCGAGCTATAAACTCGCAAAACAATTAAATATACCGCGCTCTTCAATTCAAAACATCTCAAAGTTCAAAAATAGTGGAAATGTAGAGATTGGTAAAAAAAAGGAACGCCCATTAATTTGCAAAACCCTGAGATTGCCGAGTTTTAAAGAAAATAAAAAAAGAAAAACGACGCCAAACTCTGGCTGCAATAACTGTTCAATGGAGAGAAAGTAACAACAAAAAGTGTTTCAGTCGACACTTGTAAGCGGATACTGAAAAAAATTGGATTCAAATTTTATAAGGTTAGTTTTAGATTTATTTAAATTAGAACTATTTTAATTCGTTAAAAACATAGGACAAAGAAAAACCACTTTTAACACCTAAATAAAAGAAAAACTGACTAGAGTGGGCCAAACAACGTAAACAATGGACTTTAAGTCAATGGCGGTCCGTTATTTGGAGTGAGGAGTCCAGGTTCGAAGTTTGCATGGGCGACGAACGAAAACGAGCTATTAGAAATTCAAAAAAGGTTTCACAAAGATTGCTTTAAAAAAACGGTCAAGTTTTCAGCATCTGTAATGATATGGGAATGCATGTCTGGGCGGGGTTTAGCAATTTACATTTTGTAAATGAAATTGTCAATGCTGCCAAGTATAGGGATATTCTGGAAAATGAACTTCTACCAGTACCACGATTTCAAGCTGGTGTAAGGCAACAATGCATTGCCTGGCGTGCAAGGTCTACAATTGCGTTGTTATCTGCTGAAGCAATTCCTTTACTGGAATGTCCTTTAAGCAGCCCTGACCTTACATTAATTGAAACTATCTGGTATAAAATGAAGCAAAAACTGCGAAAAGAACCAAAGCTAAAATCATAATTACTTGGGACTCTTTTGGTGGCGAGGAATCAATGCCAATGGCGGCGTAACACCATGGTGAAATAAAAATTAATACCCGTAGGTCAACTATTTTGCATTTAAAAGAATGTATCAATCGTTATTTTTTTTGTAAGACTGGTCTATATCATTATTTAATTGAAGTGATTTTGTTTTTGTTACTTATTCCTATTCAAAATAAATGTATCTTAAGGAAAATACCAAAATATTGAGTTTATTTCCGATGGAATTTAGGAATCAGCAGATTTTTGTTTCTTATCATAGCTAGCACCTGAGAAAGACGGCGGAGTAGCCGTGTATGGACCAACATTTTTTTTTCATAATTCTATGCCAGCTAAAATATATTTCAATTTGATGGAAACCGGTCAAAGAACAGTGAAGTTGACATTTTTTGGTACCAGCCCCGAACTTGCATTATACATCGCCCATAACGACCCTATCTTCCAATTATACAAATCTCACCGTCGCGTCGTTCAAACTTTTATTCATGGTTCAGTAATTTTACATTACATTATACTATTCCGTATACCTATTGTTGTGAGGCTGTAGCAGCGGAGGATAGGTAGCAGTCATATGGATAGGTAGGGAAAAGGATGAGGTAGGAAAATGGACTAGGAGTAGTTTGGAAAAAAGGAAAGGGAATTGGAGCGTTAAGCTTCGAGGACGTGGCCTGCTTGCGGTGCGCGGCATCAGCTCGTCGGATGGGGGGGATCTTGCCTCTAAGCCTAATTTCGCCTGCAATCAAAAAACATAAACCAGGCCGGGGAAAAAATACTATTAGGGACGTCAGACGGACGATCACCACTTCAAGGGCACTGCAGGTGTTGTCGCAGTGAAGCCTACCCACCCAACCAAGAAATCCTTGGAAAATTTGGATTTCCTCTATTTAAAATTATTGACCAGGTTCACATAATTCCCTCATAACCATATCCGCTACGTTACCTTCGGCACCCGTGCAAAAAATCTTCAAATTATCATGTTGCGCTTTGTCGAAACAACTAAACACTTGATTTTCATGAGAATGGGCGTGAGATTTTATTTTTGAATGGTTCTTAGCATCTAAGTATGAGGCACAAACAAAAGAAAACAAGAATTTAAAATTTAGAATATATAAAGCGCAACTGTTTCGCTTTCTTAGTACAAAAAAAGCGTTGTTAGAAATTTACAAAAAATGAACATTAATAACCAATAATCACTCAAAATTAAAACTAACGTGGTTTTGCACAGCTTTCTTTCAGGACTATCAAAAGAAAAGAATTTTACCTTTACCCTTTTTTGGTACCCTCACCAAGAAAATTCTAACGCCCAGCAAATTCCCTACCTGTAATGATCTCGTTTCAGGTAAGTATACCTGATATTTTTATCTAAAAATAAGAACGGAATCGCGAGATAGCACCTGGAAAACCACACGTATTTACTTACAAAATCAAAATAAAAAAAAATGTGAAAAGGTATTCAATAATATTAACATCAAAGTTATAAAGAATAATATTTTTCTAACGCCTTGCTCAGACCTCGATATAAGGTGATATAATTGTAATTTGTAAAATGGTATAATTTAAATTTTAATAAAATTGCACTTATTAAAAAAATAACAGCAAATTATATATGTACCATCACGTTTTTTCTTAATTCTTTGTTACAACATGTAATGAATACCTGTTTCGTAAAACTTTGGTTCGGGCTTCAGTTGAAGTTTCCCGAGTGCAGACTTCCGCAACTTTTCAACTATCCACTCAAATGAACTTGGCTTCGGGCTTCAAAGGAAGTTTCCCGAGTTGAGACTGCAGCTACTTTCGACTATCCAAGAAACTGGACTTTGTTCGGGCTTCAGATGAAGTTTCCCGAGTGGAAAAAGCACTATCTTATAGTCAAGTCGTCCAAGAAAATCTTCCCATACAGGATGAGGAGGTATAAAGTGCTCGGCTATTTGTCCACCTAGAACCCACTGGCTTAACCAAATAAGGATGTGGAGGCCCAGAACTTTCCAAGCAACCTGGGACCGCCAGAAAACGAATTCCTAGTACTCCTTAGATATACCTACATATAAACATACATATACACACAAAAATTACCACAATTATAAAGAAACGTTTTTTTCTGGTAACTCACCCTATGATGTTTTTAATATATTTATGGATAATCAAATTACTATAAATTTAAACAAAAAATAATAAAATTACACTGGAAAAATTAAAGGTTGGTATATACACACCATGTACCTTTAATTTACTTGTAAAAAAAACTATATGGCCTAAAATTAAACGACCGGGATGCCTACCGTCAGAGAACTTTTTTTAACTCTTTTGAAGAATCGTACCGGTACGTCATCGGATGATATGAAATTACGGTGTTTAAGTTAGTTGCTACTCCTCTCACTTTGTTCGTATCATCCGATTCCGTGTACACACCAGTTCAAATTTTATGTTCTCATTTCGCTTGAAGTTTTACATCTCGCTCTTATTTGATCATTCTAGTTCTATTTACCGGAGCTCTCTAATGGAGGGCAATAGTTTCCGTAATTGTTTCCACTGACTTCTCCCCATAATATTTTCTGATAGAAAGGCCAGAGTAAGAATAAGTAGGCATCCGCAACAAAATTCGTCGTTTCGTTGGATATAATCCAATTAAAAGACGAAAACAGGGATAGACCGTAGTGCACATATAAGATCTAATGTCAGAAGTAACGTTTATTTAAGTGATATATAAAAATACCTTACATTTAACCTCCCGTCTAGACATTAGGAAACAATTTCTAATTATATCACACTTTTAGGTGTGGTTTTACACAATAAAGGGGATTTTTTTCTTCTTACAAGTATTCCTTAAAATTTCCCAGTATTTTATTCTAAGTATTTTTTTGGTTGACACCTGGAACGCAACCAGCTGACACTTTGAATTGGCGTCTTTCATTCTTCATTTTCATTTATCATCTATAACCGGAAGAGGCATGCGGCTTTGGGTAAGTGTTTACGCATTCATTGTAGTTTTCACATTTTTCACAGCCATACTGTTTATTCAACCATTTAATATATATAACTAATTTTTTTTCTACTTTTCTTACTAGATTCGGTCAAAATTTGAGGATTACAGATAGACTTAGAGGGTAATTACTCGAACAATGCATCACACAATGGCTCCTGTTTTCACTTCTATATGAATGGACGAACTAAAGTGCCATGGAGCCATCATCTATTAATCACGGATCCAGTTCCTCTGCAAGGTTAGCTGAGGTCGCTTGGAAATCCCTCTGTAGAACGTGGGGAGTCAACCCATGATACCATACATATATGTATATATATATATTTATACATACTGTGCAGCTGTTTTGGCTTTGGATTGCAGCTCTATGTGCTGCCCTACAATGACGTTGGTGTTTTAGGATTCTGAAAAATACTAACTTAAGTCAGCTCACAAGTTCGCTGCATGGAGTATTACCAGATTTGTAACAGAGCAAAGCTCATGCAAAACCTAGGGGCGGGTAGATTTGAAACAATCGCCTGCCTGAGTAGGCTCTACCCGTTCGTCACATGTGCCAATAAATTTGGTGACTATTGGCCGGCACTATTCGCCAGGCATTATTGACCTATGACCATAACTAACCTATCGGGGGGTTCTGTATTGGCATTGGTGCTCAGGGGGTTGGTAAGGCGGTTTTGGAGCTCTGAATGTGGTTCGACTTGGTCGGCTGCCCAATCCCTTTGGCCATAAAAGCTGCTTACGTTGCCAGTTTATGGTCTAGCATGCATTATGAGATCAAATAATCTTAATACAGGTGATATTAAGTGTTCCATGTACTGGATGCGTCTGCGTTATTGCTCTATTACTATTTTTTCAGCCATACTGTTTATAACACCATGGTGAAATAAAAATTAAGACCCGTAGGTCAACTATTTTGCATTTAAAAGAATGTATCAATCGTTATTTTTTTTGTAATACTGGTCTATATCATTATTTAATTGAAGTGATTTTGTTTTTGTTACTTATTCCTATTCAAAATAAATGTATCTTAAGGAAAATACCAAAATATTGAGTTTATTTCCGATGGAATTTAAGAATCAGCAGATTTTTGTTTCTTATCATAGCTAGCACCTGAGAAAGACGGCGGAGTAACCGTGTATGGACCAACATTTTTTTTCATAATTCTATGCCAGCTAAAATATAATTCAATTTGATGGAAACCGGTCAAAGAACAGTGAAGTTGACATTTTTTGGTACCAGCCCCGAACTTGCATTATACATCGCCCAAAACGACCCTATCTTCCAATTATACAAATGTCACCGTCGTGTCGTTCAAACTTTTATTCATGGTTCAGTAATTTTACATTACATACATTATACTATTCCGTATACCTATTGTTGTAGGAGCGGAGGATAGGTGGCTGTCATATGGATAGGTAGGGAAAAGGATGAGGTAGGAAAATGGACTAGGAGTAGTTTGGAAAAAAGGACAGGGAATGGGAGCGTTAAGCTTCGAGGACGTGGCCTGCTTGCGGTGCGCGGCATCAGCTCGTCGGATGGGGGGGATCTTGCCTCGAAACCTAATTTCGCCTGCAATCAAAAAAACATAAACCAGGCCGGGGAAAAAATACTATTAGGGACGTCAGACGGACGATCACCACTTCAAGGGCACTGCAGGTGTTGTCGCAGTGAAGCCAACCCACCCAACCATGAAATCCGTTGGAAAATTTGGATTTCCTCTATTTAAAATTATTGACCAGGTTCACATAATTTCCTCATAACCATATCCGCTACGTTACCTTCGGCACCCGTGCAAAAAATCTTCAAATTATCATGTTGCGCTTTGTCGAAACAAATAAACACTTGATTTTCATGAGAATGGGCGTGAGATTTTATTTTTGAATGGTTCTTAGCATCTAAGTATGAGGCACAAACAAAAGAAATACAAAAAAAAAAAACAAATTAAACAAGAAAACAAGAATTTAACATTTAGAATATATAAAGCGCAACTGTTTCGCTTTCTTAGCACAAAAAAAGCGTTGTTAGAAATTTACAAAAAATGAACATTAATAACCAATAATCACTCAAAATTAAAACTAACGTGGTTTTGCACAGCTTTCTTTCAGGACTATAAAAAGAAAAGAATTTTACCTTTACCCTTTTTTAGTACCCTCACCAAGAAAATTCTAACGCCCAGCACATTCCCTACCTGTAATGATCTCGTTTCAGGTTAGTATACCTGGTATTTTTATCTAAAAATAAGAACGGAATCGCGAGATAGCACCTGGAAAACCGCACGTATTTACTTACAAAATCAAAATAAAAAAAAAATGTGAAAAGGTATTCAATAATATTAACATCAAAGTTATAAAGAATAATATTTTTCTAACGCCTTGCTCAGACCTCGATATAAGGTGATATAATTGAAAT
Source organism: Philhelius pedissequus (assembly GCA_910595825.1). NCBI lineage: Eukaryota > Metazoa > Arthropoda > Insecta > Diptera > Syrphidae > Philhelius > Philhelius pedissequus. The sequence goes on from OU343160.1 coordinate 109,081,782, forward strand.
TTGTAAAATGGTATAATTTAAATTTTAATAAAATTGCACTTATTAAAAAAATAACAGCAAATTATATATGTACCATCACTTTTTTTTCTTAATTATTTGTTACAACATGTAATGAATACCTGTTTCGTAAAACTTTGGTTCGGGCTTCAGTTGAAGTTTCCAGAGTGCAGACTTCCGCAACTTTTCAACTATCCACTCAAATGAACTTGGCTTCGGGCTTCAAAGGAAGTTTCCCGAGTTGAGACTGCAGCTACTTTCGACTATCCAAGAAACTGGACTTTGTTCGGGCTTCAGATGAAGTTTCCCGAGTGGAAAAAGCACTATCTCATAGTCAAGTCGTCCAAGAAAATCTTCCCATACAGGATGAGGAGGTATAAAGTGCTCGGCTATTTGTCTACCTAGAACCCACTGGCTTAACCAAATAAGGATGTGGAGGCCCAGAACTTTCCAAGCAACCTGGGACCGCCAGAAAACGAATTCCTAGTACTCCTTAGATATACCTACATATAAACATACATATACACAAAAAAATTACCACAATTATAAAGAAACGTTTTTGTCTGGTAACTCACCCTATGATGTTTTTAATATATTTATGGATAATCAAATTACTATAAATTTAAACAAAAAATAATAAAATTACACTGGAAAAATTAAAGGTTGGTATATACACACCATGTACCTTTAATTTACTTGTAAAAAAAAACTATATGACCTAAAATTAAACGACCGGGATGCCTACCGTCAGAGAACTTTTTTTAACTCTTTTGAAGAATCGAACCGGTACGTCATCGGATGATATGAAATTACTGTGTTTAAGTTAGTTGTTACTCCTCTCACTTTGTTCGTATCATCCGATTCCGTGTACACACCAGTTCAAATTTTATGTTCTCGTCAGAATTTCTTCGTAGTGCTATCGGCTATTCCCCTCTCATTTCGCTTGAAGTTTTACATCTCGCTCTTATTTGATCATTCTAGTTCTATTTACCGGAGCTCTCTAATGGAGGGCAATAGTTTCTGTAATCGTTTCCACTGACTTCTCCCCGTAATATTTTCTGATAGAAAGGCCAGAGTAAGAATAAGTAGGCATCCGCAACAAAATACGTCGTTTCGTTGGGTATACTCCAATTAAAAGACGAACACAGGGATAGACCGTAGTGCACATATAAGATCTAATGTCAGAAGTAAAGTTTATTTAAGTGATATATAAAAATACCTTACATTTAACCTCCCGTCTAGACATTAGGAAACAATTTCTAATTACATCACACTTTTAGGTGTGGTTTTACACAATAAAGGGGATTTTTTTCTTCTTACAAGTATTCCTTAAAATTTCCCAGTATTTTATTCTATTTATTTTTTTGGTTGACACCTGGAACGCAACCAGCTGGTACTTTGAATTGGCGTCTTTCATTCTTCATTTTCATTTATCATCTATAACCGGAAGAGGCATGCGGCTTTGGGTAAGTGTTTACGCATTCATTGTAGTTTTCACATTTTTTCTTTTTTTTTCAGCCATACTGTTTATTCAACCATTTAATGTATATAATTAATTATTTTTCTACTTTTCTTACTAGATTCGGTCAAAATTTGAGAATTACAGATAGACTTAGAGGGTAATTACTCGAACAATGCATCACACAATGGCTCCTGTTTTCAATTCTATATGAATGGGCGAAATAAAGTGCCATGGAGCCATCATCTATTCATCACGGATCCAGTTCCTCTGCAAGGTTAGCTGAGGTCGCTTGGAAATCCCTCTGTAGAACGTGGGGAGTCAACCCATGATACCATACATATATGTATATATTTATATTTATACATACTGTGCAGCTGTTTTGGCTTTGGATTGCAGCTCTTTGTGCTGCCCTACAATGACGTTGGTGTTTTAGGATTCTGAAAAATACTAACTTAAGTCAGCTCACAAGTTCGCTGCATGGAGTATTACCAGATTTGTAACAGAGCAAAGCTCATGCAAAACCTAGGGGCGGGTAGATTTGAAACAATCGCCTGCCTGAGTAGGCTCTACCCGTTCGTCACATGTGCCAATAAATTTGGTGACTATTGGCCGGCACTATTCGCCAGGCATTATTGACCTATGACCATAACTAACCTATCGGGGGGTGCTGTATTGGCATTGGTGCTCAGGGGGTTGGTAAGGCGGTTTTGGAGCTCTGAATGTGGTTCGACTTGGTCGTCTGTCCAATCCCTTTGGCCATAAAAGCTGCTTACGTTGCCAGTTTATGGTCTAGCATGCATTATGAGATCAAATAATCTTAATACAGGTGATATTAAGTGTTCCATGTACTGGATGCGTCTGCGTTATTGCTCTATTACTATTTTTTCAGCCATACTGTTTATAACACCATGGTGAAATAAAAATTAAGACCCGTAGGTCAACTATTTTGCATTTAAAAGAATGTATCAATCGTTATTTTTTTTGTAATACTGGTCTATATCATTATTTAATTGAAGTGATTTTGTTTTTGTTACTTATTCCTATTCAAAATAAATGTATCTTAAGGAAAATACCAAAATATTGAGTTTATTTCCGATGGAATTTAAGAATCAGCAGATTTTTGTTTCTTATCATAGCTAGCACCTGAGAAAGACGGCGGAGTAACCGTGTATGGACCAACATTTTTTTTCATAATTCTATGCCAGCTAAAATATAATTCAATTTGATGGAAACCGGTCAAAGAACAGTGAAGTTGACATTTTTTGGTACCAGCCCCGAACTTGCATTATACATCGCCCAAAACGACCCTATCTTCCAATTATACAAATGTCACCGTCGTGTCGTTCAAACTTTTATTCATGGTTCAGTAATTTTACATTACATACATTATACTATTCCGTATACCTATTGTTGTAGGAGCGGAGGATAGGTGGCTGTCATATGGATAGGTAGGGAAAAGGATGAGGTAGGAAAATGGACTAGGAGTAGTTTGGAAAAAAGGACAGGGAATGGGAGCGTTAAGCTTCGAGGACGTGGCCTGCTTGCGGTGCGCGGCATCAGCTCGTCGGATGGGGGGGATCTTGCCTCGAAACCTAATTTCGCCTGCAATCAAAAAAACATAAACCAGGCCGGGGAAAAAATACTATTAGGGACGTCAGACGGACGATCACCACTTCAAGGGCACTGCAGGTGTTGTCGCAGTGAAGCCAACCCACCCAACCATGAAATCCGTTGGAAAATTTGGATTTCCTCTATTTAAAATTATTGACCAGGTTCACATAATTTCCTCATAACCATATCCGCTACGTTACCTTCGGCACCCGTGCAAAAAATCTTCAAATTATCATGTTGCGCTTTGTCGAAACAAATAAACACTTGATTTTCATGAGAATGGGCGTGAGATTTTATTTTTGAATGGTTCTTAGCATCTAAGTATGAGGCACAAACAAAAGAAATACAAAAAAAAAAACAAATTAAACAAGAAAACAAGAATTTAACATTTAGAATATATAAAGCGCAACTGTTTCGCTTTCTTAGCACAAAAAAAGCGTTGTTAGAAATTTACAAAAAATGAACATTAATAACCAATAATCACTCAAAATTAAAACTAACGTGGTTTTGCACCGCTTTCTTTCAGGACTATAAAAAGAAAAGAATTTTACCTTTACCCTTTTTTAGTACCCTCACCAAGAAAATTCTAACGCCCAGCACATTCCCTACCTGTAATGATCTCGTTTCAGGTTAGTATACCTGGTATTTTTATCTAAAAATAAGAACGGAATCGCGAGATAGCACCTGGAAAACCGCACGTATTTACTTACAAAATCAAAATAAAAAAAAAATGTGAAAAGGTATTCAATAATATTAACATCAAAGTTATAAAGAATAATATTTTTCTAACGCCTTGCTCAGACCTCGATATAAGGTGATATAATTGAAATTTGTAAAATGGTATAATTTAAATTTTAATAAAATTGCACTTATTAAAAAAATAACAGCAAATTATATATGTACCATCACTTTTTTTTCTTAATTATTTGTTACAACATGTAATGAATACCTGTTTCGTAAAACTTTGGTTCGGGCTTCAGTTGAAGTTTCCAGAGTGCAGACTTCCGCAACTTTTCAACTATCCACTCAAATGAACTTGGCTTCGGGCTTCAAAGGAAGTTTCCCGAGTTGAGACTGCAGCTACTTTCGACTATCCAAGAAACTGGACTTTGTTCGGGCTTCAGATGAAGTTTCCCTAGTGGAAAAAGCACTATCTTATAGTCAAGTCGTCCAAGAAAATCTTCCCATACAGGATGAGGAGGTATAAAGTGCTCGGCTATTTGTCTACCTAGAACCCACTGGCTTAACCAAATAAGGATGTGGAGGCCCAGAACTTTCCAAGCAACCTGGGACCGCCAGAAAACGAATTCCTAGTACTCCTTAGATATACCTACATATAAACATACATATACACAAAAAAATTACCACAATTATAAAGAAACGTTTTTGTCTGGTAACTCACCCTATGATGTTTTTAATATATTTATGGATAATCAAATTACTATAAATTTAAACAAAAAATAATAAAATTACACTGGAAAAATTAAAGGTTGGTATATACACACCATGTACCTTTAATTTACTTGTAAAAAAAAACTATATGGCCTAAAATTAAACGACCGGGATGCCTACCGTCAGAGAACTTTTTTTAACTCTTTTGAAGAATCGAACCGGTACGTCATCGGATGATATGAAATTACTGTGTTTAAGTTAGTTGTTACTCCTCTCACTTTGTTCGTATCATCCGATTCCGTGTACACACCAGTTCAAATTTTATGTTCTCGTCAGAATTTCTTCGTTGTGCTATCGGCTATTCCCCTCTCATTTCGCTTGAAGTTTTACATCTCGCTCTTATTTGATCATTCTAGTTCTATTTACCGGAGCTCTCTAATGGAGGGCAATAGTTTCTGTAATCGTTTCCACTGACTTCTCCCCGTAATATTTTCTGATAGAAAGGCCAGAGTAAGAATAAGTAGGCATCCGCAACAAAATACGTCGTTTCGTTGGGTATACTCCAATTAAAAGACGAACACAGGGATAGACCGTAGTGCACATATAAGATCTAATGTCAGAAGTAAAGTTTATTTAAGTGATATATAAAAATACCTTACATTTAACCTCCCGTCTAGACATTAGGAAACAATTTCTAATTACATCACACTTTTAGGTGTGGTTTTACACAATAAAGGGGATTTTTTTCTTCTTACAAGTATTCCTTAAAATTTCCCAGTATTTTATTCTATTTATTTTTTTGGTTGACACCTGGAACGCAACCAGCTGGTACTTTGAATTGGCGTCTTTCATTCTTCATTTTTATTTATCATCTATAACCGGAAGAGGCATGCGGCTTTGGGTAAGTGTTTACGCATTCATTGTAGTTTTCACATTTTTTCTTTTTTTTTCAGCCATACTGTTTATTCAACCATTTAATATATATAATTAATTGTTTTTCTACTTTTCTTACTAGATTCGGTCAACATTTGAGAATTACAGATAGACTTAGAGGGTAATTACTCGAACAATGCATCACACAATGGCTCCTGTTTTCAATTCTATATGAATGGGCGAAATAAAGTGCCATGGAGCCATCATCTATTCATCACGGATCCAGTTCCTCTGCAAGGTTAGCTGAGGTCGCTTGGAAATCCCTCTGTAGAACGTGGGGAGTCAACCCATGATACCATACATATATGTATATATATATATTTATACATACTGTGCAGCTGTTTTGGCTTTGGATTGCAGCTCTATGTGCTGCCCTACAATGACGTTGGTGTTTTAGGATTCTGAAAAATACTAACTTAAGTCAGCTCACAAGTTCGCTGCATGGAGTATTACCAGATTTGTAACAGAGCAAAGCTCATGCAAAACCTAGGGGCGGGTAGATTTGAAACAATCGCCTGCCTGAGTAGGCTCTACCCGTTCGTCACATGTGCCAATAAATTTGGTGACTATTGGCCGGCACTATTCGCCAGGCATTATTGACCTATGACCATAACTAACCTATCGGGGGGTGCTGTATTGGCATTGGTGCTCAGGGGGTTGGTAAGGCGGTTTTGGAGCTCTGAATGTGGTTCGACTTGGTCGTCTGTCCAATCCCTTTGGCCATAAAAGCTGCTTACGTTGCCAGTTTATGGTCTAGCATGCATTATGAGATCAAATAATCTTAATACAGGTGATATTAAGTGTTCCATGTACTGGATGCGTCTGCGTTATTGCTCTATTACTATTTTTTCAGCCATACTGTTTATAACACCATGGTGAAATAAAAATTAAGACCCGTAGGTCAACTATTTTGCATTTAAAAGAATGTATCAATCGTTATTTTTTTTGTAATACTGGTCTATATCATTATTTAATTGAAGTGATTTTGTTTTTGTTACTTATTCCTATTCAAAATAAATGTATCTTAAGGAAAATACCAAAATATTGAGTTTATTTCCGATGGAATTTAAGAATCAGCAGATTTTTGTTTCTTATCATAGCTAGCACCTGAGAAAGACGGCGGAGTAACCGTGTATGGACCAACATTTTTTTTCATAATTCTATGCCAGCTAAAATATAATTCAATTTGATGGAAACCGGTCAAAGAACAGTGAAGTTGACATTTTTTGGTACCAGCCCCGAACTTGCATTATACACGCCCAAAACGACCCTATCTTCCAATTATACAAATGTCACCGTCGTGTCGTTCAAACTTTTATTCATGGTTCAGTAATTTTACATTACATACATTATACTATTCCGTATACCTATTGTTGTAGGAGCGGAGGATAGGTGGCTGTCATATGGATAGGTAGGGAAAAGGATGAGGTAGGAAAATGGACTAGGAGTAGTTTGGAAAAAAGGACAGGGAATGGGAGCGTTAAGCTTCGAGGACGTGGCCTGCTTGCGGTGCGCGGCATCAGCTCGTCGGATGGGGGGGATCTTGCCTCGAAACCTAATTTCGCCTGCAATCAAAAAAACATAAACCAGGCCGGGGAAAAAATACTATTAGGGACGTCAGACGGACGATCACCACTTCAAGGGCACTGCAGGTGTTGTCGCAGTGAAGCCAACCCACCCAACCATGAAATCCGTTGGAAAATTTGGATTTCCTCTATTTAAAATTATTGACCAGGTTCACATAATTTCCTCATAACCATATCCGCTACGTTACCTTCGGCACCCGTGCAAAAAATCTTCAAATAATCATGTTGCGCTTTGTCGAAACAAATAAACACTTGATTTTCATGAGAATGGGCGTGAGATTTTATTTTTGAATGGTTCTTAGCATCTAAGTATGAGGCACAAACAAAAGAAATACAAAAAAAAAAACAAATTAAACAAGAAAACAAGAATTTAACATTTAGAATATATAAAGCGCAACTGTTTCGCTTTCTTAGCACAAAAAAAGCGTTGTTAGAAATTTACAAAAAATGAACATTAATAACCAATAATCACTCAAAATTAAAACTAACGTGGTTTTGCACAGCTTTCTTTCAGGACTATAAAAAGAAAAGAATTTTACCTTTACCCTTTTTTAGTACCCTCACCAAGAAAATTCTAACGCCCAGCACATTCCCTACCTGTAATGATCTCGTTTCAGGTTAGTATACCTGGTATTTTTATCTAAAAATAAGAACGGAATCGCGAGATAGCACCTGGAAAACCGCACGTATTTACTTACAAAATCAAAATAAAAAAAAAATGTGAAAAGGTATTCAATAATATTAACATCAAAGTTATAAAGAATAATATTTTTCTAACGCCTTGCTCAGACCTCGATATAAGGTGATATAATTGAAATTTGTAAAATGGTATAATTTAAATTTTAATAAAATTGCACTTATTAAAAAAATAACAGCAAATTATATATGTACCATCACTTTTTTTTCTTAATTATTTGTTACAACATGTAATGAATACCTGTTTCGTAAAACTTTGGTTCGGGCTTCAGTTGAAGTTTCCAGAGTGCAGACTTCCGCAACTTTTCAACTATCCACTCAAATGAACTTGGCTTCGGGCTTCAAAGGAAGTTTCCCGAGTTGAGACTGCAGCTACTTTCGACTATCCAAGAAACTGGACTTTGTTCGGGCTTCAGATGAAGTTTCCCGAGTGGAAAAAGCACTATCTTATAGTCAAGTCGTCCAAGAAAATCTTCCCATACAGGATGAGGAGGTATAAAGTGCTCGGCTATTTGTCTACCTAGAACCCACTGGCTTAACCAAATAAGGATGTGGAGGCCCAGAACTTTCCAAGCAACCTGGGACCGCCAGAAAACGAATTCCTAGTACTCCTTAGATATACCTACATATAAACATACATATACACAAAAAAAATACCACAATTATAAAGAAACGTTTTTGTCTGGTAACTCACCCTATGATGTTTTTAATATATTTATGGATAATCAAATTACTATAAATTTAAATAAAATAATATAAATTTAAACAAAAAATAATAAAATTACACTGGAAAAATTAAAGGTTGGTATATACACACCATGTACCTTTAATTTACTTGTAAAAAAAACTATATGGCCTAAAATTAAACGACCGGGATGCCTACCGTCAGAGAACTTTTTTTAACTCTTTTGAAGAATCGAACCGGTACGTCATCGGATGATATGAAATTACTGTGTTTAAGTTAGTTGTTACTCCTCTCACTTTGTTCGTATCATCCGATTCCGTGTACACACCAGTTCAAATTTTATGTTCTCGTCAGAATTTCTTCGTAGTGCTATCGGCTATTCCCCTCTCATTTCGCTTGAAGTTTTACATCTCGCTCTTATTTGATCATTCTAGTTCTATTTACCGGAGCTCTCTAATGGAGGGCAATAGTTTCTGTAATCGTTTCCACTGACTTCTCCCCGTAATATTTTCTGATAGAAAGGCCAGAGTAAGAATAAGTAGGCATCCGCAACAAAATTCGTCGTTTCGTTGGATATACTCCAATTAAAAGACGAAAACAGGGATAGGCCGTAGTGCACATATAAGATCTAATTTTAGAAGTAACGTTTATTTAAGTGATATATAAAAATACCTTACATTTAACCTCCCGTCTAGACATAAGGAAACAATTTCTAATTATATCACACTTTTAGGTGTGGTTTTACACAATAAGGGGGATTTTTTTCTTCTTACAAGTATTCCTTAAAATTTCCCAGTATTTTATTCTAAGTATGTTTTTGGTTGACACCTGGAACGCCACCAGCTGACACTTTGAATTGGCGTCTTTCATTCTTCATTTTCATTTATCATCTATAACCGGAACAGGCATGCGGCTTTGGGTAAGTGTTTACGCATTCATTGTAGTTTTCACATTTTTTCTTTTTTTTTTCAGCCATACTGTTTATTCAACCATTTAATATATATAATTAATTGTTTTTCTACTTTTCTTACTAGATTCGGTCAAAATTTGAGAATTACAGATAGACTTAGAGGGTAATTACTCGAACAATGCATCACACAATGGCTCCTGTTTTCAATTCTATATGAATGGGCGAAATAAAGTGCCATGGAGCCATCATCTATTCATCACGGATCCAGTTCCTCTGCAAGGTTAGCTGAGGTCGCTTGGAAATCCCTCTGTAGAACGTGGGGAGTCAACCCATGATACCATACATATATGTATATATATATATTTATACATACTGTGCAGCTGTTTTGGCTTTGGATTGCAGCTCTATGTGCTGCCCTACAATGATGTTGGTGTTTTAGGATTCTGAAAAATACTAACTTAAGTCAGCTCACAAGTTCGCTGCATGGAGTATTACCAGATTTGTAACAGAGCAAAGCTCATGCAAAACCTAGGGGCGGGTAGATTTGAAACAATCGCCTGCCTGAGTAGGCTCTACCCGTTCGTCACATGTGCCAATAAATTTGGTGACTATTGGCCGGCACTATTCGCCAGGCATTATTGACCTATGACCATAACTAACCTATCGGGGGGTGCTGTGTTGGCATTGGTGCTCAGGGGGTTGGTAAGGCGGTTTTGGAGCTCTGAATGTGGTTCGACTTGGTCGTCTGTCCAATCCCTTTGGCCATAAAAGCTGCTTACGTTGCCAGTTTATGGTCTAGCATGCATTATGAGATCAAATAATCTTAATACAGGTGATATTAAGTGTTCCATGTACTGGATGCGTCTGCGTTATTGCTCTATTACTATTTTTTCAGCCATACTGTTTATAACACCATGGTGAAATAAAAATTAAGACCCGTAGGTCAACTATTTTGCATTTAAAAGAATGTATCAATCGTTATTTTTTTTGTAATACTGGTCTATATCATTATTTAATTGAAGTGATTTTGTTTTTGTTACTTATTCCTATTCAAAATAAATGTATCTTAAGGAAAATACCAAAATATTGAGTTTATTTCCGATGGAATTTAAGAATCAGCAGATTTTTGTTTCTTATCATAGCTAGCACCTGAGAAAGACGGCGGAGTAACCGTGTATGGACCAACATTTTTTTTCATAATTCTATGCCAGCTAAAATATAATTCAATTTGATGGAAACCGGTCAAAGAACAGTGAAGTTGACATTTTTTGGTAACAGCCCCGAACTTGCATTATACATCGCCCAAAACGACCCTATCTTCCAATTATACAAATGTCACCGTCGCGTCGTTCAAACTTTTATTCATGGTTCAGTAATTTTACATTACATACATTATACTATTCCGTATACCTATTGTTGTAAGAGCGGAGGGTAGGTGGCTGTCATATGGATAGGTAGGGAAAAGGATGAGGTAGGAAAATGGACTAGGAGTAGTTTGGAAAAAAGGACAGGGAATTGGAGCGTTAAGCTTCGAGGACGTGGCCTGCTTGCGGTGCGCGGCATCAGCTCGTCGGATGGGGGGGATCCTGCCTCGAAACCTAATTTCGCCTGCAATCAAAAAAACATAAGCCAGACCGGGGAAAAAATACTATTAGGGACGTCAGACGGACGATCACCACTTCAAGGGCACTGCAGGTGTTGTCGCAGTGAAGCCAACCCACCCAACCATGAAATCCGTTGGAAAATTTGGATTTCCTCTATTTAAAATTATTGATCAGGTTCACATAATTTCCTCATAACCATATCCGCTACGTTACCTTCGGCACCCGTGCAAAAAATCTTCAAATTATCATGTTGCGCTTTGTCGAAACAAATAAACACTTGATTTTCATGAGAATGGGCGTGAGATTTTATTTTTGAATGGTTCTTAGCATCTAAGTATGAGGCACAAACAAAAGAAATACAAAAAAAAAAACAAATTAAACAAGAAAACAAGAATTTAAGAATTTAGAATTTAGAATATATAAAGCGCAACTGTTTCGCTTTCTTAGTACAAAAAAGCGTTGTTAGAAATTTACAAAAAATGAACATTAATAACGAATAATCACTCAAAATTAAAACTAACGTGGTTTTGCACAGCTTTCTTTCAGGACTATAAAAAGAAAATAATTTTACCTTTACCCTTTTTTAGTACCCTCACCAAGAAAATTCTAACGCCCAGCACATTCCCTACCTGTAATGATCTCGTTTCAGGTTAGTATACCTGGTATTTTTATCTAAAAATAAGAAGGGAATCGCGAGATAACACCTGGGAAACCGCACGTATTTACTTACAAAATCAAAATAAAAAAAAATGTGAAAAGGTATTCAATAATATTAACATCAAAGTTATAAAGAATAATATTTTTCTAACGCCTTGCTCAGACCTCGATATAAGGTGATATAATTGTAATTTGTAAAATGGTATAATTTAAATTTTAATAAAATTGCACTTATTAAAAAAATAACAGCAAATTATATTTGTACCATCACTTTTTTTTCTTAATTATTTGTTACAACATGTAATGAATACCTGTTTCGTAAAACTTTGGTTCGAGCTTCAGTTGAAGTTTCCAGAGTGCAGACTTCCGCAACTTTTCAACTATCCACTCAAATGAACTTGGCTTCGGGCTTCAAAGGAAGTTTCCCGAGTTGAGACTGCAGCTACTTTCGACTATCCAAGAAACTGGACTTTGTTCGGGCTTCAGATGAAGTTTCCCGAGTGGAAAAAGCACTATCTTATAGTCAAGTCGTCCAAGAAAATCTTCCCATACAGGATGAGGAGGTATAAAGTGCTCGGCTATTTGTCTACCTAGAACCCACTGGCTTAACCAAATAAGGATGTGGAGGCCCAGAACTTTCCAAGCAACCTGGGACCGCCAGAAAACGAATTCCTAGTACTCCTTAGATATACCTACATATAAACATACATATACACAAAAAAATTACCACAATTATAAAGAAACGTTTTTGTCTGGTAACTCACCCTATGATGTTTTTAATATATTTATGGATAATCAAATTACTATAAATTTAAACAAAAAATAATAAAATTACACTGGAAAAATTAAAGGTTGGTATATACACACCATGTACCTTTAATTTACTTGTAAAAAAAAACTATATGGCCTAAAATTAAACGACCGGGATGCCTACCGTCAGAGAACTTTTTTTAACTCTTTTGAAGAATCGAACCGGTACGTCATCGGATGATATGAAATTACTGTGTTTAAGTTAGTTGTTACTCCTCTCACTTTGTTCGTATCATCCGATTCCGTGTACACACCAGTTCAAATTTTATGTTCTCGTCAGAATTTCTTCGTAGTGCTATCGGCTATTCCCCTCTCATTTCGCTTGAAGTTTTACATCTCGCTCTTATTTGATCATTCTAGTTCTATTTACCGGAGCTCTCTAATGGAGGGCAATAGTTTCTGTAATCGTTTCCACTGACTTCTCCCCGTAATATTTTCTGATAGAAAGGCCAGAGTAAGAATAAGTAGGCATCCGCAACAAAATTCGTCGTTTCGTTGGATATACTCCAATTAAAAGACGAAAACAGGGATAGGCCGTAGTGCACATATAAGATCTAATGTCAGAAGTAACGTTTATTTAATTGATATATAAAAATACCTTACATTTAACCTCCCGTCTAGACATAAGGAAACAATTTCTAATTATATCACACTTTTAGGTGTGGTTTTACACAATAAAGGGGATTTTTTTCTTCTTACAAGTATTCCTTAAAATTTCCCAGTATTTTATTCTAAGTATGTTTTTGGTTGACACCTGGAACGCCACCAGCTGACACTTTGAATTGGCGTCTTTCATTCTTCATTTTCATTTATCATCTATAACCGGAACAGGCATGCGGCTTTGGGTAAGTGTTTACGCATTCATTGTAGTTTTCACATTTTTTCTTTTTTTTTTTCAGCCATACTGTTTATTCAACCATTTAATATATATAATTAATTGTTTTTCTACTTTTCTTACTAGATTCGGTCAAAATTTGAGAATTACAGATAGACTTAGAGGATAATTACTCGAACAATGCATCACACAATGGCTCCTGTTTTCAATTCTATATGAATGGGCGAAATAAAGTGCCATGGAGCCATCATCTATTCATCACGGATCCAGTTCCTCTGCAAGGTTAGCTGAGGTCGCTTGGAAATCCCTCTGTAGAACGTGGGGAGTCAACCCATGATACCATACATATATGTATATATATATATTTATACATACTGTGCAGCTGTTTTGGCTTTGGATTGCAGCTCTATGTGCTGCCCTACAATGACGTTGGTGTTTCAGGATTCTGAAAAAATACTAACTTAAGTCAGCTCACAAGTTCGCTGCATGGAGTATTACCAGATTTGTAACAGAGCAAAGCTCATGCAAAACCTAGGGGCGGGTAGATTTGAAACAATCGCCTGCCTGAGTAGGCTCTACCCGTTCGTCACATGTGCCAATAAATTTGGTGACTATTGGCCGGCACTATTGGCCAGGCATTATTGACCTATGACCATAACTAACCTATCGGGGGGTGCTGTATTGGCATTGGTGCTCAGGGGGTTGGTAAGGCGGTTTTGGAGCTCTGAATGTGGTTCGACTTGGTCGTCTGTCCAATCCCTTTGGCCATAAAAGCTGCTTACGTTGCCAGTTTATGGTCTAGCATGCATTATGAGATCAAATAATCTTAATACAGGTGATATTAAGTGTTCCATGTACTGGATGCGTCTGCGTTATTGCTCTATTACTATTTTTTCAGCCATACTGTTTATAACACCATGGTGAAATAAAAATTAAGACCCGTAGGTCAACTATTTTGCATTTAAAAGAATGTATCAATCGTTATTTTTTTTGTAATACTGGTCTATATCATTATTTAATTGAAGTGATTTTGTTCTTGTTACTTATTCCTATTCAAAATAAATGTATCTTAAGGAAAATACCAAAATATTGAGTTTATTTCCGATGGAATTTAAGAATCAGCAGATTTTTGTTTCTTATCATAGCTAGCACCTGAGAAAGACGGCGGAGTAACCGTGTATGGACCAACATTTTTTTTCATAATTCTATGCCAGCTAAAATATAATTCAATTTGATGGAAACCGGTCAAAGAACAGTGAAGTTGACATTTTTTGGTACCAGCCCCGAACTTGCATTATACATCGCCCAAAACGACCCTATCTTCCAATTATACAAATGTCACCGTCGCGTCGTTCAAACTTTTATTCATGGTTCAGTAATTTTACATTACATACATTATACTATTCCGTATACCTATTGTTGTAAGAGCGGAGGATAGGTGGCTGTCATATGGATAGGTAGGGAAAAGGATGAGGTAGAAAAATGGACTAGGAGTGGTTTAGAAAAAAGGACAGGGAATTGGAGCGTTAAGCTTCGAGGACGTGGCCTGCTTGCGGTGCGCGGCATCAGCTCGTCGGATGGGGGGGATCTTGCCTCGAAACCTAATTTCGCCTGCAATCAAAAAAACATAAACCAGACCGGGGAAAAAATACTATTAGGGACGTCAGACGGACGATCACCACTTCAAGGGCACTGCAGGTGTTGTCGCAGTGAAGCCAACCCACCCAACCATGAAATCCGTTGGAAAATTTGGATTTCCTCTATTTAAAATTATTGACCAGGTTCACATAATTTCCTCATAACCATATCCGCTACGTTACCTTCGGCACCCGTGCAAAAAATCTTCAAATTATCATGTTGCGCTTTGTCGAAACAAATAAACACTTGATTTTCATGAGAATGGGCGTGAGATTTTATTTTTGAATGGTTCTTAGCATCTAAGTATGAGGCACAAACAAAAGAAATACAAAAAAAAAACAAATTAAACAAGAAAACAAGAATTTAAAATTTAGAATATATAAAGCGCAACTGTTTCGCTTTCTTAGTACAAAAAAAGCGTTGTTAGAAATTTACAAAAAATGAACATTAATAACCAATAATCACTCAAAATTAAAACTAACGTGGTTTTGCACAGCTTTCTTTCAGGACTATAAAAAGAAAAGAATTTTACCTTTACCCTTTTTTAGTACCCTCACCAAGAAAATTCTAACGCCCAGCACATTCCCTACCTGTAATGATCTCGTTTCAGGTTAGTATACCTGGTATTTTTATCTAAAAATAAGAACGGAATCGCGAGATAGCACCTGGAAAACCGCACGTATTTACTTACAAAATCAAAATAAAAAAAAATGTGAAAAGGTATTCAATAATATTAACATCAAAGTTATAAAGAATAATATTTTTCTAACGCCTTGCTCAGACCTCGATATAAGGTGATATAATTGTAATTTGTAAAATGGTATAATTTAAATTTTAATAAAATTGCACTTATTAAAAAAATAACAGCAAATTATATATGTACCATCACTTTTTTTTCTTAATTATTTGTTACAACATGTAATGAATACCTGTTTCGTAAAACTTTGGTTCGGGCTTCAGTTGAAGTTTCCAGAGTGCAGACTTCCGCAACTTTTCAACTATCCACTCAAATGAACTTGGCTTCGGGCTTCAAAGGAAGTTTCCCGAGTTGAGACTGCAGCTACTTTCGACTATCCAAGAAACTGGACTTTGTTCGGGCTTCAGATGAAGTTTCCCGAGTGGAAAAAGCACTATCTTATAGTCAAGTCGTCCAAGAAAATCTTCCCATACAGGATGAGGAGGTATAAAGTGCTCGGCTATTTGTCTACCTAGAACCCACTGGCTTAACCAAATAAGGATGTGGAGGCTCAGAACTTTCCAAGCAACCTGGGACCGCCAGAAAACGAATTCCTAGTACTCCTTAGATATACCTACATATAAACATACATATACACAAAAAAATTACCACAATTATAAAGAAACGTTTTTGTCTGGTAACTCACCCTATGATGTTTTTAATATATTTATGGATAATCAAATTACTATAAATTTAAACAAAAAATAATAAAATTACACTGGAAAAATTAAAGGTTGGTATATACACACCATGTACCTTTAATTTACTTGTAAAAAAAAAACTATATGGCCTAAAATTAAACGACCGGGATGCCTACCGTCAGAGAACTTTTTTTAACTCTTTTGAAGAATCGAACCGGTACGTCATCGGATGATATGAAATTACTGTGTTTAAGTTAGTTGTTACTCCTCTCACTTTGTTCGTATCATCCGATTCCGTGTACACACCAGTTCAAATTTTATGTTCTCGTCAGAATTTCTTCGTAGTGCTATCGGCTATTCCCCTCTCATTTCGCTTGAAGTTTTACATCTCGCTCTTATTTGATCATTCTTTACCGGAGCTCTCTAATGGAGGGCAATAGTTTCTGTAATCGTTTCCACTGACTTCTCCCCGTAATATTTTCTGATAGAAAGGCCAGAGTAAGAATAAGTAGGCATCCGCAACAAAATTCGTCGTTTCGTTGGATATACTCCAATTAAAAGACGAAAACAGAGATAGGCCGTAGTGCACATATAAGATCTAATGTCAGAAGTAACGTTTATTTAAGTGATATATAAAAATACCTTACATTTAACCTCCCGTCTAGACATAAGGAAACAATTTCTAATTATATCACACTTTTAGGTGTGGTTTTACACAATAAAGGTGATTTTTTTCTTCTTACAAGTATTCCTTAAAATTTCCCAGTATTTTATTCTAAGTATGTTTTTGGTTGACACCTGGAACGCCACCAGCTGACACTTTGAATTGGCGTCTTTCATTCTTCATTTTCATTTATCATCTATAACCGGAACAGGCATGCGGCTTTGGGTAAGTGTTTACGCATTCATTGTAGTTTTCACATTTTTTCTTTTTTCTTCAGCCATACTGTTTATTCAACCATTTAATATATATAATTAATTGTTTTTCTACTTTTCTTACTAGATTCGGTCAAAATTTGAGAATTACAGATAGACTTAGAGGGTAATTACTCGAACAATAAAGTGCCATGGAGCCATCATCTATTCATCACGGATCCAGTTCCTCTGCAAGGTTAGCTGAGGTCGCTTGGAAATCCCTCTGTAGAACGTGGGGAGTTAACCCATGATACCATACATATATGTATATATATATATTTATACATACTGTGCAGCTGTTTTGACTTTGGATTGCAGCTCTATGTGCTGCCCTACAATGACATTGGTGTTTTAGGATTCTGAAAAATACTAACTTAAGTCAGCTCACAAGTTCGCTGCATGGAGTATTACCAGATTTGTAACAGAGCAAAGCTCATGCAATACCTAGGGGCGGGTAGATTTGAAACAATCGCCTGCATGAGTAGGCTCTACCCGTTCGTCACATGTGCCAATAAATTTGGTGACTATTGGCCGGCATTATTCGCCAGGCATTATTGACCTATGACCATAACTAACCTATCGGGGGGTGCTGTATTGGCATTGGTGCTCAGGGGGTTGGTAAGGCGGTTTTGGAGCTCTGGATGTGGTTCGACTTGTTCGTCTGTCCAATCCCTTTGGCCATAAAAGCTGCTTACGTTGCTAGTTTATGGTCTAGCATGCATTATGAGATCAAATAATCTTAATACAGGTGATATTAAGTGTTCCATGTACTGGATGCGTCTGCGTTATTGCTCTATTACCGTAGAGCGTTCGACAGCTGTTGCGTCGTTGTCGAAAAAAGATGTTTGTTTTCTATGAGGACATCTTATACATATTGAAACATTTCAGCAACCCAAAGGAGCACATTTGGCAATTCGGCTCGCATAACCCGCTCGTTTCTATATGGTAAGAAAATATTGAAAAAGTCTTAAGCCTGTTGCCACAGTTAATCAACAATTTTTTTTTGTTTCCCTAGAATAATTCTTGGCAATTGGAACTTAATTCTTTCTAAAATAGTATAGATGTAAGGAAAAGATCCCTCCACTTCAGTATAGACAATTCAACCCCCACGAGAAACACTTACATATGCCAACACACCAAAACAGAAGTTCATTGACCCTTAAGATGTGGATACTTCTGGAGTATTACTTCTTAGATCGAGAATATTATTATTCTAGTAGGGTAGCTACCTAAGTATATACATATGTATATCATGGTTATATACGTGACAATTTTAGTAAATAAAATATCATTGGGGAATTTCATAATACGAAATACATTTTTAATAAATAAAACAAATATTAGTGACTTAATGAGATACACGGAGGACATGCATATGTATATAGCTACTTACTACCTAATTATTTTGGAAATATCACAGAAGTTTCAAATCTTTGCGGATTATTTATCACAGATTAGTTTTAAATCTTCGCGGATTACTTATCACAGATTAGTTAATTAATAAACTAAAATTAATAAATAAATAGTTAAAACAACATATATAAATAAAATAAATAAACAAGTGACTAGGAGCATGCCTAAATAAATAAATAGGTACTAAAAAAAAAAATAAATTTTGTTTAACTGGATAGGTATACAGGTACTTTGTGACGAAAGACAAATGAACTGCTTTGAAACTAATATCGAATTCCAATCAACCATTTCAAATCGAATTCAGATCTATTTTTCCCCTTTTTTTGTAGTTGTTATGAGGAACTTGCAAAACAATAGTGTGCGGGACCAGTCTGTGAAATCTTGCAGGTAACGCCAGATTTGTTTTGAAAGATTTAGTTTAGAAATATTTCGATTGTGTTAAAAAAAAACTCAAATATTTGGTTGTTTGGAGTTCTACACATATGTGTCAGGCACCTAGTGAAAAGTTTTTTTTTTTTTGTTTCATAGGAAACCAATTAGGTTCTTCAAAATACAACCACTAAGGCAAAATAAAGTAATAGCAGAATTAATTTGTTAAGTATGAAATGAACATGAACAAAATAACATATTTACTAAAGTTAATAAATTAAAAAAAAAATGATTTTGTGCTGGTACATTTACTCTTATGAAGACAGAATGTATGTTTTTTTTCAACAGGAATTATAGGATGTTTTATTTTTGAACGGTACGTGAAAAAAAATTCTCTGAAATTTAAAAAAACATTTTGTTTTTGAATAAAGGACGGGGTGTTTCTAATAGATGTACACTCCAACCGGTCCCGTCGACGAATGATCAATAACTCGCTATCGTCAACCGCGTTCAACTTTTGTGCCAGTTCATAGCTGCTCCCGTGCATTATGATGTTGGTACCAAACAATGCATAGTACGGAGATATACCAGTTGAGCTATGAACTGCACTCCACCTAGCGCTCGCAATGTCGCTGAGATTAGTATCCCAATCGCGTTGATCTGCTTTTAGGTAAGCGCGGATTGCGGCCAATAATGACCAGTTGACCCTCTGATGCATTTGATTGGTCTGCGTAACTAGCTGTCCTCATGTGCTCAATTCCGTATTTTTTGTAGCAAGTGTTGAAATTCCTTTGCGCGGAACTGTTTTCCATTATCGGAATGGATTATGCGAGATACACCGAACATATTGAACACCTCGCAGTGTAGGAATTTCATAACGTTTGTGGTGTTCGCATAGCTTTTAAAATAACAAATTTGGACATGTGATCTAAAACAATGAAGACGTACGCACTTCCTAATTTCGATCTAGGATTAGGGCCCAAGAAATCAACATTAAGTTTTTCGAATGGCCAATTAGAACAATACGAGTTAACGATTGGAGGACGAAATACCTGACTAGACGCATTGCACTCTTTACACACGGCACAGTTAGACACATATTCGCGGACTGGCACAGTCATATTTGGCCAGTCGAAATTTTGACAGATTCGGTATAGAGTATTAGCAATACCTCCGTGTGCTACTCGGGGTGGATTATGAGCTCAATTTATAATTTCTTCGGTAAGGCCCGATGGAACCCATAGTCGCCAAGTATGTTCTTGCATCGCTTCATCTTCTGCTATAAATGTGCGCTTATAGACAAACCTGTCTTCGATGTTAAGGTCGGGGAGTTCATAAAAATGGTCTTTTACTGTTTGTATTAAGCCCAAGTGATCATCGGATAGGAATTCGTTAGAATCACGGTCGATTAACGGTGCCACTTCTTCTTAGTCCAGAGAAACCACTTGTACCCGAGAAATGGTGTCCGGAACTACATTTAGGCTGCCTGTTTTTTTTTAATTCATTTTGATTTATTATTAACTTATAACTATCTTAAAGCTAGACAAAAATTCATAAAAACTAGCCTACTTATGAATAACTTACGACTAACTTAGTGGCCCTTACGGGCGCACTAAGCTGAACTATATCTCTTAATACTAATGTCTTTCGACCGAAGAACTATTTGAATTGATGCTATATATTATATTTTAGTTTTCACCAAGAAACTTTTTGAAAAAAAAACTTGTTCTCTTAACATTATCATTAATTTTATCTCATAAGCTAATTAAATCTGGACTAAAAATAATTAAAACTAGATATTACTAGCTTATACTAATTAAAACTAACTTAAACTACTTAAGATACCCAAAAATACATAAAACTACTTAAATCTTCTTAGAAACTAGAACAGCCACAGCAGCATTTTTTGGTTTTAATTTTTGTGTGTGTGTATACTTTGTATACGCATACAAAAACACATGCAACATACATACTCATACATACATGAACAAATATATATACATATGTACATATACATATACGCACATACATAAACATATGCATCCGCATACATATATACTTTTTAATTTATTTTTGGTGCCACCCTGACTGTCCCTTATACCTAATTTCCTTAAATCAGTGTAAGTCGGCCAAGACATTATCTTATTCGACTTTAGTTATCTGCGTATTCGCATTGAAGCCACCAAAATGGGTCTCCTGCTTCGCCCTATCCCTTCGGTCACGATCGGACGCAGTCCAACTGAACCGAGGGCGATCTTCTCCACCTTGGGCGATAACGTCTCGACCATACAGGAGACGCCTATCCACAGTTTGTGGTGACGTGGTAGATGAGCGGAACCGCCCCTCCATCCTGTATCAGCCCTCGACTGTCTAAATAGAGGAATGCCTCGGGAGGGATGTAACCACTTAACCGCGCACTCCCAAAATATTCGTTATTGGGGTAATAAGCTCCAAAAATTAAGCTGTTAGTTGAGGACATCGCTCTTGCAACGTGACCCCGAATCAGCTTAAACAAAAAATTATCTATCGTGTTTATGTTGGCTCCGTTGTATAGAACCTGGTTGGAATAATATCGTGTGTACTCCGACTCTGGTGTTCTATGTACTCCAAGGCAACGTCTAAGACACTGCCTCTCAAAGCCCCGAATCTTTTCCATTTGAGATGGGGCAACTTTGAATCACACCGGGCATCCATAGGAAATCATCGGCCTGATGAGGGCCATGTAGCAAATCACCTTTACCCTGATGTCAAGACGGCTGCTATAAAACAATCGTTTTGTCAGGGTAAAGGCTCCCCTAGCCCTGGCCAGAGCAGCACCTTTATGTCTGTCGAAATACAAGTACTGATCCAACCAGTTGCCAAGGTACTTTACTACACTTTTACTCGCCAGTAGATGTCCATGTGGCCCTACGATCACCAGCTTGCGCCAGTTCTTTCTCGTATCCCTGAGGCGCTAGACAACGGAGTCCTAACCAGAATACTTTCTGATTTCTGAAAGTTGATTTTCAACTACCAGTCATCACAATATCGCTGAATTTGTCGAAATCACTCTGCAAAAGAATTTGATGTCCTCAACTGTATTAGCTGTTCTGTACGCAATTAGATCGTCGGCGTACGCAATTGCATAAGTTAGACTACCTATCAGATCGCTGGTGTAAATGCTGAATAAAATCGGCGAGTTAACCGCTCCCTGCTGAAGACCATTTCTAATATTAAAAATTGCGGTAGAAGTTACATTGCCACTCTTGACAATAAACTTTCTACCATTAAGCATGTAATAATGCATATACAATAGTGGTTTACTTATACCCTTATACCTAACCATACAGTGTCGAAGGCCTTCTCCAAATCAACGAAACAGGCACCCGTACACTGATTTTTAGTTTTGTTCCATTGGATATCAGAAACCAGTTTAGACGCGGCATGAATTGTGTCATGTTCGGCCTTAAAACCGAACTGATTATCCCATTTGAACAGAGCCCTATTAACAATCTTTTCAAATTCCTTGCTGATACTCGGAAGAAGACTTATCGACCGGAGATTCGCCGGATTGGAGCTGTCCTTTCCCTTTTTAGGCAGAGGATGCACCAAAGCTGTCTTCCACCGCATTGGATAATATGCATTATTCAGAGCGTTGTTAAACAGTGTGGTATAAATGTTAACTGCTTCCTGGGGCAAATGTCCTAGTACCACGTTGGATATACCATCGACTCCTGCTGACTTCTTTTTCTTTAATGAATCGAAGATGAGCTGGAGCACATAAACTCAAGGTTCTCAGATCGCCATTCGGTTATATCGTTCTAGAGCAATAAATGATGAAGCGCTCTGTTTTCCAGGTCATGATTCGGGCGAATGCTAGCATTCACCTTGTACACTTACTGGAATGCAGCCCCCACAGCCTCCGCTTCAACTCCTTGACACTAAATTTTGACTTCTTCAAGTTGATGGTGAGATAAAATTTCCGCAAACAGTCGGCTACTTCGCTCAACAGGACGATATGCATCTCAAATTTAGTGCCATGATGAGCAGGTCGTCAAGATACACAAAGACACGATCCCTAAGTCGTGCAGGAATTACCTTGTCCATTAACTGGCACAACCTTTCAGCTGCATTACACAACTCAAAGGGCATGAATTGATACAAGGGTCTTCGCGGTACCGCAAAGGCAGTCTTTTCCCTACTCTGCTTCTCCATCGGTATC
Organism: Philhelius pedissequus; assembly: GCA_910595825.1. NCBI lineage: Eukaryota > Metazoa > Arthropoda > Insecta > Diptera > Syrphidae > Philhelius > Philhelius pedissequus. The sequence continues at coordinate 109,104,873 of OU343160.1, forward strand.
TGCCAAAATGTCATTTAAGTCGGTACTACTCATGAAGAAGGTATCTGGTAGCCGGCTGAAGAGCCCCTCGGTATGCGGGATCGGATATGCGTTTTTCTTCGTCAGTGCGTTCACCCTGCGAGAATCCAGACAAAGGCGATTCTTGCCTGGTTTTCGCAAGAGAACCTCTGGCGAACACCACGGGCTCTCGCTCTCCTCAATAACGCCGATGCTCAATATCCGGTCCAATTCTTCGTATAATATGGCTTGCACCGCAGGGGAAACAGGGTAGTGGCGCTGTTTCACGGGGCGCGCATCTCCCGTATCAATATCATGCTCCATCAGTGTCGTCTTTCCAAGACAATCCCGGTCAAAACAAAGGAATTTCGGCCTGACTACCTCCCACCCGGTTGAGTTCAGCTGATGAGCGTTCTGAAGATCGGTTTCCTCCGTTAAGGTGATTGAACTTATTAGATTTGGAGCTAAATGGAATGCCTTCCAGAAGTCAACCTCTAGGTAGATCTCCTGTTCTAAGTTCGGAACAAGGTAGAAAGTTAGCTCATTTTTACCATCACTATAGCGTACTTTCGCTTCTATATTACCCACTATCGATTGACGTTTTTCATCGGCAGTTCTAACATTAGACTTAAACATACTAATTGGAAGGTGTAGCTCTTTGGCCAGTTGAAAGTTCTTTCCGAGGATGCTCACGCTGACCCCGCTATCAAGCTAGCCTAAAACCTCTTTGCTACCTAGTTTGATTTTGCATATGGTCTAGGATCGGATGCTGAATCTACTATTGTGGATGAAATCCTCTTACTCTCCTGGCCTTATATCTCCATCTGGCTTTAAGTATTTTTTTGCGAAGGTGCATAAATAGCACTATTAAAAATTCTATTACGGGGTTGGTTGTATTCTCTTATTCTAATATGTAGGGGACTTATAGGAAATACATTTCGTTTAGCGTTCTTTTCTTCATTTTCATCTTTTTAAAACTACAATTCTGTTATTGCCCGCGTCTGAACGAGGACTTCTCATTAAGTTCTTGGGAGTATAAATATGGAATTCTGGAATTAATGGGGGTTCTGTGTTTGAGTTTAACCTAAACCCCCGGAGTCTTCGAGTTCAAATATGGGTTTCCAGGTTTACAACTCAAAACAAATTAAGTACCTAGGATTCACATTCCAAGTATGTATGTCCCGGTGCCTTGCAATTCCAGCACACCAAGGTCGAAGCATCGGGATTTTTCCGAGGAGGTATCTTCGGACGAGCTCCGCCAAACTGGTATGCTGCTATCTGTGCCTCGGCTATTGGATACTCATCTTCATAATCCAGCTCATTGGCTGCGTATTTTCCGGTTGGCCTCATCGGTTTCGTGAACTCCCGCTCTTTCCTCGAAAATGCTGCTTCCACATCCTTGCATGCATTCATCAGCTGATCCAAAGAATACATTGACATAATATATACCAATTCTACAAATCGGTCGTTTAAGTTCTTTTTAAGGATCTTTCCCAACTCGACTTCAGATATAGGTACCTTCAACTGAGACTTAATTTTGCTGATGGGGACAAAGAAATCGTCGATCTTCTCCGAAAAACCTTGTCAACGGTCTGTTAGCTCTCGGATTATTTCAGAATCTGACCGTGGGTCTCTGAATTAGCGCATCAGCGCGTCTCTCAAGGTATGCCAGTTTTGCTGGTAATTATTTCGCTGGAACTCTAAGCCAGTCGTAAGCATTTCCTCCCAGCAAGAGATGAAAGTCTCTTAGTATTTCTGTCCACGGACATTCGTATTGGCTCTGTAAAGCTTCAAGGCGAAAAATAAAATCTTCTACCGTCAGAGTCGCTGGTTGACCTTCGAATTTCAGACCCCACTTATTGACTTTAATTGGAGCCTTAAATCCTGAAGTCAACCAGTGAGAAGCAAAAGTGGGCTGGTTTGCGTATGGAGTTTGAAGATTCGGTGGTGTCCTTGCCCACCATGGAAAGTATCGTTGAAATCGTTAATTCCGTATAACCTGTCCTGACTTCGCCGATATGATTCTTGATGTCTTCTACCTTGCGGTCCCGTTTGAACAAATGCACTTTTTGGATCAGGCTGAGGAATCTGACGTGCAGGAGGGTGAGATGAAGGCGGAAAGTTGTATCACGTTGCCGGAGGTCTTAATATTGTATCAGGGTTCGGCGGAGTAGGCTGTTCCAGATTTAACTCTTTCAGGAATGCGCTAAGCTGATGTTAGATCTCAGCCTTCAGAGTGTTGGTGACATCAGTTTTCATCGATTCTTTATAGGAGGAAAACGCATCGACTAAGGCTAAATTTATGTAAGCCTTTAATTCCCTAGAAATTACCATCTTTTCTTTCCTCCTAGTAGCTGGTGGTCGCTGAGCCAATTTATCTAAAATATCCCTAGAGCTACCTCCCTGGAATACATTTACACTAGCAGGTCTAAGGGCGGATGTCCTACCTACATTGGCTATTACTGTTTCGTCGAGAAGAGCGAAACTATCTCGTTGAGGAGGCATGACTTCGGCTCCTAGGCCGTTGAGATCACTATAGGAGGGAGTGCAAATCGAGCCTACTAAACTTTAGTCTTGCCCATTACTGACGGGTATGCCGGAACTAGCTGGTGAATTTGAGGTTGATCGGATTCGCCTATCGGAAATGAGGGGAGTCCTACGTCTCTCTGTACTATTTAAATTCTGACTAAGCGATCTAGTTATCCTACTCTATGGGTTTGGCCTTATCGTGGTGGGGGGACCTCCAGCAAATCCAGCTGCGGATTCCTGCAAACCAAAATAACTCCAAATAATCTCAATGTTAGAAAACTTGAATATAAAAATATGGATTTGTACAATAAAAAAGAAGAAAATCGAACAGGGATATACGTTCAAAAGAGACGACCACTACTTTCGGAATGATGTATACGCCATCCGGGGGGAGTGAATCGTCTCTTGGTCTAGACGCGGCTGTTTGTGGAAAGAGGGTCAAACCTCATGCAAACAGTACACCTATTGGTGGACCTTCCACCTCTAACGCCATCTCAAAACCTCTTACGTGTGGAGGGGGGACTACGATGGCTCCGGTAATAGCCACGACAGTTGGTATCGCCCTTAGTCAGGGTAGATCTCTCCCTTGCACGACGGACGATCCGCTTCCTAGTGGTAGTGGGACTACGGTTGCAGCCCCGCTTCCACCGTGAAGGGAATAAAACTGCCCTCAAGCAATGATAGACGGAACGCCGTGAGGACAGCGAAGACTAGGTGATTTCCCGAAGTCGGAGCTAAAATCAATGTAATCCGCTTAACTTGCCTGGGTCAAAGGCATTCTCAACACTAGGACCAGCGGAGACTTTCCGTCGAAGCGAATAAGGTCCTTCGAGGGAAACATACCAGAACCCAAAAGGCAACAGGTGCACAACACCGGCACCTGCACAAGGAAAGATTTGTCCTTCAGTGACGTGTTGAAGAACAAAACTATCCTCGCTGTCATAGACAGAAGTAATGCGGATGGGACAAGTTATCGTCCGTTGGCAAACGGTCTTAAATAAGCTCCAAGCATCATACTGGACCCTTATACAAGAAATCCCAAGGGAACATGCAGTTTTCGAGGTTGCGGGCTGGTATCAAGGCAGAGTTAAGCTCGTTGCCATTGATAGTGAGAGGTCGTCCGGTCTGTACACACTTGCTATTAGTAGGCTTGAAGGTTTGTGGTCTGGTGCAAAGCTTGAGGTCGTATCCATGGAGGACATCTCCTGCAGACCAAGAGCCCGCACCGTATTAGCGGCTGAGCTTACTGACAAGGATGTAATCCTCAAAACGACTCAATTTGGTAACCCAGCCTTGCCAACCCATGACTGGAAAGTTACCAACCTCGAGGATCCGGCGGGCCCTTATAGATCGGCTATAATAGTGATAAATAGGGACTAGTTGGCTCCCTTGCGGAAACTCAAGGCGTGGTACGGTTTGGCTGGGCGACCATTACTTTAAAAATCTACAAAAAGATGACAGTGCATACATTGTACCTCCACCTGCACGAAACGTGGACTTAGTGGAGGAGCCTGCCTCGGTTATTGTACCTACAAGGACGAAAGAAGATATACCGTGCACCTCTTCCGCGGGTTCGTCAGTTTCACAATCATCTATTTTGGTTCCTATCGTCGACGAACACTCCGACATGGATGTAGTTGACTCCACACACGAAACTCTCGGCGATGAAGAAGAGCTACTACGCTCGGACTCTGAGTCTGACGAAGACCTCGACGGAACAGTATTGGGTGCTGGTCCGGCTGACTGTAACCAGGATGGTGCAGTTAGGTCAGATTAACACCCAACACTCCAAACTGGCCTCGGCCTCCCTTCTTCTCCGGCTGCACGACAAAGGGGAAGACGTCGTCCTGATCCAAGAACCCTGGATTGTTGGCTCCAAAATTCATGGACTCAGGACCACAGGATACTATTTGCTGCATGCAGTGGATAAAGGTGACCAAAGATCTTGCGTATTGGTAAAAAGTAGTATTAATGCATATTTACTTCCTAATTTCAGCGAACGAGATCTGACAGTGACAAGGGTGCAAACCAGAAATGGTGTGTACTTGAAAGCTTCTTGGCATACCTTGGCCATGAGACAAGCTGAGGGAGTTTATTTCGATGGCTGAACGGCAAAAAATGTGCCTGATAATCGGGTGTGATGCAAACGCTCACCACGTCGTTTGGGGTTGTACAAATATAAATGAAAGAGGTGAGTTACTTTTTGATTTTATACTCAGTACCAACCTAATTGCAAGTAACATTGGGAATTAACCGACGTTTATCACCAAGAACCGACAGGAGGTCTTACACATTACTCTCGTCTCTGATGTAATTCATCAAAAGATTCTGGATTGGAAATTATCAAAGGAACATTCGTTCTCTGATCATAGATACATCCAGTTCTCCTTAGATGAAAAAGTTAATAAAAAATCAACATTCCGGAATTATCGGAAAACTAACTGGGAACTATATAGGGAAACATTCGATAAACTAATTAGTACTTCCTTTAACACAATAACCAAAAATAACAGCGACCTTGATGAAAAAGTCAAGTTCTTAACCCTCGCCCTAAAAAGATCAATATATATATCCTGTCCTCTTATTCACATAAGAGGAAAACAAAAACCCCGTTGGTGGAATTCAGGGCTAGCACCGCTCAAGAAAAACTGTGGAAACTTTTTAATAGAGCTTTAAAATCAAGACATAACTCAGATTGGGAATCGTACAAAGAGTCACTTAAAATCTACAAAAAACATCTGAGGAAATGCAAAAGAACTTCATGGAGAAACTTCTGTGAAAGCATTGAAGACACTTCTGAAGCTTCTAGACTAATAAAAGTCCTCTAGAAAAATCCCCCGATGCGATGCCCAGCTCTTTAAAAACAGCTGGCGGGGTATGGACCAACTCAAGCGAAGAGTCTCTATCACTGCTACTAGATACTCATTCCCGGGTAGCTCACAAAATATTTATAGCACTGAACAATCAAGGACAGGCTATAAAAATAATAACAATCTTGGTCTGATTAAAAGGGAAAAGCTACTTTGGGCAATTAAAAGCTTCGATCCTTATAAGTCGGCGGGACCAGACGGCATAATACCTGCCGAACTCCAGATAACCTCAGATATAATCATTCCTATCCTAGAGGTTATTCTAAATGGGTGCCTTGACCTCAAGTACATCCCCTTACTCTGGATAGAAGTTAATGTCATAACTAACAAAGTAGGCAAAAGTATAGATGTAAATCTGATGGACCTCAGACCGATCAGTTTATCTTCATTCCTTTTAAAAACTCTAGAGAGACTGATAGAAATTCATTTAAGCAGTACAATAGACCCCAATCTCATTTCTACTGCTCAACACGCATACTGTAAGGGAAAATTGGTTGAAACCGCCTTACAAACGCTGGTACAAAACATAGAATATTCATTGCACCGTAAAGAGTACACTCTGGTAGCATTCCTAGATATTGAGGGTGCTTTCAACAACGTTCGTAAGGTGGCAGTAATCACAGCGCTGAGAAACCTTAAGGTATTCGACTCATTGACAGAGCTGATTGGTCTCATGCTAGGCAGCAGAGTAATAAATTCAACGCTGGGGCTACTCAGAACGAAGGTATGTCAGCAGAGGGACTCCACAAAGTGGTGTTTTATCCCCACTTCTATGGAACACAGTGGTAAACGAAATGCTGATAGACATGGAAGCAGAGGGTTATAAGGTTATAGCATATACCGATTATGTTGCCATTGTTGTAACAGGTAACCACGCTCCAACTCTAGTAGATTTAATGCAAAATGCTCTCAATCGACTTAAAATTAGGGAAAGCCAAATGTAGTCTGGATGTTAACCCGACCAAGACAGGAAATATAAAATTCCCCAACTTATACCACCATCAAAAGAAGGTACGGCACTGACTTTCTCAGATGAAGCCAAATATCTAGGTCTTATACTAGACAAAAAGCTAAGTTGGAAATCCAATATACAAGAAAGAGTAAGAAAAGCAACAGTTGCACTCTTCTCTTGCAAAAAATCCATTGGAAATTAATGGGGCTTATCCCCACAGATTACCCATTGGTTGTACACAGCGATCATTAGACCGATACTTACTTATGGGGTAGCAGTATTGTGGACCGCATTGGACAAAGTCACATATTGTGACAAATTATATAAGGTCCAAAGATCAGCCAGCTTATGTATCAGTGGAGCACTCTGCTGTACACCCTCGTCTGCCCTTCACATTCTACTTAAGCTTACACCCCTCGACATTTTAAGGAAGCAAGTGGCTGCGAGTACAGCTATTCGTCGCAAAGCCATCTCTCAATGGACTAGGAATTCGATAGGTCATTCTAATATTCTGAACAAAGTCGGAGCAAAACTAGGACGATCCGGCTACACCACACACGAGCTTATCTTCGACTCTGCGAGTGAGTTATTTCTTACTTAGCTGCTTTATTTTTTCTCTGTATTTAGTTTTTAATTTGTGTTTGATTTTCTAAAGTTTTATGTGAAAAACAATAAAATTAGTAAATTTAAGCTAATTTTACACTGGTGAAATTCTTGCTTTCGTTTAGAAATTGATTTTTTCATTGTGCAAAGTGAAATTAAAAATTCTAATTCTTAAACATTAAATCTTTTATTGTTATTTGTCTTTTTTTCATTTGAGTGCTTGATTTTGTTTTTATCTCTTCGAGTTTAAAATTTTTAATTTCTCTCTCGATAAATACTACTATTATTGTCTACATTTTGTCGAGTACTTGAGTACTTTTTTATTGGTTTTTTTCCCTTATTTACTGCATACTTTTTGGCATTAATTAATCAAACACTCTGCATACCATTTAAGGGGGTTCCTATTGAATACTTCTAGGCAACTAATTTAAATAATTTTTGTAACTTAAATAATTGTTAATAAAAATCAATTGCCTCCATTGTAATCAAATAATTGGGAGTAGTGAAAAAATATACATGTGTTGGATTTGTGATGGTTTTGCTGACATGAAGTGTGCAGGTTTAACTGTGAAGATGATCGAGGGCTTTCTTATAGTTGGAAACGGTTTGCGCTGGTTTTGCAAGAAATGCAACAACAAAAAAACCACTGAACTTTTTCAAATGTTTAAGAAAACAAAAAAAAACACTGTAGGAAATTCCCTCGGAACTTACAAAAATGCAAGCTTAAATAGCTGATTATGAGGTTCTTTTTAGTAATTTACAGATTGAGGACAAGGAATTATCTCCAAAACGTATAAAGAAGGATGAAAATAGTGTAATCTGCTTACCATCAGGATCGTGTCGTTCTTTCTTTTTACCACCCTCCTTGACTCCTGCTCCTATTATTAAAGAGATACCAAATTCTCCGACTTTACGTACTGCTATACCAATGAACATTTTGTCTGGTGCTCAAAAACCTGATTCGCAAACCGTCGGCCCAATAGCTTCCGTTACGGATGAGGGTGTTTTGGCCGAATTAGTTGCTGTGCCACCAGAGAAATGTTTATTCATATCGCGCCTCCATCCTGATACAACCAGTGATATGGTTGTATATTACGTCAAAAAAAACTGTCGTCGTCAGTTTCAACTCTGAAGTGTCGCAAAATGCATTTTTCTTACGAACGCCGAATACCTTCCTTCAAAATTATTGGAACTGACCCGGTTATTGAAGCCTTGTTATCTCCTGATTACTGGCCAAAATGTACAGTTGTTCATGAATTCAAAAACATACTAAGAAGGAATAATATAGAAAGCATTTCTGACCCTTTTATAAATAAGACAACCGCTCCTTCAAAAAACTAACTATATATTATCAGAATGTTGGAGGAATGAAGACGAAACTTAAAATCTTTTTTTAAATTGTATCGACGGATATTTTGATATTATTATACTAACTGAAACATGGCTTAATTCATTTGACCTTAATGCTGAAATGTGTCTGCCAGAATATACTATATACCGCGCTGATAGAAACCCATCTAATAGTATTTATAAACAAGGTGGTGGCGTCTTGATTGCTGTTAAGTGTTATTTAAATTTATTGACAACCCTGGTTTTGTTGTACTAAGTTCAGTTCTACGATCACTTGTTAAAATTTTTGCAATTTAATTGATTTAATTTGGGTATTAATTTTAAAAAAAAGTGTGCAATAGCTTCCTTGTTATTTATATTGTCGAAACAAATTAAAATTTTGGACAGTCGTTTGTTTGCACTTCTAAAAATAGATTAAAAAGGTTTGTAATATATACCGCACGTAAAATTATATATATATATATAAGTACTAACAAAATGGAGAGGACACCGCCAACTAATTACGCTACACAAATATCAAAAAGGCCTCACAAAGACATTTCTATCGAATCACCAAGAGATGCAAACCCGGTACCAATAAAAAAAAATTAAGTTGGAGCAATGGAAGTTATGGATCTTGAGCGCATGATTGAAGAAAGCATGTCCAAATTGTTAGACACCAAACTGAAGGACATGCCAACAAAAGCAGATCTAGAGGGAATTCATAAAGAGATCCAAAATTTGCAAAAGAACAACTCCGACCTGCAAGTACAACTGAATCATTTCGAATCTCGCTGTAATTCATTGGAACGGCAAGTGGAGCGCCTAGAAATGAAGGCCAATGAGAAGAATGTTGTGGTGCATATTCCGATACAAATAGGCGATGATGCCAACGAGAAAGCGAAGGAATGTTGCATGGATCTTCTGAAATCTGATGACAGAAATATTATTGCAACATCAAGACATTTAAAAACAAATAATAATGTGGCAAATGTCATCGTTAAGATGCAGCGACGAGGGTGTGGGTCGATTGTTGAAATCTACGGTTTTACTGCGCGGAAAAGGAATTTATTTACATCGATATTTGCCGGCAGCTATACGAGCACGAAGAAGAAAACTGGTAGCTTTAAATAAAGAGATTCGCGCAAAAAATAAAAATATAAAAACACAAGTCCGTGATCAAACATTAATCGTAGAAGGAAAATCATTTTATTATGACAACGAGAACAAATTAAAATGTGGAAAGGAATGCGGAATGTCAGTGTTACGTCACATCATTGGAGACATTGACAGCTTAACTAGCTCTGTTCATGTTCCTGCTCGCAATCAAGTGATCGAACACAGTGCTTCTGAAATAAGTTCTCAAACTGTTTATGTAAATTCTCAACCATATTTTTAATTGTAATGCCGTCTGCCCGTCTAATTGCTATAAAAGGCCTAAGAAAAAAAATACTAATGCTATTAATTGTAATTTAAAATGTAAAATCTTGTCATATAATGTTTACGGTCTTAGTAATAAGGGATTATTTAATGATTTTTATACTTATATAAATAAATTTGAACTAATATTTTTGTATGAAACTTTTTTATCAGAAAATAATTTAATTTTTTACGAAAACAAATATATAAACTTAATATTATACCGGCAATAAGAACACATACGAGAGGAAGAGCGAGTGGAGGGTGTATTTTCGGAATTAAAAAGGATTTTAATAGTAACCATTGTGAATTTAAATGCTTTGGAGTCATAACCTGTGTGGACATAGAAATTTGTAAAGACAGATTTCGTATTATACCAACATACGTAAACTGCAACAACTGGGATATGGACTTTGATAAAATAAAAGAGTTTGTTACGTGTGATCCAACCATGAATCTGCTGCTTATTGGTGATCTTAATGCGAGAGTAGGAAACGAAGAAGGAATTGAAAATGAGCGTGAAGGACACTTTCGAAAATCCAAGGATCAAATAAAGAACGCAAGGGGAAATAAGGTACTGCAACTATGCGACTCAATCGGACTTCGAATCCAAAACGGTACTAGCGATAGTGACGAGCTCGGCGAATATACATTTATTGGTAAACAGGGTAGCTCCGTTATTGATTACAGCCTTGTAAGGGGCAAATGGAATTATATTATCACCGATTTCGAGGTACAACAAGTTCCTTTTTCAGACCACATGCCGATTGTTGTGTCTTTCAAATCTAATGGTACTGAAAATCAATCACATTTTTCACAGCTACTGAATCACGATGCACTAGGTGCCCATACTATTCAATATGCTCAACCTGGTTTTTATGAAGACGCACTAGATAGTCCAATTTGTGTGGAAGAAGTTTGGGTAGCGGTAAACGGTCTCATAGATGGAAAAGCGGCTGGATCAGATAGGATACCACCGGAATTCTATAAGTATGGCACAGAAGAACTCATCAAAAACCTAACAGAAGTATTTAACAATATACTTGAACATGGAAACATACCACAAGGATTTAAAGAAGCACTCATTTTTCCGATATTTAAAAAAGGAAACACAATGGATCCAGCAAATTACAGAGGAATCTCATTCTTAAACGCCTCATACAAAACATTTACATCAATTCTTCAAAATATACACAGATCATGGATAGATGCAAAAAGATTAATAAGCGAATTTCAAGCGGGTTTTAGACCAGGATACTCAACAATAGACCATATCTTTCTCCTAAAAAGCATAGCTGATTCGTTCTTGGCAAAAAATAAAAAAACTATACGTTTTTTGTAGACTTTAAAGCTGCATTCGATACGATAGACAGAAATGCCCTAATGTTCAAATTGTTTGGTTTGGGAATGACACTTAAGTTTGGCCGTATTCTACAGAACTTATACATGGATACCACAGCAGCAGTGTGGGATGGTGAAGATATATCCGAATGGTTTCAAACTAGAACAGGTGTTAGACAAGGATGCACACTCAGTCCAAGTTTATTCTCACTCTTTATTGAGGACATTATCGGTATTCTACCAGGAAGTATTGAATATGCTGGAATCCTCATCAAAGCTCTACTTTTTGCTGATGATATTGTTATGCTCGCATACTCGCCAGAATCACTTCAACTAATGATTAACAAATTAAGCGCATATTGTACGTTGTGGAAACTAGTAGTTAACCTGGAAAAGTCGAAGATCATGATATTCAAGGGTGGCGGTGGTAGATTGAGCTCAAGAGAACAATGGACTTACAACAATGAATCTATCGAAGTTGTTAAAGATTATAAATATCTTGGAGTCTACATAACAAAGAACTTGAGTATGGAAAAACATCTCTCTGAAAAATTAGCGAAGTCGAAAACTGCAATTAATACCGCATGGAAGAATATCTTTAGTAACAAGCATATATCACATAGTGTTAAATACAAAGTGTTTGAATCGGTGTCCCAATCCACATTGTTGTATGCGGCCTAAGTATGGGGTGCAAAAAAATACGAAACTGTTGAAAAATTACTTAGATTTTATTTGAAGCGTATATTTCGACTTCCCCAAAATGCGCCAAATTACATGGTAATGTTAGAGTCGGGCATCTCTCCAGTGTTTATTAAAATATTAAAATTGAATGTTGATTACATCATTAAGGTATTGAATATGCCGGATTTTCGCCTACCAAAAAAAGCTGCTCTTCAAGCAATACGTAGCAGATCTGGATGGTTTAAGGATTGGCTCGATCTGTCCCAAGAAGCTAATGTAGAATTAAATCTTAATGACTTGAACTCATGGAAACCAGCACTATACAAACTGATCTCAAATTTAGATGACCGTATAAGAGTAAGGTATGCGGAGGAAGCAACAGATTCAATGCACAAATGATCTACAGTAAACTAAACCATAATTTGAACGAAAAAAATTATTTTAGAGATGACCACTCCATTGAAGAAATATCAACCATGTTCAGGATGAGATGTGAATTACTGAATCTTAATTACGTACCGCATCGTGGGGATTTACATATCTTTTGTGAAATATGTAATATGGATGAGAGAGAAGATATTTTTCATTTTCTTGGTAGATGTCCAATACTAAGGGAAACACGAAGACATATATTTGGTGAAGATTTTTTATCCGAAGAGTTGATTTTAGGATACTTAAATGAAATGAATGTACCCAAAATGTACGAGTACAAATTTTGTAAAATTGCACTAGTGTATAGAAATAGAATTTTAAGTGAAAATTTTTGAACCTGAATTAATACTTAAATTGGTTTATAAATTTGTAATCAAAAGCTATAATTGTCAATCTGGCAGACGGCAAATGCCATGCTATATTGTATATACATAATTTTGTTACTAATATTTAATACAGAATAAAAACAATCTATCTATCTATCTATCTATTTTTTATTTAAATTCCGAACAGATTCTATCAAATCAGTTCACAAATTTAGAACTTGTTACTATTAAAATAACAGACTTCAATTATTCTTATGTAATCTCTGGTATATATATTCCGTCTGGTACATGTGTTCTATGTATGAAATTTATGCATCAGCTATTTCTGATATTGTAGAATGCTCTGAAAATTCGTTCGTACTATTTTTTGGAGATTTTAACCTTACAAATTTGACCTGGCAATTAGATGAAGACAATAAAAGAACTTAAAATGCAATTTTGGCTGATAAAAAGCCAAATGTTGATAATGCCTCCATACTATCGAACTTCAATTTCAAAAAAATTTATTTCGAAAGAATGGAACAGTTTTATCACAACGTAAATTGGTCTAGTGTTATTGATTCCAATGTCAATATATGTGTTGAAAACTTTTATGCTGTCTTGAATAACTGTATATATTATTGTGTTCCTGATAAAAAGAATTTACCTATTTCTTCGTCAGTTCAGTGGCTTTCTAAGGATGTAAGACGCATTCGAAATCTTAAAAATGCATTTTTTTTAAATTGAAAAAAAAACGCATGTTATCGCCCATTATAATCAATACTCCTACTATCAGAAACTTTTTAAAAATTCATTAAGGACAACATATAATATCTACATAAATCAATTAAAGTGCAATATTTCAAAACATCCTAAAACCTTCTGCAAGTTTATAAACTCTAAAAGGAAAGCCTCAAATTTTCCTTCATACTCCTGTGATATAGAAGTAAGTAACATATTTGCTGATTTTCTTCAACAAACCTATACAACGTGCAATCATAAAAGCCATACAAACATTTTAAGAACTCGTTTAAACTGTGATAAGACTTTTTTTAAGACAGACTGAACCGCAAATAGTGCAATACATAGACGACTTAAAGAACACATGTTCCTATGGTCCTGACAACATTCCGTCTATATTTGTTAAAACTTGCAAGTCCTATATATGTTCTGCAATTACTCATATATTTAACTATTCGCTGTCGTCTGGTGTTTTTCCTGATTTGTGGAAGTCCTCTTCACAAGAGTGGAAATAAGAACAAAGTTGAGAATTATCGAGGAATTGCGAAACTTTAATGCTTGCCAAATATTAGTAGAAGAACAAACTGCAAATCTCAATGTACTGCTTAAGCCAGAACGAAATTCTATGGACAAGATACTCAACAATAAAGGAAAACGGTTCACTGAGACGTGCAGCGATGCGGGTATGGTAATACTAAACGGACGTACTCCGGGTGATTTTGAAGGAAATTTCACCTTCATAAGCTCAGTTGGTTGCTCTATTAATGACCTATGTGGAGACTCGTATAATGTACTTAGCCAAGTGAAAGAATTAAAAGCAGAGGAAATGGTATACTCAGCTCATATGCCTCTTAGGTTAACGCTACAATTATCTGGCCTTAAGCATACTGAAGAAATGAGTCTGCTTCCCAAGCTAGTATGGTTGAACCAAAATGAAAACAATTACAAAATCGGAATTCACCAAAGGATACATGCAAAGGAAGTGGGTGAGTTTGGAGCGGAAAGTTGGACGGCTGAAGGGATAACATCGATCATCAAGGAAGTAGTAGGTAAGCAGAGAAACTCCTCAAACAAAAAAAATACAAAGAAAGTTGTTTTGATGCAGCGTGTATGACCGCAAGGAAAAATGCTTTTAAATGACTTAGCAGATATAGAAGAGAACCCTCAGAACTTCTGAAGAAAACATACCTCGAATCGAATCAAAAGTACAAACAAACCTGTAAAGCGAAAAGGAAGCTATACTTTCAATCGTAATGTAGCAGTCTGAGAAGCGTTATTAATACAAAGGAATGGTTGGATATTGCTAATAAATTACGAAATAAGAGCTACAGAATAGGACCAAACATAAAAAGTAGTGATTTTAAAGAACATTTTCAGCGGCTCTTAAACCCTACACTACAAGTTATAGCAACACTGGACCACACTATAGAAGATACCTAGGAAGAAGGATGGCGATATCACGAGCCTCGAAATCCTAGAAGTACTAAGCAAAGCTAAAGCAAACAAAGCTGCCGGATACGACCGTGTCCCGTATGAATTTTTTATACATGCCCCGCAGACACTTCTAGATCGCCTGGTGAAAACCTACAATAGGATCCAGCGCACAGAAAGCGTTCAACCATCATTTAAAAAGTCGAAAAGGCTACAGGATTGGGAAAAAAGAAACTTTATTTTGAACGAATATCAAGCAGGATTTAGAGAGGGATATAGCACATCAGATAATATATTCAATCTACTAAACATAGTCCAAATTGGAATGAATGAAGGCATACAAACATACTGCTTTTTTGTCGACTTCAAGGCAGCGTTTGATAGCATTTGTCGGAAAGCTCTGTTCTTCAAGCTAAAACGAATGGGTTTGTCAAAAAAATTTCTAAACATCGTAAAGGATCTCTATGGCGGGGCAGCAAATGCAGTATGGGATGGGAAAAATCTGTCAAAGTGGTTCGATACAGAAATGGGCGTAAAACAGGGTTGTCTGCTAAGTCCTATGTTATTTGCACTGTTTATCAACGACATTAATGATTTCATAGGCGGAGGAATACATTTAAATGAACAAGTCATCCGCGTGTTACTGTACGCAGATGACATTGTAATTCTTGCAAACACCCCAAGGGACTTACAATTGATGATAAACAAGCTTGATGAATATTGCAAAATGTGGAATCTTTTTGTCAACCTGGACAAGTCAAAAATCATTATATTTAGAAAAAATGAAGGCAGAAAAAGGAATATTGAAAGATGGACCCTTGGAACGGAAGAAATAGAGGTGGTCAACAAATATAAGTACTTGGGCTTATGGCTGACACCAGGGTTGAGTATGACTGAACATTTCAATGAAAGAGCACAGCAAGCGAAAATGAGCATAAACTTGACCTGGCATAGTTTTGTTTCGAAAAAGGACATCAGTAATTCATCAAAATTAGAATTATTTAATGCAGTAGCAAGATTAATTTTGGGGTATGTAGCACAAGCTTGGGGACACCAGCAATACGATGAAATGGAAAATGTCCAACGATATACTCTAAAAAAACGATGAAAGTCCCAACAACATCTCCAAACTACATGCTTACCTTGGAACTTAAACTAAAGCCTCTTTTTATTTATACAATGAAATGTCACATGACTAACATTAAGAAAAGACTAAGTGTGTATGACGAGAACCGTCTCACAAATATATTAGCGAGTAACCAAAAATATATACTGGATTACAAAATGGACGAATGTATTAAAAGGAAAGCATATTTATGAGGTTGTTAGTAAAAACAGGTTATTTCAGAATGCAATTGATTTGGCTGATACGCAAATAATGGAAAGGGAATGGGATACGGCATTTCAAAGAGCACAAATGACTACATCACACGGACTGTACAATGTCCTCAACTTCATCGACAGAAGCAGATATCTTCAGGAAGAAAGCAAGAGGAGGACTTCTGTATTTGAACGGTACATTTTTAACGGGCCACAGAAACACTACTCAATGTACCTTGTGTAATCTGAGAGAAGACGAATCATTTATCCACTTTTTTGGAATATGCCCTGTATTCAAAGAAATACGTTTGTTATATCTTGGATCAAGATCACTCAGCACGGAAAAAATGGTGAGCATCCTTAATGGTGAAGGGAACTGGAGCTCATTAGTTAAATACCTCTCTCTAGCTGTTAAATATCGCACTGAGCTTATAAGAGAATATAATGCATTGAACAGCAACACCAACAACGGCAATAACATCAACAAGAACAACACCAACAACAACAACAGAAATATCAGCAACAACAATAACAACAGCATCCCCAATATTATTGTGACTATCATAAGGAATTACTAAAAAAGATTTAAAAAAAAACGGATATATCATCGCAATAGACGGTTCAGCCGAACCATTGATGCAAAAAACAATGTTTAATGTTAAAATAAATCAAATAAAATTTATACATTTATATATTTAAGAAAAATTTATTAATTATGTATGTACCCACCATATTCTGAATTTTTGAATAAACAATTACTTACTTACTTACTATTTACTTACAGAGCCTCCGAATGGTGTAGTGCAAATGGAATGGACCTTAATTTAAGGAAATGTTAAGTGATGACATATTCTAGAAAGAAAAAACCTTTTTTATCTTTTACATCATTAATGAAAGCCTAGTTGATCGTGTGGATTCATTCAATGACTTAGGGGTTTTATTTGACGTCAAACTGTCATCTAACCCCCACATCGACATTATAATAAGTAAGGCTAGAAGCCGCCTCGGATTAATTAAGAGGTTTTCTAAGGAATTTAATGATCCTCATATCTCGCACTTGTCCGCCCTATCCTGGAATATTGCAGCTGTTTCGTAAATAAATTGGAAAGTGTACAAAAACAGTTTTTTGTTATTCGTCCTCCGTCATCTGCCATGGCACTCAAATGAACATCTTCCACCTTATGAACATCGCTTCAAGCTACTAAGTGTATCAACGCTTAAGAAAAGAAGAGAAATCAATAATGTTATTTTCCTATTTCAACTTTTATCTTGATCAATTTATTCTTCCCACATCCTAAGTATGCTGAATATAAACTCTCGGCCTAGATGAACCCGTGATCCTGAATTTTTTTATACGTCGTTTGCTTCATTTAATTATGGTTTAAATGAACCTATAAATGTAATGTGTAAATATTTTAATTGTTTTTATAATAACATTGATTTTAATATATCTTAATATTGTCTTTAAAAATATTAGTATCTTCTTAGTAGTTAGTACAGTTAGTACAGTTCTGATCGTTACGTTGTGGGGTACACTCGTGTCGAGAATTTTTCTTTCTTTGTTTAACATATTAAAATGTCTTGCATATGTAAAGTAAAAGTAGAGCGCAATGTTCCGAAAATTCAATGTATTCATTGTAATAGTCACTTTCATTTGAAATGTATAAATTTAAAACCTAGTGATAAAGACTATATGAAGAAAAACCATTTAGAATATCACTGTCCATTGTGCACTAAACAAAGACGAGACTCACTACGATTCCCCCCAACACCAGTGAAGAACCTTCATACAAAACCTGAATCTGCTTCTTCTATTGGTATGCAAACCAAAAAACAGCAACAAACTAAGAATACCCCTCTGCCTCAAACACCATCAACACCGCCGCCACCAACACCACCGTCACCACCTCCACCATCGTCACCACCTCCGACACCCGCAGTATCATCGCAGCAATCATCTAAACAATTTCCATGCAATGAACAACAACAAGATCAACTTCTTGTGTCCACTGATAACAGCAACAATAATCATATCACACTCGAAGTTGTGCATAAAGAGATTTTCTCTTTAAATAAAGAAATAATTTCTTTGAAGGAGATCAACCGCAATGTTTTGTCTCTCATTTGCACACTTGAAGAAGATAAACGCAGTTTACAAACGAAGGTTGATATGCTTCAGCACAGAGTCAATTTAATGCAACAACAAACACTGCATAAATGCATTGATATTGTAGAAATGCCGATTGAAAACAAAGACAATGGGGACGTTCGGTAGCGCACAGCTTTGCTGTGCAATACGTTCCTTGTTGCTGTAATACGTGTTAAATATCTGTCAATTAACATCTGACGACCATAACAACGAGCAAAACATATGATTTCCAAATCGAAGCCAAGCTAGCGCTAAATTTCTGCTATACTTAGGTATCGCAGTGCAAAGCTGACTACGAAATCAGCTGTCTTTTCAATTGTTGTTTGTGAACTTTAATTACGTACCTAATACATCATCTCCTTCTTCTGAATCGCTTGAAACATTTGTGGTTCTTACTTCCTGATTCATTTTTAATTTATATTTTATCCAACAAATGTATGTTTAATTCACTTTGAGCCGAAGCGTAATCATAAGTAAATAGTTTTTTTTTTCTGTTTTGATTTTTGACAGAAATGGTTACCTATTGGGTTTTATACGTTCACAAACGCACAATATATTTTTCAGCAATGTATCAGAAAGCTGTGCGGTACCGAACGCCCCCAATGCATTGCCCGCGACATTGAAGCTACTAAGAGATTTCGATGAAAGCATCACTGCTGATGACATCAAACATTGTTATGTAAAAACAATAAAAAGAAAGATGCCTGCAAAAAATAGCAACAACAACATGGATGATTCAAATACAACAACTAAACCAATGGATATCGTTTGCGTTAAATTCAAATCAGCGGAATGTAAGAAAAAACTAATATTTAATAAGAAAAAGAAACAAGTTAACTCGAGTTTATTTGGTAATAATTATAGAAAAAAACCTATTTTTATAAATGAAAGCCTAACAAACTTTTAATAGAATTTTGTTTAACAAAGCCAAACAATTAAAAAATGAAAAAAAATATCAATATCTTTGGATAAAAAACGGAGTAATTTTAATGAAAAAGCAAGAAGGAGTATCCACGTATCGCATTTCATCGTTTGATGATCTTAATAAAATCATTTAGTTATGGCCAATTTGTATTTAACAGATTTAAATGATGCGTCATTGGTTACTCCTTTTTGTTTTTTTTGATAGAGAAATTTGTAAGTGTTTTTCATTCTGATGATTACAAAAATAGTTTTTTTATTGTCCAACAAAATATAAGAAGCCTTCGAAAAAATGTTGATATGTTTTTAACTCATTTAGAGTCTTTTGTTAATAAGCCTAAGATAATTTTTTTGACTGAAATTTGGATATATGAGCATGAAAAGGATTTTTTTAAGATTCCCGGTTATATTTTGTATGCAAACTTTAATAAAAACTATGCGTCAGGTTGTACTGCTGTTTTTATTAATGAAAGTTTAAATTGTGATTTTGTTAGCATGAATCTTAAAAGCTCTGATATGCTTGAGATTTCTGTAGTCTTGAATACTGTGAAAATTGTTTTGATGTGTTTTTATAGATTTCATAATGTTAATGAAGAGGTCTTTATTGAGGAGCTCAATTCATTACTGATCAACAACAATTCTAAACACTTGTTTATATTTAGTTGGTGATATAAATATAGATTTGTTATCTGATGCTTTAATGGTTGAGAAATACAAGTCTTTATTCTCAGCCTATGGTATTAAGTCTTGTATTAATTAACCAACAAGAATAACTGCAACATCCAAGACATGTATTGATCATAAATTGGCTAGAATTGATTTGAAAACTAACTTTAGCCTAACTAGTACAATATCTGATTTTAAAATTTCAGATCATTGTATGACGTGTTTATGTATTATTCTAGAAAATTTTGTAGAGGTATCTTAAAATGCGTTATGTTACCAAAAGTATATTCTTCCAGAAAAAAAATGAACATAATAATGTAAGAAACTTACCAAAAAAAAAATTGTCAAAATAAGAAAACGAAAACAAAAATTAAAGAAAACTATTAAATATGTACTAAAACTTTGGTAGAAACGTAAAGTTTCCTTAACGAAAAAGCAAATAACGCAAAGAAGAGCAAAATTAAATTGTAACCAAACAAGTTTTTGAAAAACTATTTCAAAAAAACTAATTGTAAATTTGGAAAAGTATTTCAACAAAATAAAACTATTTTCTTGATAAACAAGTAATACTCGTACCAAAAACTAATAAAGATTTTTTTTTTAATTTCAAATAAAACAAATTTATCATTTGAACAAGGGATAATTAATTCAAATAACGATTATTGAACTTTCAACAAAAAAAAAATTCACCTGCAAAATGTGCAAAATTATTCTCATGTACTATGTATGAATTTTTCACTTGAACAAGAATAATTCAGGATAGTTTGGATTTTCATAAGCATTCGAGGTGCTTCAGGTAACGTCATCCATATGGTTCATTGAAGGAATATGGTCTTTCTAAAATCATCTTGAAATGTTAGACTACGGACGGACGGAATGAATTCCCTTAAATAGTGAGGTAGAAAAGGAGTAACAAAAATTATCACAAACTATAGAGTTGAAGAAAAAATTGGACGGTGCATCGATGTTCGACGACTCTTCAGACATGTACACTGCGTCCAAATCAAAACAAAAACTAGACTAGACAGTAGGGAAGTGAAATTGAAATTTGAAGATAGAATAGTAAAATAGTTAGGGGAAAAACGATACTTAAAGACGTTATTTGTTGCTGCTGCAAGTTCCCAAACATTCGTCGCTATACGACTAGGTATGCCAGTGACTTTCCTGTCGCAGACTTACGAATGTTGAAATCCTTGCAGCAACATCAAAACACGCTTTTACACACACTAACCGCAATCGCTACGAACTTTCAAGAAATCGTCGCAATACTCCTAAGTATGTCTGAGACTTTCTTGGTGCAGACTTACGATTCTTGAAAGTTTGTAGCAAGTTTGGTTTAAGACTAACACAAACCGTAGACTACAAAAAGTCTTAGCTAAAAGCCAAGACGTTGGGCGGCATTTTTGTTGCGAGGCTGTAGGAGCGGAGGATAAGTGGCAGTCATATGTATAGGTAGGGAAAAGGATGAGGTAGGAAAATGGACTAGGAGTAGTTTGGAAAAAAGGATGTCAGGCGGACGATCACCACTTCAAGGCCACTGCAGGTGTTGTCGCAGTGAAGCCAAACCACCCAACCAAGAAATCCGTTTGCAAAGTTGGATTTCCCCTATTTAAAATTATTGACCAGGTTCACATCATTCCCTAATAACCATATCCGCTACGTTAACTTCGGCACCACTGAAAAAAATCTTCAAATTATCATCTTCCGCTTTGTCGAAACAAATAAACACTTGATTGTCATGAGAAAGGGCGTGAAATTTTATTTATGAATGGTTGTCTTAGCATCTAAGTATGAGGTTCAAACAGAAAAAATTAAACAAGAAAACAAGAACTTAAAATTTAGAATATATAAAGCGCAACGTTTTGGCTTTCTTAGTACAAAAAAAACGTTTTTAGAAATTTACAAAAAAAGAACATTAATTACCAATAATCACTCAAAATTAAAACTAACACAGCTTTCTTTCAGGACTATCAAAAGAAAAGAATTTGGTGCCCTTTTTAAGTACCCTGACCAAGAAAATTCTAATGCCCAGCAAATTCCCTATCTGTAATGATCTCGTTTCAGGTTAGTATACCTGATATTTTTATCTAAAAATAAGAACGGAAACGCGAGATAGCACCTGAAAACCACACGTATTCACTTTCAAAATCAAAATAAAAAAAATGTGAAAATGTATTCAATAATATTAACATCAAAGTTATAAAGAATAATATTTTTCTAACGCCTTGTTCAGACATCGATATAAAGTTGTATAATTGTAATTTGTAAAATGGTATAATTTAAATTTTAATAAAATTGCCCTTATTAAAAGATCATTAATAAATAACAGCAAATTATATATGCATCATTACTTTTTTTTCTTAATTTTCTAAGTTGACTTCAGTACTATAGGGTGACTATCCAGAAGATAAAACTTTGGTTCGGGCTTCAGTTGAAGTTTCCCTAGTGCAGACTTCCGCAACTTTTCAACTATCCAAGCAAATGAACTTGGCTTCGGGCTTCAAAGGAAGTTTCCCGAGTTGAGACTGCAGCTACTTTCAACTATCCAAGAAACTGGGCTTTGTTCGGGCTTCAGATGAAGTTTCCCGAGTGGAAACAGCACTATCTTATAGTCGAGTCGTCCAAGAAAATCTTCCCATACAGGATGAGGAGCTATAAAGTGTTCGGCTATTTGTCCACCTTGAACCCACTGGCTTAACCAAATAAGGATGTGGAGGCCCAGAACTTTCCAAGTAACCTGGGACCCCCAGAAAACGAATTCCTAGTACTCCTTAGATATACCTACATATAAACATACTATGCACAAAAAAATAAAACAATAATACCCGTAATCTATCCAAAAAAAATCGTTTTTTTTCTGTTAACTCACCCTATGATGTTTTTAGTAAATTTATATTATAGTATAATATAGCACAGTCAGATATGGATAACCAAATAACTATAGATTTAAAAAAAAAAAAAAAATACACTAAAAAAAGAAAAGGTTTGTATATACACACCATGCACCTTTAATTTACTTGTAAAAAAACTATATTGCCTAAAATTAAACGAACCGGGATGTCTACCGTCAGAGAACTTTGTTTAACTCCTTTGAAGAATCGTACCGGACCGTCATCGGATGATATGAAATTACGGTGTTTAAGTTAGTTGTTCTTCCTCTCACTTTGTTCGTATCATCCGATTCCGTGTACACACCAGTTCAAATTTTCTGTTCTCAAAATTACTTCGTAGTGGTATCGGCTATTCCCCTCATTTCGCTTGACGTTTTACTTCTCGCTATTATTTGATCATTCTAGTTCTATTAACCGTCAATGACGTCTCCCCATAATATTTTCTGATAGAAAGGTCAGAGTAAGAATTAGTCGGCATCCGCAACAAAATTCGTCGTTTCGTTGGATATACTCCAATTAAAAGACGAAAGCAGGGATAGGCCGTAGAACTAACGTTTATTTAATTTGACTTAAGGGATATATAAACATACCTTACATTTAACCACCAGTCTACACATTAGGAAACAATTTCTAATTTTATCACACTTTTAGATGTGGTTTTACACTATACATGGGATGTTTTTCTTCTTACAACTATTCCTTAAAATTTCCCAGTATTATGTTCTAAGTATTTTTTTGGTTGACACCTGGAACGGAACCAAATGATACTTTGAATTGGCGTCTTCCATTCTTCGTTTTCATTTATCATCTAGAACCGGAAGAGACATGCGGGTTTGGGTAAGTATTTACGCATTCATTGTAGTTTTCCCATTTTTTCTTTTTTTTTCAGCCGTACTATTTATTCAACCATTTAATATATATAATTAATTTTTTTTCTACTCTTCTTACTAGATTCGCTCAAAATTTCAGGATTACACATAGAATTAGAGGGTAATTACTCGAACAATGCATCTAACAATGGCTCCTGTTTTCACTTCTATATGAATGGAGGAAGTAAAGTGCCATGGAGCTATCATCTATTCATCACGGATCCAGTTCCTCTGCAAAGTTGGCAGAGGTCACTTAGAAATCCCTCTGTAGAACGTGGGCAGTTAACCCATGATACCCAAGCCAGGCATACATATATGTATATATATATATGTATACATGCTGTGCAGCTATGTTTTGGCTTTGGAGTGCAGCTCTATGTACTGCCCTACAAAGACGTTGGTGTTTTAGGATGCTGAAAAACATAAACTTAAGTCAGCTCACATGGCCTACAAGTGAGCTGCATGCAGGATTACCAAATTTGTAACAGAGCAAAGCGCATGAAATACCTAGGGGCGGATAGATTCGAAATAATCGCCTGCCCGAAATAATCGCCTGCCCGTTCGTAACATGTGCCAATAAATTTGGTGACTATTAGTCGGCACTATTCGCCAGGCAACATTGATCTATGACCATAACTAACCTATCGGGTGGTGCTGTATTGGCATTGGTGCTCAGGGGTTGGCAAGGCGGTTTTGCAGCTCTGGATGTGGTTCGACTTGGTCGTTTGTCCAATCCCCTTGGCCATAAAGGCTGCTCACGTTGCTTGTTTATGGTCTAGCATGCATTATGGGATCAAATAATCTTAATACAGATGATATTAAGTGTTCCATGTACTGGATGCGCCAGCGTTATTGTTCTATTGTCGTAGAGCGTTCGACAGCTGTTACCGTCGTTGTCGAAAACAGATGTTTGTTTTGTATGAGGACATAAGCGAACGAGAGTGTGCTAAGCTATCTGATGCATATTGAAACATTTCAGCAACCCAAAGGAGAACATTGGGCAATTCGGCTCACATAAGCCGCTGGTTTCTATATTTGCCTAATGTTGAAAAAGTCTTAAACCTGTTGCCACAGTTATTTTTTTTTGTTTTCCTGGATAATTCTTGGCAATTGGAACAGAATTCTTCCTTAAAGAGTATAGATGTAAGATAAAGATCCCTCCACTTCAGTATAGACAATTCAACCCCCTCGAGAAGCACTTACATATGCTAACACACCAAAACAAAAGTTCATTGACCCTTAAGATGTGGATACTTCTGGAGTATTTCTTAGATCGAGAATATTATTATTTTAGTAGAGTAGCTACCTAAGTATATACCTATATCATGGTTGGATACGTGACATATTTTAATAAATAAACTATCGTTGTGGAATTTCATAATACGAAATACATTTTTAATAAATAAAACAAATATTAGGGACTTAATGAAATACACGGAGGACATGCATATGTATATAGCTACTTACTACCTAATTATTTTGGAAATATCACAGAAGTCTCAAATCTTTGCGGATTATTTATCACAGATTAGTTTAAAATCTTCGCGGATTATTTATCACAGATTAGTTAATTAATAAACTAAAATTAATAAATAAATAGTTAATACAAAATATATAAACAAAATAAATAAATAAGTGATTAGGAGCATGCCTAAATAAATAAATAAATTTTGTTTTAACTGGATAGGTTTACAGGTACTTTGTGACGAAAGATAAATGAAGTGATTTGTAACTAATATCGAATTCCAGTCAACCATTTCAAATCGAATTCAGATCGATTTTTTCCCTTTTTTGTAGTTGTTATGAGGAACTTGCAAAACAATGGTGTGTGGGACCAGTCTATGAAGTCTTGGAGGTAACGCCAGATTTGTTTTGAAAGATTTAGTTTAGAAATATTTCGATTGTGTTAAAAAAAACTCAAATGTTTGGTTGTTTGGAGTTCGACACATATGTATCAGGTACCTAGTGAAGAGTTTTTTTGTTTCATAGGAAACCAATTAGGTTCTTCAAAATACAACCCCTTAGGCAAAATAAAATTATAGCAGAATTAATTTGTTAAGTATTAAATTAACATGAATAAAACAACACATTTACTAAAGTTAATAAATTTAAAAAAAAATTGATTTTGTGCTGGTACACTTACGCTTATGAAGACAGAATGTATGTGTTTTTTCAACAGTGCGAAAAAAACTTTCTTTGGTTATTTTATTTTTCAACAGGAATTATAGGATATTTTATTTTTGAACGGTACCTGAAAAAAATTTCTCTAAAATTAAAAAAAAAAAACATTTTGTTTTTGAATAAAGGATGGGGTGTTTCTAATAGATGTTTTGTGAAGGATATTTCTCGGTATTAACTTTCTTTACTGTTTTAAGTGTTTTTATTTTTAAAAGATTGTTCAGAAAAATGTTGTTTATTGTTTCAAATCTTTCGCGTGGAAGATACCTATTTTCTTGCCATTCAAATTCTCGGCTTCGTACATTTGGTTTCCTATTTGTTTGACTACACGACACTTAACGTTTTTGGGACATAACTGTGTGGTAAACTTTTTGGAGAAATCGCTCAATATAAAGTTCCTTCGGTAGATTTCCTGGCCAGGCATGAGTCTAACTTTCCTCGTGCGTGTATTGTATGTATTTGCGGACCTTTCATTCGATTTTAAAATTTTTTCTCGTATAAGTTTCCTGATACACTCCAACCGGTCCCGTCGAGGAATGATCAATAACTCGCTATCATCAGCCGCGTTCAACTTTTGTGCCAGTTCATAGCTGCTCCCGTGCATTTTGATGTTGGTACCAAACAGTGCATAGTACGGAGGTATATCAGTTGAGCTATGAACTGCACTCCACAGAGCGCACGCAATGTCGCTGAGATTAGTATCCCAATCGCGTTGATCTGTTTTTAAGTAAGTGCGGATTGCGGCCAATAATAAGCGGTTGACCCTCTCTGATGCTTTTGATTGGGGTGCGTAACTAGCTGTCCTCATATGCTCAATTCCGTATTTTTGTATTAAGTGTTGAAATCCCTTTGCACGGAACTGTTTTCCATTATCGGAATGGATTATGCGAGATACACCGAACATATTGAACACCTCGCAGTGTAGGAATTTCATAACGTTTGTGGTGTTCGCATGTTTCATAGCTTTTAAAATAACAAATTTAGAAATGTGATCTAAAACAATGAAGACGTACGCACTTCCTAATTTCGATCTAGGATTGGGGCCCAAGAAATCAACATAAAGTTTTTGTAATGGCCAATTAGAGCAATACGAGTTAACGATTGGAGGACGAAATACCTGACTAAACGCATTGCACACACGGAACAGTTAGACACATATTCGCGGACTAGCACAGTCATATTTGGTCAGTCAAAATTTTGACAGATTCGGTATAGAGTCTTGGCAATACCTCCGTGTGCTTCTCGGGGTGGATTATGAGCTCATTTTATAATTTCTTCGGTAAGGCCCGATGGAACCCATAATCGCCAAATATGTTCTTGCATCGCTTCATCTTCTGCTATAAATGTGCGCTTATAGACAAACCTGTTCATCAAAATGGTCTTTTACTGTTTGTATTAAGCCCAAGTACTCATCGGACAGGAATTCGTTAGAATCGCGGTCGATTGACGGTGCCACTTCTTCTTAGTCCAGAGAATCCACTTGTACCCGAGAAAGAGTGTCCGGAACTGCATTTAGGCTGCCTGTTTTTTTTTTTAAATTCATTTTGATTTATTATTAACTTGTAACTATCTTAAAGCTAGACAAAAATTCATAAAAACTAGCCTAATTATCAATAACTTACAACTAACTTACTGGCCCTTTACGTGAGTTACACAAATGCAAGTCAGCAAACTTGACGACGGAACATTTGTGTTGCTTCGCAACCCATAAAGTAATGCAACACCACTTTCCGGTGACGATGGGAAAATGTACATATCTGAAGGCCATCGGAAAGTGGATGCATTGACCTATGTTTATTATACATTTTATTTAATGATTAGTTGATAATAATAAAACGACCGGCAGTCGCAATCGACCCGGGAAACAGAGAGAATCGTTTTTTTTTCAATACTAATAACATAATAATATAACTGGCGCAGTCGCGGAACGAACTGGAGGAACAAAAATATAAAAAGTGAAAAAAAACTAAACTAAAAATCAGTTTTAAAGAATTATTTTTTTTTTCATATATTTGTTTGTTCACTATCCACAACCCCTCCACCACCCTGATACAGTATTGGCTTTAAACCATTTCCACCCGGTTATAAAAATAAAATAAAAGTGTTGTTTGCCATCCACAACCTCACCTGCACCCAAATAAACTAAACAAAAACTATAAAAGACTAAAAATCAGTTGCAATTATAAAAAATCTAGTGATTTGTGTGGACTTTTTATCAAAATTGATAGAAAAAAGCGAGATAAACAGTTCGATACCAATCGTGGTATTAACTTCGCCAATTTAACAATGGAGCAAGTTTTACAAAGTGTCGTCGACGCACTTAATATTTTAACTAAGGTGCAATAACAACAACAGCAGCTTACCCACCAGCAGCAGCTTCAACAGCAGCAGCAGCTTGAACAACAGCAGCAGCAGCTTCAACAGAGAGTACCAGCAGCAGCGGCAGCAGCAGCTACGTCAACGATATCGCTTTATAAAAGCATAGCTCATATTAAAGAGTTTGGAGGAGCGAGAAACGAACTCACACAATTCCTCACCTGCGTTGACGCTCATCTGGCAGCCACCCCGCAAGACAGAAAAGAAGAGGTATTCAAGGCGATCTATAACATAAAGGTTGTAGGTGAAGCCAAAAGCCTTTTATATTTAAATCCGTTGACATCGTGGGAAGAGACTAGAAACGAGCTTGTTCAAAACTTCCGCCCAATAATCGACGTTAACAGCATTTGGATTAAAATAAATAATCTAAAGGTAAATAGTATTTTAGATTTATGCAATAAAATAGAATTAATTTTGAAAGAGTGTCACGAATATGCACTCTATGAAAGTAATAAAATCGAAATAATTAGTTCTGGCAAGCAGCTCCTAATAGCAAAAATAAAAGAGCTTACTGTGGGTCAGTTGTCTAGGGAGATAAGAAACATTTTCGACCTAAATTCTATTTTAGGCATTTTAAGAACTGAATGGAATCTATTTGTTTGGCAGAATAATTCAGGTCATGTGAACAATAATACCCACCAGGACAGGTCGGGACAAGTTAGGCTATCTTCAAACAATAGATCAGGACAGACTAGAAATTTTAATAATAACAATAGATCAGGGCAGAGTAGAAATTCAAATTACAATAGGTCAGGACAAGTTAGACAAAACAATACCCAAATTTTCAATCCATCAGGCCAAGCTAGAAATAGTTATCAAAATCCACAACCTATGGATGTGAACAATTTAGCTAGCGGTTGTGAATCTAGGGAGACAGGGTGTAATGAAGATATTAATAACGTGGATCCTTCGGATTTTCTGAACTAAGCCTCGGAAATAAATTATTCTGTAATTTTACCATCAATGATAGAGAATATAATTCTCTATTAGACACTGGTTCAGCGATAAGTTTAATTAACTCTTCTAGGGTAGATTGTTCTAGTTTTCCGATTCTAGAGGACAAATTTGTTTTTATTAATACTATTAACAACAAAACCAATTTATACAAATTCTCGTCCCAAAAGAATTCAGAATGGGAAGTCGTTGTAAATTAAAGTGGCATAAAATGAATTTATCTAATAAAGACTATGACTTCCTTGTTGGTATGGATATAATTAGAAGAAACTTTTCTAATATAAATATGAACAAAAATTTTAAAATGTGGCAACTGTCCACTCAGCACCAGAACAACAGTTGGATCATTTTCCAATAAAGGAAGAAATAGTGAATAAATATAAAACACAAATAATTTTATCTAATTTTGTTTCAACAGAAGTCGAAATGTGTCATGGTAGGAGATTCATCCATGTAGATATGACTAAAAATCAGTTATATTGGGAAGATCTCTTTAAACGATTTCTTATAAAAGGAAAAGTAGGAATTTACACAGAGTTATCGTATTATGAGTTTAACAAAATTCAACAGTGTTTAATAAAACTTTTTAAGGATGATAAAAACTTGACATTTGTTAAATGCACACTTAGAGCTCTCGAAGTAAGAACTGAAGCAGACATTTTTAAACAAATTTCCTTATACCATGTCAAAGAGAGTAGTCATTCCGGAATTGTTGAAACCTACAAAACTTTGATAAATAAAGTTTACTTTCCAGGTCTAGTGAAGCAAATTTCAAAGGTAATAGGAAATTGTCAGACATGCCAAGAAGGCAAATATGACAGAAAACCTATCAAACCTAAGTTCAAGACTTCTGAAACATCTACAGAAACTAATGAAATACTTCACATGGATATATACCATTTTAATAAACTTATTTATCTTACTTTCTTGGATAAACTTACCAAAAAAGCTTATAGCTATAGCTTAATTAGTAAAAATTGGGTAAGCAAACTTGAATGTATTGAAGAACAATTTTCTAAGTTCGGAAACCCAAAGAAAATTGTTTGCGATAATGAATTCAACTCAGAAAACATAAAAGAATTCTTCCGAGAACAAGATATTCAAATTCACTTCACTAAGCCGAACTCTCATACAGGAAACTCTGATATTGAACGGTTACATTCTACGCTACTTGAAATTTTGTTAACTATCAAAAATAAAGATTTAACCACTAATCAAAAACTTCACAAGACAGTTAAAATTTATAACAATAGGTACCACTCCACTCTTGAAAAGAGTCCAAATATGGCAGTGGAAACGGAATCTAAAATCTTAAAAGAAAAAGCCGATAAACGTAAGAAACATATTGTAAATAAAAGAAATTTAGATAGGGAAGATTTTCATGAAGCTAGAAGTGAAGGATTTATTAGAAAGTATAAGCATTTACGTCACAAAAATGAACCTTACTTCAGAAAAAATAAATTACGAAATGTTCATCCAACAACAGTTAAAAGGCCTAATAAATTTGCAGGTTCTAGTCTGGCTCATGCTGTGGACAATTATGATGACAGCAACTGTGGCGAACCCAGCTCTTCTAATCTCCCAAGTACAAACTAGCCAAGGATTTACAGTCATCAATCGAGGAACAGTTGAGCTGATTAACGAAACCCAGACAATTGTTGACATAATAGACTCGGGTAAAATAATGACCGTAATTGAAGGACTCGAAGTAAATTTGCAAAAATTGCACTTGGAAAATAACATTCGAATATTAACAGAGATTATCAACATCAAATCAAAAGTTAAGGCCCTAGTTTTCACCTTCCGACAAAAGAGAGGGTTAGCAAACTTTATCGGAACAGGTCAGAAATGGTTATTCGGAACCATGGATGACAATGATAGGGAAGATATTTTAGATCATTTTAAAGTTGTCGATATTAATAACAGAAATGCCATTAAAAATTTAAATAAGCAAATAGATATCAACAGAAATATTATGAATAATATTAAGAATTTTAATGATGTCATTGTAGAAGATCGAAAACATATTTCGCAAATTTACAATAACGTAGTAGATAGTCAACAAAATTTAACATTGAAACTTTTGAAAACAGACCAACTTTTAAAATTAAAAATATTAGAAGATAAAATTGATAATATTCTTGACGCTATATTATCTGCCAAAAAGGGTACTTTACATCCTAGCATATTAACAGGAGCAGAAATAGTGGCTTCTGATTTAGATTTTTTCAAACTAAAACATGGCAAAATAGGAGCATTTAAGCTTAATGACACAAAATTAATTCTAGCTATTAAACTTCCGAAAAGTTACATCCAAACCCAATTAAAAATAATAATACCAATGCCTAACAAAGATTTTAAAGAAATTGATTTATTACCTACAGAATTTATTGATCTAAATAAAATAAAATTTAATTATAATCCCAATAATATTTATATAAAAGACTTGATTAAAATGGATAATTGTTTGATTGATGGCTTATGTAATTTTAAAATCAACAACAAAACTGAAATTTTAAATATCGAAGAAAATTTTGTAATTTGTAAAAATCTTAAAGGAGAAATTGTAAATAACGGTTGTGACGATCGAAATTTAATTTTAAGTGGAAATTTTATAATAAATATTAATAATTGTACAATAAACATAAGAAATATTTCAGTATCAAATTTTAAGATAGAATTTGTTCATAAATTTTCCTACGAAGAAGATCAAAATGTAATTGTAAAAGAAAAATTAAATTTTGAAACAATGTTAAAAATGTATCATATCGAAAACCTTAACCACATAAATGAATTAAAGTACCATAAAAACAATAATTATATTATTAGTTCCGTCACAATCTTCTAACTAACTTAAACTACTTAAGATACCCAAAAATACATAAAACTACTTAAATCTACTTAAAAACTAGAACAGCCACAGCAGCATTTTTTTGTTTAATTTTTTTTGTGTATATACTTTGTATACGCATACAGAAACACATGCAACATACAAACTCATATATACATGAACATATATATATACATATGCACATATACATATACGCACATACATAAACATATGCATACGCATACGTACATATTTTTTTTTTTGGTGCCACCCTGACTGTCCCTTATACCTAATTTCCTTAAATCAATGTAAGTCGGCCAATACATTATCTTATTCGGCTTTAGTTATCTGCGTATTCGCATTGAAGCCACCAAAACTGGTTCTCCTGCTTCACCCTATCCCTTCGGTCACGATCGGACACAGTCCAACTGAACCGAAGGCGATCTTCTCCACCCTCGGCGATAACGCCTCGACCATACAGGAGTCGCCTACCTACAGTTTTTCGGCTGACGTAATAGATTAGCGGAACCGCCATTCCATCCTGTATCAGCCCTCGACTATCTAAATAGATGAATGCCTCGGGAGGGATGTAGCCACTTAACCGCGCACTCTCATGGTATACATTGTTGGGGTAATAAGCCCCAAAAATTAAGCTGTTGGTTGAGGACATCGCTCTTGCAATGTGACCCCGAATCAGCTTAAACAAAAATTATCTATTGTGTTTATGTTGGCTCATCCGTTGTATAGAGCCTGGTTGAAAAGAACCTAACATTTTCTGGAACATGTTGCTTATTTGGTGGCCAACCATCTTCGTACAGGTGTACAAGAGTCTGTAACACAACATCTTTGCGCGTTCCTTCTTTTAGGATCACTCATATTGATACTGTGCATGAGATCCTTTAATGATGATTCCATGTCAACTATAGGACCATTAATGAAGTTACGTGATAACAAATCTGTTACGTATAAGAACTTTCCCGGAACAAACATAATATCAAAATCATATTTTGAGAGTTTCAATTTCATACGTTGTAAGCGAGTCGAATGAATTTCACCAACATCCTTTTTTACTATAGAAACCAATGGCTTATGATCAGAATTTATGGTGAAGTGGTAACCATAAATGTAATTTTTAAACTTCTCACAAGCGTAAAGAACAGCCAATAATTCTTTTTCAATTTGTGCATACCTTGTTTCAGTGTCAGTCAAGCCTTTAGAAGGATATGCCACCGGCTCACCTTCTTGAAAAAGGCAACATCCTAATCCATTTTTGGAAGCGTCAGTTTACATTAGAATTTTCTTATTCGGATCAAAAACATGGAGAATGGAATGTTTGGCAAGATTATCTTTTATATCTTTAAAAACTTTACTGTGAGTCGAAGACCACTGAAACTCATTATTTTTTTCAGTAATTCCCTAAAGGGTGCATTTAAATTTGAAAAGTTAGGTATAAAAGCACGAAGGTAATTAAACATACACATAACACTTTCTAATTGTTTTCTGTCTTTGTGGTTCTTTTAAGTTTATAATAGATTCAACTCAACTAGGATCTGCGCAAATGGTATCACCAGTAAAAACATATCTAACCTTATTTACACAAAGCTGCAAATTATCTCTATTAAACTTAACGTTTACTTCAAGAGCTCTCTTTAATACTGTCTGAACATTGTTATCATACTCTGCTTTTGTTTTTCCCCAAACTAATGTGCAGGGTAAGCTGCCAAAATAAAGGGTTATCCATTTTGCGGTGTGAAAAGTATAGGGCTGGAACTCGACATCTTTAAAACGAAGTTGTTAAACCATTTTTTGTTCAGTTGAAATTCTGACATTTACGAAAATTTATCGCTTAACTATCGCACAACGCATAAAAATTGTTAAAACCTACTACAAAAATGGTTATTCTGCCACAGCCACATATCGTGATTTAAGACGAGATTATGGTTTACATAATCGTGCAACTACGCAAGCAATGGGCGAAATTGTGAAGAACTTTGGAGAGACTGGATTGGTTACAGATATTGTAAGGCCTGTGCATCATCGTTTCGCTCGTACCACTGAAAATATCGCTGCTGTAAATGAAAGTGTTGCTGAAGACCCGAATGTGTCGATTCCTCGTCGTTCTCAGGAATTAGGACTGTCTTACGGCACATTATGGCGTAAAAATGCAAAATGGATCTACACCTATATCCATATAAAGTCCAGCTCACACAACAAATGAAGCCAGCTGACCATTCACATAGTCGTAGACACGGTGGACGGAGATTTTTCGAACAAAATTTTCTTCAGCGACGAAGCACATTTCTCACACGGTGGGTATCATAGAGAAAATAATTACATAGAGGCGCGACTCGTACCCCTCTTGCCTTAAACACCCGGTGAGTAAGAGAAAACTCTCTTAATTTACTCATTTTTTCCTATCCGTGAATACATGTGAGTGGTGGATTAAAATACACTTTTGCTCAAACTGACAGATCAGTTTGTTTTTGTTTATCTGTCAAGTCAATCTGACGCTTCTGAAAAAAATTTCAGAATTAAATTTCATTTTCACACTTACGAAGTTTTATTTCTTTATTATTTTGCAATGTTTTTATTTTAATCAAAAATATATATTGTGCTAGCTTTACTACAATTCCCACTGATATCCGAATGTACAAAATTCTACTTGGAAAGCAGCAGTTGAGCATTACAGGTAAACATTCATAAAACACTGCTAGATTATGTTTGGGCTTGTACAAAAGTGCAATGTTAAAATGCATTTTTCGAATTATATAAAAATTTGTTTTTTAATACCGAAGAAGGCTGCCTTGTCAATTACGATCCACGACCACGATGATTCTATCCAACCGAAACGGGTCCTCGCAGCAAACTTACGAAATGACAAATGCTAAATCGAAAAAATAAAACTGGAAGTTCTCGAACTACCATTCCAAAGTATGTACACACATAGATTTCCGCAAATATAATTGATTTATCTTACATATGTATATAACTTTGTCTATTGAATGAATCATTTGAGGCTGAAATTGAGATGTTTTTCTCAGAACATATTCCTCTGTTGGAATCGATTTTCGGTCGACTTCAACTATCTTTGAAAAAGCATATATCAATCATAAGGAATTCTTGAAGGTACATTTGTTAAAGCTTACGTATTCACTATAATCAGCTATATTTTTTGTTTTTCTTTTAGGATAATGCGTCGCAAGCAACAACGCAGTGGTTGTTGGATCTTTTCAATCCTCGGATAAATGTTTCTGTTTGGTTAAGTATACGAACAAGTGGTAGTAAGTTCTCGAAAATTGTTGCGGATCGTTTTGTTTCAGAATTGTGTTCCCTCTTGTCTGTAGCTGATACTAAAAACACTAATTTGTAAGTTTTATTTCAAATGCTGATTGACAATAATTTCATATTTTTGCTTACAGTTTTGTGAGTACAATCAGTACAGCCATTGCCATCTTGGATGGGTTTCAACCATTTCGAATTTTAATTCACCAATGAAGTCTAATGCTGCCGCAATTGAAGAGAAAGTAAAACTACTCAAGATGTCTCCTACAAGCATCTTTACAGCGTGTTATGAGCAAAAAGAGGTGCCTTATACGGTGCCGTCGAAACACATCCTAAACTATCACGAACCATCATTTATGGAACTGAACATTGACACTGAACATTACTTCTTTTTATCTTCAATATATCTTCTTTTTTTTATTTACATAAAGATATCTAAACAAAAATCCTAAGTACACAGGCTAACCATTTCGACATATTTCATTATATAGTTTTTAAAATATATATGTCCTTACTCAAATATTTACTTATTCTTTAAATTCTAATTTTAAAGTACTATGTTTTCTTTTATACATATACAAATCTTCCCCAAGTGTATGTGCTTTTGCGCAAGAAAACAAAATATAGCGTTTTGGGACAATCTGCAATGCAGAAATTTTTATGTTTGTGTTTAGGGACAATTTGCTTGGCATATTTTGGGCTAGATTTGCGTTTAGTATTTCCACATAAACACCTTTAACTAGAAATTAAGGAAGAGATGGAACCCCTGAAGTCGTGCCTCTATGTAGTATAGTTTCTCTTTGGATGTAGGTAAGAATACCTTGCTTCTTAGTATAATGAATTGTCGAATGGATGATTCAAGGAATAGTTACATAGGTACTTACCTACAAATGTATATTTAAATATTGGTTATGGATTTTAATTACGATATTATTATGATTTTGATTGGTATCATACAATTTCGGATCCAAATTAATAAGAGGAGTCGCAGTATTACCACTATCCGTCTGAAATTTAAATTATGATTTATGTAATTAGAATTCAAAAATTTAACTTGTTTAATTTAATTACCACACATTTTGGACTACCAGATAAGCATTCACTTATTGTAATGTAAGGTCCCGAAGATAAGTACTCAATGATGGCGAAGGCTCAACATTGACTTCAACTTATGTTGTAGCACTCAGTACTATTTTACGGACTTATCTTGCGAACTGACAGTAGGCTTGCTAGTCTTTGAAAAGTTTTGTGCTGTTTGAGATGTTTTTGTTTGAAATATTTGCTCGATTTCGATGATTGTAACTGTTCTGAGTGTAAATTAACCTCAGCTTCTAAATCCTTTCAATCATTTTATAATCAAACAATTATTTAGAAAAATTGCTATCTAAAAGTAGTTTCTTCGTGTTTAAAAAAAAATGAAAAATTACAAAATTACTTTCAGATGCAAATTTTTTGAAATATTTGTTCGAATTGAAAACGGTTTCAAGAATTTACCAGCTGACATAAATTAAAACTCAC
The DNA here is from genome assembly GCA_910595825.1 of Philhelius pedissequus. Taxonomy (NCBI): domain Eukaryota; kingdom Metazoa; phylum Arthropoda; class Insecta; order Diptera; family Syrphidae; genus Philhelius; species Philhelius pedissequus. Next base: position 109,141,457 of record OU343160.1, read on the forward strand.
AACATTTTAAATCATCGAGATAAAGCAAGTACTTTGGAAATGACAGCTTGTCCAAAGTAGCAAATCCAAGAAATTTCTACTTATATCAAGAAAAATCTTGAAATCAGTACTTATGCAAAGCTCTAATTTCCAAATTACTTGCTTGATTTCGATGATTGTAACTGTTCTGAGTGTAAATTAACCTCAGCTTCTAAATCCTTTCAATCATTTTATAATCAAACAATTATTTAGAAAAATTGCTATCTAAAAGTAGTTTTTTCGTGTTTTAAAAAAAATGAAAAATTACAAAATTACTTTCAGATGCAAATGTTTTGAAATATTTGCTCGAATTTCAAGAATTTACAAGCTAACATAAATCAAAACTCACAACAGTTTAACTCATCGAGATCAAGCAAGTACTTTGGAAATGACAGCTTGTCCAAAGTAGCAAATCCAAGAAATTTCTACTTATATCAAGAAAAATCTTGAAATCAGTACTTACGCAAAGCTCTAATTTGCAAATTACTTGCTTGATTTCGATGATTCTAACTATTCTGAGTGTAAATTAACCTCAGCTTCTAAATCCTTTCAATCATTTTAATCAAACAATTATTTAGAAAAATTGCTATCTAAAAGTAGTTTCTTCGTGTTTTAAAAAAAAATGAAAAATTACAAAATTACTTTCAGATGCAAATTTTTTGAAATATTTGCTCGAATTGAAAACGGTTTCAAGAATTTACAAGCTGACATAAATTAAAACTCACAACAGCTTAAATCATCGAGATCAAGCAAGTACTTTGGAAATTACAGCTTGTCCAAAGTAGCAAATCCTAGAAATTTCTACTTATATCAAGAAAAATCTTGAAATCAGTACTTACGCAAAGTTCTAATTTCCATGTTACTTGGTTGATTTCGATGATTGTAACTGTTCTGAGTGTAAATTAACCTCAGCTTCTAAATCCTTTCAATCATTTTATAATCAAACAATTATTTAGAAAAATTGCTATCTAAAAGTAGTTTCTTCGTGTTTTAAAAAAAATTAAAAATTACAAAATTACTTTCAGATGCAAATGTTTTGAAATATTTGCTCGAATTGAAAACGGTTTCAAGAATTTACAAGCTATCATAAATCAAAACTCACAACAGTTTAAATCATCGAGATCAAGCAAGTATTTTGGAAATGACAGCTTGTCCAAAGTAGCAAATCCAAGAAATTTCTACTTATATCAAGAAAAATCTTGAAATCAGTACTTACGCAAAGCTCTAATTTCCAAATTACTTGCTTGATTTCGATGATTGTAACTGTTCTGAGTATAAATTAACCTCAGCTTCTAAATCCTTTCAATCATTTTATAATCAAACAATTATTTACAAAAATTGCTATCTAAAAGTAGTTTCTTCGTGTTTAAAAAAAATGAAAAATTACAAAATTACTTTCAGATGCAAATTTTTTGAAATATTTGCTCGAATTGAAAACGGTTTCAAGAATTTACCAGCTGACATAAATTAAAACTCACAACAGTTTAAATCATCGAGATCAAGCAAGTACTTTGGAAATGACAGCTTGTCCAAAGTACCAAATCCAAGAAATTTCTACTTATATCAAGAAAAATCTTGAAATCAGTACTTACGCAAAGCTCTAATTTGCAAATTACTTGCTTGATTTCGGTGATTGTAACTATTCTGAGTGTAAATTAACCTCAGCTTCTAAATCCTTTCAATCATTTTAATCAAACAATTATTTAGAAGAATTGCTATCTAAAAGTAGTTTCTTCGTGTTTTAAAAAAAATGAAAAATTACAAAATTACTTTCAGATGCAAATTTTTTGAAATATTTGCTCGAATTGAAAACGGTTTCAAGAATTTACCAGCTGACATAAATTAAAACTCACAACAGTTTAAATCATCGAGATCAAGCAATTACTTTGCAAATGACAGCTTGTCCAAAGTAGCAAATCCAAGAAATTTCTACTTATATCAAGAAAAATCTTGAAATCAGTACTTACGCAAAGCTCTAATTCCAAATTACTTGCTTGATTTCGATGATTGTAACTGTTCTGAGTGTAAATTAACCTCAGCTTCTAAATCCTTTCAATCATTTTAATCAAACAATTATTTAGAAGAATTGCTATCTAAAAGTAGTTTCTTCGTGTTTTAAAAAAAATGAAAAATTACAAAATTACTTTCAGATGCAAATTTTTTGAAATATTTGCTCGAATTGAAAACGGTTTCAAGAATTTACCAGCTGACATAAATTAAAACTCACAACAGTTTAAATCATCGAGATCAAGCAATTACTTTGCAAATGACAGCTTGACCAAAGTAGCAAATCCAAGAAATTTCTACTTATATCAAGAAAAATCTTGAAATCAGTACTTACGCAAAGCTCTAATTCCAAATTACTTGCTTGATTTCGATGATTGTAACTGTTCTGAGTGTAAATTAACCTCAGGTTCTAAATCCTTTCGATCATTTTATAATCAAAAAATTATTTAGAAAAATTGCTATCTAAAAGTAGTTTCTTCGTGTTTTAAAAAAAAATGAAAAATTACAAAATTACTTTCAGATGCAAATTTTTTGAAATATCTGCTCGAATTGAAAATGGTTTCAAGAATTTACAAGCTGACATAAATTAAAACTCACAACAGTTTAAATCATCGAGATCAAGCAAGTACTTTGGAAATGACAGCTTGTCCAAAGTAGCAAATCCAAGAAATTTCTACTTATATCAAGAAAAATCTTGAAATCAGTACTTACGCAAAGCTCTAATTTCCAAATTACTTGCTTGATTTCGATGATTGTAACTGTTCTGAGTGTAAATTAACCTTAGCTTCTAAATCCTTTCAATCATTTTAATCAAACAATTATTTAGAAAAATTGCTATCTAAAAGTAGTTTCTTCGTGTTTTAAAAAAAATGAAAAATTACAAAATTACTTTCAGATGCAAATTTTTTGAAATATTTGCTCGAATTGAAAACGGTTTCAAGAATTTACCAGCTGACATAAATTAAAACTCACAACAGTTTAAATCATCGAGATCAAGCAATTACTTTGCAAATGACAGCTTGTCCAAAGTAGCAAATCCAAGAAATTTCTACTTATATCAAGAAAAATCTTGAAATCAGTACTTACGCAAAGCTCTAATTCCAAATTACTTGCTTGATTTCGATGATTGTAACTGTTCTGAGTGTAAATTAACCTCAGGTTCTAAATCCTTTCGATCATTTTATAATCAAAAAATTATTTAGAAAAATTGCTATCTAAAAGTAGTTTCTTCGTGTTTTAAAAAAAAATGAAAAATTACAAAATTACTTTCAGATGCAAATTTTTTGAAATATCTGCTCGAATTGAAAACGGTTTCAAGAATTTACAAGCTGACATAAATTAAAACTCACAACAGTTTAAATCATCGAGATCAAGCAAGTACTTTGGAAATGACAGCTTGTCCAAAGTAGCAAATCCAAGAAATTTCTACTTATATCAAGAAAAATCTTGAAATCAGTACTTACGCAAAGCTCTAATTTCCAAATTACTTGCTTGATTTCGATGATTGTAACTGTTCTGAGTGTAAATTAACCTCAGCTTCTAAATCCTTTCAATCATTTTAATCAAACAATTATTTAGAAAAATTGCTATCTAAAAGTAGTTTCTTCATGTTTTAAAAAAAATGAAAAATTACAAAATTACTTTCAGATGCAAATTTTTTGAAATATTTGCGCGAATTGAAAACGGTTTCAAGAATTTACAAGCTGACATAAATTAAAACTCACAACAGCTTAAATCATCGAGATCAAGCAAGTACTTTGGAAATTACAGCTTGTCCAAAGTAGCAAATCCAAGAAATTTCTACTTATATCAAGAAAAATCTTGAAATCAGTACGTACGCAAAGCTCTAATTTCCAAATTACTTGCTTGATTTCGATGATTGTAACAGTTCTGAGTGTAAATTAACCTCAGCTTCTAAATCCTTTCAATCATTTTATAATCAAACAATTATTTAGAAATATTGCTATCTAAAAGTAGTTTCTTCGCGTTTAAAAAAAAATGAAAAATTACAAAATTACTTTCAGATGCAAATTTTTTGAAATATTTGCTCGAATTGAAAACGGTTTCAAGAATTTACAAGCTAACATAATTTAAAACTCACAACAGTTTAAATCATCGCGATAAAGCAAGTACTTTGGAAATGACAGCTTGTCCAAAGTAGCAAATCCAAGAAATTTCTACTTATATCAAGAAAAATCTTGAAATCAGTACTTACGCAAAGCTCTAATTTCCAAATTACTTGCTTGATTTCGATGATTGTAACTGTTCTGAGTGTAAATTAACCTCAGCTTCTAAATCCTTTCAATCATTTTATAATCAAACAATTATTTAGAAAAATTGCTATCTAAAAGTAGTTTCTTCGTGTTTTAAAAAAAAATGAAAAATTACAAAATTACTTTCAGATGCAATTTTTTTGAAATATTTGCTCGAATTGAAAACGGTTTCAAGAATTTACAAGCCGACATAAATTAAAACTCACAACAGTTTAAATCATCGAGATCAAGCAAGTACTTTGGAAATGACAGCTTGTCCAAAGTAGGAAATCCAAGAAATTTCTACTTATATCAAGAAAAATCTTGAAATCAGTACTTACGCAAAGCTCTCATTTGCAAATTACTTGCTTGATTTCGATGATTGTAACTATTCTGAGTGTAAATTAACCTCAGCTTCTAAATCCTTTCAATCATTTTAATCAAACAATTATTTAGAAAAATTGCTATCTAAAAGTAGTTTCTTCGTGTTTTAAAAAAAATGAAAAATTACAAAATTACTTTCAGATGCAAATTTTTGGAAATATTTGCTCGAATTGAAAACGGTTTCAAGAATTTACAAGCTGACATAAATTAAAACTCACAACAGTTTAAATTATCGAGATCAAGCAAGTACTTTGGAAATGACAGCTTGTCCAAAGTAGCAAATCCAAGAAATTTCTACTTATATCAAGAAAAATCTTGAAATCAGTACTTACGCAAAGCTCTAATTTGCGAATTACTTGCTTGATTTCGATGATTGTAACTGTTCTGAGTGTAAATTAACCTCAGCTTCTAAATCCTTTCAATCATTTTATAATCAAACAATTATTTAGAAAAATTGCTATCTAAAAGTAGTTTCTTCGTGTTTAAAAAAAATGAAAAATTACAAAATTACTTTCAGATGCAAATTTTTTGAAATATTTGCTCGAATTGAAAACTGTTTCAAGAATTTACAAGCTGACATAAATTAAAACTCAAAACATTTTAAATCATCGAGATCAAGCAAGTACTTTGGAAATGACAGCTTGTCCAAAGTAGCAAATCCAAGAAATTTCTACTTATATCAAGAAAAATCTTGAAATCAGTACTTACGCAAAGCTCTAATTTGCAAATTACTTGCTTGATTTCGATGATTCTAACTATTCTGAGTGTAAATTAACCTCAGCTTCTAAATCCTTTCAATTATTTTAATCAAACAATTATTTAGAAAAATTGCTATCTAAAAGTAGTTTCTTCGTGTTTTCAAAAAAATGAAAAATTACAAAATTACTTTCAAATGCAAATTTTTTGAAATATTTGCTCGAATTGAAAACGGTTTTAAGAATTTACAAGCTGACATAAATTAAAACTCACAACAGTTTAAATCATCGAGATCAAGCAAGTACTTTGGAAATGACAGCTTGTCCAAAGTAGCAAATCCAAGAAAATTCTACTTATATCAAGAAAAATCTTGAAATCAGTACTTACGCAAAGCTCTAATTTCCAAATTACTAGCTTGATTTCGATGATTGTAACTGTTCTGAGTGTAAACTAACCTCAGCTTCTAAATCCTTTCAATCATTTTATAATCAAACAATTATTTAGAAAAATTGCTATCTAAAAGTAGTTTCTTCGTGTTTTCAAAAAAATGAAAAATTACAAAATTACTTTCAGATGCAAATTTTTTGAAATATTTGCTCAAATTGAAAACGGTTTTAAGAATTTACAAACTGACATAAATTAAAACTCACAACAGTTTAAATCATCGAGATCAAGCAAGTACTTTGGAAATGACAGCTTGTCCAAAGTAGCAAATCCAAGAAATTTCTACTTATATCAAGAAAAATCTTGAAATCAGTACTTACGCAAAGCTCTAATTTCCAAATTACTTGCTTGATTTCGATGATTGTAACTGTTCTGGGTGTAAATTAACCTCAGCTTCTAAATCCTTTCAATCATTTTATAATCAAACAATTATTTAGAAAAATTGCTATCTAAAAGTAGTTTCTTCGTGTTTTAAAAAAAAAGAAAAATTACAAAATTACTTTCAGATGCAATTTTTTTGAAATATTTGCTCGAATTGAAAACGGTTTCAAGAATTTACAAGCTGACATAAATTAAAACTCACAACAGTTTAAATCATCGAGATCAAGCAAGTACTTTGGAAATGACAGCTTGTCCAAAGTAGCAAATCCAAGAAATTTCTACGTATATCAAGAAAAATCTTGAAATCAGTACTTACGCAAAGCTCTCATTTGCAAATTACTTGCTTGATTTCGATGATTGTAACTATTCTGAGTGTAAATTAACCTCAGCTTCTAAATCGTTTCAATCATTTTAATCAAACAATTATTTAGAAAAATTGCTATCGAAAAGTAGTTTCTTCGTGTTTAAAAAAAAAATGAAAAATTACAAAATTACTTTCAGATGCAAAGTTTTTGAAATATTTGCTCGAATTGAAAACGGTTTTAAGAATTTACAAGCTGACATAAATTAAAACTCACAACAGTTTAAATCATTGAGATCAAGCAAGTACTTTGGAAATGACAGCTTGTCCAAAGTAGCAAATCCAAGAAATTTCTACTTATATCAAGAAAAATCTTGAAATCAGTACTTACGCAAAGCTCTAATTTCCAAATTACTTGCTTGATTTCGATGATTGTAACTGTTCTTAGTGTAAATTAACCTCAGCAGCTTCTAAATCCTTTCAATCATTTTATAATCAAACAATTATTTAGAAAAATTGCTATCTAAAAGTAGTGTCTTCGTGTTTTAAAAAAAATGAAAAATTACAAAATTACTTTCAGATGCAAATTTTTGAAATATTTGCTCGAATTGAAAACGGTTTCAAGAATTTACAAGCCGACATAAATTAAAACTCACAACAGCTTAAATCATCGAGATCAAGCAAGTACTTTGGAAATGACAGCTTGTCCAAAGTAGCAAATCCAAGAAATTTCTACTTATATCAAGAAAAATCTTGAAATCAGTACTTACGCAAAGCTCTAATTTCCATGTTAATTGCTTGATTTCGATGATTGTAACTGTTCTGAGTGTAAATTAAACTCAGCTTCTAAATCCTTTCAATCATTTTATAATCAAACAATTATTTAGAAAAATTGCTATCTAAAAGTAGTTTCTTCGTGTTTTAAAAAAAATGAAAAATTACTTTCAGATGCAAATTTTTTGAAATATTTGCTCGAATTGAAAACGGTTTCAAGAATTTACAAGCTGACATAAATTAAAACTCACAACAGCTTAAATCATCGAGATCAAGCAAGTACTTTGGAAATTACAGCTTGTCCAAAGTAGCAAATCCAAGAAATGTCTACTTATATCAAGAAAAATCTTGAAATCAGTACTTACGCAAAGCTCTAATTTCCAAATTACTTGCTTGATTTCGATGATTGTAACTGTTCTGAGTGTAAATTAACCTCAGCTTCTAAATCCTTTCAATCATTTTATAATCAAACAATTATTTAGAAAAATTGCTTCTAAAAGTAGTTTCTTCGTGTTTTAAAAAAAATGAAAAATTACAAAATTACTTTCAGATGCAATTTTTTTGAAATATTTGCTCGAATTGAAAACGGTTTCAAGAATTTACAAGCTGACATAAATTAAAACTCACAACAATTTAAATCATCGAGATCAAGCAAGTACTTTGGAAATGACAGCTTGTCCAAAGTAGCAAATCCAAGAAATTTCTACTTATATCAAGAAAAATCTTGAAATCAGTACTTACGCAAAGCTCTAATTTGCAAATTACTTGCTTGATTTCGATGATTGTAACTGTTCTGAGTGTAAATTAACCTCAGCTTCTAAATCCTTTCAATCATTTTTATTATCAAACAATTATTTAGAAAAATTGCTATCTAAAAGTAGTTTCTTCGTGGAAATGACAGCTTGTCCAAAGTAGCAAATCCAAGAAATTTCTACTTATATCAAGAAAAATCTTGAAATCAGTACTTACGCAAAGCTCTCATTTGCAAATTACTTGCTTGACTTCGATGATTGTAACTATTCTGAGTGTAAATTAACCTTAGCTTCTAAATCCTTTCAATCATTTTAATCAAACAATTATTTAGAAAAATTGCTATCTAAAAGTAGTTTCTTCGTGTTTTAAAAAAAATGAAAAATTACAAAATTACTTTCAGATGCAAATTTTTTGAAATATTTGCTCGAATTGAAAACGGTTTTAAGAATTTACAAGCTGACATAAATTAAAACTCACAACAGTTTAAATCATCGAGATCAAGCAAGTACTTTGGAAATGACAGCTTGTCCAAAGTAGCAAATCCAAGAAATTTCTACTTATATCAAGAAAAATCTTGAAATCAGTACTTACGCAAAGCTCTAATTTCCAAATTACTTGCTTGATTTCGATGATTGTAACTGTTCTGAGTGTAAATTAACCTCAGCTTCTAAATCCTTTCAATCATTTTAATCAAACAATTATTTAGAAAAATTGCTATCTAAAAGTAGTTTCTTCGTGTTTAAAAAAAAAATGAAAAATTACAAAATTACTTTCAGATGCAAAGTTTTTGAAATATTTGCTCGAATTGAAAACGGTTTCAAGAATTTACAAGCCGACATAAATTAAAACTCACAACAGCTTAAATCATCGAGATCAAGCAAGTACTTTGGAAATGACAGCTTGTCCAAAGTAGCAAATTGTTACGGATCCGATTGACAATTTTATCTTTCAAATATTGTACATACTTTAATTAGCACAATTTAGTTTATCTTTTCAAAAGAAAAAAAAAAATGAATGAAATAAAAGAATCACGATCAAACCAATTGCGAAGTAAATGCATGCCGGCGATTATAAAATATTGGAAATGAAACTACATATGGCTTGGCGACATTTAATTTCGATTCGAGCTTTCGCTGCCAAAGCTCATCAGCAGGCGAATTCAGAAGATCAAAATGTTGTCCGTTGAATTCAAAATTCAAATCAGAATCAAACCGAGTAATGGTTTTATTAATCTGTTTTATGTTATAGTTATATGTATGTATATCATTATTGTTATTATTATATTTGTATTTATATGTACGATTAGTGTTTTATCGTAGGTAAATGAATTATTTCCCATTTAAGTGCAATAATAGGTTTAGGGTGTTAAACATGTTTGTATGTATATAAGTACTAAGTGAGGTAGGTCAAGGCAAAAGCTCCCAAATAATATGTTTGGAAATGTGGAAAACATACACGGCATAAGTTTGTTGATGAGGGTAGTACAATAACTGAAGGGGGCCTAAATGGAACGCTCGTGGAAAGTAGGATAGGGGAAATGTTGGGTATAATTTTGAAGCGAAACAGTAAATGTAATAATATGGGAATGTTGCATGAAAAGAATAAGTGAATATAGGCCGACGGTCCGCGGTGTGTTGATTTGAATCTTTTTTTGATCAAATGTTGATAGCAGTAATATTGCTAATTCAAGTTTACATACCGCAAAGTAAAAGGTAGAGGTTTTATTTCGTTGTGCATAAATTGCAAATTAGAATTTAAAAAAAAAAAAATTTTGAATTATTAAAAAAAAAAGAATTTTTAAGCAAATAAAGAATTAATTTAAATACGCAAAAGGGTAAATAAAGATAAGAAATCTAAGGATTCTTGAAAAGTGACACGAACAAACCGGGAAACACCAAGGAGTGTATTGGCCATAGTCAAAAGGACACTGGAGACTTCGTTAGTTGTAAAGCAGAGGTTTAGGTCAAACTAGACAAGTCCTGTGGCAGTAGTCGTGGGCATTCATGTATGGTGGTCGAGCCTACTATTGACCTAGGCCTCTGCCCATTTTAATTCTTGCCAAGGGTGGCTATAATGAACGAGAGCGCTAAGTGAGATACAAAACAAGCAGGTTTTAATATTTAGTAAGCTGGTGTCTTGTTCGAAGCTGCAACTGCGATCCTCAAAAAGGGTCTTTAAAGGTGCCGATACAGGTCGTGGCATAGTGCTCCTGATTGTTTTTTTTCTCTTCGGGTCAACAAGTGAAATCAATATAAAAAAAAAAAAACTGTCTAGATTTTTTTTTACTTGAATTGCCTAAAATTTTCTTGATTTCTTTTTGATAATTTTCTTTTACCGTAAAAACAATAAGCTGTACAAGAAAAGAAAAAAAAATAATTTGAAAAATAAGGAGAAAAAAATCGCTATACAGATAGAGATAGAAGTGCCATATAACTCATAGGTATACATATATATATATATACATATAAAAATTCCTCAACTCCAGTATATGGATACAAATTGAATTTACATTTTACCAGAAGGGAACTGCCGGCAGAACAACGATGGAAAAAAAGAGTGAGTTTATCTAATTAAAATTATATTATATTGTGAATATTACTCATACATATACATATATATATATATATACATACCCGAATTGGTGTATGAATAAAATAGGGAAGTATCACACTCCGGTACTGCGAATCTTAGATTCCCCTTATATTTTATGTATTTTTTTTATAAGATTTTTTTTTTATCCTTATTTCATTTTTTTTTGTTTTTTTTTGTTTTGAATTTTACAATAGTCTTAAGATTTAGATAATAATTGAAGTTAAAATTCTTGAATTCTATTTTTTTAATAAAAGCATAAATTATAATGTTTAATCATTGGGTTTTAACTATTTAAAAAGTATTACCATTTATGATGGAGTAATAAACTAATACTTAGGGTGTGTGAGGTATCAGCTGGGCCAGCGATTGAGAGAATGATGAGGACAATACAGACAGAACGATACAGACAAAACTGATAACGTAATTACTCGACAAGAAGAGAACGAATAAACTTACATTCGAAGGACTTTACATGCATTGATATGACAATCGAACGTACTGACATTCATACATATTTACGAACATATCGACTTACATACTTACCTATATACTTACCTACCTACTTTTCTACATGTTTACTTACTAACTTATCTGCATACTTGCCTACCTAATTACTTATTTACCTATTTAACTACCTACATACTTACCTACTGATTTACCGGCGTACTGGAATACCTACTAGCTTACAAACAAACTTTAACACTGACTTAAATACTAACATACTGTTACGATACACTTCGATACTATCCATGATACTATCTGACTAAACTCTCTTACAATGTAAGCTGTGACCGGAAGTTACTTTAGGGGTTGTCTTCTCTACATCTGGCCATGAAGACAACAAATGGTTGTATCTTTCTTTGATACAAAGGGGGGGGTCGGCCTAACTTTTGTCAGCAACATCGGGCAATGTCGACTGTGATCTCGGCGAACCACTGTGTTGTGGAGACGGTGGGACGTTTTTTTGGGGATTTTGGTGGAGGAAAGCTTTTATTTGTTATTAGTTTTAGGGTTTAGATTTAGGATTAGAATTAGTTTTTTTATATACATATATGTGTATTTGAATTATACATAAATGTATGTATATTTAGGCATATGTATAAATATGCGTACATATAGTATTTAGATCTTTAGGGCTTAGTGTATAGGTTAGCTTAAGTAATACAAATAAAATAATTATGATTTTTTTTCCCACTGAGAGCTTCGGGGATAATCCCACCCTTTCTTCAATACGGTGGCATAGGTATCTAGGTTTGTACAATCCATATCATTTCGCTCCCAGTTCCTTATCTTCCCATCCTCGCCATCTTCCTTTCCAATATCCCTTATACAAAGGCACGAATTTTTGTTTGCTGAGTATGGGGTGTGACGGTAAAGAGTAAGAACCACCCCAACCCTTCGAGCTTAGCCGTGCAATAAGCAAGCGTGCCGCTGCTCTTTACCAACACCGAAGACGCCCCCGTGGTATAATCAAACTCGCAACAATGGCGCCCAACGATCGAACGGCTTTAGAGATCCATTGGGACTCCAAGGTGATGATTTTTATTTTAAGGTCATTCCCTTGGACTCGCAATAATCTCAACCAATTTCATTCCAATTTCAATAATTACATTCCAAACTCAATTAGTACAAGCTTAGGGACCGTAGAAGCTATTTACTGAGTGAAGAATGAAGTTCAGCTGTCCGATCTAACAAGTCTAGTACCAGTGGATTAAGTGAGGTAGAACGGATCTTTTCACTAAGTAAAGAGCGGAATAGAATGTTGATGCAGATCACTTGCTGCTAACCAGATTAGTCAGGTTGAGCCAGATGTCTAGAGTGGCGCAAGTGGGATGGGTCGAAATTCTATTCGTGTTGAGGGTTGTCTCTAATTCCTAGCCAGCCTCCTTTCAGGCTACGTATCAGAAAGTGAGATGTGGCAGGAAAACAAGAGATAATCCGAAACACTCGTCGAGTCACAGAGGCACCAGTCACAGCTTAGACGGACTTTTACACAATGAACGTGGACCTTAAACGCTGACTTAACAAGACAATAGTACAGGACCTTCGACATTAGAAAATAGTTTTCTCCAACATCGTTAGGATAGTCAGCTCAAACCTCACACACCTTAAATGAATACATTACAACTAAATACTCAAGATTTAAAACACAATTTGTTTTAATTTATGATTTCCTTTTATTTTTTTTGTTTAATCCTTTTTACGATTTTTTTTTATTTTTTCTGAGTTTAATCCTTTTTACGATTTTTTATTTTTTTATTTCTGAGTTTAATCCTTTTTACGATTTTTTTTTTATTTTTTTTACATTTTTTACTTTCATTTTGTTAAAGTGATTTTTTTATTCTACATATATGAAACTTTGCTTTCATACTTATTAATTGGAGGACAATATAGTCTACCTGGATTTGGTTATATTTGTCTTAGAATGTTTTTGTTTTTTTTTGAAGTTTTAACTTTGATTACCATTTTTTCGCTTTCTTTTTTTTAAATACTTTTTTTAACTTTTTATTGAATTTAATTCAATTTTTTTTTACTATTTTATTTTGGTTTTTTTACTTTAATTTTTCTTATTGAATTTTTATTGAATTTACTTTTTACGATTTTATTTCTTTTTGGTGTACTTTTTTAATTTTTTTTGGATCGAATTTATTTAGAATTTTGTTTATAAATTTTATTCTGATAATCTGTTTTAAAATTCTTATTATTCATCTTGTTATAATAAGAAATTTACAATGGATAAGCGTTCCAAGGGTGCTATTAAAAGGAGCACTATGGCTAGACGGGGTAGAGGTAAGGGCAGAAGCACTCGACAGGTCACCAGGTATAGTCAGAGTCCGACTCCTTCAGAGGAAGAAGTGAACCAGAGCATATTACCGAACCCTTTTGATGATCTAGTCAGGACTGAAAGTGAGTTAGATGTAGGAGGGGCGGTAGCACTCCCACTAGTGTCTCAAATATCTGAAGTAGGTGGCAGGTCCTTACCAAATGTTTTGATTCCGATGGGAGATGAAGAAGAGACTAGAGACTCAGTAAACAGGATAACAAACGGGGTAGAAAGAGAACGCTTGCTTTTAACTCAAGCAGAAAAGGAAAGGCAGGATAAGGTAGATTTTGAGGAGGGGGGAAGTCTTAAAAAGGCTATAGATTGCGCAGTCTCTCGTTCAATATACGAGACCCATAGTAAAACCATTACGCTCCTTGCAGAACAGGCTAAAAATATGAAGATCATGCAAAAGATGGTAGAAACGGTAGCCGGAAACATGACAACTTTAAGTGACCGACTCCGTATCGTAGAAAAGTCTGCCATCTCAATGTATGCTCGACAGGAGCGGCGTGAGGATAACCTTCTGACTGATCCTGAAATAAGTCCTCCCAGGATTCCTTCCCCGATAAGGGCTCAGTCTAGTAGTGATACAAGTAGGGCATGTAATGACCATGGGAAGCGTATCGATATCCATAAGTGGGCAATTAAATTTGATGGGACTTCAAAATACATGACTGTGGAGAGTTTTATCTTCAGGATAGAGACTCTGCAAAAAAAGAACGGAGTCACCAATGAACAGATTTTCGCCAATTTTCACCACCTGGTCACTGGTTCAGCCGAACGGTGGTACTGGCAGTTTTTGGAAGAGAACCAAGGAGATGAATTCCTTAATTTCTATGATCTAAAGGCGGAATTGTTAAGACAATTCAGAAATAGAAAGAATGATCATGAGATCCTAAGAGCGATTATGGATAGACGTCAACAGCCTAATGAATCGTTTGACGAGTTTTATGAAGAAGTTAGGGGTCTGGTACTTCAAATGAAGAACAAACCAAATGATAGGGATCTTGTTTCTATGGTTAGACACAACATTAAGGATAAAGTTGCAACATTGATTTTTGGGTGTCACGTAAAGGATATTAGAGATCTCAGGGAGGAGTGTAGGCGTGCTGAAAAGCACTTAGAAATGAGAGACTGGAAGTCAAAAAAACAGATAAGTGAGATAGGTAACTTCGAAGGTCGCAGAAGTAGGATTCCATCAGCAGAGTCAGAGTGTGAAGTGGAGGCACATGTTGCTGCTGTTCAACACGAACGAACTAACAAACCACACAAGAGTACTAGATCAGAAATACGAAATATTACCTACAAAACTAACGAACAAGACAAAAGGACTGAAAATATGAAAGACAACAACTTGACATCAGCAGCATGTCCGTCGACATTTCATGCCCTGACTTGTTTCAGCTGTGGACAAGGAAATCTTTCCTTCAAATGCGCCTCTTGCCAGGGAAACCTGAAGGTCGGCAGTGCTGCCGGGTCAACTCTGCCGCCGACAATGCTAAACCCGGAAAAACAATTCCTGGAGAAATAAAAGTCTTACAAAGAGGTAGCGAAGTTATAGAAGTAGATCGAAAACCAGTCAAGCAATATAAAACTCTTCACCAAAGAAAGAAAGAATATGAAGAAGCTAGGAGAAGGATCTTCAATGAAGAGGTATCCGTTACTAAGGTAAAGAAGAGTAATAGGAGTTTTAGAAAGATAAGTAGATTAAGGGAAAAATGTGCAGTACTTAGAAAGACCAAGATCAAGATAGAAGCCACAATATTGGCAATTACAGACGATAATAGGCCCTATGCGAGAGTAGTAATAGCAGGTGAAGAGATGGTAGGTTTGTTAGATAGTGGAGCTTCGGTAAGCTGTATTGGAAAAGGTGCAATAGATTTTGTAAAAAAACATAATATACCTATGACTAAGATGACAGTTAACATAAAAACAGCAGACGGAAAAAATCAACATATTCAAGGGAGATTTAAGACTGATATCTCATGGGGAGGTAACACCCACGAGCTAGAGTTGTTTGTCGTTCCAACCCTGCAACAACAGCTTTATCTAGGGGTAAATTTTTGGAGGACATTCAAGGTTGCTCCAAACATTATAAGTGCTCTTGACATTCCATCGCCGACGGAGGGGCGGGAATTTGATTCCTTGCGAAATCTTACGCCAACACAAGCTGAAGAACTGGAGCGAGTTAAGCTTACATTTCCCTCTTTCGCAGTATTGGGATTGGGTAAGACAACAGTCGAAGAGCATGTCATTGAGATGGAAGACGACACTATTCCCATCAAACAAAGACATTACCCGATCTCACCTGTCGTACAGAGGTTAATGTATGCGGAGCTCGACCGAATGCTTGAGCTAGGAGTAATAGAGGAGAGCAATAGTGCTTACAGTTCTCCAGTTGTGTTGGTACGTAAGCCAGGCAAAAACAGACTCTGCTTGGATTCCAGGAAGATAAACGCTGCAACAAAAAAATTTGCATATCCGCTGCCCCATATAGAGGGAATTTTAAGTCGACTTCACGACACGCACTTCATTTCGTCAATCGATTTGAAGGACGCTTTCTGGCAGATTCCTCTGGAGCTCAAATCAAGAGAGAAGACGGCTTTCACAGTCCCTGGACGGCCGTTATACCAGTTCACGGTGATGCCGTTCGGATTGTGCAACGCCGCACAGAGAATGTGTAAGCTCATGGACAAAGTCATTCCCACTCGTTTGAGAGAGAATGTCTTTGTCTACCTAGATGACCTTCTGATTTGCTCTCCAGATTTTGAAAGCCACATGAGCGTTCTCAAAGAGGTAGCGAGATACTTGCGTGAAGCGGGGTTGACAATTAATGTGGAGAAAAGCAAGTTTTGTTTCAAGGAGATCAAATACTTAGGCTATTTCGTCGGTGATGGATGTTTAAGAACGGATCCAGAAAAAGTTTCCGCAGTAAAAGATTTTCCTGTACCGAAAACTCCTAAACAACTTCGTCGTTTCCTAGGGATGACGGGTTGGTATAGGCGCTTTATCCCGAATTTTGCATCTATATCAGCCCCAATGACTGACTGCCTGAAAAAAAGGAAAGACTTTGTAATGACAGACGAAGCCTTGACAGCATTCGAGAACTTGAAGACGACCTTGGTCACGGCACCAATACTAACGAACCCTGACTTTACGAAACACTTTTACATACAATGCGACGCTTCATCTTCTGGTGTAGGTAGTGTTCTTTTCCAGATGGACGACGAAAACAACGAACGACCCATAGCATTCATGTCCCAGAAGCTTAATTCCGCTCAAAGGAATTATAGTGTGACGGAACTTGAATGCTATGCGGCCGTTTTGTCGGTAAAAAAGTTTCGGGCATATGTTGAAGGATTACCTTTCACCATAATAACGGACCACGCAAGCCTTAAGTGGCTGATGACTCAGAAGGACTTGAGTGGTCGACTAGCTCGGTGGAGTTTCAAGCTGCAAAGCTTCGACTTCACCATAGAGCATAGAAAGGGAATCCTCAATGTAGTCCCAGATACTCTATCAAGAATTCATATGGACGAGATCAATACTGAAATGCAAGAAGTTGACTTTAACTCACCATACTTTGCGTCAGAAGAGTATGTTGAGTTGAAGAAGACAATCAACGAAACCCAAAACCGACTTCCTGACATTTGTATATCGGACGGCTTCGTATATAAACGGACGGATAGACGAACTGGAGACCCTATTCAGGAAGACAGAGCTTGGAAACTTTGGGTACCGAGGGAGTTGTGTAGGAGTCTTTTGGTAACAGCCCACGATTCTTTTACTGCTGGCCATGGCGGAATACATAAAACTTTGGCAAAACTTCGTCAAAGATATTTCTGGCCAAATATGGTAACCGATGTTAAAGATTATATTTCCAACTGTGATATTTGTAAGTGCAATAAGCCCATTAATTCGATTTCTAGGCCACCCATGGGACAACAGACTATATCAGAACGACCTTTCCAAAGACTATACATTGATTTCCTAGGACCTTATCCCCGTACCAAAACTGGACATACCCATATTTTTATAGCGTTAGACCATTTCAGCAAATATGTATTTTTGAAACCCATTCGAAAGGCAACAGCAGCTGAGGTAGTTAAGTATCTCGAGGAAGGTGTATTCCACATGTTCGGCGTACCGGAATTCATCCATTCTGACAACGGAAAGCAATTCATCTCAGAATTGTTCTCCAGCCTTCTAAAAAAATACGGGGTTAGACATGTTCGCACGGCCTTTTACTCACCGCAGGCTAACGCTTCTGAGCGAGTTAATCGGTCTGTGCTAGCGAAGATTCGGTCCTACATCGGTAGTGACCAACGCAATTGGGACCTTCATGTGAGTAATACAGCCTTCTCATTACGTAGTGTGTTGCACGATGCTATAAAGTTTGAGCCATATTATGCCGTTTTCGGATCTCAAATGATCCAAAACGGTGAGACATATGAGCTACTTCGAAAACTTGATTTGATCAAGGATAACGATGTCGAGGTTTTAACCAAAAAAGATAAACAAGCCATCCTAAGAAAACAAATATTTGAAAACCTCAATCTAGCCCACCAAAGATCTACTAAGGTATATAATACTAGATGTAAGGATATATCGTATAAAGTAGGACAAGTAGTTTACAGGAAAAATTTTAAGCAGAGTAACAAGCTAGATAAATATAATGCAAAATTAAGTTCAAAATATCTTAAGTCAGTAGTTTTAAGAACAGTGGGTAATTCTCTATATGAATTAGGGAATCTGAGAGGAGAGGTAGTAGGCATATACCACGCGAAAGATATACACTCCTAACGACGCAGTCAGCTGCTGTTACTTTCCCAACAATCTGTGATATTCATGTTTTAAAGTGCTTATTATAGAGATTTATTTATTTATTAAAGAGATTTATTTTTTTATTATAGAGATTTATTTATTTATTAAAGAGATTTATTTATTTATTATAGAGATTTATTTATTTATTATAGAGATTTATTGATTTATTTATAGAGATTTATTTATTTATTTACTTATGTCTTAAGGAGGTTTATTTATTTATTATAGAGATTTATTATTTATTTATTTATTTATAGAGATCTATTTATTTATTTACTTATTTATTATAGAGATAAAGACTGAACATATGTACCTAATAGATAGCCACAAATGAACCTAAATAATTTCTCATTACTTATATTAAACAGAACAAACAAATCCTAAAGTATGCCCAGCAATACAACAGGCAACTCAGGGAGTGAGACGAGCCACACATTTGAACGGCTTTTTGTAAACAATCGGCCCTTTTTTTACGACACAGTCTTGTCACGACCACTCCGCAACTGTCGCCGAGCCTGTTACGGATCCGATTGACAATTTTATCTTTCAAATATTGTACATACTTTAATTAGCACAATTTAGTTTATCTTTTCAAAAGAAAAAAAAAATATGAATGAAATAAAAGAATCACGATCAAACCAATTGCGAAGTAAATGCATGCCGGCGATTATAAAATATTGGAAATGAAACTACATATGGCTTGGCGACATTTAATTTCGATTCGAGCTTTCGCTGCCAAAGCTCATCAGCAGGCGAATTCAGAAGATCAAAATGTTGTCCGTTGAATTCAAAATTCAAATCAGAATCAAACCGAGTAATGGTTTTATTAATCTGTTTTATGTTATAGTTATATGTATGTATATCATTATTGTTATTATTATATTTGTATTTATATGTACGATTAGTGTTTTATCGTAGGTAAATGAATTATTTCCCATTTAAGTGCAATAATAGGTTTAGGGTGTTAAACATGTTTGTATGTATATAAGTACTAAGTGAGGTAGGTCAAGGCAAAAGCTCCCAAATAATATGTTTGGAAATGTGGAAAACATACACGGCATAAGTTTGTTGATGAGGGTAGTACAATAACTGAAGGGGGCCTAAATGGAACGCTCGTGGAAAGTAGGATAGGGGAAATGTTGGGTATAATTTTGAAGCGAAACAGTAAATGTAATAATATGGGAATGTTGCATGAAAAGAATAAGTGAATATAGGCCGACGGTCCGCGGTGTGTTGATTTGAATCTTTTTTTGATCAAATGTTGATAGCAGTAATATTGCTAATTCAAGTTTACATACCGCAAAGTAAAAGGTAGAGGTTTTATTTCGTTGTGCATAAATTGCAAATTAGAATTTAAAAAAAAAAAAATTTTGAATTATTAAAAAAAAAAGAATTTTTAAGCAAATAAAGAATTAATTTAAATACGCAAAAGGGTAAATAAAGATAAGAAATCTAAGGATTCTTGAAAAGTGACACGAACAAACCGGGAAACACCAAGGAGTGTATTGGCCATAGTCAAAAGGACACTGGAGACTTCGTTAGTTGTAAAGCAGAGGTTTAGGTCAAACTAGACAAGTCCTGTGGCAGTAGTCGTGGGCATTCATGTATGGTGGTCGAGCCTACTATTGACCTAGGCCTCTGCCCATTTTAATTCTTGCCAAGGGTGGCTATAATGAACGAGAGCGCTAAGTGAGATACAAAACAAGCAGGTTTTAATATTTAGTAAGCTGGTGTCTTGTTCGAAGCTGCAACTGCGATCCTCAAAAAGGGTCTTTAAAGGTGCCGATACAGGTCGTGGCATAGTGCTCCTGATTGTTTTTTTTCTCTTCGGGTCAACAAGTGAAATCAATATAAAAAAAAAAAAACTGTCTAGATTTTTTTTTACTTGAATTGCCTAAAATTTTCTTGATTTCTTTTTGATAATTTTCTTTTACCGTAAAAACAATAAGCTGTACAAGAAAAGAAAAAAAAATAATTTGAAAAATAAGGAGAAAAAAATCGCTATACAGATAGAGATAGAAGTGCCATATAACTCATAGGTATACATATATATATATATACATATAAAAATTCCTCAACTCCAGTATATGGATACAAATTGAATTTACATTTTACCAGAAGGGAACTGCCGGCAGAACAACGATGGAAAAAAAGAGTGAGTTTATCTAATTAAAATTATATTATATTGTGAATATTACTCATACATATACATATATATATATATATACATACCCGAATTGGTGTATGAATAAAATAGGGAAGTATCACACTCCGGTACTGCGAATCTTAGATTCCCCTTATATTTTATGTATTTTTTTTATAAGATTTTTTTTTTATCCTTATTTCATTTTTTTTTCTTTTTTTTTGTTTTGAATTTTACAATAGTCTTAAGATTTAGATAATAATTGAAGTTAAAATTCTTGAATTCTATTTTTTTAATAAAAGCATAAATTATAATGTTTAATCATTGGGTTTTAACTATTTAAAAAGTATTACCATTTATGATGGAGTAATAAACTAATACTTAGGGTGTGTGAGGTATCAGCTGGGCCAGCGATTGAGAGAATGATGAGGACAATACAGACAGAACGATACAGACAAAACTGATAACGTAATTACTCGACAAGAAGAGAACGAATAAACTTACATTCGAAGGACTTTACATGCATTGATATGACAATCGAACGTACTGACATTCATACATATTTACGAACATATCGACTTACATACTTACCTATATACTTACCTACCTACTTTTCTACATGTTTACTTACTAACTTATCTGCATACTTGCCTACCTAATTACTTATTTACCTATTTAACTACCTACATACTTACCTACTGATTTACCGGCGTACTGGAATACCTACTAGCTTACAAACAAACTTTAACACTGACTTAAATACTAACATACTGTTACGATACACTTCGATACTATCCATGATACTATCTGACTAAACTCTCTTACAATGTAAGCTGTGACCGGAAGTTACTTTAGGGGTTGTCTTCTCTACATCTGGCCATGAAGACAACAAATGGTTGTATCTTTCTTTGATACAAAGGGGGGGGTCGGCCTAACTTTTGTCAGCAACATCGGGCAATGTCGACTGTGATCTCGGCGAACCACTGTGTTGTGGAGACGGTGGGACGTTTTTTTGGGGATTTTGGTGGAGGAAAGCTTTTATTTGTTATTAGTTTTAGGGTTTAGATTTAGGATTAGAATTAGTTTTTTTATATACATATATGTGTATTTGAATTATACATAAATGTATGTATATTTAGGCATATGTATAAATATGCGTACATATAGTATTTAGATCTTTAGGGCTTAGTGTATAGGTTAGCTTAAGTAATACAAATAAAATAATTATGATTTTTTTTCCCACTGAGAGCTTCGGGGATAATCCCACCCTTTCTTCAATACGGTGGCATAGGTATCTAGGTTTGTACAATCCATATCATTTCGCTCCCAGTTCCTTATCTTCCCATCCTCGCCATCTTCCTTTCCAATATCCCTTATACAAAGGCACGAATTTTTGTTTGCTGAGTATGGGGTGTGACGGTAAAGAGTAAGAACCACCCCAACCCTTCGAGCTTAGCCGTGCAATAAGCAAGCGTGCCGCTGCTCTTTACCAACACCGAAGACGCCCCCGTGGTATAATCAAACTCGCAACAAAATCCAAGAAATTTCTACTTATATCAAGAAAAATCTTGAAATCAGTACTTACGCAAAGCTCTAATTTCCATGTTAATTGCTTGATTTCGATGATTGTAACTGTTCTGAGTGTAAATTAAACTCAGCTTCTAAATCCTTTCAATCATTTTATAATCAAACAATTATTTAGAAAAATTGCTATCTAAAAGTAGTTTCTTCGTGTTTTAAAAAAAATGAAAAATTACTTTCAGATGCAAATTTTTTGAAATATTTGCTCGAATTGAAAACGGTTTCAAGAATTTACAAGCTGACATAAATTAAAACTCACAACAGCTTAAATCATCGAGATCAAGCAAGTACTTTGGAAATTACAGCTTGTCCAAAGTAGCAAATCCAAGAAATGTCTACTTATATCAAGAAAAATCTTGAAATCAGTACTTACGCAAAGCTCTAATTTCCAAATTACTTGCTTGATTTCGATGATTGTAACTGTTCTGAGTGTAAATTAACCTCAGCTTCTAAATCCTTTCAATCATTTTATAATCAAACAATTATTTAGAAAAATTGCTTCTAAAAGTAGTTTCTTCGTGTTTTAAAAAAAATGAAAAATTACAAAATTACTTTCAGATGCAATTTTTTTGAAATATTTGCTCGAATTGAAAACGGTTTCAAGAATTTACAAGCTGACATAAATTAAAACTCACAACAATTTAAATCATCGAGATCAAGCAAGTACTTTGGAAATGACAGCTTGTCCAAAGTAGCAAATCCAAGAAATTTCTACTTATATCAAGAAAAATCTTGAAATCAGTACTTACGCAAAGCTCTAATTTGCAAATTACTTGCTTGATTTCGATGATTCTAACTATTCTGAGTGTAAATTAACCTCAGCTTCTAAATCCTTTTAATCATTTTAATCAAACAATTATTTAGAAAAATTGCTATCTAAAAGTAGTTTCTTCGTGTTTTCAAAAAAATGAAAAATTACAAAATTACTTTCAGATGCAAATTTTTTGAAATATTTGCTCGAATTGAAAACGGTTTTAAGAATTTACAAGCTGACATAAATTAAAACTCACAACAGTTTAAATCATCGAGATCAAGCAAGTACTTTGGAAATGACAGCTTGTCCAAAGTAGCAAATCCAAGAAATTTCTACTTATATCAAGAAAAATCTTGAAATCAGTACTTACGCAAAGCTCTAATTTCCAAATTACTTGCTTGATTTCGATGATTGTAACTGTTCTGAGTGTAAATTAACCTCAGCTTCTAAATCCTTTCAATCATTTTTATTATCAAACAATTATTTAGAAAAATTGCTATCTAAAAGTAGTTTCTTCGTGTTTTAAAAAAAATGAAAAATTACAAAATTACTTTCAGATGCAAATTTTTTGAAATATTTGCTCGAATTGAAAACGGTTTTAAGAATTTACAAGCTGACATAAATTAAAACTCACAACAGTTTAAATCATCGAGATCAAGCAAGTACTTTGGAAATGACAGCTTGTCCAAAGTAGCAAATCCAAGAAATTTCTACTTATATCAAGAAAAATCTTGAAATCAGTACTTACGCAAAGCTCTAATTTCCAAATTACTTGCTTGATTTCGATGATTGTAACTGTTCTGAGTGTAAATTAACCTCAGCTTCTAAATCCTTTCAATCATTTTAATCAAACAATTATTTAGAAAAATTGCTATCTAAAAGTAGTTTCTTCGTGTTTAAAAAAAAAATGAAAAATTACAAAATTACTTTCAGATGCAAAGTTTTTGAAATATTTGCTCGAATTGAAAACGGTTTCAAGAATTTACAAGCCGAAATAAATTAAAACTCACAACAGCTTAAATCATCGAGATCAAGCAAGTACTTTGGAAATGACAGCTTGTCCAAAGTAGCAAATCCAAGAAATTTCTACTTATATCAAGAAAAATCTTGAAATCAGTACTTACGCAAAGCTCTAATTTCCATGTTAATTGCTTGATTTCGATGATTGTAACTGTTCTGAGTGTAAATTAAACTCAGCTTCTAAATCCTTTTAATCATTTTATAATCAAACAATTATTTAGAAAAATTGCTATCTAAAAGTAGTTTCTTCGTGTTTTAAAAAAAATGAAAAATTACTTTCAGATGCAAATTTTTTGAAATATTTGCTCGAATTGAAAACGGTTTCAAGAATTTACAAGCTGACATAAATTAAAACTCACAACAGCTTAAATCATCGAGATCAAGCAAGTACTTTGGAAATTACAGCTTGTCCAAAGTAGCAAATCCAAGAAATGTCTACTTATATCAAGAAAAATCTTGAAATCAGTACTTACGCAAAGCTCTAATTTCCAAATTACTTGCTTGATTTCGATGATTGTAACTGTTCTGAGTGTAAATTAACCTCAGCTTCTAAATCCTTTCAATCATTTTATAATCAAACAATTATTTAGAAAAATTGCTTCTAAAAGTAGTTTCTTCGTGTTTTAAAAAAAATGAAAAATTACAAAATTACTTTCAGATGCAATTTTTTTGAAATGTTTGCTCGAATTGAAAACGGTTTCAAGAATTTACCAGCTGACATAAATTAAAACTCACAACATTTTAAATCATCGAGATCAAGCAAGTACTTTGGAAATGACAGCTTGTCCAAAGTAGCAAATCCAAGAAATTTCTACTTATATCAAGAAAAATCTTGAAATCAGTACTTACGCAAAGCTCTAATTTGCAAATTACTTGCTTGATTTCGATGATTCTAACTATTCTGAGTGTAAATTAACCTCAGCTTCTAAATCCTTTTAATCATTTTAATCAAACAATTATTTAGAAAAATTGCTATCTAAAAGTAGTTTCTTCGTGTTTTCAAAAAAATGAAAAATTACAAAATTACTTTCAGATGCAAATTTTTTGAAATATTTGCTCGAATTGAAAACGGTTTTAAGAATTTACAAGCTGACATAAATTAAAACTCACAACAGTTTAAATCATCGAGATCAAGCAAGTACTTTGGAAATGACAGCTTGTCCAAAGTAGCAAATCCAAG
The DNA here is from genome assembly GCA_910595825.1 of Philhelius pedissequus. NCBI lineage: Eukaryota > Metazoa > Arthropoda > Insecta > Diptera > Syrphidae > Philhelius > Philhelius pedissequus. The sequence continues at coordinate 109,166,385 of OU343160.1, forward strand.
AAATTTCTACTTATATCAAGAAAAATCTTGAAATCAGTACTTACGCAAAGCTCTAATTTCCAAATTACTTGCTTGATTTCGATGATTGTAACTGTTCTGAGTGTAAATTAACCTCAGCTTCTAAATCCTTTCAATCATTTTTATTATCAAACAATTATTTAGAAAAATTGCTATCTAAAAGTAGTTTCTTCGTGTTTTAAAAAAAATGAAAAATTACTTTCAGATGCAAATTTTTTGAAATATTTGCTCGAATTGAAATCGGTTTCAAGAATTTACAAGCTGACATAATTAAAACTCACAACAGTTTAAATCATCGAGATCAAGCAAGTACTTTGGAAATGACAGCTTGTCCAAAGTAGCAAATCCAAGAAATTTCTACTTATATCAAGAAAAATCTTGAAATCAGTACTTACGCAAAGCTCTAATTTCCAAATTACTTGCTTGATTTCGATGATTGTAACTGTTCTGAGTGTAAATTTACCTCAGCTTCTAAATCCTTTCAATCATTTTTATTATCAAACAATTATTTAGAAAAATTGCTATCTAAAAGTAGTTTCTTCGTGTTTTCAAAAAAATGAAAAATTACAAAATTACTTTCAGATGCAATTTTTTTGAAATATTTGCTCGAATTGAAAACGGTTTCAAGAATTTACAAGCTGACATAAATTAAAACTCACAACAGTTTAAATCATCGAGATCAAGCAAGTACTTTGGAAATGACAGCTTGTCCAAAGTAGCAAATCCAAGAAATTTCTACTTATATCAAGAAAAATCTTGAAATCAGTACTTACGCAAAGCTCTCATTTGCAAATTACTTGCTTGACTTCGATGATTGTAACTATTCTGAGTGTAAATTAACCTTAGCTTCTAAATCCTTTCAATCATTTTAATCAAACAATTATTTAGAAAAATTGCTATCTAAAAGTAGTTTCTTCGTGTTTTAAAAAAAATGAAAAATTACAAAATTACTTTCAGATGCAAATTTTTTGAAATATTTGCTCGAATTGAAAACGGTTTTAAGAATTTACAAGCTGACATAAATTAAAACTCACAACAGTTTAAATCATCGAGATCAAGCAAGTACTTTGGAAATGACAGCTTGTCCAAAGTAGCAAATCCAAGAAATTTCTACTTATATCAAGAAAAATCTTGAAATCAGTACTTACGCAAAGCTCTAATTTCCAAATTACTTGCTTGATTTCGATGATTGTAACTGTTCTGAGTGTAAATTAACCTCAGCTTCTAAATCCTTTCAATCATTTTTATTATCAAACAATTATTTAGAAAAATTGCTATCTAAAATAGTTTCTTCGTGTTTTCAAAAAAATGAAAAATTACAAAATTACTTTCAGATGCAAATTTTTTGAAATATTTGCTCGAATTGAAAACGGTTTTAAGAATCTATAAGCTGACATAAATTAAAACTCACAACAGTTTAAATCATCGAGATCAAGCAAGTACTTTGGAAATGACAGCTTGTCCAAAGTAGCAAATCCAAGAAATTTCTACTTATATCAAGAAAAATCTTGAAATCAGTACTTACGCAAAGCTCTAATTTCCAAATTACTTGCTTGATTTCGATGATTGTAACTGTTCTGAGTGTAACTTAACCTCAGCTTCTAAATCCTTTCAATCATTTTATAATCAAACAATTATTTAGAAAAATTGCTATCTAAAAGTAGTTTCTTCGTGTTTTAAAAAAAATGAAAAATTACAAAATTACTTTCAGATGCAATTATTTTGAAATATTTGCTCGAATTGAAAACGGTTTCAAGAATTTACAAGCTGACATAAATTAAAACTCACAACAGTTTAAATCATCGAGATCAAACAAGTACTTTGGAAATGACAGCTTGTCCAAAGTAGCAAATCCAAGAAATTTCTACTTATATCAAGAAAAATCTTGAAATCAGTACTTACGCAAATCTCTCATTTGCAAATTACTTGCTTGATTTTGATGATTGTAACTATTCTGAGTGTAAATTAACCTCAGCTTCTAAATCCTTTCAATCATTTTAATCAAACAATTATTTAGAAAAATTGCTATCTAAAAGTAGTTTCTTCGTGTTTTAAAAAAAATGAAAAATTACAAAATTACTTTCAGATGCAAATTTTTTGAAATATTTGCTCGAATTGAAAACGGTTTTAAGAATTTACAAGCTGACATAAATTAAAACTCACAACAGTTTAAATCATCGAGATCAAGCAAGTACTTTGGAAATGACAGCTTGTCCAAAGTAGCAAATCCAAGAAATTTCTACTTATATCAAGAAAAATCTTGAAATCAGTACTTACGCAAAGCTCTAATTTCCAAATTACTTGCTTGATTTCGATGATTGTAACTGTTCTGAGTATAAATTAACCTCAGCTTCTAAATCCTTTCAATCATTTTATAATCAAACAATTATTTACAAAAATTGCTATCTAAAAGTAGTTTCTTCGTGTTTAAAAAAAATGAAAAATTACAAAATTACTTTCAGAAGCACATTTTTTGAAATATTTGCTCGAATTGAAAACGGTTCCAAGAATTTACCAGCTGACATAAATTAAAACTCACAACAGTTTAAATCATCGAGATCCAGCAAGTACTTTGGAAATGACAGCTTGTCCAAAGTACCAAATCCCAGAAATTTCTACTTATATCAAGAAAAATCTTGAAATCAGTACTTACGCAAAGCTCTAATTTGCAAATTACTTGCTTGATTTCGATGATTGTAACTATTCTGAGTGTAAATTAACCTCAGCTTCTAAATCCTTTCAATCATTTTATAATCAAACAATTATTTAGAAAAATTGCTATCTAAAAGTAGTTTCTTCGTGTTTTAAAAAAAATGAAAAATTACAAAATTACTTTCAGATGCAATTTTTTTGAAATATTTGCTCGAATTGAAAACGGTTTCAAGAATTTACAAGCTGACATAAATTAAAACTCACAACAGTTTAAATTATCGAGATCAAGCAAGTACTTTGGAAATGACAGCTTGTCCAAAGTAGCAAATCCAAGAAATTTCTACTTATATCAAGAAAAATCTTGAAATCAGTACTTACGCAAAGCTCTAATTTGCGAATTACTTGCTTGATTTCGATGATTGTAACTGTACTGAGTGTAAATTAACCTCAGCTTCTAAATCCTTTCAATCATTTTATAATCAAACAATTATTTAGAAAAATTGCTATCTAAAAGTAGTTTCTTCGTGTTTAAAAAAAATGAAAAATTACAAAATTACTTTCAGATGCAAATTTTTTGAAATATTTGCTCGAATTGAAAACGGTTTCAAGAATTTACAAGCTGACATAAATTAAAACTCAAAACAGCTTAAATCATCGAGATCAAGCAAGTACTTTGGAAATTACAGCTTGTCCAAAGTAGCAAATCCAAGAAATTTCTACTTATATCAAGAAAAATCTTGAAATCAGTACTTACGCAAAGCTCTAATTTCCAAATTACTTGCTTGATTTCGACGATTGTAACTGTTCTGAGTGTAAATTAACCTCAGCTTCTAAATCCTTTCAATCATTTTATAATCAAACAATTATTTAGAAAAATTGCTATCTAAAAGTAGTTTCTTCGTGTTTAAAAAACAATGAAAAATTACAAAATTACTTTCAGATGCAAATTTTTTGAAATGTTTGCTCGAATTGAAAACGGTTTCAAGAATTTACCAGCTGACATAAATTAAAACTCACAACATTTTAAATCATCGAGATCAAGTAAGTACTTTGGAAATGACAGCTTGTCCAAAGTAGCAAATCCAAGAAATTTCTACTTATATCAAGAAAAATCTTGAAATCAGTACTTACGCAAAGCTCTAATTTGCAAATTACTTGCTTGATTTCGATGATTCTAACTATTCTGAGTGTAAATTAACCTCAGCTTCTAAATCCTTTCAATCATTTTAATCAAACAATTATTTAGAAAAATTGCTATCTAAAAGTAGTTTCTTCGTGTTTTCAAAAAAATGAAAAATTACAAAATTACTTTCAGATGCAAATTTTTTGAAATATTTGCTCGAATTAAAAACGGTTTTAAGAATTTACAAGCTGACATAAATTAAAACTCACAACAGTTTAAATCATCGAGATCAAGCAAGTACTTTGGAAATGACAGCTTGTCCAAAGTAGCAAATCCAAGAAATTTCTACTTATATCAAGAAAAATCTTGAAATCAGTACTTACGCAAAGCCCTCATTTGCAAATTACTTGCTTGATTTCGATGATTGTAACTATTCTGAGTATAAATTAACCTCAGCTTCTAAATCCTTTCAATCATTTTAATCAAACAATTATTTAGAAAAATTGATATCTAAAAGTAGTGTCTTCGTGTTTTAAAAAAAATGAAAAATTACAAAATTACTTTCAGATGCAAATTTTTGAAATATTTGCTCGAATTGAAAACGGTTTCAAGAATTTACAAGCCGACATAAATTAAAACTCACAACAGCTTAAATCATCGAGATCAAGCAAGTACTTTGGAAATTACAGCTTGTCCAAAGTAGCAAATCCAAGAAATTTCTACTTATATCAAGAAAAATCTTGAAATCAGTACTTACGCAAAGCCCTCATTTGCAAATTACTTGCTTGATTTCGATGATTGTAACTATTCTGAGTGTAAATTAACCTCAGCTTCTAAATCCTTTCAATCATTTTAATCAAACAATTATTTAGAAAAATTGCTATCTAAAAGTAGTTTCTTCGTGTTTAAAAAAAAAAATGAAAAATTACAAAATTACTTTCAGATGCAAATTTTTTGGAATATTTGCTCGAATTGAAAACGGTTTTAAGAATTTACAAGCTGACATAAATTAAAACTCACAACAGTTTAAATCATCGAGATCAAGCAAGTACTTTGGAAATTACAGCTTGTCCAAAGTAGCAAATCCAAGAAATTTCTACTTATATCAAGAAAAATCTTGAAATCAGTACTTACGCAAAGCTCTAATTTCCAAATTACTTGCTTGCTTTCGATGATTGTAACTGTTCTGAGTGTAAATTAACCTCAGCTTCTAAATCCTTTCAATCATTTTATAATCAAACAATTATTTAGAAAAATTGCTATCTAAAAGTAGTTTCTTCGTGTTTTAAAAAAAATGAAAAATTACAAAATTACTTTCAGATGCAATTTTTTTGAAATATTTGCTCGAATTGAAAACGGTTTCAAGAATTTACAAGCTGACATAAATTAAAACTCACAACAGTTTAAATTATCGAGATCAAGCAAGTACTTTGGAAATGACAGCTTGTCCAAAGTAGCAAATCCAAGAAATTTCTACTTATATCAAGAAAAATCTTGAAATCAGTACTTACGCAAAGCTCTAATTTCCAAATTACTTGCTTAATTTCGACGATTGTAACTGTTCTGAGTGTAAATTAACCTCAGCTTCTAAATCCTTTCAATCATTTTATAATCAAACAATTATTTAGAAAAATTGCTATCTAAAAGTAGTTTCTTCGTGTTTAAAAAACAATGAAAAATTACAAAATTACTTTCAGATGCAAATTTTTTGAAATGTTTGCTCGAATTGAAAACGGTTTCAAGAATTTACCAGCTGACATAAATTAAAACTCACAACATTTTAAATCATCGAGATCAAGCAAGTACTTTGGAAATGACAGCTTGTCCAAAGTAGCAAATCCAAGAAATTTCTACTTATATCAAGAAAAATCTTGAAATCAGTACTTACGCAAAGCTCTAATTTGCAAATTACTTGCTTGATTTCGATGATTCTAACTATTCTGAGTGTAAATTAACCTCAGCTTCTAAATCCTTTCAATCATTTTAATCAAACAATTATTTAGAAAAATTGCTATCTAAAAGTAGTTTCTTCGTGTTTTCAAAAAAATGAAAAATTACAAAATTACTTTCAGATGCAAATTTTTTGAAATATTTGCTCGAATTGAAAACGGTTTTAAGAATTTACAAGCTGACATAAATTAAAACTCACAACAGTTTAAATCATCGAGATCAAGCAAGTACTTTGGAAATGACAGCTTGTCCAAAGTAGCAAATCCAAGAAATTTCTACTTATATCAAGAAAAATCTTGAAATCAGTACTTACGCAAAGCTGTAATTTCCAAATTACTTGCTTGATTTCGATGATTGTAACTGTTCTGAGTGTAAATTAACCTCAGCTTCTAAATCCTTTCAATCATTTTATAATCAAACAATTATTTAGAAAAATTGCTATCTAAAAGTAGTTTCTTCGTGTTTTAAAAAAAATGAAAAATTACAAAATTACTTTCAGATGCAATTTATTTGAAATATTTGCTCGAATTGAAAACGGTTTCAAGAATTTACAAGCTGACATAAATTAAAACTCACAACAGTTTAAATCATCGAGATCAAGCAAGTACTTTGGAAATGACAGCTTGTCAAATGTAGCAAATCCAAGAAATTTCTACTTATATCAAGAAAATTCTTGAAATCAGTACTTACGCAAAGCCCTCATTTGCAAATTACTTGCTTGATTTCGATGATTGTAACTATTCTGAGTGTAAATTAACCTCAGCTTCTAAATCCTTTCAATCATTTTAATCAAACAATTATTTAGAAAAATTGATATTTAAAGTAGTGTCTTCGTGTTTTAAAAAAAATGAAAAATTACAAAATTACTTTCAGATGCAAATTTTTGAAATATTTGCTCGAATTGAAAACGGTTTCAAGAATTTACAAGCCGACATAAATTAAAACTCACAACAGCTTAAATCATCGAGATCAAGCAAGTACTTTGGAAATTACAGCTTGTCCAAAGTAGCAAATCCAAGAAATTTCTACTTATATCAAGAAAAATCTTGAAATCAGTACTTACGCAAAGCCCTCATTTGCAAATTACTTGCTTGATTTCGATGATTGTAACTATTCTGAGTGTAAATTAACCTCAGCTTCTAAATCCTTTCAATCATTTTAATCAAACAATTATTTAGAAAAATTGCTATCTAAAAGTAGTTTCTTCGTGTTTAAAAAAAAAATGAAAAATTACAAAATTACTTTCAGATGCAAATTTTTTGAAATATTTGCTCGAATTGAAAACGGTTTTAAGAATTTACAAGCTGACATAAATTAAAACTCACAACAGTTGAAATCATCGAGATCAAGCAAGAATTTTGGAAATTACAGCTTGTCCAAAGTAGCAAATCCAAGAAATTTCTACTTATATCAAGAAAAATCTTGAAATCAGTACTTACGCAAAGCTCTAATTTCCAAATTACTTGCTTGCTTTCGATGATTGTAACTGTTCTGAGTGTAAATTAACCTCAGCTTCTAAATCCTTTCAATCATTTTATAATCAAACAATTATTTAGAAAAATTGCTATCTAAAAGTAGTTTCTTCGTGTTTTAAAAAAAATGAAAAATTACAAAATTACTTTCAGATGCAATTTTTTGAAATATTTGCTCGAATTGAAAACGGTTTCAAGAATTTACAAGCTGACATAAATTAAAACTCACAACAGTTTAAATTATCGAGATCAAGCAAGTACTTTGGAAATGACAGCTTGTCCAAAGTAGCAAATCCAAGAAATTTCTACTTATATCAAGAAAAATCTTGAAATCAGTACTTACGCAAAGCTCTAATTTGCGAATTACTTGCTTGATTTCGATGATTGTAACTGTACTGAGTGTAAATTAACCTCAGCTTCTAAATCCTTTCAATCATTTTATAATCAAACAATTATTTAGAAAAATTGCTATCTAAAAGTAGTTTCTTCGTGTTTAAAAAAAATGAAAAATTACAAAATTACTTTCAGATGCAAATTTTTTGAAATATTTGCTCGAATTGAAAACGGTTTCAAGAATTTACAAGCTGACATAAATTAAAACTCAAAACAGCTTAAATCATCGAGATCAAGCAAGTACTTTGGAAATTACAGCTTGTCCAAAGTAGCAAATCCAAGAAATTTCTCTTATATCAAGAAAAATCTTGAAATCAGTACTTACGCAAAGCTCTAATTTCCAAATTACTTGCTTGATTTCGACGATTGTAACTGTTCTGAGTGTAAATTAACCTCAGCTTCTAAATCCTTTCAATCATTTTATAATCAAACAATTATTTAGAAAAATTGCTATCTAAAAGTAGTTTCTTCGTGTTTAAAAAACAATGAAAAATTACAAAATTACTTTCAGATGCAAATTTTTTGAAATGTTTGCTCGAATTGAAAACGGTTTCAAGAATTTACCAGCTGACATAAATTAAAACTCACAACATTTTAAATCATCGAGATCAAGCAAGTACTTTGGAAATGACAGCTTGTCCAAAGTAGCAAATCCAAGAAATTTCTACTTATATCAAGAAAAATCTTGAAATCAGTACTTACGCAAAGCTCTAATTTGCAAATTACTTGCTTGATTTCGATGATTCTAACTATTCTGAGTGTAAATTAACCTCAGCTTCTAAATCCTTTCAATCATTTTAATCAAACAATTATTTAGAAAAATTGCTATCTAAAAGTAGTTTCTTCGTGTTTTCAAAAAAATGAAAAATTACAAAATTACTTTCAGATGCAAATTTTTTGAAATATTTGCTCGAATTGAAAACGGTTTTAAGAATTTACAAGCTGACATAAATTAAAACTCACAACAGTTTAAATCATCGAGATCAAGCAAGTACTTTGGAAATGACAGCTTGTCCAAAGTAGCAAATCCAAGAAATTTCTACTTATATCAAGAAAAATCTTGAAATCAGTACTTACGCAAAGCTCTAATTTCCAAATTACTTGCTTGATTTCGATGATTGTAACTGTTCTGAGTGTAAATTAACCTCAGCTTCTAAATCCTTTCAATCATTTTATAATCAAACAATTATTTAGAAAAATTGCTATCTAAAAGTAGTTTCTTCGTGTTTTAAAAAAAATGAAAAATTACAAAATTACTTTCAGATGCAATTTTTTTGAAATATTTGCTCGAATTGAAAACGGTTTCAAGAATTTACAAGCTGACATAAATTAAAACTCACAACAGTTTAAATCATCGAGATCAAGCAAGTACTTTGGAAATGACAGCTTGTCCAAAGTAGCAAATCCAAGAAATTTCTACTTATATCAAGAAAAATCTTGAAATCAGTACTTACGCAAAGCCCTCATTTGCAAATTACTTGCTTGATTTCGATGATTGTAACTATTCTTAGTGTAAATTAACCTCAGCTTCTAAATCCTTTCAATCATTTTAATCAAACAATTATTTAGAAAAATTGCTATCTAAAATTAGTGTCTTCGTGTTTTAAAAAAAATGAAAAATTACAAAATTACTTTCAGATGCAAATTTTTGAAATATTTGCTCGAATTGAAAACGGTTTCAAGAATTTACAAGCCGACATAAATTAAAACTCACAACAGCTTAAATCATCGAGATCAAGCAAGTACTTTGGAAATTACAGCTTGTCCAAAGTAGCAAATCCAAGAAATTTCTACTTATATCAAGAAAAATCTTGAAATCAGTACTTACGCAAAGCTCTAATTTCCATGTTACTTGCTTGATTTCGATGATTGTAACTGTTCTGAGTGTAAATTAAACTCAGCTTCTAAATCCTTTCAATCATTTTATAATCAAACAATTATTTAGAAAAATTGCTATCTAAAAGTAGTTTCTTCGTGTTTAAAAAAAAATGAAAAATTACAAAATTACTTTCAAATGCAAATTTTTTGAAATATTTGCTCGAATTGAAAACGGTTTCAAGAATTTACCAGCTGACATAAATTAAAACTCACAACATTTTAAATCATCGAGATCAAGCAAGTACTTTGGAAATGACAGCTTGTCCAAAGTAGCAAATCCAAGAAATTTCTACTTATATCAAGAAAAATCTTGAAATCAGTACTTACGCAAAGCTCTAACTTCCAAATTACTTGCTTGATTTCGATAATTGTAACTGTTCTGAGTGTAAATTAACCTCAGCTTCTAAATCCTTTCGATCATTTTATAATCAAAAAATTATTTAGAAAAATTGCTATCTAAAAGTAGTTTCTTCGTGTTTTAAAAAAAATGAAAAATTACTTTCAGATGCAAATTTTTTGAAATATTTGCTCGAATTGAAATCGGTTTCAAGAATTTACAAGCTGACATAATTAAAACTCACAACAGCTTAAATCATCGATATCAAGCTAGTACTTTGGAAATTACAGCTTGTCCAAAGTAGCAAATCCAAGAAATTTTTACTTATATCAAGAAAAATCTTGAAATCAGTACTTACGCAAAGCTCTAATTTCCAAATTACTTGCTTGATTTCGATGATTGTAACTGTTCTGAGTGTAAATTAACCTCAGCTTCTAAATCCTTTCAATCATTTTATAATCAAACAATTATTTAGAAAAATTGCTTCTAAAAGTAGTTTCTTCGTGTTTTAAAAAAAATGAAAAATTACAAAATTACTTTCAGATGCAAATGTTTTTCGAATTGAAAACGGTTTCAAGAATTTACAAACTAACATAAATCAAAACTCACAACAGTTTAAATCATCGAGATCAAGCAAGTACTTTGGAAATGACAGCTTGACCAAAGTAGCAAATCCAAGAAATTTCTACTTATATCAAGAAAAATCTTGAAATCAGTACTTACGCAAAGCTCTAATTTGCAAATTACTTGCTTGATTTCGATGATTCTAACTATTCTGAGTGTAAATTAACCTCAGCTTCTAAATCCTTTTAATCATTTTAATCAAACAATTATTTAGAAAAATTGCTATCTAAAAGTAGTTTCTTCGTGTTTTCAAAAAAATGAAAAATTACAAAATTACTTTCAGATGCAAATTTTTTGAAATATTTGCTCGAATTGAAAACGGTTTTAAGAATTTACAAGCTGACATAAATTAAAACTCACAACAGTTTAAATCATCGAGATCAAGCAAGTACTTTGGAAATGACAGCTTGTCCAAAGTAGCAAATCCAAGAAATGTCTACTTATATCAAGAAAAATCTTGAAATCAGTACTTACGCAAAGCTCTAATTTCCAAATTACTTGCTTGATTTCGATGATTGTTACTGTTCTGAGTGTAAATTAACCTCAGCTTCTAAATCCTTTCAATCATTTTATAATCAAGCAATTATTTAGAAAAATTGCTATCTAAAAGTAGTTTCTTCGTGTTTTAAAAAAAATGAAAAATTACAAAATTACTTTCAGATGCAATTTTTTTGAAATATTTGCTCGAATTGAAAACGGTTTCAAGAATTTACAAGCTGACATAAATTAAAACTCACAACAGTTTAAATCATCGAGATCAAGCAAGTACTTTGGAAATGACAGCTTGTCCAAAGTAGCAAATCCAAGAAATTTCTACTTATATCAAGAAAAATCTTGAAATCAGTACTTACGCAAAGCTCTAATTTGCAAATTACTTGCTTGATTTCGATGATTGTAACTGTTCTGAGTGTAAATTAACCTCAGCTTCTAAATCCTTTCAATCATTTTTATTATCAAACAATTATTTAGAAAAATTGCTATCTAAAAGTAGTTTCTTCGTGTTTAAAAAAAAATGAAAAATTACAAAATTACTTTCAAATGCAAATTTTTTGAAATATTTGCTCGAATTGAAAACGGTTTCAAGAATTTACCAGCTGACATAAATTAAAACTCACAACATTTTAAATCATCGAGATCAAGCAAGTACTTTGGAAATGACAGCTTGTCCAAAGTAGCAAATCCAAGAAATTTCTACTTATATCAAGAAAAATCTTGAAATCAGTACTTACGCAAAGCTCTAACTTCCAAATTACTTGCTTGATTTCGATGATTGTAACTGTTCTGAGTGTAAATTAACCTCAGCTTCTAAATCCTTTCGATCATTTTATAATCAAAAAATTATTTAGAAAAATTGCTATCTAAAAGTAGTTTCTTCGTGTTTTAAAAAAAATGAAAAATTACTTTCAGATGCAAATTTTTTGAAATATTTGCTCGAATTGAAATCGGTTTCAAGAATTTACAAGCTGACATAATTAAAACTCACAACAGCTTAAATCATCGATATCAAGCAAGTACTTTGGAAATTACAGCTTGTCCAAAGTAGCAAATCCAAGAAATTTCTACTTATATCAAGAAAAATCTTGAAATCAGTACTTACGCAAAGCTCTAATTTCCAAATTACTTGCCTGATTTCGATGATTGTAACTGTTCTGAGTGTAAATTAACCTCAGCTTCTAAATCCTTTCAATCATTTTATAATCAAACAATTATTTAGAAAAATTGCTTCTAAAAGTAGTTTCTTCGTGTTTTAAAAAAAATGAAAAATTACAAAATTACTTTCAGATGCAAATGTTTTTCGAATTGAAAACGGTTTCAAGAATTTACAAACTAACATAAATCAAAACTCACAACAGTTTAAATCATCGAGATCAAGCAAGTACTTTGGAAATGACAGCTTGTCCAAAGTAGCAAATCCAAGAAATTTCTACTTATATCAAGAAAAATCTTGAAATCAGTACTTACGCAAAGCTCTAATTTGCAAATTACTTGCTTGATTTCGATGATTCTAACTATTCTGAGTGTAAATTAACCTCAGCTTCTAAATCCTTTTAATCATTTTAATCAAACAATTATTTAGAAAAATTGCTATCTAAAAGTAGTTTCTTCGTGTTTTCAAAAAAATGAAAAATTACAAAATTACTTTCAGATGCAAATTTTTTGAAATATTTGCTCGAATTGAAAACGGTTTTAAGAATTTACAAGCTGACATAAATTAAAACTCACAACAGTTTAAATCATCGAGATCAAGCAAGTACTTTGGAAATGACAGCTTGTCCAAAGTAGCAAATCCAAGAAATTTCTACTTATATCAAGAAAAATCTTGAAATCAGTACTTACGCAAAGCTCTAATTTCCAAATTACTTGCTTGATTTCGATGATTGTAACTGTTCTGAGTGTAAATTAACCTCAGCTTCTAAATCCTTTCAATCATTTTATAATCAAACAATTATTTAGAAAAATTGCTATCTAAAAGTAGTTTCTTCGTGTTTTAAAAAAAAATGAAAAATTACAAAATTACTTTCAGATGCAATTTTTTTGAAATATTTGCTCGAATTGAAAACGGTTTCAAGAATTTACAAGCTGACATAAATTAAAACTCACAACAGTTTAAATCATCGAGATCAAGCAAGTACTTTGGAAATGACAGCTTGTCCAAAGTAGCAAATCCAAGAAATTTCTACTTATATCAAGAAAAATCTTGAAATCAGTACTTACGCAAAGCTCTAATTTGCAAATTACTTGCTTGATTTCGATGATTCTAACTATTCTGAGTGTAAATTAACCTCAGCTTCTAAATCCTTTTAATCATTTTAATCAAACAATTATTTAGAAAAATTGCTATCTAAAAGTAGTTTCTTCGTGTTTTCAAAAAAATGAAAAATTACAAAATTACTTTCAGATGCAAATTTTTTGAAATATTTGCTCGAATTGAAAACGGTTTTAAGAATTTACAAGCTGACATAAATTAAAACTCACAACAGTTTAAATCATCGAGATCAAGCAAGTACTTTGGAAATGACAGCTTGTCCAAAGTAGCAAATCCAAGAAATTTCTACTTATATCAAGAAAAATCTTGAAATCAGTACTTACGCAAAGCTCTAATTTCCAAATTACTTGCTTGATTTCGATGATTGTAACTGTTCTGAGTGTAAATTAACCTCAGCTTCTAAATCCTTTCAATCATTTTATAATCAAACAATTATTTAGAAAAATTGCTATCTAAAAGTAGTTTCTTCGTGTTTTAAAAAAAAATGAAAAATTACAAAATTACTTTCAGATGCAATTTTTTTGAAATATTTGCTCGAATTGAAAACGGTTTCAAGAATTTACAAGCTGACATAAATTAAAACTCACAACAGTTTAAATCATCGAGATCAAGCAAGTACTTTGGAAATGACAGCTTGTCCAAAGTAGCAAATCCAAGAAATTTCTACTTATATCAAGAAAAATCTTGAAATCAGTACTTACGCAAAGCTCTAATTTGCAAATTACTTGCTTGATTTCGATGATTCTAACTATTCTGAGTGTAAATTAACCTCAGCTTCTAAATCCTTTCAATCATTTTAATCAAACAATTATTTAGAAAAATTGCTATCTAAAAGTAGTTTCTTCGTGTTTTCAAAAAAATGAAAAATTACAAAATTACTTTCAGATGCAAATTTTTTGAAATATTTGCTCGAATTGAAAACGGTTTTAAGAATTTACAAGCTGACATAAATTAAAACTCACAACAGTTTAAATCATCGAGATCAAGCAAGTACTTTGGAAATGACAGCTTGTCCAAAGTAGCAAATCCAAGAAATTTCTACTTATATCAAGAAAAATCTTGAAATCAGTACTTACGCAAAGCTCTAATTTCCAAATTACTTGCTTGATTTCGATGATTGTAACTGTTCTGAGTGTAAATTAACCTCAGCTTCTAAATCCTTTCAATCATTTTATAATCAAACAATTATTTAGAAAAATTGCTATCTAAAAGTAGTTTCTTCGTGTTTTAAAAAAAATGAAAAATTACAAAATTACTTTCAGATGCAATTTTTTTGAAATATTTGCTCGAATTGAAAACGGTTTCAAGAATTTACAAGCTGACATAAATTAAAACTCACAACAGTTTAAATCATCGAGATCAAGCAAGTACTTTGGAAATGACAGCTTGTCCAAAGTAGCAAATCCAAGAAATTTCTACTTATATCAAGAAAAATCTTGAAATCAGTACTTACGCAAAGCCCTCATTTGCAAATTACTTGCTTGATTTCGATGATTGTAACTATTCTTAGTGTAAATTAACCTCAGCTTCTAAATCCTTTCAATCATTTTAATCAAACAATTATTTAGAAAAATTGCTATCTAAAATTAGTGTCTTCGTGTTTTAAAAAAAATGAAAAATTACAAAATTACTTTCAGATGCAAATTTTTGAAATATTTGCTCGAATTGAAAACGGTTTCAAGAATTTACAAGCCGACATAAATTAAAACTCACAACAGCTTAAATCATCGAGATCAAGCAAGTACTTTGGAAATTACAGCTTGTCCAAAGTAGCAAATCCAAGAAATTTCTACTTATATCAAGAAAAATCTTGAAATCAGTACTTACGCAAAGCTCTAATTTCCATGTTACTTGCTTGATTTCGATGATTGTAACTGTTCTGAGTGTAAATTAAACTCAGCTTCTAAATCCTTTCAATCATTTTATAATCAAACAATTATTTAGAAAAATTGCTATCTAAAAGTAGTTTCTTCGTGTTTAAAAAAAAATGAAAAATTACAAAATTACTTTCAAATGCAAATTTTTTGAAATATTTGCTCGAATTGAAAACGGTTTCAAGAATTTACCAGCTGACATAAATTAAAACTCACAACATTTTAAATCATCGAGATCAAGCAAGTACTTTGGAAATGACAGCTTGTCCAAAGTAGCAAATCCAAGAAATTTCTACTTATATCAAGAAAAATCTTGAAATCAGTACTTACGCAAAGCTCTAACTTCCAAATTACTTGCTTGATTTCGATAATTGTAACTGTTCTGAGTGTAAATTAACCTCAGCTTCTAAATCCTTTCGATCATTTTATAATCAAAAAATTATTTAGAAAAATTGCTATCTAAAAGTAGTTTCTTCGTGTTTTAAAAAAAATGAAAAATTACTTTCAGATGCAAATTTTTTGAAATATTTGCTCGAATTGAAATCGGTTTCAAGAATTTACAAGCTGACATAATTAAAACTCACAACAGCTTAAATCATCGATATCAAGCTAGTACTTTGGAAATTACAGCTTGTCCAAAGTAGCAAATCCAAGAAATTTTTACTTATATCAAGAAAAATCTTGAAATCAGTACTTACGCAAAGCTCTAATTTCCAAATTACTTGCTTGATTTCGATGATTGTAACTGTTCTGAGTGTAAATTAACCTCAGCTTCTAAATCCTTTCAATCATTTTATAATCAAACAATTATTTAGAAAAATTGCTTCTAAAAGTAGTTTCTTCGTGTTTTAAAAAAAATGAAAAATTACAAAATTACTTTCAGATGCAAATGTTTTTCGAATTGAAAACGGTTTCAAGAATTTACAAACTAACATAAATCAAAACTCACAACAGTTTAAATCATCGAGATCAAGCAAGTACTTTGGAAATGACAGCTTGACCAAAGTAGCAAATCCAAGAAATTTCTACTTATATCAAGAAAAATCTTGAAATCAGTACTTACGCAAAGCTCTAATTTGCAAATTACTTGCTTGATTTCGATGATTCTAACTATTCTGAGTGTAAATTAACCTCAGCTTCTAAATCCTTTTAATCATTTTAATCAAACAATTATTTAGAAAAATTGCTATCTAAAAGTAGTTTCTTCGTGTTTTCAAAAAAATGAAAAATTACAAAATTACTTTCAGATGCAAATTTTTTGAAATATTTGCTCGAATTGAAAACGGTTTTAAGAATTTACAAGCTGACATAAATTAAAACTCACAACAGTTTAAATCATCGAGATCAAGCAAGTACTTTGGAAATGACAGCTTGTCCAAAGTAGCAAATCCAAGAAATGTCTACTTATATCAAGAAAAATCTTGAAATCAGTACTTACGCAAAGCTCTAATTTCCAAATTACTTGCTTGATTTCGATGATTGTTACTGCTCTGAGTGTAAATTAACCTCAGCTTCTAAATC
Source organism: Philhelius pedissequus (assembly GCA_910595825.1). Taxonomy (NCBI): domain Eukaryota; kingdom Metazoa; phylum Arthropoda; class Insecta; order Diptera; family Syrphidae; genus Philhelius; species Philhelius pedissequus. The sequence continues at coordinate 109,182,994 of OU343160.1, forward strand.
CTTTCAATCATTTTATAATCAAGCAATTATTTAGAAAAATTGCTATCTAAAAGTAGTTTCTTCGTGTTTTAAAAAAAATGAAAAATTACAAAATTACTTTCAGATGCAATTTTTTTGAAATATTTGCTCGAATTGAAAACGGTTTCAAGAATTTACAAGCTGACATAAATTAAAACTCACAACAGTTTAAATCATCGAGATCAAGCAAGTACTTTGGAAATGACAGCTTGTCCAAAGTAGCAAATCCAAGAAATTTCTACTTATATCAAGAAAAATCTTGAAATCAGTACTTACGCAAAGCTCTAATTTGCAAATTACCTGCTTGATTTCGATGATTCTAACTATTCTGAGTGTAAATTAACCTCAGCTTCTAAATCCTTTTAATCATTTTAATCAAACAATTATTTAGAAAAATTGCTATCTAAAAGTAGTTTCTTCGTGTTTTCAAGAAAATGAAAAATTACAAAATTACTTTCAGATGCAATTTTTTTGAAATATTTGCTCGAATTGAAAACGGTTTTAAGAATTTACAAGCTGACATAAATTAAAACTCACAACAGCTTAAATCATCGAGATCAAGCAAGTACTTTGGAAATGACAGCTTGTCCAAAGTAGCAAATCCAAGAAATTTCTACTTATATCAAGAAAAATCTTGAAATCAGTACTTACGCAAAGCTCTAATTTCCAAATTACTTGCTTGATTTCGATGATTGTAACTGTTCTGAGTGTAAATTAACCTCAGCTTCTAAATCCTTTCAATCATTTTTATTATCAAACAATTATTTAGAAAAATTGCTATCTAAAAGTAGTTTCTTCGTGTTTAAAAAAAAATGAAAAATTACAAAATTACTTTCAAATGCAAATTTTTTGAAATATTTGCTCGAATTGAAAACGGTTTCAAGAATTTACCAGCTGACATAAATTAAAACTCACAACATTTTAAATCATCGAGATCAAGCAAGTACTTTGGAAATGACAGCTTGTCCAAAGTAGCAAATCCAAGAAATTTCTACTTATATCAAGAAAAATCTTGAAATCAGTACTTACGCAAAGCTCTAACTTCCAAATTACTTGCTTGATTTCGATGATTGTAACTGTTCTGAGTGTAAATTAACCTCAGCTTCTAAATCCTTTCGATCATTTTATAATCAAAAAATTATTTAGAAAAATTGCTATCTAAAAGTAGTTTCTTCGTGTTTTAAAAAAAATGAAAAATTACTTTCAGATGCAAATTTTTTGAAATATTTGCTCGAATTGAAATCGGTTTCAAGAATTTACAAGCTGACATAATTAAAACTCACAACAGCTTAAATCATCGATATCAAGCAAGTACTTTGGAAATTACAGCTTGTCCAAAGTAGCAAATCCAAGAAATTTCTACTTATATCAAGAAAAATCTTGAAATCAGTACTTACGCAAAGCTCTAATTTCCAAATTACTTGCCTGATTTCGATGATTGTAACTGTTCTGAGTGTAAATTAACCTCAGCTTCTAAATCCTTTCAATCATTTTATAATCAAACAATTATTTAGAAAAATTGCTTCTAAAAGTAGTTTCTTCGTGTTTTAAAAAAAATGAAAAATTACAAAATTACTTTCAGATGCAAATGTTTTTCGAATTGAAAACGGTTTCAAGAATTTACAAACTAACATAAATCAAAACTCACAACAGTTTAAATCATCGAGATCAAGCAAGTACTTTGGAAATGACAGCTTGTCCAAAGTAGCAAATCCAAGAAATTTCTACTTATATCAAGAAAAATCTTGAAATCAGTACTTACGCAAAGCTCTAATTTGCAAATTACTTGCTTGATTTCGATGATTCTAACTATTCTGAGTGTAAATTAACCTCAGCTTCTAAATCCTTTTAATCATTTTAATCAAACAATTATTTAGAAAAATTGCTATCTAAAAGTAGTTTCTTCGTGTTTTCAAAAAAATGAAAAATTACAAAATTACTTTCAGATGCAAATTTTTTGAAATATTTGCTCGAATTGAAAACGGTTTTAAGAATTTACAAGCTGACATAAATTAAAACTCACAACAGTTTAAATCATCGAGATCAAGCAAGTACTTTGGAAATGACAGCTTGTCCAAAGTAGCAAATCCAAGAAATTTCTACTTATATCAAGAAAAATCTTGAAATCAGTACTTACGCAAAGCTCTAATTTCCAAATTACTTGCTTGATTTCGATGATTGTAACTGTTCTGAGTGTAAATTAACCTCAGCTTCTAAATCCTTTCAATCATTTTATAATCAAACAATTATTTAGAAAAATTGCTATCTAAAAGTAGTTTCTTCGTGTTTTAAAAAAAAATGAAAAATTACAAAATTACTTTCAGATGCAATTTTTTTGAAATATTTGCTCGAATTGAAAACGGTTTCAAGAATTTACAAGCTGACATAAATTAAAACTCACAACAGTTTAAATCATCGAGATCAAGCAAGTACTTTGGAAATGACAGCTTGTCCAAAGTAGCAAATCCAAGAAATTTCTACTTATATCAAGAAAAATCTTGAAATCAGTACTTACGCAAAGCTCTAATTTGCAAATTACTTGCTTGATTTCGATGATTCTAACTATTCTGAGTGTAAATTAACCTCAGCTTCTAAATCCTTTTAATCATTTTAATCAAACAATTATTTAGAAAAATTGCTATCTAAAAGTAGTTTCTTCGTGTTTTCAAGAAAATGAAAAATTACAAAATTACTTTCAGATGCAAATTTTTTGAAATATTTGCTCGAATTGAAAACGGTTTTAAGAATTTACAAGCTGACATAAATTAAAACTCACAACAGTTTAAATCATCGAGATCAAGCAAGTACTTTGGAAATGACAGCTTGTCCAAAGTAGCAAATCCAAGAAATTTCTACTTATATCAAGAAAAATCTTGAAATCAGTACTTACGCAAAGCTCTAATTTCCAAATTACTTGCTTGATTTCGATGATTGTAACTGTTCTGAGTGTAAATTAACCTCAGCTTCCAAATCCTTTCAATCATTTTTATTATCAAACAATTATTTAGAAAAATTGCTATCTAAAAGTAGTTTCTTCGTGTTTTCAAAAAAATGAAAAATTACAAAATTACTTTCAGATGCAATTTTTTTGAAATATTTGCTCGAATTGAAAACGGTTTCAAGAATTTACAAGCTGACATAAATTAAAACTCACAACAGTTTAAATCATCGAGATCAAGCAAGTACTTTGAAAATGACAGCTTGTCCAAAGTACCAAATCCAAGAAATTTCTACTTATATCAAGAAAAATCTTGAAATCAGTACTTACGCAAAGCTCTAATTTCCAAATTACTTGCTTGATTTCGATGATTGTAACTGTTCTGAGTGTAAATTAACCTCAGCTTCTAAATCCTTTCAATCATTTTTATTATCAAACAATTATTTAGAAAAATTGCTATCTAAAAGTAGTTTCTTCGTGTTTTCAAAAAAATGAAAAATTACAAAATTACTTTCAGATGCAAATTTTTGAAATATTTGCTCGAATTGAAAACGGTTTTAAGAATTTACAAGCTGACATAAATTAAAACTCACAACAGTTTAAATCATCGAGATCAAGCAAGTACTTTGGAAATGACAGCTTGTCCAAAGTAGCAAATCCAAGAAATTTCTACTTATATCAAGAAAAATCTTGAAATCAGTACTTACGCAAAGCTCTAACTTCCAAATTACTTGCTTGATTTCGATGATTGTAACTGTTCTGAGTGTAAATTAACCTCAGCTTCTAAATCCTTACGATCATTTTATAATCAAAAAATTATTTAGAAAAATTGCTATCTAAAAGTAGTTTCTTCGTGTTTTAAAAAAAATGAAAAATTACTTTCAGATGCAAATTTTTTGAAATATTTGCTCGAATTGAAATCGGTTTCAAGAATTTACAAGCTGACATAATTAAAACTCACAACAGCTTAAATCATCGATATCAAGCAAGTACTTTGGAAATTACAGCTTGTCCAAAGTAGCAAATCCAAGAAATTTCTACTTATATCAAGAAAAATCTTGAAATCAGTACTTACGCAAAGCTCTAATTTCCAAATTACTTGCCTGATTTCGATGATTGTAACTGTTCTGAGTGTAAATTAACCTCAGCTTCTAAATCCTTTCAATCATTTTATAATCAAACAATTATTTAGAAAAATTGCTTCTAAAAGTAGTTTCTTCGTGTTTTAAAAAAAATGAAAAATTACAAAATTACTTTCAGATGCAAATGTTTTTCGAATTGAAAACGGTTTCAAGAATTTACAAACTAACATAAATCAAAACTCACAACAGTTTAAATCATCGAGATCAAGCAAGTACTTTGGAAATGACAGCTTGTCCAAAGTAGCAAATCCAAGAAATTTCTACTTATATCAAGAAAAATCTTGAAATCAGTACTTACGCAAAGCTCTAATTTGCAAATTACTTGCTTGATTTCGATGATTCTAACTATTCTGAGTGTAAATTAACCTCAGCTTCTAAATCCTTTTAATCATTTTAATCAAACAATTATTTAGAAAAATTGCTATCTAAAAGTAGTTTCTTCGTGTTTTCAAAAAAATGAAAAATTACAAAATTACTTTCAGATGCAAATTTTTTGAAATATTTGCTCGAATTGAAAACGGTTTTAAGAATTTACAAGCTGACATAAATTAAAACTCACAACAGTTTAAATCATCGAGATCAAGCAAGTACTTTGGAAATGACAGCTTGTCCAAAGTAGCAAATCCAAGAAATTTCTACTTATATCAAGAAAAATCTTGAAATCAGTACTTACGCAAAGCTCTAATTTGCAAATTACTTGCTTGATTTCGATGATTCTAACTATTCTGAGTGTAAATTAACCTCAGCTTCTAAATCCTTTTAATCATTTTAATCAAACAATTATTTAGAAAAATTGCTATCTAAAAGTAGTTTCTTCGTGTTTTCAAAAAAATGAAAAATTACAAAATTACTTTCAGATGCAAATTTTTTGAAATATTTGCTCGAATTGAAAACGGTTTTAAGAATTTACAAGCTGACATAAATTAAAACTCACAACAGTTTAAATCATCGAGATCAAGCAAGTACTTTGGAAATGACAGCTTGTCCAAAGTAGCAAATCCAAGAAATTTCTACTTATATCAAGAAAAATCTTGAAATCAGTACTTACGCAAAGCTCTAATTTCCAAATTACTTGCTTGATTTCGATGATTGTAACTGTCCTGAGTGTAAATTAACCTCAGCTTCTAAATCCTTTCAATCATTTTATAATCAAACAATTATTTAGAAAAATTGCTATCTAAAAGTAGTTTCTTCGTGTTTTAAAAAAAAATGAAAAATTACAAAATTACTTTCAGATGCAATTTTTTTGAAATATTTGCTCGAATTGAAAACGGTTTCAAGAATTTACAAGCTGACATAAATTAAAACTCACAACAGTTTAAATCATCGAGATCAAGCAAGTACTTTGGAAATGACAGCTTGTCCAAAGTAGCAAATCCAAGAAATTTCTACTTATATCAAGAAAAATCTTGAAATCAGTACTTACGCAAAGCTCTAATTTGCAAATTACTTGCTTGATTTCGATGATTCTAACTATTCTGAGTGTAAATTAACCTCAGCTTCTAAATCCTTTTAATCATTTTAATCAAACAATTATTTAGAAAAATTGCTATCTAAAAGTAGTTTCTTCGTGTTTTCAAGAAAATGAAAAATTACAAAATTACTTTCAGATGGAAATTTTTTGAAATATTTGCTCGAATTGAAAACGGTTTTAAGAATTTACAAGCTGACATAAATTAAAACTCACAACAGTTTAAATCATCGAGATCAAGCAAGTACTTTGGAAATGACAGCTTGTCCAAAGTAGCAAATCCAAGAAATTTCTACTTATATCAAGAAAAATCTTGAAATCAGTACTTACGCAAAGCTCTAATTTCCAAATTACTTGCTTGATTTCGATGATTGTAACTGTTCTGAGTGTAAATTAACCTCAGCTTCTAAATCCTTTCAATCATTTTTATTATCAAACAATTATTTAGAAAAATTGCTATCTAAAAGTAGTTTCTTCGTGTTTTCAAAAAAATGAAAAATTACAAAATTACTTTCAGATGCAATTTTTTTGAAATATTTGCTCGAATTGAAAACGGTTTCAAGAATTTACAAGCTGACATAAATTAAAACTCACAACAGTTTAAATCATCGAGATCAAGCAAGTACTTTGAAAATGACAGCTTGTCCAAAGTACCAAATCCAAGAAATTTCTACTTATATCAAGAAAAATCTTGAAATCAGTACTTACGCAAAGCTCTAATTTCCAAATTACTTGCTTGATTTCGATGATTGTAACTGTTCTGAGTGTAAATTAACCTCAGCTTCTAAATCCTTTCAATCATTTTTATTATCAAACAATTATTTAGAAAAATTGCTATCTAAAAGTAGTTTCTTCGTGTTTTCAAAAAAATGAAAAATTACAAAATTACTTTCAGATGCAAATTTTTGAAATATTTGCTCGAATTGAAAACGGTTTTAAGAATTTACAAGCTGACATAAATTAAAACTCACAACAGTTTAAATCATCGAGATCAAGCAAGTACTTTGGAAATGACAGCTTGTCCAAAGTAGCAAATCCAAGAAATTTCTACTTATATCAAGAAAAATCTTGAAATCAGTACTTACGCAAAGCTCTAACTTCCAAATTACTTGCTTGATTTCGATGATTGTAACTGTTCTGAGTGTAAATTAACCTCAGCTTCTAAATCCTTTCGATCATTTTATAATCAAAAAATTATTTAGAAAAATTGCTATCTAAAAGTAGTTTCTTCGTGTTTTAAAAAAAATGAAAAATTACTTTCAGATGCAAATTTTTTGAAATATTTGCTCGAATTGAAATCGGTTTCAAGAATTTACAAGCTGACATAATTAAAACTCACAACAGCTTAAATCATCGATATCAAGCAAGTACTTTGGAAATTACAGCTTGTCCAAAGTAGCAAATCCAAGAAATTTCTACTTATATCAAGAAAAATCTTGAAATCAGTACTTACGCAAAGCTCTAATTTCCAAATTACTTGCCTGATTTCGATGATTGTAACTGTTCTGAGTGTAAATTAACCTCAGCTTCTAAATCCTTTCAATCATTTTATAATCAAACAATTATTTAGAAAAATTGCTTCTAAAAGTAGTTTCTTCGTGTTTTAAAAAAAATGAAAAATTACAAAATTACTTTCAGATGCAAATGTTTTTCGAATTGAAAACGGTTTCAAGAATTTACAAACTAACATAAATCAAAACTCACAACAGTTTAAATCATCGAGATCAAGCAAGTACTTTGGAAATGACAGCTTGTCCAAAGTAGCAAATCCAAGAAATTTCTACTTATATCAAGAAAAATCTTGAAATCAGTACTTACGCAAAGCTCTAATTTGCAAATTACTTGCTTGATTTCGATGATTCTAACTATTCTGAGTGTAAATTAACCTCAGCTTCTAAATCCTTTTAATCATTTTAATCAAACAATTATTTAGAAAAATTGCTATCTAAAAGTAGTTTCTTCGTGTTTTCAAAAAAATGAAAAATTACAAAATTACTTTCAGATGCAAATTTTTTGAAATATTTGCTCGAATTGAAAACGGTTTTAAGAATTTACAAGCTGACATAAATTAAAACTCACAACAGTTTAAATCATCGAGATCAAGCAAGTACTTTGGAAATGACAGCTTGTCCAAAGTAGCAAATCCAAGAAATTTCTACTTATATCAAGAAAAATCTTGAAATCAGTACTTACGCAAAGCTCTAATTTCCAAATTACTTGCTTGATTTCGATGATTGTAACTGTTCTGAGTGTAAATTAACCTCAGCTTCTAAATCCTTTCAATCATTTTATAATCAAACAATTATTTAGAAAAATTGCTATCTAAAAGTAGTTTCTTCGTGTTTTAAAAAAAATGAAAAATTACAAAATTACTTTCAGATGCAATTTTTTTGAAATATTTGCTCGAATTGAAAACGGTTTCAAGAATTTACAAGCTGACATAAATTAAAACTCACAACAGTTTAAATCATCGAGATCAAGCAAGTACTTTGGAAATGACAGCTTGTCCAAAGTAGCAAATCCAAGAAATTTCTACTTATATCAAGAAAAATCTTGAAATCAGTACTTACGCAAAGCTCTAATTTCCAAATTACTTGCTTGATTTCGATGATTGTAACTGTTCTGAGTGTAAATTAACCTCAGCTTCTAAATCCTTTCAATCATTTTTATTATCAAACAATTATTTAGAAAAATTGCTATCTAAAAGTAGTTTCTTCGTGTTTTCAAAAAAATGAAAAATTACAAAATTACTTTCAGATGCAATTTTTTTGAAATATTTGCTCGAATTGAAAACGGTTTCAAGAATTTACAAGCTGACATAAATTAAAACTCACAACAGTTTAAATCATCGAGATCAAGCAAGTACTTTGAAAATGACAGCTTGTCCAAAGTAGCAAATCCAAGAAATTTCTACTTATATCAAGAAAAATCTTGAAATCAGTACTTACGCAAAGCTCTAATTTCCAAATTACTTGCTTGATTTCGATGATTGTAACTGTTCTGAGTGTAAATTAACCTCAGCTTCTAAATCCTTTCAATCATTTTTATTATCAAACAATTATTTAGAAAAATTGCTATCTAAAAGTAGTTTCTTCGTGTTTTCAAAAAAATGAAAAATTACAAAATTACTTTCAGATGCAAATTTTTTGAAATATTTGCTCGAATTGAAAACGGTTTTAAGAATTTACAAGCTGACATAAATTAAAACTCACAACAGTTTAAATCATCGAGATCAAGCAAGTACTTTGGAAATGACAGCTTGTCCAAAGTAGCAAATCCAAGAAATTTCTACTTATATCAAGAAAAATCTTGAAATCAGTACTTACGCAAAGCTCTAATTTCCAAATTACTTGCTTGATTTCGATGATTGTAACTGTTCTGAGTGTAAATTAACCTCAGCTTCTAAATCCTTTCAATCATTTTATAATCAAACAATTATTTAGAAAAATTGCTATCTAAAAGTAGTTTCTTCGTGTTTTAAAAAAAATGAAAAATTACAAAATTACTTTCAGATGCAATTTTTTTGAAATATTTGCTCGAATTGAAAACGGTTTCAAGAATTTACAAGCTGACATAAATTAAAACTCACAACAGTTTAAATCATCGAGATCAAGCAAGTACTTTGGAAATGACAGCTTGTCCAAAGTAGCAAATCCAAGAAATTTCTACTTATATCAAGAAAAATCTTGAAATCAGTACTTACGCAAATCTCTCATTTGCAAATTACTTGCTTGATTTTGATGATTGTAACTATTCTGAGTGTAAATTAGCCTCAGCTTCTAAATCCTTTCAATCATTTTAATCAAACAATTATTTAGAAAAATTGCTATCTAAAAGTAGTTTCTTCGTGTTTAAAAAAAAATGAAAAATTACAAAATTACTTTCAGATGCAAATTTTTTGAAATATTTGCTCGAATTGAAAACGGTTTTAAGAATTTACAAGCTGACATAAATTAAAACTCACAACAGTTTAAATCATCGAGATCAAGCAAGTACTTTGAAAATGACAGCTTGTCCAAAGTAGCAAATCCAAGAAATTTCTACTTATATCAAGAAAAATCTTGAAATCAGTACTTACGCAAAGCTCTAATTTCCAAATTACTTGCTTGATTTCGATGATTGTAACTGTTCTGAGTGTAAATTAACCTCAGCAGCTTCTAAATCCTTTCAATCATTTTATAATCAAACAATTATTTAGAAAAATTGCTATCTAAAAGTAGTTTCTTCGTGTTTTAAAAAAAAATGAAAAATTACAAAATTACTTTCAGATGCAAATTTTTTGAAATATTTGCTCGAATTGAAATCGGTTTCAAGAATTTACAAGCTGACATAAATTAAAACTCACAACAGCTTAAACCATCGAGATCAAGCAAGTACTTTGGAAATTACAGCTTGTCCAAAGTAACAAATCCAAGAAATTTCTACTTATATCAAGAAAAATCTTGAAATCAGTACTTACGCAAAGCTCTAATTTCCATGTTACTTGCTTGATTTCGATGATTGTAACTGTTCTGAGTGTAAATTAACCTCAGCTTCTAAATCCTTTCAATCATTTTATAATCAAACAATTATTTAGAAAAATTGCTATCTAAAAGTAGTTTCTTCGTGTTTTAAAAAAAATGAAAAATTACAAAATTACTTTCAGATGCAAATGTTTTGAAATATTTGCTCGAATTGAAAACGGTTCCAAGAATTTACCAGCTGACATAAATTAAAACTCACAACAGTTTAAATCATCGAGATCAAGCAAGTACTTTGGAAATGACAGCTTGTCCAAAGTACCAAATCCCAGAAATTTCTACTTATATCAAGAAAAATCTTGAAATCAGTACTTACGCAAAGCTCTCATTTGCAAATTACTTGCTTGACTTCGATGATTGTAACTATTCTGAGTGTAAATTATCCTCAGCTTCTAAATCCTTTCAATCATTTTAATCAAACAATTATTTAGAAAAATTGCTATCTAAAAATAGTTTCTTCGTGTTTTAAAAAAAATGAAAAATTACAAAATTACTTTCAGATGCAAATTTTTTGAAATATTTGCTCGAATTGAAAACGGTTTCAAGAATTTACAAGCTGACATAAATTAAAACTCACAACAGCTTAAACCATCGAGATCAAGCAAGTACTTTGGAAATTACAGCTTGTCCAAAGTAGCAAATCCAAGAAATTTCTACTTATATCAAGAAAAATCTTGAAATCAGTACTTACGCAAAGCTCTAATTTCCATGTTACTTGCTTGATTTCGATGATTGTAACTGTTCTGAGTGTAAATTAACCTCAGCTTCTAAATCCTTTCAATCATTTTATAATCAAACAATTATTTAGAAAAATTGCTATCTAAAAGTAGTTTCTTCGTGTTTTAAAAAAAATGAAAAATTACAAAATTACTTTCAGATGCAAATTTTTTGAAATATTTGCTCGAATTGAAAACGGTTTTAAGAATTTACAAGCTGACATAAATTAAAACTCACAACAGTTTAAATCATCGAGATCAAGCAAGTACTTTGGAAATGACAGCTTGTCCAAAGTAGCAAATCCAAGAAATTTCTACTTATATCAAGAAAAATCTTGAAATCAGTACTTATGCAAATCTCTCATTTGCAAATTACTTGCTTGATTTTGATGATTGTAACTATTCTGAGTGTAAATTAACCTCAGCTTCTAAATCCTTTCAATCATTTTAATCAAACAATTATTTAGAAAAATTGCTATCTAAAAGTAGTTTCTTCGTGTTTTAAAAAAAATGAAAAATTACAAAATTACTTTCAGATGCAAATTTTTTGAAATATTTGCTCGAATTGAAAACGGTTTTAAGAATTTACAAGCTGACATAAATTAAAACTCACAACAGTTTAAATCATCGACATCAAGCAAGTACTTTGGAAATGACAGCTTGTCCAAAGTAGCAAATCCAAGAAATTTCTACTTATATCAAGAAAAATCTTGAAATCAGTACTTACGCAAAGCTCTAATTTCCAAATTACTTGCTTGATTTCGATGATTGTAACTGTTCTGAGTGTAAATTAACCTCAGCAGCTTCTAAATCCTCTCAATCATTTTATAATCAAACAATTATTTAGAAAAATTGCTATCTAAAAGTAGTTTCTTCGTGTTTTAAAAAAAATGAAAAATTACAAAATTACTTTCAGATGCAAATTTTTTGAAATATTTGCTCGAATTGAAAACGGTTTTAAGAATTTACAAGCTGACATAAATTAAAACTCACAACAGCTTAAACCATCGAGATCAAGCAAGTACTTTGGAAATTACAGCTTGTCCAAAGTAGCAAATCCAAGAAATTTCTACTTATATCAAGAAAAATCTTGAAATCAGTACTTACGCAAAGCTCTAATTTCCATGTTACTTGCTTGATTTCGATGATTGTAACTGTTCTGAGTGTAAAATAACCTCAGCTTCTAAATCCTTTCAATCATTTTATAATCAAACAATTATTCAGAAAAATTGCTATCTAAAAGTAGTTTCTTCGTGTTTTAAAAAAAATGAAAACTTACAAAATTACTTTCAGATGCAAATGTTTTGAAATATTTGCTCGAATTGAAAACGGTTTCAAGAATTTACAAGCTAACATAAATCAAAACTCACAACAGTTTAAATCATCCCGATCAAGCAAGTATTTTGGAAATGACAGCATGTCCAAAGTAGCAAATCCAAGAAATTTCTACTTATATCAGAAAAATCTTGAAATCAGTACTTACGCAAAGCTCTAATTTCCAAATAACTTGCTTGATTTCGATGATTGTAACTGTTCTGAGTATAAATTAACCTCAGCTTCTAAATCCTTTCAATCATTTTATAATCAAACAATTATTTACAAAAATTGCTATCTAAAAGTAGTTTCTTCGTGTTTAAAAAAAATGAAAAATTACAAAATTACTTTCAGATGCACATTTTTTGAAATATTTGCTCGAATTGAAAACGGTTCCAAGAATTTACCAGCTGACATAAATTAAAACTCACAACAGTTTAAATCATCGAGATCAAGCAAGTACTTTGGAAATGACAGCTTGTCCAAAGTACCAAATCCCAGAAATTTCTACTTATATCAAGAAAAATCTTGAAATCAGTACTTACGCAAAGCTCTAATTTGCAAATTACTTGCTTGATTTCGATGATTGTAACTATTCTGAGTGTAAATTAACCTCAGCTTCTAAATCCTTTCAATCATTTTTTCACTTTCAGATGCAAATTTTTTGAAATATTTGCTCGAATTGAAAACGGTTTTAAGAATTTACAAGCTGACATAAATTAAAACTCACAACAGTTTAAATCATCGAGATCAACCAAGTACTTTGGAAATGACAGCTTGTCCAAAGTAGCAAATCCAAGAAATTTCTACTTATATCAAGAAAAATCTTGAAATCAGTACTTATGCAAATCTCTCATTTGCAAATTACTTGCTTGATTTTGATGATTGTAACTATTCTGAGTGTAAATTAACCTCAGCTTCTAAATCCTTTCAATCATTTTAATCAAACAATTATTTAGAAAAATTGCTATCTAAAAGTAGTTTCTTCGTGTTTTAAAAAAAATGAAAAATTACAAAATTACTTTCAGATGCAAATTTTTTGAAATATTTGCTCGAATTGAAAACGGTTTTAAGAATTTACAAGCTGACATAAATTAAAACTCACAACAGTTTAAATCATCGACATCAAGCAAGTACTTTGGAAATGACAGCTTGTCCAAAGTAGCAAATCCAAGAAATTTCTACTTATATCAAGAAAAATCTTGAAATCAGTACTTACGCAAAGCTCTAATTTCCAAATTACTTGCTTGATTTCGATGATTGTAACTGTTCTGAGTGTAAATTAACCTCAGCAGCTTCTAAATCCTCTCAATCATTTTATAATCAAACAATTATTTAGAAAAATTGCTATCTAAAAGTAGTTTCTTCGTGTTTTAAAAAAAATGAAAAATTACAAAATTACTTTCAGATGCAAATTTTTTGAAATATTTGCTCGAATTGAAAACGGTTTCAAGAATTTACAAGCTGACATAAATTAAAACTCACAACAGCTTAAACCATCGAGATCAAGCAAGTACTTTGGAAATTACAGCTTGTCCAAAGTAGCAAATCCAAGAAATTTCTACTTATATCAAGAAAAATCTTGAAATCAGTACTTACGCAAAGCTCTAATTTCCATGTTACTTGCTTGATTTCGATGATTGTAACTGTTCTGAGTGTAAATTAACCTCAGCTTCTAAATCCTTTCAATCATTTTATAATCAAACAATTATTCAGAAAAATTGCTATCTAAAAGTAGTTTCTTCGTTTTTTAAAAAAATGAAAACTTACAAAATTACTTTCAGATGCAAATGTTTTGAAATATTTGCTCGAATTGAAAACGGTTTCAAGAATTTACAAGCTAACATAAATCAAAACTCACAACAGTTTAAATCATCCCGATCAAGCAAGTATTTTGGAAATGACAGCATGTCCAAAGTAGCAAATCCAAGAAATTTCTACTTATATCAGAAAAATCTTGAAATCAGTACTTACGCAAAGCTCTAATTTCCAAATAACTTGCTTGATTTCGATGATTGTAACTGTTCTGAGTATAAATTAACCTCAGCTTCTAAATCCTTTCAATCATTTTATAATCAAACAATTATTTACAAAAATTGCTATCTAAAAGTAGTTTCTTCGTGTTTAAAAAAAATGAAAAATTACAAAATTACTTTCAGATGCACATTTTTTGAAATATTTGCTCGAATTGAAAACGGTTCCAAGAATTTACCAGCTGACATAAATTAAAACTCACAACAGTTTAAATCATCGACATCAAGCAAGTACTTTGGAAATGACAGCTTGTCCAAAGTACCAAATCCCAGAAATTTCTACTTATATCAAGAAAAATCTTGAAATCAGTACTTACACAAAGCTCTAATTTGCAAATTACTTGCTTGATTTCGATGATTGTAACTATTCTGAGTGTAAATTAACCTCAGCTTCTAAATCCTTTCAATCATTTTAATCAAACAATTATTTAGAAGAATTGCTATCTAAAAGTAGTTTCTTCGTGTTTTAAAAAAAAATGAAAAATTACAAAATTACTTTCAGATGCAAATTTTTTGAAATATTTGCTCGAATTGAAAACGGTTTCAAGAATTTACCAGCTGATATAAATTAAAACTCACAACAGTTTAAATCATCGACATCAAGCAAGTACTTTGGAAATGACAGCTTGTCCAAAGTAGCAAATCCAAGAAATTTCTACTTATACCAAGAAAAATCTTGAAATCAGTACTTACGCAAAGCTCTCATTTGCAAATTACTTGCTTGACTTCGATTATTGTAACTATTCTGAGTGTAAATTATCCTCAGCTTCTAAATCCTTTCAATCAAACAATTATTTAGAAAAATTGCTATCTAAAAATAGTTTCTTCGTGTTTTAAAAAAAATGAAAAATTACAAAATTACTTTCAGATGCAATTTTTTTGAAATATTTGCTCGAATTCAAGACGGTTTTAAGAATTTACAAGCTGACATAAATTAAAACTCACAACAGTTTAAATCATCGACATCAAGCAAGTACTTTGGAAATGACAGCTTGTCCAAAGTAGCAAATCCAAGAAATTTCTACTTATACCAAGAAAAATCTTGAAATCAGTACTTACGCAAAGCTCTAATTTGCAAATTACTTGCTTGATTTCGATGATTGTAACTGTTCTGAGTGTAAATTAACCCCAGCTTCTAAATCCTTTCAATCATTTTTATTATCAAACAATTATTTAGAAAAATTGCTATCTAAAAGTAGTTTCTTCGTGTTTTAAAAAAAATGAAAAATTACAAAATTACTTTCAGATGCAATTTTTTTGAAATGTTTGCTCGAATTGAAAACGGTTTTAAGAACTTACAAGCTGACATAAATGAAAACTCACAACAGTTTAAATCATCGAGATCAAGCAAGTACTTTGGAAATGACAGCTTGTCCAAAGTAGCAAATCCAAGAAATTTCTACTTATATCAAGAAAAATCTTGAAATCAGTACTTACGCAAATCTCTCATTTGCAAATTACTTGCTTGATTTTGATGATTGTAACTATTCTGAGTGTAAATTAACCTCAGCTTCTAAATCCTTTCAATCATTTGAATCAATAGCAATTTAAAAATTGCTATCTAAAAGTAGTTTCTTCGTGTTTTCAAAAAATGAAAAATTACAAAATTACTTTCAGATGCAAATTTTTTGAAATATTTGCTCGAATTGAAAACGGTTTTAAGAATTTACAAGCTGACACAAATATAAACTCACAACAGTTTAAATCATCGAGACCAAGCAAGTACTTTGGAAATGACAGCTTGTCCAAAGTAGCAAATCCAAGAAATTTCTACTTATATCAAGAAAAATCTTGAAATCAGTACTTACGCAAAGCTCTAATTTCCAAATTACTTGCTTGATTTCGATGATTGTAACTGTTCTGAGTGTAAATTAACCTCAGCTTCTAAATCCTTTCAATCATTTTATAATCAAACAATTATTTAGAAAAATTGCTATCTAAAAGTAGTTTCTTCGTGTTTTAAAAAAAAATGAAAAATTACAAAATTACTTTCAGATGCAAATTTTTTGAAATATTTGCTCGAATTGAAAACGGTTTCAAGAATTTACAAGCTGACATAAATTAAAACTCACAACAGTTTAAATCATCGAGATCAAGCAAGTACTTTGGAAATGACAGCTTGTCCAAAGTAGCAAATCCAAGAAATTTCTACTTATATCAAGAAAAATCTTGAAATCAGTACTTACGCAAATCTCTCATTTGCAAATTACTTGCTTGATTTTGATGATTGTAACTATTCTGAGTGTAAATTAACCTCAGCTTCTAAATCCTTTCAATCATTTTAATCAAACAATTATTTAGAAAAATTGCTATCTAAAATTAGTTTCTTCGTGTTTTAAAAAAAATGAAAAATTACAAAATTACTTTCAGATGCAAATTTTTTGAAATATTTGCTCGAATTGAAAACGGTTTTAAGAATTTACAAGCTGACATAAATTAAAACTCACAACAGTTTAAATCATCGAGATCAAGCAAGTACTTTGGAAATGACAGCTTGTCCAAAGTAGCAAATCCAAGAAAATTCTACTTATATCAAGAAAAATCTTGAAATCAGTACTTACGCAAAGCTCTAATTTCCAAATTACTTGCTTGATTTCGATGATTGTAACTGTTCTGAGTGTAAATTAACCTCAGCAGCTTCTAAATCCTTTCAATCATTTTATAATCAAACAATTATTTAGAAAAATTGCTATCTAAAAGTAGTTTCTTCGTGTTTTAAAAAAAAATGAAAAATTACAAAATTACTTTCAGATGCAAATTTTTTGAAATATTTGCTCGAATTGAAAACGGTTTCAAGAATTTACAAGCTGACATAAATTAAAACTCACAACAGCTTAAACCATCGAGATCAAGCAAGTACCTTGGAAATTACAGCTTGTCCAAAGTAGCAAATCCAAGAAATTTCTACTTATATCAAGAAAAATCTTGAAATCAGTACTTACGCAAAGCTCTAATTTCCATGTTACTTGCTTGATTTCGATGATTGTAACTGTTCTGAGTGTAAATTAACCTCAGCTTCTAAATCCTTTCAATCATTTTATAATCAAACAATTATTTAGAAAAATTGCTATCTAAAAGTAGTTTCTTCGTGTTTTAAAAAAAATGAAAAATTACAAAATTACTTTCAGATGCAAATGTTTTGAAATATTTGCTCGAATTGAAAACGGTTTCAAGAATTTACAAGCTAACATAAATCAAAACTCACAACAGTTTAAATCATCCAGATCAAGCAAGAATTTTGGAAATGACAGCTTGTCCAAAGTAGCAAATCCAAGAAATTTCTACTTATATCAGAAAAATCTTGAAATCAGTACTTACGCAAAGCTCTAATTTCCAAATTACTTCCTTGATTTCGATGATTGTAACTGTTCTGAGTATAAATTAACCTCAGCTTCTAAATCCTTTCAATCATTTTATAATCAAACAATTATTTACAAAAATTGCTATCTAAAAGTAGTTTCTTCGTGTTTAAAAAAAATGAAAAATTACAAAATTACTTTCAGATGCACATTTTTTGAAATATTTGCTCGAATTGAAAACGGTTCCAAGAATTTACCAGCTGACATAAATTAAAACTCACAACAGTTTAAATCATCGAGATCAAGCAAGTACTTTGGAAATGACAGCTTGTCCAAAGTACCAAATCCCAGAAATTTCTACTTATATCAAGAAAAATCTAGAAATCAGTACTTACGCAAAGCTCTAATTTGCAAATTACTTGCTTGATTTCGATGATTGTAACTATTCTGAGTGTAAATTAATCTCAGCTTCTAAATCCTTTCAATCATTTTAATCAAACAATTATTTAGAAGAATTGCTATCTAAAAGTAGTTTCTTCGTGTTTTAAAAAAAAATGAAAAATTACAAAATTACTTTCAGATGCAAATTTTTTGAAATATTTGCTCGAATTGAAAACGGTTTCAAGAATTTACCAGCTGATATAAATTAAAACTCACAACAGTTTAAATCATCGAGATCAAGCAAGTACTTTGGAAATGACAGCTTGTCCAAAGTAGCAAATCCAAGAAATTTCTACTTATATCAAGAAAAATCTTGAAATCAGTACTTACGCAAAGCTCTCATTTGCAAATTACTTGCTTGACTTCGATGATTGTAACTATTCTGAGTGTAAATTATCCTCAGCTTCTAAATCCTTTCAATCATTTTAATCAAACAATTATTTAGAAAAATTGCTATCTAAAAATAGTTTCTTCGTGTTTAAAAAAAAATGAAAAATTACAAAATTACTTTCAGATGCAATTTTTTTGAAATATTTGCTCGAATTGAAAACGGTTTTAAGAATTTACAAGCTGACATAAATTAAAACTCACAACAGTTTAAATCATCGAGATCAAGCAAGTACTTTGGAAATGACAGCTTGTCCAATGTAGCAAATCCAAGAAATTTCTACTTATATCAAGAAAAATCTTGAAATCAGTACTTACGCAAAGCTCTAATTTTCAAATTACTTGCTTGATTTCGATGATTGTAACTGTTCTGAGTGTAAATTAACCCCAGCTTCTAAATCCTTTCAATCATTTTTATTATCAAACAATTATTTAGAAAAATTGCTATCTAAAAGTAGTTTCTTCGTGTTTTAAAAAAAATGAAAAATTACAAAATTACTTTCAGATGCAATTTTTTTGAAATATTTGCTCGAATTGAAAACGGTTTCAAGAATTTACCAGCTGATATAAATTAAAACTCACAACAGTTTAAATCATCGAGATCAAGCAAGTACTTTGGAAATGACAGCTTGTCCAAAGTAGCAAATCCAAGAAATTTCTACTTATATCAAGAAAAATCTTGAAATCAGTACTTACGCAAATTACTTGCTTGACTTCGATGATTGTAACTATTCTGAGTGTAAATTATCCTCAGCTTCTAAATCCTTTCAATCATTTTAATCAAACAATTATTTAGAAAAATTGCTATCTAAAAATAGTTTCTTCGTGTTTAAAAAAAAATGAAAAATTACAAAATTACTTTCAGATGCAATTTTTTTGAAATATTTGCTCGAATTGAAAACGGTTTTAAGAATTTACAAGCTGACATAAATTAAAACTCACAACAGTTTAAATCATCGAGATCAAGCAAGTACTTTGGAAATGACAGCTTGTCCAATGTAGCAAATCCAAGAAATTTCTACTTATATCAAGAAAAATCTTGAAATCAGTACTTACGCAAAGCTCTAATTTCCAAATTACTTGCTTGATTTCGATGATTGTAACTGTTCTGAGTGTAAATTAACCCCAGCTTCTAAATCCTTTCAATCATTTTTATTATCAAACAATTATTTAGAAAAATTGCTATCTAAAAGTAGTTTCTTCGTGTTTTAAAAAAAATGAAAAATTACAAAATTACTTTCAGATGCAATTTTTTTGAAATATTTGCTCGAATTGAAAACGGTTTTAAGAATTTACAAGCTGACATAAATTAAAACTCACAACAGTTTAAATCATCGAGATCAAGCAAGTACTTTGGAAATGACAGCTTGTCCAAAGTAGCAAATCCAAGAAATTTCTACTTATATCAAGAAAAATCTTGAAATCAGTATTTACGCAAAGCTCTAATTTCCAAATTACTTGCTTGATTTCGATGATTGTAACTGTTCTGAGTGTAAATTAACATCAGCAGCTTCTAAATCCTTTCAATCATTTTATAATCAAACAATTATTTAGAAAAATTGCTATCTAAAAGTAGTTTCTTCGTGTTTTAAAAAAAATGAAAAATTACAAAATTACTTTCAGATGCAAATTTTTTGAAATATTTGCTCGAATTGAAAACGGTTTCAAGAATTTACAAGCTGACATAAATTAAAACTCACAACAGCTTAAACCATCGAGATCAAGCAAGTACTTTGGAAATTACAGCTTGTCCAAAGTAGCAAATCCAAGAAATTTCTACTTATATCAAGAAAAATCTTGAAATCAGTACTTACGCAAAGCTCTAATTTCCATGTTACTTGCTTGATTTCGATGATTGTAACTGTTCTGAGTGTAAATTAACCTCAGCTTCTAAATTGTTTCAATCATTTTATAATCAAACAATTATTTAGAAAAATTGCTATCTAAAAGTAGTTTCTTCGTGTTTTAAAAAAAATGAAAAATTACAAAATTACTTTCAGATGCAAATGTTTTGAAATATTTGCTCGAATTGAAAACGGTTTCAAGAATTTACAAGCTAACATAAATCAAAACTCACAACAGTTTAAATCATCCAGATCAAGCAAGTATTTTGGAAATGACAGCTTGTCCAAAGTAGCAAATCCAAGAAATTTCTACTTATATCAAGAAAAATCTTGAAATCAGTACTTACGCAAAGCTCTCATTTGCAAATTACTTGCTTGACTTCGATGATTGTAACTATTCTGAGTGTAAATTAACCCCAGCTTCTAAATCCTTTCAATCATTTTTATTATCAAACAATTATTTAGAAAAATTGCTATCTAAAAGTAGTTTCTTCGTGTTTTAAAAAAAATGAAAAATTACAAAATTACTTTCAGATGCAATTTTTTTGAAATATTTGCTCGAATTGAAAACGGTTTTAAGAATTTACAAGCTGACATAAATTAAAACTCACAACAGTTTAAATCATCGAGATCAAGCAAGTACTTTGGAAATGACAGCTTGTCCAAAGTAGCAAATCCAAGAAATTTCTACTTATATCAAGAAAAATCTTGAAATCAGTACTTACGCAAAGATCTAATTTCCAAATTACTTGCTTGATTTCGATGATTGTAACTGTTCTGAGTGTAAATTAACATCAGCAGCTTCTAAATCCTTTCAATCATTTTATAATCAAACAATTATTTAGAAAAATTGCTATCTAAAAGTAGTTTCTTCGTGTTTTAAAAAAAATGAAAAATTACAAAATTACTTTCAGATGCAAATTTTTTGAAATATTTGCTCGAATTGAAAACGGTTTCAAGAATTTACAAGCTGACATAAATTAAAACTCACAACAGCTTAAACCATCGAGATCAAGCAAGTACTTTGGAAATTACAGCTTGTCCAAAGTAGCAAATCCAAGAAATTTCTACTTATATCAAGAAAAATCTTGAAATCAGTACTTACGCAAAGCTCTAATTTCCATGTTACTTGCTTGATTTCGATGATTGTAACTGTTCTGAGTGTAAATTAACCTCAGCTTCTAAATTGTTTCAATCATTTTATAATCAAACAATTATTTAGAAAAATTGCTATCTAAAAGTAGTTTCTTCGTGTTTTAAAAAAAATGAAAAATTACAAAATTACTTTCAGATGCAAATGTTTTGAAATATTTGCTCGAATTGAAAACGGTTTCAAGAATTTACAAGCTAACATAAATCAAAACTCACAACAGTTTAAATCATCCAGATCAAGAAGGTATTTTGGAAATGACAGCTTGTCCAAAGTAGCAAATCCAAGAAATTTCTACTTATATCAAGAAAAATCTTGAAATCAGTACTTACGCAAAGCTCTCATTTGCAAATTACTTGCTTGACTTCGATGATTGTAACTATTCTGAGTGTAAATTAACCCCAGCTTCTAAATCCTTTCAATCATTTTTATTATCAAACAATTATTTAGAAAAATTGCTATCTAAAAGTAGTTTCTTCGTGTTTTAAAAAAAATGAAAAATTACAAAATTACTTTCAGATGCAATTTTTTTGAAATATTTGCTCGAATTGAAAACGGTTTTAAGAATTTACAAGCTGACATAAATTAAAACTCACAACAGTTTAAATCATCGAGATCAAGCAAGTACTTTGGAAATGACAGCTTGTCCAAAGTAGCAAATCCAAGAAATTTCTACTTATATCAAGAAAAATCTTGAAATCAGTACTTACGCAAAGATCTAATTTCCAAATTACTTGCTTGATTTCGATGATTGTAACTGTTCTGAGTGTAAATTAACCCCAGCTTCTAAATCCTTTCAATCATTTTTATTATCAAACAATTATTTAGAAAAATTGCTATCTAAAAGTAGTTTCTTCGTGTTTTAAAAAAAATGAAAAATTACAAAATTACTTTCAGATGCAATTTTTTTGAAATATTTGCTCGAATTGAATACGGTTTTAAGAATTTACAAGCTGACATAAATTAAAACTCACAACAGTTTAAATCATCGAGATCAAGCAAGTACTTTGGAAATGACAGCTTGTCCAAAGTAGCAAATCCAAGAAATTTCTACTTATATCAAGAAAAATCTTGAAATCAGTACTTACGCAAATCTCTCATTTGCAAATTACTTGCTTGATTTTGATGATTAAAACTATTCTGAGTGTAAATTAACCTCAGCTTCTAAATCCTTTCAATCATTTTAATCAAACAATTATTTAGAAAAATTGCTATCTAAAAGTAGTTTCTTCGTGTTTTAAAAAAAATGAAAAATTACAAAATTACTTTCAGATGCAAATTTTTTGAAATATTTGCTCGAATTGAAAACGGTTTCAAGAATTTACAAGCTGACATAAATTAAAACTCACAACAGTTTAAATCATCGAGATCAAGCAAGTACTTTGGAAATGACAGCTTGTCTAAAGTAGCAAATCCAAGAAATTTCTACTTATATCAAGAAAAATCTTGAAATCAGTACTTACGCAAAGCTCTAATTTCCAAATTACTTGCTTGATTTCGATGATTGTAACTGTTCTGAGTATAAATTAACCTCAGCTTCTAAGTCCTTTCAATCATTTTATAATCAAACAATTATTTACAAAAATTGCTATCTAAAAGTAGTTTCTTCGTGTTTAAAAAAAATGAAAAATTACAAAATTACTTTCAGATGCACATTTTTTGAAATATTTGCTCGAATTGAAAACGGTTCCAAGAATTTACCAGCTGTCATAAATTAAAACTCACAACAGTTTAAATCATCGAGATCAAGCAAGTACTTTGGAAATGACAGCTTGTCCAAAGTACCAAATCCCAGAGATTTCTACTTATATCAAGAAAAATCTTGAAATCAGTACTTACGCAAAGCTCTAATTTGCAAATTACTTGCTTGATTTCGATGATTGTAACTATTCTGAGTGTAAATTAACCCCAGCTTCTAAATCCTTTCAATCATTTTTATTATCAAACAATTATTTAGAAAAATTGCTATCTAAAAGTAGTTTCTTCGTGTTTTAAAAAAAATGAAAAATTACAAAATTACTTTCAGATGCAATTTTTTTGAAATATTTGCTCGAATTGAAAACGGTTTTAAGAATTTACAAGCTGACATAAATTAAAACTCACAACAGTTTAAATCATCGAGATCAAGCAAGTACTTTGGAAATGACAGCTTGTCCAAAGTAGCAAATCCAAGAAATTTCTACTTATATCAAGAAAAATCTTGAAATCAGTATTTACGCAAAGCTCTAATTTCCAAATTACTTGCTTGATTTCGATGATTGTAACTGTTCTGAGTGTAAATTAACCTCAGCAGCTTCTAAATCCTTTCAATCATTTTATAATCAAACAATTATTTAGAAAAATTGCTATCTAAAAGTAGTTTCTTCGTGTTTTAAAAAAAATGAAAAATTACAAAATTACTTTCAGATGCAAATTTTTTGAAATATTTGCTCGAATTGAAAACGGTTTCAAGAATTTACAAGCTGACATAAATTAAAACTCACAACAGTTTAAATCATCGAGATCAAGCAAGTACTTTGGAAATGACAGCTTGTCCAAAGTAGCAAATCCAAGAAATTTCTACTTATATCAAGAAAAATCTTGAAATCAGTACTTACGCAAAGCTCTCATTTGCAAATTACTTGCTTGACTTCGATGATTGTAACTATTCTGAGTGTAAATTATCCTCAGCTTCTAAATCCTTTCAATCATTTTAATCAAACAATTATTTAGAAAAATTGCTATCTAAAAATAGTTTCTTCGTGTTTAAAAAAAAATGAAAAATTACAAAATTACTTTCAGATGCAATTTTTTTGAAATATTTGCTCGAATTGAAAACGGTTTTAAGAATTTACAAGCTGACATAAATTAAAACTCACAACAGTTTAAATCATCGAGATCAAGCAAGTACTTTGGAAATGACAGCTTGTCCAATGTAGCAAATCCAAGAAATTTCTACTTATATCAAGAAAAATCTTGAAATCAGTACTTACGCAAAGCTCTAATTTCCAAATTACTTGCTTGATTTCGATGATTGTAACTGTTCTGAGTGTAAATTAACCCCAGCTTCTAAATCCTTTCAATCATTTTTATTATCAAACAATTATTTAGAAAAATTGCTATCTAAAAGTAGTTTCTTCGTGTTTTAAAAAAAATGAAAAATTACAAAATTACTTTCAGATGCAATTTTTTTTGAAATATTTGCTCGAATTGAAAACGGTTTTAAGAATTTACAAGCTGACATAAATTAAAACTCACAACAGTTTAAATCATCGAGATCAAGCAAGTACTTTGGAAATGACAGCTTGTCCAAAGTAGCAAATCCAAGAAATTTCTACTTATATCAAGAAAAATCTTGAAATCAGTATTTACGCAAAGCTCTAATTTCCAAATTACTTGCTTGATTTCGATGATTGTAACTGTTCTGAGTGTAAATTAACATCAGCAGCTTCTAAATCCTTTCAATCATTTTATAATCAAACAATTATTTAGAAAAATTGCTATCTAAAAGTAGTTTCTTCGTGTTTTAAAAAAAATGAAAAATTACAAAATTACTTTCAGATGCAAATTTTTTGAAATATTTGCTCGAATTGAAAACGGTTTCAAGAATTTACAAGCTGACATAAATTAAAACTCACAACAGCTTAAACCATCGAGATCAAGCAAGTACTTTGGAAATTACAGCTTGTCCAAAGTAGCAAATCCAAGAAATTTCTACTTATATCAAGAAAAATCTTGAAATCAGTACTTACGCAAAGCTCTAATTTCCATGTTACTTGCTTGATTTCGATGATTGTAACTGTTCTGAGTGTAAATTAACCTCAGCTTCTAAATTGTTTCAATCATTTTATAATCAAACAATTATTTAGAAAAATTGCTATCTAAAAGTAGTTTCTTCGTGTTTTAAAAAAAATGAAAAATTACAAAATTACTTTCAGATGCAAATGTTTTGAAATATTTGCTCGAATTGAAAACGG
The DNA here is from genome assembly GCA_910595825.1 of Philhelius pedissequus. Classification (NCBI taxonomy): domain Eukaryota; kingdom Metazoa; phylum Arthropoda; class Insecta; order Diptera; family Syrphidae; genus Philhelius; species Philhelius pedissequus. The sequence goes on from OU343160.1 coordinate 109,208,223, forward strand.
TTTCAAGAATTTACAAGCTAACATAAATCAAAACTCACAACAGTTTAAATCATCCAGATCAAGCAAGTATTTTGGAAATGACAGCTTGTCCAAAGTAGCAAATCCAAGAAATTTCTACTTATATCAAGAAAAATCTTGAAATCAGTACTTACGCAAAGATCTAATTTCCAAATTACTTGCTTGATTTCGATGATTGTAACTGTTCTGAGTGTAAATTAACCCCAGCTTCTAAATCCTTTCAATCATTTTTATTATCAAGCAATTATTTAGAAAAATTGCTATCTAAAAGTAGTTTCTTCGTGTTTTAAAAAAAATGAAAAATTACAAAATTACTTTCAGATGCAATTTTTTTGAAATATTTGCTCGAATTGAATACGGTTTTAAGAATTTACAAGCTGACATAAATTAAAACTCACAACAGTTTAAATCATCGAGATCAAGCAAGTACTTTGGAAATGACAGCTTGTCCAAAGTAGCAAATCCAAGAAATTTCTACTTATATCAAGAAAAATCTTGAAATCAGTACTTACGCAAATCTCTCATTTGCAAATTACTTGCTTGATTTTGATGATTGTAACTATTCTGAGTGTAAATTAACCTCAGCTTCTAAATCCTTTCAATCATTTTAATCAAACAATTATTTAGAAAAATTGCTATCTAAAAGTAGTTTCTTCGTGTTTTAAAAAAAATGAAAAATTACAAAATTACTTTCAGATGCAAATTTTTTGAAATATTTGCTCGAATTGAAAACGGTTTCAAGAATTTACAAGCTGACATAAATTAAAACTCACAACAGTTTAAATCATCGAGATCAAGCAAGTACTTTGGAAATGACAGCTTGTCTAAAATAGCAAATCCAAGAAATTTCTACTTATATCAAGAAAAATCTTGAAATCAGTACTTACGCAAAGCTCTAATTTCCAAATTACTTGCTTGATTTCGATGATTGTAACTGTTCTGAGTATAAATTAACCTCAGCTTCTAAATCCTTTCAATCATTTTATAATCAAACAATTATTTACAAAAATTGCTATCTAAAAGTAGTTTCTTCGTGTTTAAAAAAAATGAAAAATTACAAAATTACTTTCAGATGCACATTTTTTGAAATATTTGCTCGAATTGAAAACGGTTCCAAGAATTTACCAGCTGTCATAAATTAAAACTCACAACAGTTTAAATCATCGAGATCAAGCAAGTACTTTGGAAATGACAGCTTGTCCAAAGTACCAAATCCCAGAGATTTCTACTTATATCAAGAAAAATCTTGAAATCAGTACTTACGCAAAGCTCTAATTTGCAAATTACTTGCTTGATTTCGATGATTGTAACTATTCTGAGTGTAAATTAACCCCAGCTTCTAAATCCTTTCAATCATTTTTATTATCAAACAATTATTTAGAAAAATTGCTATCTAAAAGTAGTTTCTTCGTGTTTTAAAAAAAATGAAAAATTACAAAATTACTTTCAGATGCAATTTTTTTGAAATATTTGCTCGAATTGAAAACGGTTTTAAGAATTTACAAGCTGACATAAATTAAAACTCACAACAGTTTAAATCATCGAGATCAAGCAAGTACTTTGGAAATGACAGCTTGTCTAAAGTAGCAAATCCAAGAAATTTCTACTTATATCAAGAAAAATCTTGAAATCAGTATTTACGCAAAGCTCTAATTTCCAAATTACTTGCTTGATTTCGATGATTGTAACTGTTCTGAGTGTAAATTAACCTCAGCAGCTTCCAAATCCTTTCAATCATTTTATAATCAAACAATTATTTAGAAAAATTGCTATCTAAAAGTAGTTTCTTCGTGTTTTAAAAAAAATGAAAAATTACAAAATTACTTTCAGATGCAAATTTTTTGAAATATTTGCTCGAATTGAAAACGGTTTCAAGAATTTACAAGCTGACATAAATTAAAACTCACAACAGCTTAAACCATCGAGATCAAGCAAGTACTTTGGAAATTACAGCTTGTCCAAAGTAGCAAATCCAAGAAATTTCTACTTATATCAAGAAAAATCTTGAAATCAGTACTTACGCAAATCTCTCATTTGCAAATTACTTGCTTGATTTTGATGATTGTAACTATTCTGAGTGTAAATTAACCTCAGCTTCTAAATCCTTTCAATCATTTTAATCAAGCAATTATTTAGAAAAATTGCTATCTAAAAGTAGTTTCTTCGTGTTTTAAAAAAAATGAAAAATTACAAAATTACTTTCAGATGCAAATTTTTTGAAATATTTGCTCGAATTGAAAACGGTTTCAAGAATTTACAAGCTGACATAAATTAAAACTCACAACAGTTTAAATCATCGAGATCAAGCAAGTACTTTGGAAATGACAGCTTGTCCAAAGTAGCAAATCCGAGAAATTTCTACTTATATCAAGAAAAATCTTGAAATCAGTACTTACGCAAAGCTCTAATTTCCAAATTACTTGCTTGATTTCGATGATTGTAACTGTTCTGAGTATAAATTAACCTCAGCTTCTAAATCCTTTCAATCATTTTATAATCAAACAATTATTTACAAAAATTGCTATCTAAAAGTAGTTTCTTCGTGTTTAAAAAAAATGAAAAATTACAAAATTACTTTCAGATGCACATTTTTTGAAATATTTGCTCGAATTGAAAACGGTTCCAAGAATTTACCAGCTGTCATAAATTAAAACTCACAACAGTTTAAATCATCGAGATCAAGCAAGCACTTTGGAAATGACAGCTTGTCCAAAGTACCAAATCCCAGAGATTTCTACTTATATCAAGAAAAATCTTGAAATCAGTACTTACGCAAAGCTCTAATTTGCAAATTACTTGCTTGATTTCGATGATTGTAACTATTCTGAGTGTAAATTAACCCCAGCTTCTAAATCCTTTCAATCATTTTTATTATCAAACAATTATTTAGAAAAATTGCTATCTAAAAGTAGTTTCTTCGTGTTTTAAAAAAAATGAAAAATTACAAAATTACTTTCAGATGCAATTTTTTTGAAATATTTGCTCGAATTGAAAACGGTTTTAAGAATTTACAAGCTGACATAAATTAAAACTCACAACAGTTTAAATCATCGAGATCAAGCAAGTACTTTGGAAATGACAGCTTGTCCAAAGTAGCAAATCCAAGAAATTTCTACTTATATCAAGAAAAATCTTGAAATCAGTATTTACGCAAAGCTCTAATTTCCAAATTACTTGCTTGATTTCGATGATTGTAACTGTTCTGAGTGTAAATTAACCTCAGCAGCTTCTAAATCCTTTCAATCATTTTATAATCAAACAATTATTTAGAAAAATTGCTATCTAAAAGTAGTTTCTTCGTGTTTTAAAAAAAATGAAAAATTACAAAATTACTTTCAGATGCAAATTTTTTGAAATATTTGCTCGAATTGAAAACGGTTTCAAGAATTTACAAGCTGACATAAATTAAAACTCACAACAGCTTAAACCATCGAGATCAAGCAAGTACTTTGGAAATTACAGCTTGTCCAAAGTAGCAAATCCAAGAAATTTCTACTTATATCAAGAAAAATCTTGAAATCAGTACTTACGCAAAGCTCTAATTTCCATGTTACTTGCTTGATTTCGATGATTGTAACTGTTCTGAGTGTAAATTAACCTCAGCTTCTAAATTGTTTCAATCATTTTATAATCAAACAATTATTTAGAAAAATTGCTATCTAAAAGTAGTTTCTTCGTGTTTTAAAAAAAATGAAAAATTACAAAATTACTTTCAGATGCAAATGTTTTGAAATATTTGCTCGAATTGAAAACGGTTTCAAGAATTTACAAGCTAACATAAATCAAAACTCACAACAGTTTAAATCATCCAGATCAAGCAAGTATTTTGGAAATGACAGCTTGTCCAAAGTAGCAAATCCAAGAAATTTCTACTTATATCAAGAAAAATCTTGAAATCAGTACTTACGCAAAGCTCTCATTTGCAAATTACTTGCTTGACTTCGATGATTGTAACTATTCTGAGTGTAAATTAACCCCAGCTTCTAAATCCTTTCAATCATTTTTATTATCAAACAATTATTTAGAAAAATTGCTATCTAAAAGTAGTTTCTTCGTGTTTTAAAAAAAATGAAAAATTACAAAATTACTTTCAGATGCAATTTTTTTGAAATATTTGCTCGAATTGAAAACGGTTTTAAGAATTTACAAGCTGACATAAATTAAAACTCACAACAGTTTAAATCATCGAGATCAAGCAAGTACTTTGGAAATGACAGCTTGTCCAAAGTAGCAAATCCAAGAAATTTCTACTTATATCAAGAAAAATCTTGAAATCAGTACTTACGCAAAGATCTAATTTCCAAATTACTTGCTTGATTTCGATGATTGTAACTGTTCTGAGTGTAAATTAACCCCAGCTTCTAAATCCTTTCAATCATTTTTATTATCAAACAATTATTTAGAAAAATTGCTATCTAAAAGTAGTTTCTTCGTGTTTTAAAAAAAATGAAAAATTACAAAATTACTTTCAGATGCAATTTTTTTGAAATATTTGCTCGAATTGAATACGGTTTTAAGAATTTACAAGCTGACATAAATTAAAACTCACAACAGTTTAAATCATCGAGATCAAGCAAGTACTTTGGAAATGACAGCTTGTCCAAAGTAGCAAATCCAAGAAATTTCTACTTATATCAAGAAAAATCTTGAAATCAGTACTTACGCAAATCTCTCATTTGCAAATTACTTGCTTGATTTTGATGATTGTAACTATTCTGAGTGTAAATTAACCTCAGCTTCTAAATCCTTTCAATCATTTTAATCAAACAATTATTTAGAAAAATTGCTATCTAAAAGTAGTTTCTTCGTGTTTTAAAAAAAATGAAAAATTACAAAATTACTTTCAGATGCAAATTTTTTGAAATATTTGCTCGAATTGAAAACGGTTTCAAGAATTTACAAGCTGACATAAATTAAAACTCACAACAGTTTAAATCATCGAGATCAAGCAAGTACTTTGGAAATGACAGCTTGTCCAAAGTAGCAAATCCAAGAAATTTCTACTTATATCAAGAAAAATCTTGAAATCAGTACTTACGCAAAGCTCTAATTTCCAAATTACTTGCTTGATTTCGATGATTGTAACTGTTCTGAGTATAAATTAACCTCAGCTTCTAAATCCTTTCAATCATTTTATAATCAAACAATTATTTACAAAAATTGCTATCTAAAAGTAGTTTCTTCGTGTTTAAAAAAAATGAAAAATTACAAAATTACTTTCAGATGCACATTTTTTGAAATATTTGCTCGAATTGAAAACGGTTCCAAGAATTTACCAGCTGTCATAAATTAAAACTCACAACAGTTTAAATCATCGAGATCAAGCAAGTACTTTGGAAATGACAGCTTGTCCAAAGTACCAAATCCCAGAGATTTCTACTTATATCAAGAAAAATCTTGAAATCAGTACTTACGCAAAGCTCTAATTTGCAAATTACTTGCTTGATTTCGATGATTGTAACTATTCTGAGTGTAAATTAACCTCAGCTTCTAAATCCTTTCAATCATTTTAATCAAACAATTATTTAGAAGAATTGCTATCTAAAAGTAGTTTCTTCGTGTTTTAAAAAAAAATGAAAAATTACAAAATTACTTTCAGATGCAAATTTTTTGAAATATTTGCTCGAATCGAAAACGGTTTCAAGAATTTACCAGCTGATATAAATTAAAACTCACAACAGTTTAAATCATCGAGATCAAGCAATTACTTTGGAAATGACAGCTTGTCCAATGTAGCAAATCCAAGAAATTTCTACTTATATCAAGAAAAATCTTGAAATCAGTACTTACGCAAAGCTTTAATTTCCAAATTACTTGCTTGATTTCGATGATTGTAACTGTTCTAAATATAAATTAACCTCAGCTTCTAAATTCTTTCAATCATTTTATAATCAAACAATTATTTACAAAAATTGCTATCTAAAAGTAGTTTCTTCGTGTTTAAAAAAAATTAAAAATTACAAAATTACTTTCAGATGCAAATTTTTTGAAATATTTGCTCGAATTGAAAACGGTTTCAAGAATTTACAAGCTGACATAAATTAAAACTCAAAACAGCTTAAATCATCGAGATCAAGCAAGTACTTTGGAAATTACAGCTTGTCCAAAGTAGCAAATCCAAGAAATTTCTACTTATATCAAGAAAAATCTTGAAATCAGTACTTACGCAAAGCTCTAAGCTTCTAAATCCTTTCAATCATTTTATAATCAAACAATTATTTAGAAAAATTGCTATCTAAAAGTAGTTTCTTCGTGTTTTAAAAAAAATGAAAAATTACAAAATTACTTTCAGATGCAAATTTTTTGAAATATTTGCTCGAATTGAAAACGGTTTCAAGAATTTACAAGCTGACATAAATTAAAACTCACAACAGCTTAAACCATCGAGATCAAGCAAGTACTTTGGAAATTACAGCTTGTCCAAAGTAGCAAATCCAAGAAATTTCTACTTATATCAAGAAAAATCTAGAAATCAGTACTTACGCAAAGCTCTAATTTCCATGTTACTTGCTTGATTTCGATGATTGTAACTGTTCTGAGTGTAAATTAACCTCAGCTTCTAAATCCTTTCAATCATTTTATAATCAAAAAATTATTTAGAAAAATTGCTATCTAAAAGTAGTTTCTTCGTGTTTTAAAAAAAATGAAAAATTACAAAATTACTTTCAGATGCAAATGTTTTGAAATATTTGCTCGAATTGAAAACGGTTTCAAGAATTTGCAAGCTAACATAAATCAAAACTCACAACAGTTTAAATCATCCAGATCAAGCAAGTATTTTGGAAATGACAGCTTGTCCAAAGTAGCAAATCCAAGAAATTTCTACTTATATCAAGAAAAATCTTGAAATCAGTACTTACGCAAAGCTCTCATTTGCAAATTACTTGCTTGACTTCGATGATTGTAACTATTCTGAGTGTAAATTAACCCCAGCTTCTAAATCCTTTCAATCATTTTTATTATCAAACAATTATTTAGAAAAATTGCTATCTAAAAGTAGTTTCTTCGTGTTTAAAAAAAAATGAAAAATTACAAAATTACTTTCAGATGCAATTTTTTTGAAATATTTGCTCGAATTGAAAACGGTTTTAAGAATTTACAAGCTGACATAAATTAAAACTCATAACAGTTTAAATCATCGAGATCAAGCAAGTACTTTGGAAATGACAGCTTGTCCAAAGTAGCAAATCCAAGAAATTTCTACTTATATCAAGAAAAATCTTGAAATCAGTACTTACGCAAAGCTCTAATTTCCAAATTACTTGCTTGATTTCGATGATTGTAACTGTTCTGAGTATAAATTAACCTCAGCTTCTAAATCCTTTCAATCATTTTATAATCAAACAATTATTTACAAAAATTGCTATCTAAAAGTAGTTTCTTCGTGTTTAAAAAAAATGAAAAATTACAAAATTACTTTCAGATGCACATTTTTTGAAATATTTGCTCGAATTGAAAACGGTTCCAAGAATTTACCAGCTGTCATAAATTAAAACTCACAACAGCTTAAATCATCGAGATCAAGCAAGTACTTTGGAAATGACAGCTTGTCCAAAGTACCAAATCCCAGAAATTTCTACTTATATCAAGAAAAATCTTGAAATCAGTACTTACGCAAAGCTCTAATTTGCAAATTACTTGCTTGATTTCGATGATTGTAACTATTCTGAGTGTAAATTAACCTCTGCTTCTAAATCCTTTCAATCATTTTAATCAAACAATTATTTAGAAGAATTGCTATCTAAAAGTAGTTTCTCCGTGTTTTAAAAAAAAATGAAAAATCACAAAATTACTTTCAGATGCAAATTTTTTGAAATATTTGCTCGAATCGAAAACGGTTTCAAGAATTTACCAGCTGATATAAATTAAAACTCACAACAGTTTAAATCATCGAGATCAAGCAAGTACTTTGGAAATGACAGCTTGTCCAATGTAGCAAATCCAAGAAATTTCTACTTATATCAAGAAAAATCTTGAAATCAGTACTTACGCAAAGCTCCAATTTCCAAATTACTTGCTTGATTTCGATGATTGTAACTGTTCTGAGTATAAATTAACCTCAGCTTCTAAATTCTTTCAATCATTTTATAATCAAACAATTATTTACAAAAATTGCTATCTAAAAGTAGTTTCTTCGTGTTTAAAAAAAATTAAAAATTACAAAATTACTTTCAGATGCAAATTTTTTGAAATATTTGCTCGAATTGAAAACGGTTTCAAGAATTTACAAGCTGACATAAATTAAGACTCAAAACAGCTTAAGTCATCGAGATCAAGCAAGTACTTTGGAAATTACAGCTTGTCCAAAGTAGCAAATCCAAGAAATTTCTACTTATATCAAGAAAAATCTTGAAATCAGTACTTACGCAAAGCTCTAATTTCCAAATTACTTGCTTGATTTCGATGATTGTAACTGTTCTGATAGTAAATTAACCTCAGCTTCTAAATCCTTTCAATCATTTTATAATCAAACAATTATTTAGAAAAATTGCTATCTAAAAGTAGTTTCTTCGTGTTTAAAAAACAATGAAAAATTACAAAATTACTTTCAGATGCAAATTTTTTGAAATGTTTGCTCGAATTGAAAACGGTTTCAAGAATTTAACAGCTGACATAAATTAAAACTCACAACATTTTAAATCATCGAGATCAAGCAAGTACTTTGGAAATGACAGCTTGTCCAAAGTAGCAAATCCAAGAAATTTCTACTTATATCAAGAAAAATCTTGCAATCAGTACTTACGCAAAGCTCTAATTTGCAAATTACTTGCTTGATTTCGATGATTCTAACTATTCTGAGTGTAAATTAACCTCAGCTTCTAAATCCTTTCAATCATTTTAATCAAACAATTATTTAGAAAAATTGCTATCTAAAAGTAGTTTCTTCGTGTTTTCAAAAAAATGAAAAATTACAAAATTACTTTCAGATGCAAATTTTTTGAAATATTTGCTCGAATTGAAAACGGTTTTAAGAATTTACAAGCTGACATAAATTAAAACTCACAACAGTTTAAATCATCGAGATCAAGCAAGTACTTTGGAAATGACAGCTTGTCCAAAGTAGCAAATCCAAGAAATTTCTACTTATATCAAGAAAAATCTTGAAATCAGTACTTACGCAAAGCTCTAATTTCCAAATTACTAGCTTGATTTCGATGATTGTAACTGTTCTGAGTGTAAATTAACCTCAGCTTCTAAATCCTTTCAATCATTTTATAATCAAACAATTATTTAGAAAAATTGCTATCTAAAAGTAGTTTCTTCGTGTTTTCAAAAAAATGAAAAATTACAAAATTACTTTCAGATGCAAATTATTTGAAATATTTGCTCGAATTGAAAACGGTTTTAAGAATTTACAAGCTGACATAAATTAAAACTCACAACAGTTTAAATCATCGAGATCAAGCAAGTACTTTAGAAATGACAGCTTGTCCAAAGTAGCAAATCCAAGAAATTTCTACTTATATCAAGAAAAATCTTGAAATCAGTACTTACGCAAAGCTCTAATTTCCAAATTACTTGCTTGATTTCGATGATTGTAACTGTTCTGAGGGTAAATTAACCTCAGCTTCTAAATCCTTTCAATCATTTTATAATCAAACAATTATTTAGAAAAATTGCTATCTAAAAGTAGTTTCTTCGTGTTTTAAAAAAAATGAAAAATTACAAAATTACTTTCAGATGCAATTTTTTTGAAATATTTGCTCGAATTGAAAACGGTTTCAAGAATTTACAAGCTGACATAAATTAAAACTCACAACAGTTTAAATCATCGAGATCAAGCAAGTACTTTGGAAATGACAGCTTGTCCAAAGTAGCAAATCCAAGAAATTTCTACTTATATCAAGAAAAATCTTGAAATCAGTACTTACGCAAAGCTCTCATTTGCAAATTACTTGCTTGATTTCGATGATTGTAACTATTCTGAGTGTAAATTAACCTCAGTTTCTAAATCCTTTCAATCATTTTATAATCAAACAATTATTTAGAAAAATTGCTATCTAAAAGTAGTGTCTTCGTGTTTTAAAAAAAATGAAAAATTACAAAATTACTTTCAGATGCAAATTTTTGAAATATTTGCTCGAATTGAAAACGGTTTCAAGAATTTACAAGCCGACATAAATTAAAACTCACAACAGCTTAAATCATCGAGATCAAGCAAGTACTTTGGAAATTACAGCTTGTCCAAAGTAGCAAATCCAAGAAATTTCTACTTATATCAAGAAAAATCTTGAAATCAGTACTTACGCAAAGCTCTAATTTCCATGTTACTTGCTTGATTTCGATGATTGTAACTGTTCTGAGTGTAAATTAAACTCAGCTTCTAAATCCTTTCAATCATTTTATAATCAAACAATTATTTAGAAAAATTGCTATCTAAAAGTAGTTTCTTCGTGTTTAAAAAAAAATGAAAAATTACAAAATTACTTTCAAATGCAAATTTTTTGAAATATTTGCTCGAATTGAAAACGGTTTCAAGAATTTACCAGCTGACATAAATTAAAACTCACAACATTTTAAATCATCGAGATCAAGCAAGTACTTTGGAAATGACAGCTTGTCCAAAGTAGCAAATCCAAGAAATTTCTACTTATATCAAGAAAAATCTTGAAATCAGTACTTACGCAAAGCTCTAACTTCCAAATTACTTGCTTGATTTCGATGATTGTAACTGTTCTGAGTGTAAATTAACCTCAGCTTCTAAATCCTTTCGATCATTTTATAATCAAACAATTATTTAGAAAAATTGCTATCTAAAAGTAGTTTCTTCGTGTTTTAAAAAAAATGAAAAATTACAAAATTACTTTCAGATGCAATTTTTTTGAAATATTTGCTCGAATTGAAAACGGTTTCAAGAATTTACAAGCTGACATAAATTAAAACTCACAACAGTTTAAATCATCGAGATCAAGCAAGTACTTTGGAAATGACAGCTTGTCCAAAGTAGCAAATCCAAGAAATTTCTACTTATATCAAGAAAAATCTTGAAATCAGTACTTACGCAAAGCTCTAATTTCCATGTTACTTGCTTGATTTCGATGATTGTAACTGTTCTGAGTGTAAATTAAACTCAGCTTCTAAATCCTTTCAATCATTTTATAATCAAACAATTATTTAGAAAAATTGCTATCTAAAAGTAGTTTCTTCGTGTTTAAAAAAAAATGAAAAATTACAAAATTACTTTCAAATGCAAATTTTTTGAAATATTTGCTCGAATTGAAAACGGTTTCAAGAATTTACCAGCTGACATAAATTAAAACTCACAACATTTTAAATCATCGAGATCAAGCAAGTACTTTGGAAATGACAGCTTGTCCAAAGTAGCAAATCCAAGAAATTTCTACTTATATCAAGAAAAATCTTGAAATCAGTACTTACGCAAAGCTCTAACTTCCAAATTACTTGCTTGATTTCGATGATTGTAACTGTTCTGAGTGTAAATTAACCTCAGCTTCTAAATCCTTTCGATCATTTTATAATCAAAAAATTATTTAGAAAAATTGCTATCTAAAAGTAGTTTCTTCGTGTTTTAAAAAAAAATGAAAAATTACTTTCAGATGCAATTTTTTTGAAATATTTGCTCGAATTGAAAACGGTTTTAAGAATTTACAAGCTGACATAAATTAAAACTCACAACAGTTTAAATCATCGAGATCAAGCAAGTACTTTGGAAATGACAGCTTGTCCAAAGTAGCAAATCCAAGAAATTTCTACTTATATCAAGAAAAATCTTGAAATCAGTACTTACGTAAAGCTCTAATTTCCAAATTACTTGCTTGATTTCGATGATTGTAACTGTTCTGAGTGTAAATTAACCTCAGCTTCTAAATCCTTTCAATCATTTTATAATCAAACAATTATTTAGAAAAATTGCTATCTAAAAGTAGTTTCTTCGTGTTTTAAAAAAAAATGAAAAATTACAAAATTACTTTCAGATGCAATTTTTTTGAAATATTTGCTCGAATTGAAAACGGTTTCAAGAATTTACAAGCTGACATAAATTAAAACTCACAACAGTTTAAATCATCGAGATCAAGCAAGTACTTTGGAAATGACAGCTTGTCCAAAGTAGCAAATCCAAGAAATTTCTACTTATATCAAGAAAAATCTTGAAATCAGTACTTACGCAAAGCTCTAATTTCCAAATTACTTGCTTGATTTCGATGATTGTAACTGTTCTGAGTGTAAATTAACCTCAGCTTCTAAATCCTTTCAATCATTTTTATTATCAAACAATTATTTAGAAAAATTGCTATCTAAAATTAGTTTCTTCGTGTTTTCAAAAAAATGAAAAATTACAAAATTACTCTCAGATGCAAATTTTTTGAAATATTTGCTCGAATTGAAAACGGTTTTAAGAATTTACAAGCTGACATAAATTAAAACTCACAACAGTTTAAATCATCGAGATCAAGCAAGTACTTTGGAAATGACAGCTTGTCCAAAGTAGCAAATCCAAGAAATTTCTACTTATATCAAGAAAAATCTTGAAATCAGTACTTACGCAAAGCTCTAATTTGCAAATTACTTGCTTGATTTTGATGATTGTAACTATTCTGAGTGTAAATTAACCTCAGCTTCTAAATCCTTTCAATCATTTTAATCAAACAATTATTTAGAAAAATTGCTATCTAAAAGTAGTTTCTTCGTGCTTTAAAAAAAATGAAAAATTACAAAATTACTTTCAGATGCAAATTTTTTGAAATATTTGCTCGAATTGAAAACGGTTTTAAGAATTTACAAGCTGACATAAATTAAAACTCACAACAGTTTAAATCATCGAGATCAAGCAAGTACTTTGGAAATGACAGCTTGTCCAAAGTAGCAAATCCAAGAAATTTCTACTTATATCAAGAAAAATCTTGAAATCAGTACTTACGCAAAGCTCTAATTTCCAAATTACTTGCTTGATTTCGATGATTGTAACTGTTCTGAGTGTAAATTAACCTCAGCAGCTTCTAAATCCTTTCAATCATTTTATAATCAAACAATTATTTAGAAAAATTGCTATCTAAAAGTAGTTTCTTCGTGTTTTAAAAAAAATGAAAAATTACAAAATTACTTTCAGATGCAAATTTTTTGAAATATTTGCTCGAATTGAAAACGGTTTCAAGAATTTACAAGCTGACATAAATTAAAACTCACAACACCTTAAACCATCGAGATCAAGCAAGTACTTTGGAAATTACAGCTTGTCCAAAGTAGCAAATCCAAGAAATTTCTACTTATATCAAGAAAAATCTTGAAATCAGTACTTACGCAAAGCTCTAATTTCCATGTTACTTGCTTGATTTCGATGATTGTAACTGTTCTGAGTGTAAATTAACCTCAGCTTCTAAATCCTTTCAATCATTTTATAATCAAACAATTATTTAGAAAAATTGCTATCTAAAAGTAGTTTCTTCGTGTTTTAAAAAAAATGAAAAATTACAAAATTACTTTCAGATGCAAATTTTTTGAAATATTTGCTCGAATTGAAAACGGTTTTAAGAATTTACAAGCTGACATAAATTAAAACTCACAACAGTTTAAATCATCGAGATCAAGCAAGTACTTTGGAAATGACAGCTTGTCCAAAGTAGCAAATCCAAGAAATTTCTACTTATATCAAGAAAAATCTTGAAATCAGTACGTACGCAAAGCTCTAATTTCCAAATTACTTGCTTGATTTCGATGATTGTAACTGTTCTGAGTGTAAATTAACCTCAGCAGCTTCTAAATCCTTTCAATCATTTTATAATCAAACAATTATTTAGAAAAATTGCTATCTAAAAGTAGTTTCTTCGTGTTTCAAAAAAAATGAAAAATTACAAAATTACTTTCAGATGCAAATTTTTTGAAATATTTGCTCGAATTGAAAACGGTTTCAAGAATTTACAAGCTGACATAAATTAAAACTCACAACAGCTTAAACCATCGAGATCAAGCAAGTACTTTGGAAATTACAGCTTGTCCAAAGTAGCAAATCCAAGAAATTTCTACTTATATCAAGAAAAATCTTGAAATCAGTACTTACGCAAAGCTCTAATTTCCATGTTACTTGCTTGATTTCGATGATTGTAACTGTTCTGAGTGTAAATTAACCTCAGCTTCTAAATCCTTTCAATCATTTTATAATCAAACAATTATTTAGAAAAATTGCTATCTAAAAGTAGTTTCTTCGTGTTTTAAAAAAAATGAAAAATTACAAAATTACTTTCAGATGCAAATGTTTTGAAATATTTGCTCGAATTGAAAACGGTTTCAAGAATTTACAAGCTAACATAAATCAAAACTCACAACAGTTTAAATCAGCCAGATCAAGCAAGTATTTTGGAAATGACAGCTTGTCCAAAGTAGCAAATCCAAGAAATTTCTACTTATATCAGAAAAATCTTGAAATCAGTACTTACGCAAAGCTCTAATTTCCAAATTACTTGCTTGATTTCGATGATTGTAACTGTTCTGAGTATAAATTAACCTCAGCTTCTAAATCCTTTCAATCATTTTATAATCAAACAATTATTTACAAAAATTGCTATCTAAAAGTAGTTTCTTCGTGTTTAAAAAAAATGAAAAATTACAAAATTACTTTCAGATGCACATTTTTTGAAATATTTGCTCGAATTGAAAACGGTTCCAAGAATTTACCAGCTGACATAAATTAAAACTCACAACAGTTTAAATCATCGAGATCAAGCAAGTACTTTGGAAATGACAGCTTGTCCAATGTAGCAAATCCAAGAAATTTCTACTTATATCAAGAAAAATCTTGAAATCAGTACTTACGCAAAGCTCTAACTTCCAAGTTACTTGCTTGATTTCGATGATTGTAACTGTTCTGAGTGTAAATTAACCTCAGCTTCTAAATCCTTTCAATCATTTTAATCAAACAATTATTTAGAAAAATTGCTATCTAAAAGTAATTTCTTCGTGTTTTAAAAAAAATGAAAAATTACAAAATTACTTTCAGATGCAAATGTTTTGAAATATTTGCTCGAATTGAAAACGGTTTCAAGAATTTACAAGCTAACATAAATCAAAACTCACAACAGTTTAAATCATCCAGATCAAGCAAGTATTTTGGAAATGACAGCTTGTCCAAAGTAGCAAATCCAAGAAATTTCTACTTATACCAGAAAAATCTTGAAATCAGTACTTACGCAAAGCTCTAATTTCCAAATTACTTGCTTGATTTCGATGATTGTAACTGTTCTGAGTATAAATTAACCTCAGCTTCTAAATCCTTTCAATCATTTTATAATCAAACAATTATTTACAAAAATTGCTATCTAAAAGTAGTTTCTTCGTGTTTAAAAAAATGAAAAATTACAAAATTACTTTCAGATGCACATTTTTTGAAATATTTGCTCGAATTGAAAACGGTTCTAAGAATTTACCAGCTGACATAAATTAAAACTCACAACAGTTTAAATCATCGAGATCAAGCAAGTACTTTGGAAATGACAGCTTGTCCAATGTAGCAAATCCAAGAAATTTCTACTTATATCAAGAAAAATCTTGAAATCAGTACTTACGCAAAGCTCTAACTTCCAAATTACTTGCTTGATTTCGATGATTGTAACTGTTCTGAGTGTAAATTAACCTCAGCTTCTAAATCCTTTCAATCATTTTAATCAAACAATTATTTAGAAAAATTGCTATCTAAAAGTAGTTTCTTCGTGTTTTAAAAAAAATGAAAAATTACAAAATTACTTTCAGATGCAAATTTTTTGAAATATTAGCTCGAATTGAAAACGGTTTCAAGAATTTACCAGCTGATATAAATTAAAACTCACAACAGTTTAAATCATCGAGATCAAGCAAGTACTTTGGAAATGACAGCTTGTCCAATGTAGCAAATCCAAGAAATTTCTACTTATATCAAGAAAAATCTTGAAATCAGTACTTACGCAAAGCTCTAACTTCCAAATTACTTGCTTGATTTCGATGATTGTAACTGTTCTGAGTATAAATTAACCTCAGCTTCTAAATCCTTTCAATCATTTTAATCAAACAATTATTTAGAAAAATTGCTATCTAAAAGTAGTTTCTTCGTGTTTTAAAAAAAATGAAAAATTACAAAATTACTTTCAGATGCAAATTTTTTTAAATATTTGCTCGAATTGAAAACGGTTTCAAGAATTTCCAAGCTGTCATAAATTAAAACTCACAACAGCTTAAATCATCGAGATCAAGCAAGTACTTTGGAAATTACAGCTTGTCCAAAGTAGCAAATCCAAGAAATTTCTACTTATATCAAGAAAAAGCTTGAAATCAGTACTTACGCAAAGCTCTAATTTCCAAATTACTTGCTTGATTTCGATGATTGTAACTCTTCTGAGTGTAAATTAACCTCAGCTTCTAAATCCTTTCAATCATTTTATAATCAAACAATTATTTAGAAAAATTGCTATCTAAAAGTAGTTTCTTCGTGTTTAAAAAAAAATTAAAAATTACAAAATTACTTTCAGATGCAAATTTTTTGAAATATTTGCTCGAATTGAAAACGGTTTCAAGAATTTACAAGCTGACATAAATTAAAACTCACAACAGCTTAAACCATCGAGATCAAGCAAGTACTTTGGAAATTACAGCTTGTCCAAAGTAGCAAATCCAAGAAATTTCTACTTATATCAAGAAAAATCTTGAAATCAGTACTTACGCAAAGCTCTAATTTCCATGTTACTTGCTTGATTTCGATGATTGTAACTGTTCTGAGTGTAAATTAACCTCAGCTTCTAAATCCTTTCAATCATTTTATAATCAAACAATTATTTAGAAAAATTGCTATCTAAAAGTAGTTTCTTCGTGTTTTAAAAAAAATGAAAAATTACAAAATTACTTTCAGATGCAAATGTTTTGAAATATTTGCTCGAATTGAAAACGGTTTCAAGAATTTACAAGCTAACATAAATCAAAACTCACAACAGTTTAAATCATCCAGATCAAGCAAGTATTTTGGAAATGACAGCTTGTCCAAAGTAGCAAATCCAAGAAATTTCTACTTATACCAGAAAAATCTTGAAATCAGTACTTACGCAAAGCTCTAATTTCTAAATTACTTGCTTGATTTCGATGATTGTAACTGTTCTGAGTATAAATTAACCTCAGCTTCTAAATCCTTTCAATCATTTTATAATCAAACAATTATTTACAAAAATTGCTATCTAAAAGTAGTTTCTTCGTGTTTAAAAAAAATGAAAAATTACAAAATTACTTTCAGATGCACATTTTTTGAAATATTTGCTCGAATTGAAAACGGTTCCAAGAATTTACCAGCTGACATAAATTAAAACTCACAACAGTTTAAATCATCGAGATCAAGCAAGTACTTTGGAAATGACAGCTTGTCCAATGTAGCAAATCCAAGAAATTTCTACTTATATCAAGAAAAATCTTGAAATCAGTACTTACGCAAAGCTCTAACTTCCAAATTACTTGCTTGATTTCGATGATTGTAACTGTTCTGAGTGTAAATTAACCTCAGCAGCTTCTAAATCCTTTCAATCATTTTATAATCAAACAATTATTTAGAAAAATTGCTATCTAAAAGTAGTTTCTTCGTGTTTCAAAAAAAATGAAAAATTACAAAATTACTTTCAGATGCAAATTTTTTGAAATATTTGCTCGAATTGAAAACGGTTTCAAGAATTTACAAGCTGACATAAATTAAAACTCACAACAGCTTAAACCATCGAGATCAAGCAAGTACTTTGGAAATTACAGCTTGTCCAAAGTAGCAAATCCAAGAAATTTCTACTTATATCAAGAAAAATCTTGAAATCAGTACTTACGCAAAGCTCTAATTTCCATGTTACTTGCTTGATTTCGATGATTGTAACTGTTCTGAGTGTAAATTAACCTCAGCTTCTAAATCCTTTCAATCATTTTATAATCAAACAATTATTTAGAAAAATTGCTATCTAAAAGTAGTTTCTTCGTGTTTTAAAAAAAATGAAAAATTACAAAATTACTTTCAGATGCAAATGTTTTGAAATATTTGCTCGAATTGAAAACGGTTTCAAGAATTTACAAGCTAACATAAATCAAAACTCACAACAGTTTAAATCAGCCAGATCAAGCAAGTATTTTGGAAATGACAGCTTGTCCAAAGTAGCAAATCCAAGAAATTTCTACTTATATCAGAAAAATCTTGAAATCAGTACTTACGCAAAGCTCTAATTTCCAAATTACTTGCTTGATTTCGATGATTGTAACTGTTCTGAGTATAAATTAACCTCAGCTTCTAAATCCTTTCAATCATTTTATAATCAAACAATTATTTACAAAAATTGCTATCTAAAAGTAGTTTCTTCGTGTTTAAAAAAAATGAAAAATTACAAAATTACTTTCAGATGCACATTTTTTGAAATATTTGCTCGAATTGAAAACGGTTCCAAGAATTTACCAGCTGACATAAATTAAAACTCACAACAGTTTAAATCATCGAGATCAAGCAAGTACTTTGGAAATGACAGCTTGTCCAATGTAGCAAATCCAAGAAATTTCTACTTATATCAAGAAAAATCTTGAAATCAGTACTTACGCAAAGCTCTAACTTCCAAGTTACTTGCTTGATTTCGATGATTGTAACTGTTCTGAGTGTAAATTAACCTCAGCTTCTAAATCCTTTCAATCATTTTAATCAAACAATTATTTAGAAAAATTGCTATCTAAAAGTAATTTCTTCGTGTTTTAAAAAAAATGAAAAATTACAAAATTACTTTCAGATGCAAATGTTTTGAAATATTTGCTCGAATTGAAAACGGTTTCAAGAATTTACAAGCTAACATAAATCAAAACTCACAACAGTTTAAATCATCCAGATCAAGCAAGTATTTTGGAAATGACAGCTTGTCCAAAGTAGCAAATCCAAGAAATTTCTACTTATACCAGAAAAATCTTGAAATCAGTACTTACGCAAAGCTCTAATTTCCAAATTACTTGCTTGATTTCGATGATTGTAACTGTTCTGAGTATAAATTAACCTCAGCTTCTAAATCCTTTCAATCATTTTATAATCAAACAATTATTTACAAAAATTGCTATCTAAAAGTAGTTTCTTCGTGTTTAAAAAAATGAAAAATTACAAAATTACTTTCAGATGCACATTTTTTGAAATATTTGCTCGAATTGAAAACGGTTCCAAGAATTTACCAGCTGACATAAATTAAAACTCACAACAGTTTAAATCATCGAGATCAAGCAAGTACTTTGGAAATGACAGCTTGTCCAATGTAGCAAATCCAAGAAATTTCTACTTATATCAAGAAAAATCTTGAAATCAGTACTTACGCAAAGCTCTAACTTCCAAATTACTTGCTTGATTTCGATGATTGTAACTGTTCTGAGTGTAAATTAACCTCAGCTTCTAAATCCTTTCAATCATTTTAATCAAACAATTATTTAGAAAAATTGCTATCTAAAAGTAGTTTCTTCGTGTTTTAAAAAAAATGAAAAATTACAAAATTACTTTCAGATGCAAATTTTTTGAAATATTAGCTCGAATTGAAAACGGTTTCAAGAATTTACCAGCTGATATAAATTAAAACTCACAACAGTTTAAATCATCGAGATCAAG
This sequence comes from Philhelius pedissequus, assembly GCA_910595825.1. Classification (NCBI taxonomy): domain Eukaryota; kingdom Metazoa; phylum Arthropoda; class Insecta; order Diptera; family Syrphidae; genus Philhelius; species Philhelius pedissequus. The sequence goes on from OU343160.1 coordinate 109,227,805, forward strand.
CAAGTACTTTGGAAATGACAGCTTGTCCAATGTAGCAAATCCAAGAAATTTCTACTTATATCAAGAAAAATCTTGAAATCAGTACTTACGCAAAGCTCTAACTTCCAAATTACTTGCTTGATTTCGATGATTGTAACTGTTCTGAGTATAAATTAACCTCAGCTTCTAAATCCTTTCAATCATTTTAATCAAACAATTATTTAGAAAAATTGCTATCTAAAAGTAGTTTCTTCGTGTTTTAAAAAAAATGAAAAATTACAAAATTACTTTCAGATGCAAATTTTTTTAAATATTTGCTCGAATTGAAAACGGTTTCAAGAATTTCCAAGCTGTCATAAATTAAAACTCACAACAGCTTAAATCATCGAGATCAAGCAAGTACTTTGGAAATTACAGCTTGTCCAAAGTAGCAAATCCAAGAAATTTCTACTTATATCAAGAAAAAGCTTGAAATCAGTACTTACGCAAAGCTCTAATTTCCAAATTACTTGCTTGATTTCGATGATTGTAACTCTTCTGAGTGTAAATTAACCTCAGCTTCTAAATCCTTTCAATCATTTTATAATCAAACAATTATTTAGAAAAATTGCTATCTAAAAGTAGTTTCTTCGTGTTTAAAAAAAAATTAAAAATTACAAAATTACTTTCAGATGCAAATTTTTTGAAATATTTGCTCGAATTGAAAACGGTTTCAAGAATTTACAAGCTGACATAAATTAAAACTCACAACAGCTTAAACCATCGAGATCAAGCAAGTACTTTGGAAATTACAGCTTGTCCAAAGTAGCAAATCCAAGAAATTTCTACTTATATCAAGAAAAATCTTGAAATCAGTACTTACGCAAAGCTCTAATTTCCATGTTACTTGCTTGATTTCGATGATTGTAACTGTTCTGAGTGTAAATTAACCTCAGCTTCTAAATCCTTTCAATCATTTTATAATCAAACAATTATTTAGAAAAATTGCTATCTAAAAGTAGTTTCTTCGTGTTTTAAAAAAAATGAAAAATTACAAAATTACTTTCAGATGCAAATGTTTTGAAATATTTGCTCGAATTGAAAACGGTTTCAAGAATTTACAAGCTAACATAAATCAAAACTCACAACAGTTTAAATCATCCAGATCAAGCAAGTATTTTGGAAATGACAGCTTGTCCAAAGTAGCAAATCCAAGAAATTTCTACTTATACCAGAAAAATCTTGAAATCAGTACTTACGCAAAGCTCTAATTTCTAAATTACTTGCTTGATTTCGATGATTGTAACTGTTCTGAGTATAAATTAACCTCAGCTTCTAAATCCTTTCAATCATTTTATAATCAAACAATTATTTACAAAAATTGCTATCTAAAAGTAGTTTCTTCGTGTTTAAAAAAAATGAAAAATTACAAAATTACTTTCAGATGCACATTTTTTGAAATATTTGCTCGAATTGAAAACGGTTCCAAGAATTTACCAGCTGACATAAATTAAAACTCACAACAGTTTAAATCATCGAGATCAAGCAAGTACTTTGGAAATGACAGCTTGTCCAATGTAGCAAATCCAAGAAATTTCTACTTATATCAAGAAAAATCTTGAAATCAGTACTTACGCAAAGCTCTAACTTCCAAATTACTTGCTTGATTTCGATGATTGTAACTGTTCTGAGTGTAAATTAACCTCAGCTTCTAAATCCTTTCAATCATTTTAATCAAACAATTATTTAGAAAAATTGCTATCTAAAAGTAGTTTCTTCGTGTTTTAAAAAAAATGAAAAATTACAAAATTACTTTCAGATGCAAATTTTTTGAAATATTTGCTCGAATTGAAAACGGTTTCAAGAATTTCCAAGCTGACATAAATTAAAACTCAAAACAGCTTAAGTCATCGAGATCAAGCAAGTACTTTGGAAATTACAGCTTGTCCAAAGTAGCAAATCCAAGAAATTTCTACTTATATCAAGAAAAATCTTGAAATCAGTACTTACGCAAAGCTCTAATTTCCAAATTACTTGCTTGATTTCGATGATTGTAACTCTTCCGAGTGTAAATTAACCTCAGCTTCTAAATCCTTTCAATCATTTTATAATCAAACAATTATTTAGAAAAATTGCTATCTAAAAGTAGTTTCTTCGTGTTTTAAAAAAAATGAAAAATTACAAAATTACTTTCAGATGCAAATGTTTTGAAATATTTGCTCGAATTGAAACCGGTTTCAAGAATTTACAAGCTGACATAAATTAAAACTCACAACAGTTTAAATCATCGAGATCAAGCAAGTACTTTGGAAATGACAGCTTGTCCAAAGACCTCAGCTTCTAAATCCTTTCAATCATTTTATAATCAAACAATTATTTAGAAAAATTGCTATCTAAAAGTAGTTTCTTCGTGTTTTAAAAAAAATGAAAAATTACAAAATTACTTTCAGATGCAAATGTTTTGAAATATTTGCTCGAATTGAAAACGGTTTCAAGAATTTACAAGCTAACATAAATCAAAACTCACAACAGTTTAAATCATCCAGATCAAGCAAGTATTTTGGAAATGACAGCTTGTCCAAAGTAGCAAATCCAAGAAATTTCTACTTATACCAGAAAAATCTTGAAATCAGTACTTACGCAAAGCTCTAATTTCCAAATTACTTGCTTGATTTCGATGATTGTAACTGTTCTGAGTATAAATTAACCTCAGCTTCTAAATCCTTTCAATCATTTTATAATCAAACAATTATTTACAAAAATTGCTATCTAAAAGTAGTTTCTTCGTGTTTAAAAAAAATGAAAAATTACAAAATTACTTTCAGATGCACATTTTTTGAAATATTTGCTCGAATTGAAAACGGTTCCAAGAATTTACCAGCTGACATAAATTAAAAGTCACAACAGTTTAAATCATCGAGATCAAGCAAGTACTTTGGAAATGACAGCTTGTCCAATGTAGCAAATCCAAGAAATTTCTACTTATATCAAGAAAAATCTTGAAATCAGTACTTACGCAAAGCTCTAACTTCCAAATTACTTGCTTGATTTCGATGATTGTAACTGTTCTGAGTGTAAATTAACCTCAGCTTCTAAATCCTTTCAATCATTTTAATCAAACAATTATTTAGAAAAATTGCTATCTAAAAGTAGTTTCTTCGTGTTTTAAAAAAAATGAAAAATTACAAAATTACTTTCAGATGCAAATTTTTTGAAATATTTGCTCGAATTGAAAACGGTTTCAAGAATTTACTAGCTGATATAAATTAAAACTCACAACAGTTTAAATCATCGAGATCAAGCAAGTACTTTGGAAATGACAGCTTGTCCAATGTAGCAAATCCAAGAAATTTCTACTTATATCAAGAAAAATCTTGAAATCAGTACTTACGCAAAGCTCTAACTTCCAAATTACTTGCTTGATTTCGATGATTGTAACTGTTCTGAGTATAAATTAACCTCAGCTTCTAAATCCTTTCAATCATTTTAATCAAACAATTATTTAGAAAAATTGCTATCTAAAAGTAGTTTCTTCGTGTTTTAAAAAAAATGAAAAATTACAAAATTACTTTCAGATGCAAATTTTTTTAAATATTTGCTCGAATTGAAAACGGTTTCAAGAATTTCCAAGCTGTCATATATTAAAACTCACAACAGCTTAAATCATCGAGATCAAGCAAGTACTTTGGAAATTACAGCTTGTCCAAAGTAGCAAATCCAAGAAATTTCTACTTATATCAAGAAAAAGCTTGAAATCAGTACTTACGCAAAGCTCTAATTTCCAAATTACTTGCTTGATTTCGATGATTGTAACTGTTCTGAGTGTAAATTAACCTCAGCTTCTAAATCCTTTCAATCATTTTATAATCAAACAATTATTTAGAAAAATTGCTATCTAAAAGTAGTTTCTTCGTGTTTAAAAAAAAATGTAAAATTACAAAATTACTTTCAGATGCAAATTTTTTGAAATATTTGCTCGAATTGAAAACGGTTTCAAGAATTTTCAAGCTGACATAAATTAAAACTCACAACAGCTTAAACCATCGAGATCAAGCAAGTACTTTGGAAATTACAGCTTGTCCAAAGTAGCAAATCCAAGAAATTTCTACTTATATCAAGAAAAATCTTGAAATCAGTACTTACGCAAAGCTCTAATTTCCATGTTACTTGCTTGATTTCGATGATTGTAACTGTTCTGAGTGTAAATTAACCTCAGCTTCTAAATCCTTTCAATCATTTTATAATCAAACAATTATTTAGAAAAATTGCTATCTAAAAGTAGTTTCTTCGTGTTTTAAAAAAAATGAAAAATTACAAAATTACTTTCAGATGCAAATGTTTTGAAATATTTGCTCGAATTGAAAACGGTTTCAAGAATTTACAAGCTAACATAAATCAAAACTCACAACAGTTTAAATCATCCAGATCAAGCAAGTATTTTGGAAATGACAGCTTGTCCAAAGTAGCAAATCCAAGAAATTTCTACTTATACCAGAAAAATCTTGAAATCAGTACTTACGCAAAGCTCTAATTTCCAAATTACTTGCTTGATTTCGATGATTGTAACTGTTCTGAGTATAAATTAACCTCAGCTTCTAAATCCTTTCAATCATTTTATAATCAAACAATTATTTACAAAAATTGCTATCTAAAAGTAGTTTCTTCGTGTTTAAAAAAAATGAAAAATTACAAAATTACTTTCAGATGCACATTTTTTGAAATATTTGCTCGAATTGAAAACGGTTCCAAGAATTTACCAGCTGACATAAATTAAAACTCACAACAGTTTAAATCATCGAGATCAAGCAAGTACTTTGGAAATGACAGCTTGTCCAATGTAGCAAATCCAAGAAATTTCTACTTATATCAAGAAAAATCTTGAAATCAGTACTTACGCAAAGCTCTAACTTCCAAATTACTTGCTTGATTTCGATGATTGTAACTGTTCTGAGTGTAAATTAACCTCAGCTTCTAAATCCTTTCAATCATTTTAATCAAACAATTATTTAGAAAAATTGCTATCTAAAAGTAGTTTCTTCGTGTTTTAAAAAAAATGAAAAATTACAAAATTACTTTCAGATGCAAATTTTTTGAAATATTTGCTCGAATTGAAAACGGTTTCAAGAATTTCCAAGCTGACATAAATTAAAACTCACAACAGCTTAAGTCATCGAGATCAAGCAAGTACTTTGGAAATTACAGCTTGTCCAAAGTAGCAAATCCAAGAAATTTCTACTTATATCAAGAAAAATCTTGAAATCAGTACTTACGCAAAGCTCTAATTTCCAAATTACTTGCTTGATTTCGATGATTGTAACTCTTCTGAGTGTAAATTAACCTCAGCTTCTAAATCCTTTCAATCATTTTATAATCAAACAATTATTTAGAAAAATTGCTATCTAAAAGTAGTTTCTTCGTGTTTTAAAAAAAATGAAAAATTACAAAATTACTTTCAGATGCAAATGTTTTGAAATATTTGCTCGAATTGAAAACGGTTTCAAGAATTTACAAGCTGACATAAATTAAAACTCACAACAGTTTAAATCATCGAGATCAAGCAAGTACTTTGGAAATGACAGCTTGTCCAAAGTAGCAAATCCAAGAAATTTCTTCTTATATCAAGAAAAATCTTGAAATCAGTACATACGCAAAGCTCTCATTTGCAAATTACTTGCTTGATTTCGATGATTGTAACTATTCTGAGTGTAAAATAACCTCAGCTTCTAAATCCTTTCAATCATTTTAATCAAACAATTATTTAGAAAAATTGCTATCTAAAAGTAGTTTCTTCGTGTTTTAAAAAAAATGAAAAATTACAAAATTACTTTCAGATGCAAATTTTTTGAAATATTTGCTTGAATTGAAAACGGTTTCAAGAATTTCCAAGCTGACATAAATTAAAACTCACAACAGCTTAAGTCATCGAGATCAAGCAAGTACTTTGGAAATTACAGCTTGTCCAAAGTAGCAAATCCAAGAAATTTCTACTTATATCAAGAAAAATCTTGAAATCAGTACTTACGCAAAGCTCTAATTTCCAAATTACTTGCTTGATTTCGATGATTGTAACTCTTCTGAGTGTAAATTAACCTCAGCTTCTAAATCCTTTCAATCATTTTATAATCAAACAATTATTTAGAAAAATTGCTATCTAAAAGTAGTTTCTTCGTGTTTTAAAAAAAATGAAAAATTACAAAATTACTTTCAGATGCAAATGTTTTGAAATATTTGCTCGAATTGAAAACGGTTTCAAGAATTTACAAGCTGACATAAATTAAAACTCACAACAGTTTAAATCATCGAGATCAAGCAAGTACTTTGGAAATGACAGCTTGTCCAAAGTAGCAAATCCAAGAAATTTCTTCTTATATCAAGAAAAATCTTGAAATCAGTACATACGCAAAGCTCTCATTTGCAAATTACTTCCTTGATTTCGATGATTGTAACTATTCTGAGTGTAAAATAACCTCAGCTTCTAAATCCTTTCAATCATTTTAATCAAACAATTATTTAGAAAAATTGCTATCTAAAAGTAGTTTCTTCGTGTTTTAAAAAAAATGAAAAATTACAAAATTACTTTCAGATGCAAATTTTTTGAAATATTTGCTCGAATTGAAAACGGTTTAAAGAATTTACAAGCTGACATAAATTAAAACTCACAACAGTTTAAATCATCGAGATCAAGCAGGTACTTTGGAAATGACAGCTTGCCCAAAGTAGCAAACCCAAGAAATTTCTACTTATATCAAGAAAAATCTTGAAATCAGTACTTACCCAAAGCTCTAATTTCCAAATTACTTGCTTGATTTCGATGATTGTAACTGTTCTGAGTATAAATTAACCTCAGCTTCTAAATCCTTTCAATCATTTTATAATCAAACAATTATTTACAAAAATTGCTATCTAAAAGTAGTTTCTTCGTGTTTAAAAAAAATGAAAAATTACAAAATTACTTTCAGATGCACATTTTTTGAAATATTTGCTCGAATTGAAAACGGTTCCAAGAATTTACCAGCTGACATAAATTAAAACTCACAACAGTTTAAATCATCGAGATCAAGCAAGTACTTTGGAAATGACAGCTTGTCCAAAGTACCAAATCCAAGAAATTTCTACTTATATCAAGAAAAATCTTGAAATCAGCACTTACGCAAAGCTCTAATTTGCAAATTACTTGCTTGATTTCGATGATTGTAACTATTCTGAGTGTAAATTAACCTCAGCTTCTAAATCCTTTCAATCATTTTAATCAAACAATTATTTAGAAGAATTGCTATCTAAAAGTAGTTTCTTCGTGTTTTAAAAAAAATGAAAAATTACAAAATTACTTTCAGATGCAAATTTTTTGAAATAATTGCTCGAATTGAAAACGGTTTCAAGAATTTACCAGCTGACATAAATTAAAACTCACAACAGTTTAAATCATCGAGATCAAGCAAGTACTTTGGAAATGACAGCTTGTCCAAAGTAGCAAATCCAAGAAATTTCTACTTATATCAAGAAAAATCTTGAAATCAGTACATACGCAAAGCTCTAACTTCCAAATTACTTCCTTGATTTCGATGATTGTAACTGTTCTGAGTGTAAATTAACCTCAGCTTCTAAATCCTTTCGATCATTTTATAATCAAAAAATTATTTAGAAAAATTGCTATCTAAAAGTAGTTTCTTCGTGTTTTAAAAAAAATTAAAAATTACAAAATTACTTTCAGATGCAAATTTTTTTAAATATCTGCTCGAATTGAAAACGGTTTCAAGAATTTACAAGCTGACATAAATTAAAACTCACAACAGTTTAAATCATCGAGATCAAGCAAGTACTTTGGAAATGACAGCTTGTCCAATGTAGCAAATCCAAGAAATTTCTACTTATATCAAGAAAAATCTTGAAATCAGTACTTACGCAAAGCTCTAACTTCCAAATTACTTGCTTGATTTCGATGATTGTAACTGTTCTGAGTGTAAATTAACCTTAGCTTCTAAATCCTTTCAATCATTTTAATCAAACAATTATTTAGAAAAATTGCTATCTAAAAGTAGTTTCTTCGTGTTTTAAAAAAAATGAAAAATTACAAAATTACTTTCAGATGCAAATTTTTTGAAATATTTGCTCGAATTGAAAACGGTTTCAAGAATTTCCAAGCTGACATAAATTAAAACTCACAACAGCTTAAGTCATCGAGATCAAGCAAGTACTTTGGAAATTACAGCTTGTCCAAAGTAGCAAATCCAAGAAATTTCTACTTATATCAAGAAAAATCTTGAAATCAGTACTTACGCAAAGCTCTAATTTCCAAATTACTTGCTTGATTTCGATGATTGTAACTCTTCTGAGTGTAAATTAACCTCAGCTTCTAAATCCTTTCAATCATTTTATAATCAAACAATTATTTAGAAAAATTGCTATCTAAAAGTAGTTTCTTCGTGTTTTAAAAAAAATGAAAAATTACAAAATTACTTTCAGATGCAAATGTTTTGAAATATTTGCTCGAATTGAAAACGGTTTCAAGAATTTACAAGCTGACATAAATTAAAACTCACAACAGTTTAAATCATCGAGATCAAGCAAGTACTTAGGAAATGACAGCTTGTCCAAAGTAGCAAATCCAAGAAATTTCTTCTTATATCAAGAAAAATCTTGAAATCAGTACATACGCAAAGCTCTCATTTGCAAATTACTTGCTTGATTTCGATGATTGTAACTATTCTGAGTGTAAAATAACCTCAGCTTCTAAATCCTTTCAATCATTTTAATCAAACAATTATTTAGAAAAATTGCTATCTAAAAGTAGTTTCTTCGTGTTTTAAAAAAAATGAAAAATTACAAAATTACTTTCAGATGCAAATTTTTTGAAATATTTGCTCGAATTGAAAACGGTTTAAAGAATTTACAAGCTGACATAAATTAAAACTCACAACAGTTTAAATCATCGAGATCAAGCAGGTACTTTGGAAATGACAGCTTGCCCAAAGTAGCAAACCCAAGAAATTTCTACTCATATCAAGAAAAATCTTGAAATCAGTACTTACCCAAAGCTCTAATTTCCAAATTACTTGCTTGATTTCGATGATTGTAACTGTTCTGAGTATAAATTAACCTCAGCTTCTAAATCCTTTCAATCATTTTATAATCAAACAATTATTTACAAAAATTGCTATCTAAAAGTAGTTTCTTCGTGTTTAAAAAAAATGAAAAATTACAAAATTACTTTCAGATGCACATTTTTTGAAATATTTGCTCGAATTGAAAACGGTTCCAAGAATTTACCAGCTGACATAAATTAAAACTCACAACAGTTTAAATCATCGAGATCAAGCAAGTACTTTGGAAATGACAGCTTGTCCAAAGTACCAAATCCAAGAAATTTCTACTTATATCAAGAAAAATCTTGAAATCAGCACTTACGCAAAGCTCTAATTTGCAAATTACTTGCTTGATTTCGATGATTGTAACTATTCTGAGTGTAAATTAACCTCAGCTTCTAAATCCTTTCAATCATTTTGATCAAACAATTATTTAGAAGAATTGCTATCTAAAAGTAGTTTCTTCGTGTTTTAAAAAAAATGAAAAATTACAAAATTACTTTCAGATGCAAATTTTTTGAAATAATTGCTCGAATTGAAAACGGTTTCAAGAATTTACCAGCTGACATAAATTAAAACTCACAACAGTTTAAATCATCGAGATCAAGCAAGTACTTTGGAAATGACAGCTTGTCCAAAGTAGCAAATCCAAGAAATTTCTACTTATATCAAGAAAAATCTTGAAATCAGTACATACGCAAAGCTCTAACTTCCAAATTACTTGCTTGATTTCGATGATTGTAACTGTTCTGAGTGTAAATTAACCTCAGCTTCTAAATCCTTTCGATCATTTTATAATCAAAAAATTATTTAGAAAAATTGCTATCTAAAAGTAGTTTCTTCGTGTTTTAAAAAAAATTAAAAATTACAAAATTACTTTCAGATGCAAATTTTTTTAAATATCTGCTCGAATTGAAAACGGTTTCAAGAATTTACAAGCTGACATAAATCAAAACTCACAACAGTTTAAATCATCGAGATCAAGCAAGTACTTTGGAAATGACAGCTTGTCCAAAGTAGCAAATCCAAGAAATTTCTACTTATATCAAGAAAAATCTTGAAATTAGTACTTACGCAAAGCTCTAATTTCCAAATTACTTGCTTGATTTCGATGATTGTAACTGTTCTGAGTGTAAATTAACCTCAGCTTCTAAATCCTTTCAATCATTTTATAATCAAACAATTATTTAGAAAAATTGCTATCTAAAAGTAGTTTCTTCGTGTTTTAAAAAAAATGAAAAATTACAAAATTACTTTCAGATGCAATTTTTTTGAAATATTTGCTCGAATTGAAAACGGTTTCAAGAATTTACAAGCTGACATAAATTAAAGCTCACAACAGTTTAAATCATCGAGATCAAGCAAGTACTTTGGAAATGACAGCTTGTCCAAAGTAGCAAATCCAAGAAATTTCTACTTATATCAAGAAAAATCTTGAAATCAGTACTTACGCAAAGCTCTCATTTGCAAATTACTTGCTTGATTTCGATGATTGTAACTATTCTGAGTGTAAATTAACTTCAGCTTCTAAATCCTTTCAATCATTTTAATCAAACAATTATTAAGAAAAATTGCTATCTAAAAGTAGTTTCTTCGTGTTTTAAAAAAAAATGAAAAATTACAAAATTACTTTCAGATGCAAATTTTTGAAATATTTGCTCGAATTGAAAACGGTTTTAAGAATTTACAAGCTGACATAAATTAAAACTCACAACTTACAAATTACTTGTTTGATTTCGATGATTGTAACTGTTCTGAGTGTAAATTAACCTCAGCTTCTAAATCCTTTCAATCATTTTATAATCAAACAATTATTTAGAAAAATTGCTATCTAAAAGTAGTTTCTTCGTGTTTTAAAAAAAATGAAAAATTACAAAATTACTTTCAGATGCAATTTTTTTGAAATATTTGCTCGAATTGAAAACGGTTTCAAGAATTTACAAGCTGACATAAATTAAAACTCACAACAGTTTAAATCATCGAGATCAAGCAAGTACTTTGGAAATGACAGCTTGTCCAAAGTAGCAAATCCAAGAAATTTCTACTTATATCAAGAAAAATCTTGAAATCAGTACTTACGCAAAGCTCTAATTTCCAAATTACTTGCTTGATTTCGATGATTGTAACTCTTCTGATTGTAAATTAACCTCAGCTTCTAAATCCTTTCAATCATTCTATAATCAAACAATTATTTAGAAAAATTGCTATCTAAAAGTAGTTTCTTCGTGTTTAAAAAAAAATGAAAAATTACAAAATTACTTTCAGATGCAAATGTTTTGAAATATTTGCTCGAATTGGAAACGGTTTCAAGAATTTACAAGCTAACATAAATCAAAACTCATAACAGTTTAAATCATCGAGATCAAGCAAGTACTTTGGAAATGACAGCTTGTCCAAAGTAGCAAATCCAAGAAATTTCTACTTATATCAAGAAAAATCTTGAAATCAGTACTTACGCAAATCTCTAATTTCCAAATTACTTGCTTGATTTCGATGATTGTAACTGTTCTGAGTGTAAATTAACCTCAGCTTCTAAATCCTTTCAATCATTTTATAATCAAACAATTATTTAGAAAAATTGCTATCTAAAAGTAGTTTCTTCGTGTTTTAAAAAAAATGAAAAATTACAAAATTACTTTCAGATGCAATTTTTTTGAAATATTTGCTCGAATTGAAAACGGTTTCAAGAATTTACAAGCTGACATAAATTAAAACTCACAACAGTTTAAATCATCGAGATCAAGCAAGTACTTTGGAAATGACAGCTTGTCCAAAGTAGCAAATCCAAGAAATTTCTTCTTATATCAAGAAAAATCTTGAAATCAGTACATACGCAAAGCTCTCATTTGCAAATTACTTGCTTGATTTCGATGATTGTAACTATTCTGAGTGTAAAATAACCTCAGCTTCTAAATCCTTTCAATCATTTTAATCAGACAATTATTTAGAAAAATTGCTATCTAAAAGTAGTTTCTTCGTGTTTTAAAAAAAATGAAAAATTACAAAATTACTTTCAGATGCAAATTTTTTGAAATATTTGCTCGAATTGAAAACGGTTTAAAGAATTTACAAGCTGACATAAATTAAAACTCACAACAGTTTAAATCATCGAGATCAAGCAAGTACTTTGGAAATGACAGCTTGCCCAAAGTAGCAAACCCAAGAAATTTCTACTTATATCAAGAAAAATCTTGAAATCAGTACTTACGCAAAGCTCTAATTTCCAAATTACTTGCTTGATTTCGATGATTGTAACTGTTCTGAGTATAAATTAACCTCAGCTTCTAAATCCTTTCAATCATTTTATAATCAAACAATTATTTACAAAAATTGCTATCTAAAAGTAGTTTCTTCGTGTTTAAAAAAAATGAAAAATTACAAAATTACTTTCAGATGCACATTTCTTGGAATATTTGCTCGAATTGAAAACGGTTCCAAGAATTTACTAGCTGACATAAATTAAAACTCACAACAGTTTAAATCATCGAGATCAAGCAAGTACTTTGGAAATGACAGCTTGTCCAAAGTACCAAATCCAAGAAATTTCTACTTATATCAAGAAAAATCTTGAAATCAGTACTTACGCAAAGCTCTAATTTGCAAATTACTTGCTTGATTTCGATGATTGTAACTATTCTGAGTGTAAATTAACCTCAGCTTCTAAATCCTTTCAATCATTTTAATCAAACAATTATTTAGAAGAATTGCTATCTAAAGGTAGTTTCTTCGTGTTTTAAAAAAAATGAAAAATTACAAAATTACTTTCAGATGCAAATTTTTTGAAATAATTGCTCGAATTGAAAACGGTTTCAAGAATTTACCAGCTGACATAAATTAAAACTCACAACAGTTTAAATCATCGAGATCAAGCAAGTACTTTGGAAATGACAGCTTGTCCAAAGTAGCAAATCCAAGAAATTTCTACTTATATCAAGAAAAATCTTGAAATCAGTACTTACGCAAAGCTCTAACTTCCAAATTACTTGCTTGATTTCGATGATTGTAACTGTTCTGAGTATAAATTAACCTCAGCTTCTAAATCCTTTCAATCATTTTATAATCAAACAATTATTTACAAAAATTGCTATCTAAAAGTAGTTTCTTCGTGTTTAAAAAAAATGAAAAATTACAAAATTACTTTCAGATGCACATTTTTTGGAATATTTGCTCGAATTGAAAACGGTTCCAAGAATTTACTAGCTGACATAAATTAAAACTCACAACAGTTTAAATCATCGAGATCAAGCAAGTACTTTGGAAATGACAGCTTGTCCAAAGTACCAAATCCAAGAAATTTCTACTTATATCAAGAAAAATCTTGAAATCAGTACTTACGCAAAGCTCTAATTTGCAAATTACTTGCTTGATTTCGATGATTGTAACTATTCTGAGTGTAAATTAACCTCAGCTTCTAAATCCTTTCAATCATTTTAATCAAACAATTATTTAGAAGAATTGCTATCTAAAAGTAGTTTCTTCGTGTTTTAAAAAAAATGAAAAATTACAAAATTACTTTCAGATGCAAATTTTTTGAAATAATTGCTCGAATTGAAAACGGTTTCAAGAATTTACCAGCTGACATAAATTAAAACTCACAACAGTTTAAATCATCGAGATCAAGCAAGTACTTTGGAAATGACAGCTTGTCCAAAGTAGCAAATCCAAGAAATTTCTACTTATATCAAGAAAAATCTTGAAATCAGTACTTACGCAAAGCTCTAACTTCCAAATTACTTGCTTGATTTCGATGATTGTAACTGTTCTGAGTGTAAATTAACCTCAGCTTCTAAATCCTTTCGATCATTTTATAATCAAAAAATTATTCAGAAAAATTGCTATCTAAAAGTAGTTTCTTCGTGTTTTAAAAAAAATTAAAAATTACAAAATTACTTTCAGATGCAAATTTTTTTAAATATCTGCTCGAATTGAAAACGGTTTCAAGAATTTACAAGCTGACATAAATCAAAACTCACAACAGTTTAAATCATCGAGATCAAGCAAGTACTTTGGAAATGACAGCTTGTCCAAAGTAGCAAATCCAAGAAATTTCTACTTATATCAAGAAAAATCTTGAAATTAGTACTTACGCAAAGCTCTAATTTCCAAATTACTTGCTTGATTTCGATGATTGTAACTGTTCTGAGTGTAAATTAACCTCAGCTTCTAAATCCTTTCAATCATTTTATAATCAAACAATTATTTAGAAAAATTGCTATCTAAAAGTAGTTTCTTCGTGTTTTAAAAAAAATGAAAAATTACAAAATTACTTTCAGATGCAATTTTTTTGAAATATTTGCTCGAATTGAAAACGGTTTCAAGAATTTACAAGCTGACATAAATTAAAACTCACAACAGTTTAAATCATCGAGATCAAGCAAGTACTTTGGAAATGACAGCTTGTCCAAAGTAGCAAATCCAAGAAATTTCTACTTATATCAAGAAAAATCTTGAAATCAGTACTTACGCAAAGCTCTCATTTGCAAATTACTTGCTTGATTTCGATGATTGTAACTATTCTGAGTGTAAATTAACCTCAGCTTCTAAATCCTTTCAATCATTTTAATCAAACAATTATTAAGAAAAATTGCTATCTAAAAGTAGTTTCTTCGTGTTTTAAAAAAAATGAAAAATTACAAAATTACTTTCAGATGCAAATTTTTTGAAATATTTGCTCGAATTGAAAACGGTTTTAAGAATTTACAAGCTGACATAAATTAAAACTCACAACTTACAAATTACTTGTTTGATTTCGATGATTGTAACTGTTCTGAGTGTAAATTAACCTCAGCTTCTAAATCCTTTCAATCATTTTATAATCAAACAATTATTTAGAAAAATTGCTATCTAAAAGTAGTTTCTTCGTGTTTTAAAAAAAATGAAAAATTACAAAATTACTTTCAGATGCGAATTTCTTGAAATATTTGCTCGAATTGAAAACGGTTTCAAGAATTTACAAGCTGACATTAATTAAAACTCACAACAGCTTAAATCATCGAGATCAAGCAAGTACTTTGGAAATTACAGCTTGTCCAAAGTAGCAAATCCAAGGAATTTCTACTTATATCAAGAAAAATCTTGAAATTAGTACTTACGCAAAGCTCTAATTTCCAAATTACTTGCTTGATTTCGATGATTGTAACTGTTCTGAGTGTAAATTAACCTCAGCTTCTAAATCCTTTCAATCATTTTATAATCAAACAATTATTTAGAAAAATTGCTATCTAAAAGTAGTTTCTTCGTGTTTTAAAAAAAATGAAAAATTACAAAATTACTTTCAGATGCACTTTTTTTGAAATATTTGCTCGAATTGAAAACGGTTTCAAGAATTTACAAGCTGACATAAATTAAAACTCACAACAGTTTAAATCATCGAGATCAAGCAAGTACTTTGGAAATGACAGCTTGTCCAAAGTAGCAAATCCAAGAAATTTCTACTTATATCAAGAAAAATCTTGAAATCAGTACTTACGCAAAGCTCTAATTTCCAAATTACTTGCTTGATTTCGATGATTGTAACTGTTCTGAGTGTAAATTAACCTCAGCTTCTAAATCCTTTCAATCATTTTATAATCAAACAATTATTTAGAAAAATTGCTATCTAAAAGTAGTTTCTTCGTGTTTTAAAAAAAAATGAAAAATTACAAAATTACTTTCAGATGCAAATGTTTTGAAATATTTGCTCGAATTGAAAACGGTTTCAAGAATTTACAAGCTAACATAAATCAAAACTCACAACAGTTTAAATCATCGAGATCAAGCAAGTATTTTGGAAATGACAGCTTGTCCAAAGTAGCAAATCCAAGAAATTTCTACTTATATCAAGAAAAATCTTGAAATCAGTACTTACGCAAAGCTCTAATTTCCAAATTACTTGCTTGATTTCGATGATAGTAACTGTTCTGAGTGTAAATTAACCTCAGCTTCCAAATCCTTTCAATCATTTTATTATCAAACAATTATTTACAAAAATTGCTATCTAAAAGTAGTTCTTTCGTGTTTTTAAAATTAGACCGTTTTTTTTAAAGGTGAAGTTGAACAAACCTTCCCGAAAATAAACAAAAAATCATATACATGTATATATATATAAATATTGTATTAATGACAACATAAAATAATTAAAATTATTATTATTATTCATTACAAATAAGTTTGCTGCTCACAGAGATATATAGAACATTATGAAGAATAGAATAAGATCACATTTTTGCCAAAAACAAAATCAATGTTAATTATTATGATCCTTTTTTATTTCAATATTGGATGAGGTGGATGATGTGGTGTCTTGCAGTTTGTGAGGCAGAGTCATCTGCAACAGTTGTCGCCTGTGCTTCGCGTCGTCGGTGTTGGTGTGTGTGTCGTCATCGGTCTCATTGACTGCAGCAGATATTTCTCCATTGAACTGAATCAAAACACAAGGCTCCATGGCATAGGCAAGCAGTTTCATAGAAATTGGATTCACACGCAGCAAATTTCCCACAAAAACTATCTGTAAAATAAAAATTAAACAATCTGTAAATATTTAGAGATTATGAAATCCGATTTTATGATTTTCGACTACTAATGGATGCTATGATAGATTTTTCAGGATTCGCAGTAGATTTTCGATTGCGATGGATTCTGTGATAGGGCCGATTTATTAGTTTTAAATTTCGAGTTTTCTTTAATGTAACTAAACTTTGACGCTGTTAGTATGTAGGTCCAATTATCATTAGGTAAGTTTAAAACCGATGTAGGTAAGTTCTTAGTATAATGAATAGAATTATTGTATGTTTCAGGAAATAGTTACTAGGTACCTACGTAAAAATGTATATTTAAATCTATGTTATGGATTTTAATTTTGTTAATGGGGATGGTAAAATGTACCTACATTACATACATATGTATGTATATGGACCCTAGGTATGTAAATATGTAGGTACATAATAATGTATAATGAAAGTGTTGGATGGTTATGGTTAGGTAGATCCATATATGCATATAAAACTTTATATGATAGTTTTAATATACATAATATTCATTTGATTGTTAAAGATATATATTTATATAAATGTCAGAGAGTCCACCTAGTACATAATGTATGTAGGTTGGCACCTATTCAGTGACCTAGATATCAGAAACTACTAACTCGATTTGCGTTTTGTACGTAATTTATTATTTTTGAAATGGAAATTAAAAGAATAGTCAAATTTATAAATTTAAAGTTTAAAGTTTATAAATTTAATTTGCTAGGGCCCGATCCAAATTCATAACTTCAAGTTTCTATTTTTCATTTTTATTTATAAGTTTTAAACTAAATTTGAATATTTTTTAATGTAGCTAAACATTGACGCTATTAGTTGGTAGGTCCAAATATGTAGGTAAGTTTTTATTATAATGGATTGAATGAATGATTCAAGGAATAGTTACTTAGGTACCTACATACTTACAAATTTATGTTTAAATCTAGATTACAGATTTTAATTACGGAAATTAGGATGATAATTGTGTACCTACACTACATACAGATATGAATATGTAGGCATGTAAATGTGTATACATACAATGTACATTGAAAGTGTAAGTTGGTGATAAGAAGGTAGATATATGCATATAATTTTATATGATAGGTGCAATATACATAATATTCATTTGATTTTTAATGATATATAGGTATATAAATGTATGAGAGCCCAAATAGTACTCGTATATACTGTAAGTAGGTAGGTATTCAGTGACGTAGCTAGGAATAAATGGATATACATATTTATATCGACCGATAGAGAGACAGACGGAATATCAAGTTTGCTTAAAATTTCGGGTTCGATTTTTTTAAGTGTAAAAAATTTGCAAAAAGGTAATCCGTAATTCTAGATCACAAAAAATATTTAGAATGATGTATGTGTATTCCTGGAGCTATTTTTTTTAATACAACTTCTTTGCAAAAAATGTTGATGCTTCCTTTGAAAGTATGAAGTGCTGATTCTAAAAATATATCGCCCACCTTTATTGGACAACCCGTTGCAAAGATATAGTTCAAAATCTATTCACTGTTCACCTTGAAATACATAATCTGAAAATACTTTGAAGTGTATCTTTGGAACGGGATATCCTAAAAACTTGGTTGATACCTTTCTGTAATCTACTCTTGATACTCTCAAAATCAGCATCAAAAGTTTTTATGTAGAAGCTTTATTGCAAAAATCACTCTTGAAATACGCATATTTAGAATGATGTATGCGTATTCCTGGAGCTATTTTTTTTAATACAACTTCTTTGCAAAAAATGTTGATGCTTCCTTTGAAAGTATGAAGTGCTGATTCTAAAAAGATATCGCTCACCTTTATTGGACAACCCGTTCCAAAGATATAGTTCAAAAACTATTCACTGTTCACCTTGTAATACATAATCTGAAAATACTTTGAAGTGTATCTTTGGAACGGGTTATCCTAAAAACTTGGTTGATACCTTTTTGTAATCTATTCTTGATACTCTCAAAATCATCATCAATAGTTTTTATGTAGAAGCCTTATTGCAAAAATCACTCTTGAAATACGCATATTTAGAATGATGTATGCGTATTCCTGGAGCTATTTTTTTTAATACAACTTCTTTGCAAAAAATGTTGATGATTCCTTTGAAAGTATGAAGTGCTGATTCTAAAAAGATATCGCTCACCTTTATTGGACATCCCGTTCCAAAGATATAGTTCAAAAGCTATTCGTATTCTATATTAAATAATATGTGTCTAAGAATCACATGAATCTTATGTATGCAGATTGCACCTAAATTATAAAGTTATATGCATATAGCTACCTACCCACCTACATCCTTCATTTTCATTATTATATGCACATGTTTACATACTTAGCTTCCATAAATATATATATATATATATGTATATTTTACTATCCTAACTTACATAATTCTAATCCATAATAAAGATTTAAATATACATTTGTAGATTGGTAACTATTTACCTAAGTAACTATTCATTTAATCATCTATCCGACAATTCATTTTACTAAGAATTAAAGTAATATTAACTACATCGGCCTTAAACCTGCATAGGATAACTAGACTACATACCTACTAAATAGCTTTAATGGTTAGATAAATTAAGGTTGTTAGCTACAACAGCAAGTTCGTGCGATCCAGTCTTGCATTTTATTTAATAATACGGAGAAAAAGCATGAGTTTTTGTTTTTTATACTATACTATACTATACTATACTATGAGACTTACCTTCTCCTTCCATTCCTTGATCATATCGGTACTATCAGCTGGCATTTTATCCGTATAAACCATACACATGTATCCGGATTCGCGCAAGCATCTCTCAACTTCCAGTACTTCATCTGCCGAATTGCACAAGACTGCACAACGCTCCAACTGATATGCGCACTTATCCAAACATTTCATAACAACCGACATCTTTTCGGAGTTACTTTGCAATTTAATGGAAACCTTAGCCTTGGCATAGACTGCAGCTTCTAAATAGTCTGCAATGCACAACAATGGCTGATTAGCAATCCTTACAAAATTAATAAATCGCCGAGTCCATGTCTTGGAAGTGACCACCAGTTGAAATGGAATCTTTTCATCTTGAAGAACTGGAGAGATAAGCTTGAAGAGAGTTTCATCAAACTCGGGATTCTCATTCATTATGCTGTCCAAACCATCGATAACTAAAGTTTTACTTGGCGTATGTTGAGCAAGTTTTCCTTCTCGTTGGCCTCGAGCAAACGCTGCCGCACGGTGGTGTAATTACAAGCACACCACACCCATTAAGCAGTTCAATTTTAACATCTCCGTTGTTTCGAAGTCCATATGCTGGGACAATACTAATTTTTGTTGTTGTGCTAGCCAAAATGCGTCGACAATGATGAGAAATACTCTCAACCTGAACGGACGATGGTGCGATTATAATAACAACTGGACCATAGGTCGGCAGAATGCCTTTCGATTCTAGACGGAAACTCAACATGGAGGCAAATAACACCGGGTTTTACCAGTTCTATTCGAGTTGATCACACAAAAGCAATTGCCACGAACTAAATGCGACCAAGCGAACGCTTGGATCTGATACATTTTAGTCAATCGCATGTGCTCCATTTCTTGGTGGATTTCTGCTGTAAACAAGGCATTCTTCATGCGTTCAATTGGTTTAACATTGTTTTTACTGTGAGCCAATACAAGATGCTTAACGAAATTTGTTTTCAAAGTAGCTTTACCAATGACTTCGGGAAGATTAATATTGGTTTCGTATGATGGAAGATAAAAATTAGTTAAATTACGAAAGTATTCTTTTTGAGTTAATATTTTCGTAGAACTTATGGATGGATCGGAATTTTCACTAGCAACTGGTGTGGAACACAGAGATTGTAAAAGTGATGAATTTGACGATTGGACAGTTTCATTTTTAATCATATGACAATATATTTTATAATTAAATTACAGGACAAAATACAAAATAAATAAAATAAAACTCGCGCACTTCCAATATTTGTTTTGAAATGAATATCAGAATCAACAAAAAGCTTTTATTAGTATGTTTTATGTTTAATTAAGGCCTTTAAAAATACAATTTAACTAAAAAGCAATTAATGTTTCAATTTTTGAATTTAACGGATTTCCATTTTAAATATATAAGGTCACCATATCTACCAAAAGTGGGAATGCGCACTCCTCCGTTTCGATAAGCCTGTGTTGATGTCTGCTCCATTTAAAATGCACGGGCAACTAACACATGCTTGTCGAAACGGAGGAAATCCTCTCAATTTAGCTTGTAGAGTGAAAGAGAATAAACCCCCGAAGTCGTGCCTCTATGTTAGTTTCTCTATGGTGGGTATGTTAATAAACAAAATTGTCGTATTTGGGGTTTGAGAATCCTCAAGTAATTGAAGAGAGGCCATTACATCCACAAAAAGATGCACATACTCATATGTAGGCACACACATTCACAAATACACACTCGATTGTCACATAGGTCATTTTTATCCCGAAAAATGGAACCCAACGGTTCCTATGGGAGAGGCTTAAATATGAACAAAATATATACTCGGGTGTTTGTTCCCTATTCATGCCTCAACCATTGAATGAAATTTGGTAAGCAGCTGGAAGATTAGCCATGATTTATTTTTTCCAACTTTAATTTTGTAGTTCTCACATTTTGAATCCAATATAAGATCTTCGCTTTGTTCGCGAACATGACCAAACACGAGGAGCATCAAAGCAAACGAACACGACAAATTCTAAATTTTTCGCCAACAGCAAGCGGCTCGCCAACCAGCCCACATACA
Organism: Philhelius pedissequus; assembly: GCA_910595825.1. Taxonomy (NCBI): domain Eukaryota; kingdom Metazoa; phylum Arthropoda; class Insecta; order Diptera; family Syrphidae; genus Philhelius; species Philhelius pedissequus. Next base: position 109,249,124 of record OU343160.1, read on the forward strand.
AGAAGAGCACAGCGAGCAACTGGTTAGGAGAAAATCCAAATATGATTTCCATCTATGTAACCAACTACCCCAGGTAACCCCGATATCCCATAGAGTATAATTTCTCGCACCTTATTTATCATTTTATGACATTTCTATATTTATCCATACTGGGAAAACGTTTGTCTCTTAACTTTATTTAAAATAACTGTACAGTTGACTGTGACAGTCCCTAATCGAAACATTACTGACACAGTTTTGATAACTACCGCTTTCAAAATTGCTTGTTCAATCGGAAGTACAAAACAAATCTAATGAAGGACAAAACATTCATTGTTTTAAATAATTAATATTTGAAAGCTTACAAATTGTTCCTAATTTTTTCCTCCTCAAAAAAATAAATGAATATATTGCTTAACATTTCTATTTTTTTTAATCGTTTCAAAATACAAAATTAAGTACAGAACAAAAATTTCACAAAAAATTTAACACAACACAAACACCATTTGAAACTGTTCTGAGTGTAAATTAACCTCAGCTTCCAAATCCTTTCAATCATTTTATTATCAAACAATTATTTACAAAAATTGCTATCTAAAAGTAGTTCTTTCGTGTTTTTAAAATTAGACCGTTTTTTTTAAAGGTGAAGTTGAACAAACCTTCCCGAAAATAAACAAAAAATCATATACATGTATATATATATAAATATTGTATTAATGACAACATAAAATAATTAAAATTATTATTATTATTCATTACAAATAAGTTTGCTGCTCACAGAGATATATAGAACATTATGAAGAATAGAATAAGATCACATTTTTGCCAAAAACAAAATCAATGTTAATTATTATGATCCTTTTTTATTTCAATATTGGATGAGGTGGATGATGTGGTGTCTTGCAGTTTGTGAGGCAGAGTCATCTGCAACAGTTGTCGCCTGTGCTTCGCGTCGTCGGTGTTGGTGTGTGTGTCGTCATCGGTCTCATTGACTGCAGCAGATATTTCTCCATTGAACTGAATCAAAACACAAGGCTCCATGGCATAGGCAAGCAGTTTCATAGAAATTGGATTCACACGCAGCAAATTTCCCACAAAAACTATCTGTAAAATAAAAATTAAACAATCTGTAAATATTTAGAGATTATGAAATCCGATTTTATGATTTTCGACTACTAATGGATGCTATGATAGATTTTTCAGGATTCGCAGTAGATTTTCGATTGCGATGGATTCTGTGATAGGGCCGATTTATTAGTTTTAAATTTCGAGTTTTCTTTAATGTAACTAAACTTTGACGCTGTTAGTATGTAGGTCCAATTATCATTAGGTAAGTTTAAAACCGATGTAGGTAAGTTCTTAGTATAATGAATAGAATTATTGTATGTTTCAGGAAATAGTTACTAGGTACCTACGTAAAAATGTATATTTAAATCTATGTTATGGATTTTAATTTTGTTAATGGGGATGGTAAAATGTACCTACATTACATACATATGTATGTATATGGACCCTAGGTATGTAAATATGTAGGTACATAATAATGTATAATGAAAGTGTTGGATGGTTATAGTTAGGTAGATCCATATATGCATATAAAACTTTATATGATAGTTTTAATATACATAATATTCATTTGATTGTTAAAGATATATATTTATATAAATGTCAGAGAGTCCACCTAGTACATAATGTATGTAGGTTGGCACCTATTCAGTGACCTAGATATCAGAAACTACTAACTCGATTTGCGTTTTGTACGTAATTTATTATTTTTGAAATGGAAATTAAAAGAATAGTCAAATTTATAAATTTAAAGTTTAAAGTTTATAAATTTAATTTGCTAGGGCCCGATCCAAATTCATAACTTCAAGTTTCTATTTTTCATTTTTATTTATAAGTTTTAAACTAAATTTGAATATTTTTTAATGTAGCTAAACATTGACGCTATTAGTTGGTAGGTCCAAATATGTAGGTAAGTTTTTATTATAATGGATTGAATGAATGATTCAAGGAATAGTTACTTAGGTACCTACATACTTACAAATTTATGTTTAAATCTAGATTACAGATTTTAATTACGGAAATTAGGATGATAATTGTGTACCTACACTACATACAGATATGAATATGTAGGCATGTAAATGTGTATACATACAATGTACATTGAAAGTGTAAGTTGGTGATAATAAGGTAGATATATGCATATAATTTTATATGATAGGTGCAATATACATAATATTCATTTGATTTTTAATGATATATAGGTATATAAATGTATGAGAGCCCAAATAGTACTCGTATATACTGTAAGTAGGTAGGTATTCAGTGACGTAGCTAGGAATAAATGGATATACATATTTATATCGACCGATAGAGAGACAGACGGAATATCAAGTTTGCTTAAAATTTCGGGTTCGATTTTTTTAAGTGTAAAAAATTTGCAAAAAGGTAATCCGTAATTCTAGATCACAAAAAATATTTAGAATGATGTATGTGTATTCCTGGAGCTATTTTTTTTAATACAACTTCTTTGTAAAAAATGTTGATGCTTCCTTTGAAAGTATGAAGTGCTGATTCTAAAAATATATCGCCCACCTTTATTGGACAACCCGTTGCAAAGATATAGTTCAAAATCTATTCACTGTTCACCTTGAAATACATAATCTGAAAATACTTTGAAGTGTATCTTTGGAACGGGATATCCTAAAAACTTGGTTGATACCTTTCTGTAATCTACTCTTGATACTCTCAAAATCAGCATCAAAAGTTTTTATGTAGAAGCTTTATTGCAAAAATCACTCTTGAAATACGCATATTTAGAATGATGTATGCGTATTCCTGGAGCTATTTTTTTTAATACAACTTCTTTGCAAAAAATGTTGATGCTTCCTTTGAAAGTATGAAGTGCTGATTCTAAAAAGATATCGCTCACCTTTATTGGACAACCCGTTCCAAAGATATAGTTCAAAAACTATTCACTGTTCACCTTGTAATACATAATCTGAAAATACTTTGAAGTGTATCTTTGGAACGGGTTATCCTAAAAACTTGGTTGATACCTTTTTGTAATCTATTCTTGATACTCTCAAAATCATCATCAATAGTTTTTATGTAGAAGCCTTATTGCAAAAAATAACTCTTGAAATACGCATATTTAGAATGATGTATGCGTATTCCTGGTGCTATTTTTTTAATACAACTTCTTTGCAAAAAATGTTGATGATTCCTTTGAAAGTATGAAGTGCTGATTCTAAAAAGATATCGCTCACCTTTATTGGACATCCCGTTCCAAAGATATAGTTCAAAAGCTATTCGTATTCTATATTAAATAATATGTGTCTAAGAATCACATGAATCTTATGTATGCAGATTGCACCTAAATTATAAAGTTATATGCATATAGCTACCTACCCACCTACATCCTTCATTTTCATTATTATATGCACATGTTTACATACTTAGCTTCCATAAATATATATATATATATATGTATATTTTACTATCCTAACTTACATAATTCTAATCCATAATAAAGATTTAAATATACATTTGTAGATTGGTAACTATTTACCTAAGTAACTATTCATTTAATCATCTATCCGACAATTCATTTTACTAAGAATTAAAGTAATATTAACTACATCGGCCTTAAACCTGCATAGGATAACTAGACTACATACCTACTAAATAGCTTTAATGGTTAGATAAATTAAGGTTGTTAGCTACAACAGCAAGTTCGTGCGATCCAGTCTTGCATTTTATTTAATAATACGGAGAAAAAGCATGAGTTTTTGTTTTTTATACTATACTATACTATACTATACTATGAGACTTACCTTCTCCTTCCATTCCTTGATCATATCGGTACTATCAGCTGGCATTTTATCCGTATAAACCATACACATGTATCCGGATTCGCGCAAGCATCTCTCAACTTCCAGTACTTCATCTGCCGAATTGCACAAGACTGCACAACGCTCCAACTGATATGCGCACTTATCCAAACATTTCATAACAACCGACATCTTTTCGGAGTTACTTTGCAATTTAATGGAAACCTTAGCCTTGGCATAGACTGCAGCTTCTAAATAGTCTGCAATGCACAACAATGGCTGATTAGCAATCCTTACAAAATTAATAAATCGCCGAGTCCATGTCTTGGAAGTGACCACCAGTTGAAATGGAATCTTTTCATCTTGAAGAACTGGAGAGATAAGCTTGAAGAGAGTTTCATCAAACTCGGGATTCTCATTCATTATGCTGTCCAAACCATCGATAACTAAAGTTTTACTTGGCGTATGTTGAGCAAGTTTTCCTTCTCGTTGGCCTCGAGCAAACGCTGCCGCACGGTGGTGTAATTACAAGCACACCACACCCATTAAGCAGTTCAATTTTAACATCTCCGTTGTTTCGAAGTCCATATGCTGGGACAATACTAATTTTTGTTGTTGTGCTAGCCAAAATGCGTCGACAATGATGAGAAATACTCTCAACCTGAACGGACGATGGTGCGATTATAATAACAACTGGACCATAGGTCGGCAGAATGCCTTTCGATTCTAGACGGAAACTCAACATGGAGGCAAATAACACCGGGTTTTACCAGTTCTATTCGAGTTGATCACACAAAAGCAATTGCCACGAACTAAATGCGACCAAGCGAACGCTTGGATGTGATACATTTTAGTCAATCGCATGTGCTCCATTTCTTGGTGGATTTCTGCTGTAAACAAGGCATTCTTCATGCGTTCAATTGGTTTAACATTGTTTTTACTGTGAGCCAATACAAGATGCTTAACGAAATTTGTTTTCAAAGTAGCTTTACCAATGACTTCGGGAAGATTAATATTGGTTTCGTATGATGGAAGATAAAAATTAGTTAAATTACGAAAGTATTCTTTTTGAGTTAATATTTTCGTAGAACTTATGGATGGATCGGAATTTTCACTAGCAACTGGTGTGGAACACGGAGATTGTAAAAGTGATGAATTTGACGATTGGACAGTTTCATTTTTAATCATATGACAATATATTTTATAATTAAATTACAGGACAAAATACAAAATAAATAAAATAAAACTCGCGCACTTCCAATATTTGTTTTGAAATGAATATCAGAATCAACAAAAAGCTTTTATTAGTATGTTTTATGTTTAATTAAGGCCTTTAAAAATACAATTTAACTAAAAAGCAATTAATGTTTCAATTTTTGAATTTAACGGATTTCCATTTTAAATATATAAGGTCACCATATCTACCAAAAGTGGGAATGCGCACTCCTCCGTTTCGATAAGCCTGTGTTGATGTCTGCTCCATTTAAAATGCACGGGCAACTAACACATGCTTGTCGAAACGGAGGAAATCCTCTCAATTTAGCTTGTAGAGTGAAAGAGAATAAACCCCCGAAGTCGTGCCTCTATGTTAGTTTCTCTATGGTGGGTATGTTAATAAACAAAATTGTCGTATTTGGGGTTTGAGAATCCTCAAGTAATTGAAGAGAGGCCATTACATCCACAAAAAGATGCACATACTCATATGTAGGCACACACATTCACAAATACACACTCGATTGTCACATAGGTCATTTTTATCCCGAAAAATGGAACCCAACGGTTCCTATGGGAGAGGCTTAAATATGAACAAAATATATACTCGGGTGTTTGTTCCCTATTCATGCCTCAACCATTGAATGAAATTTGGTAAGCAGCTGGAAGATTAGCCATGATTTATTTTTTCCAACTTTAATTTTGTAGTTCTCACATTTTGAATCCAATATAAGATCTTCGCTTTGTTCGCGAACATGACCAAACACGAGGAGCATCAAAGCAAACGAACACGACAAATTCTAAATTTTTCGCCAACAGCAAGCGGCTCGCCAACCAGCCCACATACAAGAAGAGCACAGCGAGCAACTGGTTAGGAGAAAATCCAAATATGATTTCCATCTATGTAACCAACTACCCCAGGTAACCCCGATATCCCATAGAGTATAATTTCTCGCACCTTATTTATCATTTTATGACATTTCTATATTTATCCATACTGGGAAAACGTTTGTCTCTTAACTTTATTTAAAATAACTGTACAGTTGACTGTGACAGCCCTAATCGAAACATTACTGACACAGTTTTGGTAACTACCGCTTTCAAAATTGCTTGTTCAATCGGAAGTACAAAACAAATCTAATGAAGGACAAAACATTCATTGTTTTAAATAATTAATATTTGAAAGCTTACAAATTGTTCCTAATTTTTTCCTCCTCAAAAAAATAAATGAATATATTGCTTAACATTTCTATTTTTTTTAATCGTTTCAAAATACAAAATTAAGTACAGAACAAAAATTTCACAAAAAATTTAACACAACACAAACACCATTTGAAATTCTACATATTTTCTTATTGGAATTTATTTTTGCACCATTTATTTTTAAGCGAACGTTGATTTTCGCTATTAATAATACGGGGGTAGAGTACGATAACTCAGGCGCCAAAAACTAAAAATGGATTCTTGTAGAAGAGTTAGTTACAAGTATTATTTAATATGGCAGGGGAAGTCTATCTGCCCCGTTTGGCCGAGAGGGGCCATTTCATAAAAAAAGTACTAAAAGTGGAAAAATAAATATTAAAACACAACGGTAATACTTATAAACAAGTGTTATAACTTTTTTTTAAACCCAATACCTTAATCTATTAGCTAATTTTTAAATCAAGGGGAATATGTGCATAGTTTTTGAAAAAACGTGTTTTAAACTCAAAATTTGGGAAGAAAAAGATTAAAAAAATTTAAAGTGTAAAATTATATAATATTTTTTTAAAAACTTATTGCTCTGATTATTTTTTAATCAAAAACTGAAAACTATTTTATTCTATGTGTTCTACTTTTTGAGAAGACTGAAAATTACTAAAACTACTTTTTTCATGAGATTTTTTTTTGTATTTACGGTGATCTCACTTTGAGGGGATAGTACCATAACTACGGCGCCGCAAAATAATAACGGATTTTTTACAGGGGCTTAATACAATCAATTTATCCTACGGAAGAGGGGGTCTATATCCCTCCTTTTAGGCGGGAGGGGCAATTTTCTAAAAAAAATTACTTCAAATTTAAAAAAAAATAGATTTAAGAACAACGGCAACACTTACAATATTAAAATTATAGGTTTTTTGATTTTTGAATCCAGAAACTTGTATTCTTATAATTTATTTCAACCTACTTATTTCCGTTAATAGTTTGAAAAAAATACATTCAAACACAAAATGTATCAAACATTTGTTTAAGTAGCGAAATTAAGTACTAATTGGCTTTAATTATTAGATGTCCTAATATACTCGCAATTGAACTATGAAAACTAGATGGTTTTATGTCCTTAGTTTAAAATTAAAAATTACCAAAACTGTTTTTTATGAGATTTTTAGTTCTTGTTTTTTTTATATGTAGGTATACTTATTTAGAAAACAGCTGTTGGATATAGAAGATAGATTCAAAGATTCTTTAACTCCAGACTTTGCAATACAAAATAAACCTTGAATACGCCCAACCTCGCACCCCAACAAAAGACTGTAGTGTCCCAGGCAGGGGGTTGCAGGGGGGCAACATGATCTCCATACATACCATACTTTTTTTTTTTGATAAATTTTGAGTTTGAAAGTGCCCATCTCCTTCTTCAGACATGTATTCAATACTCTCTTCGGGTGACGTGTCCAATTGGGTTTGTCTTACTGCCTCTGATGTCTCGTCTATATCCGACGTCTTCACCCCAGCTGGCATCTTTGCTGAGGTGGCCGCGGAACTCCTCTTTACCAAATTTGGTGCGCACTTGATCCTCTTTCTGCGCTTCTGATTTACATCTGATGATGTTGCCGTTGTTGTTATTACTGTTGATGTTGTAGCTGCAGAATTACTGCTTGTAAGTGGAACATCTTTCGATGTTCCCTCAGTTGATGCCATTGCTGGCCTCATTGGGCTCTATGCCAACTTTCGATGCCCCGGTGCTTAAACTCCTCCTCGTTTCCTCGTTATAATAAATTAATAAAGTTTTCCACTTCACGGTTGTGAAAAAAAGCTTGCAAAGTTCTGATGCCCGGCTGGGAATCGAACTGGCGACCCTTAGATTCGCGGTCGGCCACTCTACCTCTGTGCTACTGCACCACTTGAGAAATGTTGATTTAACCTTAAGCTTAAACTCACACACGAAATTTAATTTGCAAAAACCTGGGAAGCCGAAAACGTGTTAACACCTCCACAGTACGAGATCGACTGTTAACATATAAAGGGTATTCATAATCCCTTGAGCGAGTGCAAAATTATACAAAAAAAACTGTTTGGGTTTTGAAAACGAAGTTTGGACGTGAAATAAAACACAATTTGCTCGGTCGGAGGTCGATTCAAGAATGAATCGTTCTTTATTCTTCTCTTCGCTAGTACCGAAAACTTACATCTAAGGAAATTATATATGTATAGGTATAACAATAGTAATGAAGGGAATTATATATATGTATAACAATAATTGCATGACGAATATTGCACTGGTTTGTTGATCAGTGTCGCCACTGCGTCTACATAATTACTACAATTCGGCCATTCTGACCATTTAAGATCACCTGATCTTTTAAAATCTATTGAACGTTTTTGTGTTTGGTACCTCGACTTCCGAACCATGGTTTCATATTACTGACAGCCCAAACACCTTGATATGAAAGTCTTGTTTGTCGAAAATTGTCTACATCTTTAAGGACGTACCGATCATTTCTCAAAACTTTTGTTATTTGATAAGGCCCCTTGAACTTTGGTAACAACTTGCATCCTTCCCTACTTTCCTAACGCTCGCACTGTGCTTGTTCATTTTAAGGGTAGTCCAAAAAAAACTTTTTGGACGTATCTGCATGGGAGTCAAATTTTTTTTATTAATACATACTCTCCTATTTCGTACTTTTTACGTCGTTTCCGTATCTTATTTACATACTCCCTATTGTAGGCCTGTGCCTGTTCCTGTTTTGAAACCGCCTCTTTGAACTATCTTTTGTTTAATATCTAATAAATTCTCTTTAAGTTAGTCTATTACCTCGCCTTTTTTTATCTACCCCGAAAAGCTTGGATGTTTTCCTATCATTCGATTTCCTGTGTTGTTTAACGTGAATTCTACAGTCTCCACAACATGGTCCCAATAAATTCCCTCTTCTGGCTTGACCAACTTAGCTATCAGTGGACCTATATTTCTGTTTACTCTCTCCACTTGGCCGTTAGCCTGCGGAGACCCTGTGCATCTATCTGATATTATGCACCTTGGTCTAGCAGCCACAGCCGCCGATTACGAAAAAAGAAAAGGTGCCACCCATAAATACTTATAAAATGGAGTTACAGGATACCATAAATCTATGTAAGTTGACCATAGGTCAAAATTTTACTATTAAAAGATAAAATAACGACAGGCATGCTATCCAGTGCTTCACACTGGAACAGCACAAAAAAATTAAAGAGTTGCTAAAAGAAACTACTACTGAATTCTTTGGTTTCACCCCTAAAACCGAAAAATTTCAAACGGTCCTTTTGAAGGGCATAGATTCCTGCACGGAACCACAGGTGCTCTTAAATGAACTCCGCCAAAAAGCGAATGACGATCTCGACTTTATCGCGGTCAAGCCGTTCGCTACAATTAGAGCTAGGTGGGAGAAGCGGAGTCTTCCCTTCTTCCTTGTTCAACTCTCACCCAGCAGCAAACTGGATAGTTTGAGGAGTATATCCGTCCTCAACTACCAGGTTGTAACTTGGGACAAATTAAAAAGGCGCGGCGACATGCTTCAATGCATGCGCTGCCAAAGGTTCGGCCACGCCGCAGCAAACTTAAGTGTGGAGAGAACCACAATGCAGATGAATGCAAGTTAGGAAGGGAACGGGTCGAAGATAGGGCCCAGCTTAAATGTGTACTCTGCCGAGGCGCCGGACACCCTTGACTAATTATCGGAGATGCCCAACGTTTCAGCTTATAAAGAACAATAAAGCAGCAAAGCAAACAGTGGTAGAAAAGCGTCCAACAGTGCGCCCTCCTACAACAACGCCCGTCAACCCCCAAATTTTTTTCGCCCAAATGGCGTCAGGAAGGGGAAGCACGTTACAGCCTACACCAAAGGTCGCCCTACAGGCCCCCGTGCCTAAGGTGCCGGCGGCACAGGCGGATATTATGGACGTTCTACTGGCCATCCAGGGCCAGTTGAACGGCCTCCAAAACCAGATCAGGGAGCAGGCGACTAGGGTGGATTATCTCTACTCTGTTTTGCCGAGCTTAACGCAACTTAGAGGTTAAGGGCGCGCTGCCGGAGAGGCCCTTTAAGATCCTAGCTGTGAATGTAAATTCACTGATTAGGACCGAACGTAGAGCGAATTTATTCCAATTGCTTAAAGATATAAGTCCAGATGTGTTTATGGCTAGCGAAACTAAGCTTAACCAGAAACATAAATTGACTAACAACAATTACAATATCGTAAGGAGAGACCGACCCAACTCCACTCAAGGAGGGGGCGTCGCAATCTTTATACGTAATGGCATTATTCATAAGGTAATATATAATATTGATGTGCGTAAATTTCGCACGTTAGAGGCATGCATCATATGCATTCATCTCCAACAGGGGAATCGAATGTATGTGATCGCTGCCTATGCACCGGAAACACCTCAGCCCACACAGTTTATGACAGAACTTGAAAAGCTTTTTGAATGCTTAAGATTGAGCTCGGAAGAAAACTACTACATATTGGCTGGTGATTTGAATGCCAAACATATAGATTGGGGAAATCAAATACAAAATCCTCCTGGTAACCATCTGTATAATTGGATGGGTCGATACAACCTGGAGTATCGCATTGAACTTCTCGCTACAGACAGGCCATCGTTTCCAAGAAGCGGTGCCTATCTGGATCTATTATTGAAGGACGCAAGACTAACAATTACTGATACTGTGGGTCATTGTTTAAGAACGATCGAGTACGACAGTGACCACTGCGGACTCGCCGCCGTAATACAACTTCCGAACGCGCTTATGGAGTTGGAGGAGTATGTACCGGTGCATACTTTCAATTACAGTAAGGTGCGCTGGTCACGCTTCTCGAACGTCTTATTGAGCGAATTACGATCAAATGGTATATCCCCACCAAATGACAGGAACATGACAAATACTGAAATTGACAGATACTTAGAACAAATGGACGAAACAATTCAACGAACAATGAACAGGACAATACCGAAATACAAAGAACGGAACACAACTGACATGTACCGTAACGCGACAATTGATGCACTACACAGACAAAAAAGTGGCTTACTGACAAGACTAAAACGCTTGTACAGACGGTTTACTGACACACGAGATCTGGAGATAAGGACACTGAAGTCGTCCATCAAAAACACCAACCAATTGATCAAAGAAAATTATAGGTTGTCCATTAATTTGTTTTGGGACAATAAAATTCGGGCCGTGAACGCTACCGACCCGAGTATGTTCCCACAAATTAATAAGATATTCAGAAGAAAAGATCAAAACGACCTTCCGTGTCTTAAGCTCCAGAGGACGACACAAAACAGAGACGTACTTCTGACAGCAGGCATAGACCCAGATGACGCCGTCTTGGACGATGACCTTTTAGCTATAGCAAGCCCAAGAAAAGAAATTTGAAAATTAAATGAAATAGATAATATTTTATTTATTAAATTAAATTTAAAAAAATTGGCAAATAAATGGAGCTCGAGATTAACTTCGCTCGTTGAAGGTTTACAAAAGAATAAATTCAGTAAGAGCAGAAACTGTTGACGCCGGTTGTGTTAACAGCTAAGTTTGTTTATATACTTGGTGATAGATATATACATTTGGTGGTGTGATCTGCTTACGGTTGATGCCGATGCGGTGGTTTAAACAGCTAAGCATATGTTTATGCATATACGTTGCATGATACGATTTGCTTGCGCTGTATATAAAGTTTATATGATGTGACTTGCTGGTTTCCAAATTAAAGTGTTGCCATCGCTGTAACTGGTTCGTACTGCTGCACTACTCCCCCGCTAGACTGAGAGGCCTTTAAATTCGCAGCTTTACAAGCCTACCAGCCCTAATTCTATATGGTTTTGGAGTTTGAGGTGCTTGAGAGTCATTAGTCTTAGTTGTAGTTTCTTCGACTGTGATGAAGGCAGCTTTCAGTCGATCTATTGAAACCTTTTGCACGTCACCATTGATGTTAATCTTGAAGTATTTTTGATAACGACGCTCGACCTTAAATGGTCCATTGTAGGGTGGCTGCAAAGGTTTGCGCACAGCATCTACCCGGACGAAAACATGGGTACAAGTGTCCAAATCGGGTTGAACGAAAAATGTTTTCGATGATTCGTGATGAACGTTATCTCCAAGCTGCAACTTCTTAAGAGAATTGGAAAGTTGGCGGACGAAATTACTGTCGCAAATATTTTCCTGTCGCGAAATAAAGAATTGCCCCGGTATTTTAAGTGTCTTACCATACAGCATCTCGGCCGGAGTTGCATTGAAGTCTTCTTTGCAGGCCACTCGAAGGCCAAGCAGTATAAGAGGTAGCTCGTCCGACCAGTTGGATGTCATCTTCGCCCTAAAGGCAGCTTGCACTATAGCGATCCTGGACAACATATCAGGGACTATGTTTTCATTACCAGCGATATGACGTATGTCGGTTGAAAACTGGCTAATGAAATCTAATCGGCGTGCATTTCTGGGTGAAGCCTTATCTGCTTTCTGCGAGAACGCATAAACCAATGGCTTATGGTCGGTGTATATCGCAAAGTCTCTTCCTTCTATCAGCTGGCGAAAATATTTGATAGCTTCGTAAATAGCCAACAATTCACGATCGTACGTGGAATGTTTTTTCTGTGATGCCGACAGCTTCCTTGAGAAAAAAGATAAAGGCTTGGTAACTGCATTTGTCGTTTGTTGCAATACGGCACCAATGGCGAAGTCTGATGCATCTACAGCTATTGAAATTTCAGCATCTCTCGCTGGATGAGCCAACATTGTTGTATTACAGAGTGCTGATTTGTATTCTTGAAGAGCAGATACTGCATCAGTTGTCCACGTTATTTTACGATTATCGTTCTTAACGTTGCCTTTAATTAAGACTTGTAGGCGGTCCTGAATAGCAATTGCATTTGGGATGAATCGTCTATAGAAGTTGATCATAGCAAGAAATCTTCGTAAATCTTTGGCAACTTCTGGCTTCTTGTATTCCTCTATTGCAGCTACTTTGCTTGGTAAGGGTGTTATACCTTCAGGGAGTACCAAATGACCTAGGAACTGGACCTCGGATTTTCCAAACACACACTTGGACAGATTGATGATCAAACCATTGTCTTGAATTCGCTTGAATATGGTTCGCAGGTGATGTTCGTGCTCTGAGAAATTCTCAGAAGCCACCAGGATGTCGTCGATGTATGCCACAGCGAGGTCCAAACCCCGAAGTACCTCGTCGATTAGCCTTTGAAAGGTTTGAGTTGCATTGCGAAGTCCGTATGTCATAAACATGAACTCGTATAACCCAAAGGGGGTTATAATCGCTGTTTTAGGTATATCGCTCGGCTCAACAGGGACTTGGTGAAATGCCTCTTTCAAATCAATTGTGCTGAATACACTCCGGCCGTGCACTATGTGGGCAAAGTCCTGAATATTAGGCACCGGGTATTTATCTGGTACAGTTGCGGCATTAAGGCGCCTATAATCACCGCAAGGCCGCCAAGTAGAATCTTTTTTGGGCACCATGTGTAGTGGTGAAGCCCAGTTGCTTTTGGATGGCCTACAGATTCCGAGTGACATAAGCTCTTGAAATTCTAGCTTTGCCGCAGCCAATTTATCAGGCGGGAGGCGTCTTGGTCGAGCCGTAACTGGAGGGCCTTTGGTTAGAATGCAGTGTGTCACTTCGGTTTTTATATCTGATCTTCTAATTTCCTGGTCTTCCAAAATGTCTTTAAAATCCTTTAAAATATATGAAAATGGATTATTTTGATCTATTATTGTTACCTGGGGTGCGTCAGAGCGATCGATAATACCGTCTTGACATACATCCGTAGAATTGTCGACGAGTTTTCGGCGGCGCAAGTCAACTGATAAGTTGTAAAAATTGAGGAAGTCTGCGCCAATTATAGAAACGCTAACATCTGCTACGGTGAAATGCCAAGGGAACTTTCGTCGAAGACCTAGCGATAAGACAAGTCGTTCTTGCCCGTAGGAATTGATCAGCGTTCCGTTGGCAGCATAAAGTTTTACTTGACTCGACTGATTTTTGACATACCAGCGTGCAGATCTCATTGGTGGGATGATGGAAACGTCGGCACCTGTGTCAATGAGGAAATTGCGGAATGTTGTTTCATCGTATAAGAAAAGGCGAGCGAAATTGGCGCCAAACTCAGTCGCCTTAGAATAAGCTTGGCTACTTAGTTTCCCGCCTTGAATGAACATGGTGGTCTGCATTTAGTTGCTTGATCGGACCACCTTTTATGATACCAGCAAACTTCACTCGTGTTTTTATTTTGCTGTCGATTTCTTACACGTGCTGGGGTGCTGTCACGTCGACTTCGCTGTTCAATTATCTGTAGCCGCTTAGAGATGTCATTCATTTGGTCACATAGCTTGTCGATCGCAGAATCAGTGGCAGGTCGTGATTTATGGTTATGTGATGTACTAGTAGCGGCCACTGATACCACATTGGTTGTCTCCACAATGCCGTCCGCCATTTTTGCTATTTTGTCTAGTGGTTCATCGTTCCAAGGTGATACAATTTAACACCCCAGCCAAAGCGTTGCAAGAAATTTGTCGTCCACTGTTTCACCAGCTAAGTTACGCATCTCTTCGAGTAAACGTGACGGCTTTTTATCGCCTAGCTCCATTTGCGATAGTAACTTCTTAATTTTGCCTTGGTGGCTGGGAGTAAACTCTTCGATTAGTTTCAGCTTGAGAGCCGTGTATTTGCCAGATGCGGGTGGGTTGCGAAGGAAAGCTCTAACTTTTTCGGCCACAATTTGGTTAAGTTGGGAAATGACGGTGTGATACATTGTGCTGTCAGATGTAATGCGATTAACTGCAAATTGTGATTCCAACAAAAAAAACCAAAGCTCTGGATCAGAAGTGAAAAACTCTTGAGTTTTTATGCGGGAAGCATTAAACACGTAAGAGTCGACTGTTGAAGGAGCATAGCTTGTTGCTTTCGAGCCGTCATCATCACCATTTCCACCGTCATCTCCGTTTACACCACCTGGCATAATGTTTGCTTCTTGATTAAAACGATTGAGAACTAAAAGAATCCAATCACGTCGGGGTCACCAATTTAGCTATAGCAAGCCCAAGAAAAGAAATTTGAAAATTAAATGAAATAGATAATATTTTATTTATTAAATTAAATTTAAAAAAATTGGCAAATAAATGGAGCTCGAGATTAACTTCGCTCGTTGAAGGTTTACAAAAGAATAAATTCAGTAAGAGCAGAAACTGTTGATGCCGGTTGTGTTAACAGCTAAGTTTGTTTATATACTTGGTGATAGGTATATACATTTGGTGGTGTGATCTGCTTACGGTTGATGCCGATGCGGTGGTTTAAACAGCTAAGCATATTTTTATGCATATACGTTGCATGATACGATTTGCTTGCGCTATATATAAAGTTTATATGATGTGACTTGCTGGTTTCCAAATTAAAGTGTTGCCATCGCTGTAACTGGTTCGTACTGCTACAACCTCTTTATAATCGAATATCCGCAGGAGAAGGTGGAGGCTGTGGGGGTTGCTTTCCAGCAAGTGTACAAGGTGAATGCTAGCATTCGCCCGAATCATGACCTGGAGAACAGAGCTCTGCTTCATCACTTATGGCTCCAAAACGATATAAGCGAATGGCGATCTGAGAACCTTGGTTTTACCGGGTTTAATGATGAAGATTTGGCAAACGCCATAATCGCCGACCGAAATGGGCCCAGTCCCCTGTTAATTTCGAAGAATGAGCTCCAGCTCATCTTCGATTCATTAAAGAAAAAGAAGTCTGCAGGAGTCGATGGTATATCCAACGTTGTACTACGACATTTGCCTCAAGAAGCAGTTGACATTTATACCACACTGTTTAACAACGCGCTGAATAATGCATATTATCCAGTGCGGTGGAAGACAGCTGTGGTGCACCCTCTCCCAAAAAAGGGAAAGGACAACTCCAATCCGGCGAATCTCCGGTCGATAAGTCTTCTTCCGAGTATCATCAAAGTATTTGAAAAGGTTATTAATAGAGCCCTGTTCAAGTGGGCGGAGGACAAAAATATCATCCCGGATAATCAGTTCGGTTTTAAGGCGGGACATGACACAATTCATGCCGCGTCTAAGCTTGTTTCTGATATCCAATGGAACAAAACTAAAAAGCAGTGTACGGGTGCCTGTCTGGTTGATTTGGAGAAGGCCTTCGACACCGTATGTTTAGAAGGTCTCTATCTAAAGCTAACCAGACTAGGTATAAGTAAACATCTATTGTATATGCTTTATGACATGCTAAATGGTAGGAAGTTTGTTGTCAAGAGTGGCAATGTAACTTCTACCGCAATTTTTAATATTAAAAATGGTTTTCAGCAGGGAGCGGTTAACTAACCGATTCTATTCAGCATTTACACCAGCGATTTGATAGGTAGTCTAACTCAGGCAATTGCGTACGCCGACGATCTAATTGCGTACAGAACAGCTCAAACAGTTGAGGTCATCAAAAATCTCTTGCAGAGTGACTTCGACAAGATTCAGCGATATTGTGATGACTGGAAGTTGAAAATCAACTTCCAGAAATCAGAAACTATTTTGTTTAGGACTCCGTTGTCTAGCGCCTCATGGGATACGAGAAAGAACTGGCGCAAGCTGGTGATCGTAGGGCCACATGGACATCCACTGGCGAGTAAAAGTGTAGTAAAGTACCTTGGCATCTGGTTGGATCAGTACCTGTATTTCGACAGACATATAGGTGCTGCTTTGGCCAGGGCTAGGGGAGCCTTTGCCTTGACAAAACGACTGTTTTATAGCAGCCGTCTTGACAGCAGGGTGAAGGTGATTTGCTACATGGCCCTCATCAGGCCGATGATTGCCTACGGATGCCCGGTGTGGTTCAACGTTGCCCCATCTCAAATGGAAAAGATTCGGGTGTTTGAGAGGCAACGTTGCCTTGGAATGCACAGAACACCAGAGTCGGAGTACACAAGATATTATTCCAACCAGGTTCTATACAACGGAGCCAACATAAACAGAATAGATAATTTTTTGTTCAAGCTGATTCGGGGTCACGTTGCAAGAGCGATGTTCTCAACTAACAGCTTAATTTTTGGGGCTTATTACCCCAATAACGAATATTTTGAGAGTGCGCGGTTAAGTGGTTCATCCCTCCCGAGGCATTCCTCTATTTAGACAGTCGAGGGCTGATACAGGATGGAGGGGCGGTTCCGCTCATCTACCACGTCAGCCGGAAAACTGTGGATAGGCGACTCCTGTATGGTCGAGACGTCATCGCTCAAGGTGGAGAAGAGCGCCTTTGGTTCAGTAGGACTGTGTCCGATCGGGACCGGAGGGATAGGGCGAAACAGGAGAACCAGTTCTGGTGGCTCTCTGAACAGCATCGTGATATTTAAAGTCGATGAAGATGGTATATCTTGGCCGACTTACATAGGCTTAGGGCATTAGGTATAGGGAACAGTCGGGGTGGCACCCAAAAAAAAAATTTAAAATATGTATGTATGCGGGGGCATACGTGCATGTATCTGCGTGTCTGTACATGTATGTGCGTACGTATATGTATGTGCGTATGTACTTGTATGGGTGGGTTGCATATTGGTGTGTGTCTGCATGCATATAAAAAATAAACAAAAAAAAAAATTAAAAAACGAAAAAAATGCTGCTTTGGCTGTTCTAGTTTTTAAGTAGTTTTAAGTATTATTAGGTATTTTAAGTAGTTTTAATTATTTTTAATATATATTAAGGTTTAGTTTACAAGTATAAAACAAAACAAAAAAAAAAAAAAAAAATGATAAGATACCAAGTTTTTTGTGTAAAAGTTTCTTGAAATATAAAATAAATAAAGAAAATTAGATTTAATTAAAATAGTTCTTAGGTCGAAAGACATTAGTTGTAAGATTTATTGTTTAATTTAGAGCGCCCGTAAAGGGCCAGTAAATTAGTTGTAAGTTATTGATAATTAGGCTAGTTTTAAACATTTTTGTCTAGCTTTAAGATAGTTATAAGTTAATATGAAATAAAAATGAATTTAAAAAAAAAAAATGCACCTTGGTCTACTATAGGCACGAAAATAATTTTTCATTGCAGTTATTAGTTGTCTTTCTGGGATACAGTCCAACAAATTTTGTAAACGCGTCAATTACCAATAGTATGTATTTTTTCGAGCTTCGGGAGTTGTCTACAGGTCCATAATGGTCTATGTGAACTACTTCAAATGGGAGATCTCCCTTGGATATATTACTTAGGAATCCTTCTTTTTTACCGTGCTTGGAGGAATATACTATGCATTTAAGACAATTTTGTATGTGGTTACTTACTTTTTCTTTCATCCTTGGAAACCAATAACTTTTTCTTATGAGTTCTATCATTTTATCGGTTCGTGTACGCTCCATCTCGTCGTGATACTTATAGGTAACATGCCCCTCCATGCTTTCCGAAACACAAAATAAAATTGTTCCATTATTTTGTTTTTTTATAAATTACACCGTTTCGCATTTCGTATAGGTGATGTTCCGACTGTAGTAACGACTCTTTAACTTTTTTTAGTGTATCATCTTTACCTTAGGATACGACTAATTTCTCTTCGAAAATATTGGTTTCTAAAACTAAAATATTTGTTGAACGACTTAGCGCGTCTACATGCTGCATAGGTGTACCAGACCTGTGTTCGAGTTCGAAATCATAATTTTGAAACTAATGGCCATTTCGATTGGCCGTCCGGAACACGTTCCCCCAATAAAACACCCGGAAACAATTTGACTGATTCTGAATTGTATGTATCACTGTATTTGTGAAAATTAAATTTAAAAAATCACATCGTCTAAAAAGAATTTCCAAAACACTTGATTTCAATTTAGATACACATTTTCTTGTATCAATAATAATTATAACTTGCTTCTTTTTACCTTATTTTACCAGAAAAGTAGTTTAAATTCAATAAGCACATCGAAATTACACGACAACACAACCCGATGATTTTGACATTTTAATTATGTGAGTGTATTAGTGATTCTGTTTTCGATTCTGAAATGAAATCCAGAACCGTTTTCTGTTCTGTATAGAGTAACAACTGTCATTTTGTGGGGGTCAGAACAGTTCTGGACGGCCAATCGAAAAGGCCATAAGTGCCCACCGCACTTTTGTAGAGTTAAGCTCTTTTTGTCATTGTCATTGTCATTGTTAGTGAATTGCAATCTGCCACTATCTTAAAATGTTTGCATGTAAACATACCCTAAACCTTTTCAGTGCAGCTACGATCGCTAGCGTTTCTAATTCGAAACTATGATATTTTGCTTCATCGTCTGTCATTCTTTTGGAAAAGTAGAATATGGGGTGTAATTTTCCATCACTCTTTTTTTGTAAAAGAATAGCTCCTAAACCTATCGAACTCGCATGGCAATGTAACTCTGTACTATCTTTTGAATTATATAATGCTAATATTGGGGATTCTATCAGTTTTTGTTTAAGTATTTCGAATGACTTTAACCCTTCTACACCGAAATGAAACACCTTGCTCTTCCTCGTAACCATTTCATGAGGTTTATAGTGCGTTTTCATTAGAGCTCAAATTACATAATTTGGCAAATTACAGAAAAAGTGTTTTCATTACAAATTATCTCATTTCGTTTGACATCTGGCTGAATTTGGCTGAATTTCAATTGACAGTTGATTGACATTTAAAAATTTAATAATTATAAAATACTTTTCCTGAATGTACTGCTCCCGCTTAATATTAGAAAAACTATATTTGTGGATGCTGATCATGTGAGAATACAATTAGTAAGAGGAAAGTAGAAGCCTCATTTTTTTCTTGTTTTTTATTAGATTGTAGATATGAAAGAAGTTAACGAATTAGATTTAAACGGTGCCGCTAATACCTACAATTTCTCTCTGTGACTTGATAGCGAAAATGTTTCCATTTTTGGAAACAAGTATAGTGGCACAGCCGATATCATCTATTCACCTTAAATGTTTTCGATTTGATAAGGATTCCGAAAAATAGCAGCTGGCGATCGCCTAAGTCCCAAGCTCTTTAAGTCAGAATCCTAATAGATTTTTTTTAGAATTAATAATTCATTTATTTAGAATTTATAACAAAAAACTTTTTACAATGTATGAATTTAGAAGCTATGGCCGTCAGCCAGTTTAGCAAAATTTATAAATATTTATGTATATTTGTACATAAACAAATAGGAATTGTTTTCAATTACAAAGTTAAAATAGATAAGTGTGTTTTCATGCGTATACTGAAATTAACAGCATTCTTATAGTTTGTTAAATCTATTATAATATTAGGTCGATAAATCTCTGCGAGATATGGCCTTAGTACCAAACCGTAGTGTAATTCTTTAAAAAAATAGACAAATTCAAAAAAACATTTGAAAATAGTTGATGAAAACCATTGTATTTTCCTTGAATGGGATAATTGTGCTATGGTTCCAAAACATAGGTGAATATTTCGTGAAAAATGGCTTAAAGGACATTTGAAATTAGAAAGCAACGCCGTTTGAAACATCCAAATAAAGGCAACGGTTTCGAAATGGCAGCGTTTTCCATCCGCCATTTGATGTGCTTTTTTAAAAAAATCTTGAAACTTGTCCCATATAATTTTTTTTAAATGTTAGCTAGAATGAAAGATGGTTTACAGGACATCCAAGATTATTGCAACAAGAACACAAACCCATTTGAATCATCCAAATGAAGCAAGTACTTTGGAAATGACATCAAGCAAGTAGTTTGGAAATGAGAGCTTCGGGTAGGTGTTGATTTCAAGATTTTCCTTGAAATTAGTAGTAATTTCTTGGAATTGCCAATTTGGACAAGCTTTAATTTCCAAACTAATTATTTGATCTCGATGATTAAATCTGTTCTGAGTATTAAATTGTGTCATCTTGTAAGTTCTTGAAACCGTTTTCAATTCGAGCAAATATTTCAAAAAATTAGCATCTGAAAGTAATTTTGTAATTTTTCATTTTTCAAAAACACGAAAAAACTACCCTTAGATAGAAATTTTTCGAAACATTTGTTTGACACATACATTACTATATATATATAGATATACCTCGGTTCCATATCTACAATATGTGGGTTTACCGGATTGAACAAGATTTGTAATAAACAGAACTTGTTACATTCTTCGTTGAAATGGGTCCCAATCACGGAGAAGTGTGATATTTTCCTTATTTGGTTTCATACATTTTTGACGATGTGTTCCCAATTTTTAACATATTGCCGATCTCGAACTCAAAACAGATCTTGTTTAAAAACAAGACAGGTGCGGGAGCAACATCCGATTTGGTTTCTGTTCTTGATCTTGATTATTACCTCACCGTGCGTTCAGTATTTCATTTAAATTTTGTTAAATAAAGCCCACTCCCTACCTTATAAATTCGAATTATAATATACCATACCCCAATCAAACGCCCATCAAGTGCTCCCGAGCAAGAATTCCATACGCAGCTAACTTTTAGTAAGGAACTTAAACAAGTACTCAATGAACGGAATCCTCTCAGCAAAAACCAGAAAAAGAGTCTGTTTCTTGTTAGACCGTATAACACCAGAAAAAAACAATGTATTCAACCGTCGCAAAAGATTCCGCCTTCAAGCCACCCAAGCAATCATCAACTCTGAGAAAGCTTATCTTAAGCAATTGGCAATTCTTATGGAATTCTTCGCTGTTCCTTTGAAAAGTCAAGAAATACTCAACGACAGTTGTCATACAGCCAGCCCTCTTTGGCCAGATTGAAATTATTTATAATCTAAATGGCAAGCTCTTGAAATAAATCGAACTCAACCAGGATAATGTAGCTCAGGCTTTCCTTAAAAAGGCACCGTTCTTCAAGTTATACTCTGTATATGCCTTTGATTATAATAATTCTTTGTTGATCCTTCAGAATTTCACCAGTACATATCCAGTTTTCAGAAAGTTTCTTGAAAGCGTCGAATCGCATCCCGAAGTTCAGAGAAAACTAAATTCGCTGCACCAATTCAAAGAGTACTAGGATATAAGTTGTTGTTGGAACAGGTTCTTCTATATACTAGCCCAGCTGAAGGTGACTTCAAGCTGTTGACAGAAGCAGTGAAACTAGTCCAGAGTACAGTGTTTCACATCAACTCTGCCATCGAGGGCCCAAAAGTTACCCAACGGCTGATGAATCTTCAGAATTCCCTGGCAAATCACACACCCAACATAGTCAAACCAACCGCGAAAAGTTACCAAGGAGGGACTACTCAACAAAGTAAACCGCAAAGGGGTTGAAATCAAGCGCTACTGTGTTTCGATGTGAATATGAGACCGTATTCCGCAATAAACGCAGTAACGGCTCAGAGGATAGTTATTGCAAATCTTCTTGCTTTGGACGCTTCAAAGAAGTTGGATTAAGAGATGAAAGCATGAATCAAATCTCCGTTTATATAAATTCTATATGGAAATCAAAAAACAGTATCGTTATGGACAAAATTTCAGCCTATCCAATAAGTTGTGGAAGTATTTTAAAGAAAACCAAAAGAATCGCAGCCACAAGAAATGATCCTGATAGTACCTAGCTATTTCACCGATTCGGATTCGTATTTCCGTGCTCAAAAGGTGAATTCGACAATTCCAACAACAATTTCTCGCCGGGATTTCTTCGACGAAACATCTGCAGAACGCGAAGGTTGATCTAAAAGATATTTTGTTTCCTCTGCTTTCGAGTGGTGGGAACACCAAAGCGGTAGCACCAAAGCGGTAGCACCGGATGGATGGCAACTAGGCCAGGAAAAGAAAATCGTCTGTGCATTGAGTCAGCATCAGGATCGTCGCCAAGGCAACGCGTTAAATTTGATGATTTACACCAAGATACGAAGCCCAATAAAGCCGATACGTACAAATTTTCTAAGAATATGACCAAGCCGGGAGTGACAGCAACACCACTACATGAAAGGATTGTTGACTTTTTTATAAAATTATTTTAAATGTAAATTTTTGTACTGCTTGTTTCATATTTTATTTGTGCTTTCTTCTTTGTCTCAATTTAAATGTTTAATACAGTTGGCTTTCCAGTCCTTAATTTGATAGGGTAGGAGATGCCTCTAATTCTTTTCGCTCCGATTGAACCTCCTTGATCTTTGATGAAGACTCCATACTTGCCATCGTACAATGGCACGGGATGTACATCAGAAATTAGATTCTTAAGAGAAAAAACATAAACATAAACATACATTAAAACATAAAACATCATTAGGTTGTTCTGGACACTGTCTGGAGGAGATTCATCTTTATTCATTTTATTTGCTTTAGCAGAATCTTCTTCACACTTTTGACACTCGTAAAATTCATTTTCTTTGTGAATAACCTTGTCAATGATGACCTTGCAACTTCCAATTGTTATTGGAACTTCGGCTTTTGTCTCAAGCTTTTGACCAATTAGAGGATCTACCATTCTTTCATCTTTTTGGTGTCGGCAATGATTTTTATAATTCCACCAAGTCACAACCCATTGTTTTGGACTTTTCAATGACCATTTCTTTTTGACCATTTTCAGGATCAATGTTGATAGATTTTTGAATCGCGAACCTACGCGAACGCTTTAAAATTGGGGAGACTGAACAACGTCCGTAGACTTCTTCCGTCCACTTCGGTGATGCATTATGGCCTTAAATTGGATCAGTTTTGATACGCTTTTATTAGTGCTTGTGGTATGAACACTGAATCAAACACTTATTCTCAAGTCTCAATAACATGGAATTTAAGAATAAAAGTTATTTATTTCTGTTAATAATAATAAATAATTATAATCACCTACGAATGTTTGTTGACGTTGAAAAACGTCAGGTTTGACAATTTGAATAAAGTGGTGGTTCAGTTTGTATTCTATTTTGATTCAATTTATTCAGCAAAGGTGTGTTCGATTTGTAATTTAGATTTGCTGAATGGTTTCATTCAATTTGCGAGATTATTTCCTTCAAATTATATCAATTTGGAAATTTGATTTTGTATCGGAAATGAGATAATTTGGGACTCAATTGCAAACGGGCTATTAGCTAAAGTTAATGAATCTACGGAAATACGAACATAAACCTAAGGAACTCTGAACTGAATGTACATTTTGCGGTATTGGAAAATTCTTTATCGATTCTAGTCCTTTATCATCGGGCTGTATATCTTCACCCGAGATCGTATAACCCAAATACTTTACTTTTGTCTGAAGAAACTCACATTTGTCCAACCTTAACTCTAATTTGTTATCAACCAATCTTTGGAACACCTCTTTTAAAATTGTAATGTTTGCCATGGTTTTCGATGTTTATCATTATGTCGTCGAGATATACTATTACTTCATCTTTTATAATCATATCTGAACAAATTTTGTTAACATGTCTTTGAAAAACTGAAGCGGCATTTCTCAGCCCGAAAGGCATTCTTAGGAATTCGTACTGTCCTAGTGGTGTGACAAATGACGTATACTTAACGGACTCTTCGTACACACATGAAAAAATCCGTTTTGCACATCTAACTTTGAAAACACTCGCTTGTCTGCCAGACGATCTAACAAATCGTCTATCAATGGAATAGGAAAATTGTCTTTCGTTGTCACCTTGTTAAGAATTCTATAGTCTATGCACATTCTAAGATCCCCAGTTTTTTTTCTGTATCAATACTATAAAGGCAACAAACTCTGCCTCACTTGTCCTAATATAACCTTTTTCTAAATATTCGTCTAACAATTTATTTAATTCTGATTTCTCAGTATATAAAAAGGTTTGGTAGAAGTCAAATTCGACTTCATTTCTGTTTTTACTAATGGTTCTACCGAACGTCGAGGTATCAAATAATAATTTTTATAAATATCTTGCAAATATTTTTTTGTCATACAATCTACATTTTGTCAAATAACTAGGTTTTCTTCTTCAGGATCATCAGTTTCACAATCAATCATAAACAAAAACTTTTCAAAATATTCATTGTCATGTTCTTCAAAATTTACAAACTTAATATTTTCTTTTAAATTGCTATGGTTTTGATTACTTAATTCATTTGCAACATGCAAGTCATTTTCGAGTTGTATTTCATTAACTTTAAATTCATGTAAACATTTATTATTCATCTTAATTTTTACATCTACTTCACAAATTATTTTCTTCTCCTTTTTATTATTAATTAAATTTTTATAACATTGTTTATCTTTATACCTATCGTTTTTATCGTTTTCGTTATAACTTGAAACCAACCTAAAATTACCAGCTTTCAGAAAATTTCTCCCCAGAACCACCTCATAGCAAGTCGATTTATCGTCAACTACAAGCATTTCCGCTAGAATTACTAGATAGATAGATAGATATAGATAGATAGATAGATAGATAGATATATAATTTTATTTCATTAAAAGGTTTAACAAAAACATTTTATATACTGGTATAAAAATTAATTATGACAATAACATAAAGTTGCCCGTCAGGTTTTAAATTTGACGATAAGCAAATTAGTGATTTGAACAAAAAAATTATTATAAAAATTCATTTAATATAAGGTAGCGATACTTCAGTGACGCTTTTAAAAACTTATAGAGATTAAAGTAGCAGCTGCGATTTAAAACGTTTATTTCCAAGAAATATCCTTCTATACATTTTGAAGATTGGGCAGATTCCAACGAAGTGATAGGTATTTTCAGAGGCGTCTAAATTGCAAAGTGTGCATAAACCATTTGTATCTCTTTGGAAGGATCTTCCATTTAGACTTAGAAGTCCACAGCGAGTTTTTAGGATAAGGGAAATCATATCTCGAGGGTTTGAGTCATGAAAGTAGTTTGGTACTTCAGAGTAAAGCAGATTACAGTAATCATCATGGAATTGGGACTGATTGGCGTTGCTGATAAAACTATTCCAATGTTTTTCCTTCAGCTTAGACAAGATGATCTTATGCAGTTCTTGCCATTCATTTAAATTTGTGGTGAAAGAAAAGTCCATTGACGTGAAATGAAAAAGATCCAGCCATTCCTTGGCCCAGAATATCTTTTTACTAATTATAGCTTCTGACAAGATTCTTGGTAGCCTGCCGTTTGGAAGATGCAGTGTTTTCCGTATAAATGAAAAATGCATGTCTAGGGTCGTTAAAAAAGCTTTAGGAAGTCCAGTTTCAATATGTAAGGCATAGTTTGGTGTTGTTTCTGGTAGGAGAAAACATCTTTTAATGAAAAATCGGTGCAACTTTTCAACTTGTGAGTGTTCTCTTTATCCCCAAACTTGTGCACAGTACAACATTATAGATCTCGTTGCAGCATCGTGAATTTTAAATTTTGTTGAGTGTTGAACTGATTTATTTCTAAGCAGCTTGGACCATGTAGCGTTTATGGAATTTTTTGAGGATGCAAGTATATTATTTAAATGTTCGTTCCAAGACATATTGTAGTTGAATACAACTCCCAGATATTTATAATGGTTTGATACAGTAATCTCCGTGCCGTTGAAAAACCATTTCTCACACGCAGCTCTACGTCCTCCGTTTCGAAAAATGACTATTTCAGATTTACTTCAAGATTCCACTTGATGCAGTATAATTTAAAGCTATCAATAAGTTCTTGTAGCTTGGAAGGATAATCGGAAAGCAACAGAATGTCGTCGGCATATAATAGGCCATTAATTCCGAGACCATTAATAGTTAACCCAAAGGGTACATTAACGTGCAGATCATTTAGATACAGAACGAAGAGCAGTGCACTCAAGACACAACCTTGTTTGACTCCTTTTTCGGTACAGAAGAAATCTGACAAGCCTTGACCATCCCAAACCGCAGCAGACGTATTCATGTAAAGTGCTTTGATAATAGTTATCATTTTTGTAGAGATTCCTGAAGCAGAAAGTTTATAAAATAATGCATTTCTGTTAATGTTATCAAAAGCAGCTTTAATATCTATAAAAAACGCATATAGTTTCTTTTTTTGATTGAGTTGAAGTTGTACGAGGCAGGATAGGTTATAAACTTGATCAACAGTAGAATAGTTAGATCTATAAGCAGCCTGAAATTCATTTATTATTTTGTTTTCTTCTAACCAAGTCGTTAGTCTACTTAGAAGAACAGTGGTAAATAGCTTATAAAGCGTGTCAAGGAAGGACAGTCCTCTATAATTAGATACCAAGTTTACATCTCCTTTCTTAAACAGGGGATATATGATTGATTTTTTAAATGAGCGTGGGACAGTTGCAGTTTCAAATATTTTAACAAATAGCTTATGAATTTCAGTGATTAGAGATGGGCTTGAATTTTTATAAAATTCGAATGGAATTCCATGCATACCTTGGGCTTTATTATCTTTTGACGAGGATAATGCAGAATAAACTTCTTCAAGCTCTATTGTGCGGTCCAACTGAGGTGTTAGTACTTGAGGTGAACAGGAACTGATATCAACATGGTTTGGCAATAGTGACAGCAACTTTTGAAAATATATGCTGAATTCAGTAGCTGATAAGAATGTTGGCATGTTGAAACTGTCGCCTCGTATCTTTCTGGCAATCTTCCACCAATCTCGGGCTGAATTAACATTTTTTAAACTATTTACTAAGTTTTGGAAGTAAGCTTCCTTCTTAGATTTACATAAATTCCTGTATCTTTTGTTAGCAGCATTATATTTATTTCTACAGGTTTCAAGATTGTGTTTTCTAAATGCTTTGAGGTGTTTAAACGCACTTTTCCTAGCTGAGTGGCAAGCTAAATCAAACCAAGGCTTCTTGGGCTCGAACTTGATTTTTTGGGTGACAGGTGCACCGTTTGCTTCATATATGCAGCATTTGATACCATTACAATGCTCTTCAATGCAATTAGTATTTGCAAGTTTTGACTGTACAAGTAACTCAAGTTTTGTTTGATAGCAAGTGTGTCTATTTTCTGACCACTTTATTCGCGGAATGGCGCACAAATCATTCTTATGCGTGCTTGATTCAGAAGATTTTATGGAACAAATCAGTGGCATATGATCAGAAAAAGTTTCGCAACCTACACAGAAATCCAGTATCATATTTGATGCAGCGTATGAAGGGCAGCAGTAGTCGATAACCGAAGATCCCCTGCTTCTTACGCACGTGTATTCACCAGCTTTGTCTTTGAATCCTAAGTATAATTGAATAATTGTTGCTTACTATCCAAATGTTAAGTACTATAAAAGACTAAGTGTTACTTGTACATCCTTATTAAATAAAATTGAATTGAATTGAATTATTATTATCCTCTTCCATTTAGGATGTATGCACTAATATTATCAAGAAATTCTAGAAACGTATTGCAGTTACTATCGAAGGTTGAATCCTTAGAGCTTTTTAATTCTTCAACATTAGCTGGAGGAATGGAATTGTAGTCGACTGTACCTTTCGTGCCAGTTCTTACGTTAAAATCGCCACCAAGAATGAAATTGCTCAAGTCAGATGACGAAAAAAAGTTTTTGAGAGCTCCAAAGTTTCTGTTCCAATGACTACAGTTTAAATATAATGGAACCAAAGTCAAGTGATTCCCAGCAAAACACCCTTGCAAGATTACCACGTCTCCAAGGTTTGAAAATTTTAGTTTGTAGATAGATTCGATGTCTTTTCTATAGCCAAAAACACATCCCCCACTAGCTCTCCCGAAATTGTTTGTTTTAGCTGCAGAGATCTAAGATTGAAACCAGCAAAGAAGTTTACGAAGTTCTTAAAGTTTTCAGCAAGTACAAATGTTTCAAATAAAAAAAGATTTCAAATTTACAAATATATTTAAAAAAGTTACATAACAATGATTTATTAACAAGGCCAGCAATATTGTAAAAAAGAACCTGACAGGCAGAGGATTGCTAATTATTTTTAATCTGATACTTATTTGGTAACTTTAAATTGACAGCAAATGCATTTGAGTTGTTTTTTTGCAAAATTTTAACAATAAATTCCTTATCAGTTTCATTAAACGCTGAGATTTCACCCTCTTTGTTGCATTAATATCGACGACCATCAACGAAAAGGGACCATCGTTTAATTTCAAGCCGAAGACTAGGGTCAGTTCCATGAAGACACCTCTTCAATTTCCGAAGATTATAACTTTCAGCGCGTTCATTCTAGAATTACTAAATCTTACCATTTAACGAAACACCACAACTTTCCAACAGTAAAAAGTTTACTTTTATTTATACCAAAATAAGATACATTATTTTTGTTCAAAATTAACTTGACTCCTTCGGGAAGGCACGACTGCTTTATAAAATTTATCCCGTGTCTATGAGGCATTCTAGCAGGAAATTTTGTGATTTATTGTCTACCTTTAATGTCAAATACAAATAACTTACAAAATCTTCGTTTTCTTTTTCCACCAGTTGAACGGTATATTTCTTCTTCAGACACGCCGACAATCGGTGTTCCATTGAGCCACTTCCGTAACATGCTCCGTATTGCCGTTCTGTCTTTCTACACTCAGCGGCGATGTGTCCAATGCAGTTACAATTGAAGCACCTCGGACCTTCTTTTTTCTGTTGACTCATCGTTCTTGTTGACGTTGACTGTACGTTGTTCGGCTTTGGTTGTTCTACTTTGAACGAATGAAAGTATGTATGTAGGTATTTTTTTATTTCAATTTCTAATTTGTTTGTTATTTAGGCCCGTTTCCTGATACGAAATTTAAGGGTTTGTGTCCTACATAAACGCTTACGTAATACAAGAGCTTTGCACCAAACTGAAACCTAAACATAAAATTCGTTAAGTGGAACATATTTTATGTTTTAGAAAAACTAGCACATAAGATATTTAAGTATGACATATGAGATTGAAGAACTCTTAAATACAATTTTTGGATAAGTATTTGGTTTAGTTAGCAGCCCATTTCACATTAAAAATAAATAAATATATATTTTGAAATTCTGGATATGCTTGACGATGACGTAGAAATCCTTGAAATTTCAGAAGTGAAAATTTGGGAAACTGAATAATAAATGATTGAAACTTCCATTATATAAAACCGCGCTCCACGAACAGCGTGCCCAAATCGAGAGATAACTTTAAAATCTAAGAAGAGGAAACAAGAATGATTGGAGCAATTAAAGTAGAATTATACTTTGCGACGTTTCTCGCTTTTTTTTTTTTTTTCTTATAAATTCATTTTTATTTCATATTAACTTATAACTATCTTAAAGCTAGACAAAAATGTTTAAAACTAGCCTAATTATCAATAACTTACAACTAATTTACTGGCCCTTTACGGGCGCTCTAAATTAAACAATAACTCTTACAACTAATGTCTTTCGACCTAAAAACTATTTTAAATAAATCTAATTTTTTTTTTTATTTATTTTATATTTCAAGAAACTTTTATACAGAAAACTTGGTTTCTGATCATTTTTTTTTTTTTTTTTTTTTTTTTTACCTATAAACTAAACCTAAATATATATTAAAAATGATTAAAACTAAATAAAACTAACTTATACTAACTATAAATAACTTAAACTACTTAAATTACCTAATAATACTTATAACTACTTAAAAACTAGAACAGCCACAGCAGCATTTTTTTCGTTTTTTAATTTTTTTTTTGTTTATTTTTTATATGCATGCAGACACCATCCAGCATGCAACCCACCCACACATGTACATGCGCACATACATATACGTACGCACATACATGTACAGACACGCAGATACATGCACGTATGCCCCCGCATACATACATATTTTTAATTTTTTTTTGGTGCCACCCTGACTGTTCCCTATACCTAATTGCCCTAAATCTATGTAAGTCGGCCAAGATATATCATCTTCATCGACTTTAAATATCACGATGCTGTTCAGAGAGCCACCAGAACTGGTTCTCCTGTTTCGCCCTATCCCTCCGGTCCCGATCGGACACAGTCCTACTGAACCGAAGGCGCTCTTCTCCACCTTGAGCGATGACGTCTCGACTATACAGGAGTCGCCTATCCACAGTTTTCCGGCTGACGTGGTAGATGAGCGGAACCGCCCCTCCATCCTGTATCAGCCCTCGACTGTCTAAATAGAGGAATGCCTCAGGAGGGATGTAACCACTTAACCGCGCACTCTCAAAATATTCGTTGTTGGGGTAATAAGCCCCAAAAATTAAGCTGTTAGTTGAGGACATTGCTCTTGAAATGTGACCCCGAATCAGCTTGAACAAAAAATTATCTATTCTGTTTATGTTGGCTCCGTTGTATAGAACCTGGTTGGAATAATATCTTGTGTACTCCGACTCTTGTGTTCTGTGTAATCCAAGGCAACGTCTAAGACATTGCCTCTCAAACACCCGAATCTTTTCCATTTGAGATGGGGCAACCTTGAACCACACCGGGTATCCGTAGACAATCATCGGCCTGATGAGGGCCATGTAGCAAATCACCTTCACCCTGCTGTCAAGAAGGCTGCTATAAAACAGTCGTTTTGTCAAGGCAAAGGCTCCCCTAGCCCTGGCCAAAGCAGCACCTATATGTCTGTCGAAATACAGGTACTGATCCAACCAGATGCCAAGGTACTTTACTACACTTTTACTCGCCAGTGGATGTCCATGTGGCCCTACGATCACCAGCTTGCGCCAGTTCTTTCTCGTATCCCTTGAGGCGCTCGACAACGGAGTCCTAAACAAAATAGTTTCTGATTTCTGGAAGTTGATTTTCAACTTCCAGTCATCACAATATCGCTGAATCTTGTCGAAGTCACTCTGCAAGAGACTTTTGATGACCTCAACTGTATTAGCTGTTCTTTACGCAATTAGATCGTCGGCGTACGCAATTGCCTGAGTTAGACTACCTATCACATCGCTTGTGTAAATGCTGAATAGAATCGGCGAGTTAACCGCTCCCTTTTGAAGACCTTTATTAATATTAAAAATTGCGGTAGAAGTTACATTGCCACTCTTGACAACAAACTTTCTACCATTTAGCATGTCATAAAGCATATACAATAGAGGTTTACTTATACCTAGTCTGGTTAGCTTTAGATAGAGACCTTCTAACCATACGGTGTCGAAGGCCTTCTCCAAATCAACCAGACAGGCACCCGTACACTGCTTTTTAGTTTTGTTCCATTGGATATCAGAAACAAGCTTAGACGCGGCATGAATTGTGTCATGTCCCGCCTTAAAACCGAACTGATTATCCGGGATGATATTTTTGTCCTCCGCCCACTTGAACAGGGCTCTATTAATAACCTTTTCAAATACTTTGATGATACTCGGAAGAAGACTTATCGACCGGAGATTCGCCGGATTGGAGTTGTCCTTTCCCTTTTTTGGGAGAGGGTGCACCACAGCTGTCTTCCACCGCACTGGATAATATGCATTATTCAGCGCGTTGTTAAACAGTGTGGTATAAATGTCAACTGCTTCTTGAGGCAAATGTCGTAGTACAACGTTGGATATACCATCGACTCCTGCAGACTTCTTTTTCTTTAATGAATCGAAGATGAGCTGGAGCTCATTCTTCGAAATTAACAGGGGGCTGGGCCCATTTCGGTCGGCGATTATGGCGTTTGCCAAATCTTCATTATTAAACCTGGTAAAACCAAGGTTCTCAGATCGCCATTCGGTTATATCGTTCCGGAGCCATAAGTGATGAAGCAGAGCTCTGTTCTCCAGGTCATGATTCGGGCGAATGCTAGCATTCACCTTGTACACTTGCTGGAAAGCAGCCCCCACAGCCTCCACTCTCTCCTGCGGATCTTCGATTATATAGAGGTCATCGTCCAATACGGCATCCTCTGGGTCTATGCCTGCTGTCAGAAGTACGTCTCTGTTCTCTGTCGTCCTCTGGAGCTTAAGACACGGAAGATCGTTTTGATCCTTTCTTCTAAAAACCTTATTAATTTTTGGGAACATACTTGGGTCGCTGGAGTTAACGGCACGAATTTTATTGTCCCAGAACGAATTAATAGCCAATCTATAATTTTCTTTGATCAATTGGTTGATGTTTTTGATGGACGACTTCAGTGTCCTAATCTCCAGGTCTCGTGTATCAGTAAACCGCCTGTACAAGCGTTTTAGTCTTGTCAGTAGTCCACTTTTTTGTCTGTGAAGTGCGTCAATTGTCGCGTTACGGTACATGTCAGTTGCGTTACGTTCTTTGTATTTCGGTATTGTTCTGTTCATTGTTCGTAGAATCGTTTCGTCAATTTGTTCTAAGTATCTGTCGATTTCAGTATTTGTTAGGTTCCTGTCATTTGGTGGGGATATACCATTTGAACGTAATTCACTCAATAAGGCATTGGAGAAACGTGGCCAGCGCACCTTACTGTAATTGTAAGTATGCACAGGCACATACTCCTCCAACTCCATAAGCTGGTTCGGAAGTTGTATTACGGCGGCGAGTCCGCAGTGGTCACTGTCGTACTCGATCGTTCGTAAACAATTTCTTGGCCGTTGACCCACAGCGTCAGTAATTGTTAGTCTTGCGTCTTTAAGCAATAGATCCAGATAGGCACCGCTTCTTGGGAACGATGGCCTGTCTGTGGCTAGAAGATCGATGCGATACTCAAGGTTGTATCGATCCATCCAATTAAAAAGATGGTTACCTCGAGGATTTTGTATTTGATTTCCCCAATCTGTGTGCTTGGCGTTTAAATCACCCGCCAATATATAGTAATTCTCTTCCGAGCTCAATCTTAAGCATTCAAAAAGCTTTTCAAGCTCTGTTATAAACTGTGTGGGCTGAGGTGTTTCCGATGCATAGGCAGCGATCACATACATTCGCTTCCCCTGTTGGAGATGAATGCATATGATGCATGCCTCTAACGTCCGAAATTTTCGCACATCACTATTATATATTACCTTATGACTAATGCCTTTACGTATAAAGATTGCGACGCCTCCTCCTTGCGTGGAGTTGGGTCGGTCTCTTCTTACGATATTGTAATTGTTGTTAGTCAATTTATGTTTCTGGTTAAGCTTAGTTTCGCTAGCCATAAACACATCTGGACTTATGTCTTTAAGCAATTGGAATAAATTCGATCTACGTTCGGTCCTAATCAATGAATTTACATTCACAGCTAGGATCTTAAAGGGCCTCTCCGGCAGCGCGCCCTTAACCTCTAAGTTGCGTTAAGCTCGGCAAAACAGAGTAGAGATAATCCACCCTAGTCGCCTGCTCCCTGATCTGGTTTTGGAGGCCGTTCAACTGGCCCTGGATGGCCAGTAGAACGCCCATAATATCCGCCTGTGCCGCCGGCGCCTTAGGCACGGGGGCCTGTTGGGCGACCTTTGGTGTAGGCTGTACCGTGCTTCCCCTTCCTGACGCCATTTGGGCGTAAGAAATTTGGGGGTTGACGGGCGTTGTTGTAGGAGGGCGCACTGTTGGACGCTTTTCTACCACTGTTTGCTTTGCTGCTTTATTGTTTTTTATAAGCTGAAACGTCGGGCATCCCCGATAATTAGCGGGGTGTCCGGCGCCTCGGCAGAGTACACATTTAAGCTGGGTCCTATCTTCGACCCGTTCCTTTCCTAACTTGCATTCATCTGCATTGTGGTTCTCTCCACACTTAACGCAGCGTGACTGCATTTCGCAGTTTGCTGCGGCGTGGCCGAACCTTTGGCAGCGCATGCATTGAAGCATGTCGCCGCGCCTTTTTAATTTGTCCCAAGTTACAACCTGGCAGTTGAGGACGGATATACTCCTCAAACTATCCAGTTTGCTGCTGGGTGAGAGTTGAACAAGGAAGAAGGGAAGACTCCGCTTCTCCCGCCTAGCTCTAACTGTAGCGAACGGCTTGACCCCGATAAAGTCGAGATCGTCATTCGCTTGTTGGCGGAGTTCATTTAAGAGCACCTGTGGTTCCGTGCAGGAATCTATGCCCTTCAAAAGGACCGTTTGAAATTTTTCGGTTTTAGGGGTGAAACTAAAGAACTCAGTAGTAGTTTCTTTTAGCAACTCTTTAATTTTTTTGTCCTGTTCCAGTGTGAAGCACTGGATAGCATGCCTATCGTTATTTAATCTTTTAATAGTAAAATTATGACCTATGGTCAACTTACATAGATTTATGGTATCCTGTAACTCCATTTTATAAGTATTAATGGGTGGCACCTTTTCTTTTTTCATGATCGGCGGCTTTGGCTGCTGCTGCTGAGACTGATTTTTCTGCGGCTGTTGATTCTCCTGCTTTTGAATCTGCTGCTGCTGTTTTTCTTGCGGTTGTTTCTGGACTTGTGTCTGCTGCTGTTGCTGTTGTTGTTGTTGTTTTTGCCGTTGTTGTTTTGGCTGCTGCTGTGGCTGTTGTTTTTGTATTTGTTCTTTTTTCTGTTGTTGTTCTTTTTCTTCGAGTTCTTTTAGTTGCCTCGCTCGGCGCGCTTCTTGGCTGGCCTTAACTTTGCATATTATCTTTTCGATTTCTGCCTCCAAAGTTTCAATTTGGGCGACCATTCTCTGTTCCTCGTCCTCCTCAGCTGACGCCTCTGATGTGGAGAGGTTCACGAAGGCAGTACTATCGCCCGTCGTAAAGTGCCCTTCTCCTTCTTCAGACATATATGCTATACCCTCTTCGGGTGAAGTGTCTAGCTCGGTTTGTCTTGCTGCCTCTGACGTATCGTCTATATCGGACGTATGCACCCCAGCTGGCAGCTTTGCTGAGGTGGCCGTGGATCTCCTTTTTACTAAATTTGGTGCGCACTTGATCCTCTTTCTGCGCTTTTGATTAACATCGGATGATGTTGCCGTTGTTGTTATTTCTCTTGATGTTGTTGCTGCAGAATCACTGCTTGTAGTTGGAACATCTTTCGATGTTCCCTCAGCTGATGCCATCGCTGGCCTCATTGGCCCTAGGACACCTTTCGATGCCCCGGTGCTTAAACTCCTCCTCCTTTGTTCGTTTTCCAAACCAATAAAGTTAACGACTTCACGGTTGTGAAAAAAAGCTGATAAAGTTCTGATGCCCGACTGGGAATCGAACTGACGACCCTCGGATTCTCGGTCGGCCACTCTACCTTTGTGCTACTGCACTACTTGAAGATAGTGAATTAAATTGGAACTTAGTCACACACACGATACACTACTTGGAAAAAACTGGGAAGCCAAAAACGTCTTAACACCTCCACAGTACGAGATCGACTCTGGACGTTTCTCGCTTGTTCTCCTGTGATGTGCATGCGTACCTTGACGTGGTGCTTGCTAGGCGTTTGCCGTTTAACTTAACCCGACGTCGCAAAATAATCTACAATCATTTCGCCAAAATGAAAACTAAAGTTTTCATCCTATTCAAATGGAAGTGGACTCGACGATCTTAGGTGAAAGTGTCGATGACGAGGATAGCGTTGCGGGTGGTGGTGATGACACTACTGCTTATGAAGGTGGGGAGACTTTCATGAATGCTGCCAAGCTACACTCAATACATATTATGAAAAGGTGGCTCTGAATGTGGTGGCTGCAGCAGCTACAAGCCCAAATTATATTGCGACTAACTGCAGCTGCCAGATACCGACGCGACGTGGGATGATTAACAAATTCCCGAAATACTCGATGAAACTGACTGCGCTGCTGGTCCCCCGAAGAAGAGTCGAAAGTCATTGGAAGAAGAAATTGTCCCTAAAGTCGAAGAATTTGCATGCGCGTCGACATTACCTACAACATCTACATAGACTGCAACGAAAGTTGTCATTCTAGAAGCTGTACAAGTGTAGGTATAAGTTGCGGTTTTCCAACTGTTCCGGTGGTACCGGCTGCTCTGTCACCAACACCGGTGGCCGTCACCAATAAGTAGCTATTGCCAACAGAATATTTCTACAAGAAACCATTTGAAAGTGTGAGTCAGTACCGCCCAAATCGCGACATTTTTTAATTTTATAAACAAAAATACACTATTATAACACAATTTCCCCGTTTTAATTTTAAATTTGTAAGTTTTTCGACTTTTAAAATTTTTATTGAAAAAGCGATTTTTCAAAAACCAGTCACTGTTTTTTTTTTAATTTTAAATTAATAATATCTTCGAAATGGCATTTCAATTTTTTTTTCTGAAAATGGTTTTTAAAATTTTAAAGGTAGATAAAAATTATTTTTTTTTTAAAAACGCACTAACGATCTTTGAAATTTTAACTTGCGATTATAGGTACTCATTGACTTACTATATATGGACTGCTAGTTGAAAATTCACGGCGACTCCACCTAGACATAAGCGACCCTAGCGCTAACCCGGCACTAGCGGAATGCAGATTGCAGCTTTTTGACACTTGAAGTTTTTGTGTGTGAAAACTGACAACCGGTTTTATTTATTTTCATAAATTTAAAAATTATTGTTTTAGTTCGTCACAAGGGTAAAATTGTGAATGAAACGTGGAAATTTAATCTCTTCTCATCATAAGAAAATAGTAAAATTGATCCTTCAATATGTGTTTTCTTCGTGTTTATAATAAAGAAGTTGGAAAATCAATTATAAGACAAAATGACAGAAGAAGATATCAAACACGAAGTAGAAAATATTTGCTAACAATTTAGTTTTCTTAATTTTATAGGAATTTCGAAGAAAAGTTTCAGATCTGATCAAAGTTGTATTCACTGTCGGATCGTGTGTGTGCACTAAGCAAATGTTCATCACATTGAAAAATACAGCTGCTTGCATGGGAGAATTCAGAATGGTTATATTCATAATGCAAAATGTTGCAGTAAATATTATTCCGTAAGTTTGAAGCGTTTTTGTAATGATCCAATGACCAATGCTTAATGATTTTTCTTTGTTTGCATTTCAGTGGTGAAAATGAAGTTATACCCAAAGTCGTCGAAGCGATCATAAATCTTCCTGAAAACATTCATCGCCGTACGTTATATAAGTACTCTTTTATGATGAAATTCTTTTGCAATATTTTGCGATGGGGTCGTACTAATTACAGATATCCGGAATGTCGTCCACTATTCAAGAGCATTTCTCAACAAAATGGCAAAGAACTGGTCATGAATTTGATTCACGCTTCAGTGTTTTGGTTGCATTCTTATATGATGCCAGACGTTGCTGAAGTATTGATGGAAATAAAATCAGTAGAAGGTGAGAATATGGAGGCGTATCTGAAACGAGCGCTGGATTCACTTCCACAGAAGAAGAGTGGCGGTTATGTGACAGCAACACAAGAAAAACCAGATGCATTTAGCAATTCGGTCTTAAAGTTAATTTGAAAATATTTTGTCTTGTTTGTACTTAAAAGTGGACTGTACTTATTCACTTTTTTATAAAAAATCTTCGAGTGGTTTTCGAGAGATATTTTTTTTTGAAATTTTGATTTTAATTTTTTAACATTTTAATGGGAGATACCCTTGTTTTTTTATTTTAGGAAAATATTTTTCTTTAACTATTCAAGATAATGTAAAAATACTACCAAATACGAAGTTTCGAAAAAATCTATTGAGCTATTGTTAGATTTTTTTTAGTTGCGATTATAGGTAGGTACTATAGGGCAAGTTATGGATTCGGACAAAAAAAAATTCCAACAATCAAACATGACATTACTATCATAGAGAACACCAAAAAAGGGGTCCTGCAATTTCGTCTTCTGTCTGTCCTTATTCTTATTCCGTTTTTGCGTACGTCACTTAATACTACAAACAATGCAGGTCCTCATACATTTATATACCCGTATGCATATGTATGCATATTACATACATACCTACATCCATCATTTTCATTATCATAAGTACATATTTACATACCTAGGTTCCAAACATGTATGTAGGTACATATTTCTCTCTTAACTTACATAATTAAAATCCATACCCTAGATTTAAATATACATTTGTAGCTACGTACCTATGTAACTTCCTTGAATCATCCATTCGACAATTAATTATACTAAGGATCAAGGTAATCGTACTTTAAACCTGCATAGAACTAGACTACCTACCTACTAAACAGTGTCAATGTTGCTCCAAAGAAGCCTTTTTTTCATTGTTTTTTTTTCAACAGAAATTCAATTCAATAAATGATTAACAGAGTTCGTGGATTGCGGATAAGTTTCGTTTTGAAGGGGTTTACTCATTTATAATAGCATCAATAGAGTAGGAGCCGATTGAGATGGACTAAGAGCTGCTTGGCCTGTGGCCTGATTTCCAGGTGCAGGTCCAGTGAGTGGCTTGGAATGTGGAGCAGCTTGCAAACCAGAAGATTGTGATAATGAAGATGAGACTGTAGCAGTACAATTGACAATTCCTGTCAGCAGGTTTGTGATTATTGGAGCGCAAGCTCTTACCGTGCTGGTGGAAGCAGTTTTTGGAACTCCTGGAGCTGGTGAACTAGACTTTGAAAGCGAAGAAAGTAGTGGATCGCTTACAATATTTTCTTCATTAGGTATTTGAGTTAAAATTGATCTATTTGTAGATGGCTTGAGGTATAGATGATGATTGTTGCGATAGCGTTTACTGTTGATTATTGAACTGAAAAAAGTTACATGTGTTATTTTCACTGGTTGAAGTTTTGAATTTAATTTTTAATTTGATTTATTTTAATTTGACTTTAATTTTCTTACCAAAATTATGTGTGGCCATCGCGATAATAGATTTTGAAATGTCATGTAAATAACACATGTGACTGACATTTACGTCAGAAAACAAAGAGTAGTTTAAATTAAGAACAGATGACTGGTTTTTTTACTGGTGATCACAAAGATGACACTAGTTTCTATTACGAAAACTACTAATTCAACTCCATGGCAAGAGATGGCTTGCGGAAATGTTTTCTTTGTTTGCTGCTATTGCCAGGTTAGCGCTGTGGTGCTATGAACGAAGTGGGGCCGTGTTAAATAGACTTTTTGTATGGAAATGTCAATCGACTGGCAGTCCATATATAGTAAGTCAATGACAGTAAAGCAACAAACCTTAATGTCCACTTTCACACAAAGAAACTGAGTTGCCGACACCTTGGAGTTTAGGCGAGAAGGGCCAGAAGTAAGGGGAATGACAAAAATCTCCCGGTCAACGATTTGAAGAGATTTTTTTGAAAGCAAAACTGTGCATTCCAATTAGCCTAACAAAATCTTCCCAGTTTCCTCCTCAGATTCTTGGTGCTAATTTCTTCGTGTGAAAGCTACAAGGCAATTAAAGGAAAACGTCAAAAAAACTCCAGCAACTGGTTTCCCTGTGTGAAAGGGGATTATGATACGTAACATAACAAACTTTAAATGCCTAACATAACAAATTTTAGATACCTAACCTACGTGAACTGAAATCGAAACCTTTCTGCAAGATTGATTGGCGTATAAGCAGATGAATAACATATTTTTGAACTAGTTATGTGAAGAACTCAGATTGTGCAAAAGTGTGCCATTCATGTTTGTGAAATTGAGATTATGTATGGAATGCGGAACTTGGCAGTGCACTTTCATGGCATGAATCAATGAATACAATATTACGACACTTCCTTGTTTTTTTTTATTATTTTATTTACTTCGCCAGAGATTAAAATCTATTAATCCACAAACAACAATTTGCAAATTGTTGATCTCTGGTGCCGTCAATAAAATAAGAAAAACAAAGAAGTGTCGTAATCTTGTTTTCTTTGATTCATGCTTTCATGGAAAATATGTAAAGTGATGCCATTTGTAATTTTATTTAATTCGAAGAAGCAATACAAATGGCAATACAAAAAGGAAAATGCAGTACAAAAAAAAGTGTTCAATGCGCCAGTACTCACCAAGCTAAACAATACAAATATTGCTTTTGCAGTACGTTCGACAGCATTGTCCAGACGTTCTCCACCACCGTATAATTAGCAGACGAAAATCACGAATTTAATTTTTCTTGTGTCCTATAATTAGCACCTAATTTGCACCTATTTGCGAAACCAGTTTTACAATTTGCACCTCCTTGGTTAATTAGTTATTAACAATTAAGGGTTTGGCGTATATTAAGCAGACATGGAAACAAAATTAGACTTAAGGACTTAGATATTAAAAAAAAAAAACATGATTTTTGTATTTACTGGGATGATATTGTATCCAATAGAGAACAATATTTTGTAAATAAGCAATAGCAGATTATGATTTATGGGGACAAAATCTTACTGAATTCGATAATATTATCATCTTTGTAACTAGGACTAATGGTTACAACGAATCGCTGCGCTGACGATGACTTAAATAGACATTTTACAGAATTAATCTGAAGACTAAGTTGTAACGTCAAACAAATTCTTTTATGTACATATTATATAGATTTATTTAGCAGATATTTTAAGTTAAGCATAACATAGCATTAACTCAAACAATATTTGTTAATTAAAAATGTTTCCATATCACTTTATAGATGGTGAAAAATGGAAATGACACTAATTCCTAGCAACCCGAGGATCTGTTACTGCTTCGCCATTTAATTTGGGAATGATAAAGACGGTATTCTAGGAACAAAAAATTTACCAATTCTAAGTCTATATCACGTTGCATGTGGTATTATTTATCAGATATTTTAATGTATTTAATGTACATTATGTTTAAAATTATCTAACGTTTGTCATTATTTTAATAAACTTTATTAATAAATTTTAGATGTTGGATCAATTTCCAAACACTAATTCACCTAGGATTTTTGACAGCTTCACGATAATATGTATGATAAGGACTTTTTAAATACTCAAGAATTGACCAATTCTAAACCTATCAGAATTGGATAATAGAATGAATATTTTGTTTTTAAAACAACAGCTAGGTATATGAAATAAAATGCAAATTATTGATAATAAATACATATTTCAATTTTATTAAAAGCAATTATTTAATATTGACAGTTTGAAGCGATAAAATAATAATTGTAATCAGATTAAGTTTTTTAAATTTATTTTAAGCAACACAAAATAATCTGTAATACATTTCAAATAAAAGAAATAGTTTCTTTGTAATTTTTGAATGTCTATAGTTTTTTTGGTGATGAATGAATTGCTGATTTTTGGAAATCCTTGCATTAAACAATTGATGATTGGTTGATTTTATTAAATGACTTCTGTAAAAGTAAAAATAAATAACTAAGTAGGTAAGGTACATGAATACTAAGATTCGATTAAGGAAATGCCCGTGTTCTTATGATTATTTATCTAAATGAGTTTAAAATTCCGACTAAAAAATATTTTATGAAAGTCCTAATATTTAAAAAAAAAAATTTTGTCCAAACTTAACGTAAGGAAATGTACATAATTCAAACATAAAAAATATAGGAACACAAGAATTATTTTATATTTTAAAAATTTATTAGATTAAATAATCAAAAAATAAATATATTAGTACATTGAATGATATTGAAAAATTCATAAAAATCCTGTATATGATGTACATATGTACATGTGCACGTAGTACGTAGGATATAACACATTAAAGTCAAAATGTATGTAGATCAAATTAAATAAAAAAGTCGAACAAAAATGATTTCAAAATTCTGGTTAGTTATCTGTATTCAAAAACAGATGGAAATATATTTTCTTTAAACCTGGGAACTAAAGTTGCTTGGAAATTTTCCAAATAGGAATTTAAATAAAATGCACGACTGGATCGTACGAACTTGC
Source organism: Philhelius pedissequus (assembly GCA_910595825.1). Classification (NCBI taxonomy): domain Eukaryota; kingdom Metazoa; phylum Arthropoda; class Insecta; order Diptera; family Syrphidae; genus Philhelius; species Philhelius pedissequus. Next base: position 109,291,791 of record OU343160.1, read on the forward strand.
TCTTGGAGCTAACAACTTTAATGCAGCTAAACATTGACGCTGTTTAGTAGGTAGGTAGTCTAGTTGTCCTATGCAGGTTTAAAGCCTATGTATGAAGATTACCTTGATTCTTGGTATAATGACTTCTTGTCGAATGGATGATTCATAGTTAACCACAAAAAAATGTATATTTAAATGTAGATTATGGATTTTAATTATGATAAATTAGGAGATTCAGTGATGTACGTAAAAATTCTTAAAAATGGAATAATAACAAGATGGAAATAAATGGATAAACCACATAATTAAATGTTTTATATTGTTTAGTTGTTATAGTTTGAGGAAAAACAAAGATGCCATTTGCATTGCTGGATAAATAAGAACATATGAAAAAAAATTCAAAAATCGTTGGAGGGGTTTTTAAAAAAATAATGTTTTATGTATTAAAAAAAAATGAAACGCCATTTTGAAAATATTATTAAAAATTCACGTATTTCTGTGACTGGTTTTTTCAAAAATCGTTTTTTCAAAAAAAATTTTTATTTATTTTTTAAAAATCGAAAAACTTTTTGTTTGAAAATTTTAGTATTCAGTTTTATTAACAATTTTAGTGAGCATTTGTATACAAAAAATTATTTTAATCGGTTCATCCAATGTTGAGAAAGTCGAAAATATGAAAAGTGGTTATATGGGAAGTACCGTTAATAAGTACGCCAAAAAAAAAACATTTTTATGCTTGAAAGTGGACTGTACTAATTTAAGAACGCACTCTCTTTTTTACTTCTTGGAGCCTTTTTTGTGAAATACATTTTTTTCTTGACGGTTTCTTAACATTTATATGGGAGTTCCCATTGCTTTTATTATATGAAAATAGTTTTTGTCAACTATTCGAGATAATGTCAAAAAACTACCAAATGCGAAGTTTCGCAAAAATCTATTGAGTCATTTTCGAAATTTTGAGTTTTCAAAAATGTGATCTTATTTACAAAATCAGAATATGGAATTTATAAGAACATGTAATATATCGTTTATTACAAAAAAACATTAATTAATTAAAATACAAATATGAGAGTAAAACACGTTTTGGTACTAACTATGTCAAAAGCAAAGAAGTTTCTCCAACCGGAAAAAGAATGCGTTGTCCCTCTAACTATCTTGTAGTTTCAATCTTGATATTGGTATGATTGTTCATCATCAGGGGTAACAGATGTTTCGTATTTCCTGGGTTGTCAACACCTCCCCTGCTTACGAGAGATCATAGTCCTTCATCCACCCAGGGGGTCGAATGCTTCTGCCTGATGATCTTGTTCTTACTGGTTCTGGAGTGGTACTTCTTGGTGGAAATCCGTGAAAATCTGAATCTTCAGAAATCGAGCCATTACGGGCTACTCCATAATCATGAACTGCGTTTGAAATTTCTTGAGATACTTCACCATACGGCTGGCTGTGTGAAAATAAATCAAGTAGGTCATCGAATGCATTTGACGACTTTTGTTTTTATGGGATATCCGCATATCTGAATTTAATTTGATTTGTATGCGAACGAATGAGTCGTGCTTTGTTTTCATCAATGACCAAGATGTTGTAGTTTACGGAGCTTTTGCATTCAATGATTGTTCCTGGTACCCAATGTTCCTTATTGATTCGGTAGATCTTAGCGTAGACCAAATCACCTGGAATTAACTGCCTGTTCGTAGCGCCATGGTGCTTATCAAATTGATGGTGTTGTTTTTCATTCGGTGTTGTTGAAATTTATTTTTTGAGTTTTAACAGATCCAAAGAAGTTTTAATTTTCCTCCCGATAAATGCTTCGGCTGGCGATTTGAAATCAACTACATTTCGATTTGGAGTGGAACGGTAAGTTTGCAAAAATGTTTCCATGTTATTTAGGATTGTTCCTTCGTTTTTAAGCTTTTTAAGCGTTCGCTTTATCGTGTCTACGAAACACTCAGCTTATCGGTTGGACTGTGGATGTAAAGGTGCTGTCCGAAGATGTGATACCACGTGTGATACCACGTGACTGCATACAACTTTGAAAATGAGAACTGGTAAACTGGGTTCCGTTGTCCGAAACCAATTGATCACAATTTTCATAACGAGAAATGAATTCATCTAGCTTGCTAATGATGACTGAAGAAGTTATGCTAGCAATCTGGAACACATCAAGCCATTTGGAAAATGAGTCTACTATAATGAAATAGTAAAAACCATCTATTGGACCAGCTATATCGATTTGAATACGCTCTATCGGTGATGTTGTCACAGGCCATGATTGAAGCGTTGTTTTTATCGGAGATTTCGCTGCGCTGCCGCATGAATGACATTGGCGTACATAAGAAATTACATCCTCGTCTATTTTTGGTCAGTAGACATGATTTCTAGCGATGGTCTTCATTTGCTCGATACCAGGGTAACCCCGATGCAACTGTCTAAGAATTCGATTTTGTAAGCAAGCTGGAATAACGATCCGGTCGTTGAACATGAGACATCCTTCGATAACAGCTAGTGTGTCTCTTCTGGAATAATATGGAACTAGTTCCGGCGGATTTCTGGTTTTCCATCCAGCTTTCATGGTACTGATGACTGACTGTAACAATTCACTTTTCCTTGTTGCACTTTTGACCATTTTGAAATTTACAGGAAGCACTTCAATTACGTTGAGCAAATGTGTTGTGAGATCTTTCTCAAATTTAATGTTTACAATGACGACTTCTTCATCCAATTCTGCTATGGTGTCCATCAACCGAGAGAGTACATCGACAAATCCGATCTCTTTGGTGGAAATGTATTGGATATCAAAATCATACATAATGAGTCTGAGTGCCCACATCTGCAAGCGATTTGCAGTATGAGTAGGTATTCCTTTTTTATTTCCGAAAATAGCTTTGAATGGCTTATGGTCAGTGGAATTTCTTTACAGCAAATATAATTGTCGACGCATCCTTCTCAATTTGACTGTACCTTGTCTCCGATTGGGCGAGAGACCTTGCCGCATGCATGATGACTTTTTCAGAGCCATCGGGAAATGTGTGAGCGAAGTACGCACCAAGACCAACATTTTAGGCATCTGCTGCGACTTTTACCGGCAACTTCGGGTTGTAATGGGTGAGTAAAAGTTCCGATGAGAGAAAGGATTTAAACTTGTCGAATGATTGCTGACAATCCTTGGACCATTTAAAATCGACGTTGTCTCGGAGTAAATTGTCTAAAGGTGCTCAAATCTCACGCATTTGCTTTACAAATTAGCCATAATAATTTACAGCACCTAGAAATGGTCTCAGTTCAGTGATGTTCGATGGGGCTGGCATGATGTTGATACGCTCTATTTTGTCCGGATCTGGCTACAAACCATTCTTATCCTAAATATGCCCAAGGTATTTGAGTTGAGGAACGAAAAACGAGCACTTTTCGATTTTCACTCAAAAACTAAACTCCAAAAGGCGTTGAAGTACCTGATTTAGAATCTTCAAATGATGCTCAAAATCTTTCCCTCCGATGATGAAATCGTCAATATTAGCTGCAGCGCCTTCAATACCTGCAAGGACAGCATCTGCAATTTGCTGGAAAGCTCCGGGAGCAGGTTTTGTACCAGAAGCTAGCCTATTTGGCCTAAATAACCCTTTGTGGAGATTGATGGTTAGCAGCTTGGCTGATTCGGGTGTGACTTTTACTTGGAGATATGCATCAGCTAAATCTATATGAGTGAAAATTTCGCTGTCGCCAAAATTTGCGAAAATGTCCTCCGGAGTTGGAATGGGGTATTCATGCGATTCTAGTTGATCATTTAACCCAGATGAATAATCTCCGCATAGTCGTACCTCTCCTAAAGACTTTTTGGCTACCACAATCAGTGCAGCCCAGTCCGAAAAATCAACTGGAGTGATCCAGCATTGGTCCTGTAGGCGTTGAAGCTCATGCTCTATTTGAGCAAGAACAGCATATGCCACATCTTGTCTAGCTCGGAAAACTGGAACAGCATCTGGTTTAATATGTAGCTCAACTTCCATTTTGGAACAAACCGAGGAGTCATCTGACTGGAACAGTTTAGCATACCGCTCCTTAATGCTGCCTATGGCTGCATGGCGATCGGTGGCTGTCGGCAGAATGATTCGACTGATGCAAACTTCGTTGATAGGTTTGTCCCATAATTGAAAAATTTCGCATAGATCTGTCCCTTGAATGTTCAAATCTTTAATTTTAGTTAAAAATAAATTACAAGAATTTACTTCCCGATTTAGGTGAATTTCACAAGGGAATTCAGCGATAAGTTTTATAGAGTCCAATGATGCACTTTTGGCTGGACTGTTTTCAAGTGTAGTGCCTGATCGTCCCAACTTCTCTCATGTAGTGATATCGATCATGGTGTTGTCTGAACCGGTATCAACTTGAAGTCGGACAGACTGACTTGAAATATGTTCCCTGGTGCGGATGTTTAACTCCACAAACTTCCTTCACTTAACATGATTTATGCAATTGACATAAACAGCTTTGTTTTGTTGTGAAATTTTTTTTCTGTTAAAAAAAACAGCTACAGTAACCCTCTGTGGTCAACACGATTGCATTTTGTGCATTCATGGTTTTTGTAGCCACAATCTCGTGAGAAATGCATTTCACCGCAACTCCAACGAGGAGATTTTGGCAAACCATTTTGTTCCTTATGCTGCTGTGCTGGCTGTTGAGGTTGATGTTTGGGTTTTCGTTGCTGTTTCTTGATGGCGTTGACTGACGTTGCCGATGAAGACGTCTGTTCGATGAGTGCTGCATCTTTTTTAAGGCTGAACCATTTCTGGACACTACACAACAATTTGCTCAGATCGGAACTCGTGTCTTCATCCAGTTTAGACAACAGTTTTGTCCCGATGTCTGCGTCGGATGATGACTGCAGTCCTGTCATAAGCACTAGACATTTGAACTGGACTGAACTCAGTGCGCTTAGCTTAAAATCCTTACAGCTCTTGTTAACACGAGCTGCGTAGGTGGTAAAATTCTCCGCTGGACTTTTAACTGTCTGTAAACATCTATATCGTGAATTGAATAAACTCTCAGCAGCTCCAAACATTGCTTTGAGGTTTTCAACCGTGTCTTTGAAATTTACTCTCGCGTGTTCTTTGGCAAAATGTAAGATGCGAACTTCTCATTTGCTATCGGATTGAGCTTCCGCATTAACAATCGTACTTTGGATGGATCGTCGAGATCTTTTCCATCAACGCTGAAAATATCTTCATGGCGAGACAACCATGCCTCGAACGTGATTGAATGCTCTGAGTCGTAGGAAAATTCAGAAATACTATTTCCTAAAGATTCCATGAGCAGTTCGGGTCTGGAAGAATGCGAACTAATGCTCTCCCTGTTGGCCAATACTGCTTGCAACAACTTGGATTGCACATCTAGTAATTCTAGAATCTTTTGTTCGTTTGATGTTGCCATTGTTTTTTTCTCAATATGATACGAGAAAAGAAAAATATTCACGCAAACCAATATCCTCGTCGCCAAAAATTGTTGTGATCTTATTTACAAAATCAGAATACGGAATTTATAAGAATATATAATATATCGTTTATTACAAAAAAACATTAATTAATTAAAATACAAATATGATAGTAAAATACGTTTTGTTACTAACTATGTCAAAAGCCCAGAAGTTTCTCCAACCGGAAAAAGAATGCGTTGTCCCTCTAACTATCTTGTAGTTTCAATCTTGATGTTGGCATGATTGTTCATCCTCAGGGGTGTCAGAGGTTTCGTATTTGCAGGGTTGTCAACAAAAAAAATTATTTCCAAACATTTTTTTCAAAAATGTTGTTTTACAATAGTGTTTAAGCTTTCTAGGAGCTTCTGCTTAAAAATTTAAAAAAAATCGTTAAATTGATAATAATAAATAACCATTTTTTCGAAAAAAAAATATTAAAATGTATCCTTTCCCGTCATTAATGAACTTTTTTTTTTATTACAATTGTTGGAGCATTTTATAAAAAAAAACATGTGCGTCACGGGACGCCCGACAGAAGCGATAACCTGAACTAATCTAAGCTGAACTATTTTTATTTAATTGAAATTATTTACCTTCAGAAAAGCTGCAAAAGTTCTCCGTTAATTTGATTAATTTCAAAAAGTTCTCCGTATGCGTCAGAGAAAGGGAAGACAGACAGACTTGCGCCGTAACGCGTTACGCAACGAAGTGGTTTACCCTCCCATAAGAAGTTATCACTTCAAAAAATATTTTTTTTCCAAAACTTTTTCGAATATTTTGTAATGCAGTATTATTTTAAATTTGAAGGACCTCTTATAAAAAATGTTGATCGAAATTCGTGGAGCCGTTTATGAGAACGTGGAAAATAAAAAAAATGGTTGTATGGTAGGTACCGTTATTAATAGCAAAATAAATAAACCAAAACTTCTGACCAAAATTTAGATTATACCAAAATCGTTAGAGTTGTTTTTGAGATAATTAAGATAGAAAACACAATTGTACGGCAATTATAGTTATTTTAAGATTTGGAGATCTATTAGAGATAATCAACTAAAAGGCTTAAGTATCAAGTTTGATCAAATTTGATTAAAATCTCGAGAACGATTTTTTTAAAATGCCAAGATTGCCCTCAAGATAATCTCAACGGTACAATTGGATATAACGTGCATACGTAAGAGAAGAGAGGTGACTTGTGTAGCTCATAGAGTAATGTTTGTTGCAGCAAAATAATCGTCATATTGTCTACTTATTAATTAAAGAAAAACCAAATCTATTCTTGGACCCAGTAAAAAATAATTGATTGATAATGTGTAATATTCTCAATATTACTGTTTTCTTACGGTTGGTGAAATTCTAGGAATCCAATTTTTTTTACCAAACATTCAAGTCCCATACTCTATAATTTCTGAAAATTTCAAATTTCTAGGTCCACTTCTTAAAAAGATAAAATTATTTTAGTTGATATTGCGTTATGCGTTACGCAATTTTAGAATTTTACATATTTAAATTTTTGTATATCTTAAATGTAAAGAGACTAATGGCGATTTGGCTTCAAAAAATAGGATTCTCTACTAAGACCAATACTTTTTTGGTTCGTAACGAACGGATACGGATCGAATTTCAGATGTAAAAAGAAAAACAAAATCTTCAATTCGTCAATACATTATTAATTGGCTTATGTTTTCTGGTTCTGACGCGGAGAATTCATAAGTCCAAATGACCTTTTTTAATGTTTTCTTCAAAGAAGTTTCCAATAACATTTTTATTGTATAGTTCTATTAACTTATTTTTTTCATTGACTACATAACTTTTGAGAAACTTCAAATATATAATACTGTAGTGTGCGTCTGTGTACAAATCCGTTTTGAATCCGTCTCGAAAAAGATTCAATACAAATCGATAATAATAATTGACTGTAGATCGATGTTTCTTATGAAACGAAATCGGTATAAATACAAAAGCAAGTACTTTCGAACTAGTTATTTGTTTTTTTCTTAAATTTAAAGACAATAGCAAAAAAATCAACAAATTATAATTTTATAAAAGAGGTAGAGGGTGTTCACCACAATAATCATCAGCACTCTATTTCAAGCATTTGAAAGTTATTTTTTGTTTGAAATAAAAAGCACGACTGAATCGCACATCCCTTATGTTCAATCAAATCGTGAACACATTATTTTTAGTAAAACAACTGTTTTTACAAAAATGTTTACGTACAAAATTTCTTTATTTTTTTTAATGAATTACTATGGCAGCTTTAAACATTTAAGTAACGATGCTTGGGGGTAATCTTCTAGTTTTAGCTTTTCCATATCATCCATCAAATTATTAATAAACTAGTAATAACAGTGAACTTCGATCATAAATAACTTTTCATGAATAACTTTCAACTACACGCTCGCGGTATTTATTTTCAACATATTCTGCATAGCATTTAAAGGCATTCGATGGAAATTAACGTAGTGCAGTTAAATCATGTCGAATTTTCGTCACAACATATCGAATATTCTCATCGGCACTGTACCAAGTGTTGACAACTTTTCCAATGTAACCCTTGGGGTTGTAGATATATTTTAATCTGTTTCAGATGTAGCTCATATTGGGGACAGTTTTGGTAAATTGACGAACCAACTCCCAATCAATAATACATTTATGTTGTACTTGTGCAATCATTTGGTCCATTGCTATTGTCGAAAGCGAGGAACATTTCCAATATTTTCGTACATCCAAAAATATCATTTTGTTAAATGCATTTAACATATTTAATTCGTTATCTGCGATAATAAGCTCAAATGTTTCGCTTGAAGTGAACTTTGAGTCATAAATAGGGGTACTGGTCCTTGAGCAGTTTGTTTTTCATGACATTATCCTCGTCCAAATGAAACTCTGAAATTTTTTGATACCAATCAGTTCTTCAGGATAAATCTTGTTAAAGTCACGAATATTTTCCTGTGACCCAGCTTCTTTGGCGTTATCTACGAGAATTTAATAATAATAAATTAAATAAACACATATTCTCTCACTTACCATTTGCTTCGATTTTCCAAACCGAAGAATACATTATTTATTTGCAGCTTTCTAGAAAGAACTGACAACCTACGTCGATTTCGTTTCAACAAAAACATCGATCTGCCGTAAATATTTTTCTGAAAATCAAATTCGTTTCAAATTAAAACCAATTTTTTCTGGAAAAACAGATCCGTATTGAATCTCTTTTTGGAGACGGATTCAAAACGGATTTGTGCACAGATTCTTACACACACTACAGTATTTGCTTTGAAGTTTCTCAATTGTGGTGTTGTGAATTAATTTTTATTTTGTGGCAGTGTACAGAAAAAGTAAATTAATATATTAAAAAATAAAAAAAAATTGTTAAAAACTTCTTGGAAACAAATATTAAAAAAGTGCAAGTGGGCTTACGAACTCCTCCGCGTCGGAATCGGGAAATTAAAAGGAAATAATAGGCGTGTTTTTTTCTAAGTCCCGGGGAAATTGGTCGAAAAAAACGATGAGTAGGATTAACAATTTGCATACTAAATCCTACAACAACTAATCCCCGGGGGTGCTTAGCTTAAGCCCGAGAATTCTCGGGGCTTAGCTATTGGAGAGGATAAAAACTATGCTACCAAAAACTTTTTCACTAAGTTATCGATCAAATGTATACAAACTTCAAAACTGACATTTTGACATGTCAAATAATTATCAATTTTGTTTGGTTTGGTTGAGGTTTGGTCTAAGTGTGTCAGTTGTTTTCCTGACGACCATGTCAACCTAACCTAACCTACCTTTTAATATACATTCCGCAACACAACACCAAATCAATTTTAACATTTTCCGCTTTTGTATTGCCTCTATGGTGTCGAAGATTTTTTCCACCTCGCCATGAGCACAACTTTCTACAGCGATTTTCATTTTTGCGTTTATTTTTATTATATGTATATTAAAACTTGACTGTGAAATTATTATTAAATAAAAAAGTATTTCCTGAAGTTGATATCCGTTAAATTAACAAGAATTGAATGAACTACAAAACAAAGGTTTCTCTGAGAAAATTGTTTTCGGCTGCATTTTGTTGTACACGGGATCAACCCAATACAGATTCTCTGCTACATCCTAGGCATACTGCAATCTTCTTGATCGTCGTCCGCTCTTGGTCAGACCTATATTCCTAATGACATAGGAACTGAGCGTCCCGTCCCGAATAAGCAACTCGTCCACTTGATTCACATTTTCTTGTATAAATGTTAATTAACTTGGTTCTTTTTATGTTATTTTAATAGAAAAGTGGTTTAAATTCAATAAATATATCGAAATTACACAAAACAAATCAACCCGATGATTTTTAGAAGGATGAGGATGAGGTAAAAAGTGATGATTTTTTTTCTTGCATTACAGCTGTTCTTCAAATGTCATCTTGCAAATTAATAGTCCTGCCAAGTATTTCACTAAGCGTCTTGGTCAACCAATTCCCCCGGGGATTGCAAAAAAACGCACCTAATGATGTATTAACGAATTGAAGATTTGCTTTTTTTTAGAGCTGCCAAGCAACACACACAGTCCCAAAAAGAGATTCGGTCCGTAATCGTTCGTTTCAAAGCAAAAAATTATTAGTTTTAGTAGCGAATCCTATTTATTGAAACGAAATCGACATTAACTAGTACTTTACGCTGAACTGATATTTCGATAATTGGGACACGGGACAGTTGCTTGCTTGTTTCAAATATTACGTAGTTAGATCTGTTCGATTTAAGTATTTTCATGACTCATACGAATCATTTTAGAGAATATTACGACACTTCTTTATTTGTACAATTTTATTAACGTCACCAGAGATCAAAATCCATTAATCAACAAACAACAACAATTTCCAGATTTTTGATCTCTGGTGCCGTGAATAAAATAAGAAAAACAAAGAAGTGTCGCAATCTTGTTTTCATTGATTCATGCATGACTCGGAATACTTTGTACAAATTGTTTCACTGGGTACTTAAGGTAAATTGTTAACAACATAAAAAGTGTCACCAAATTTTGAAATATGTTTGAGAATATTTTTAGATTATAGAAAAAGCAGTTGGAGCATTTTATAAAAAAAAAAACATGTGCGTCACGGGACGCCCGACAGAAGCGATAACCTGAACTAATCTAAGCTGAACTATTTTTATTTAATTGAAATTGTTTAACTTCAGAAAAGCTTCAAAAGTTCTCCGTTAATTTGATTAATTTCAAAAAGTTCTCCGTATGCGTCAGAGAAAGGGAAGACAGGCAGACTTGCGCCGTAACGCGTTACGCAACGAAGTAGTTTACCCCCCCCCATAAGAAGTTATCACTTCAAAACATGTTTTTTTTCCAAAACATTTTTTCGAATATTTTGGAATGCAGTGTTATTTTAAATTTGAAGGACCTCTTATAAAAAATGTTGATCGAAATTCGTGGAGCCGTTTATGAGAACGTGGAAAATCAAAAAAATGGTTGTATGGTAGGTACCGTTATTAATAACAAAATAAATAAACCATAACTTCTGATCAAAATTTAGATTATATCAAAATCGTTAGAGTTGTTTTTGAGATAATTAAGATAGAAGACACAATTGTACGGCAATTATAGTTATTTTGCAGATCTATTAGAGATAATCACCTAAAAGGCTTATACTACGTTTCCACCGACCACTAAACCAAGATTAAAGTAATTCTAGCTAAATCTCCTACAAATCTTGAGGATTTACCATACAAATTTTAATCTTCTCAAATGAATATTTAAAATTAATCTCCTTGAAATCTCTTTGTAAACCATAGATTGACAAATCAAACAAATTTTTTTTCGGAGAACACTTATGAAACTGACCCATGTAAACGCAGTTTTCTTTCGTTGAGAGATGAAAATAAAAAAAATCAAAGAAAAATCAAAACAAAAACAGTATCAATATTCAAGATAATAAACACGAGAAAAAAGAAAGAATAAAATGTAAGTAAAAAATATAATAAATAGTCTCAAAAATATATTAAAACTAAGAATTTCCAGAAAATGAGTCAACAGCTGCAAAAAAAAAACAAAAGAAAACCCTGGGCGGAGGTGGACGAGTCTTTGTTGGTGGAGTTGTGGGCAGACAAGAAAGCCGACTTGGTCGGCCAGAGAAAGAACTCCCACGTTTTTAAAGAGATGGCGCAAATAATGGATGGATATACTCCCGAAGAATGCACAACTTAACAAATCGCTATAGGTACCTGTTCTTTTTTTGCTTTAGATTTTTTTTCTTAAATTCTTATATCGTACAGAAAGGAAAAGAAATTGGTGGGCCCATCTGGAGGTTCTCCGTCGGAATGGTGGCTGTATCTCTGGATACACGCAATACTGGGGGAAAGACCATTGAGCAATTAAAGCCAACTTCAAGAGGATAGCATTATGGGTAACAAGAACTTAACTACTCAACAAAAAGAAATAACATTTAATTTAAAATATTAATGTATATATTTCAGAATCAATTTTCTTAGATCAAGACTCCACTCAAGATTCGATGTGTGAGCCAGCTTCCTCTCCTGCCAGTACGTCCACTGCTCCTGCAACTACGTCCACTCCTCCTGCCGCATTGTCGAGTCCGGATGCGCCATTGAACTCAACAGCTGGAAAGAAAAGAAAAAGATCAGACATCAGGGATCAACAATTGCAAAAACAAGATGCAATAATTATGGAAAACTTCAACATAATAAAAGAAACAGATGAGAGACTCATTCTCATCGAAGAGAAAAGGAATGACATTCTTGAACGAATTGCAAATTCTTGCGAATTACTGCAACAAGAGTTTGCAAGAAGATTTATGTGAAAGTGCTTGATTTGAAATTTAGTTTGCTTGTGATAACGTACTTGTGCTATTTGTTTTTTTTTTAGTAATATATATTATTTATGTTAAGTTTTTTGTTATGTGTATGTTCCTGAATTGTATATATTCTTAAAAAATAAATTTAAAAAAATGAATTAAAAAGTAAAGAGTATGAAACAAAATGATTGTTTTACTTTTATGAATTGGATGTAGACCGTGTCAATTGCGTTAAAATTTTGTTTAAATTTGATCCGTTTTTATAGGGGTGAATAAAATTGAAGGATTTTGCTGTGACATTTGCATTAAATGGGATTTTTTTAAACATAAATTTCCCATATATAGCCTTTGCGTTAACAAGAAAAAAAAGCCAACATCTAAGAAGAGGTATTCTTATTTTCGAGCTAACTCGGAACGTACGCCAGTCGGTCGGAACTCTAATTAAATTGTTTATAGTCGATTCGTGACGAGGAATGCCAGAAAACAGGACACACGAAGCACCAAAGCAAAATATGAAAATTTCAATTTCATTTTTCGCATATCTAATTTCACTTTTTTTTTTAAATGCGAAGTTCGAATCAAAAGGAGTTTCATTTTCTGCATTTTTTATATTTTTTTGAAAATGCAGAAAATGAAACTTCTTTTGATTCGTCACGAGTAGATTTTTCAGTTGGAATAACACCAAAATAAATTAAATGAAATTAATAATTTACTTAAGTGGGCACTTATTGCTTTTCTTTAGTTTCTGCTGTTGGGTTGGTATCATTGATTGTGGCTGTTCTCTCACAATAGTTTCCATAGAATATTGTATCAAATGACTATTAATTTCATCGTTATGGACATTTAAAAAATTGTGGAGTATGCAACAAGATTTGATGACTAGGTTTGTGTTTGCAATTTGATTGTCTAGCCCTTTTCCGATCCTTCGGAACCTAGCCTTTAAATGACCAAAGGCATTCTCGACAACTCTTCTACTCTTTGATAGATAATAGTTGAAATTTTTTTCAACCGGAGTTAAGGCAATGTTAAAGGGATACGGCTTCATTAGGATATAGGAAAATTTAAATGCCGAATCTCCAATAATAACGACAGGAACACTAACATTTCAAAGGTTCCTTGGCATGTTTTTCAGTAATGAATTCTCATGCTGTACTCTAACGGAAGAATTCTCAAAAATTTTGGAATCGTTGCACCGGCCTGGGCTACCAACGTTTATGTAAAGAAATCTGTATCTATGTAATTCAACAAAAGAATTAATGAACACTCTTCAAAATTAATAAAATTGTTACCTAAAATCAACAATGGCTAGCAATACCGTTGAGTACCAACCCTTATAATTATAATAGTCGACGGCATCTTCAGCAGGTGGGTGTATCTCTATATGGCAGCCGTCTATGAAACATTGATATGTATTTTTACGTTATTAATCTATAGATATTGTGTTTTAAAGATTTTTATTTAACTATTGCTCCAAAGCATTGTGGAAAGCCTAGTTTCTCAAATCCATTGACGTTTTCTCTTATTATTTCTTCGGTAAGAGGGTATGCAGACAAATATATAGGTGCGAGCACATTCCACACCCCTTGACAAAATTCTTTTAAAATTTTTCCAATCATGCATTTTCCCACCCCAAAGAGGTTTGCAACGCTTCTGTATTCTGTAGACGATCCAAGTGCATATAAGGCTATTGCAACTCTTTTCTCAAGAGGTATGGACTTCCTATAATTGGTGTCTCTTTTTTTCAAATGCTGCAGATGAAAACAAAGTTCTTCAAAATTCCGTCGGTTCATTCGAAAATTTTCCTTAAAGAATTCATCATCGTTTTGAACTACATCCTCTTCCCAAAAAGTACTTGAACGTATCTGTGCAATTGCAAATACAATAAATATAATGGACTTGGTGTTTGTACATTGTACTTACCTTGACCCAGACTCTTCTTATATGCTGCTTTCTTAAAATTTTATTTTTAATTACAATTTTTTCCCTTCTAGCTACCAAAATGTTAATTAAGCACTGCAGGCGTTTCTTTCTATAGAAGTGAATTCTCCTGTCCAAAGCACCCATAACGACTTTCAAATTGTTGTGAAGAATCAATTGTTGAGATACTAAAGAATTTAAGTCACCAATACTCATTTTTTAAAACAAATTAACACTTTTTAATTTAAAACACATTAATTTATCTCAATGAAACAATAGATACAAATTTTATACTTTTATTCGTTTCAAATGTTATGTGATGTCAACCAAACGTCAGATTAATCTTTTTTTCTTTGGTGGAAACACTGCCAGATTTATTCAAATCTTTTGCCTTAAGTCCCAGATTATTTCTTGTTGGAAGCGTAGTATAAAGTATCAAGTTTGATCAAATTTGATTAAAATCTCGGGAACGATTTTTTTTAAATGCAAAGATTGTCTTAAGATAATCTCAACGGTACAATTGGATATAACGTGCATACGTAAGAGAAGAGAGTTGACTTGTGTAGCTCATAGAGTAATGTTTGTTGCAGCAAAATAATCGTCATATTGTCTACTTATTAATTAAAGAAAACCCAAATCTATTCTTGGACCCAGTAAAAAATAATTGATTGATATGTGTAATATTCTCAATATTACTGTTTTCTTACGGTTGGTGAAATTCTAGGAATCCAATTTTTTTTACCAAATATTCAAGTCCCATACTCTATAATTTCTGAAAATTTCAAATTTCTAGGTCCACTTCTTACAAAGATAAAATTATTTTAGTTGATAGTGCGTTATGCCTTACGCAATTTTAGAATTTTACATATTTAAATTTTTGTATACTCGTATCTTAAATGTAAAGAGACTAATGGCGATTTGGCTTCAAAAAATAGGCTTCTCTACTAAGACCAATACTTTTTTGGTTCGGAACGAATGGATACGGATCGAATCTCAGATGTAAAAAGAAAAACAAAATCTTCAATTCGTCAATGCATTATTACTTCGCTTATGTTTTCTGGTTCTGACGCGGAGAATTCATAAATCCAAATGAACTTTTTTAATTTTTTTTTTAAAGTTTCCAATAATATTTTTATTGTATAGTTCTATTAATTTATTTTTCCATTGACCACATAACTTTTGAGAAACTTCAAAACAAATACTGTAGTGTGCGTTTGTGTACAAATCCGTTTTGAATCCGTCTCGAAAAAGATTCAATACGGATCGATAATAATAATTGATTGTAGATCGATGTTTCTTATGAAATGAAATCGGTTTAAATACAAAAGCAAGTACTTTCAAACAAGTTATTTGTTTTTTTCGTAAATTTAAAGACAATAGCAAAAAAATCAACAAATTATAATTGTATAAAAGAGGCAAAAGGTGTTCACCACAATAATTACACTACTTTACAAAATATTCTTTTTTCTTTTACCCAATGGTTATTTGTACTAGATTTATTTTCTCTTTCCCCCCTTATTCATAGAGAAAATAATTAAATAGAGGCGCGACTCGTACCCCCCTTGCCTTAAACACCCGCAAATTTTTTTTTAGGTGAGTAAGAGAAAACTCTCTTAATTTACTCATTTTTTCCTATCCGTGAATACATGTGAGTGGTGGATTAATAAGCCCTATTGCTCAAACTGACAGATAATTTTTTTTGTTTTTGGTTTGTCAAAAGTCTGTCTGACATTTCTAATTGCCAAAATATAAATAATAGTTTTTTTTTCAGATTTGGTAAGTTTTTTTCATATTTATTTAATTATTCTTTATTACAATAAAAGAAATATATTTAACTATAAAAAAAATTGTTTTTTATGTTTGTTTGATAAAGATTTGGCCACAATGCCGGAGATCCGATGGAAAGCGTACATCCAAAGGTATATCTTAGATTGGAAACTCAGAAACCAAACCCAATTGTTTCTTGTTTTCTATAATTGTTTTGTTGTTTTTTTTTTAGATTGGGAGTGAAGACGTACTTAGTTCATCTGGGAGTGATACCACCAACCACTCCACTTTACACAAAAACCAAATCCATCAACAAAAAGTGAAGATCGAATTGGTTTTTTAGAAAAGGAGGCTTCACATTGGCGGACACAATGTGAAATCTCACGAATAAGCGATTCGCTGCCAAATGAAGTGTCTCGTCTATGTAAAGAGAAACAACAATACAATGAGCCATTAGTAGTGGCGGGTTGTTGCTGTAGTACAGAAATATAGAAAGCTTTTCTTGGAATCTATTCTTCAACAGGACATGTTTTGGTACCGGAAACAATTTCCCCAGCAAAATGACAGAGTAAGTAAACCTTTATTTTGCAAGTGCAAATTCATATCTAATCGATGTTTTTCTTATAAACTTTCAGAGATCTCGATAAACTGAAAGAAGGAATCGCTGAGAAAGTAGCCATATTATCTTTTTGGAAGAAATATATCGTCAGTGGCAATCTCATGAACGAGATCGATATGCACATGTTGACCGAAACACCTCGGTCTGTATCTTCTAAACAGATTGTTGGTCTGTCTGTGGATCAGCATTCAGTCAAGCAGAAATAAGGTACGTTAAATACAAAAAACCTAATTTCATGTATTTTTAAGTATTTGTTTTTCTTTTAATTTTGTAGGATAAACAGCGCCTGCCATTCATCTCAAAATCATGACGAACAACAAGGTCAGACCACACAAACAATGAAGCCCAACAGGAAGTCATTATTGCCAGATAATATAATTAAATACATTGGGCTCAATATTTTAAAGTGTTCTGCTTATGTATATATATATGTATATAGCTTAAGAATTGTCATTCAATTAATTTTTTTTCGATTACATTTTCTTTATGGGTGTTCAAAAAAATTCTTTTCTTTTTAAGGGAAATGTAATGTTGTGTGTCTCAATGACACATAGGTAAGTATTATAGCCCTATGCTGAGGTAAATTAACACTCAGAACAGTTACAATCATCGAGATCAAGCAAGTACTTTGGAAATGACAGCTTGTCCAAAGTAGCAAATCCAAGAAATTTCTACTGATATCAAGAAAAATCTTGAAATCAGTACTTACGCCAAGCTCTAATTTCCAAACTACTTGCTTGATTTCGATGATTGTAACGGTTCTGAGTGTAAATTAACCTTAGCTTCTAAATCCCTGCAATCATTTTAAATTCAAAAAATTATTTCGAAAAATTGCTATCTAAAAGTAGTTTCTTCGTGTTTTAAAAAAAATGAAAAATTACAAAATTACTTTCAGATGCAAATTTTTTGAAATATTTGCTCGAATTGAAAACGGTTTCAAGTATTTACAAGCTGACATAAATTAAAACTCACAACAGTTTCAATCATCGAGATCAAGCAAGTACTTTGGAAATGACAGCTTGTCCAAAGTAGCAAATCCAAGAAATTTCTACTGATATCAAGAAAAATCTTTGAAATCAGTACTTACGCCAAGCTCTAATTTCCAAACTACTTGCTTGATTTCGATGATTGTAACGGTTCTGAGTGTAAATAAACCTTAGCTTCTAAATCCCTGAATCATTTTAAATTCAAAAAATTATTTCGAAAAATTGCTATCTAAAAGTAGTTTCTTCGTGTTTTAAAAAAAATGAAAAATTACAAAATTACTTTCAGATGCAATTTTTTTGAAATATTTGCTCGAATTGAAAACGGTTTCAAGTATTTACAAGCTGACATAAATTAAAACTCACAACAGTTTCAATCATCGAGATCAAGCAAGTACTTTGGAAATGACAGCTTGTCCAAAGTAGCAAATCCAAGAAATTTCTACTGATATCAAGAAAAATCTTGAAATCAGTACTTACGCCAAGCTCTAATTTCCAAACTACTTGCTTGATTTCGATGATTGTAACGGTTCTGAGTGTAAATTAACCTTAGCTTCTAAATCCCTGCAATCATTTTAAATTCAAAAAATTATTTCGAAAAATTGCTATCTAAAAGTAGTTTCTTCGTGTTTAAAAAAAAAATGAAAAATTACAAAATTACTTTCAGATGCAAATTTTTTGAAATATTTGCTCGAATTGAAAACGGTTTCAAGTATTTACAAGCTGACATAAATTAAAACTCACAACAGTTTCAATCATCGAGATCAAGCAAGTACTTTGGAAATGACAGCTTGTCCAAAGTAGCAAATCCAAGAAATTTCTACTGATATCAAGAAAAATCTTGAAATCAGTACTTACGCCAAGCTCTAATTTCCAAACTACTTGCTTGATTTCGATGATTGTAACGGTTCTGAGTGTAAAGTAACCTTAGCTTCTAAATCCCTGCAATCATTTTAAATTCAAAAAATTATTTCGAAAAATTGCTATCTAAAAGTAGTTTCTTCGTGTTTTAAAAAAAATGAAAAATTACAAAATTACTTTCAGATGCAAATTTTTTGAAATATTTGCTCGAATTGCAAACGGTTTCAAGTATTTACAAGCTGACATAAATTAAAACTCACAACAGTTTCAATCATCGATATCAAGCAAGTACTTTGGAAATGACAGCTTGTCCAAAGTAGCAAATCCAAGAAATTTCTACTGATATCAAGAAAAATCTTGAAATCAGTACTTACGCCAAGCTCTAATTTCCAAACTACTTGCTCGATTTCGATGATTGTAACGGTTCTGAGTGTAAATTAACCTTAGCTTCTAAATCCCTGCAATCATTTTAAATTCAAAAAATTATTTCGAAAAATTGCTATCTAAAAGTAGTTCTTTCGTATTTTTAAAGTTAGACCGTTTTTTTTAAAGGTGAAGTTGAACAAACATTCCCGAAAATAAACAAAGAATCATATACATGTATATATATATATAAATATTGTATTAATGACAACACAAAATACTTAAAATTATTATTATTATTCATTACAAATAAGTTTGCTGCTCACAGAGATATATAGAACATTAGGAAGAATAGAATAAGATCACATTTTTGCCAGGAACACATTAATGTTAATTATTATGATCCTTTTTTATTTCAATATTGGATGATGTGGTGTCTTCTGTTGAAGATTATGCAGCAGTTTGTGAGGCAGAATCATCTGCAACACTTGTCGCCTGTGCTTCGCGTCGTCGGTATTGGTGTGTGTATCGTCATCGGTCTTATTGACTGCAGCAAATATTTCTCCATTGAACTGAATCAAAGAACACAAAGCACCATGGCATAGGCAAGCAGTTTCATAGAAATTGGATTCACACGCAGCAAATTTCCAACAAAAACTATCTGTAAAATAAAAAATTTAAAATCTGTAAATATTTAGAGAATTTGAAATCGGATTTTATCATTTTCGACTACTAATGGATGCTATGATAGATTTTTCAAGATTCGTAGTAGATTTTCGATTGCGATGGACTCTGTGATAGGCCCGATTTATTAGTTTTAAATTTCGAGTTTTCTTTAATGTAACTAAACTTTGACGCTGTTAGTATGTAGGTCCAATTACAACAGTTTCAATCATCGAGATCAAGCAAGTACTTTGGAAATGACAGCTTGACCAAAGTAGCAAATCCAAGAAATTTCTACTGATATCAAGAAAAATCTTGAAATCAGTACTTACGCCAAGCTCTAATTTCCAAACTACTTGCTCGATTTCGATGATTGTAACGGTTCTGAGTGTAAATTAACCTTAGCTTCTAAATCCCTGCAATCATTTTAAATTCAAAAAAATTATTTCGAAAAATTGGGATTTAGAAGCTAAGGTTAATTTACACTCAGAACCGTTTCAATCATCGAGATCAAGCAAGTACTTTGGAAATGACAGCTTGTCCAAAGTAGCAAATCCAAGAAATTTCTACTGATATCGAGAAAAATCTTGAAATCAGTACTTACGCCAAGCTCTAATTTCCAAACTACTTGCTTGATTTCGATGATTGTAACGGTTCTGAGTGTAAATTAACCTTAGCTTCTAAATCCCTGCAATCATTTTAAATTCAAAAAATTATTTCGAAAAATTGCTATCTAAAAGTAGTTTCTTCGTGTTTTAAAAAAAATGAAAAATTACAAAATTACTTTCAGATGCAAATTTTTTGAAATATTTGCTCGAATTGAAAACGGTTTCAAGTATTTACAAGCTGACATAAATTAAAACTCACAACAGTTTCAATCATCGAGATCAAGCAAGTATTTTGGAAATGACAGCTTGTCCAAAGTAGCAAATCCAAGAAATTTCTACTGATATCAAGAAAAATCTTGAAATCAGTACTTACGCCAAGCTCTTATTTCCAAACTACTTGCTTGATTTCGATGATTGTAACGGTTCTGAGTGTAAATTAACCTTAGCTTCTAAATCCCTGCAATCATTTTAAATTCAAAAAATTATTTCGAAAAATTGCTATCTAAAAGTAGTTTCTTCGTGTTTAAAAAAAAATGAAAAATTACAAAATTACTTTCAGATGCAAATTTTTTGAAATATTTGCTCGAATTGAAAACGGTTTCAAGTATTTACAAGCTGACATAAATTAAAACTCACAACAGTTTCAATCATCGAGATCAAGCAAGTACTTTGGAAATGACAGCTTGTCCAAAGTAGCAAATCCAAGAAATTTCTACTGATATCAAGAAAAATCTTGAAATCAGTACTTACGCCAAGCTCTAATTTCCAAACTACTTGCTCGATTTCGATGATTGTAACGGTTCTGAGTGTAAATTAACCTTAGCTTCTAAATCCCTGCAATCATTTTAAATTCAAAAAATTATTTCGAAAAATTGCTATCTAAAAGTAGTTTCTTCGTGTTTTAAAAAAAATGAAAAATTACAAAATTACTATGCAAATTTTTTGAAATATTTGCTCGAATTGAAAACGGTTTCAAGTATTTACAAGCTGACATAAATTAAAGCTCACAACAGTTTCAATCATCGAGATCAAGCAAGTACTTTGGAAATGACAGCTTGTCCAAAGTAGCAAATCCAAGAAATTTCTACTGATATCAAGAAAAATCTTGAAATCAGTACTTACGCCAAGCTCTAATTTCCAAACTACTTGCTCGATTTCGATGATTGTAACGGTTCTGAGTGTAAATTAACCTTAGCTTCTAAATCCTTGCAATCATTTTAAATTCAAAAAATTATTTCGAAAAATTGCTATCTAAAAGTAGTTTCTTCGTGTTTAAAAAAAAATGAAAAATTACAAAATTACTTTCAGATGCAAATTTTTTGAAATATTTGCTCGAATTGAAAACGGTTTCAAGTATTTACAAGCTGACATAAATTAAAACTCACAACAGTTTCAATCATCGAGATCAAGCAAGTACTTTGGAAATGACAGCTTGTCCAAAGTAGCAAATCCAAGAAATTTCTACTGATATCAAGAAAAATCTTGAAATCAGTACTTACGCCAAGCTCTAATTTCCAAACTACTTGCTTGATTTCGATGATTGTAACGGTTCTGAGTGTTAATTAACCTTAGCTTCTAAATCCCTGCAATCATTTTAAATTCAAAAAATTATTTCGAAAAATTGCTATTTAAAAGTAGTTTCTTCGTGTTTTAAAAAAAATGAAAAATTACAAAATTACTTTCAGATGCAAATTTTTTGAAATATTTGCTCGAATTGAAAACGGTTTCAAGTATTTACAAGCTGACATAAATTAAAACTCACAACAGTTTCAATCAACGATATCAAGCAAGTACTTTGGAAATGACAGCTTGTCCAAAGTAGCAAATCCAAGAAATTTCTACTGATATCAAGAAAAATCTTGAAATCAGTACTTACGCCAAGCTCTAATTTCCAAACTACTTGCTCGATTTCGATGATTGTAACGGTTCTGAGTGTAAATTAACCTTAGCTTCTAAATCCCTGCAATCATTTTAAATTCAAAAAATTATTTCGAAAAATTGCTATCTAAAAGTAGTTCTTTCGTATTTTTAAAGTTAGACCGTTTTTTTTAAAGGTGAAGTTGAACAAACATTCCCGAAAATAAACAAAGAATCATATACATGTATATATATATATAAATATTGTATTAATGACAACACAAAATACTTAAAATTATTATTATTATTCATTACAAATAAGTTTGCTGCTCACAGAGATATATAGAACATTAGGAAGAATAGAATAAGATCACATTTTTGCCAGGAACACATTAATGTTAATTATTATGATCCTTTTTTATTTCAATATTGGATGATGTGGTGTCTTCTGTTGAAGATTATGCAGCAGTTTGTGAGGCAGAATCATCTGCAACACTTGTCGCCTGTGCTTCGCGTCGTCGGTATTGGTGTGTGTATCGTCATCGGTCTTATTGACTGCAGCAAATATTTCTCCATTGAACTGAATCAAAGAACACAAAGCACCATGGCATAGGCAAGCAGTTTCATAGAAATTGGATTCACACGCAGCAAATTTCCAACAAAAACTATCTGTAAAATAAAAAATTTAAAATCTGTAAATATTTAGAGAATTTGAAATCGGATTTTATCATTTTCGACTACTAATGGATGCTATGATAGATTTTTCAAGATTCGTAGTAGATTTTCGATTGCGATGGACTCTGTGATAGGCCCGATTTATTAGTTTTAAATTTCGAGTTTTCTTTAATGTAACTAAATTTTGACGCTGTTAGTATGTAGGTCCAATTATAACAGTTTCAATCATCGAGATCAAGCAAGTACTTTGGAAATGACAGCTTGTCCAAAGTAGCAAATCCAAGAAATTTCTACTGATATCAAGAAAAATCTTGAAATCAGTACTTACGCCAAGCTCTAATTTCCAAACTACTTGCTCGATTTCGATGATTGTAACGGTTCTGAGTGTAAATTAACCTTAGCTTCTAAATCCCTGCAATCATTTTAAATTCAAAAAATTATTTCGAAAAATTGGGATTTAGAAGCTAAGGTTAATTTACACTCAGAACCGTTTCAATCATCGAGATCAAGCAAGTACTTTGGAAATGACAGCTTGTCCAAAGTAGCAAATCCAAGAAATTTCTACTGATATCAAGAAAAATCTTGAAATCAGTACTTACGCCAAGCTCTAATTTCCAAACTGCTTGCTTGATTTCGATGATTGTAACGGTTCTGAGTGTAAATTAACCTTGGCTTCTAAATCCCTGCAATCATTTTAAATTCAAAAAATTATTTCGAAAAATTGCTATCTAAAAGTAGTTTCTTCGTGTTTAAAAAAAATGAAAAATTACAAAATTACTTTCAGTTGCAAATTTTTTGAAATATTTGCTCGAATTGAAAACGGTTTCAAGTATTTACAAGCTGACATAAATTAAAACTCACAACAGTTTCAATCATCGAGATCAAGCAAGTACTTTGGAAATGACAGCTTGTCCAAAGTAGCAAATCCAAGAAATTTCTACTGATATCAAGAAAAATCTTGAAATCAGTACTTACGCCAAGCTCTAATTTCCAAACTACTTGCTCGATTTCGATGATTGTAACGGTTCTGAGTGTAAATTAACCTTAGCTTCTAAATCCCTGCAATCATTTTAAATTCAAAAAATTATTTCGAAAAATTGCTATCTAAAAGTAGTTTCTTCGTGTTTTAAAAAAAATGAAAAATTACAAAATTACTTTCAGATGCAAATTTTTTGAAATATTTGCTCGAATTGAAAACGGTTTCAAGTATTTACAAGCTGACATAAATCAAAACTCACAACAGTTTCAATCATCGAGATCAAGCAAGTACTTTGGAAATGACAGCTTGTCCAAAGTAGCAAATCCAAGAAATTTCTACTGATATCAAGAAAAATCTTGAAACCAGTACTTACGCCAAGCTCTAATTTCCAAACTACTTGCTTCATTTCGATGATTGTAACGGTTCTGAGTGTAAATTAACCTTAGCTTCTAAATTCCTGCAATCATTTTAAATTCAAAAAATTATTTCGAAAAATTGCTATCTAAAAGTAGTTTCTTCGTGTTTTAAAAAAAATGAAAAATTACAAAATTACTTTCAGATGCAAATTTTTTGAAATATTTCCTCGAATTGAAAACGGTTTCAAGTATTTACAAGCTGACATAAATTAAAACTCACAACAGTTTCAATCATCGAGATCAAGCAAGTACTTTGGAAATGACAGCTTGTCCAAAGTAGCAAATCCAAGAAATTTCTACTGATATCAAGAAAAATCTTGAAATCAGTACTTACGCCAAGCTCTAATTTCCAAACTACTTGCTCGATTTCGATGATTGTAACGGTTCTGAGTGTAAATTAACCTTAGCTTCTAAATCCCTGC
This sequence comes from Philhelius pedissequus, assembly GCA_910595825.1. NCBI lineage: Eukaryota > Metazoa > Arthropoda > Insecta > Diptera > Syrphidae > Philhelius > Philhelius pedissequus. Next base: position 109,316,181 of record OU343160.1, read on the forward strand.
AATCATTTTAAATTCAAAAAATTATTTCGAAAAATTGCTATCTAAAAGTAGTTCTTTCGTATTTTTAAAGTTAGACCGTTTTTTTTAAAGGTGAAGTTGAACAAACATTCCCGAAAATAAACAAAGAATCATATACATGTTTATATATATATAAATATTGTATTAATGACAACACAAAATACTTAAAATTATTATTATTATTCATTACAAATAAGTTTGCTGCTCACAGAGATATATAGAACATTAGGAAGAATAGAATAAGATCACATTTTTGCCAGGAACACATTAATGTTAATTATTATGATCCTTTTTTATTTCAATATTGGATGATGTGGTGTCTTCTGTTGAAGATTATGCAGCAGTTTGTGAGGCAGAATCATCTGCAACACTTGTCGCCTGTGCTTCGCGTCGTCGGTATTGGTGTGTGTATCGTCATCGGTCTTATTGACTGCAGCAAATATTTCTCCATTGAACTGAATCAAAGAACACAAAGCACCATGGCATAGGCAAGCAGTTTCATAGAAATTGGATTCACACGCAGCAAATTTCCAACAAAAACTATCTGTAAAATAAAAAATTTAAAATCTGTAAATATTTAGAGAATTTGAAATCGGATTTTATCATTTTCGACTACTAATGGATGCTATGATAGATTTTTCAAGATTCGTAGTAGATTTTCGATTGCCATGGACTCTGTGATAGGCCCGATTTATTAGTTTTAAATTTCGAGTTTTCTTTAATGTAACTAAACTTTGACGCTGTTAGTATGTAGGTCCAATTACAACAGTTTCAATCATCGAGATCAAGCAAGTACTTTGGAAATGACAGCTTGTCCAAAGTAGCAAATCCAAGAAATTTCTACTGATATCAAGAAAAATCTTGAAATCAGTACTTACGCCAAGCTTTAATTTCCAAACTACTTGCTCGATTTCGATGATTGTAACGGTTCTGAGTGTAAATTAACCTTGGCTTCTAAATCCCTGCAATCATTTTAAATTCAAAAAATTATTTCGAAAAATTGCTATCTAAAAGTAGTTTCTTCGTGTTTTAAAAAAAATGAAAAATTACAAAATTACTTTCAGATGCAAATTTTTTGAAATATTTGCTCGAATTGAAAACGGTTTCAAGTATTTACAAGCTGACATAAATTAAAACTCACAACAGTTTCAATCATCGAGATCAAGCAAGTACTTTGGAAATGACAGCTTGTCCAAAGTAGCAAATCCAAGAAATTTCTACTGATATCAAGAAAAATCTTGAAACCAGTACTTACGCCAAGCTCTAATTTCCAAACTACTTGCTTGATTTCGATGATTGTAACGGTTCTGAGTGTAAATTAACCTTAGCTTCTAAATCCCTGCAATCATTTTAAATTCAAAAAATTATTTCGAAAAATTGCTATCTAAAAGTAGTTTCTTCGTGTTTTAAAAAAAATGAAAAATTACAAAATTACTTTCAGATGCAAATTTTTTGAAATATTTGCTCGAATTGAAAACGGTTTCAAGTATTTACAAGCTGACATAAATTAAAACTCGCAACAGTTTCAATCATCGAGATCAAGCAAGTACTTTGGAAATGACAGCTTGTCCAAAGTAGCAAATCCAAGAAATTTCTACTGATATCAAGAAAAATCTTGAAATCAGTACTTACGCCAAGCTCTAATTTCCAAACTACTTGCTCGATTTCGATGATTGTAACGGTTCTGAGTGTAAATTAACCTTAGCTTCTAAATCCCTGCAATCATTTTAAATTCAAAAAATTATTTCGAAAAATTGCTATCTAAAAGTAGTTCTTTCGTATTTTTAAAGTTAGACCGTTTTTTTAAAGGTGAAGTTGAACAAACATTCCCGAAAATAAACAAAGAATCATATACATGTATATATATATATAAATATTGTATTAATGACAACACAAAATACTTAAAATTATTATTATTATTCATTACAAATAAGTTTGCTGCTCACAGAGATATATAGAACATTAGGAAGAATAGAATAAGATCACATTTTTGCCAGGAACACATTAATGTTAATTATTATGATCCTCTTTTATTTCAATATTGGATGATGTGGTGTCTTCTGTTGAAGATTATGCAGCAGTTTGTGAGGCAGAATCATCTGCAACACTTGTCGCCTGTGCTTCGCGTCGTCGGTATTGGTGTGTGTATCGTCATCGGTCTTATTGACTGCAGCAAATATTTCTCCATTGAACTGAATCAAAGAACACAAAGCACCATGGCATAGGCAAGCAGTTTCATAGAAATTGGATTCACACGCAGCAAATTTCCAACAAAAACTATCTGTAAAATAAAAAATTTAAAATCTGTAAATATTTAGAGAATTTGAAATCGGGTTTTATCATTTTCGACTACTAATGGATGCTATGATAGATTTTTCAAGATTCGTAGTAGATTTTCGATTGCGATGGACTCTGTGATAGGCCCGATTTATTAGTTTTAAATTTCGAGTTTTCTTTAATGTAACTAAACTTTGACGCTGTTAGTATGTAGGTCCAATTATCATTAGGTAAGTTTAAAACCGATGTAGGTAAGTTCTTAGTATAATGAATAGAATTATTGTATGTTTCAGGAAATAGTTACTAGTCACCTACCTAAAAATGTATATTTAAATATATGTTATGGATTGTAATTCTGTAAATTGGGATGGTAAAATGTACCTACATTACATACATATGTATGTATATGGACCCTAGGTATGTAAATATGTAGGTACATAATAATGTATAATGAAAGTGTTGGATGGTTATGGTTAGGTAGATCCATATATGCATATAAAACTTTATATGATAGTTTTAATATACATAATATTCATTTGATTGTTAAAGATATATATTTATATAAATGTCAGAGAGTCCACCTAGTACATAATGTATGTAGGTTGGTACCTATTCAGTGACCTAGATATCAGAAACTACTAACTCGATTTGCGTTTTGTACGTAATTTATTATTTTTGAAATGGAAATTGAAAGAATAGTCAAATTTATAAATTAAAAGTTTAAAGTTTATAAATTTAATTTGCTCTGGCCCGATCCAAATTCATAACTTCAAGTTTCTATTTTTCATTTTTATTTATTAGTTTTAAACTAAATTTGAATATTTTTAAATGTAGCTAAACATTGACGCTATTAGTAGGTAGGTCCAAATATGTAGGTAAGTTTTTAGTATAATGGATTGAATGGATGATTCAAGGAATAGTTACTTAGGTACCTACATACCTATAAATTTATATTTAAATCTAGATTATAGATTTTAATTACGGAAATTAGGATGATAATTGTGTACCTACACTACATACAGATATGAATATGTAGGCATGTTAATGTGTATACATACAATGTACATTGAAAGTGTAAGTTGGTGATAAGTAGGTAGATATATGCATATAATTTTATATGATAGGTGCAATACACATAATATTCATTTGATTTTTAATGATATATAGGTATATAAATGTATGAGAGCCCGAATAGTATGTATATACTGTAAGTAGGTAGGTATTCAGTGAGGTAGATACCAAAAACATGTGTATGTATGTAATTAAGTCATTATTATGCGTAAAAATGAAATATAATTAGGTAGAAGAAATGGATATACATATTTATATCGACCGATAGAGAGACAGACGGAATATCAAGTTTGATTAAAATTTCGGGTTCGATTTTTTAAAGTGCAAAATTTGCAAAAAGGTAATCCGTAATTCTAGATCACAAAAAATATTGATTTTTAGTAAAATTGTTAGAGTAATTAATTTTTTTATAACATAACTTATTATAATAAAATCAAAAAAAAACTTAACTTATTATACTTACTATGAATTCTTTTCATTTTTCGTCGTTGAGTAGTTCTACCTCTTTGTTGGTTGATAAATATTTGCTTTGTTCCTGATATGGAAATTCATCGGAAAGTAAAAGCTTGCGGCAAATTGTTTCCATATTTTTTATAAATAAATTAAATGCACGGTTGTATTGTATGTACTTGCTCTTGTGTTCGATCACATGTTAGTAGAAAAGGTTTAATATTACGAAATGTTATATTAACAAAAGATTATATCTCACACTATTCTTACATCCGGTGGCAGTTGCTTTGAAGCACGGAAAATGCTAGACAATCCATGCATATATTTCTTTTACTGGCAATGCTTTCTCTTTGGAGAATTCGATTGCCATGAAGATGAAGGAACTGTTGGGAGTTAGAAGTTAAATATAACATTTTATTTTTGTGTAAAGTTTCAACTAACTTACCTATAGCTATATGGCTGTTTATTGTGTGTATGCGCCAATGGATTATATGGCACATTGGAAAATTTTGCTTTGGTGGAGTGGGAGTTTTTCCAGTTTCTGCAGCGCATGGACAAATGTCTCCATTGCAGTGGCCATAGACTTGTGAAGCCACAACTTCCAGAGCGTTCATAACAGCTTCGGTGGCTTTTCGTCTTCCCAAGTAAAGCAAGCCTAGTATCGATGAAGGTGGAACGATTCGATCCAGCGTAAAGAAATTCTTAGTCACATAATTGTACCAAAACGCATAGAGCAATTGTTTTTCAATTTAATCAGAAAGCAATGAATGAGCTGTTGCTGTACAGTCATTTGAAGCCATTCTCGCTCAAAAGCTTGTCCAGTCCAAATCCGTGGTTGGCGAAGCCATTTACAAAACTTGCAGCCAAATTCTGCATTCCTGAGTCCACTTGAATCAATAGGAAATTATTTCTTAATTAAACTTTTTTATGTGTACAACAATTCCCAGAACAAATTTCAATCAAAACGAAGAACTAAAACTTGAAAAGAAAAACAGATAACATTCATCTAATTGTGTAAGGCATTCTAAAAAGAACAGAATTATAAAAAAATATTTACGTACTAATTACTAGAATAATATTTAATATATATTATGTATGGTCGGTAATGTTTCATAAGTTAAATAAATATGTATATATATACCGAAGAGAATGTTTTGAATAAAAAAAGGTAATGAAAACCCTCACTGTATTATTTATAATTTAAGTGCAATATGCATATGTACATAAGATCCATGTGATTTTTAAAGATACATAATTATGTATATATAAATGTATGACGGCCTACATCGTATGAAGTATTCAATTCAGTTATTTTGGAAATATATATTTTTTTTAAAACTCAAAATTTCAAAAACGAATCAATAGATTTTTTCGAAACTTCGTAATTGGTATTTTTTTGACTTTATCTTAATAGTTAAAAAAAAACATCTTTTAGTTATATGCATATAGCTACCTACCCACCTACATCCTTCGTGTTCATTATTATATGTATATGTTTACATGTCTAGGTTCCATCTATGTATGTACCTACATACATATTACTCTCCTATATTACAAATTTAAAATCCATACTATAAATTTAAATATGCTTTTGTAGGTAGGTACATGTGTAACTATTCCTTGAATCATCAAGACAAGTCATTGTACTAAGAATAAAGGTAATCATACTTACATCGGCTTCAAACCTGCATAGGATAACTAGATTACCTACATACTAAATAGCGTCAATGTTTAGCTACATGAAAGTTGTTAGCTCCAAGATCAAAACAACCCGTTCCAAAGATATAGCTCAAAAGCTATTCACTGTTCACCTTGAAATACATAATGTGAAAATACTTTGAAGTGTATCTTTGGAACGGGTTATCCTAAAAACTTGGTTGATACCTTTTTGTAATCTACTCTTGATACTCTCAAAATCAGCATCAAAAGTTTTTATGTAGAAGCCTTATTGCAAAAAATCACTCTTGAAATACGCATATTTAGAATGATGTATGCGTATTCCAGGAGCTATTTTTTTAATACAACTTCTTTGCAAAAAATGTTGATGCTTCCTTTGAAAGTATGAAGTGCTGATTCTAAAAAGATATCGCTCACCTTTATTGGACAACCCGTTCCAAAGATATAGCTCAAAAGCTATTCGCTGTTCACCTAGAAATACATATTCACTTTCAAGTATAAAAATATTTTTTTTCGTACTTATTAACGGCACTTCCCATAGAACCACATATTGCAGATTGCACCTAAATTATAAAGTTATATGCATATAGCTACCTACCCACCTACATCCTTCATTTTCATTATTATATGCACATGTTTACATACTTAGCTACCATAAATATATATATATATATATGTATATTTTACTATCCTAACTTACATAATTCAAATCCATAACAAAGATTTAAATATACATTTGTAGATTGGTATTTACCTAAGTAACTATTCTTTTAATCATCTATCCGACAATTCATTATACTAAGAATTAAAGTAATCTTAACTACATCGGCCTTAACAGCTTTAATGTCTAGATACATTAAGGTTGTTAGCTACAACAGCAAGTTCGTGCTATCCAGTCTTGCATTTTATTTAATAATGACGGAGAAAAAGCAGGAGTTTTTTTTTTATTCTATACTATACTATACTATGAGACTTACCTTCTCCTTCCATTCCTTGATCATATCGGTACTATCAGCTGGCATTTGATCCGTATAAACCATACACATGTATCCGGATTCGCGCAAGCATCTCTCAACTTCCAGTACTTCATCTGCCGAATTGCACAAGACTGCACAACGCTCCAACTAATATGCGCACTTATCCAAACATTTCATAACAACCGACATCTTTTCGGAGTTACTTTGCAATTTAATGGAAACTTTAGCCTTGGCATAGACTGCAGCTTCTAAATAGTCTGCAATGCACAACAAAGGCTGATTAGCAATCCTTACAAAATTAATAAATCGCCGATTCCATGTCTTGGAAGTGACCACCAGTTGAAATGGAATCTTTTCATCTTGAAGAACTGGAGAGATAAGCTTGAAGAGGGTTTCATCAAACTCGGGATTCTCATTCATTATGCTCTCCAAACCATCGATAACTAAAGTTTTACTTGGCGTATGTTGAGCAAGTTTTCCTTCTCGTTGGCCTCGAGCAAACGCTGCCGCACGGTGGTGTAATTACGCACACCACACCCATTAAGCAGTTCAATTTTAACATCTTCGTTGTTTCGAAGTCCATATGCTAGCCAAAATGCGTCGACAATGACGAGAAATACTCTCAAACTGAACGGACGATGGTACGATTATAATAACAGCTGAACCATAGGTCGGCAGAATGCCTTTCGATTCTAGACGGAAACTCAACATGCTACAAACCGGAGGCAAATAACACCAGGTTTTACCAGTTCTATTCGAGTTGATCACACAAAAGCAATTGCCACGAACTAAATGCGACCAAGCGTACGCTTGGATGCGATACATTTTATTCAATCGCATGTGCTCCATTTCTTGGTGGATTTCTGCTGTAAACAAGGCATTCTTCATGCGTTCAATTGGTTTAACATTGTTTTTACTGTGAGCCAATACAAGATGCTTAACGAAATTTGTTTTCAAAGTACCAATGACTTCGGGAAGATTAGGATTGGTTTGGTATGATGGAAGATAGGAATTAGTTAAATTACGAAAGTATTCTTTTTGAGTTAATATGGATGGATCGGAATTTTCACTAGCAAAGGACAAAATACAAAATAAATAAAATAAAACTCGCGCACTTCCAATATTTGTTTTGAAATGAATATCTTTTTTTTTATTGTTTTGTCATCTGTCAAAATACTCGCCTCAAATTGAGTAAACTGGTCTTTTCTTGTGGTGGAATTTTGGCACGTACGCATTAATATGCTATGGTTTGCTTCTACTTTTTGATTGGATTTTCTTCATTTTGAACATAAAATTAATAAATATTGCTTAATTTGTAAGCCAGGATCAACAAAAAGCTTTTATTAGTATGTTCTATGTTTGATTAAGGCCTTTAAAAATACAATTTAACTAAAAAGCAATTCATTTTTCAATTTTTGAATTTAACGGATTTCCATTTTAAATATATTTGGTCACCATATCTACCAAAATTGGGATTGCGCACTCCTCCGTTTCGATAAGCCTGTGTTGGTGTCTGCTCCATTTAAAATGCACGGGCAACTAACACATGCTTGTCGAAACGGAGGAAATCCTCTCAATTTAGCTTGTAGGGTGAAAGAGAATAAACCCCCGAAGTCGTGCCTCTATATTAGTTTCGCTATGACTGTGGTTTTGATGATTGATTGTCAAAAAATTAAAGAATTCGAGAACGTGTTTTCTTTGACTTGTGCTGTCGCTCTTAATCCTTATGATAGAAATAACATTCAAATATCTGGAAAACATATAAATATAAAAGATGCCCGAAATATCTTAATAAGTTATATTTTAAAAAGGGAAAGAATATTGTTTGAAAGTGTATACTCGTTTGAAGAACGTTCAGAAGATGCCCCAGAACCAAAAGAAAACTTATGTACTGAGATTGATGATATCACCTTGACTCACAGGTATATCAAACAACAAATTGAACAAGTTACGCCCAAAGAAGAGATTCCGAATTTTAAAGGCAATGTGAATGCCTTTTTTTACCACAGTTAGTCGTCAATCTAGAGAGACTTGGAAAAGAATTTCCACTATGGACTGCAGCTGCATCCCCTATTTTGAAAAACACGCTTCAACTGCATATCAAGAAAGATGTTTTAGCAGTCTGAGAAGGACGATTTCAAGCACCGTTAGATTACCCACTTCGGCTAATCGGTTCCTTCATGAACATTTAATTGGAATTCAAACTGGGACAATAGAAGTTGCATCAAATTTAGGGCGCATTAAGCTAGTATTAGACGATCCTTGTAATGTGTCATTGCCGTGACACTCTGACGTCACAACAAAATACGTTCTACCGCCGTCATTGCCGTGACAAAGGTAATCGTGTCATGGGTAGCTACAATGACTATCACACGAATGACATATGTCTGTCATTGTTGTCCCAAAATACAATGAACGTCAAAGTGTGTCACGGTGAAATTTCTGTCTCGGTGTCGCGGCAATGACATGCAAAACAATGACTATCGCACGACGTGACAACTCTCATACAACTGATCATTGGAGGTGAGCCTAATCTGCAATGACATTTATCATTTTCAGCAATGACGATCACACGGCGTCGACCGATCGAGTCATTGTGTCCTGGGGTGTTTAAGGAAAAGCTTATTTTTCTACAAAGCGACTCCAACGGTTTTGATACAAAATTTTGAGAATTGGTACTAGCTATCATTTAATCAGAACAAAATGTATGGTGTTTGCCCAAGACTTCAAATGGGATCTTTTTTCCCCTAAAACTATAACTATAACATTTTTGCAATTGCCACATATAAATAATTACCTACCTACCTACATCCTTCACTTTCATTACATACATATAATGTACATATTTACATACCTGGGTTCCAGCTGAAGAAAAAAATTTCTTCAATAGGCCACCAATAGAATCATTACGTCCAAAAAATGAGGATGAAGAATAGTTGAAGTAAAATTAGTGTTTATGTTGTAAAATGGTTTGAGAAGTTCTAGTATATTTTTGTACGCCGCCGCTGCATTAGGTCCCGATTTTATTAAATTTTCAACAAATTGTAATATACGGCTTGAAGACGATTGAATAGATTCAAAGTATAATGGATTGTATACCGCACTTAAATAAATTATATGAACAATCGCATCAAATCCACACGTATTGTCTACCTTAAAAAAATTACCCTAAATTTGATAGGTGGTAAAATACAGCCATTTTTAAGAAGACGATTTTGAAGTTTTCCGATATTTATATATTTTTTCAAAGTCATATCCCTTGCGTTTAGGCTTTGATATACTATGTTTTCTTTGTTGAGGCTGCTCCTTTTGTTTAATCAAATTTCTTAAATTGTTGGTATTAGTTTTATTCGCACTATTTTGTTATGGGGTCTAATCTAACGGTACTTGAAATCGTCCTTCTTCAATTTGTTGTTTGATATACCTGTGAGTCAAGGTGATATCATCAATCTCAGTACATGAGTTTTCTTTTGGTTATGGGGCATCTTCTGAACGTTCTCAAACGAGTGTACACTATCCTCCATTTCAAACAATATTCTTTCTCTTTTTTACCATATAACTTATTGAGATATTTCGGGCATTTTTACATATATATGTTTTCCAGATATTTGAATGTTATTGCAATCATAAGGATTAAGAGCGACAGCACAAGTAAAAAAAAAATACGTTCTCGAATTCTTTATTGTAAATCAATCATTAAAGCCACAGGCCGGAGATAAAAACTTTTGATGTCCGGATGCGGTGCTCTTTTTAAGCACTCCCAACGTGCCGCCAATGCCATTACATGAGCAACGTCTACACGAATTAAAGTCTTAGCAGGCCTTGTATGCTTCTTTGTTTTTCAATAATGTTGGCCCATTGAAAGCATGTATCAATATAATTCTTTAGAGACATATTGTGAAAAGATCGACACATGTCTAACAGGATGGCTCGGCCATAGTCACTTACAGCTTGTGAAGGAGCTTCAGCTCCGGCTCGAATCCATCTGTCTAACCATAAAGTCACAAACCCGGTGTCATGGCTTTCTGTTTTCATTTGGCTGACAGGGACATTCTTATGGTCAACATTAATTGTAGCGGTATACAAAAAAATGTAAACAGTTTTATGACCTTCGAAAAGTTCGAATTTTTTTACGAATTTTCCGGTGGCATCTATAGATATTTCCGCTTTATCACCCATTGTTCTAAAATATTCCCTATAGACATGAATTTGGTTATTGGTAAAATAAATTACTAAAAAATTGGTTGAGCCTAGTTCTCGAATGGCTCCATCGTACTGATGATTTATTGACATTTTTTGAATCATTTTGATAATATCGTTTTCTTCGTTAGGCTTCATTCCCTGTTGGATTTTTGAATTTTCCATTTTGATTTGCATATAAATGTTGTCAGGTCGAATGTTACTCGTAGTTGGAATATCTTGTCCAAATTGTACGTTTTCTCTTATTAACATATCGACATATTTTTCTGCGCTAACTGCCGATAAATCTTGGCCAATCATTTTCGTTTCTTCGCCTTTAATTTGAGTGTATACCCTTTCAATGTATATATTGTTCCTAGTATCAAATGTTTGTACAGGGTGCGCCAGAGAAACTTACTTATTTTAAAGGTCAATAAAAACAAAAGTACTTCAATTATTGTTTTATTATTTTTTTATTTGAGAATAAAATATCCCATCGGATAAATGGCGACCCCCATTGCGCATACTCATCAGTGTATTATTGAAATTAGTCTCCACTCTTTGCAGCATATCAATCGGTATGTTGGCAATGGCGTCGAGAATGTTGTTCTTGAGGTATGCTATGGTCCTATGGTTCTTGCACAACAGCCAATTTATAGGGATGAAATTGAAGGTCTTCATGGAGAATTCGTCTAACAGTGGTGTCAGAAATTCCCATAGCAGCTGCGTGTTTGCGAGCCGAACGCCGGGGAGAACGCACAACTGACTGCCTCACTCTTTCGATATTTTCCGGAGTTCTGATGGTCCGTTGAAGTCCATTTCTGGGCTTACCGACACATCCACACTCCCGAAATGAGTTAACCCACGACAGAATCGAATTACGGCCAGGAACGAGTCTGTGAGGAGGAATTTCAAAGCGAGCGCGGAAGGCACGTTGCGTAGCAACAAGTGAGCGACGGTTAGAAAAGAAGCTCTCGACTGCGAAGGCCTGCTGCTCTCTAGACCAGAGCATGATGGCAACTGACTGGAGGGAGAAACAAACTTGGGAACTTCCCCCTCCAGATGCGCCCCCTCTCGCCCCTCTAACCGCCCAAATCACCGCGCGGGAATTTTTTCAAATAAGTAAGTTTCTCTGGCGCACCCTGTATAATTATATAGAAGTGTACTCCCTTTTGTGGTTTTCTTTTTCACACCCCAATATTTTATTTGAGCATATTTTACTGGCACAATATCCAGAAAATCTCAAATAATCCCCGTCATTTGAAAATTCTCTTATATGGCAATTTTTAAAATTGAATGCACATGGCAAATTATATTGCCTTCTTAAAGCATCATTCATCACCGAAGTCCAAGTAAACTTCCTTGATCTATTTGGCTTCTGGTCAGCCCTTATTTTTTTTCATTCTTCGGCAGTGAGAAAAAGATAAAATATTTCCAAATTTTTCTCTTTTATCTTCATAATCCATATAAGACGAGTCAAATGTATTGTTTAAATTCTCAGTGTTTGAGGATTCTGGAGAATAAACCTCTTTTGGAGTCGTTTTAAGTTTAGGAACTTCAAATCCTTTAGATCTTAGGACTTGGTTAAGATGTCCATTTCTATTTGTCCGTATATATAAGTTATATACGCTCCAAAATGCACTCCAGCAACAGAGACAAATCTTCAGCATGATAAGAATGACATCATGTTCAACAAACCAAAATTAGATAACGCAGCCGCAACAAATTTACGAGATAGCCAATCCTCATAAATATTGTAATAAAAGAAAACATAGCACATGCAACAAAGTAACAAGATAGCCAATCCTCATAAATATTGTAATAAAAGATAACCTAGCAGATGCAACAAAGCAACAAGATAGCTAATCCTCATAGAAACTTAAATAAAAGATAATATAGCACATGCAGCTGTAACAATAAAGATAACAAAACTGTAGATATAAATAGCACCTAAATAAAATATTGTTTGTCAGAATTATGTAAGTTTGAAGTCTTCGAGGTACTCTCGCCCTTGGTTACAAGACTAAATAAATACATTTTTAAAAACAAAAAACTCATAGTTTTTATTAAAACAAAGCTGGCGCAGTCGGTAGAGTTAAACTGATTCTATCCTGTAAAAATCCACAATCCGTTCAAATAAAAGTTTTCCTGCAAAAAGTTTAAACGAATATTTGAATTAATAACAAAATCGGAACCGCGACATCCTTAACTATTTCAGTGAAAAACCGTACCAACATTGACGGAAAACATTCAAATAATTTAAATCAATTCAGTGAACTAGAGACAGAATCCTTATCAAAAAATAAAGATTTTAAATCTGTTCAGTAAATCCTGATTAGTCTACGACTCAACCAACGCATATGGTGTATGTCAGAAAGTCCATAGAGGAAAACTAATCAAAACAAACAGTAGATTAAGTGAAAATAAAAATTGCAAATAAAGAAGAAAATAAAAACAAAAATAAATCGTCATCCGTGCCCCGACTTAAGAAGAATAGATGTTCAGAAAATTTAAAAATAAGATGTGGATTAAAACTAACAACAGACTTACTGACGAAGAATCATCATCAGGAGAAGAAGCAGATCAACATTTAATCAGCATTAGAAACCAGAAAATACCTTACTGATGTACTGATCAACATTTAATCAGCATTAGAAACCAGAAAATACCTTACTGATGTACAGTAAGAATAATTGTAAGCTAGAAAATAATAAATTTGAAAATTTTGAAAACAATAATTTAAAAATTAATATTGAAAATAATTTTGGCGGTGAAAAAACTATAGCAGAATATAAAAATAAAGGTGAGTTGAAATTAGAAATCAATTACCAGAATACTAAGAAAATGTCCTTAGATAATAATGATCAAAATACAGCCAAGAAGAGCTTAATGCTCGACCCTCTGAAATATATAGAGAAGTTAAGTCCTTTCGATGGAAGAACAGAAGATTTATACACATTTCTTGCAAATGTTGACGGACTTATTCCAATCTTGAATGAATATGATAATCAGAGCCAAATCATGTGCATTAATATCCTTAAATCGAAATTCATAGGAAAAGCTAAACGCTGCATTGAGATACGCCCTCACTTACAGAAATGGACCGACATCAAAGAGATGTTGATCTCTAATTTTGGCGGCTTTAAAAATAGCATTCAGTTGTATGAAGAAATTATACAGATATGTTTTAGAGGCAATATCCTTAGATTTTATAATGACATTAAAAAAACACTGTGATCTTAATCAAAAAAGTTTACAAGAAGATAAAACACATGAAGTAGGTAGTAATAATTTAACAGCTTTAAATATTTTTAAAGAAAAACTACCAATACATATGCGTACCATCCTTTTTGCTCTCAAGCCTACCAGCCTACAAGAAGCTTTACATCAGCTAACTGAAGCCGGTTTTGTTAATTCAAATCCTTTTGAAGAAAGACAACAAAAACGTCAGATGAATAATAGAAACTTCCAACCTAAACTTTACATCCCACAACAATATAATAATAATTCTTTTAGACCTCAGAATAATTTTCAGAATAACTCTCAGAATAATTCTCAGAATAATTCAGAAAAATTTAGAAATAATTTTAATAACAACTTTAGACAGAACAATTTTAGACAACCCTTCAATCACTTCAATAATCAAAAAAAAATGTAGACCTCCATTCCAAAATAATCGTAACCCTAATAGTTAGAAACTATAATAATCAAGGGAATGAGCCCATGGAATTCGATCCAGGCTCGAGCCAATTCAGGAGGAATCCTAATCTATGCAATAGGCAGGTAAACTACAATAGAAATGTAAGCCACAACAAATACTAATATTAATAATAACCCTGCGGGATATCCAAAAACAAATAATGAAACAGAAAATTTTCAAGTACCAGCCTCGGATTGCCTTTTGTTCGGATGGAGAAAGCAGGCAGGATATTAAGAATGCTAATCGACACAGGAGCGACGAATAGTATATTAAACGAGAAAGACACTACTCAAAATCTAATTAAAATACGAGCAGAACCATTAAAAATTAATACCGTAGGAAACCCAATCTTAGTTGAAAAAGAAGTAGTCCTACCAAAAGAAAAATTCGTTTGGAAAATTAATGAAGACTGTTAATTTCAGTTAATGACTTTCAGTCAGAGCTTTAACGGCATCATTGGCAACAACATTCTTATACCAAACAATGGAAAAATTGACTATGCAACTAAAATATTAGAACTAAACGGAACTAAAATACCAATCTTTTTTGATGAAACAGATGAACGTGATTATTCCATGGAGATAAATCACTTAAATGGCTTAACGCCTCACGACACTATTTTCGACGAATTTGAAAAGAAAAATATAGACCACATGAATTCAGAAGAAAAACATTCTATTTCAAACTTTAAACGAATATTCAGACGTGTTTTCCACAAAGGCGATGATCTCTCTTTTACGTTACCAGTTCAGGATAATTCTCCTATTTTCACTAGAATCTATAGATATCCTGAAATACACAAAAATGAAGTAAACGACCAGATTCAAGAACTATTGGATCAAGGTATCATTAAACATTCAACTTCTCCCTATAATGATCCGATTTGGGTTGTACCTTAGAAAACAGATAAGATAGGCAATAAAAAATAGAGAATAGTAATAGACTATAGAAAACTAAGCAAGATTACAAAAGAAGATAAGTTCCCGATCCCACTCATAGACGATATTTTAGATAAGATGGGACGTGCAAGCTATTTTTCCACACTAGACCTAACGAAAGGTTTTTACCAAATTGAAATTGATCCTGAAGACCGAGAAAAAACAGCTTTCAGTACTCTATCAATGGATGCGTATGCCATTCGGTTTAAAAAAAATGCACCCGCAGCATTTCAGCGGATGATGAATGAAGTTTTAGGCGATTACATTGGCAAAATATGCTACATATACCTAGACGACATTATTATTTTCTCAGCTTCCCTTCAAGAGCATATGTACCACTTAAAATTAATATTTGAAAGATTTCGAAAAGTTAATCTTAATGTTTCACTAACCAAATGCGATTTTCTTAAAAAACAAAGTGAATTTTTAGGTCATATAATCATGCCAGAAAGCATAAAACCAAACCCATCTAAAATTCAAACAATTAACGATTTTCCCCTTCCAACTACGATTAAAGAAATACAATAATTTTTAGGCCTTACCGGTTACTATCGCAAGTTCATAGAAGACTACGCAAAGATAATAAAACCTATGACCCTGTACCTGAAGAAAGATTCTAAAATAGATCTAAAAAAATAAAAATACAGTGGTGCGTTCAATAAGTTAAAAATAGCATTGCAAGATAGATTGATAAACAGACACCCAGATTTTACAAAAGAATTCACACTGACAACCGATGGTAGCAACTTCGCTATCGGTGCAGTCCTAAATCAGTCACTCGGACCATTATCTTTTGCTTCACGCACTTTGAATAAACATTAGTGTAATTACTCAACCATAGAGAAGGAACTTTTAGCAATCGTTTGGGCCACCAAACAGCTTAGACATTACCTTTACGGTAGAAAATTCAACATATTAACAGACCATAGGCCTCTAGTTTGGCTCCAAACCTTAAAAGAACCTAATTCAAAATTACAACGAGGGAAGATTAAACTCGAAGAATACGACTTCGATATCGAATACATCCAAGGCAAGGAAAATAAAGTCGCTGATGCTTTGTCAAGAATTAAAACTGAACAGATAAATGCATTTGAAGAAGATCTCGTGAGTACCCAGCATAGCAATGAATCAGACAGTTCAGATCTTATCCCAATAACAGATAAACCCCTCAATATGTTTGAACGCCAAATAATTGTTAAAACAACATGGGTTGTTTCCGAGAAATAACATTCCCATACGTAGGAAAAAAACAAATAGTAATTACAAGAAAGAATTTTACCTCTATGGACTTTGAACAAATAATTTCAGAATGCGACATAGGAAAAACTAACGCAATATTTTTTCATAATGATGACTTACCACTAAATAGATACGAAACATACGATGAACTATTTTTCAAATTCCAAGAATACTGGAAGCAACAGCATAACAAACAAAAACTATACAGAACCATGTCCAACTTAATGAACTTACATTCCCCAGAAACTGGAGAAATAATCAAAAATAACAACCAACAGATAAAGATTAACGACCATTTCAATGAACAATTTGAAAGACTAATAGATACAGTAAACAGAGGGACAACTTTAATCAACGAACTAAAGAGCCAAAGAAGCGATGTAAATGACCTTAGAACGGAAATAGAATTTTTTATTCAGATTAATGAAGTAAAATATGCTTTAGAAAAAATAGAGGATATTATTTTAACAAGTAGAACAGGTATGCTAACTCAGGACATTTTAACTTTTGAAGAAATTCAAGAAAATAACATAACGTTTGATAAATTACAACACCTAAAGATAAAATTAGCAGTTTACAAAGTAAATATCTTAATAATAATTTCTATTCCCCAATTCACAATTGAACGCTATAACAAATATTATATCCAAAATTTTACTGTTAATAATAAAACTTTGGACTTAACCACAAATAATTTTAGAGAAAAATAATAAAACAAAAAATTTAAATTAATAAAAGACGAATATATTAACGATTTAATATTTCAAAAACCACTTAAAGATTGTAAAATAATTAATTATAACCACACAGAAATAAAAGAAGAAGAATTTATTGTAATAAAGAATATTGAACCAACTCCTATTAATCAAAACTGTAATGATTTAAGCTACACTATTAAAGGAAATTATCTGATTAAATTAAGAAATTGTAAACTTCAAGTAAAGAATAAAAAATTTAACCGAAAAGAATATCTTGGAGACTTAATAGTCCCAATATTAGATTACAAATTTGCAACATACAATAAAGATATTGATTTAATTGAATATAAATCTGTACAAAAATTGATTTTGATTTACAAGCTGACATAAATTAAAACTCAAAACAGTTTCAATCATCGAGATCAAGCAAGTACTTTGGAAATGACAGCTTGTCCAAAGTAGCAAATCCAAGAAATTTCTACTGATATCAAGAAAAATCTTGAAATCAGTACTTACGCCAAGCTCTAATTTCCAAACTACTTGCTCGATTTCGATGATTGTAACGGTTCTGAGTGTAAATTAACCTTAGCTTCTAAATCCCTGCAATCATTTTAAATTCAAAAAATTATTTCGAAAAATTGCTATCTAAAAGTAGTTCTTTCGTATTTTTAAAGTTAGACCGTTTTTTTTAAAGGTGAAGTTGAACAAACATTCCCGAAAATAAACAAAGAATCATATACATGTATATATATATATAAATATTGTATTATTGATAACACAATATACTTAAAATTATTATTATTATTCATTACAAATAAGTTTGCTGCTCACAGAGATATATAGAACATTAGGAAGAATAGAATAAGATCACATTTTTGCCAGGAACACATTAATGTTAATTATTATGATCCTTTTTTATTTCAATATTGGATGATGTGGTGTCTTCTGTTGAAGATTATGCAGCAGTTTGTGAGGCAGAATCATCTGCAACACTTGTCGCCTGTGCTTCGCGTCGTCGGTATTGGTGTGTGTATCGTCATCGGTCTTATTGACTGCAGCAAATATTTCTCCATTGAACTGAATCAAAGAACACAAAGCACCATGGCATAGGCAAGCAGTTTCATAGAAATTGGATTCACACGCAGCAAATTTCCAACAAAAACTATCTGTAAAATAAAAAATTTAAAATCTGTAAATATTTAGAGAATTTGAAATCGGGTTTTATCATTTTCGACTACTAATGGATGCTATGATAGATTTTTCAAGATTCGTAGTAGATTTTCGATTGCGATGGACTCTGTGATAGGCCCGATTTATTAGTTTTAAATTTCGAGTTTTCTTTAATGTAACTAAACTTTGACGCTGTTAGTATGTAGGTCCAATTATCATTAGGTAAGTTTAAAACCGATGTAGGTAAGTTCTTAGTATAATGAATAGAATTATTGTATGTTTCAGGAAATAGTTACTAGGCACCTACCTAAAAATGTATATTTAAATATATGTTATGGATTGTAATTCTGTAAATTGGGATGGTAAAATGTACCTACATTACATACATATGTATGTATATGGACCCTAGGTATGTAAATATGTAGGTACATAATAATGTATAATGAAAGTGTTGGATGGTTATGGTTAGGTAGATCCATATATGCATATAAAACTTTATATGATAGTTTTAATATACATAATATTCATTTGATTGTTAAAGATATATATTTATATAAATGTCAGAGAGTCCACCTAGTACATAATGTATGTAGGTTGGTACCTATTCAGTGACCTAGATATCAGAAACTACTAACTCGATTTGCGTTTTGTACGTAATTTATTATTTTTGAAATGGAAATTGAAAGAATAGTCAAATTTATAAATTTAAAGTTTAAAGTTTATAAATTTAATTTGCTCTGGCCCGATCCAAATTCATAACTTCAAGTTTCTATTTTTCATTTTTATTTATTAGTTTTAAACTAAATTTGAATATTTTTAAATGTAGCTAAACATTGACGCTATTAGTAGGTAGGTCCAAATATGTAGGTAAGTTTTTAGTATAATGGATTGAATGGATGATTCAAGGAATAGTTACTTAGGTACCTACATACCTATAAATTTATATTTAAATCTAGATTATAGATTTTAATTACGGAAATTAGGATGATAATTGTGTACCTACACTACATACAGATATGAATATGTAGGCATGTTAATGTGTATACATACAATGTACATTGAAAGTGTAAGTTGGTGATAAGTAGGTAGATATATGCATATAATTTTATATGATAGGTGCAATACACATAATATTCATTTGATTTTTAATGATATATAGGTATATAAATGTATGAGAGCCCGAATAGTATGTATATACTGTAAGTAGGTAGGTATTCAGTGAGGTAGATACCAAAAACATGTGTATGTATGTAATTAAGTCATTATTATGCGTAAAAATGAAATATAATTAGGTAGAAGAAATGGATATACATATTTATATCGACCGATAGACAGACAGACGGAATATCAAGTTTGATTAAAATTTCGGGTTCGATTTTTTAAAGTGCAAAATTTGCAAAAAGGTAATCCGTAATTCTAGATCACAAAAAATATTGATTTTTAGTAAAATTGTTATAGTAATTAATTTTTTTATAACATAACTTATTATAATAAAATCAAAAAAAAAACTTAACTTATTATACTTACTATGAATTCTTTTCATTTTTCGTCGTTGAGTAGTTCTACCTCTTTGTTGGTTGATAAATATTTGCTTTGTTCCTGATATGGAAATTCATCGGAAAGTAAAAGCTTGCGGCAAATTATTTCCATATTTTTTATAAATAAATTAAATGCACGGTTGTATTGTATGTACTTGCTCTTGTGTTCGATCACATGTTAGTAGAAAAGGTTTAATATTACGAAATGTTATATTAACAAAAGATTATATCTCACACTATTCTTACATCCGGTGGCAGTTGCTTTGAAGCACGGAAAATGCTAGACAATCCATGCATATATTTCTTTTACTGGCACTGCTTTCTCTTTGGAGAATTCGATTGCCATGAAGATGAAGGAACTGTTGGGAGTTAGAAGTTAAATATAACATTTTATTTTTGTGTAAAGTTTCAACTAACTTACCTATAGCTATATGGCTGTTTATTGTGTGTATGCGCCAATGGATTATATGGCACATTGGAAAATTTTGCTTTGGTGGAGTGGGAGTTTTTCCAGTTTCTGCAGCGCATGGACAAATGTCTCCATTGCAGTGGCCATAGACTTGTGAAGCCACAACTTCCAGAGCGTTCATAACAGCTTCGGTGGCTTTTCGTCTTCCCAAGTAAAGCAAGCCTAGTATCGATGAAGGTGGAACGATTCGATCCAGCGTAAAGAAATTCTTAGTCACATAATTGTACCAAAACGCATAGAGCAATTGTTTTTCAATTTAATCAGAAAGCAATGAATGAGCTGTTGCTGTACAGTCATTTGAAGCCATTCTCGCTCAAAAGCTTGTCCAGTCCAAATCCGTGGTTGGCGAAGCCATTTACAAAACTTGCAGCCAAATTCTGCATTCCTGAGTCCACTTGAATCAATAGGAAATTATTTCTTAATTAAACTTTTTTATGTGTACAACAATTCCCAGAACAAATTTCAATCAAAACGAAGAACTAAAACTTGAAAAGAAAAACAGATAACATTCATCTAATTGTGTAAGACATTCTAATAAGAACAGAATTATAAAAAAATATTTACGTACTAATTACTAGAATAATATTTAATATATATTATGTATGGTCGGTAATGTTTCATAAGTTAAATAAATATGTATATATATACCGAAGAGAATGTTTTGAATAAAAAAAGGTAATGAAAACCCTCACTGTATTATTTATAATTTAAGTGCAATATGCATATGTACATAAGATCCATGTGATTTTTAAAGATACATAATTATGTATATATAAATGTATGACGGCCTACATCGTATGAAGTATTCAATTCAGTTATTTTGGAAATATATATTTTTTTTAAAACTCAAAATTTCAAAAACGAATCAATAGATTTTTTCGAAACTTCGTAATTGGTATTTTTTTGACTTTATCTTAATAGTTAAAAAAAAACATCTTTTAGTTATATGCATATAGCTACCTACCCACCTACATCCTTCGTGTTCATTATTATATGTATATGTTTACATGTCTAGGTTCCATCTATGTATGTACCTACATACATATTACTCTCCTATATTACAAATTTAAAATCCATACTATAAATTTAAATATGCTTTTGTAGGTAGGTACATGTGTAACTATTCCTTGAATCATCAAGACAAGTCATTGTACTAAGAATAAAGGTAATCATACTTACATCGGCTTCAAACCTGCATAGGATAACTAGATTACCTACATACTAAATAGCGTCAATGTTTAGCTACATGAAAGTTGTTAGCTCCAAGATCAAAACAACCCGTTCCAAAGATATAGCTCAAAAGCTATTCACTGTTCACCTTGAAATACATAATGTGAAAATACTTTGAAGTGTATCTTTGGAACGGGTTATCCTAAAAACTTGGTTGATACCTTTTTGTAATCTACTCTTGATACTCTCAAAATCAGCATCAAAAGTTTTTATGTAGAAGCCTTATTGCAAAAAATCACTCTTGAAATACGCATATTTAGAATGATGTATGCGTATTCCAGGAGCTATTTTTTTAATACAACTTCTTTGCAAAAAATGTTGATGCTTCCTTTGAAAGTATGAAGTGCTGATTCTAAAAAGATATCGCTCACCTTTATTGGACAACCCGTTCCAAAGATATAGCTCAAAAGCTATTCGCTGTTCACCTAGAAATACATATTCACTTTCAAGTATAAAAATATTTTTTTTCGTACTTATTAACGGCACTTCCCATAGAACCACATATTGCAGATTGCACCTAAATTATAAAGTTATATGCATATAGCTACCTACCCACCTACATCCTTCATTTTCATTATTATATGCACATGTTTACATACTTAGCTACCATAAATATATATATATATATATGTATATTTTACTATCCTAACTTACATAATTCAAATCCATAACAAAGATTTAAATATACATTTGTAGATTGGTATTTACCTAAGTAACTATTCTTTTAATCATCTATCCGACAATTCATTATACTAAGAATTAAAGTAATCTTAACTACATCGGCCTTAACAGCTTTAATGTCTAGATACATTAAGGTTGTTAGCTACAACAGCAAGTTCGTGCTATCCAGTCTTGCATTTTATTTAATAATGACGGAGAAAAAGCAGGAGTTTTTTTTTTATTCTATACTATACTATACTATGAGACTTACCTTCTCCTTCCATTCCTTGATCATATCGGTACTATCAGCTGGCATTTGATCCGTATAAACCATACACATGTATCCGGATTCGCGCAAGCATCTCTCAACTTCCAGTACTTCATCTGCCGAATTGCACAAGACTGCACAACGCTCCAACTAATATGCGCACTTATCCAAACATTTCATAACAACCGACATCTTTTCGGAGTTACTTTGCAATTTAATGGAAACTTTAGCCTTGGCATAGACTGCAGCTTCTAAATAGTCTGCAATGCACAACAAAGGCTGATTAGCAATCCTTACAAAATTAATAAATCGCCGATTCCATGTCTTGGAAGTGACCACCAGTTGAAATGGAATCTTTTCATCTTGAAGAACTGGAGAGATAAGCTTGAAGAGGGTTTCATCAAACTCGGGATTCTCATTCATTATGCTCTCCAAACCATCGATAACTAAAGTTTTACTTGGCGTATGTTGAGCAAGTTTTCCTTCTCGTTGGCCTCGAGCAAACGCTGCCGCACGGTGGTGTAATTACGCACACCACACCCATTAAGCAGTTCAATTTTAACATCTTCGTTGTTTCGAAGTCCATATGCTAGCCAAAATGCGTCGACAATGACGAGAAATACTCTCAAACTGAACGGACGATGGTACGATTATAATAACAGCTGAACCATAGGTCGGCAGAATGCCTTTCGATTCTAGACGGAAACTCAACATGCTACAAACCGGAGGCAAATAACACCAGGTTTTACCAGTTCTATTCGAGTTGATCACACAAAAGCAATTGCCACGAACTAAATGCGACCAAGCGTACGCTTGGATGCGATACATTTTATTCAATCGCATGTGCTCCATTTCTTGGTGGATTTCTGCTGTAAACAAGGCATTCTTCATGCGTTCAATTGGTTTAACATTGTTTTTACTGTGAGCCAATACAAGATGCTTAACGAAATTTGTTTTCAAAGTAGCTTTACCAATGACTTCGGGAAGATTAGGATTGGTTTGGTATGATGGAAGATAGGAATTAGTTAAATTACGAAAGTATTCTTTTTGAGTTAATATGGATGGATCGGAATTTTCACTAGCAAAGGACAAAATACAAAATAAATAAAATAAAACTCGCGCACTTCCAATATTTGTTTTGAAATGAATATCTTTTTTTTTATTGTTTTGTCATCTGTCAAAATACTCACCTCAAATTGAGTAAACTGGTCTTTTCTTGTGGTGGAATTTTGGCACGTACGCATTAATATGCTATGGTTTGCTTCTACTTTTTGATTGGATTTTCTTCATTTTGAACATAAAATTAATAAATATTGCTTAATTTGTAAGCCAGGATCAACAAAAAGCTTTTATTAGTATGTTCTATGTTTGATTAAGGCCTTTAAAAATACAATTTAACTAAAAAGCAATTCATTTTTCAATTTTTGAATTTAACGGATTTCCATTTTAAATATATTTGGTCACCATATCTACCAAAATTGGGATTGCGCACTCCTCCGTTTCGATAAGCCTGTGTTGGTGTCTGCTCCATTTAAAATGCACGGGCAACTAACACATGCTTGTCGAAACGGAGGAAATCCTCTCAATTTAGCTTGTAGGGTGAAAGAGAATAAACCCCCGAAGTCGTGCCTCTATATTAGTTTCGCTATGACTGTGGTTTTGATGATTGATTGTCAAAAAATTAAAGAATTCGAGAACGTGTTTTCTTTGACTTGTGCTGTCGCTCTTAATCCTTATGATAGAAATAACATTCAAATATCTGGAAAACATATAAATATAAAAGATGCCCGAAATATCTTAATAAGTTATATTTTAAAAAGGGAAAGAATATTGTTTGAAAGTGTATACTCGTTTGAAGAACGTTCAGAAGATGCCCCAGAACCAAAAGAAAACTTATGTACTGAGATTGATGATATCACCTTGACTCACAGGTATATCAAACAACAAATTGAACAAGTTACGCCCAAAGAAGAGATTCCGAATTTTAAAGGCAATGTGAATGCCTTTTTTTACCACAGTTAGTCGTCAATCTAGAGAGACTTGGAAAAGAATTTCCACTATGGACTGCAGCTGCATCCCCTATTTTGAAAAACACGCTTCAACTGCATATCAAGAAAGATGTTTTAGCAGTCTGAGAAGGACGATTTCAAGCACCGTTAGATTACCCACTTCGGCTAATCGGTTCCTTCATGAACATTTAATTGGAATTCAAACTGGGACAATAGAAGTTGCATCAAATTTAGGGCGCATTAAGCTAGTATTAGACGATCCTTGTAATGTGTCATTGCCGTGACACTCTGACGTCACAACAAAATACGTTCTACCGCCGTCATTGCCGTGACAAAGGTAATCGTGTCATGGGTAGCTACAATGACTATCACACGAATGACATATGTCTGTCATTGTTGTCCCAAAATACAATGAACGTCAAAGTGTGTCACGGTGAAATTTCTGTCTCGGTGTCGCGGCAATGACATGCAAAACAATGACTATCGCACGACGTGACAACTCTCATACAACTGATCATTGGAGGTGAGCCTAATCTGCAATGACATTTATCATTTTCAGCAATGACGATCACACGGCGTCGACCGATCGAGTCATTGTGTCCTGGGGTGTTTAAGGAAAAGCTTATTTTTCTACAAAGCGACTCCAACGGTTTTGATACAAAATTTTGAGAATTGGTACTAGCTATCATTTAATCAGAACAAAATGTATGGTGTTTGCCCAAGACTTCAAATGGGATCTTTTTTCCCCTAAAACTATAACTATAACATTTTTGCAATTGCCACATATAAATAATTACCTACCTACCTACATCCTTCACTTTCATTACATACATATAATGTACATATTTACATACCTGGGTTCCAGCTGAAGAAAAAAATTTCTTCAATAGGCCACCAATAGAATCATTACGTCCAAAAAATGAGGATGAAGAATAGTTGAAGTAAAATTAGTGTTTATGTTGTAAAATGGTTTGAGAAGTTCTAGTATATTTTTGTACGCCGCCGCTGCATTAGGTCCCGATTTTATTAAATTTTCAACAAATTGTAATATACGGCTTGAAGACGATTGAATAGATTCAAAGTATAATGGATTGTATACCGCACTTAAATAAATTATATGAACAATCGCATCAAATCCACACGTATTGTCTACCTTAAAAAAATTACCCTAAATTTGATAGGTGGTAAAATACAGCCATTTTTAAGAAGACGATTTTGAAGTTTTCCGATATTTATATATTTTTTCAAAGTCATATCCCTTGCGTTTAGGCTTTGATATACTATGTTTTCTTTGTTGAGGCTGCTCCTTTTGTTTAATCAAATTTCTTAAATTGTTGGTATTAGTTTTATTCGCACTATTTTGTTATGGGGTCTAATCTAACGGTACTTGAAATCGTCCTTCTTCAATTTGTTGTTTGATATACCTGTGAGTCAAGGTGATATCATCAATCTCAGTACATGAGTTTTCTTTTGGTTATGGGGCATCTTCTGAACGTTCTCAAACGAGTGTACACTATCCTCCATTTCAAACAATATTCTTTCTCTTTTTTACCATATAACTTATTGAGATATTTCGGGCATTTTTACATATATATGTTTTCCAGATATTTGAATGTTATTGCAATCATAAGGATTAAGAGCGACAGCACAAGTAAAAAAAAAATACGTTCTCGAATTCTTTATTGTAAATCAATCATTAAAGCCACAGGCCGGAGATAAAAACTTTTGATGTCCGGATGCGGTGCTCTTTTTAAGCACTCCCAACGTGCCGCCAATGCCATTACATGAGCAACGTCTACACGAATTAAAGTCTTAGCAGGCCTTGTATGCTTCTTTGTTTTTCAATAATGTTGGCCCATTGAAAGCATGTATCAATATAATTCTTTAGAGACATATTGTGAAAAGATCGACACATGTCTAACAGGATGGCTCGGCCATAGTCACTTACAGCTTGTGAAGGAGCTTCAGCTCCGGCTCGAATCCATCTGTCTAACCATAAAGTCACAAACCCGGTGTCATGGCTTTCTGTTTTCATTTGGCTGACAGGGACATTCTTATGGTCAACATTAATTGTAGCGGTATACAAAAAAATGTAAACAGTTTTATGACCTTCGAAAAGTTCGAATTTTTTTACGAATTTTCCGGTGGCATCTATAGATATTTCCGCTTTATCACCCATTGTTCTAAAATATTCCCTATAGACATGAATTTGGTTATTGGTAAAATAAATTACTAAAAAATTGGTTGAGCCTAGTTCTCGAATGGCTCCATCGTACTGATGATTTATTGACATTTTTTGAATCATTTTGATAATATCGTTTTCTTCGTTAGGCTTCATTCCCTGTTGGATTTTTGAATTTTCCATTTTGATTTGCATATAAATGTTGTCAGGTCGAATGTTACTCGTAGTTGGAATATCTTGTCCAAATTGTACGTTTTCTCTTATTAACATATCGACATATTTTTCTGCGCTAACTGCCGATAAATCTTGGCCAATCATTTTCGTTTCTTCGCCTTTAATTTGAGTGTATACCCTTTCAATGTATATATTGTTCCTAGTATCAAATGTTTGTACAGGGTGCGCCAGAGAAACTTACTTATTTTAAAGGTCAATAAAAACAAAAGTACTTCAATTATTGTTTTATTATTTTTTTATTTGAGAATAAAATATCCCATCGGATAAATGGCGACCCCCATTGCGCATACTCATCAGTGTATTATTGAAATTAGTCTCCACTCTTTGCAGCATATCAATCGGTATGTTGGCAATGGCGTCGAGAATGTTGTTCTTGAGGTATGCTATGGTCCTATGGTTCTTGCACAACAGCCAATTTATAGGGATGAAATTGAAGGTCTTCATGGAGAATTCGTCTAACAGTGGTGTCAGAAATTCCCATAGCAGCTGCGTGTTTGCGAGCCGAACGCCGGGGAGAACGCACAACTGACTGCCTCACTCTTTCGATATTTTCCGGAGTTCTGATGGTCCGTTGAAGTCCATTTCTGGGCTTACCGACACATCCACACTCCCGAAATGAGTTAACCCACGACAGAATCGAATTACGGCCAGGAACGAGTCTGTGAGGAGGAATTTCAAAGCGAGCGCGGAAGGCACGTTGCGTAGCAACAAGTGAGCGACGGTTAGAAAAGAAGCTCTCGACTGCGAAGGCCTGCTGCTCTCTAGACCAGAGCATGATGGCAACTGACTGGAGGGAGAAACAAACTTGGGAACTTCCCCCTCCAGATGCGCCCCCTCTCGCCCCTCTAACCGCCCAAATCACCGCGCGGGAATTTTTTCAAATAAGTAAGTTTCTCTGGCGCACCCTGTATAATTATATAGAAGTGTACTCCCTTTTGTGGTTTTCTTTTTCACACCCCAATATTTTATTTGAGCATATTTTACTGGCACAATATCCAGAAAATCTCAAATAATCCCCGTCATTTGAAAATTCTCTTATATGGCAATTTTTAAAATTGAATGCACATGGCAAATTATATTGCCTTCTTAAAGCATCATTCATCACCGAAGTCCAAGTAAACTTCCTTGATCTATTTGGCTTCTGGTCAGCCCTTATTTTTTTTCATTCTTCGGCAGTGAGAAAAAGATAAAATATTTCCAAATTTTTCTCTTTTATCTTCATAATCCATATAAGACGAGTCAAATGTATTGTTTAAATTCTCAGTGTTTGAGGATTCTGGAGAATAAACCTCTTTTGGAGTCGTTTTAAGTTTAGGAACTTCAAATCCTTTAGATCTTAGGACTTGGTTAAGATGTCCATTTCTATTTGTCCGTATATATAAGTTATATACGCTCCAAAATGCACTCCAGCAACAGAGACAAATCTTCAGCATGATAAGAATGACATCATGTTCAACAAACCAAAATTAGATAACGCAGCCGCAACAAATTTACGAGATAGCCAATCCTCATAAATATTGTAATAAAAGAAAACATAGCACATGCAACAAAGTAACAAGATAGCCAATCCTCATAAATATTGTAATAAAAGATAACCTAGCAGATGCAACAAAGCAACAAGATAGCTAATCCTCATAGAAACTTAAATAAAAGATAATATAGCACATGCAGCTGTAACAATAAAGATAACAAAACTGTAGATATAAATAGCACCTAAATAAAATATTGTTTGTCAGAATTATGTAAGTTTGAAGTCTTCGAGGTACTCTCGCCCTTGGTTACAAGACTAAATAAATACATTTTTAAAAACAAAAAACTCATAGTTTTTATTAAAACAAAGCTGGCGCAGTCGGTAGAGTTAAACTGATTCTATCCTGTAAAAATCCACAATCCGTTCAAATAAAAGTTTTCCTGCAAAAAGTTTAAACGAATATTTGAATTAATAACAAAATCGGAACCGCGACATCCTTAACTATTTCAGTGAAAAACCGTACCAACATTGACGGAAAACATTCAAATAATTTAAATCAATTCAGTGAACTAGAGACAGAATCCTTATCAAAAAATAAAGATTTTAAATCTGTTCAGTAAATCCTGATTAGTCTACGACTCAACCAACGCATATGGTGTATGTCAGAAAGTCCATAGAGGAAAACTAATCAAAACAAACAGTAGATTAAGTGAAAATAAAAATTGCAAATAAAGAAGAAAATAAAAACAAAAATAAATCGTCATCCGTGCCCCGACTTAAGAAGAATAGATGTTCAGAAAATTTAAAAATAAGATGTGGATTAAAACTAACAACAGACTTACTGACGAAGAATCATCATCAGGAGAAGAAGCAGATCAACATTTAATCAGCATTAGAAACCAGAAAATACCTTACTGATGTACAGTAAGAATAATTGTAAGCTAGAAAATAATAAATTTGAAAATTTTGAAAACAATAATTTAAAAATTAATATTGAAAATAATTTTGGCGGTGAAAAAACTATAGCAGAATATAAAAATAAAGGTGAGTTGAAATTAGAAATCAATTACCAGAATACTAAGAAAATGTCCTTAGATAATAATGATCAAAATACAGCCAAGAAGAGCTTAATGCTCGACCCTCTGAAATATATAGAGAAGTTAAGTCCTTTCGATGGAAGAACAGAAGATTTATACACATTTCTTGCAAATGTTGACGGACTTATTCCAATCTTGAATGAATATGATAATCAGAGCCAAATCATGTGCATTAATATCCTTAAATCGAAATTCATAGGAAAAGCTAAACGCTGCATTGAGATACGCCCTCACTTACAGAAATGGACCGACATCAAAGAGATGTTGATCTCTAATTTTGGCGGCTTTAAAAATAGCATTCAGTTGTATGAAGAAATTATACAGATATGTTTTAGAGGCAATATCCTTAGATTTTATAATGACATTAAAAAAACACTGTGATCTTAATCAAAAAAGTGTACAAGAAGATAAAACACATGAAGTAGGTAGTAATAATTTAACAGCTTTAAATATTTTTAAAGAAAAACTACCAATACATATGCGTACCATCCTTTTTGCTCTCAAGCCTACCAGCCTACAAGAAGCTTTACATCAGCTAACTGAAGCCGGTTTTGTTAATTCAAATCCTTTTGAAGAAAGACAACAAAAACGTCAGATGAATAATAGAAACTTCCAACCTAAACTTTACATCCCACAACAATATAATAATAATTCTTTTAGACCTCAGAATAATTTTCAGAATAACTCTCAGAATAATTCTCAGAATAATTCAGAAAAATTTAGAAATAATTTTAATAACAACTTTAGACAGAACAATTTTAGACAACCCTTCAATCACTTCAATAATCAAAAAAAAATGTAGACCTCCATTCCAAAATAATCGTAACCCTAATAGTTAGAAACTATAATAATCAAGGGAATGAGCCCATGGAATTCGATCCAGGCTCGAGCCAATTCAGGAGGAATCCTAATCTATGCAATAGGCAGGTAAACTACAATAGAAATGTAAGCCACAACAAATACTAGTATTAATAATAACCCTGCGGGATATCCAAAAACAAATAATGAAACAGAAAATTTTCAAGTACCAGCCTCGGATTGCCTTTTGTTCGGATGGAGAAAGCAGGCAGGATATTAAGAATGCTAATCGACACAGGAGCGACGAATAGTATATTAAACGAGAAAGACACTCCTCAAAATCTAATTAAAATACGAGCAGAACCATTAAAAATTAATACCGTAGGAAACCCAATCTTAGTTGAAAAAGAAGTAGTCCTACCAAAAGAAAAATTCGTTTGGAAAATTAATGAAGACTGTTAATTTCAGTTAATGACTTTCAGTCAGAGCTTTTACGGCATCATTGGCAACAACATTCTTATACCAAACAATGGAAAAATTGACTATGCAACTAAAATATTAGAACTAAACGGAACTAAAATACCAATCTTTTTTGATGAAACAGATGAACGTGATTATTCCATGGAGATAAATCACTTAAATGGCTTAACGCCTCACGACACTATTTTCGACGAATTTGAAAAGAAAAATATAGACCACATGAATTCAGAAGAAAAACATTCTATTTCAAACTTTAAACGAATATTCAGACGTGTTTTCCACAAAGGCGATGATCTCTCTTTTACGTTACCAGTTCAGGATAATTCTCCTATTTTCACTAGAATCTATAGATATCCTGAAATACACAAAAATGAAGTAAACGACCAGATTCAAGAACTATTGGATCAAGGTATCATTAAACATTCAACTTCTCCCTATAATGATCCGATTTGGGTTGTACCTTAGAAAACAGATAAGATAGGCAATACAAAATAGAGAATAGTAATAGACTATAGAAAACTAAGCAAGATTACAAAAGAAGATAAATTCCCGATCCCACTCATAGACGATATTTTAGATAAGATGGGACGTGCAAGCTATTTTTCCACACTAGACCTAACGAAAGGTTTTTACCAAATTGAAATTGATCCTGAAGACCGAGAAAAAACAGCTTTCAGTACTCTATCAATGGATGCGTATGCCATTCGGTTTAAAAAAAATGCACCCGCAGCATTTCAGCGGATGATGAATGAAGTTTTAGGCGATTACATTGGCAAAATATGCTACATATACCTAGACGACATTATTATTTTCTCAGCTTCCCTTCAAGAGCATATGTACCACTTAAAATTAATATTTGAAAGATTTCGAAAAGTTAATCTTAATGTTTCACTAACCAAATGCGATTTTCTTAAAAAACAAAGTGAATTTTTAGGTCATATAATCATGCCAGAAAGCATAAAACCAAACCCATCTAAAATTCAAACAATTAACGATTTTCCCCTTCCAACTACGATTAAAGAAATACAATAATTTTTAGGCCTTACCGGTTACTATCCCAAGTTCATAGAAGACTACGCAAAGATAATAAAACCTATGACCCTGTACCTGAAGAAAGATTCTAAAATAGATCTAAAAAAATAAAAATACAGTGGTGCGTTCAATAAGTTAAAAATAGCATTGCAAGATAGATTGATAAACAGACACCCAGATTTTACAAAAGAATTCACACTGACAACCGATGGTAGCAACTTCGCTATCGGTGCAGTCCTAAATCAGTCACTCGGACCATTATCTTTTGCTTCACGCACTTTGAATAAACATTAGTGTAATTACTCAACCATAGAGAAGGAACTTTTAGCAATCGTTTGGGCCACCAAACAGCTTAGACATTACCTTTACGGTAGAAAATTCAACATATTAACAGACCATAGGCCTCTAGTTTGGCTCCAAACCTTAAAAGAACCTAATTCAAAATTACAACGAGGGAAGATTAAACTCGAAGAATACGACTTCGATATCGAATACATCCAAGGCAAGGAAAATAAAGTCGCTGATGCTTTGTCAAGAATTAAAACTGAACAGATAAATGCATTTGAAGAAGATCTCGTGAGTACCCAGCATAGCAATGAATCAGACAGTTCAGATCTTATCCCAATAACAGATAAACCCCTCAATATGTTTGAACGCCAAATAATTGTTAAAACAACATGGGTTGTTTCCGAGAAATAACATTCCCATACGTAGGAAAAAAACAAATAGTAATTACAAGAAAGAATTTTACCTCTATGGACTTTGAACAAATAATTTCAGAATGCGACATAGGAAAAACTAACGCAATATTTTTTCATAATGATGACTTACCACTAAATAGATACGAAACATACGATGAACTATTTTTCAAATTCCAAGAATACTGGAAGCAACAGCATAACAAACAAAAACTATACAGAACCATGTCCAACTTAATGAACTTACATTCCCCAGAAACTGGAGAAATAATCAAAAATAACAACCAACAGATAAAGATTAACGACCATTTCAATGAACAATTTGAAAGACTAATAGATACAGTAAACAGAGGGACAACTTTAATCAACGAACTAAAGAGCCAAAGAAGCGATGTAAATGACCTTAGAACGGAAATAGAATTTTTTATTCAGATTAATGAAGTAAAATATGCTTTAGAAAAAATAGAGGATATTATTTTAACAAGTAGAACAGGTATGCTAACTCAGGACATTTTAACTTTTGAAGAAATTCAAGAAAATAACATAACGTTTGATAAATTACAACACCTAAAGATAAAATTAGCAGTTTACAAAGTAAATATCTTAATAATAATTTCTATTCCCCAATTCACAATTGAACGCTATAACAAATATTATATCCAAAATTTTACTGTTAATAATAAAACTTTGGACTTAACCACAAATAATTTTAGAGAAAAATAATAAAACAAAAAATTTAAATTAATAAAAGACGAATATATTAACGATTTAATATTTCAAAAACCACTTAAAGATTGTAAAATAATTAATTATAACCACACAGAAATAAAAGAAGAAGAATTTATTGTAATAAAGAATATTGAACCAACTCCTATTAATCAAAACTGTAATGATTTAAGCTACACTATTAAAGGAAATTATCTGATTAAATTAAGAAATTGTAAACTTCAAGTAAAGAATAAAAAATTTAACCGAAAAGAATATCTTGGAGACTTAATAGTCCCAATATTAGATTACAAATTTGCAACATACAATAAAGATATTGATTTAATTGAATATAAATCTGTACAAAATATAAAAGAGCTAAGCAACATAGAATTAAGGCATTGAACAATAAGATATAGTTTAACATTGGTATCAATAGTTGTAATCTTAGTAATAGTAATATTCATTTGCTTAAAAAGAAAAGAAAAAATAACAGCCTCAGCACCAATACTACCGTGAATCTACTATCCGTGGAGTTTCAGCAGATGGACCATTCAAAGGGGGAGGAGTTATATACGCTCCAAAATGCACTCCAGCAACAGAGCCAAATCTTCAGCATGATAAGAATGACACCATGTTCAACAAACCAAAATTAGATAACGCCGCAACAAAGTAACAAGATAGCCAATCCTCAAAAATATTGTAATAAAAGATAACATAGCACATGCAACAAAGCAACAAGATAGCCAATCCTCATAAATATTGTAATAAAAGATAACATAGCACATGCAACAAAGCAACAAGATAGCTAATCCTCAAAGTTACTTAAATAAAAGATAACATAGCACATGCAGCTGTAACAATAAAGATAACAAAACTGTAGATATAAATAGCATCTAAATAAAATATTGTTTGTCAGAATTAAGTAAGTTTGCAGTCTTCGAGGTACTCTCGCCCTTGGTTACAAGAATAAATAAATAAATTTTTAAAAAGAAAAAACTCATAGTTTTTATTAAAACAAAACTTATATGGAGCATGTTGTGGGTTTCCAATGCCCCCCAAACTCTCTGCATTTCATTCAATACGTCTACAGACATAGATGGAAGATCAGTTTTCGTAAAGTGGTGAATATACTTTGCTATCACTATTAATATATTATCAGTCTTAATAGTAGGTTTTCGATCCGCCATATTTTTGTAGAAAATTTCTGCGAAAAAATCATTGAGAAATAATTTTATTAGATTAACTTGGAATTCGTTTAGTTTTAAAGAAAATTTGAGGCAATTCTCTCAATATGGGGAAACATTTCAAGAATATAGTGTATAGTGTAAAATTTAACGCAAAATAAAAAAAATCGTCAAGGTCTAAATTCAATAAAAAAACATTCTTCCGTACGCATTTTTGTGTATGGTATAAAACCAAAGTGCAAGAGTATGTTCCCAATTCTCGATAAGGTTTAAAAATTGTCAACTTCTTGGCTAGAGTATTAAGGAAAACATTGCGAAACAATCAGCCTTCCACCGCACGATGTCACAAAATGCACTCGCAAAGTACTTTCAAAATAAGGAAATCTTAAAAATTAAAATATGCGAAAAGTGTAGTATGGCTGAAGCCAAACGCACTTACAACATTATACATACACCTAAAACAACATCCTAACATGCAATCACAAATTAAAGTAACTTCACAAGTGATATTCCTTACATAAACAACTTCAAATCGATACAAATTCCCACTCCTATTTCATTTTAATTAAGATCACCATACCAAATAAGAGCCTAATAATTAATCCGTCATCAACAACACACTTAATAGCTTATTACTGTGCCACCCAATATCAAAACCCAACAAATGTCTAAAACTAACACTTTGCCTGTCAATCGCCCACTTCCCCCGTCCCTTCAATTAAAACGCAAAAAACAACTAAACATTCAGAAAACATCAATTGAAAAACCTACTCTCTACACTTGCAAATACTAATAACTTAATTAACAATCAATGAACACGTCCGATCAATACTGACGACAATGTATAGGAACAACCAAACTCCGCCCAGCATAACTAAGGTCGCAGACATTACTGACAAGAGCGGGAATAGGATTAAATGGTTAATCCAACCCTCTCTATCTCTAGCCAGAGGTGCAGGCGACCACAAACTGACCAACAAAATACTCATACAAATCAAATAAATATGTTACAATGGAATATTAAGGGCTTCATAAATAATTTCGATTAATTAAATATTCTCAAAAAACAAATCTTCATCTATTATCTTGGTTCAAAAAACCCACTGCCCTTACAACTTCACACTATATATACCTTAATCATTTACTACATATTTTAAGAACTTTTCCGGTAACATAACATTAAAACAAGACATCGGCTTACTTTTAATGAAAAAATATTCCGCATATCGTCTCGATTTATATACTGCCTGACCAAAAGTTCACGAGAGATGGTCTTTGAACCTTTTCGTTCAAATAAGTACTCGTACATCTATTATTTTAACAGGAGTTGTTAACTTATGGAGTAATCTTTGGGGTTGGCCAAAACCAAAAAACGAGGTTTCATTATTGAAAACTTTTTGTCGTACTGGAACCTTATATTAAATGATGGCTCTCCAACACATTTATCCATACAAAACACAATACATGCTGCTCCCCAGAATTACAAAATAAAACAGCTTGGCAGATTCTGGATGATCTCCATAATATCGATTACTTTACAATTATTTGCAATCTGGTTCTTGGATCGATCTACGTTCGAAACGTAGTTCACTGTTAATTCGAAACTGATTTGGTTGACTGGGCTTGACTTATAAAGCTATCAGTCTACAATCCTTCAACCAATATAAACAAAGAAGCAACGTTTCAAAATAAAACAATTTGTACAGAAGCTAATTAATCGATTCCTCAAAATACAAACAGAATTTTTAGGAAGACCGTAGACTAGTGGACCCTGGAGTAGGGAAACTGTTTAAGAAATAACCAAATCAAGTAAATCTTATTTTTTAAAAAATCAATTCAATTTCACAGGAAACTTAAATTGGCAAAACTCAAAAAGCCTGGATAACTTTACTTCCTCTATTAATCCAAACTCAACTCCTGCTAAAATATGAACATTAAACCTTCGAAAAGTTCCACTTGGAATCCGTTTAAAATAAGTAAACATTTAGGACTTACTTGGGCAAATAAAGCCAAAAACGAAAACTTCTGCTTTGAATACATCCGCCAAAAACAACAATCTGTTTTTCGATTGACATAGAAAATTTGATCTCTCCTTCAACCAGATTAATAAAAAAAAGATCACATTTCTCGAACTTGAAAGTTGTTTAATCAAGCTTAGAGGGAAAACGCCAAGAGGTAGGATATCATATCCTGTGGCTAAAAAATGTCCTACCTTCTGCAACATTTAGGCCATAGATGAGTAATACGTCATATTACACATTGTGCTCTAGGCTTTTGTAATCAAGCTTTTACTTTGTTTTATTAATTCAAAGTAGCTGCACTTAGACTTTTGAATATCTGATGCATAATCTGCACATAACCATGTTACTGTTCTTTCTTTCTACTTTGAAAAGTCTTTCGATAAAATAGGCATATTCTTGTACTAATCAAACTTAAGAACTGGGAAATGTGCATAAATATTTAATTATATAAAAGGTTTCTTCTCCAATAGAAAAATTTGCGTCGAAACAAACGACTTTTTTCTCACGTATTTGACCTTCCAAAAGGAATTCCTCAAGGATCCCATTTGTCTGTGATTCTATTTATTAAAGCCTTTGAAAATTTTAGCGCTATCATAGCAAGACACAAACAAACAACATATTTCCACATTTTATGCAAACATAATGATATACTAAAAACAAACATTCTTTTAAAATGCGTTTTGAATGATATCCTTGCTTGGTCTCTTCGGTCTGGAGCAAAATTTTCATTAGAAAAATGCAAAACGTTGCAAATATATTGTAACACATATTATTTAATAAAAAATCTTTTTCTTTTAATAATTTTAATATTGAAAATGTAGATAGTTTAAGTATCTTAGGCCTTACCTTTAATAATAGATACAATCAGAAAACACATTGTATAGAATTTAAGAAAAAAGTTACTAATAGATCAAATATTGGTACTTATTTAGGAAGTACAAAATTAAATTCACAAGTAAATACGCTTTGCAATATAACTAGATCTTTTCATTTTATATTTAGATTGAATATGGGCTAATCGTCTACGGTAACACACCAAAAACAACTTTAAACATAATCAAACCACCATATCACTACAACGTTCGTATAAGCTTAAATGGTCTCATTAAAAACATGATTGTTGAAGCTGGACTTCCCAACTTAAATGAAAGAATAGCAGCATAAAACTTTCTTTTTCAAATGGATCCGTTATTGATAAAGACATTATTTGTGCTATGAAACTTAAAAGGCAAAATCGTTTACCATCTGCCATATCCAACTCTATTAAATCATCTACTGAACTTGGTGTCCTCACAAATATGACATCCAATTACAAGCTTTGCTTTCCTCCTTGGAACGTGCAAACGAAATCATTTATCATGTATCTATCTGTTTTCAATAAGAATTACGCGAACAAATAAATATACTGGAAAGCATTTTCAAGTCATCTTCAGAACTCAAAAAAGAATGTTGGAACCTCGTCTTCACTGACATGACGGTTTTAAAAACGCAACAAGTATATGTTTTGCATATGTTTACTGAAATAGACTTGAAAATAGCAACTTGAGTTGGTTTCTTATATTAATTATATGTTAAAAAATTATAATAATAATAATAATAATACTAGCAAGTAATTTGTAATTAACAATAATAATATTAAACGTCTACCTACACATACCTCAATTTCCTTTGATTTATAAATGATATAATTGAAACAACACTTTTTATTTCGAAAAAATAACTAGGTAGTAAGTATTATTTTGTTTTTATTAATAGTTTTTTTTATTAAATTTAAACTTTTTTTGGCAGCACAAAGAACAACTTTCGCCTGTTAGAATACAAGAAAAAGTGAGGATATTTGAATTTTAAATCCAACGTTGGAAACGACCAAGCCATTTTAAAATTTAAATCGTAATATCCCATATTTAGCAGTAGGCGATATTCAAATGAAAAAATGTAATAGAACTATTTTGATTTGACAGTCCTATCGTTTTGTATTATTAATGTGTTTGTAAAAAATTAAACTCATATTATGTTTTTATCGATACAAATATGTACATAACCAAAAAACGAGGTTTCATTATTGAAATTTTCTTGTCGTACTGGAACTTTATATTAAATGATGGCTCTCCTACACATTTATCCATACAAAACACATAACATGCTGCTCCCCAGAATTACAAAATAAAACAGCTTGGCAGATGATCTCCATACAAATATATACATATGTAGGTATATAAAGCCAGTCAGAAAGCCATGTTGGATGAGTTGAAAATGAAGAGAAAAAAATGTAAAAAGTATATTTATATATATATATAATTACATACGGAACATTATGTACCGGACAAAAAATTTCCTTTATGAAATTTCGATCTTCGAATTACTTTTTTTAGAACTAATTTTTTCGTCTATTAATTGAAATTCATCATTGAAAAACAAATCATTGAAACCATTGGCAAGTCGGTTATAGCTATCATTGAAACTTGGTTGTCATTGAAAAGATCTTTCATAGCCAAATGTAATTTTGAGGTTAGATTTGATCATTGAAAGAAAAACTGACGTATTGTGTTCCACGGGAACAAAATGTCAGCTGTTTATTGAAAACGCTTTCCATCATTTAAAAATCAAAAGTGATTTTACTAGAAAATTAATATAACAATAATATAATAACAATTAAATTACTATACAAAGTTGTTTTTGTTGGAGCGATTTGCTTCAAACTTAGTACTTAAGCGTATTGCGTGATTGCCTAGATGCTTTCCTTAAATCTTTTCTTAGCCATAAGAATAACAGTAGCTATCTGCTATGTATAATTGTTTGTACCAAAAAAGGTAAATCTTAATTATCTCAAAAACGGCTCTAACCCTTTTAATAAATCAAATTCAGTGCACTATTATATGTACAGTCTACATTTTGGTTGAAACATTTTTTGTATCATAGAACCATTTTTTTGACTTTCTTATTAACGGCTCAACGGATTCGAATAAAATAAAATGCACGACTGGATCGTACGAACTTCCTCTTATAGCTAACAACTTTAATATAGCTAAACATTTTAGGTTGTTAGTTAATGTAGCTAAACATTTTACGCTGTTAGTAGGTAGGTAGTCTGGCTATACTATGCAGGCTTAACACCGATGTAGGTAAGATTACCTTGGTTCTTGGTATAATAAATTGTCGAATGGATGATTCAAGGAATAGTTACATAGGTATTCCACTTACAAATACATATTTAAATGGATTTTAATTATGTTAATTAGAAGGGGAAATTTAAACCTACCTACATAGATGGAGCCTATGTACATATATAATGAAAGTGAAGGATGTAGGTGGGTAGGTAACTATATGCATATAACCTTATATGATATGTGCAATATACGTAATATTCATGTGATTTTTAAAGATATATATAAATGTATGATGGCTTACATAGAACATATTATGTAGGAAGTCAATGACGTATGCAACAATGTTATAGTTATAGTTTGAGGAAAAAAAAATGCCATTTGAATTCTTGGACAAATATGAATGAGTAGCCGTAAAGGGCCAGTAAATACATGTAAGGTATTGATAAGTATATGCTAATTTTATGAATTTTTGCCTAGCTTTAAGATAGATAAGTTATAAGTTAATGATAAATAGAAATTAAGTACAAAAAAAAAAAAAACAATTATGAATATGAATATGAATATATCAAACAAATATTTGTCGCAGTAAAAATCATTTTGTAAGCTTATAGAATAAAGAATAGAATGTGGACTTTATTTATAACATAATATCATTTACATACAAAGTAATTATTGTTATACTTCTTGTTTAGACCTGGTTTTGTAACCGTCGGTCAGATTGACAAAAATAATGAAAATTCAATAAAGCATGATTTATAATTTATGAACAAAGAATTTCAAAAAGTAATTAACTGAACAATTTAAAGAAAAGTTATAAATTTTACTAGGTTAAGAACGGATTATTTGAAATGCATGTTTTATATTTAAAAAAAAGAGGCAGATTTGATGAAGCTGTACAGTTTATCCCAGCCATTAGAACCGTTCAGAATACATACAACGTCTTCTCTTTCAATATAGTTTGTGCCGAAAACAAATCTCCGATGTTCTCTAGCGATTAGACACGAACCCAAAAAATGAAAAATGTCTTCTCTTTCCTTTGTGTTACATAACTTACATTGAAGAGACAGGTCTGATCTGTGTGGTATAAAATTTAGGTAAAGTATTTCTCCTCTCGCACGAAAAATTGTAGATATCAATTCTGTTGAGTTTTTGTCATGGAAATAGTTTGCTGCGCCAAGATTGAACTGAAGCTTACTATAGTACTCCCTGTATTGAGATGCTCTAGCCTGATTTACACATTCCTCACGATGATTTGTGTCCACTTTTGATAAAACGGTGTAGAGAGTTTTTTTAAGATCGAGAATGTTTCCTGCACTAAAGTTTATTGTTTCTCCGACAGTTTCAAAAAGGGTTGACCAGGTTTTAAGAAAATTAAGTTTATTTACGACTAGATGATTTAAGATCTTCTTGACTAGCCTCGAGGAATCCATATTCTTAAAATGTAGTCAAAGTCAATCTTCAATGAATCTATGAACATTGGAGATATTCCTTTTTCAATGTGGAGCATATAGTTTGGGGTCGTAGAAGGTAGTTTAAATATTCGCTTCAGAAAAAATCGAAGTAACTTTTCCACACCCATAAACTAATAACTTAAAGACCAGAAACCTCTGCTTTCATTTGACATTTTCCTACAAGCTGAAACACGCACACAAGTAACATTTCTGTTCCTCTTCCAATAGACACATTGATAAAAACGCACACAAGAATCTTTTCTGTTCCTCTTTCTATAGAAACCTAGACAACACAGCCCTAGTAATTTGTTTTTGTTTTGCTTTTCGATTATCCATCTATTTGGGGGGTGAAACATACGAAGGTTTCCGATCTTAGTATGGCTTATTTGTGATTATACCCTTTGTAGGCCCAAACTTGGGCTGAATATAACATTACTGATTTGGAAACAGCTTGGAAAAGTTTGTACTTATGTGAGTGATTAATTGATTTGTTTTCAATGCATCTTTTTCAAAAAACACATACTGCAGATTTTGCTTCTCTAAGCCTTGCTTGGACATGATTTTTAAAACAAAGATTACTGGATATCATAACTCCCAAATATTTGAATTCTCTTACCACTTCAATTTCGACTGCTTTGTACTTCCATTGTTCATTCGCTGCATACCTTACATGTCCTTTCCTGAATATCATTATTTTAGATTTGTTTAAGTTTACTGTTAGATTCCAGGTGTCACAATACCTTTCGAGAATATTAATCATCCTTTGCAATTGGTGAGGTGATTCTGCTAATAGAACGATGTCATCCGCATACATCAAAGCTAGAATTTCTTCGCCTGCTGCAGTAACCCCTCCACCTACACAATCCACCAAATCGTTGATAAAAATTGCAAACAGAAGGGTGCTTAGAGAACACCCTTCTTTTAACCCCATTGATGAACTAAATTCCTCTGAGAAACTCTCACCATCCCAAACCATTATCGAGTCGTTTATATAGAGTGCTCTTACTATTTCGATAATTTTTGAAGAAATGCCGATGCTTGCGAGTTTGAAAAAAATGGACTCTCTATCAATGCTGTCAAAAGCTGCTTTGAAGTCTATGTAGAGTAAGTCAAGTATAGTTCTGCTATGTTTACCAAGAGGAATACTTGATCGATCGTGGAGTAACCAGTTCGAAACCCAACTTGAAACCCACTCAAAACGGATTTCTCATTTGTCCAGGTGACAAGTCTACGGAATATCAAACTGGTGAAAAGTTTCATGGATGTGTTCAGTAATGAAATCCCCCGGTAGTTTTCGACTGCTACGGCGTCTCCTCTCTTGAATTGTGGGAATATTATTGATGACAATGCTGTTGGGATAGCGCACGAATTGAATATATCATTGTACCAGTTTTTGAGACTTATTATAAAATCTAGAGAAGCGAATTTAAAGAACTCGTATGGTTCGATTCTATCTGGTCCTGCGGCATTTTTAGCTCGAACTCTGTCTAACACGAAGAGGACTTATTCTACGGCGAAGTTGGAGTCTAAAAAGATGTCCTCAACATATGGAATGGCATATTGAACCCTGACAGGTGTAAACTCAGCATTTAACAGCGAGGAAAAATAGTTTTTCAACTGCGCTGCTTTTAGTTGGCATCAAATTGTAAGATTTGATCCGCTAACATGTTTCATTACTTGCCAAAATTTGGCAGATGACTTAACATTTGATAAAGATGCGATGATATTCATGTGATAATCCTTTTTTTTGTACGTATATACACAAGGTTTTGTACACTTTATTATGCTTTGCGTACCATTGTTGAAATTCTGTGCTGTTGTGTTTCCTAAATAATTCAAGATATGCGAAAGAAAGTTTTCTGGCTGCTTCACATTCCTTATCATACCACTTTTCCTTATAGACTTGGGCAGGTTTTTTAGAACTTGGTCGACGTTGGTTTGCCTTTCTCACAATATCAAGTAGTTCCTCCATTGTTGGGGCCGATGTCAGATTATTGAGAGAACTAAGTTCCATGTTCAGGTTTCGTTGATATTCCTTGCAAAGTTTGACGTTCCACTTAAGTTTTCGAGGAAGATTAAAGTCCGCTTGAGGGTCTGGTGAGTTACTCTTTAGCGACAGAATCAATGGCATGTGCTCGAAAAATGTTTTAACACCAATTTCAAAATCCAATTTTTGGTTCACCAAGCCCCTGCAGCGACACCATAGTCAATAACGGAGTGAGCAGAAGAGCGAATAAAAGTATATTCTCCCAATCTATCACCTGGACATCTTCCATTTAATACAATAAAGTTATACGAATCACAGAGTTCTAGAAAATTGTTACCTTTGGCATCCTTTCTGTTATCTTTCGAAAAACGATCGTAAGTAAGCTCATAAGGGTACACTGAAAAATATAGTGGCCATTCTTTTTCGCTACCTATACGAGCGTTGAAGTCTCCTAGTAAAAGTAGGTTATGTTCTGACAGATGAGCCATTAAGACTTCTAAGCAGCAAAAATCCTCATACCAGTTATTGCAATTGAGATATATTGGGACTATTAAATGTATCACTCCTTGATCTTGAGATGAGATGACGGTCCTCTCATCATGCTTTTCAAATTTTAAAATGGGCTTATGCTCTCTTTTAAAGCCTACCACCATTCCTCCACTTGCTCTTCCAAAGTTATTTCTTCTAGTTGCAGATGACCAAGTTAATTCATACCCTCTAAATACATTATTAAACATTTCATACTGATTTCCTACTAAAAAGGTTTCTATCAAAATAAATATATCAAAATCTCGAACAAAATTAAAGAAATCATGAAAAATTAGTTTGTTTTTTGGTCCTGTGATATTGTAACACAGTATTTTTAATTTATAATTTTATTACGGCAAGATGTTAGTTAAAAGAACATCCGGGAGACGATTGATTTCCGGAATTTCTACTAGGTGGCGCTCTATTAGAATGGGA
Organism: Philhelius pedissequus; assembly: GCA_910595825.1. Lineage (NCBI taxonomy): Eukaryota > Metazoa > Arthropoda > Insecta > Diptera > Syrphidae > Philhelius > Philhelius pedissequus. The sequence goes on from OU343160.1 coordinate 109,360,162, forward strand.
GATGTTTTTGACAACTTTTTGTGATGACAGTTCAGTTCCATGTGCATTATTTACTTTCGGCGTTAACATAACTTTCGGGTTGAATTGTAAATGTAAATTATTTAAAGCTGGAAAAATTTCACTCAATCGCGCAAATCCATCACTGTAACCATGTCTCAGACCGAGGTTGTTGTCCCAAGTAGAAAAGTTTCCTTCGATGTATAGCTTATCGTCTTTAAGGGAAGTTTTAACATTCGGGAACTGCAACTTTACCGCCGCTTTGATTTGCCCAAGAATCCATTTTTTCTGTCGCGCCATGAGTGGAAGATCCTTACGGTTAGACATACCTGTGTCTTTAAGGTGAGCCGAATTCCGTAGAACTTGATCGACTGTGGAGCGGTTGGGGAGTTGTACTACCACGTTGACCATGCCAGGTTTGACGCTTTTCACTTGACGTGTATGCTGGACCACGTCTTCTTCAAGGAGGCCATTACATATAGCTTTTGCTTTACAAAGTGGCTCCACAGATTCATCTTCAGGCATCTGCAAGATAACATTATTCTCTGTTTCTTTTTTTAAAAGTCTCAACTTGTGCTTCTAAAAAGGCATTTTGTGTGTCCAAATACAATACTTTCGCTTTGAAATCTTCATGACTTGCTTTTAACATTGAAATGTCATAATCCATTGCAGAGATGGACGCAATATTACACATCTTTGAGTCCAAAAGCCGCTCGAAATCTTCAATAGACATGTTACTTACGTTGGCCATGTTTGACTTAGTGGATTGATGGCGTTTATCAGCTCCAAAAGTTTCTGGAGATGTACAATTGGTCTTTTATTCATTCGCCTTTTTACAATTGTTGTAGGTTACGTTGAATGATGTAGTTTGTTTTGCTACTTTATTTTCTTGTTTTATGTTATTTGTTGCTAAGAACTTACTAGTTTTTAGATGTGGTTAGATAGCTAACTATTAACTCTTTCTTTTAGAAAAAATTGCTTGCTATTTAATTTTTAATTTAGTTACTTATTTTTATACTTTTTTCGGGAGCTTAAATCAATGCTACTTCACAACTTTGACGTTCAATTGTCAATCTTGTAAGCTTATAAAAACTGCCAAAAGCATCACTTTAATCGTTTTTTGGAAAACATTAGATGCAACGGATCAATGAAAATTTTATAAAACAATATCTCGAAAATTGTAGGGCGGATTTTGATGAAATCCTGTTTTTTATTTTTAGTTTTTTGAAAAAAATGTTTTTTGAAACCTTGGTCTGCAGTTTTTTAGAATCTAGTATGATTATAAAATTTTAAATAATTTTTTTTGATTAGTTTTGAAAATATTGATTTTTCAAAAAAAATTAATCGAAAATTAATTTTAATTAGATAAAAAAGTAATTAAAAATTTTGATATGCAGAATTAATTCGGCTACCTACAAGATGTAGATAGATAAATATAAAATTTGACAGAAATCCGAAGAGCCGTTACCGAGAAAGCCAAAAATTAAAAAAAAACGTTATATAAAAGGTACCGTTAATAAGCTTCCCAGAAATTTTAATCAAAATCGTTTTAGAGAAAAATAAGCTTTTTTTTAACGCTTGTATGGCAGGTACCGTTATTTTAAGGCCTAAAAATAAAATTTCAATTTCCCCTCCAATGCCAAAAGAATCCCACATACCAAATTTGAAGGTAATCGCTTAAGCCGTTTAGGCTGTAGCTCGTTATACATACAGACGGACAGACTGACAGACAGACATTTTTGGCCGATCACTTTTTTAGACTTCTCTATGATCGTAATGTAATGTTTAATTGTTAGAATTTTTGTTTTTTTACGAATGCATAACTTGCCTTATAGTACCTATATTCGCAAGTAAAAAGCTATATAGGAAGGAGGTTCTTGCACTTCTAAATACTACTGCATACCAACATTTTCGAAGAATATTTTTTTGGATTTAAAAAAAACTAAGGTTTCTAACTTTTTAAAATATTATATCTTTATTTATATTTGGTTTCTTTAAAAAACGTGCTCTGGATTTGACAATCGCCAAAACCAAGATGGCCTCTTTTTTCATTTCAGCCCTTTTCATTCTTTTTCTGGCATTGCCAGATTACAAATTCATTTATATAAAAACGCTACTAGATGGCGTATAGGGAGCAAGAAAGAGATAAATTACATTTAACATCAACAGAGGGCGTTATAAAAATTATTACAACTCGGCCAATCTGACAATCTTGATTGACCTCAATCAATTCAAAACAATTAATTTACTCAAATAACTCGTTAAAGTTTTCATCTACTTCAAGTGGCCTGTGGTTAGTGATTCCAGTTTCTGACAATTCTTTGCGTGTCAGCCAACGTCGAATTTTAATAGCTTCACCGACTCCATCATACGGTAACTGACTTAGCTGACAATTTCCAATATCTCTAATAACATACCGATCATTTGGTAACTCCTTGTGAATAACGTATGGACAACGATATTTCTGGATGAGTTTCTTATTCGTACCAGTAGTGGCAATATGCCTAACAACATCACCAATGGAGTACAGTTTTGCCGGTCAACTGTGTCTTAAAAATACTGTAAACTATAATATTGAGATTTTTCAATAACATTTAAGGCATCTTTTCTAGATCCCTCTAGGTCACGATCTGCCTCATTACTAAACTTGTTTTCCAAATATTCTGTTAGCTCATCAATAATTAAACCCCTCTGGTTCACCCCAAATAATAACTTACTTGGGGATTGCTTTGTGGTACTATTAGTAGTATTGTTAATGGCATATTCGACTTGTGACAACTTTAATGACCAGTCAGCGTGTAAAACTGGTTCAGACAACTTACTAAGAATCGCTTTTAATATTCGGTTAACACGTTCAACCTGGCCGTTTGCCTGCGGTGAGGCCACAGCCACCTTGATATGATTCACGTTACGTGAAACAAGTACCAAGATCGGAAATTATTCGCCTAGGTCGGCTGTAATAATTAAAGTATTTGTCTACGGCACAACAAACTTCCTTTGTACTAGTTGATTTGACTGGTTAGAGTAAAAAAAAATTGGTAAATGCATCAAAAATTACTAGATCATGTTATGGATTAGATGCTATTGAAGGTAGAGGACCAAAATGATCAATATGAATTATGTCAAAAGGGATTGGTTTTTTTGGTATACTATATAAATTGTGTTCATTTGAATGAGCTGGTGTTGTATACATGATGCATTTAATACAGTTTCTTATAAAAAAATCAATTTTGTGCCTCATATTTGCAAACCAATAATATTCACTTAATTTGTTATAATACTTATCAGTACTTAAGTGACCTATTTTTTCATGAACCATACGAATCAAATTGTCTGCCCCATCCCTTCGAAAAACTAGCCCATTATGTAACTCGAACTTGCCAACCGTTTCTGTTTCAAGTTTTATCCTCATTTCTTCTATCCACTTATCACGCATTTGCTCTATCTGAATCTGAAAATCTAAATCTTCACTATCAACAGATGCAACCAGCTCATATACGGGTGTTACGTCTTTTTGTACTTCGACTTGATTTTCCTTTTGAAAACATCGGCTTAGAGCATCAGCGCGCCCCATCAACACTCCGCTTCGGTTCTGAGTATTATAATTGTAGTTTTCTAATTCAAGGGCCCATCGAGCGATTCGTGGATTCACACTTCTTTTGTGTAAAGTCATCGTAAGCGAATTACAATCAGTAATAATTTTAAATGGAATTCCCTCTAAATACACACGAAAACGCCTAAGTGAGTAAATGACTGCCAACGTCTCCAACTCAAAACAATAGTACTTTGATTCTGCGTCAGTGGTGGATTTTGAAAAGTATGCAATTGAATGGAACTTTCCATCATTTTGACTTTGCAGCAACACTGAACCAAGGTCATGAGCACTGGCATCACAATGAAGTTCTGTATTGTACGTTGGGTTGTAAACAGCTAATATTGGTGCAGCAACAAGCCTATCGCGTAACTCACAGAAGGCATTATTGCAATCCTGGGAAAAATTAAAAAAATTATCTTTGCGTAGAAAAACTAACAGGGGTCTGACAATTATTGAAAAAGATGTTACAAGCCTACGGAAATAGGAAAGTAACCCAATGCACGAATGCAATTCCTATTTAGTCCTTGGAATAGGGTAATTCTTAATACCACTAATATGGGTATTAGTTGGTCGGATACCATATGAATTCACTACATAGCCGAGGTATTCAATTTCATCATAAGCAAATTAACATTTTGCCAACTTAATTTCCAATCCCATTTTATATATTCTGCGCAAAACCTCTTTCACTGTCTCTACATGAGATTCAAAATCAACGGAAGCGATTAAAATATCATCTATATAGATAATTATTTTGCCAGCGTCGATTAAGTCAAGGATTGTAGACAAATCTCTGAAAATTAGCTGGGGCGTTCTTTAATCCGAATGGCATTTTTAAGTATTCAAATTGCCCATAAGGTGTTACAAAAGAAGTGAACATTGTTGAATTTTCGTGCACCTTAACTTGATTAAATCCATCTTTCAAATCAAGCAAAGTGTACCAACATTTACCTGCTGTTTATTCAATACAATCCTCGATTAATGGCAATGGAAGGTTATAACGAATAGTTTTCTTGTTAAGACCCCTATAATCAATGTACATACCTACATCACCGTTTTTTTTACCAAGACTATTGCTGAAGCGTAAGGGGATTGACTTGGCCGAATAATTTTTCTAGACAAAAGGTCATTGGTGATTCTTTGTACCTCAGTTCGATCATGAAAAGATAAGCGGCGCCGGCGTAGCGCACAATGGAAAGGGGTATCATCAGTTAATCGAATTTTTATTTGATAATCGGTGGTTCCCTGTGAAATACCTACTGGCCTCAAATATGATTCGGCAATTATTGAACCAATAATATCAGCTTTAGTTTTCTCTAATCTAGGGCAAATATCAATTTCGTATTGTGATCTATCTATATCAATAGAACATATTTCCATAAACCTATTTTTGACACAATCGACAGGCAACTCGCACTGACCGTGCGCCACCAAAGCCTGACAGTCAATCACCTCTGTCCTGACTGATTTCTCAGGTATATTTTTGAATTTTATCTGTTTTATAGGATCACCAACCACTTTTCCTAAATTACTCAAATCAGATGCACCAACATTTAAATTCATAGGTTTATTTATTTTAACAAATTTAATTTTAGTTAAACAAATATTGAATACTTTCATAAAGCCACGTCCCAGAATAAGTGGCGTCATCATTGTTTCCTGAGGGGTAACCAAAAAGAAATAATTTTAACTTAATTGCGAAATTGTACTTTACATGAAACTGTACAATGAGTATATATTCTCTGCTTTCCCAAGCCGCAAAATTCGGTTGGAACGGCATCATTTGATAAGGCAATACAATTTCGAATACTTGAACTTTGTATTATACTAATTGGGCTACCAGAGTCGAAAAGAGATAACAAATTTATGAATCTAGTGCATCTGCTTTGATTACAACAATAAATGAAAGCCACCCTTACCTTTACCATAAACGAAAAGTTATCATCATTATTATGCGCATCATATGAGGTTACATCAGTTGGTTCACATGATAAAGATGCGACCGTATGTGTCTTCTTCATCGGGCAATCCTTATGGAGGTGTCCCATTTTATGACATGTGAAACAGGAACCCACTGGACGAATTGGCTTAGGACATATACTTTGGTAGTGTCCAAATTGTGAACAGTTGCAACATCTAACCTCTCCTCGATTCACAATGACACTAGCAGCTGCAGCTTTTTGTTTAGTTATGGCAATTGTATTATTTCTGATTGCCCTTGGACGACGTTGTTCATAGCGGTCCATACGACGCACAAGATCGTTTATGCAACTTGCACCATACAGCATTGTAAAACCGTTGCTGCTGTCGAGGACTCCATCTATAATTATGTCCACCAGTTCCTGCTCTTAAATATCGGACTTTGATACAATCGATTGCATGGACACAACATAACTTAAACAAGATTCGTTACTCCTCAGGGTACGGGCCCTCAACTGTCGATATACCTCTTGCCGCGTGATAGTTCTTTTGAACATGTTGATGAGACCCGCTTTCATCTCGTCATATGCAACCACACCCAAGATTAGGATATATTGTTTTGCTATCCCTTCCACACATCGACGAACAGCTTTACACTTTTCTTTTATTGTGTATCCACACGTCCCAGTAAAGACGTAGACTTGTTCGAACCATTTATGTATGTCGTAATGATCATCCCCACTAAATTTTGGGACAGCGGCATCTAGTTCTTCGTAGTTGACACGTCGGTATCTAACCGGCCCCTCACTTGTCTCTATTGCTTGAATTTGCCTTTGCAATTCAAGGATCTCGTGACGCATACGCAACATCCTCAATTTTTCCTTCAGCTGATATGCCTCAGCAGAGGCTGTTTGAGTTTCCGAAGGGCCACTTTGCGAATGGTCGCCAGGTTCTTGAACGGCGGACGATGCATCAACAGCAGGAAAACTAATTTCTTTTGAGGCAGTAGGCACTTCGGTAGCAGTAACAGCGGGTTTTGCGACAGCGGCATGATCTGTAACGCAGTAACATCGGATGTCTTGACGGCAGCAACAGTAAGAAAGCTAGGCAATTTAGTTACAGCGGGCATTTCCGCAGCAGTGACGGTAGACGCAGTGATCGCAGCAGGAAGTCCGAAGGCAACGGCGGTAGGTTCAATGTTGGCAGAAACAGCGGGTGCACTTTTGGCAGCAACAGCGGGCGGATCCATGCTTCAGTAATATTAGCATCTTCCAACTCGTACTCCGAGTTAAGATTTTGGGATTCGCCTGATGCAATACACTCCTCATAAAGTGCACGTAGCTGTATTATTGTTGCACCTACAGGAAATTCAACATTTGCCTTAGTAAGTGCTTCAATAATTGGCTGGCGAGCTAAACGTTGCATTTTCAAACTTAACTATTTTTGTTTATATATTAAAAAATTAATTATAATGTTTTTTTATAATATGGAACTTAAAATAAATCCAACTTTTTAAATTCATATTTGAAAAATTTAAAAGCAACTTTAGTTTCGAAGCTTTAAACAATCTATCCATCCGTTTTTGAATACAAATAAGTAATGAGAATTGTGAAATCAGTTTTGTTCGACTACTTTATTCAATTTACAACATCGACTTCAGTGTAGTACCTACCATTTAATGACTTTGAATGCCCAACAACAACTTGAGTGTGCTACCACCAAGTTTTTTCTCAATCATTTTTGGCTGGAATTATAGCTATTTCACGACTTGCCAAGGTCGATCATAAGATTCCTTTGCTCTAGTGGTACTGGTCTACTTTTTCGTTTTAATTGAAAAACTTCTTGTGCCTTCATCGACAAGAAGGAATCTGATTATCGACCTTGGCAAGTCGTGAAATAGCTATAATTCCAGCCAAAAATGATTGAGAAAAAACTTGGTGGCAGCACACTCAAGTTGTTGTTGGGCATTTAAAGGCATTAAATGATACGAAAAAGTGCTTTAAAAGCAAATATGTAATCATACAAGAACTGAATGTAGTACCTGCCTACTATGTGCACATAAGTGCATATGCAGATATACATATATATATTGCAAATAATACACATATTTAGGATTTTTATGAATTTGTTAACATAATTAATGTATTAACATAATTTTTTTTTAATTATTTGATGTAATAAGTTTCAAAAATGGTAAAATAATTCTTGTGTACCTATATTTTTTATATTTGAATCATGCATTTCTTTAGATTGAATTTTGAGAAAAATAAATCTTTTTAAAATAATATGACTTTCATAATGCTCATAATCATATGAACACGGACGTTCCCTAAATCGAATTTTAGTATTCTTGCCTAGTATTTACATACCTAGTTATTTATTTTTACTTTTACAGAATTCAACACAATCAACCAATCATCAATTGTTTAATGCAAGGATTTCCAACAATTACATAGCTATTCATTCATCAACCGCAGCCAGCGATTCTAGTGCAACTTAAAAAAAACTACAAACATTCTAAAATTGCAAAGAAACAATTTTTTTATTTAAAAGGTATTACACATTATTTTGTTTAGCTTAAAATATAAATAAAATACGAAATTACATTTTTCAGCTCCTAGAAGAACGTCTTTATCATTCACAAAATTTAATGGTGAAGCAGTCGCAGATCCTTGGGTTGCTAGGAATTAATGTTATTTTCATTTTCCACAATCTATCAAAACATAATGGAAACGTTTTAAATTAACACAGTCCTCCATGTTGCGTTTAATGCATGCTTCGATTTGGCCAACTTATCAATCATATGATTTTGCCAGTTCAGGTTTCTAGATATCCGCATACCAAGATAGTTGTATTCATTTACGACTTCGATGTTTTGAGCTCCAAATTTCCAGGTTTCACTGCGGCCGTTTCGGCCGCCTCCTCTACGAAAAATCATGACTTTAGACTTCTCTAGGTTCACCTGGAGCCTCCATTTGTTGCAGTACTCGAACAATCTATTGATCATCAATTGGAGACTACCAGGCGACTCCGCTAACATCACAATATCATCGGCGAACATTAGTACCTTGATTAAAAGATCCGCTGAAACACGTGCTCCACCCTGCAATACCTCTTCTAAGTCATCTATAAATAGAGCAAATAATAAAGGACTCAGATTATTCTTTCGAAACCCAGCTTGCGACTCGCTTAGTATGTTGTTGTTATGAACCCAATCATAAAGCCGTTTGCAGAGAAGTTTCGTAAAAATTTTCATAGATGAATTCAGCAATGATATTCCTCTGTAGTTGGCAGCATCTTCCTTGTCACCTTTTTTAAAAATTGGGCAAATGATGGCTTCTTTGAAATAGGACGGTAAATAAGCTGAATCGTATGCGTGGTTTAAAGCTTTTGTTAGAGTCACTATAAAAATAGAAGTGTCTATTTTATAGAACTCTTGAGGTATGCCATTCGATCCTGGAGACTTGTTGTTTTGGAGCTCTTTCAATACAAGTTGAACCTCTGCACAGGAAAAAGGTGCATCCAATTCTTCGTTCTCATAAAAAGGTTTGGCAAATTGGAATGTGGAAGAGAAATAGTCTTTTGTTAACGTTTTGAAGTGTTTAGCAAGATCTTCGATTTCAATGGGTGAAATAACTTGATTGTTACGCTTTTTACTAATTTTTCTAACTACTGTCCAAAACTCAGCAGCATTTCTGCAGTCTGCAAGGTCTTGAGCAAGTTTTCTTGAGTAGGTTTGACGTTTATAGCTTAGTAGCTCTTTGTATTGTTTGTTAACTGCAAGATATTGCGCTTTAAAAAAGTTATTCTCTGGAAAACTTCTTAGTAATCCTAGCCAAGCAAAAGATTTTCCACGAGCTACCATACAATCATTATCAAACCATTTTTCGTGGTAATGGATAAAATTGTTTTTTACCTGACATTGTACCGGAATAGACTTAAGGACAATATTGTCCAGCTCCGATAAGCTAAGACAAAATGTTGAAGATGATGTCGCTTGAAGGAGAAGACTATTATTCAAACAATGTGAGTATCTTTCGGCAAAAACATTTTTCCACCTGAATTTTCCCGGAGTTACTAAGTCTTCTGATTGCCTCTGGTTTCTGTTTAGATTGATTGTTAGTTGGATTGGGAGGTGATCGGAATGTATTTCTGTTATGACTTCAAAATCGTCCATCATAGCACTCCAGTCTCCTGACACCATTGCGTAGTCGATTACTGAGTTTCCTTGTGGTCCTATAAAAGTGAACTCACCTAATTTGTCTCCTTCCGCAGTACCATTGCAAACACTCAATCCAAAGGAATTACATAGATCGATAACTTTTTTACCTTCTCTTTTAATTGTTGTATCTTTTGAACTACGATTCCTATTTTCTATAAGCTTACTTTCACTTTCTAGCGCTCCGGTTCGGGCATTGAAATCTCCAATAAGCATTAAATTGTTAATATCCATATCAAATAAAATGTCTCCAAGCTTAGTGAAGTCACTTTCCCAGCTGTTGCAATTTAAGTATATAGGGATGAGATTAAGTAAGGATCGATCAGTTTTAATTTCAATGAAATGTGTGTCTCCTATTTGCTTGTATTTGCAACTGACACCTTTAAGATTATGTTTAAAACCCATGAGAATTCCTCCACTAGCCCTTCCTTTTCGGTGATTTTTAAGTGCTGGTATCCATTTTAGTTTGTATTCGACGAAAATTGATTCAAAATTTTGTGTATGCTGTTCAGTTACATGTGTTTCAATTAATATAATAATATCATACTCATTTATAAATTTAATAAAATCTAAAACTGCAATCTTATTTTCTAAACCTCCAATATTATAACTTATAATTCTAATTTTACTTAATTTAAAAATTTGACAGACGGCTTTTACCTAATTACAGTGGTTATAATTAGAATGTGATATTTTGTTAACACCTAGATCCGAAAGAGCAGAATTCGTTTTGTTTGTAGCCGAAATTGATGTTGATGGGCCGCCGCCAACCTCATTTGACATTTCTCGCCGATGGATGACATTGACGTTTCTGGCAATTGACTCATTTTGTAAAAGTTGTAAACAAACATTTTGAAAGAAATTCTGCCCAAGTTTGTGTTTTTCTTCCAATTTTTGCAGCCCATGCTCCTTATTTGTAACAAAAACTTGCTGCCGCAATTTATCATCACGTAGAGACAATCTCAATCGTGGTTGTTTGGCGTAAATGTGTTTGTGGAGCTGAAGGAGTTTGATGCGCTTTTGCCGAATCTTCAATGGGTAGTCTCGACTTATGGAGATGCCGGTTCCTTTCAGCTTTTTAACATTTTTCAGAACATTTTGTGCGTTTTGTTTAGATTTGAATTCTGACAAAATAGTAACTACTTCTTCATTCGAAGCGATTTGTCTCAGTTCTTGTGCAGTGATGATTGTATTTGAGTCGGATATATTTTTGCAAATGTTTAGAGCTTGTTCTATGGGATTCGATTGTCCATTCTTAACTCGAATTATTAAGTTGTTGTCATTTGCAGCTAACTTTAACTGATCAATCTCGGTTTGAAGGACATTGCATCTTTGGAAGAGTGCACCGACCGCCTCCTTCAATTGCACATTCTCCCTTCTAACCTCACTTAGTTCACCGCGTAAGTCTGAAATGTCATCCTTCGTAGCAACATTTGTGAGATTAGTGGAAAACAGATTATTTAATTCCTCGACAGTCATAGAACCAACCAACGAAATGCTTTTATCTTTTTTTGAAATTGATTGAAGATGTATTTCGGGTGATGTTTCTTGAACTTTTCTTTTTGAATTTTTCATCAAGCCTTTAATATTGTGTATTGGTTTTAAACTTATGAGCGATTTTTTTGTTAAGGTAGGTAGGTATCTAACTTTTGCAACTTAAATTACCAACAATTCAATGATTTTTTAATCTCACTTGATCAATAGCTCCTTAAATTGTGCACTTTGTAAAAAAATTATTTATTTTGTTTGTTTGGATTAATTAAAATAAACTTTTTTTCAAGAGCTAAACAATTTTAACTTTTAAGCTACACCAGAGTTGCCAACTTCCGCTTTAAATACTTATGTACCTCCCTACGCAAATATATTGGTGATTGGGCTTTTCGGTTTGAATTTTATATTTGGACTAGATCAGAAAGATTAATTGAATACTTCTCTTTTTCTTATTTCTCTAACACCTACTTGCACAACTTCTGCTCCTGCTACAACAACTATTATTGGTATGATTTGTTCTGATTATTGCTCATGGCTCCCACCAGAAGCACCAAGAATTACATTACACCCGTTCGAATAATACCGTCATCCCCGAGGAAAAACTTACAACAAAAATTATTCCAGTTGATTGTTTTCTTGGAATAGAGGTTGTGCGGCTGTGGGCGAAGGAAAAATTCGATGGTGGGGCAAAATCATGATGCTGCTGAGATGATGGCTGACGTTGGATGGTTGATATTGGAGCAATGGAATCATTTATGTTCGATGCCAATCAAGCCACTATGTTTTGCAGTTTATTTTTCTCCAAATCTGTGAACGAACAAAGAAAACATCAGAAATTCGCATGAAAAAAATGTCTGTTTGGTCTTCAACTAAAAACAAATTTTTAAATTTCCAGGCCCTCCCGTGTGAATAGATATTCTATACTTACAGTAGTTTGCTATGAACGGTATCCAGCAATTTCACCAAAAAGAAAAATGTATTTTAACAGCACGTTTGGTTTATAAAAGATGTTTTTTAAACTATGCAATCAAATTATTTTAAAATGCATAGTAAACAAATTCCACAATTTAATTAAGATGACAGTTGACATATTTTAACAGAAATTGGGACAAAATATAGTTTAGGTGTGTTAGTTATGCCGGACAAATTGCCATTTATTCATGCCACTAAACTGGCTAAATAATCGTAAATTCAAATCAATAATGATAAGCATATATGCCCGATTTACACGAGTGACAAATTGCCATTATTTATTTCATTTTATTGACATTATTAGGTGAGTTTTATTGGGAATTTATGCATTGTACCGTAAGTAATTAATAAAAAAACGCATCGACCGTAGCATGGACCGTAGCTTTTTTATTTTTGTAAAAATGGTACCTCTGCACAGCAGTCATAAGTAATGAAAGAGTCTTTTGCAAAGTAAAATTAAGAAAATATCAAAATTATGAACAACTTTAATTCAGATAAAATAGAAACTAGAAAAACGTACAAATATTTAATTTATGTTACAAGCCTATTTCTTGTTTTCATTTTTTCTACATTTGCAATTTTAAATTCGAACATTGATTTTTGCACGAATAGAAAGGAAATGATAAGTTAATAGGTTTGTTCATAGATTATGGTCAATTACCTTTTTACACAGGGCAATTTATATATTGCTTTAAAAATCGTCTATGCCTTTCACACGAGGAATCAAAATTGATGGAGATTTGCTTTTTTCCTTTCAATATTTCTTAGTTTTGAACGCACACTACAACGTAGCTTAAATTGTTCACTCCCCTTACATTTCCTTTTTATGTTTCATGCTTTTATTTATTTTCTGAGTGGATTGATAGCTAGAAGTTTATTTTTCAAGTTAATTTATAAATGTATTTTCTGATTATGTTTTGCTTTCAATTCAATATTCACTCATCAGACTGCACTTACCATACGCGGAGGAACAAATAGTTAACATTTGGTCTGCCATTTCCATGCACATGTCCAGAAAAAAAAAACAATGGGATCACATAAGTTTACGCTCAGTCCATGTCCATGTCATAGAGAAAATAATTACATAGAGGCGCGACTCGTACCCCCTTTGCCTTAAACACCCGCAATTTTTTTTTTAGGTGAGTAAGAGAAAACTCTCTTAATTTACTCATTTTTTCCTATCCGTGAATACATGTGAGTGGTGGATTAAAAAACACTATTGCTCAAACTGACAGATAATTTTTTTTGTTTTTGGTTTGTCAAAAGTCTGTCTGACATTTCTAATTACCAAAACATAAATAATAGTTTTTTTTTTCACATTTGGTAAGTTTTTTTCATATTTATTTAATTATTCTTTATTTCAATAAAAGAAATATATATAACTATAAAAAAAATTGCTTTTTTATATTTGTTTGATAAAGATTTGGCCACAGTGACGGAGATCCGATGGAAAGCGTACATCCAAAGGTATATCTTAGATTCTAAACTCAGAAACCAAACCCAATTGTTTCTTGTTTTCTATAATTGTTTTGTTGTTTTTTTTAGATTGGGAGTGAAGACGTACCTAGTTCATCTGGGAGTGATACCACCAACCACTACTCTTTACACAAAAACCAATCCTTCAACAAAAAGTCAAGATCGAATTGGTTATTTAGAAAAGGAGGCTTCACATTGGCGGACACAATGTGAAATCTCACGAATAAGCGATTCGCTGCCACATGAAGTGTCTCGTCTATGTAAAGAGAAACAACAATACAATGAGCCATTAGTAGTGGCGGGTTGTTGCTGTAGTACAGCAGGGACTGGATTGTCTGTGGTCGTATATATATTTTCTTAGATCCGTCGCATTAGAAAGCTTTCCTTGGAATCTATTCTTCGACAGGACATGTTTTGGTATAACACAAGCTCCGGAAACAATTTCCCCAGCAAAATGACAGAGTAAGTAAACCTTTATTTTGCAAGTGCAAATTCATATCTAATCGATGTTTTTCTTATAAACTATCAGAGATCTCGATAAACTGAAAGAAAGAATCGCTGAGAAAGTAGCCATATTATCATTTTGGAAGAAATATATCGTCAGTGGCAATCTCATGAACGAGATCGATATGCACATGTTAACCGAAACACCTCGGTCTGTATCTGTAGCTTCTAAACAGATTGTTGGTCTGTCTGTGAATCAGCATTCAGTCAAGCAGAAATAAGGTACGTTAAATACAAAAAAACCCAATTTGATGTATTTTTAAGTATTTGTTTTTCTTTTAATCTTGTAGGATAAACAGCGCCTGCCATTCATCTCAAAATCATAACGAACAACAAGGTCAGACCACACAAACAATGAAGCCCAACAGGAAGTCATTATTGCCAGATATTATAATTAAATACATTGGGCTCAATATTTTAAAGTGTTCTCCTTATGTATATATATGTATATAGCTTAAGAATTGTGATTCACTTAATTTTTTTCGATTACATTGTCTTTGTGGGTGTTAAAAAAAGTTCTTTTCTTTTTAAGGGAAATGTAATGTTGTGTGTCTCAATGACGCATAGGTAAGTATTATAGCCCTATGCTGAGGTAAATTAACACTCAGAACAGTTACAATCATCGAGATAAAGCAAGTACTTTGGAAATGACAGCTTGTCCAAAGTAGCAAATCCAAGAAATTTCTACCTATGTCAAGAAAAATCTTGAAATCAGTACTTACGCAAAGCTCTAATTTCCAAACCACTCACTTGATTTCGAAGATTGTAACTGTTCTGAGTGTAAATTGACCTCAGCTTCTAAGTCATTTCAATCATTTTATAATCAAACAATTATTTAGAAAAATTGCTATCTAAAAGTAGTTTCTTCGTGTTTAAAAAAAATGAAAAATTACAAAATTACTTTCAGATGCAAATTTTTTGAAATATTTGCTCTAATTGAAAACGGTTTCAAGAATTTACAAGCTGACATAAATTAAAACTCACAACAGTTTAAATCATCGAGATCAAGCAAGTACTTTGGAAATGACAGCTTGTCCAAAGTAGCAAATCCAAGAAATTTCTACTTATATCAAGAAAAATCTTGACATCAGTACTTACGCAAAGCTCTAATTTCCAAATTACTTGCTTGATTTCGATGATTGTAACGGTTCTGAGTGTAAATTAACCTCAGCTTCTAAATCCTTTCAATCATTTTATAATCAAACAATTATTTAGAAAAATTGCTATCTAAAAGTAGTTCTTTCGTGTTTTTAAAATTAGACCGTTTTTTTTAAAGGTGAAGTTGGACAAACATTCCCGAAAATAAACAAAGAATCATATACATGTATATATATATAAATATTGTATTAATGACAACACAAAATAATTAAAATTATTATTATTATTCATTACAAATAAGTTTGCTGCTCACAGAGATATATAGAACAGTATGAAGAATAGAATAAGATCACATTTTTGCCAAAAACAAAATCAATGTTAATTATTATGATCCTTTTTTATTTCAATATTGGATGAGGTGGATGATGTGGTTTCTTGCAGTTTGTGAGGCAGAATCATCTGCAACAGTTGTCGACTGTGCTTCGCGTCGTCGGTGTTGGTGTGTGTCGTCATCGGTCTCATTGACTGCAGCAGATATTTCTCCATTGTACTGAATCAAAACACAAGGCTCCATGGCATACGCAAGCAGTTTCATAAAAATTGGATTCACACGCAGCAAATTTCCCACAAAAACTAACTGTAAAATAAAAATTAAACAATCTGTAAATATTTAGAGATCATGAAATCCGATTTTATGATTTTCGACTACTAATGGATGCTATGATAGATTTTTCAGGATTCGCAGTAGATTTTCGATTGCGATGGATTCTGTGATAGGGCCGATTTATAAGTTTTAAATTTTGAGTTTTCTTTAATGTAACTAAACTTTGACGCTGTTAGTATGTAGGTCCAATTATCATTAGGTAAGTTTAAAACCGATGTAGGTAAGTTCTTAGTATAATGAATAGAATTATTGTATGTTTCAGGAAATAGTTACTAGGCACCTATCTAAAAATGTATAGGGTTTTCCAATAAGAGGTGTTATTTTGATATTCAAAAAAAAGAAATGCGTTGTTGAAGCGTGTATCGTTCCATTTTTATTAATAGCGTAGTTTCTACTTGTCAAATGTCAAAAAATGACAGCTTCAAAAGTGACAGCTACCGAAATAGCGGGCTATTTAAAATAACACCACCTTATTGGAAAACCCATGGAAAACCCTTGGGTTTTCCAATAAGAGGTGTTATTTTGATATTCAAAAAAAAAGAAATGAGTTGTTGAAGCGTGTATCGTTCCATTTTTATTAATAGCGTAGTTTCTACTTGTCAAATGTCAAAAAATGACAGCTTCAAAAGTGACAGCTACCGAATTAGCGGGCTATTCAAAATAACACCTCTGATTGGAAAACCCCTTATATTTAAATATATGTTATGGATTTTAATTCTGTAAATTGGGATGGTAAAATGTACCTACATTACATACATATGTATGTATATGGACCCTAGGTATGTAAATATGTAGGTACATAATAATGTATAATGAAAGTGTTGGATGGTTATGGTTAGGTAGATCCATATATGCATATAAAACTTTATATGATAGTCTTAATATACATAATATTCATTTGATTGTTAAAGATATATATTTATATAAATGTCAGAGAGTCCACCTAGTACATAATGTATGTAGGTTGGTACCTATTCAGTGACCTAGATATCAGAAACTACTAACTCGATTTGCGTTTTGTACGTAATTTATTATTTTTGAAATGGAAATTAAAAGAATAGTCAAATTTATAAATTTAAAGTTTAAAGTTTATAAATTTAATTTGCTCTGGCCCGATCCAAATTCATAACTTCAAGTTTCTATTTTTCATTTTTATTTATTAGTTTTAAACTAAATTTGAATATTTTTTAATGTCGCTAAACATTGACGCTATTAGTTGGTAGGTCCAAATATGTAGGTAAGTTTTTATTATAATGGATTGAATGGATGATTCAAGGAATAGTTACTTAGGTACCTACATACCTACAAATTTATGTTTAAATCTAGATTACAGATTTTAATTACGGAAATTAGGATAATAATTGTGTACCTACACTACATACAGCTATGAATATGTAGGCATGTAAATGTGTATACATACAATGTACATTGAAAGTGTAAGTTGGTGATAAGAAGGTAGATATATGCATATAATTTTATATCATAGGTGCAATATTTATAATATTCATTTGATTTTTAATGATATATAGGTATATAAATGTATGAGAGCCTAAATAGTATATACTGTAAGTAGGTAGGTATTCAGTGACGTAGATAGGAAGAAATGGATATACATATTTATATCGACCGATAGAGAGACAGACGGAATATCAAGTTTGATTAAAATTTCGGGTTAGATTTTTTTGTGTAAAATTTGCAAAAAGGTAATCCGTAATTCTAGATCACAAAAAATATTTAGAATGATGTATGCGTATTCCTGGAGCTATTTTTTTTAATACAACTTCTTTGCAAAAAATGTTGATGCTTCCTTTGAAAGTATGAAGTGCTGATTCTAAAAAGATATCGCTCACCTTTATTGGACAACCTGTTCCAAAGATATAGTTCAAAAACTATTCATTGTTCAACTTGAAATACATAATCTGAAAATACTTTGAGGTGTATCTTTGGAACGGGTTATCCTAAAAACTTGGCTGATACCTTTTTGTAATCTACTCTTGATACTCTCAAAATCAGCATCAAAAGTTTTTATGTAGAAGCCTTATTGAAAAAAATCACTCTTGAAATACCCATATTTAGATTGATGTATGCGTATTCCTGGAGCTGTTTTTTTAATACAACTTCATTGCAAAAAATGTTGATGCTTGATTTGAAAGTATGAAGTGCTGATTGTAAAAAGATATCGCTCACCTTTATTGGCCAACCCGTTCCAAAGATATAGTTCAAAAACTATTCACTGTTCACCTTGAAATACATAATCTGAAAATACTTTGAAGTGTATCTTTGGAACGGGTTATCCTAAAAACTTGGTTGATACCTTTTGGTAATCTACTCTTGATACTCTCAAAATCAGCATCAAAAGTTTTTATGTAGAAGCGTTATTGCAAAAAATCACTCTTGAAATACGCATATTTAGAATGATGTATGCGTATTCCTGAAGCTATTTTTTAATACAACTTCTTCGCAAAAAATGTTGATTCTTCCTTTGAAATTATGAAGTGATGATTCTAAAAAGATATCGCTCACTTTTATTGGACATCCCGTTCCAAAGATATAGTTCAAAAGCTATTCGTATTCTATATTAAATAATATGTGTCTAAGAATCACATGAATCTTATGTACGCAGATTGCACCTAAATTATAAAGTTATATGCATATAGCTACCTACCCACCTACATCCTTCATTTTCATTATTATATGCACATGTTTACATACTTAGCTTCCATAAATATATATATATATATATGTATATTTTACTATCCTTACTTACATAATTTAAATCCATAACAAAGATTTAAATATACATTTGTAGATTGGTATTTACCTAATTAACTATTCCTTTAGTCATCTATCCGACAATTCATTATACTAAGAATTAAAGTAATCTTAACTACATCGGCCTTAAACCTGCATAGAATAACTAGACTACATACCTACTAAACAGCTTTAATGGTTAGATACATTAAGGTTGTTAGCTACAACAGCAAGTTCGTGCGATCCAGTCTTGCATTTTATTTAATAATGACGGAGAAAAAGCAGGAGTTTTTGTTTTTTATACTATACTATACTATACTATGAGACTTACTTTCTCCTTCCATTCCTTGATCACATCGGTACTATCAGCTGGCATTTGATCCGTATAAACCATACACATGTATCCGGATTCGCGCAAGCATTTGTCAACTTCCAGTACTTCATCTGCCGAATTGCACAAGACTGCGCAACGCTCCAACTGATATGCGCACTTATCCAAACATTTCATAACAACCGACATCTTTTCGGAGTTACTTTGCAATTTAATGGAAACTTTAGCTGTTGGCAATGCTGCCATGAACTCCAAGAACGCCACCTAGTAGCGAAAAATACAAACCACACCAAAACGAACAACGTAGTAGAGCAAGACAATGCACAAGAAAAATAAATAAAGAAGCCAAGAGCGAGACAATACCTACTCATACGAGACGACAAATTCAAAAAGAATTCCAAACGCTTTCTACTGAAATCTGAAATGCGTTATTCGCATTTATGAATCGACGAAGCCAACACCGGGTTCAAATACGAAATTTAAAGTTCCTCTTTTAGAAATCTTAAAATTAAAGATAATAACAAAAATAAGTGAGATCTATTATTTTTGAAGAACGCCCATAGATTTTAACATTTCTTTAAATTTCTAAAATTCGTTGGCAATTCAAAATTAAATAACACACATTATATCCTCTTAAAATGAGCATACTCGGCGAAACGCCAAAATCATCGCATAAACCGGATCAATCCTGCAAACTATGCACAAAAAAGGACACGGAAGACATGGTGCAGTGTGATAAATGTGATAAATGGTACCACTTCCAATGTGTTCAAGTAACATCAGCCGTCGCCAATGAAGATTGGATTTGTCAGGAATGTTCGTTAAAGGACATATACACCAGATCCATAAAATCCAATATGCAGTCAAAAAAAAACATCATCGACAAGGTCAAAGCGTCGCAATCTCGCACTTCAACGACTGCAAGACGAAAAAGCACTGGCAGAAAAACGAGAAAAAGAAGCGCAGCTCCGTCAACAATAAATCGACAAAGAATATTTGGACGAGCGCTACCGATTGCTCGAAATACAAAGCTCAGATTCGGAGGAAGAAGATGAAGTTCCAGCAGAAATAGTGCAAGGCCGTGTAAATGAGTGGTTGGAAAAAGAACCAAACGTGGCAAATGAAACGCAAATCGGCAAACTGGTAATTAACTTGCCAGGTTATAGTCAAACTGCACCTCAGCCAAACATGGAATCTAATCACGAATTGCAGCCATATCTACAGCGAGCAAAAGGATGCACAAAACTTGATCAAGATGGATTGAAGACTCAAATCAATCGCATTAACAAACCATCGGTTTCTTCTGGATCCAAAATAAAGCACCCAACGCAAAAGAGAGAAGCCGAAAATAAACTTGCAGCGAGCAACTATTTTGAGCCAAAACTGCCAACTGCATATCAACTTGCCGCTAGACAATCACTCCCAAATGAACTGCCCATTTTTACTGGACGATCCGAAGAATGGCCCGTGTTCATCACAATGTTCGAAGGAACAACATTATGCTGTGGATTCAATCATGTTGAAAACCTATTGCGTCTACAAAAATGCTTGAAAGGGAAAGCGTACGAAGCTGTTCGCAGTAGGTTGACACAACCACAAAATGTTCTTCGCATAATTGAGACTCTAAAAGAGACGTATGGCAGACCTGACGTAGGTTTGGACTCTCTTATTACGAGAGTACAAAACCAATCAGCTCCAAGAGCAGATAAGCTTGAGTCCATTATTCCATTCGCTTTGGCTGTTTACAACATTTGCTCAACAATGGAAGCATGTGATATGTTCGACCATCTCTACAACCCATCAGTGCTTCGAGGCCTCATCGAAAAGCTTTCACCCACCATTAAGTTGCAGTGGGCAACATACATGGAAACTTTGGTGGATGTTAACCTTATTACATTCGGAGAATGGTTAACAAAACTCTCCAGATCCATCAATCGTGTTACGTTCAGCAACTCCAACGTAAACACCAGAGGAGAAAAGCGAAGTGAGAGAGGCTACATCAACATCCATAATGAGAACATGCCAGGGAGAAGGAAAACTTGTTGCATCTGCAAAAAACATTGCAACAAGTTCGACAGTTGCCAAAAATTCCTAAGCTTAAGTTTAAGCGAAAGATGGAGTGCTGTTAAGCAACACAGCCTGTGCCGGACATGCCTTTCTTTCCATCCAAGTTCTCGGTGCAGAGACACTTTCGACATAATAGCTTACTGCACTACCCCAACAAAGACACATCATCGGTCGGACAGTTTAACGCCCATACGGATGAATTTGCATCAGTTTTATTTCGAGTTCTGCCGATAACTATATATGGAAAAACTGGCAGAGTCAAAGTTTACGCCTTTCTCGACGAAGGCTCATCACTTTCGTTGATGGATGACTCGCTCGCAGAAGAATTGGGTATCTGTGGTCAACAGAATCCTCTTTGCCTGAAGTGGACCGGCAATACCCGTTGTATAGAACATGATTCGAAGACCTTATCGCTGACTGTATCAGGGATGAGTAGCTGGTCAAAGAATTATCAAGTCTCTAAAATTCGAACTGTTAAGTCACTTGATCTCCCAGTCCAAACTGTATGTATGGAAAAAATCGTTAGACAATATCCATATTTAAACGGAATCCCTATTGAGTCCTACGAGAATCAAACGCCAAAAAATTTAATTGGACTCGACAACGCCAACCTAGGACTACCACTGAAATTCAGAGAAGGTGGTCGAAACGATCCAGTTGCAACAAAAACTCGCCTGGGCTGGGCGATCCATGGACCTTATCGAACGTCGATTGGAGGGCAACAGCCAACAGTAAATAGCCACGTACTCCACAGCTTTCACCACTGCGAATGTGAAGAAACTACGGACGCAAAACTGAACGACATGTTGAAAGATTACTTCTCGCTGGACAGTTTGGGAGTAACATCAATTCAACCCCAGTCAATAATATCAAACGAAGAACGAAGAGCCGTAGAGCAACTGGAATCTGAAACCAGACGCGTAGGTAACCGCTTTGAAACATGTCTGTTATGGAAGTATGACACAATACAACTCCCAGAAAGTCGTCCGATGGCAGTACGTCGTTTTGAGTGTCTTCGAAAAAAGCTAAGACACGAACCAATACTGAAAAGTCATCTGGAATTTCAAATAAGAGACTATATTACCAAAGGATATATTCGTCAGTTGACGCAAGCTGGGATTGAGGATAGCAATCAACTCACTTGATACTTGCCCATATTTCCGGTCATAAATCCTAACAAACCGGGTAAAATAAGAATTGTATGGGATGTGGCGGCAAAGGTGAATGGAGTATCTTTGAACTCTGTGCTTCTCAAAGGACCCGATCAGCTCAATTCTTTAATGGGAGTTCTGTACCGGTTCAGAGAAAGACGAATTGCTATTTGTGGTGACATTCGTGAGATGTATCATCAAGTCCTCATCAAAAGAGAAGACCAGCAAGCGCAAAGATTCCTTTGGTGCGAAGATCATACCAAGTCTGAGCCAGATACGTATATCATGCAAGTAATGCCATTCGGAGTAACCTGTTCTCCCAGCTGTGCCCAGTATGTCAAGAACACTAATGCATTAGAGTTTAAGGATACTCACCCAAAGGCTGTTAGATGCATTACTGAAAACCATTACGTGGATGATTTACTGGAAAGCGTAAATTCAGAAGCAGAGGCACTTCAGTTGGCGAAAGACGTATCAATGATTCATCGGCGTGGAGGATTTGAAATAGGCAAATGGACTTCAAACTCATCCGAAGTCTTAAGCCAACTCGGTTAATGTTCAGCTATGGGAAAACGAGATCTCAACCTATGTGACGACATGGGAGCATCCAAAGTACTTGGAATGTGGTGGTGCACTGGTACAGACTCCTTTAAGTACATATTGTGCCGAACATACAACAACATCCTACATATGGATCGCAAACCAACAAAGAGAGAAGTACTTCGAGTCTTGATGTCAGTCTTCGACCCTTTGGGGTTAATAGCAAACTTCTTAATATTCTTGAAAATACTGATGCAAGACATTTGGAGAACCCCTGTGAATGGAAAGGCTATTGGAAGGGATGATAGTATAAGCGATGAACACTACACACTCTGGCTGCAATGGGCAAGATTGTTAAATAAAATTGAACAGATTTCTGTTCCAAGATGTTACCTGGCTGACATGCGATTTGGCGATGGTGTCGAAGCTGAACTTCACGTATTTGTGAACGCCAGTGACAAGGCCTATGCAGCTGTGGCATACATCAGGACGACTCAGGGAAACAGTGTTGAGTGCACATTGATAGGATCCAAAACGCGTGTAGCTCCACTGAAGCTGGCTTCAATCCCTCGACTTGAACTCGAAGCTGCTAGGCTCGGTACTCGCTTGGCAAAGAATATCACTGGACCGATTCAAAGACCGTATTATGTTGGATTCGATCGGATCATCGACGCTATCGCCAATTTGTTTCTTTTCGCGTAGGAGAAATCGTTGAAAATACAAATATAAATACGTGGCGATACGTACCAACAAAATTAAACGTTGCAGATGAGGGTACCAAATGGCAGAAAACCGATTTTCAACTCCTCTAGTCGTTGGTTCACAGGACCATCGTTTTTGCAGTATCCAGAAGCTGATTGGCCTGAGGATATCTCAAAGAACAATACTACCTCCGAAGAAATGAAAACGCACTTATTTATCGAAAAAATTAAAATTGAAAGTGTGGTAGAAATCACAAAATTTTCTAAATGGCAGCGCTTACTACAATCAAAATTTTTCGTTTTTCGATTTATTGCGAATGGGTTTCATATCACGAGAAGAGTATCAAGAGGCTGAAAACTATCTCTTCCGCCAAGCTCAACTCGAAACATATCCCGATGAAGTTTCAAAACTGGAGGCTGATGATGACTTGCCAGTTAGCAAAAGTAAAGGACTAAAAGCCAGCAGTCACATATATAAACTGTCACCACACTTGGACAAAAATAAAGTTCTTCGCCTTTGTGGTCGAATAGATGCAGCAGTGGGAGCTTCGCCTCACATGAAACGACCAATATTACTCCCGAATGGACACCATATCACCAGACTCCTGATTCAATACTATCATGAGCATTTTCATCACCTCAATAATGAAACCGTGATAAACGGACTTCGGCAAAAATATTGGATTCCGAAAAGTCGTTTTGCTGTGAAGAGTGCCGTCAAAAATTGTCAGCATTGCAAAAATAATAATGCAGTTCCGGATCCACCAATGATGGGTGACCTTTCAGCTGCAAGAATGTCTACATTTTGCCGACCAATCTCTTTCGCCGGAATCGACTATTTTGGACCGATGACCGTTGCATTAGGGAGACGAACAGAGAAACGCTGGGGCGTGCTTATAACATGCCTGACAACACGAGCCGTCCACATAGAGTTAGCCAATAGTCTCTCTTCTGATTCTTGTATATTGGCCATCAAACGGTTCATTGCTCGGCGTGGAGTACCAACTGAGTTCTACTGTGACAATGGCACAAACTTCCACGGTGCAAATCGAGAGCTCCAAGAAGCAGCAAAAATGCAGATGACCCTCGCCAAAGAATTTTCCTCATCAGCAACAAGATGGGTTTTTAACCCACCTTCATCGCCCCACATGGGTGGCAGATGAGAGAGAATGATCCAAACAACAAAAAAGGTGCTAAAACAAATTATGCCAATGCGGAACCCATCCGATGAACTTCTTCACAGCATGATGGTAGAGGTAGAAAGAACCATAAACTGCCACCCGCTGACATACGTACCGCTAGAGACTGAGAATGATGAAGCGTTGACTCCCAATCGCTTCCTCCTTGGGTCATCTGATGGAAGCAAGGTTGATAGTATACCTTCAGAAGATGGAAGCCTCCTTAGAAAGAATTGGATGAAAGCGCAACAATATGCAAACATGTTTTGGAAACGCTGGATTAAGGAATACCTTCCAACTCTCACTCGTAGGACAAAGTGGTTTAAGCCTACCAAACCCATTGAAGCTGGAGACATCGTCATTATCGTAGATGATTCCAACCCGAGGAATCTCTGGCCAAAAGGACGGATACTGGACACAGTCATCAGCAAAAGTGGACAGGTCCGTAAAGTGACAGTATAGACGAGCACTGGGGTTTACGTTCGTCCAACAGTTAAGATACCCGTTCTTGATATTCGTAAGTCAGGTAAGCCGACAGAAGATGTCGACGTACCGGGAGGGAGTGCTGGCAATGCTGCCATGAACTCCAAGAACGCCACCTAGTAGCGAAAAATACAAACTACACCAAAACGAACAACGTAGTAGAGCAAGACAATGCACAAGAAAAATAAATAAAGAAGCCGAGAGCGAGACAATACCTACTCAAACGAGACGACAAATTCAAAAAGAATTCCAACCGCTTTCTACTGAAATCTGAAATGCGTCATTCGCATTTATGAATCGACGAAGCCAACACCGGGTTCAAATACGAAATTTAAAGTTCCTCATTTAAAAATTTTAAAATTAAAGATAATAACAAAAATAAGTGAGATCTATTATTTTTGAAGAACGCCCATAGATTTTAACATTAGCCTTGGCATAGACTGCAGCTTCTAAATAGTCTGCAATGCACAACAAAGGCTGATTAGCAATCCTTACAAAATAAATAAATCGCCGAGTCCATGTCTTGGAAGTGACCACCAGTTGAAATGGAATCTTTTCATCTTGAAGAACTGGAGAGATAAGCTTGAAGAGGGTTTCATCAAACTCGGGATTCTCATTCATTATGCTGTCCAAACCATCGATAACTAGAGTTTTACTTGGCGTATGTTGAGCAAGTTTTCCTTCTCGTTGGCCTCGAGCAAACGCTGCCGCACGGTGGTGTAATTACAAGCACACCACACCCATTAAGCAATTCAATTTTAACATCTTCGTTGTTTCGAAGTCCATATGCTGGGACAATACTAATTTTTGGTGTTGTGCTAACCAAAATGCGTCGATAATGACGAGAAATACTCTCAACCTGAACGGACGATGGTGCGATTATAATAACAACTGGACCATAGGTCGGCAGAATGCCTTTCGATTCTAGACGGAAACTCAACATGGAGGCAAATAACATCAGGTTTTACCAGATCTATTCCAGTTGATCTCACAAAAGCAATTGCCACGAACTAAATGCGACCAAGCGTACGCTTGGGTGTGATACATTTTAGTCAATCGCATGTGCTCCATTTCTTGGTGGATTTCTGCTGTAAACAAGGCATTCTTCATGCGTTCAATTGGTTTAACATTGTTTTTACTGTGAGCCAATACAAGATGCTTAACGAAATTTGTTTTCAAAGTAGCTTTACCAATGACTTCGGGAAGATTAAGATTGGTTTGGTATGATGGAAGATAAAAATTAGTTAAATTACGAAAGTATTCTTTTTGAGTTAATATTTTCGTAGAACGTATGGATGGATCGGAATTTTCACTAGCAACTGGTGTGGAACACGGAGATTGTAAAAGTGATGAATTTGACGATTGGACAGTTTCATTTTTAATCATATGACAATATATTTTATAATTAAATTACAGGACAAAATACAAAATAAATAAAATAAAACTCGCGCACTTCCAATATTTGTTTTGAAATGAATATCTTTTTTTTTATTGTTTTGTCATCTGTCAAAATACTCACCTCAAATTGAGTAAACTCGTCTTTTCTTGTGGTGGAATTTTGGCACGTACGCATTAATATGCTATGGTTTGCTTCTACTTTTTGATTGGATTTTCTTCACTTTGAACATAAAATTAATAAATATTGCTTAATTTGTAAGCCAGAATCAACAAAAAGCTTTTATTAGTTGTTTTATGTTTGATTAAGGCCTTTAAAAATATAATTTAACTAAAAAGCAATTAATGTTTCAATTTTTGAATTTAACGGATTTCCATTTTAAATATATAAGGTCACCATATCTACTAAAAGTGAGAATGCGCACTCCTCCGTTTCGATAAGCCTGTGTTGGTGTCTGCTCCATTTAAAATGCACGGGCAACTAACACATGCTTGTCGAAACGGAGGAAATCCTCTCAATTTAGCTTGTAGGGTGAAAGAGAATAAATCACCGAAGTCATGCCTCTATGTTAGTTTCTCTATAGTCCATGTAGTGAATCGAATACCGTCCATTGCCAACGTCCATTAAACAGTGAAGAAAAAGCACATTTTGTGAAGTTCAGTTGCCGCTTAGTGCGTTTAGGCTAGGCGCGCACATGCAATTTTTCTGAAACGAAATAGCTTAATCAATAGTTGAACGATGATCGCGCACATAAGCAACTTAAAAATAAATCAATGAGATAAACCAACACACATGCAATATTTTGATTTAATGTGCGCGCAGATACATTATAGTTCGATGTGATACAAGCTGAAGAACTTATTTTTCAATTTGTGCCAAAACACAAACTTTTAAGTTGCTGGAATCGCGGACTAAATAGTTTTTGCATGTGTGCGCACTTTCATATAAGTCCATGGTATTCACTTTAGGAACCAAATTGTTACAAAACTGAAAGTTGCATATGTGCGCGCCTAGCCTTATAGCTCATAGAATTTCATACGAATAAATATTTTGCGGCGCAGTGTCGAGCAGTTCCTCTATAGTGCAGTTGCACCCAATGCGGTTTGTCTTCTCAAATTGCTTTTTTGTAGATCCAAATAAAAGGATGATTTTTTTCACCAAACTTCTTTTATTTATAACTATCAATAAAAATTGAACACAAAACGAATATTGGTCATAAGTTAATTAAAACTGAATTTATTCAATAGATATTGATTTTTTTTTTCAAAATGGAAATCGAAATTTGTTAAAATTGATTAATTGAAATTAGGGTTATGCAAAATTGCAGATATAGGTTAAATTTTAGACGGAGTATACGTCGAAAATAATTGAGCAAAGAATACAATTTTTAATAGCAAAAGTCAGAAACTTTTCAGAAGAATAATTTAATAAAAAATGGAGCTATCTAAGATTTTAGAAATATAAATTAACTGTGTTTTATTGGGAATCTATCCATAGTACCGTAAGTAATACCCAAAAAAACGCATCGACAGTAGCATGGACCGTACCTTTTTTATTTTTGTAAAAATGGTACACCTGCACAGCAGTCACAAGTAACCAAAGAGTATTGCAAAGTAAAATTATTAAAAAATCAAAATTAGGAACAATAATTAGCTTTTATTCATATAAAATGGAAAGTAGAAAAACGTACCAATATTTAATTTAAGATTCAAACCTATTTCTTGTGTTCACTTTATCTGCATTTACAATTTTAAATTCGAACATTCATCTTGCACCAATAAGCCTAGTACGCTGCTGATGCGAAACGAAATTTTTCGGTGGTCTCCACTAGGAGAGCGAATTGCTAACGAAAACCACAGCGGAAAAATATTTACGGAGAGTTCTGTAAGCTGTCAAAAACAATTGACAAGTTGTAAAAAAAAAGTAATTTTGTCACCAAATTATTTTTAGATGGAAAATTTTTTGTCGCCAAATTACTTTTAGATGTAATTTTCTTGAAATAATTCTTGGATTTAAAAATTGTTCTTGTTACACATAGAGGATTTAAAATAAAACTCAGAACCGTTTAAATGATGGAAATTAAGCAAATACTTTGGGACTTATTAACTGGTTTATCTGCCGATTTGATGAAATTTCTATCAATTTTAAGAAAATCAATGAAATAGGGAGGTAAACCACTCTATAATTCGAAAACTACGTGCTTCATTGGGATGGTGTAAACGGTTATGAGTTCTAATTTATGGTTTCTTACTAATTCCGGATACCATTTTCAAGTCCAAGAATTATTTCAAAAAAATTATATGTAAAGGAAATTTGGTGACAAATAAATACATCTAAAAGTAATTTGGTGACAAAACTACTTTTGGTTTTGTTAATGCTTCCTTTGAAAGTATGAAGTGCTGATTCTAAAATGATATCGCTCGCCTTTATTGGACAAACCGTTCCAAAGATATAGTTCCAAAGCTATTCACTGTTCACCTTGAAATACATAATCTGAAAATACTTTGAAGTGTATCTTTGGAACGGGTTACCCTAAAAACTTGGTTGATATCTTTTTGTAATCTACTCTTGATGCTCTCAAAATCAGCATCAAAAGTTTTTATGCAGAAGCCTTATTGCAAAAAATCACTCTTGAAATACGCATATTTAGAATGATGTATGCGTATTCCTGGAGCTATTTTTTTAATACAACTTCTTTGCAAAAAATGTTGATGCTTCCTTTGAAAGTATGAAGTGCTGATTCTAAAATGATATCGCTCGCCTTTATTGGACAACCCGTTCCAAAGATATAGTTCCAAGGCTATTCACTGTTCACCTTGAAATACATAATCTGAAAATACTTTGAAGTGTATCTTTGGAACGGGTTATCCTAAAAACTTGGTTGATACCTTTTTGTAATCTACTCTTGATACTCTCAAAATCAGCATCAAAAGTTTTTATGTAGAAGCCTTATTGCAAAAAAGCACTCTTGAAATACGCATATTTAGAATGATGTATGCGTATTCCTGGAGCAATTTTTTTTATTCAACTTCTTTGCAAAAAATGTTGATGCTTCCTTTGAAAGTATGAAGTGCTGATTCTAAAAAGATATCGCTCACCTTTATTGGACAACCCGTTGCAAAGATATAGTTGAAAATCTATTCACTGTTCAAATTGAAATACATAATCTGAAAATACTTTGAAGTGTATCTTTGGAACGGGTTATCCTAAAAACTTGGTTGATACCTTTTTGTAATCTACTCTTGATACCCTCAAAATCAGCATCAAAAGTTTTTATGTAGAAGCCTTATTGCAAAAAAGCACTCTTGAAATACGCATATTTAGAATGATGTATGCGTATTCCTGGAGCAATTTTTTTTTATTCAACTTCTTTGCAAAAAATGTTGATGCTTCCTTTGAAAGTATGAAGTGCTGATTCTAAAAAGATATCGCTCACCTTTATTGGACAACCCGTTGCAAAGATATAGTTGAAAATCTATTCACTGTTCACCTTGAAATACATAATCTGAAAATACTTTGAAGTGTATCTTTGGAACGGGTTATCCTAAAAACTTGGTTGATACCTTTTTGTAATCTACTCTTGATACTCTCAAAATCAGCATCAAAAGTTTTTATGTAGAAGCCTTATTGCAAAAAAGCACTCTTGAAATACGCATATTTAGAATGATGTATGCGTATTCCTGGAGCAATTTTTTTTATTCAACTTCTTTGCAAAAAATGTTGATGCTTCCTTTGAAAGTATGAAGTGCTGATTCTAAAAAGATATCGCCCACCTTTATTGGACAACCCGTTGCAAAGATATAGTTGAAAATCTATTCACTGTTCACCTTGAAATACATAATCTGAAAATACTTTGAAGTGTATCTTTGGAACGGGTTATCCTAAAAACTTGGTTGATACCTTTTTGTAATCTACTCTTGATACTCTCAAAATCAGCATCAAAAGTTTTTATGTAGAAGCCTTATTGCAAAAAAGCACTCTTGAAATACGCATATTTAGAATGATGTATGCGTATTCCTGGAGCAATTTTTTTTATTCAACTTCTTTGCAAAAAATGTTGATGCCTTCTTTGAAAGTATGAAGTGCTGATTCTAAAAAGATATCGCTCACCTTTATTGGACAACCCGTTGCAAAGATATAGTTGAAAATCTATTCACTGTTCACCTTGAAATACATAATCTGAAAATACTTTGAAGTGTATCTTTGGAACGGGTTATCCTAAAAACTTGGTTGATGCCTTTTTGTAATCTACTCTTGATACTCTCAAAATCAGCATCAAAAGTTTTTATGTAGAAGCCTTATTGCAAAAAAGCACTCTTGAAATACGCATATTTAGAATGATGTATGCGTATTCCTGGAGCAATTTTTTTTAATACAACTTCTTTACAAAAAATGTTGATGCTTTCTTTGAAAGTATGGAGTGCTGATTCTAAAAAGATATCGCTCACCTTTATTGGACAACCCGTTGCAAAGATATAGTTGAAAATCTATTCACTGTTCACCTTGAAATACATAATCTGAAAATACTTTGAAGTGTATCTTTGGAACGGGTTATCCTAAAAACTTGGTTGTTACCTTTTTGTAATCTACTCTTGATACTCTCAAAATCAGCATCAAAAGTTTTTATGTAGAAGCCTTATTGCAAAAAAGCACTCTTGAAATACGCATATTTAGAATGATGTATGCGTATTCCTGGAGCAATTTTTTTTTATTCAACTTCTTTGCAAAAAATGTTGATGCTTCCTTTGAAAGTATGAAGTGCTGATTCTAAAAAGATATCGCTCACCTTTATTGGACAACCCGTTGCAAAGATATAGTTGAAAATCTATTCACTGTTCACCTTGAAATACATAATCTGAAAATACTTTGAAGTGTATCTTTGGAACGGGTTATCCTAACAACTTGGTTGATACCTTTTTGTAATCTACTCTTGATACTCTCAAAATCAGCATCAAAAGTTTTTATGTAGAAGCCTTATTGCAAAAAAGCACTCTTGAAATACGCATATTTAGAATGATGTATGCGTATTCCTGGAGCAATTTTTTTTTATGCAAAAAATGTTGATGCTTCCTTTGAAAGTATGAAGTGCTGATTCTAAAAAGATATCGCTCACCTTTATTGGACAACCCGTTGCAAAGATATAGTTGAAAATCTATTCACTGTTCACCTTGAAATACATAATCTGAAAATACTTTGAAGTGTATCTTTGGAACGGGTTATCCTAAAAACTTGGTTGATACCTTTTTGTAATCTACTCTTGATACTCTCAAAATCAGCATCAAAAGTTTTTATGTAGAAGCCTTATTGCAAAAAAGCACTCTTGAAATACGCATATTTAGAATGATGTATGCGTATTCCTGGAGCAATTTTTTTTATTCAACTTCTTTGCAAAAAATGTTGATGCCTTCTTTGAAAGTATGAAGTGCTGATTCTAAAAAGATATCGCTCACCTTTATTGGACAACCCGTTGCAAAGATATAGTTGAAAATCTATTCACTGTTCACCTTGAAATACATAATCTGAAAATACTTTGAAGTGTATCTTTGGAACGGGTTATCCTAAAAACTTGGTTGATACCTTTTTGTAATCTACTCTTGATACTCTCAAAATCAGCATCAAAAGTTTTTATGTAGAAGCCTTATTGCAAAAAAGCACTCTTGAAATACGCATATTTAGAATGATGTATGCGTATTCCTGGAGCAATTTTTTTTAATACAACTTTTTACAAAAAATGTTGATGCTTTCTTTGAAAGTATGGAGTGCTGATTCTAAAAAGATATCGCTCACCTTTATTGGACAACCCGTTGCAAAGATATAGTTGAAAATCTATTCACTGTTCACCTTGAAATACATAATCTGAAAATACTTTGAAGTGTATCTTTGGAACGGGTTATCCTAAAAACTTGGTTGATACCTTTTTGTAATCTACTCTTGATAATCTCAAAATCAGCATCAAAAGTTTTTATGTAGAAGCCTTATTGCAAAAAAGCACTCTTGAAATACGCATATTTAGAATGATGTATGCGTATTCCTGGAGCAATTTTTTTTTTATTCAACTTCTTTGCAAAAAATGTTGATGCTTCCTTTGAAAGTATGAAGTGCCGATTCTAAAAAGATATCGCTCACCTTTATTGGACAACCCGTTGCAAAGATATAGTTGAAAATCTATTCACTGTTCACCTTGAAATACATAATCTGAAAATACTTTGAAGTGTATCTTTGGAACGGGTTATCCTAAAAACTTGGTTGATACCTTTTTGTAATCTACTCTTGATATTCTCAAAATCAGCATCAAAAGTTTTTATGTAGAAGCCTTATTGCAAAAAAGCACTCTTGAAATACGCATATTTAGAATGATGTATGCGTATTCCTGGAGCAATTTTTTTTTATTCAACTTCTTTGCAAAAAATGTTGATGCTTCCTTTGAAAGTATGAAGTGATGATTCTAAAAAGATATCGCTCACCTTTATTGGACAACCCGTTGCAAAGATATAGTTGAAAATCTATTCACTGTTCACCTTGAAATACATAATCTGAAAATACTTTGAAGTGTATCTTTGGAACGGGTTATCCTAAAAACTTGGTTGATGCCTTTTTGTAATCTACTCTTGATACTCTCAAAATCAGCATCAAAAGTTTTTATGTAGAAGCCTTATTGCAAAAAAGCACTCTTGAAATACGCATATTTAGAATGATGTATGCGTATTCCTGGAGCAATTTTTTTTAATACAACTTCTTTACAAAAAATGTTGATGCTTTCTTTGAAAGTATGGAGTGCTGATTCTAAAAAGATATCGCTCACCTTTATTGGACAACCCGTTGCAAAGATATAGTTGAAAATCTATTCACTGTTCACCTTGAAATACATAATCTGAAAATACTTTGAAGTGTATCTTTGGAACGGGTTATCCTAAAAACTTGGTTGTTACCTTTTTGTAATCTACTCTTGATACTCTCAAAATCAGCATCAAAAGTTTTTATGTAGAAGCCTTATTGCAAAAAAGCACTCTTGAAATACGCATATTTAGAATGATGTATGCGTATTCCTGGAGCAATTTTTTTTTATTCAACTTCTTTGCAAAAAATGTTGATGCTTCCTTTGAAAGTATGAAGTGCTGATTCTAAAAAGATATCGCTCACCTTTATTGGACAACCCGTTGCAAAGATATAGTTGAAAATCTATTCACTGTTCACCTTGAAATACATAATCTGAAAATACTTTGAAGTGTATCTTTGGAACGGGTTATCCTAACAACTTGGTTGATACCTTTTTGTAATCTACTCTTGATACTCTCAAAATCAGCATCAAAAGTTTTTATGTAGAAGCCTTATTGCAAAAAAGCACTCTTGAAATACGCATATTTAGAATGATGTATGCGTATTCCTGGAGCAATTTTTTTTTATGCAAAAAATGTTGATGCTTCCTTTGAAAGTATGAAGTGCTGATTCTAAAAAGATATCGCTCACCTTTATTGGACAACCCGTTGCAAAGATATAGTTGAAAATCTATTCACTGTTCACCTTGAAATACATAATCTGAAAATACTTTGAAGTGTATCTTTGGAACGGGTTATCCTAAAAACTTGGTTGATACCTTTTTGTAATCTACTCTTGATACTCTCAAAATCAGCATCAAAAGTTTTTATGTAGAAGCCTTATTGCAAAAAAGCACTCTTGAAATACGCATATTTAGAATGATGTATGCGTATTCCTGGAGCAATTTTTTTTTATTCAACTTCTTTGCAAAAAATGTTGATGCTTCCTTTGAAAGTATGAAGTGCTGATTCTAAATAGATATCGCTCACCTTTATTGGACAACCCGTTGCAAAGATATAGTTGAAAATCTATTCACTGTTCACCTTGAAATACATAATCTGAAAATACTTTGAAGTGTATCTTTGGAACGGGTTATCCTAAAAACTTGGTTGATACCTTTTTGTAATCTACTCTTGATACTCTCAAAATCAGCATCAAAAGTTTTTATGTAGAAGCCTTATTGCAAAAAAGCACTCTTGAAATACGCATATTTAGGATGATGTATGCGTATTCCTGGAGCAATTTTTTTTTATTCAACTTCTTTGCAAAAAATGTTGATGTTTCCTTTGAAAGTATGAAGTGCTGATTCTAAAAAGATATCGCTCACCTTTATTGGACAACCCGTTGCAAAGATATAGTTGAAAATCTATTCACTGTTCACCTTGAAATACATAATCTGAAAATACTTTGAAGTGTATCTTTGGAACGGGTTATCCTAAAAACTTGGTTGATACCTTTTTGTAATCTACTCTTGATACTCTCAAAATCAGCATCAAAAGTTTTTATGTAGAAGCCTTATTGCAAAAAAGCACTCTTGAAATACGCATATTTAGAATGATGTATGCGTATTCCTGGAGCAATTTTTTTTTATTCAACTTCTTTGCAAAAAATGTTGATGCTTCCTTTGAAAGTATGAAGTGCTGATTCTAAAAAGATATCGCTCACCTTTATTGGACAACCCGTTGCAAAGATATAGTTGAAAATCTATTCACTGTTCACCTTGAAATACATAATCTGAAAATACTTTGAAGTGTATCTTTGAAACGGGTTATCCTAAAAACTTGGTTGATACCTTTTTGTAATCTACTCTTGATACTCTCAAAATCAGCATCAAAAGTTTTTATGTAGAAGCCTTATTGCAAAAAAGCACTCTTGAAATACGCATATTTAGAATGATGTATGCGTATTCCTGGAGCAATTTTTTTTATTCAACTTCTTTGCAAAAAATGTTGATGCTTCCTTTGAAAGTATGAAGTGCTGATTCTAAAAAGATATCGCTCACCTTTATTGGACAACCCGTTGCAAAGATATAGTTGAAAATCTATTCACTGTGCACCTTGAAATACATAATCTGAAAATACTTTGAAGTGTATCTTTGGAACGGGTTATCCTAAAAACTTGGTTGATACCTTTATGTAATCTACTCTTGATACTCTCAAAATCAGCATCAAAAGTTTTTATGTAGAAGCCTTATTGCAAAAAAGCACTCTTGAAATACGCATATTTAGAATGATGTATGCGTATTCCTGGAGCAATTTTTTTTTATTCAACTTCTTTGCAAAAAATGTTGATGCTTCCTTTGAAAGTATGAAGTGCTGATTTTAAAAAGATATCGCTCACCTTTATTGGACAACCCGTTGCAAAGATATAGTTGAAAATCTATTCACTGTTCACCTTGAAATACATAATCTGAAAATACTTTGAAGTGTATCTTTGGAACGGGTTATCCTAAAAACTTGGTTAATACCTTTTTGTAATCTACTCTTGATACTCTCAAAATCAGCATCAAAAGTTTTTATGTAGAAGCCTTATTGCAAAAAAGCACTCTTGAAATACGCATATTTAGAATGATGTATGCGTATTCCTGGAGCAATTTTTTTTTATTCAACTTCTTTGCAAAAAATGTTGATGCTTCCTTTGAAAGTATGAAGTGCTGATTCTAAAAAGATATCACTCACCTTTATTGGACATCCCGTTCCAAAGATATAGTTCAAAAGCTATTCGTATTCTATATTAAATAATATGTGTCTAAGAATCACATGAATCTTATGTATGCAGATTGCACCTAAATTATAAAGTTATATGCATATAGCTACCTACCCACCTACATCCTTCATTTTCATTATTATATGCACATAAATAAAAAACTTACTTGTATTCTGGATGATTAAGAACTTCCTCTCTCATCCATGTGGCAGTTGTTGTGAATTCTCCAGATGCTCGTTTTTGTATCAAACGTAAGTACTGCTCAATGGTACACTGGGTATCGGCATCGACTTCCATCGATTGTAGGTAACTTTTGATTGGTGGAATGAGTCCTGGAAAGCCATCAGTTTAAGAAAAAAATTGCATTTAAATTAAAATTAAGATTTGAGAGAATGAAATTTTTACAAATTACCTTTCCATTTATGATTTCATCAATAGATAATCGATCATATTCATCGGGACAACATCCGTGTCCATTTACTTGTTCTCCGCATGGTTTAGTTTTCTGAATTGATTTTCTAAACCAGAATTTTTCCTTCCGACAAGCATCGCGTTTTTGTGCTGTTTGCATATTTTCATCTACTTTACTAATTGGAATTAGGAAATCCAATTGATAGGAAAGTATGACTCTAGTTAGAAGGACAACGAAGCACACAAATGCTGCATTTTCAAAATCTGTCATCTGAGCTTCGCATGGTAGGAATTCAACACGCCAACCAATCGACGAATTTGGTGGCGGTGCTTTGAAACGCATTGTCTGCCAGTTGGTCGATTGAATGTTCTCAAAATGATCTGTGTCTTCCTCGTCATTCTGATCAACTCTTTCACTGAACAAAGATACTGTATCACGGATGAATAGATGAACAACGTGTTGTGCTAATAGATGATCAATTTCTCCACTACGCAAGCGTTGGTAGACAGCTTCATCATAACCTAAAGGCACATCATTGTATCTGCAAATACAAACAAAAAAATACAATGTTAAACATGAAGGCATAGAATATAACTCCAAGTCTATACCTTTCACCTTCTGGCGATAGGAACGAATCAATGGAATCATATCTCGACTTTAGAATTCTAAATTTGTTTTCTTTAAAAGGCTTCAAACCTCGTTCTTCTTCGGTACGACAATCGACAGACGCACTTATAACATTCCAACGACAATCCGATTCTGTTAGATAGCCTCGATATATGGGCGAAGCGGCAGTTAGAGCCAGCATTATAGGACATAGTGGTGTCAATTGATCGTACAATATTCTTGCTTCGACTATGTTACAAGCTTGGAAAGTCACCTGAAGGCAGCAACAACCCATCCCAAAGCCCATAGCATCAAGATGCACTATATCTGGTTCACCAGCAGGACTATCAGCGACGGGAATTGTTGTATTAGCATCCTTAAAAACTGTAACAGAGAAATTATACATATTTAAAAATAATTATGTCTCCCTTCCTACAAAACAAACTATGTACCTTTTCGCTTTATTTCTCGTTAATGTCTTAAAACGAGGATGTCCTGGATATATAGCCTCATCTGGAAAGTACAAAGATCGAGTCGCACCTTTTATATCATCAGGATTTGGACTACAAATAGGATGTGTAAACGATGGACAACCAAGACGTGGAAAATTTGTAATCGACATTACACATTCGTCTGGCTTGAGCAGTTCAGAAACTTCTTCACGGCGGTTTCTCATATTTGCTTCGACAAGATTAAAATGCGCCAGCAAACCTCCAAATGGTTTGCCAGGCGTACCTTCGATCATATAACCTCCATATTCGGGTCGCCATAGGGATTTAACGCCGTTCTAATCAGCAAATTCTTTTGCATTTAATTTTTCAAGGATTTCTTGGGCTCTCAGTGAGACCCTTGGCACTTTATTTTGTTCATCAAATTTAACAATTATATATTCAACCTGAAAAAAAAGACATGTAGTTATATATTTCTTTTATTGAAATAAAGAATAATTAAATAAATATGAAATGAAACTTACCAAATGTGAAAAAAAAACTATGTTTTGGTAATTAGAAATGTCAGACAGACTTTTGACAAACCAACAACAAAAAAAATTATCTGTCAGTTTGAGCAAAAGGGTTTTTAATCCACCACTCACATGTATTCACGGATAGGAAAAAAAGATGAATTTAAGAGAGATTTCTCTTACTCAACTCAAAAAAAATTTGCGGGTGTTTAAGGCAAGGGGGGTACGAGTCGCGCCTCTATTTAATTATTTTCTCTATGCAATTAATGTGCAGGTCAATTAACATAGAGAAAATAATTAAATAGAGGCGCGACTCGTACCCCCCTTGCCTTAAACACCCGCAAATTTTTTTTGAGTTGAGTAAGAGAAAACTCTCTTAAATTACTCATTTTTTCCTATCCGTGAATACATGTGAGTGGTGGATTAAAAACCCTTTTGCTCAAACTGACAGATAATTTTTTTTGTTGTTGGTTTGTCAAAAGTCTGTCTGACATTTCTAATTACCAAAACAAAAATAATAATTTTTTTCACATTTGGTAAGTTTTTTTTCATATTTATTTAAATATTCTTTATTTCAATAAAAGAAATATATATATATATATAAAAAAATTGTTTTTTATGTTTGTTTGATAAAGATTTGGCCACAATGACGGAGATCCGATAGAAAGCGTACATCCAAAGGTATATCTTAGATTGGAAACTCTGAAACCAAACCCAATTGTTTCTTGTTTTTTACAATTGTTTTGTTTTAGATTGGGAGTGAAGACGTACTTAGTTTATCTGGGAATGATACCACCAACCACTCCACTTTACACAAAAACCAATCCATCAACAAAAAGTGAAGATCGAATTGGTTATTTAGAAAAGGAGGCTTCACATTGGCGGACACAATGTGAAATCTCACGAATAAGCGATTCGCTGCCACATGAAGTGTCTCGTCTATGTAAAGAGAAACAACAATACAGTGAGCCATTAGTAGTGGCGGGTTGTTGCTGTATTACAGAAATATAGAAAGCTTTTCTTGGAATCTATTCTTCGACAGGACATGTTTTGGTAACGGAAACAATTTCCCCAGCAAAATGACAGAGTAAGTAAACCTTTATTTTGCAAGTGCAAATTCATATCTAATCGATGTTTTTCTTATAAACTTTCACAGAGATCTCGATAAACTGAAAGAAGGAATCGCTGAGAAAGTAGCCATATTATCTTTTTGGAAGAATTATATCGTCAGTGGCAATCTCATGAACGAGATCGATATGCACATGTTTACCGAAACACCTCGGTCTGTATCTTCTAAACAGATTGTTGGTCTGTCTGTGGATCAGCATTTAGGCAAGCAGAAATAAGGTACGTTAAATACAAGAAAACCTAATTTCATGTATTTTTAAGTATTTGTTTTTCTTTTAATTTTGTAGGATAAACAGCGCCTGACATTCATCTCAAAATCATGACGAACAACAAGGTCAGACCACACAAACAATGAAGCCCAGCAGGAAGTCATTATTGCCAGATATTATAATTAAATACATAGACTCAATATTTTAAAGTGTTCTCCTTTTATATATATATATATATTTGTATATAGCTTAAGAATTGTGATTCACTTGATTTTTTTCAATTACATTTTCTTTAAGGGTGTTCAAAAAAATTCTTTTCTTTTCAAGGGAAATGTAATGTTGTGTGTCTCAATGACACATAGGTAAGTATTATAGCCCTATGCTGAGGTAAATTAACACTCAGTACAGTTACAATCATCGAGATCAAGCAAGTACTTTGGAAATGACAGCTTGTCCAAAGTAGCAAATCCAAGAAATTTCTACTGATATCAAGAAAAATCTTGAAATCAGTACTTACGCCAAGCTCTAATTTCCAAACTACTTGCTTGATTTCGATGATTGTAACGGTTCTGAGTGTAAATTAACCTTAGCTTCTAAATCCCTGCAATCATTTTAAATTCAAAAAATTATTTCGAAAAATTGCTATCTAAAAGTAGTTTCTTCGTGTTTTAAAAAAAATGAAAAATTACAAAATTACTTTCAGATGCAAATTTTTTGAAATATTTGCTCGAATTGAAAACGGTTTCAAGAATTTACAAGCTGACATAAATTAAAACTCAAAACAGTTTCAATCATCGAGATCAAGCAAGTACTTTGGAAATGACAGCTTGTCCAAAGTAGCAAATCCAAGAAATTTCTACTGATATCAAGAAAAATCTTGAAATCAGTACTTACGCCAAGCTCTAATTTCCAAACTACTTGCTTGATTTCGATGATTGTAACGGTTCTGAGTGTAAATTAACCTTAGCTTCTAAATCCCTGCAATCATTTTAAATTCAAAAAATTATTTCGAAAAATTGCTATCTAAAAGTAGTTTCTTCGTGTTTTAAAAAAAATGAAAAATTACAAAATTACTTTCAGATGCAAATTTTTTGAAATATTTGCTCGAATTGAAAACGGTTTCAAGAATTTACAAGCTGACATAAATTAAAACTCAAAACAGTTTCAATCATCGAGATCAAGCAAGTACTTTGGAAATGACAGCTTGTCCAAAGTAGCAAATCCAAGAAATTTCTACTGATATCAAGAAAAATCTTGAAATCAGTACTTACGCCAAGCTCTAATTTCCAAACTACTTGCTTGATTTCGATGATTGTAACGGTTCTGAGTGTAAATTAACCTTAGCTTCTAAATCCCTGCAATCATTTTAAATTCAAAAAATTATTTCGAAAAATTGCTATCTAAAAGTAGTTTCTTCGTGTTTTAAAAAAAATGAAAAATTAC
Source organism: Philhelius pedissequus (assembly GCA_910595825.1). NCBI lineage: Eukaryota > Metazoa > Arthropoda > Insecta > Diptera > Syrphidae > Philhelius > Philhelius pedissequus. The sequence goes on from OU343160.1 coordinate 109,400,977, forward strand.
AAAATTACTTTCAGATGCAAATTTTTTGAAATATTTGCTCGAATTGAAAACGGTTTCAAGAATTTACAAGCTGATATAAATTAAAACTCAAAACAGTTTCAATCATCGAGATCAAGCAAGTACTTTGGAAATGACAGCTTGTCCAAAGTAGCAAATCCAAGAAATTTCTACTGATATCAAGAAAAATCTTGAAATCAGTACTTACGCCAAGCTCTAATTTCCAAACTACTTGCTTGATTTCGATGATTGTAACGGTTCTGAGTGTAAATTAACCTTAGCTTCTAAATCCCTGCAATCATTTTAAATTCAAAAAATTATTTCGAAAAATTGCTATCTAAAAGTAGTTTCTTCGTGTTTTAAAAAAAATGAAAAATTACAAAATTACTTTCAGATGCAAATTTTTTGAAATATTTGCTCGAATTGAAAACGGTTTCAAGAATTTACAAGCTGACATAAATTAAAACTCAAAACAGTTTCAATCATCGAGATCAAGCAAGTACTTTGGAAATGACAGCTTGTCCAAAGTAGCAAATCCAAGAAATTTCTACTGATATCAAGAAAAATCTTGAAATCAGTACTTACGCCAAGCTCTAATTTCCAAACTACTTGCTTGATTTCGATGATTGTAACGGTTCTGAGTGTAAATTAACCTTAGCTTCTAAATCCCTGCAATCATTTTAAATTCAAAAAATTATTTCGAAAAATTGCTATCTAAAAGTAGTTTCTTCGTGTTTTAAAAAAAATGAAAAATTACAAAATTACTTTCAGATGCAAATTTTTTGAAATATTTGCTCGAATTGAAAACGGTTTCAAGAATTTACAAGCTGACATAAATTAAAACTCAAAACAGTTTCAATCATCGAGATCAAGCAAGTACTTTGGAAATGACAGCTTGTCCAAAGTAGCAAATCCAAGAAATTTCTACTGATATCAAGAAAAATCTTGAAATCAGTACTTACGCCAAGCTCTAATTTCCAAACTACTTGCTTGATTTCGATGATTGTAACGGTTCTGAGTGTAAATTAACCTTAGCTTCTAAATCCCTGCAATCATTTTAAATTCAAAAAATTATTTAGAAAAATTGCTATTTAAAAGTAGTTCTTTCGTGTTTAACCGTTTTTTTTTTAAAGGTGAAGTTGAACAAACATTCCCGAAAATAAACAAAGAATCATATACATGTATATATATATAAATATTGTATTAATGACAACACAAAATAATTAAAATTATTATTATTATTCATTACAAATAAGTTTGCTGCTCACAGAGATATATAGAACATTATGAAGAATAGAATAATCTCATTTTTGCCAGGAACACAATCAATGTTAATTATTATGATCCTTTTTTATTTCAATATTGGATGAGGTGGATGATGTGGTGTCTTGCAGTTTGTGAGGCAGAATCATCTGCAACAGTTGTCGCCTGTGCTTCGCGTCGTCGGTGTTGGTGTGTGTGTCGTCATCGGTCTCATTTACTGCAGCAGATATTTCTCCATTGAACTGAATCAAAACACAAGGCTCCATGGCATAGGCAAGCAGTTTCATAGAAATTGGGTTTAATTTCCCACAAAAACTATCTGTAAAATAAAAATTAAACAATCTGTAAATATTTAGAGATTATGAAATCTGATTTTATGATTTTCGACTACTAACTAATGGATGCTATGATAGATTTTTCAGGATTCGCAGTAGATTTTCGATTGCGATGGATTCTGTGATAGGGCCGATTTATAAGTTTTAAATTTCGAGTTTTCTTTATTGTAACTAAACTTTGACGCTGTTAGTATGTAGGTCCAATTATCATTAGGTAAACTTAAAACCGATGTAGGTAAGTTCTTAGTATAATGAATAGAATTATTGTATGTTTCAGGAAATAGTTACTAGGTACCTACCTAAAAATGTGTATTTAAATCTATGTTATGGATTTTAATTCTGTAAATTGGGATGGTAAAATGTACCTACATTACATACATATGTATGTATATGGACCCTAGGTATGTAAATATGTAGGTACATAATAATGTATAATGAAAGTGTTGGATGCTTATGGTTAGGTAGATCCATATATGCATATAAAACTTTATATAATAGTTTTAATATACATAATATTCATTTGATTGTTAAAGATATATATTTATATAAATGTCAGAGAGTCCACTTAGTACATAATGTATGTAGGTTGGTACCTATTCAGTGACCTAGATATCAGAAACTACTAACTCGATTTGCGTTTTGTACGTAATTTATTATTTTTGAAATGGAAATTGAAAGAATAGTCAAATTTATAAATTTAAAGTTTAAAGCTTATAAATTTAATTTGCTCTGGCCCGATCCAAATTCATAACTTCAAGTTTCTATTTTTCATTTTTATTTATTAGTTTTAAACTAAATTTGAATATTTTTTAATGTAGCTAAACATTGACGCTATTAGTAGGTACGTCCAAATATGTAGGTAAGTTTTTAGTATAATGGATTGAATGGATGATTCAAGGAATAGTTACTTAGGTACCTACATACCTACAAATTTATGTTTAAATCTAGATTATAGATTTTAATTACGGAAATTAGGATGATAATTGTGTACCTAGAGGTACATTCAGATATGAATATGTAGGCATGTAAATGTGTATACATACAATGTACATTGAAAGTGTAAGTTGGTGATAAGTAGGTAGATATATGCATATAATTTTATATGATAGGTGCAATATACATAATATTCATTTGATTTTTAATGATATATAGGTATATAAATGTATGAGAGCCCAAATAGTATATACTGTGTATTTTTTAAAGATATTTATAACATTCACCTCTATGTTTTGTATCATTACTCTGAAGAAGTGGAAGAAATCCTTGCTACTTCATCACTCGGATTCTGAGAAAACTTTAATGACAATTCTATGAGTATCTCAGTGACAATTTTACAAACTCCACTATGCACGATATACTTAGGTGCGATATCGAGAGGACGGCGTAAAAGGAGCCTATAAATCTTCGATTTCTTCTTTACTCTTAGACATTCTGGAACTGTTAGGAGTTAGAAGTTAAATATAACATTTTATTTTTGTATAAAGTTTCAACTAACTTACCTACAGCTATATGGCGGTTCATTGTGTGGCACGAATGGATCATATGGCACATTCGTTGGAAGTATTTCATATCAGCAGGTCTCCATCAGGCATTTGGTTACATTTAGTTGCATATATAATCTGAAAAATATAATGAGACTATAAATATAATGGACTATATCTTCGGAACGGGTTGTCCAATAAAGGTGAGCGATATCTTTTTAGAATCAGCACTTCATACTTTCAAAGGAAGCATCAACATTTTTTGCAAAGAAGTTGTATTAAAAAAAATAGCTCCAGGAATACGCATACATCATTCTAAATATGCGTATTTCAAGAGTGATTTTTTGCAATAAGGCTTCTACATAAAAACTTTTGATGCTGATTTTGAGAGTATCAAGAGTAGATTACAAAAAGGTATCAACCAAGTTTTTAGGATAACCCGTTCCAAAGATACACTTTAAAGTATTTTCAGATTATGTATTTCAAGGTGAACAGTGAATAGATTTTCAACTATATCTTTGCAACGGGTTGTCCAATAAAGGTGAGCGATATCTTTTTAGAATCAGCACTTCATACTTTCAAAGGAAGCATCAACATTTTTTGTAAAGAAGTTGTATTAAAAAAAATAGCTCCAGGAATACGCATACATCATTCTAAATAAGCGTATTTCAAGAGTGATTTTTTGCAATAAGGCTTCTACATAAAAACTTTTGATGCTGATTTTGAGTGTATCAAGAGTAGATTACAAAAAGGTATCAATCAAGTTTTTAGGATAACCCGTTGCAAAGATATAGTTGAAAATCTATTCACTGTTCACCTTGAAATACCTAATCTGAAAATACTTTGAAGTGTATCTTTGGAACGGGTTATCCTAAAAACTTGGTTGATACCTTTTTGTAATCTACTCTTGATACTCTCAAAATCAGCATCAAAAGTTTTTATGTAGAAGCCTTATTGCAAAAAATCACTCTTGAAATACGCATATTTAGAATGATGTATGCGTATTCCTGGAGCTATTTTTTTTTATTCAACTTCTTTGCAAAAAATGTTGATGCTTCCTTTGAAAGTATGAAGTGCTGATTCTAAAAAGATATCGCTCACCTTTATTGGACAACCCGTTGCAAAGATATAGTTGAAAATCTATTCACTGTTCACCTTGAAATACCTAATCTGAAAATACTTTGAAGTGTATCTTTGGAACGGGTTATCCTAAAAACTTGGTTGATACCTTTTTGTAATCTACTCTTGATACTCTCAAAATCAGCATCAAAAGTTTTTATGTAGAAGCCTTATTGCAAAAAATCACTCTTGAAATACGCATATTTAGAATGATGTATGCGTATTCCTGGAGCTATTTTTTTTAATACAACTTCTTTGCAAAAAATGTTGATGCTTCCTTTGAAAGTATGAAGTGCTGAATATAAAAAGATAACGCTCACCTTTATTGGACATCCCGTTCCAAAGATATAGTTCAAAAGCTATTCGTATTCTATATTAAATAATATGTGTCTAAGAATCACATGAATCTTATGTATGCAGATTGCACCTAAATTATAAAGTTATATGCATATAGCTACCTACCCACCTACATCCTTCATTTTCATTATTATATGCACATGTTTACATACTTACCTTCCATAAATATATATATATATATATGTATATTTTACTATCCTAACTTACATAATTCAAATCCATAACAAAGATTTAAATATACATTTGTAGATTGGTATTTACCTAAGTGACTATTCTTTTAATCATCTATCCGACAATTCATTATACTAAGAATTAAAGTAATCTTAACTACATCGGCCTTAAACCTGCATAGGATAACTAGACTACATACCTACTAAACAGCTTTAATGGTTAGATACATTAAGGTTGTTAGCTACAACAGTTCGTGCGATCCAGTCTTGCATTTTATTTAATAATGACGGAGAAAAAGCAGGAGTTTTTGTTTTTTATACTATACTATACTATGAGACTTACCTTCTCCTTCCATTCCTTGATCATATCGGTACTATCAGGTGGCATTTTATCCGTATAAACCATACACATGTATCCGGATTCGCGCAAGCATCTCTCAACTTCCAGTACTTCATCTGCCGAATTGCACAAGACTGCACAACGCTCCAACTGATATGCGCACTTATCCAAACATTTCATAATAACCGACATCTTTTCGGAGTTACTTTGCAATTTAATGGAAACTTTAGCCTTGGCATAGACTGCAGCTTCTAAATAGTCTGCAATGTACAACAAAGGCTGATTAGCAATCCTTACAAAATTAATAAATCGCCGAGTCCATGTCTTGGAAGTGACCACCAGTTGAAATGGAATCTTTTCATCTTGAAGAACTGGAGAGATAAGCTTGAAGAGGGTTTCATCAAACTCGGGATTCTCATTCATTATGCTGTCCAAACCATCGATAACTAAAGTTTTACTTGGCGTATGTTGAGCAAGTTTTCCTTCTCGTTGGCCTCGAGCAAACGCTGCCGCACGGTGGTGTAATTACAAGCACACCACACCCATTAAGCAGTTCAATTTTATCATCTTCGTTGTTTCGAAGTCCATATGCTGAGACAATACTAATTTTTGGTGTTGTGCTAGCCAAAATGCGTCGACAATGACGAGAAATACTCTCAACCTGAACGGACGATAGTGCGATTATAATAACAGCTGGACCATAGGTCGGCAGAATGCCTTTCGATTCTAGACGGAAACTCAACATGCTACAAACCGGAGGCAAATAACACCAGGTTTTACCAGTTCTATTCGAGTTGATCACACAAAAGCAATTGCCACGAACTAAATGCGACCAAGCGTACGCTTGGATGCGATACATTTTAGTCAATCGCTTGTGCTCCATTTCTTGGTGGATTTCTGCTGTAAACAAGGCATTCTTCATGCGTTCAATTGGTTTAACATTGTTTTTACTGTGAGCCAATACAAGATGCTTAACGAAATTTGTTTTCAAAGTAGCTTTACCAATGACTTCGGGAAGATTAAGATATGTTTGGTATGATGGAAGATAAAAATTAGTTAAATTACGAAAGTATTCTTTTTGATTTAATATTTTCGTAGAACGTATGGATGGATGGGTATTTTCACTATCAACTGGTGTGGAACACGGAGATTGTAAAAGTGATGAATTTGACGATTGGACAGTTTTTATAATTAAATTACAGGACAAAATACAAAATAAATAAAATAAATCTCGCGCACTTCCAATATTTGTTTTGAAATGAATATCTTTTTTTTTATTGTTTTGTCATCTGTCAAAATACTCACCTCAAATTGAGTAAACTGGTCTTTTCTTGTGGTGGAATTTTGGCACGTACGCATTAATATGCTATGGTTTGCTTCTACTTTTTGATTGGATTTTCTTCATTTTGAACATAAAATTAATAAATATTGCTTAATTTGTAAGCCAGAATCAACAAAAAGCTTTTATTGGTATGTTTTATGTTTGATTAAGGCCTTTAAGAATACAATTTAACTAAAAAGCAATTCATTTTTCAATTTTTGAATTTAACGGATTTCCATTTTGAAGATATAGGCTTACCATATCTACCAAAAGGGCAAATGCGCACTCCTCCGTTTCGATAAGCCTGTGTTGGTATCTGCTCCATTTAAAATGCACGGGCAACTAACACATGTTTGTCGAAACGGAGGAAATCCTCTCAATTTAGCTTGTAGGGTGAAAGAGAATAAACCCCCGAAGTCGTGCCTCTATATTAGTTTCTCTATGTCAATTAAATTGAGAACGAAAAGAGTGGAGAATTGTACTAAGAAATCTACTACAGCTATCCACTAAAATTACACATTTCGTCGTTCAGCAGCGTACTGGACATAGAGAAAATAATTAAATAGAGGCGCGACTCGTACCCCCCTTGCCTTAATCACCCGCAAATTTTTTTTTAGGTGAGTAAGAGAAAACTCTCTTAATTTACTCATTTTTTCCTATCCGTGAATACATGTGAGTGGTGGATTAAAAACCCCTTTTGCTCAAACTGACAGATAATTTTTTTTGTTTTTGGTTTGTCAAAAGTCTGTCTGACATTTCTAATTACCAAAACATAAATAATAGTTTTTTTTTCCCATTTGGTAAGTTTTTTTCATATTTATTTAATTATTCTTTATTTCAATAAAAGAAATATATTCAACTATAAAAAAAATTGTTTTTTATATGTTTGTTTGATAAAGATTTTGCCACAATGCCGGAGATCCGATGGAAAGCGTACATCCAAAGGTATATCTTAGATTGGAAACTCAGAAACCAAACCCAATTGTTTCTTGTTTTCTATAATTGTTTTGTTGTTTTTTTTTTAGATTGGGAGTGAAGACGTACTTAGTTCATCTGGGAGTGATACCACCAACCACTCCACTTTACACAAAAACCAATCCATCAACAAAAAGTGAAGATCAAATTGGTGATTTAGAAAAGGAGGCTTCACATTGGCGGACACAATATGAAATCTCACGAATAAGCGATTCGCTGCCACATGAAGTGTCTCGTCTATGTAAAGGGAAACAACAATACAATGAGCCATTAGTAGTGGCGGGTTGTTGCTGTAGTACAGAAATAAAGAAAGCTTTTCTTGGAATCTATTCTTCGACAGGACATGTTTTGGTACCGGAAACAATTTCCCCAGCAAAATGACAGAGTAAGTAAACCTTTATTTTACAAGTGCAAATTCATATCTAATCGATGTTTTTCTTATAAACTTTCAGAGATCTCGATAAACTGAAAGAATGAATCGCTGAGAAAGTAGCCATATTATCTTCTTGGAAGAAATATATCGTCAGTGGCAATCTCATGAACGAGATCGATATGCCCATGTTGACCGAAACACCTCGGTCTGTATTTTCTAAACAGATTGTTGGTCTGTCTGTGGATCAGCATTCAGTCAAGCAGAAATAAGGTACGTTAAATACAAAAAAACCTAATTGCATGTATTTTTAAGTATTTGTTTTTCTTTTAATTTTGTAGGATAAACAGCGCCTGCCATTCATCTCAAAATCATGACGAACAACAAGGTCAGACCACACAAACAATGAATCCCAACAGGAAGTCATTATTGCCAGATAATATAATTAAATACATTGGGCTCAATATTTTAAAGTGTTCTCCTTATATATATATATATGTATATAGCTTAAGAATTGTGATTCACTTGATTTTTTTCAATTACATTTTCTTTAAGGGTGTTCAAAAAAATTCTTTTCTTTTCAAGGGAAATGTAATGTTGTGTGTCTCAATGACACATAGGTAAGTATTATAGCCCTATGCTGAGGTAAATTAACACTCAGAACAGTTACAATCATCGAGATCAAGCAAGTACTTTGGAAATGACAGCTTGTCCAAAGTAGCAAATCCAAGAAATTTCTACTGATATCAAGAAAAATCTTGAAATCAGTACTTACGCTAAGCTCTAATTGCCAAACTACTTGCTTGATTTCGATGATTGTAACGGTTCTGAGTGTAAATTAACCTTAGCTTCTAAATCCCTGCAATCATTTTAAATTCAAAAAATTATTTCGAAAAATTGCTATCTAAAAGTAGTTTCTTCGTGTTTTAAAAAAAATGAAAAATTACAAAATTACTTTCAGATGCAAATTTTTTGAAATATTTGCTCGAATTGAAAACGGTTTCAAAAATTTACAAGCTGACATAAATTAAAACTCACAACAGTTTCAATAATCGAGATCAAGCAAGTACTTTGGAAATGACAGCTTGTCCAAAGTAGCAAATCCAAGAAATTTTTACTGATATCAAGAAAAATCTTGAAATCAGTACTTACGCTAAGCTCTAATTTCCAAACTACTTGCTTGATTTCGATGATTGTAACGGTTCTGAGTGTAAATTAACCTTAGCTTCTAAATCCCTGCAATCATTTTAAATTCAAAAAATTATTTCGAAAAATTGCTATCTAAAAGTAGTTTCTTCGTGTTTTAAAAAAAATGAAAAATTACAAAATTACTTTCACATGTAAATTTTTTGAAATATTTGCTCGAATTGAAAACGGTTTCAAGAATTTACAAGCTGACATAAATTAAAACTCAAAACAGTTTCAATCATTGAGATCAAGCAAGTACTTTGGAAATGACAGCTTGTCCAAAGTAGCAAATCCAAGAAATTTCTACTGATATCAAGAAAAATCTTGAAATCAGTACTTACGCCAAGCTCTAATTTCCAAACTACTTGCTTGATTTCGATGATTGTAACGGTTCTGAGTGTAAATTAACCTTAGCTTCTAAATCCCTGCAATCATTTTAAATTCAAAAAATTATTTCGAAAAATTGCTATCTAAAAGTAGTTTCTTCGTGTTTTAAAAAAAATTAAAAATTACAAAATTACTTTCAGATGCAAATTTTTTGAAATATTTGCTCGAATTGAAAACGGTTTCAAGCATTTACAAGCTGACATAAATTAAAACTCACAACAGTTTCAATAATCGAGATCAAGCAAGTACTTTGGAAATGACAGCTTGTCCAAAGTAGCAAATCCAAGAAATTTTTACTGATATCAAGAAAAATCTTGAAATCAGTACTTACGCTAAGCTCTAATTTCCAAACTACTTGCTTGATTTCGATGATTGTAACGGTTCTGAGTGTAAATTAACCTTAGCTTCTAAATCCCTGCAATCATTTTAAATTCAAAAAATTATTTCGAAAAATTGCTATCTAAAAGTAGTTTCTTCGTGTTTTAAAAAAAATGAAAAATTACAAAATTACTTTCAGATGCAAATTTTTTGAAATATTTGCTCGAATTGAAAACGGTTTCAAGAATTTACAAGCTGACATAAATTAAAACTCAAAACAGTTTCAATCATTGAGATCAAGCAAGTACTTTGGAAATGACAGCTTGTCCAAAGTAGCAAATCCAAGAAATTTCTACTGATATCAAGAAAAATCTTGAAATCAGTACTTACGCCAAGCTCTAATTTCCAAACTACTTGCTTGATTTCGATGATTGTAACGGTTCTGAGTGTAGATTAACCTCAGCTTCTAAATCCTTCAATCATTTTATAATCAAACAATTATTTCGAAAAATTGCTATCTAAAAGTAGTTCTTTCGTGTTTTTAAAATTAGACCTTTTTTTTTAAAGGTGAAGTTGAACAAACATTCCCGAAAATAAACAAAGAATCATATACATGTATATATATATAAATATTGTATTAATGACAACACAAAATAATTAAAATTATTATTATTATTCAGTACAAATAAGTTTGCTGCTCACAGAGATATATAGAACATTATGAAGAATAGAATAATCTCATTTTTGCCAGGAACACAATCAATGTTATTTATTATGATCCTCTTTTATTTCAATATTGGATGAGGTGGATGATGTGGTGTCTTACAGTTTGTGAGGCAGAATCATCTGCAACAGTTGTCGCCTGTGCTTCGCGTCGTCGGTGTTGGTGTGTGTGTCGTCATCGGTCTCATTTACTGCAGCAAATATTTCTCCATTGAACTGAATCAAAACACAAGGCTCCATGGCATAGGCAAGCAGTTTCATAGAAATTGGATTCACACGCAGCAAATTTCCCACAAAAACTATCTGTAAAATAAAAATTAAACAATCTGTAAATATTTAGAGATTATGAAATCCGATTTTATGATTTTCGACTACTAATGGATGCTATGATAGATTTTTCAGGATTCGCAGTAGATTTTCGATTGCGATGGATTCTGTGATAGGGCCGATTTATAAGTTTTAAATTTCGAGTTTTCTTTATTGTAACTAAACTTTGACGCTGTTAGTATGTAGGTCCAATTATCATTAGGTAAGTTTAAAACCGATGTAGGTAAGTTCTTAGTATAATGAATAGAATTATTGTATGTTTCAGGAAATAGTTACTAGGTACCTACCTAAAAATGTATATTTAAATCTATGTTATGGATTTTAATTCTGTAAATTGGGATGGTTAAATGTACCTACGTTACATACATATGTATGTATATGGACCCTAGGTATGTAAATATGTAGGTACATAATAATGTATAATGAAAGTGTTGGATGGTTATGGTTAGGTAGACCCATATATGCATATAAAACTTTATATAATAGTTTTAATATACATAATATTCATTTGATTGTTAAAGATATATATTTATATAAATGTCAGAGAGTCCCCTTAGTACATAATGTATGTAGGTTCTTACCTATTCAGTGACCTAGATATCAGAAACTACTTACTCGATTTGCGTTTTGTACGTAATTTATTATTTCTGAAATGGAAATTGAAAGAATAGTCAAATTTATAAATTTAAAGTTTAAAGTTTATAAATTTAATTTGCTCAGGCCCGATCCAAATTCATAACTTCAAGTTTCTATTTTTCATTTTTATTTATTAGTTTTAAACTTAATTTGAATATTTTTAAATGTAGCTAAACATTGACGCTATTAGTAGGTAGGTCCAAATATGTAGGTAAGTTTTTAGTATAATGGATTGAATGGATGATTCTAGGAATAGTTACTTAGGTACCTACATACCTACAAATTTATATTTAAATCTAGATTATAGATTTTAATTACGGAAATTAGGATGATAATTGTGTACCTACACTACATACAGATATGAATATGTAGGCATGTAAATGTGTATACATACAATGTACATTGAAAGTGTAAGTTGGTGATAAGTAGGTAGATATATGCATATAATTTTATATGATAGGTGCAATATACATAATATTCATTTGATTGTTAATGATATATAGGTATATAAATGTATGAGAGCCCAAATAGTATATACTGTAAGTAGGTAGGTATTCAGTGACGTACATAGACATGTGTATGTATGTAATTTAGTCATTATTATGCGTAAAAATGAAATATAATTAGGTAGAAGAAATGGATATACATATTTATATCGACCGATAGAGAGACAGACGGAATATCAAGTTTGATTAAAATTTCGGGTTCGATTTTTTTAAGTGTAAAATTTGCAAAAAGGTAATCCGTAATTCTAGATCACAAAAAATTGATTTTATTGATTTTTAATAAATTTGTTATAGTAATTAATTTTTTTATAACATAACTTATTATAATAAAATATACTAGCAATCCATTAAACAAAAAAAAAACTTAACTTATTATACTTACTATGAATTCTTTTCATTTTTCGTCGTTGAGTAGTTCTACCTCTTTGTTTGTTGATAAATATTTGCTTTGTTCCTGATATGGAAATCCATCGGAAAGTAAAAGCTTGCGGCAAATTGTTTCCATATTTTTTATAAATAAATTAAATGCACGGTTGGATCGTATGTACTTGCTCTTGTGTTCGATCACATTGTTAGTAGAAAAGGTTTAATATTACGAAATGTTATATTAACAAAAGATTATGTCTCACACTATTCTTACATCCGGTGGGAGTTGCTTTGAAGCACGGAAAATGCTAGACAATCCATGCATATATTTCTTTTACTGGCAATGCTTTCTCTTTGGAGAATTCGATTGCCATGAAGATAAAGGAACTGTTGGGAGTTAGAAGTCAAATATAACATTTTATTTTTGTGTAAAGTTTCAACTAACTTACCTATAGCTATATGGCTGTTTATTGTGTGTATGCGCCAATGGATTATATGGCACATTGGAAAATTTTGCTTTGGTGGAGTGGGAGTTTTCCAGTTCCTGCAGCGCATGGACAAATGTCTCCATTGCAGTGGCCATAGACTTGTGAAGCCACAACTTCCAGAGCGTTCATAACAGCTTCGGTGGCTTTTCGTCTTCCCAAGTAAAGCAAGCCTAGTATCGATGAAGGTGGAACGATTCGATCCAGCGTAAAGAAATTCTTAGTCACATAATTGTACCAAAACGCATGGAGCAATTGTTTTTCAATTTAATCAGAAAGCAATGAATGAGCTGTTGCTGTAAAGTCATTTGAAGCCATTCTCGCTCAAAAGCTTGTCCAGTCCAAATCCGTCGTTGGCGAAGCCATTTACAAAACTTGCAGCCAATTCTGCATTCCTGAGTCCACTTGAATCAATAGGAAATTATTTCTTAATTAAACTTTTTTATGTGTACAACAATTCCCAGAACAAATTTCAATCAAAACGAAGAACTAAAACTTGAAAAGAAAAACAGATAACATTCATCTAATTGTGTAAGACATTCTAATAAGAACAGAATTATAAAAAAATATTTACGTACTGATTACTAGAATAATATTTAATATATATTATGTATGGTCGGTAATGTTACATAAGTTAAATAAATATGTATATATATACCGAAGAGAATGTTTTGAATAAAAAAAGGTAACGAAAACCCTCACTGTATTATTTATAATTTAAGTGCAATATGCATATATAATTTTTTTTAAACTCAAAATTTCAAAAACGAATCAATAGATTTTTTCGAAACTTCGTAATTGGTATTTTTTTGACTTTATCTTAATAGTTAAAAAAAAAACTTCTTTTAGTTATATGCATATAGCTACCTACCCACCTACATCCTTCGTGTTCATTATTATATGTATATGTTTACATGTCTAGGTTCCATCTTCTATGTATGTACCTACATACATATTACTCTCCTATATTACAAATTTAAAATCCATACTATAAATTTAAATATGCTTGTGTACGTAGGTACATGTGTAACTATTCCTTGAATCATCCACTCGACAAGTCATTGTACTAAGAATCAAGGTAATCATACTTACATCGACTTCAAACCTGCATAGGATAACTAGACTACCTACATACTAAATAGCGTCAATGTTTAGCTACATGAAAGTTGTTAGCTCCAAGATCAAAACAACCCGTTCCAAAGATATAGCTCAAAAGCTATTCACTGTTCACCTTGAAATACATAATCTGAAAATACTTTGAAGTGTATCTTTGGAACGGGTTATCCTAAAAACTTGGTTGATAACTTTTTGTAATCTACTCTTGATACTCTCAAAATCAGCATCAAAAGTTTTTATGTAGAAGCCTTATTGCAAAAAATCACTCTTGAAATACGCATATTTAGAATGATGTATGCGTATTCCTGGAGCAATTTTTTTTGATACAACTTCTTTACAAAAAATGTTGATGCTTTCTTTGAAAGTATGAAGTGCTGATTCTAAAAAGATATCGCTCACCTTTATTGGACAACCCGTTGCAAAGATATAGTTGAAAATCTATTCACTGTTCACCTTGAAATACATAATCTGAAAATACTTTGAAGTGTATCTTTGGAACGGGTTATCCTAAAAACTTGGTTGATAACTTTTTGTAATCTACTCTTGATACTCTCAAAATCAGCATCAAAAGTTTTTATGTAGAAGCCTTATTGCAAAAAATCACTCTTGAAATACGCATATTTAGAATGATGTATGCGTATTCCTGGAGCAATTTTTTTTAATGCAACTTCTTTACAAAAAATGTTGATGCTTTCTTTGAAAGTATGAAGTGCTGATTCTAAAAAGATATCGCTCACCTTTATTGGACAACCCGTTGCAAAGATATAGTTGAAAATCTATTCACTGTTCACCTTGAAATACATAATCTGAAAATACTTTGAAGTGTATCTTTGGAACGGGTTATCCTAAAAACTTGGTTGATAACTTTTTGTAATCTACTCTTGATACTCTCAAAATCAGCATCAAAAGTTTTTATGTAGAAGCCTTATTGCAAAAAATCACTCTTGAAATACGCATATTTAGAATGATGTATGCGTATTCCTGGAGCAATTTTTTTTAATACAACTTCTTTACAAAAAATGTTGATGCTTTCTTTGAAAGTATGAAGTGCTGATTCTAAAAAGATATCGCTCACCTTTATTGGACAACCCGTTGCAAAGATATAGTTGAAAATCTATTCACTGTTCACCTTGAAATACATAATCTGAAAATACTTTGAAGTGTATCTTTGGAACGGGTTATCCTAAAAACTTGGTTGATAACTTTTTGTAATCTACTCTTGATACTCTCAAAATCAGCATCAAAAGTTTTTATGTAGAAGCCTTATTGCAAAAAATCACTCTTGAAATACGCATATTTAGAATGATGTATGCGTATTCCTGGAGCAATTTTTTTTAATACAACTTCTTTACAAAAAATGTTGATGCTTTCTTTTAAAGTATGAAGTGCTGATTCTAAAAAGATATCGCTCACCTTTATTGGACAACCCGTTGCAAAGATATAGTTGAAAATCTATTCACTGTTCACCTTGAAATACATAATCTGAAAATACTTTGAAGTGTATCTTTGGAACGGGTTATCCTAAAAACTTGGTTGATAACTTTTTGTAATCTACTCTTGATACTCTCAAAATCAGCATCAAAAGTTTTTATGTAGAAGCCTTATTGCAAAAAATCACTCTTGAAATACGCATATTTAGAATGATGTATGCGTATTCCTGGAGCAATTTTTTTTAATACAACTTCTTTACAAAAAATGTTGATGCTTTCTTTGAAAGTATGAAGTGCTGATTCTAAAAAGATATCGCTCACCTTTATTGGACAACCCGTTGCAAAGATATAGTTGAAAATCTATTCACTGTTCACCTTGAAATACATAATCTGAAAATATTTTGAAGTGTATCTTTGGAACGGGTTATCCTAAAAACTTGGTTGATAACTTTTTGTAATCTACTCTTGATACTCTCAAAATCAGCATCAAAAGTTTTTATGTAGAAGCCTTATTGCAAAAAATCACTCTTGAAATACGCATATTTAGAATGATGTATGCGTATTCCTGGAGCAATTTTTTTTAATACAACTTCTTTACAAAAAATGTTGATGCTTTCTTTGAAAGTATGAAGTGGTGATTCTAAAAAGATATCGCTCACCTTTATTGGACAACCCGTTGCAAAGATATAGTTCAAAATCTATTCGTATTCTATATTAAATAATATGTGTCTAAGAATCACATGAATCTTATGTATGCAGATTGCACCTAAATTATAAAGTTATATGCATATAGCTACCTACCCACCTACATCCTTCATTTTCATTATTATATGCACATGTTTACATACTTAGCTTCCATAAATATATATATATATATATATATATGTATATTTTACTATCCTAACTTACATAATTCAAATCCATAACAAAGATTTGAATATACATTTGTAGATTGGTATTTACCTAAGTAACTATTCTTTTAATCATCTATCCGACAATTCATTATACTAAGAATTAAAGTAATCTTAACTACATCGGCCTAAACAGCTTTAATGTCTAGATACATTAAGGTTGTTAGCTACAACAGCAAGTTCGTGCTATCCAGTCTTGCATTTTATTTAATAATGACGGAGAAAAAGCAGGAGTTTTTTTTTTTATTCTATACTATACTATACTATGAGACTTACCTTCTCCTTCCATTCCTTGATCATATCGGTACTATCAGCTGGCATTTGATCCGTATAAACCATACACATGTATTCGGATTCGCGCAAGCATCTCTCAACTTCCAGTACTTCATCTGCCGAATTGCACAAGACTGCACAACGCTCCAACTGATATGCGCACTTATCCAAACATTTCATACTTGCAATTTAATGGAAACTTTAGCCTTGGCATAGACTGCAGCTTCTAAATAGTCTGCAATGCACAACAAAGGCTGATTAGAAATCCTTACAAAATTAATAAATCGCCGAGTCCATATCTTGGAAGTGACCACCAGTTGAAATGGAATCTTTTCATCTTGAAGAACTGGAGAGATAAGCTTGAAGAGGGTTTCATCAAACTCGGGATTCTCACTCATTATGCTGCCCAAACCATCGATAACTAAAGTTTTACTTGGCGTATGTTGAACAAGTTTTCCTTCTGTAATTACACGCACACCACACCCATTAAGCAGTTCAATTTTAACATCTTCGTTGTTTCGAAGTCCATATGCTGGGGCAATACTAAATTTTGGTGTTGTGCTAGCCAAAATGCGTCGACAATGACGAGAAATACTCTCAACCTGAACGGACGATGGTGCGATTATAATAACTTATCGATTCTAGACGGAAACTCAACATGGAGGCAAATAACACCAGGTTTTACCAGTTCTATTCGAGTTGATCACACAAAAGCAATTGCCACGAACTAAATGCGACCAAGCGTACGCTTGGATGCGATACATTTTAGTCAATCGCATGTGCTCCATTTCTTGGTGGATTTCTGCTGTAAACAAGGCATTCTTCATGCGTTCAATTGGTTTAACATTGTTTTTACTGTGAGCCAATACAAGATGCTTAACGAAATTTGTTTTCAAAGTAGCTTTACCAATGACTTCGGGAAGATTAAGATTGGTTTGGTATGATGGAAGATAAGAATTAGTTAAATTACGAAAGTATTCTTTTTCATTTAATATTTTCGTAGAACGTATGGATGGATCTGAATTTTCACTAGAAACTCACGAAACAATATATTTTATAAAAAAATTACAGGACAAAATACAAAATAAATAAAATAAAACTCGCGCACTTCCAATATTTGTTTTGAAATGAATATCTTTTTTTTTATTGTTTTGTCATCTGTCAAAATACTCACCTCACATTGAGTAAACTGGTCTTTTCTTGTGGTGGAATTTTGGCACGTTCGCATTAATATGCTATGGTTTGCTTCTACTTTTTGATTGGATTTTCTTCATTTTGAACATAAAATTAATAAATATTGCTTAATTTGTAAGCCAGAATCAACAAAAAGCTTTTATTAGTATGTTTTATGTTTGATTAAGGCCTTTAAAAATACAATTTAACTAAAAAGCAATTCATTTTTCAATTTTTGAATTTAACGGATTTCCATTTTAAATATATTAGGTCACCATATCTACCAAAATTGGGATTGCGCACTCCTCCGTTTCGATAAGCCTGTGTTGGTGTCTGCTCCATTTAAAATGCACGGGCAACTAACACATGCTTGTCGAAACGGAGGAAATCCTCTCAATTTAGCTTGTAGGGTGAAAGAGAATAAACCACCGAAGTCGTGCCTCTATATTAGTTTCTCTATGGTACTGGAAAAATAGAACAAAATTTTTCGTTCATGATTTCGTCGTGTCATTTTTGTATGGGATTTTTCGTTTCGTATCAGCAGCGTACTAGGCTATAGAATGGAAATGATAAGTGAACGGGTTTGTTCCTAGACTATGGTCAAGTCCCTTTTTACACAGGCCAATTTTTGTATTGCTTTAAAAACCGTCTATGCTTTTGACACGAGGAAACACAATTACGGGAACATAATTTGCTTGTTTCCTTTTAATGTTTCTTGGTTTTGAACGCACAGTACTACGTAGTTTAAATTGTTCACTCCCCTTACATTTCTCCTTTATATTTCATGCTTTTATTTATTTTCTCAGTAGATCGATATCTAGAGTTTTATTTTTCAAGTCAATTTATATATTTATTTTCTGAGTATGTTTAGCTTTCAATTCAATATTCACTCAACAGACATCATACTGCACTTAACATACGCGGATTAAGGAACAAATAGTTAACATTTGGTTTGCAATTTCTATGCACATGTCCAGAAAAAAAAAACAATGGGATCACAAAATTGTACGCCCAGTCCATGTCCTTGTAGTGAAGCGAATACTGTTCATGGCCAATGTCAATTAAACAGTGAGGAAAAAGAACATTTGTGAAGTTCAGTTGCCGCTTAGTGCGCTTAGGCCAGGCGCGCACATACATTTTTTTCGGAAACGAAATAGTTTAATCACTAACTGAACGATGATCTCGCACATAAGCACCATAAAAATCAATCAACGAGATAAACCAACACAAGATAACATATTGATTTAATGTGCGCGCAGTTACATTATAGTTCAGTGTGATTCAAACTGAAGAACTTATTTGGGGCGATCGTTCGATTTGTGCCAAAACACAAGCTTTTAAGTTGCTCGAATCGCGGACTGAATAGTTTTTGCATATTCACTTTAGCAACCAACTGTTGCAAAAATGTATTGAATTGAATTTCATACGAATAAATATTTTGCGGCACAGTGTCGAGCAGTTCCTCTATAGTGCAGTTCCACTCAATGCGGTTTGTCTTCTCAAATTGCTTTTTTGTAGATTTAAATAAAAAGATGATTTTTTCACCAGTCTGTTTATTTATAACTATCAATACAAATTGAACACAAAACGAATATTGGCCTTAGTTAGTCAAAAATAAAAGTAAAACCGAATTCATTCCATAGATATTGATTTTTTTTTCAAAATGAAAATCGAAATTTGTTAAAGTTGATTAATTGACATTAGGGATAAGCAAAATTGCAGATATAGGTGGAATTTTAGACGTACTCCAGAAAATAACTGAGCAAAGAATATAGTTTTTAATAGTAAAAGTCAGAAACTTTTCAGAAGAACAGCTTATAATTTATTAAAAAATGGAAACATCTAAGATCTTAGAAATATCAACTATAAAAAAAAGAAAAAAAAAGAATCAAAAAGATTGAATTGTCTTACGAATGAAATTAATAATTATAACACGCCATGAACACATCCATCGAGATTCAACCCAATTATCAATTGTACCAACAAAATTAACAAAATCAAATTCGAGACTCGAATAAACGTCATCTAGCCATCCACCGTAGCTTCTACTTTAGCTTTTTATCGACCGTAGCGAATTGTATGTAAAATGCTACGACGGATAAACTTACGGCGGATAAATTTCCCAATAAAACACAGCTATTGTCCAACTATAAAAAAAAAGAAACAAAAAGAATCAAAAAGATCGATTTGTCTTACGAATGAAATTAATAATTATAACACTCCTTGAACACATCCATCGAGATTCAATCCAATTATCAATCGTACCAACAAAACTAACTGAATCAAATTCGAGACTCGAATAAACGTCAACCAGCCATCCACCGTAACTTCTACTTTAGCTTCTTATCGACCGCAGCGAATTGTATGTATAATGCTACGACGGATAAACTTACTGTTGATACATTTCCCAATAAAACACGGCTACTGACAAAATCGTGTAAATGGTTTGAAAATTTGTTATTGTTTTTGTCATTAAAAAATGCCAGGGAAGACTGACATTAAATATTGCCATTATAATGGAGTCATGTAAGTCCACAATGATGCCATTTTGAAAATTATAGCACACCGCGAGGAAGAATGAACTTGCTTATTCTTTAATGACAGATTGCCATTATCAATCAAATAGTCATTATTTTATCCCATGTAAATGCTTATCAGTATTGATTTGATTTTACCATTATTTTGCTAATGTAATGGCATGAATTAATTGTAATTTGTCATTCATGTAAATTCCTCATTACATGGGGTAAAATAATGACTGTTTGATTGATAATGGCAATCTGCCAATAAAGAATGAGCAAGTTCATTCTCCCTCGCGGTGTGCCATAATTTTCAAAATGGCATCATTGTGCATTTACATGTGTCAATTATTTTGGCAATATTTAATGCCAGTCTTCCATGCCATTTATTTAATGGCGAAAATAATGACAAATTGTCAAACCATTTATACGCCAAACCTTTAATTGTTAATAACTAATTAACCAAGGAGGTGCAAATTGTAAAACTGGTTTCGTAAATAAGTGCCAATGAGGTGCTAATTATAGGACGCAAGAAAAATGATATTTGTGATTTTCGTCTGCTAACTATACGGTCGTCTTACTTTTATGTTTGTTTTATATTATAGTCCCGCTCTACTTTTTTTCAAGTCTGCAGATGCAGATCCATGTAAAGTCTCCTTAAAGGCGGCTTTACATGGATCTGCATCTGCAGACTTGAAGAAAAGTAGAGCGGGCCAATAATATAAAACAAACATAAAAGTAAGGCAGGGTACACACTAATAACTTACTCGAACTCTGCTATAAATTTCTTGACACATCTCAAAATCACATGTTCTTAGCGTTCAGGTATGTAGTTTTGAGTAGAAAATGTTCGCTATTTTCGTTGTTTTTAAGCAAACTGAGGTGAAATGGTAAAAAAAACTTTAAAATTCGTTATCTGAACGGAACAAATTATGGTGCAGATGAAAATGCTATAATGAAGATGAACATGTTCATCTTCACTATAATCTGCAATCTTCAGGTTCGTACTTCCTATAATCTTCATACATGAAGATGATCTCCATTTTGGTTTTCGCTCTCTATCGCACAAGTATGAATTTTTTATTTTGTTTCCTCTTTTTTTGCAGATGTCAATGCAGATGAAGATGAAGATGCATGTAAAGCCTCCTTAATGCCACAACTTAACGAAAAAACTTGGAAGTAGTTTTTTATGACAAATATACTGCCTCATTTTCGACCATTTAATTGTGAAAAAGCGTATTGCGTTTTGGTATAGAAGTGTAGCATGAATTAAAGAAAACAAGATTACAATTCTTTTTTCTCAGAGATTAAAATCCATTAATCCACATCGGACAAACCACATCAATTTCACTATTTTTGATGTCTAGTGATGTCAATAAAATGAGACAAAACGAAGTGTCCTAATCTTGTTTTGTTTAATTCAAAGAAGTGTAGTATATGCCTTAAAACAAAAGCACTCATGTCCGAAATTCTTACTGTAATGTAACATTACCTTTGGTGGTTTTCGTTATAGATTTTAAAACTGCAATTGCTATTTTAGCTATTAATAAAAAAATCTTTGTTTTTTTTTTAAGTATTTAAGAATTTCAAAGTATTTTAAAAATTTTTTTTTGGTTTGCTTATTGAAATGATTGGTCATCTTTACTAATTAGTAAAGAAGGATTTTGACTTTTCGGAGTACTTGAAACGTCAGCCCAATAATTTTAAAGCTTTGAAGTAATTGGTTAAGTTTTGACGATTACCGTCAAATGGACCAATCAAATAATTCCTTTTATGAGTTAGTACATGGATGTCATATGACCGCACTTCCAAATCGTTGGTTCATATAGCGAACATTTTGATACTGGAACACATACAGCCATTTCAGTTTAATTCGGTTAGTGTGTGAATTAAGTTTAGTTATTTGCAGTTACATTAATCTGTAAATACCCCTGAATTTGTATTTGCTTTGCGTGCAAATAAAAGATCCCCATTAGAATTTTGAAATAACTAAGAAGAATTTTTGTTTGAAAACAAACTTAACTGAACACTTAAACCTAAAATGTCGAACCCATCAGATAACCCAATTTACGGACCATTTTTTGGTGTCATGGGAGCCGCATCAGCAATTATTTTCAGCGGTAAGAAAATTGGTCGAAGGCTAATAATTTTTTTCTAAAACGATTCAGAATAAAAGGAAATGTTTAGAAGGCTTAAAAGAATTGCATTACAATTGAGTGAGTTTTTTTTTTTAGGTATAATACATATAAAAAATTATTAAATTTATTAGCATGTATATGAGCGTGACAGGACGCAGAATCTTTATTGCAATTTTTCTGAAAATGTAGGAAAGTAGTCGTACTTTTCTTTATTTTAATTCCTAGGCAGTTCACAAAGAAACAATGAAAACCAGAAGGATAAAAGTAATCAAATAATTTTTGTCTACTATTCATTGCTTTCGTTCTCTATTTTCGCTTTATAGTGATGTCCAACTTTCCATTTCCACCTGCTCTTGGCTTATCGATTAATTTTCCAAGGAGAACTTTTTCTATAAATTTTACTTGAAATAAATTTTCTCAGGAATATTCTTTTATATATATATGTATATGAACATTTTATATACATATATAATGTAACTATAGATAATTTGTTCCAATTGGCAGAGTATGGATCAGACCTGATATTACCCTCATTTTTTTGGTGAAGCAGTTGAAGTAAATTGTAAACGCAATCGATGTGTCGTTCTTAGGCATAAAATGTCCAGATTTTTCAATTCAACTTTCTTAAAGAAGAAAACAAATTAGTAAAGTTTTTCATATTTTTGTATTGTTCATCAACTTTATCAGCTTTGCTTGCTTACACACCCATTAATTGGTCAACATTATACATACTTGCAAACAGAACAAATTGTGTCAGAAAATTTGTACAGAGGCCAGTGCAGTAACAGTGTACCTACCAAGAATGAAGGCAATAAAACGGAGTCGATAGGAATTTCTTAAGAGAACATAATATACATAATTGTACGTGTACAAAGTTTTCACTTATCACGTGACTTCGTTCTCTGTTCCGATAATTAATGGAACAAAATGGAATTCAAGAAACTGAGTTTACTGTAGATTTTTTTTTCATTAAACAATACAAAATATCTGAACAAATTTTCACTGTGAATCAGGTTTTGGTTAATGCCAATTCACAGGTTGTCTTTTTAGTTTATCGAAAAATGCATGTGCGTATCTATACAAATATTTTTTATAAATACGTCCATTGGCAAATATAATAATTATTACTCCTAACCAGATTAATAAAACTTGAATCTGTAATTGTTAACCCAACATAAGTAACAGATCTTGCGAAACCAATTTTATTACGGTCTTGCACTGCTTATGGGTAGAGCATTAGGTTGACGGTAAAACTAACATGATTTGATACCTACCTAAAAACAAAAAATCAAGTACGAGATCGGCATTTAGTGCTGAAAAAATTGAAAAAAAATTGTTTTTTGTCTCCTGTAAAAAAATAAAAATGTCGCTTGTTGTTTTAACAATCAAAATTCATCTATTTTTTTTTTCATATATACTTGCAATCAAATTCACATGATTTGAATGAAATGAGATATATTTTTGAGTAATTATTAAAGTGGGTGGGGACTTGTGTTTATAATGTATTGAGTTCACCAAAGGGAAACAAATCACATGCTTCTATTTGCTTTATACAGGGTGTCCCACAGTCACCACCGTAGACGAAAACCATGGGTTCCTGAGGTCATTCTAAGTCGAAAAACTATTTGGTAATTTTCTCGTTTTCGCTCCGTTTTCTCTGCCCTAAACTGGCCTTATCTTTGCTAAACGACATCCGTGGGCTGATTAGGGAATACGAAGCGAATCGTTTTTAATTCTATATCTCATTTTCGACTCGCTTCGTTTTGATCAATTAACGAATTCGAAGCGAATCGTGAATGCTACTTCCAAGATTTCCAGATAATTGACAGCTGATTGCCAGTGAATATTTATTATTTCAATCAAAATCATTTGTGTTTTGTCCGAGGTGCATTAACTTTATAATAAAATATTTATTTAAATAGAAAATGGGCTCAAATGTTATTTATATAAATGCTTAACGTGAGGAAGAAAAAGAATCTTAAAATTCAAACTTGAGAAGAAAATTATTAAGAAGTGCTTCTTCACCTTTTGATCTTCCTTGCTTCGAGTCAGTGTTTTTGCTTAACGTGTTTATTATTTGTTAAATTAGCTTTATTTTATAAAAACTTGGTTCGATAAGTTGTTTCGCGTTTCAAAAGAAACATTTAAAATTGTCTTGGACGAAATAAAAGACAAATATATACTACAGAACAACAATGGGACACCACCAATTATGAAATTAGCTGCAACATTGAGATTCCTTGCAGACGGATCATACTAGAAAGTGGTTGGGCAGGATACAAACATTGGAATGGCGCAACCCACAGTATGCAATTCAGTGTCCGAAGCGCTAGACACATTGCAGAGAACGTTGTATGTTGTGTCCTTTGGCTATCCCTTCGTTTTCCCTCATAAATTCGATAAGCGGAGAAAATTGTTGCTGGTTGGTGTCTTGCTGTTTGGACGCCTACACGTTTATTACAAAAAATGATTGTTTATTGCTTTAGTTTGTTTTTATAAAAAAAAAAAATAATAGTTAAACTCACATTTTTATTTATTTAAATGATCACTTTCGACCGTGTCGATAAACAAATCCGCCAAAGAAACCCTATTGGAAATGCACGCGCTAAAAATTGAAATGTCAAATCAAATTCGCTTTCGATTTCGAAAATAGGGCGAATGTAAAACGAAAGAGACGAAAGCGAAAACAGTAATATCAAATCTCATTTTCGCCACCTAAAACGATTCGCTTCGTATTCCCTAATCAGGCCACCGATTCGTTAGATTTTTTTCATCCAATCAAGAACTTAACTCTTATAATTTGGCCTCTAATTTGTTTTTTTTGCGAATAACTGTTTTTCCGCAAATTTAAATCAAACCTAATTTGTATTGTTTTTTAAGTTGTTTTCTCAATTTGATATCATTTCATTCAAAAAAACACATTAATAAGTAATAATTTTTGTAACTTATTATGAAAGCTCATGTCGATTTCGTTTCAACAAAAACATCGATCTGCCGCAGATCCGCCGTCAATTTTTTTCTGAAAATCAAATTCGTTTAAAATTAAAACCAATATTTTTCTGGAAAAACAGATCCGTATTGAATCTCTTTTTGGAGACGGATTCAAAACGGATTTGTGCACAGATTCTTACACACACTACAATATTTGTTTTGAAGTTTCTCAATTGTTGTGTTATTAATTTTTATTTTGTGGCAGTGTACAGAAAAAGTAAATTAATGTATTAAAAAAAAAAATTGTTAAAAACTTCTTGGAAACAAATATGAAAAAAGTGCAAGTGGGTTTAGGAACTCCCCCGCGTCGGAATCGGGAAATTAAAACGAAATAATGATGTATTAACGAATTGAAAATTTGTTTTTTATTAGAGCTGCCAAGCAACACACACAGTCCCAAAAAGAGATTCGGTCCGTAATCGTTCGTTTCAAAGCAAAAAAGTATTGGTTTTATTAGCGAATCCTATTTATTGAAACGAAATCGACATCAGTTTATTTCCTTAAAACTACATAAGCTTTGCAAAAAAATGATCAATATTCATAATTAACAAAAAAAAAATTAGTGAAATTCAAAAAAATTTTAATAATATCTTATTTTATTCATATTTATTGATTTTTATAAGTAAAATTCCATTTCAATAAGTTTTTTTTTTTTTCTTAATTATCAAAACTTTGACGTTACCAAGTCTGATATTAAGAAGAAGGTAGACCCCTCAGCACTTTCAATAAAAGTAAACAACATGTTAAGAGGAAAAATGGTTCGATTACTGTTTGTTGTGACAGTGAAGATGGTATACAAAAAATTGGCGATGAAATTAAACAAAATGAGTGATAAATATGAAGTGCCTATGCCAGTTATGAAAAATCCAATGATTTTAGTGAGTAATAGAAGAAGCAATTAAGAACCAAAATAATAAATATTCTTTTCAGTACTCTTAAATGTGTTAAGGTGTACAAATCTTAAAAAAATAACATTTATTATAATGCAATCTAGAGGTTGATACTAAAGCATTTTACGATATCATGATAGTAAAAAAAATAAATATTAAATATGAGAGATGTTGTGTATGAGAAAATTGGTGTCCGTCGTTGCTTCAAATGTCTAGGGTATAATAATAAACATGTTGACTGTACAAGTGATACAATTTGTTTGAAATGTGGAGAGAAGATCATGAAATTAAAGATTGTCAAAATGAAGTTCGATGTGTTAATTTTTTGAGACTTAAGACTAAAACTAATCTTCCGGATATGGATTAAAAACTTGATGTGCGTAGTTTAGATTGCCCAATCTATAGAAGGCAATTGCTCGCAGTAAAATAAATTATTGGCAATTATCTGAATTGAAGTGTTTTAGTTTAAATATCGAAGGCCTATTGAACAATTTCGATGATTTAGAGTCTTTAGTATACGACAATGAGTTTGATTTTATAGGTGCCACTGTGGCTCATACTACAGAATTTGTCGAAGATATGGAAATCGAACTAATAGATTTTCAATTAATCAGATGCGATTCTCTATCGCACCTTGGAGTAACTTTATAAATTAAAGATGGATGGGAAGTTAAAATAATAAAAAAAATCGCCTTTAAAAAACAAATTTGGCTTCTTTTGGTAAAAGTGAATAAGTTTGTGATATTAATGAGTGATATAATCATAAATTTATTAAGTGACAATTTATTTCAAAATCAAATAAGTGCAATATTAAATGACAACTCATATACCCAACTGATTCAAGAACCGACGAGAATTACGAAGAATTCCAAAAGTCTAATTGACTATGTAATGATAAATAGCCCGGAGAGAGTTAAAGCAAAATCTGATAGTAATCTAAAAATTAGTGACCTTGAATCTGTGATAATTAGAATAAGTACATTGTGCAATAGACAAAAACATTATAAGAACATATGTGTCTTTAAATATAACTTAGATCGTTTTGTCTCTAATCTGCGTAGCTGTGATTTTTCTGTACCTGATAGCAATATATCCGTGGACGACAAGCTTTCTGATAACATTTTAAAAATCTGTTGATTGTTCAAAAACACATTATTTACATAAAAATAAAAATTATAACCCTTGGTTTAATGTGCGGCTAAGATTACTTACAAACGAAAAAGTGTCAAAATATGAAAAAGCTAAATTTTCTTGTCTTGTTGTAGATTGGAAAAACTATACAATTTTTAGAAACAGATTTTTTTGATTTGATTCTTTATTTAGATTCAACTATTAATAACAATTTTTAACTTAAAACTATTTAAAAAGAAAACAGTAGAAAGATAATTAAATATAATTAGTTTTAACATATAAAATTAATATTTTTTAAATGATTATGCAAGTTATTAAATAATTTGAAACCTTTAAGGCGGCTTTACATGGATCTGCATCTGCAGATTTGAAGAAAAGTAGACCGGGCCAATAATATAAAACAAACATAAAAGTAAGACAGGATACACACTAATAACTTACTCGAACTCTGCTATAACTTTCTTGACACATCTCACAATCACATGTTCTTAGCGTTCAAAACTACATATTGAGAAGAAAATTTTCGCTATTTTCGTTGTTTTTAAGCAATCTGAGGTGAAATGAAAATGCATATGAAAATGAAAGTGCATATGAAAATGCTATAATGAAGATGAACATGTTCATCTTCACTATAATCTGCAATCTTCAGGTTCGTACTTCCTATAATCTTCATACATGAAGATGATCTCCATTTTGGTTTTCGCTCTCTATCGCACAAGTATGAATTTTTTATTTTGTTTCCTCTTTTTTTTTGCAGATGTCAATGCAGATGAAGATGCATGTAAAGCCTCCTTTATGAAACAATATATTTTGTCATCTGCTTGTTGTAAAAAATGGTAGTCGAAAATCCCTTCCATTTCTTAAAATATATGGTTGAACGTCTGACACGTAAACTATTTCATCATATAAATAATTTGGTAACATATTATTTTTGATTTTGAATATAAAAATAAGTACATTCATAACTGTCCTTTGTTTAATGGTAAGTCGTTTTAAGGTGTCTAACATAAGTTGTATGTGTGTTAACCTTTTGCACATCAAAATACATCTCATTCCCCGATTTTGCAGCTTCTGTAACCTTTCTGACATTCCGTTAGATCCTAAATATAATATTGTTGAACAGTATTCAAAATGAGGTTTGATCATTACATTGTATTGCACAGTTTAATGATATCTTATTTCTAAATCTTTGAAAAAATCCAATTTTCTTAGCAATTTTATTACATATGTAGTTAATGTGCGCTTCGAAACTTAATATTATATATAACTCATAGATACTTTATTTCATTCCCTTTTTGAATTATTTCATCATTTATTATAATATTTTCAATAGTCTCCATTAATTACGATGGCTTTGGTTTTATTGTTGTTAAGCTTAAGTTTGTTCTGTTAAATATGCATTACTCAGGTAATATATTATAACAAAATATTAAGTTTGCGATCAAGAAAAATAACCAAACACTCACGTTCGCGGTTATAATCAGACTCAGCCTGGTTCTGGCGACCTACCTGGAACTTCTTGGTTAAACTTCCAAAATGCATTACTCAGCTTTGACCTACTGAGTTGCATTCTGGAAGTTGACTTGTCCAACTAAGCCATTGCGTCACAATAAGTGTGAAACCAAAAACTGTCACTATGCATAATAGTTAATTGTTATGCATTCTGACTCAGTGGGTTAGGAGGTGAGACATTTAAAGTTAATAAATATACGTATGTATAGCATCCCTCCCCCCTTAGGGAGTTCAAGCCAGGTCTCCAGAAATAGGTTCGTCTTTCTTTATTAAATAATTAAATGTTAATACTAAATTTTATATACATAGGTATTTAAATTAATTAAATTTGTATATCATATTTTCATGTTTTTTTTTTTTTTTTTTTTTTTTTTATAATACTTTTTTTTTTTACCCTTTTTACAGTTACAATACTTAATACCTAATTATGTATATTTTTCTCTAATTTTATATCTAATCGCTTCTTTTTTCTAATTTTAACCACAATACAGAACATAATATTAAATTACAAAACGATTTATAATGTATACGTGTGTATGTATAGGTAGTAAAAAAACTATTAGATTTGAGGAAAATTATAACGGTTTTGTTCTCGTTTAACAAAAATAATTATGAAAAATATATAATACGCTTAACAATGTATAACAAATTGCATGGTTTTGTTTTATTGCTTATATAGTATTTTAAAAATTTAAAGTTGACTTAAAAGCTTAGCTTTTTGGCAAATTTCCTTAAAGTTTTTTTTTTCTTATAATTATATAAATGTCAATTTATTAAATTTATAATATACTTGTTTATCCCGGGCAGAGGTGACGCTGAAACTCGCTATGTCTGCTTTAGGCTGTGGCGTTGATGGTGCACGTTTCCTTGGTGTTCGGTTGACTGTCAGCTCACGGAGTGGTAGAATGGCTGATGGTGCTTTGGCTCGGATAGAACGAATGGTTTGTGCTCTGGACCGGAGACATCGGACTAGACAAATGACAATAACCGCTACCGCTGCTAAGGTGACTAAGGTCAACATGGAGTAGCGATGTAGTGACAACTCCCATTCATGATCTGTCACTTTTCGCTCTACGTTCAGAAGGTTCCATCCTTGTTCAAGCTCTTCCATACTCTTTTTCCCAACATTAAGTTCGTTGGCAAAATGCTTGTGGTTGCCAATAAGTATGGGAAGAAGTTTTGGTGTGGGTGCTTGTTTAACTGGAATGGAATTGGCTTGGAATGCTTTCACAAGTTCTGAGTGGTCCACCATTGGTTGTTTGTATTCAGTAGAAACCTCAGAGTGAAATTCGTACAGTAGCTTAAATCCTTTGGCACTGGCTTCGCAGGGCTGCTCCATCTTAAGGATTCCTGAACCGTTGAGGGTGGCTGTATATTGTTGGTCAGCACACTTCAAGTTCAAAACGAAGGAATCCTTTACTTTGAAAAGCCACTCGTTCGGTGCCGTCATCTTTAGAAATATTCCTTTGCTTGCTGGAACCGCAGTGTATTTACACGAATCTTTTGATGAAGCTGCGTGTTGTAATAGTTCTACTAAGCATTCATTTGATCCAGATGTGAATACCGGGGTCTCGTATCGGCATACCGCAATGTCCTTTTTAGCATCTCTTATTGCCATATGTGAGCATCGGGAATACCGTTCCTCATTCAGCATTACGAAAAGGTCGTGGTTATCAGATTCTGCTATGTATTCATACTTTGTATCTATAACCAGATCCCATCGTTCCTCTAAGACTGTTGGTAAGGCGTACACTTTATGGATGTCAAAATGCAAGGAGTCTGGAAGTGGAAGCGTTACCTTAACAAACAGGTTTCCCTCATTTTTAAAGACTTGTTCTGGCCGCTGAATTAATGATGCCAAGGTTCTCGAATAAGAATCCTGCTTTGACCGATTTCTTAAGCAGGTCAGTAATGTTTCCTACGTCCAGAATGAAAGGGTGGAGTTTATTTTGGTTAAGGTCATCAAGTATGGAAAGCTCCAGGGATTGCCGGTTTTGGACCTCCATTATTTTTGCGATGATCACTGATATCATTGCACTCGCTTCGCTCCTCATCTTAAGCATCGAAACTTCCTTGTTTGTGAATTGGCTGTAATTTAGGAAAGATTCACTTAGATTTCCCACACCTGCAGTCACGTTTTCCATTTCCTCCGCTAGTTGTGAAATTGGCTTAGTCAATGTATCGAAATTTGATTTCATGACAGATAGTTGTCGGTGCATTAATTGGAACGAATCCTCATCCCGTTTATGTAGGAATTCCAACTGATGGTAGACCTTTCTAGCATCTTCGCTGTCCATCGTTCCGAAGGCCCATTTGGAAAATCCTCCGATAAACTCTAGTGCGCGCTTTTGACGCTTCGAGTGTATCAATTGCCTCATACGATTTGCTGTTTGTCGTAAGTTTACGATATTTGTCTCTGTCTCCTGGGCGACCAAATGGCAATGGCGTTGAAAGTCATCGTCCGCAATGCTCCTGCACATGGTTTCTAGCCTGTTGCACCATCTGAATTACCATTTCGTAGTCCATTGGTGTGAACTTCGTCAAAATTGTCCACGTATCACTGTAGAATACGGCTTGTTCTATCGTTTCAAACACTACTGGTGATGTTTTTTGTAATGACTGGATCTTGTATGGTTTCTCATTCTGTGTCTGCCCGGGATAGAAGTTAATAACTATTTGTACAGTTAATGCAAAATACCGTAGGTTGAACATTTTCTTTTCAACTCGATAATTAACTATATATGTGTTTAAGAAGTGTTTTTAGGCAAAAAAAAAACTAAATAGAAAAATTACTTATAGTCAAAGATTTTATGTATTCTCAAAAAAAAATTTTATATAGTACTAGATTTATCATATATGTATATTATGTAAATAATATGAATGTAATGTGCCTTTCCTTTTGAACTCGCTTTGTTTTTCCTTTGTAAAGAACTGAAAAGAGAAAAAAAAATTAGTTAGGTGAACTAAATTAAGCATATTAGAACTTTTCCGTTCCCTTTTAAATTTCCTATATTTGAGGCAGTGGGTAAAGCTTGAGTAGTTTAATTTCCGGTCCTATCTATACCTGTTAGCGTCGAAGGTTAGTGAGTGTAATTATTAGTGGTGAAAAGGTTTTAGTTTAGGATATTATTCATAGTATGTGTTTAAATTTAACTATAATTAACTTGATTATGATAAGCCTTAAGTTGGTTGTTGTGTACTCGTTTTGTTTTTCCACCTACTCGAATATTAGTATTAACAGAATCATTCACGGACACCACCTCATAGAGTCCCAACCAAATAGCTGAAAACTTATTCTTTCTAGTAGGATTTTTAAGCAAGACTTTTTCCCCAACCGCAAACGAGGCAGGATTGGTATGATGGTCGTATTGTTGTTTTGATTTTTGTTTTGCCAGTGCCAAATTTTTCCTCGCTAGTTCGTGCGTCTTCTGTAGTTGATGCTGAAGGATTTTTGGATAATCTTCCGCATTATACAGAAATGTAGCTGTTCTTTTTAAATTTGTTGGCATTTCGAATTCAAAACCATACAAACTCTTCGTTGGTGTCAGTTTAGTAGCTGTATGCACGGTGTTATTATGGACATGCATCGCCTGTCTCAACCATTGGTCCCAGCACCGATTGTCATTGTCAAAATTAGTTCCATTATCTGTGACGAGTGTTTTAGGTATGCAGAACCTTGTAACAATCTCCTCGTAAAAGGCTCTTGCTACTGTAGATGCTTCCGCATCTGGAATGGCCACATAAGTCATATACTTTGTCAGGTCGTCCTGGAATGTTAATATATACCGCATATTGGCATTTTGGTTAGTTTGCCTGACTTATTTTTTTGACATTTTTCACAATTCCTGATATAATTTGCAATGTCCTTTTGCATATTTTTCCATCTAAACTGACGACGAATTCGTGCATAGGTCTTCGCCATTCCCTGATGTCCTCCAAGTACGGATTTGTGGAAATCGCGAAGAACTGTTTGTATGTCTTCAGGATTTTTTAGAACTGAAAGTCATCTCTACTTGCTTGCTTGTTGTTATCCTTTTCAGTAGTTTGTTTATTATTCTTTTCAGTATCCAAATTTTGCTTATTTTTTTGAGTCTTACTTCTTGTCTGTACAATTTTAATATTATCATTTTCTTTATAAATCATACTTAACGCATCTGCATTGCAATTTGTTTTACCGGGCTTATAAATGATTTTATAATCGTATTCAGACAACTTGTGATGGAATCTAATAAGTCGTGTGGTTGGGTCCTTAACATTAAATACTCCTATGAGAGGACGGTGGTCCGTGTAGACTGAAAACGGTCGACCTAAAAGATATGTTCGGAAGTGCTTGCATGCCCAAACTATGGCAAGCAATTCCTTTTCTATAGTCGAGTAATTTTTTTCTGATTTATTTAGTGAACGGCTAGCATAAGCTATAGGCTTGTCTTCACCCACATTACCCTGGGATAAAACAGCTCCTAAAGCTTCGTTGCTGGCATCGGTTGTTAAAATAAATTGTTTTGTAAAGTCTGGATAAATAAGTATAGGTGGTGAAGAAATCGCTTTCTTAAGGAGCTTAATGATATCTCACAATCTGGGGACCATGTGAAACTATTTTCTTTTCTCAACAACTTTGTTATTGGGGCAGCTATTTTAGAAAATTGTGGAATAAATTTCCTATAATAATTCGTAAGTCCCAAAAATGATAGCACCTGTTTTATTGTTTTAGGTATGGGAAAATCTGAAACACATTGGGTTTTGGCTGGGTCAGGCGAAGCTCCGGCTTCAGAGCATATATGTCCCAAATATGATACTTCACGGCATAGAAAATTACATTTCTCGGTATTTAATTTGAGATTATGCTGCCTAAGTTTAGTCAAAACCTTTGAAAGCTTTTCGTTGTGTTGCTCTAGATTTTTACCATATATAACAATATCATCCAAATATACAAAACAATCAATGCCATGCAACCCAGTCAGGATGTGATTCATTATCATTTGAAACGTTGCTGGAGCACCGGTTAGACCAAAGGGCATTTTATTGAATTCGTAATGTCCTGTGCTGGGACTAAACGCCGTTTTCGCTTTATCAGCTGGATCGATCAACACCTGATGGTAGCCACTTGCTAAATCCAAGGTGGTGAAAAATTGGCAGTGTCCCAACTGATCAAGAATTTCTTCGATTCTTGGTAGGGGGAATGCATCTTTAATTGTTACTTCATTCAGTTTCCTAAAATCTACAACCACCCTCCACCGTTTTTTGCCTTCAACCGATTTTTTGGGTACAATAAGCAAAGGCGAATTCCAAGGAGATTTGCTTTCCGAAATTATGTTTTGATCAAGCATCTCTTTCACTTGCTTCTCAATTTCTTTTTTATGGATCTCTGGCGTTCTATATTGCTTTGTGTTGATCGGTGCTTGGTCAGATTTGGTGGGAATGTTGTGGGACAAAACGGGGGTATAACTTAAATTATCACCTTCTAATAGAAAGACATCAGAAAACTGAATGCATAACTCCTCTACAGATTTTTTTTCCTCCTTGGTTAGATTTTCATCTATTTTAATGGAGCTTAGAAGATTATTTATCCGTTCATTACTGGATTCCCTTTTAAAATTTGTTAATATTTTACCCCCGTATTCGTTGTTTTCAATAATTTTGAAGTTTTTTAAATTTGAATAGGTAGGCATGAAATTTGTGTCCATGACAGTCCTCTGTTGTGCAGTTTAAAACAGGGACATGGACGTAATCATTATTTGCCTTAACAATTGTGTTTCCCAAATAAATTCCATTATCAATTTCCTGCGAATGTATAAGCAGTTCATTTGATTTTGAATTTGGGATTTGGATCTTCACAATTGTCTGTGTCCGAGCCCCAATCTTGCACTGCACAACTTTTTCGTTCAGTGAAGACATGGTAGCTAGACTCGAAGGCAAACATTTGAGGGGTAAATCAATTAAGACTTCCCTTTTTCCATTTAAAAACGTTATTCGTTTGGAAACTGCGTCGATGATCGTGTTATTCCATAGGATGTCACGACCTAATATACCATCCGCAGGTATATCATCGTCATCGACTATGTTCCATTTAGTCGACATTTTTTTTGGGAAAAGTAAATTAGTCTTAATTGTACCCAATGTTGTGCCTACACCACCAAAAACACCACCTAGTTGCTTTCACCTAGTTGCTTTGTTTCTCGAGTGTTAATATTGCTAGCATTTTCTAGAGAACTTCGTTTAAGTAAGCTCGAGTCTGCCCCTGTATCAACAAGAAGAAGTACTTTTCCGTACTTAGCTAATGATGTGGGCAGCTCGACGAACACATCGTGCTTACGAATGTTCTTAAATGTATACAATATTTTCTTCTGGTTAGTTTTTTTTTTCGTCATAGCGAACTGGTTCAAATACTTACAACAAAAACTAAAAATAAAGTTCTTAAACGTATTCGCCAAAAAGACAAAAAATTTATTAAACATTACGCGACACTTACTCACAACCAAGCGAATATTCGCAATTAATAACCATAAATTTACTTGATCTAGGACAACTTTTGCCCCAGATACAGGTTCTATAGTTTTTTGCTTCGTTTTGCTTACCGACTGAAAAGTAAGGAAATTTAACTCTTTTGAGTAAGTTTTCTGATTTATTTTTATTTTTTGTTGTTTTTTGTGCTGTAATGACATAGGTGGTATTTGGCTGCCTAGCTCTGATGACATCATTTTTTTATTTGAAGAGGGATTTTTTGGCGGTGTTTTGTTTGTGGAGTGTACATTTGGTGGGGCACAGTTTATTGAATTAAACTGGCCCCCGGGCCGTTTCCCGATTGTTCCTTCAGATAATTCCTTTTGCAGAAACAATCCTCCTCCACATGCCCCATCCTAGAACACCACTTGCATTTTATACTGGACTTTTGTGATGTTACTCGTGTAACACGTATTTGTGAACGTTGGCAACTGTTTTGATTATGCCCATAATCTTCGCAAGAATCACAGTATGGTGTTCTTTTGCGTATTTGACACTCGGCATAAGTGTGATTTTGTTTTCCACAAAATCCACATTTTGTAACAGAATTTGCCGTTCTATTTACGTGTCTAGTACTTGGATGGGGGGAGTTTAGATTTACCTGGTTATTTGATTGATGTAACTGATTGTTGGGTGGTTGGAAGTGATTATGATATTGTGGTGTGTATGAGTTTTGAAGACTATGTATATTTGTATGTGGGTATGTTGGTTGCGGTGGAAGTTGTTGAGGCCAGGTGGGTGGGTACGCACATGGTGAGACAGCACTGAACACATTTGATTGAACTCCCCAGTTGTTTTGAGTTCCCATTAAAAGGGATGTTCTCTGCGCCAAATCAGCCAACTTTGTTAAGTCAGTTTCAGCAGTTGTCAGCATAAACTGACGCAAAGCAGGATCATACAATCCCATTTTGAAAACCTTAACTAAACTATTTTTTGAAGAATCAGATGAAGCTGACTTTGAATTTTTTCTTTGCAACTCCTTTTGGGCTGACAAGCTTTTATTCAACTCACTTGTTAGTTGGTCAAGTTGTTCGTCAGCTTCGTCTGCTACTTGTTGGAGTTGCTTTTCAGACTCCTTACGCAATTTCTCGCTTTTTTCAAGTTGCTTGACTAGCTGTTCTGTCTCTTTAGTGGTTCTATTTCTTATATTCTGTACGGCCTTAATATATTCCGTCAGAATCGCGTCTGTCGTTTCAATACGCTGAAATTGACCCCACTGAGAGCTAAGCTGAGACTTAACCAAACTAAAAACCTCGGGATTTAAAATATCCCTAAGTTCTGAAAGGAGTACCTCGTTGAGTTCTTTAAGTTGTCGCCGTTGCTCTTTTTTCTCTTTTTTAAGAGTTTCTAGTTCCTCTATTAAATCATTAAGTTGGGCCTCAATTTCTCTCTTGGCCATTAACTTTATTGATATTTACAAGGAACTTCAGGCTTCAACCCAAACTCAACCAAAAAACACAATCAAACTAGTCTTATTAATGTTCAGAAAAAAATAAAATTTCTTTAAAGAAGAGGAGAGGAGGGTTGTGAGGTATGAGGTGAGGTATGTGTTCAAAAAAAATCAATTATAATGAAAAAAATGTAAATTATGTTAAACTTAAATAAAAAACATCAAAACAATATAATCATCAAAATTCTTACCAGACCTTCTATTTTTAGTTCACTTTGTGATAAAATTAATTTATTTCACTTTCAAACTGTTTTATTTTTATCGATTCACTTTTCTCGTATGTATGTATGTATATTTTTTTTTTTTTACTATAAATTTATTTATTTCACTTTACGACTGTTTTATTTTTATAAAAAGATTCGCGTGCCGGCTGCGCCAATGTTAAATATGCATTACTCAGGTAATATATTATAACAAAATATTAAGTTTGCGATCAAGAAAAATAACCAAACACTCACGTTCGCGGTTAGAATCAGACTCAGCCTGGTTCTGGCGACCTACCTGGAACTTCTTGGTTAAACTTCCAAAATGCATTACTCAGCTTTGACCTACTGAGTTGCATTCTGGAAGTTGACTTGTCCCACTAAGCCATTGCGTCACAATAAGTGTGAAACCAAAAACTGTCACTATGCATAATAGTTAATTGTTATGCATTCTGACTCAGTGGGTTAGGAGGTGAGACATTTAAAGTTAATAAATATACGTATGTATAACAGTTCATTCTGAAATAGATTTCTATATTCTTTAAGTTATCATTCAGTTGATCGATACACTCCTCTGCAGAACTTCCAGAAACATAAAGCAAAGTACCATCCGCAAATAGTCGAGCCTTTGCATATCTCAGGACCTTCTCCACATCATTGATTTCAATTATGAAAAGTAGTGCTAGTGTTTCCGAAACTTCGTTCGCCACTTTGGTTCGCTGTGTTCTGTTCGATAGATAGCTTTTGAACCATTCGAGTTCCACTCCTTGAAAACCGTATCTCCTCAGTTTCTGCACCAGTATATCCCTATCAATTGTTTCGAATGTCCTTTGTAAGTCCAGGAAAACTGCAACAATAACCTTTTTTTCATGGACTTCTGTCTTGCATTGCGTAACTACTAGATTCAGTAATGCTTCACAGCTGTGATGCTGTGTAAATCCTGACTGATGGTCTGTCAAATGATGGTTCCCTTCCATATATCTTTGCAACTGTTTATGAACAATCTTTTCTACAATCTTACTTTCTGTCATCAGC
The DNA here is from genome assembly GCA_910595825.1 of Philhelius pedissequus. Classification (NCBI taxonomy): domain Eukaryota; kingdom Metazoa; phylum Arthropoda; class Insecta; order Diptera; family Syrphidae; genus Philhelius; species Philhelius pedissequus. The sequence continues at coordinate 109,438,914 of OU343160.1, forward strand.
ATGTTGACCGGCGGAATTCAGCTGGATTTTTTCTTTTATTGCGATTGGCACAACTATTGACTCTTTCCAATGTTTCGGGAAAATACCAGTACCAAACGATTCATTTATTAATCTCAGCAAACAAGGTCCGATAATGTACATAGCACACATCATCATTTTAATTGACAAACCGTTAAAATCCTTTATTTTTTTTATGTTGCTACATTCGATTGCAACCCAGACTTTATCCAACGAGCACAATAGGAAAACGGATTGGTTTTAATGTGCTAGTTACAAAACCTTTATTGAAATTATAAAGTTATATATTTATAATTAAATAATTCGTTTAACTTACTTAGTCTTTATAATACAAATGTGAGAAGAACCAATTATTTTAAAGAGGATGATCTCCTCGTGACGATTGTAGGTTAAGAAAGGAAATAGTTAAAAAAAGGAAAATTCGTGAAGCAATCATTTGATATTCAGGTCAGGTCGCGAACTATTTATTAGGCTGCGTTGGCATTATTCTTAACACATACTTTTTATGATGATCATTAGTTCACTCATACAAATTTGATTAAATTTAAAAGTCCTTCCCCTGTTTATGTTTATGGAATTTAAGAAATGCTCAAATGGTATACTGTTATTTATCTCCTCAACACTTATAAAAAACATATTCATCTTATTCGCTAATCAGTCTTATTTTTTATCACTTCTCCACTCCATGATATTTCATTAATTTCACTTTTTTCATCGTTAAGTACTAGAGTTTTTATTGGTCTCCACATTGTTTTTTGATCTGTTGATTGATCAATCATTCGAGCTATATAGTTATTTTTTGCTATCTGAATTTCATTGGCGTATTTGTTTATACATATTATATACCTGGCCCAGTCTGAGGTATCATTCGTCCAAACAGCTCTTTGATGTAGGTCGATTTTCTTTCAATTACAAACCACCAAATCATTTTATAAACTGCAATATTACATATTTCTTCGATTTGCCATTCAAATGCGCATCATATTTTTCACTCATTTTTTCTTTCATTTCTTTCGCCAATTTCGTTTGAGCTTCATTGCTTTCGCACCAAATGGCAACCGCGCCGTTTTGCCTGTTTAAAATTGCACTCGCTCCTACATTTAATTCCGATGATTTAATTTTCTCTTTAATGTCAGTTTTTGTTTGTTCACTTTCTTGTTTAGCTTTCGGTTTCAATATAAGTGGTGCACTCACTCCCTCTGGCTTTTTTAATAGATCGGCATATGAAACTTTTTCTTTTTCACTAACTTTTATTTCCTTCACTACATCGATTCTTATCTGTGTAAAAGAGAATATATTGTTATTATTTGCCATTCTACTCACATCATTGCATATTTTCTCACTCCGTCTTTAAAAATTTTACTGTAGTTATTTACTTTTTTTTAATCCCTCTAGCTTTTCTCACACATTGTTTGAGTATACTTCATTTAACTAATTCTCTTAGTATATCCCTCTTTAATCGCTCGCAGTAGATTCATTATTTCCCGTTTGTTATTTTCTAACGCACTTTCAAATTCACTTTATATTCTATTAAGTAATCATTTTTTTTTGTACCGACGCTGACATATCTTTCAAGGCAAAATCCACGTTATGTTTGTACATTATAGAATCTCTGCACACGAATCTAACGTTCTCGCAAGTTTCTTAAGTATTCGCGGTATACGAGTCGAACCCACAACAACTTGCCGCGACATGGTAGATCTTATTACAAACCTCCGCGCATCTTATACCGGTTTAACCGCTAAGAGCTCTCTTAATTGTGCGAAAAAACGAGTATATTAAAAGGAAAATAGAAATTTGTAATGATCAGAAAACGATGTGGAGAACTTTAAAGCGACTAGTTCTAAAGGAAAGTAAAAAAAGCATTAGTCAAGTTGAATTAAGAGGAAAACGTTATAACAATGGTCTAGAGATGTCAAATGTGTTAAACTCATTCTTTGTCGATAGTATAGATGAAATACGAAGTTTATATAAGAAACCTTATATAAATTTAATACGCGACTATTATTATTTAGATTTTAAATTTAAAGAAATAAATAAAGGTGATTTACAAACTATTTTAAAATCGATGAATAATAAAAAGATACAAATGGAAAAAGTGTTAATATGTATTTGGATGCCTTTGATTTATATGGTGATATGTTATTGAAAATTGCGAATATATCTTTAACGAGTGGCATATTTCTAAATTACTGTAAGGAGTCCCTGATTGTTCCAATCCCTAAAATAAAAAACTCAAATAAAATGGAAGACTTCAGACCGGTCAATATGATGAACCTAGAGAGCAAAGTTATCTAAAAGATTATTTAATTACAAAATTATTTAGAATCTTTCAACCTTATATAGTGTTATCAATCTGGATTTAGAAAAATCATAACTGTGAATCCCTTCTTAATCTAGTCATTACTAAGGGGAAAATTGAGATTCATGACAAAAAAGTGGTGTGGCAGTGTTTTTAGATCTAAAACGAGCTTTTGAGACAGTCGATAAATTCATATTGTGAGAAAAGCTTAAAATGTATGGTGTAAAAAACAGAACTTGAATGGTTCAAATCATACCTAAACAATAGAACTCAAAGAACTAAATTAAACGAAAATACCTCAGACCCTGTTTCTGTACTTCATGGTGTGCATCAAGGTTCTTTACTTGGTGTTTTGCTGTTTCTTGTATATATAAATGACATGGAGAATGCTGTTCGTTTTTCAAGCATTTTGCTGTTTGCTGTATTAATATTTATTAATATTTATTTTGTGCCAGTGTACAGAAAGAACAAATTAATATTATTAAAAAATAAAATTATTGTTAAAATCATCGTGGAAACAAATATTAAAGAAGCGCAAGTGGATTTAGGAATTCCGCCGAGGTGGAATCAGCAAATAAAAAAGAAATATTGATGTATTAACGAATTGAAGATTCGTTTTTTTTTTAGAACTGCCAAGCAACACACACAGTCACAGAAAGAGATTAGATTCGTAATCGTTCTTTTCAAAGCCAAAAAGTATTGGTTTTAGTATCGAATCCTATTTATTGAAAAGAAATCGCAATAAGAATGAAATGAAGTGTACTTTGGAACTCATCATTATTGTCTTTATGTAACTTAATTAAATGAAGAATTATCAACTTTATGCGAAGATATCTAATTCCCAAAGAAATAAAAGGAATGTTCTTGGCAGTGATTACCTATCGCAAAACAAATTATACAATTTGAAGTTAAAATATGATCAATACAGTGTAGATACCATCTCTTCTCTATAGAAATAAATTAATAAACTTGTATAATAATGATAATGGCAACAAAGCATTTGCTTTTGTATACTAGGTATACCTAATCAATTATAATCTACTTGGTACCTCCTAAATAATAATTACCTTGTTTTGTTGAAAGTAATAGAAGAGAAAATCGTGAAAATCGTATTCGTTTCAAATTAAAACATTGGTAAAACAGATCCGTATTAAATCTCTTTGGAACAGATTCAAAACAGATTTGTGAACAGATTTTCACGCATACAATATTTATTTTAAATGAAGTTTTTATTTTGTGGCAGTGTAAATTAAAAATATTGTTTAAAAACTTCATTGAAAAAAATATTTAAAAAGTGCAATTGAATATACGAATTCCCCCGCAGTTTTTTTTTTTTTTCTTACAGCTGTCAAGCACACAGTCACAGAGATTCGATCCGTATATGGTCGTTACGAAGCAAAAAGAGTATTGGTTTTAGTAGCGAATCCTATTTGGAAACGAAATTACCATAAAACATTGGATGCATTATTTTAGGACGTGATTGGAGAAATGCCAATTTATAACAATTATACCAGTTTTATAACAGGTTATCGCCATTAAAATGTTAAATATTTAAGCAGCAGTTGGGGAACTGCTGAATCAAACAACAAGTTTCCGGAATTAGAATAACACTACTTTTCTATCACACTGTTGGCATGTCCTGTCACGTCCTTTAATTAAATTGAATTCATTTATTTATTTTTGCTTTTATTTCACTGTTATTATTATCCTTATTATGTCTTAACATAAATATATGTTGGTACATAATTTATATCCATACGTAACTATATGCTTTTTCTTTTTATTTTGATTTTCATATTATTTTGGCCACTTCGAACTAAGTCGGTTTCGGCTTACTACGCCTTTTCCCCGAACAAATTAGCGATATTTTTTTTTTTATAACTTTGCACGCGCTCAAGGGATTATGAATACCATTTATATGTTTTTAACACAGCGCGGGCATCCGGTGAAAGAAGAGAAAGAAGGATAGGAAAGATGTGTGGCGCGATGTTCTGAGACAAGAGCTGATTGTTGTCTCAGATTTATCTCCAGGGATGGCGGCTGAACTAATGCGGAGAGAATTACCGTGTCTTATTTATTTATGTCCCTTATAATTCGCATTATTTTATTTATTTCGTTCTCATATTTAATTGGTATGCACGTTTACTCAATCACATAGACAACGGCAGGAAACAGCATGTAATGAGCAAAGCAGCAACTTATTTTATGACAATTTTGAGAATTGATTTTTATGGAATTTAAGAAGACATAGACAACGGTAGGAATCGAGCCTGCAACCACGAGGTTGACAGGCGAGCACACAACTATCGCGCCACGGCCATGTGCATGTTCTTCGCTGAAAAACGTATAAATTATTGTTTGGTAATTATTTAAAATTCCAATTATCCAATTATTCCAATTTTAAACCAGTTTAGTATTGTACTATTTTCTTAAAATTTTGCTAAAGTTCACAAAATGGCTACTTTATTTTTTTAGTATCGTACTAAATCCATATGCCACTTTGACATTTACAAACGTCAAACAGTTATGTTCGCTTACTTTTTTGCACTATTTTAGGCGTGTTTAGTTGTAGTTTATTAAGTTAATAGATTTAGTATGGTGCTAGTTAAAAAGTGTTTAAAATTATGAAAAATTTAGTAAAGTGCTTTAGTATTAGCAAACTGTTAAGTAGTATCATGCTGAACCCTTAACATCAGGCTGTTTAAAATGTTGCGCCGTTATTTTTAATTTTAGAAACAGATATCATATACAATATATAAAGTCTTTGATCTATATTTAACCAAAGTATTCAACTTTGATCTTATTGCAGTGTATCTACTACATCTTAAAATTGATCGCATAGCCTTATTTTGTTGTAATTGCAATCTATCTTTGTGACTTTGTGGACACATATATAATAAAGTAGCACATAAATAAAAATGTGGTTTAATCAATACATTATATAAATTCACAGCAGTAGTCATCTGTGTTTTTTCTTATTTTTTTTTAAACTTTAATTTTTTTTGATATTTTCTTACATAAATACATAATAAATAATTCTACGTGTACAAAGTTTTCACTTATCACGTGACTTCGTTCTCTGTTCAGATAATTAATGGAACAAAATGGAATTCAAGAAACTGGATGCGTTATTCCAGTTTACTGTAGATTTTTTTTTCATTAAACAATACAAAATCCCTGAACAAATTTTCACGGTGAATCAGTTTTTGGTTAGTGCCAATTTACTGGTTGTCTTTTTAGTTTATCGAAAAATGTATGTGCGTATGTATACAAACATTTTTTATAAATACGTCAAATTGGCAAATATAATAATTAATACTCCGAACAAGATTAATAAAATTTCGTTTTAATATCTGAAAATATAATTGTTAAACCAACATAAGTAACAGATCTAAGACGCAAAATATTAGTCGATGGCTACCGACGCAAATAAAATTTACATTTTTTTTTTTTTTTTTTTTAACGGATGCGCGCACTAAAGGGGTTTTGACTACCCTTAAAATGAACAAGCACAGTGCGAGCGTTAGGAAAGTAGGGAAGGATGCAAGAGGAGATACCGATGCACATTGGTTTTGAATTTCTGAATATCAAAATGGGAGGGGAAAATAGAGCCGGGTAAAGTATTCCACATTCGCGTTGTACGGCTAAAGAAAGAATCTCTGTACTTGACAGTACGTCCGAAGTTGGGCTCAAGGGTAAACTGATGAGCATTCCTAGAAGCGCGAGTATTACGGTTGAAAAATTTAAGGGGAGGAATGCAACTGGCTATTTCGCTGGAACAGTGTTTATAAAAATAGCGATAAAATAGTGAGAGACATATAACATTTCGACGATGTTCTAGATATGTAAATGTTTCCACTATAGTTCTATCGCCAATCATTCTTAGAGCTCTATTTTGAATTCTATCCAAAAGATTCAAATGAGTTTTGGGAGCTCCTGCCCAAATGTGCGAGTTATACTCCAGCTTTGGACGAATGAAGACCTTATAGATTACAACCAGATCAGACGGGGAGAAGAATTTCTTGCACCTTCGAAGAAAGCCCAAACACTTTGCAGCGTTTTTGGCGACATCAAATATGTGTTCATTCCACAAAAGGTGGTCTGTAATGCACATGCCGAGGACTGAAAGCTGATCGGTTTCTTCAATGCTAGTGCCGCTTATGGATAGCGGCATGGGGGTGGGTTCTGCTTTAACGACAGAAGACAGCACTGAGTTTTTGAAGCATTAAATTCTACACGGTTTTTAATTCCACATTGGACAATGCTGTCAAGATCAGAATTTAATGAGCTTATCATACGCTGCCGTTCCAGTTGCACATCCGAAAAACAAGGAGGTGCATCTAAAAACGAATATGAAAAGCTGAGAGTACTATCGTCAGCAAAACAATTAAGTGGATTAGAAGTTCCAGATAAGAGATCATTAATAAAAATGAGAAAGAGGGTCGGAGACAATACGGAGCCCTGGGGCACACCAGCATTTATTTTGTGAATATCAGACTTGAAACCGTCCAATACAACTTGTATTGAACGGTCCGAAAGGTAATTTCTAAACCTATCAAATGCTTTTGAAATATCGAGCGCAATAATCTTACTTTCTCCAAAACGATGTAAAGATTTGTGCCACTGTTCGGTGAGATATACCATCAGATCACCAGTGGACCTATTGCTACGAAAGCCATACTGCCGGTCATTAAGGAGCTTTCGTTCTTCAAGATATTTCTTGAGCTGATAATTAATCAGCGTTTCCATGATCTTGGAAAGAAGGGACGTAAGTGCAATCGGACGGTAATTAGATGGTGAAGAAGATGCGCCTTTTTTAGGGACAGGCTGGACAAATGCTGTTTTCCATCCACTCGGAAAGAGACCTGTAGAGTAGGACAGATAGAAAAGCTTACGCAGTGGTTTTGCCAGCGTTGAAGAACACCTCTTCAGAACGATGGGAGGGATACTATCCGGGCCAGCTGATTTGTTTATGTCAAGATCTTTGGGACTCTAGCAACTGCACGAGTGCGAAAGAAGATTCGTCCCATAAAATCGTTTACGCTCTCAAGTACTGGAGGAGTAATAACACTTTCTGACAGCGTCGAATTAACAGCATCTTTCAAACACTGAATTATATTTTCCTAGGGGAATTCGGTCGAATTTCGACACCTAGAAAATAATGCCCGTGGTCTGGATTGTTTAATTTTAACAAGAAGTGTAACGACAATACAAACGCATGTGCATACGTAGTTATTGCTTGTGTTCTTTTTTTGTGGACTCTGCCTTTAATTTTAATTTTGTTGTTTTGTGACGTTTAGTCCCAATTATGCGTTTCGATCTAGTACTACAGTTGTGCTCATCAGTTATTAAAGCCAAATTGAAAAAAAAAATAATATTAAATTATTATTATTAAAATTTATTAACTATAAATTAAAATTTATATGTTAATACATATTGTTTAGAGACTTAGCTGCTGAGGCTTCTGACTCTTAAGATCTAAGCTAGTGTATTTTTTTTTATTTAACAAAAAGAAGTAAATAGTGAGTAGTATAAATAGTGAAAATTAAATGTTTATGTTTTAAAGTTGTTTAGGTTTATAAAATTTTAATAATTATATGATTAGATTTCAAAATTATGTAGGTTTACAAAGTTGTGTATTTTTCTGATGTTATTCGGATCGAAGTTTCCTAGGATCTCGGTGGTTGATAGATTTGTATTGTATAAGCTGGTGTTAGAAGTCAAGTAATTGCAAGTACCCATTCCTAGAATGTGATTAACGTCCAAAATTTCTTGGCAGCCTGCACAAGTTGGAGGGCTTTCTTTTTTTAGAAGGTGTTGATGTGTGAGAGTAGTGTGCCCTAGTCGTAGTCTTAACAAGGTGGTGTTCATCTGTCTTGAAGTTGAGGTTGGGTAGATTGGTTTAGATTTATCAGTGTTGATAGAGCTGTAGAAATGTTGGTAATTCTGCCAGTCGGTTAATCTTTGATTTTACGATTGACTTCACGTAATAAGTCACGTTTTGTCAGTGCAAGAACAGTTTTCACAGGGGAGACATGAGCAGCATTTGCTGCTTTATCAGCTTGTTCGTTACCAAAAATTCCGGCATGACCGGGAACCCACATTAGTTTTAGTTTGTTGGCAGACTTAATGAGGTGTTCTCTTATTTTGCTAGTAATGACGGTGCTATTGTTGGGATTTTGTATGGCATGTAGAACTGCCAAACTGTCCGAACAAATCACAAAGTTGCCTTGTAGTTTAGTTATTATCTCTGCCGTCTTTAAGATCGCAGTAGCTTCAGCGGTGAATACAGAGGCAGTGTTGTCTAGAAGTCCAATGGACAGAATGGAACCATCTTCATAAGTTGAGGCAAACGATGTGCTATATTGGGTTTTGGAACCGTCTGTGAAAATCATTTTCCAATTTTTTGACCTTAGGGCGTCAGTAGTATCTTTGAATAAAGATCGGTAGATGTATGAGGAAGTGTGATTCTTGTCGTGTTTAGTCATGTCCATGATAAAGGAGGAATCTTCGATGCGCCATGGTGGGCATCCTGGATAGTATTTTTCGTGTTTAATAACTGGAAGTTCCATAGATTTGGCAGTTGTTATAGCGGTAGAGATGGCTGAAGGGATGCGCTTAAGATATTTTGATTTATCAAGCGTTTTGACGTCTTCATCAATAATTGAGCCTTGGTTGAGAGCAAGTTTAACATAGAGCTTAGCTCTGATTTCAAGAATACGTTCTTCTACTAGGGGAAGTCCAGCTTCTGCCATTATGTTGCATATCGGGGTGGTTGGAAAAGCATTTAAACTTCTGCGTGCAGCTTGGTGGTAAGGAGCCTTGATGTAGTTTATTGTAGTTTTAGGAGAGTTTCCGTAGATTGATAAACCATAATCTATCTTACTTAAGATTAAGGGGGTGGCCGTGGCGCGATAGTTGTGTGCTCGCCTGTCAACCTCGTGGTTGCAGGTTCGATTCCTGCCGTTGTCTATGTCTTCTTATATTCCATTAAAAACCAATTCTCAAAATTGTCATAAAATAAGTTGCTGCTTTGCTCATTACATGCTGTTTAGGCATAACACTAACAAACATGTGATTGAGTAAACCAGCATACCCATAAAGTTTGACAACGAAATAAATAAAATAATGCGAATTATAAGGGACATAAATAAATAAGACACGGTAATTCTCTCCGCATTAGTTCAGCCGCCATCCCTGGAGATAAATCTGAGACAACAACCAGATCTAGTCTCAGAACATAGCGCCACACATCTATCCTATCCTTCTTTCTCTTCTTCACCAGATGCCCGCGCTGTGTTAAGAAAAACATATAAAGGGTATTCATAACCCCTTGAGCGCGTGCAAAGTTATAAAAAAAAAAAAAAAAAAAAAAAAGATCTTGTTATATTACATAAAGTATTTATTTGTGCAAATGATTTTTTACTGGATAAATAATTTACAATGTTGACTCTAGCAGCTAAGCCCTTTTTAAGTTCAGTACAGTGGTTTTTGAAATTAAATTTATTATTGAAAATAATACCTAAAATACTTAGGTTAGTTACATTTTCTATACTGATATTATTAAAGTTAAAGGAACTCCAGTACAAGATGTCTTACGACATATATGCAAAGTTTTGCATTTATCTACTGATAATTTAGCACCCGAGGTAACAGACCATGTTGAAATATCAGCTAGAACATTTGAGAAAAGAGCTTGATGATCTGCGAGGTTATTGTGCTTACACATGATATATACGTCATCGGCGTAGATACAATGGTCTAGTTGCGAGTATTTAGCTATAATAGAACTGATGTTGTCGAAAGCAATCAGGAATAGCACGACTGATAAAGGAGAACCTTGGGGGATGCCGTTGTGAAGAGAATAGGATTCAGAAAAACAATTGTTTGACCTGACGCAGATTTTTCTATTTGTCAAGAACGATTTGACGTAGTTGAAGATTTTGGGTCCGATACAATATTAAATTATTATTTGCGTTTTCTTCAAAATTATTACTGGCCAGACCACGGACATAAACATACATTTAGGTGCACGAATTTAATTTTATAAGAGTCGGTAATAATCGACCGAAAAACATTGCGTCTTAGAAGGGTAAGAAAACGATAGCATCTAACTGATGAGCCCAACTATCGTTCCTGGGCGAAACGCATTTTGGACTACAGGTCATAAAAATCTTCAATTTGGCTTTAATCCATACAGTCCACAAAAACAAAAATAATATTAAATTATTATTTGCGTTTTCCTCAAAATTATTACTGGCCAGACCACGCGCATAACATGCATTTAGGTGCACAAATTTCACCAAATTCCCCTAAATATTATTATTATTATTATTATTATAAATTTATTGACAACTAAATAAATTAAATTGACAATAATATTTTTTTTTTTGTAGCTTGAGCAACTGAGGCTTTCAGCTAGTTTTAAAACAAAAAATAAATAATATTTATATGAGATTTTCTAAATTGAGTGCTTTCATTAGCATATATACATTGTTTACATTTTCTTTTGAAGTTTGGCTTAAGAGTTCAGATAGTTTTTTATTAACAATATTTTTTAATATTTGGTTAGTTTTTTTGCAAGAAATAAGGTGACTTATGGTAAGCGTATTGTTTTCGTTGCAAAGATGGCAGAGTGGAGGGGTTTCTTTAGTAATAAGATGTTTATGGGTTAAGTTAGTATGACCCATCCGTAGTCTAAGGAATGTTTTTATTTTTTTTGTTGAAACATCTGTAGGGTAGTAAGCTTTCTCAGCATAAGGGTTGAAGTTTTTATAAATATGATGATAGGTTGACCAGTTTGTTTTACGTTTATATTTCCATGTTTTAAGCAGATATTTTTGTATGTCTTTTTTATTGTACGCATAGAATGTTGAAAGAGGCTGTTTTAAGGCCGACTTTGCTTCAGCATCTGCAAATTCATTGCCTTTGATGCCACTGTGCCCTGGAATCCAAAATACCTTGAATTGTTAACTATTTGTAATGAGTTTGTCCCGAATGGATTCGATTATTTCGCTGTTGTTGTTTATATTGTGTATAGCTCTTACGGAAGAAAGGCTGTCTGTGAAAATAATTGTTTTTTTGTTTTTGGATTTATTAATTGCAGTTAGGATAGCAAATGCTTCTGCTGTAAATATGGAAGTGAAGTCGGGGAGGAGGCCTTTAGAAACGATTTCTAAGTCTTCTCTGACAACAGCGAATGATGTTCCGTTTTCGGTTTTTGAAGCATCTGTGAACGTAAAGCTCCATCCTTGTTTCTTGTGGTTTTCTGCTGCTTCGTAATACATGGTCTTGAATACATCGTTGCTGGTTGATGTGGTAGCATATGTACTAAGACTGGTGTCTATTGAAGTTTTGAGTAAGTCCCAAGGTGGGCACAAAGTTGGTTTTAATTTTTTAGTGACAATGGGAATGTCAAGGGCTTTAGCATATTCAAGAGCGGTTGTTAGTGTAGATTGAAGTTTTTGATTTTTGTTCCGTTTTAGGATTTTTTTGCAATCGGTGTGAATGGGTGACTTTCTCGAAGAGTTTATTTTATAAATTGTGCACATGGTAAGATGTTCCATTCTCTCTGTGATTTGTGGCAACCCTGCGTCTGTCAAGAGGTTTCGTATTGGGGTTGTACGAAATGCCCTCATAGCACTTCTGATGGCTGCATGATATGGTGTTGTTATCAGTTGAATTGATGATTTTGAACATTTGCCATATATAGCTAAACCATAGTCAACCTTAGATAAAATTACTGCTTTAATTACATTTATAATAGTATTAATATGACAGTAGCTATTCTTAGATGATAGATATTTTATAAAGTTTACTCTAGTATTCAAGCTTTTTCTTAAATTTACACAGTGGTTTTTAAATGTATACCTAGAATCGAATATAATACCAAGTATTTTAGCAGAATTTACGTTAATTATATTTGTGTTATTTAACTTGACTAAGATGTTCTTATTACAACTGTGTTTTTTACATAAGTGTAGAATTTTACATTTATTAATTGAAATTTTTGAGCCGGAGTATTGCCCCCAATCTGAAAGTTTTTGTAGAATATTTGTAAAAGTGATAGAGTGAGAGAAGCTAAGTCTTGGCAGTTTGAGTAAATTATGAGGTCGTCGGCATATAGCGTATGGCCGATTGTGTTGTAACGTTGGACTGTTGAGCTTATTTCATTAAATGCGATAATGAAACGGACGACTGAGAGAGGTGATCCTTGTGGAATGCCGTTTCTTAAGTTATGCGTGGAAGAATGGTAATCGTTTATTTTGATGCGAAAACACCTATTGCTTAAAAAGGACTTAATATAATTCAGCATTTTGTGACCAATCTTCCAATTCATTAGCTGTTTCATGACTACATGAATGCCAATACGGTCAAAGGCTTTTTCGAAATCGATTAGAAGGATTGAGACATGCTTTTTAGCGGATAGGGATGAGCTTATAATTTCGTCCAAGTGAAGAAGTGCGTCGATGGTTCCGCGTTCTTTTTTGAAGGCCACTTGGCGGTAGTCTATGAGGTTGTTTCTTTCAAGGAACCAGAACAGTCGCCTTGATATTATTTTTTCTAATACTTTACCCAGGCAAGGTAGGAGTGATATTGGACGATATCCAGAAGTAACAGTTTGGTCTTTGCTTGGTTTAGGTATTGGGACAATATTAGCCACTTTCCATGAATGTGGTATTATACCTATGTCAAAAACTTGATTGTATAAATCCAATAACCTTTTTCTAAAGGTTGTGGAACTATTTTTTATCATGACATAAGATATGCGATCGAATCCAGGAGTAGTTCCTTTGAGTAGATGTAAGCAACTTTCTAATTCAGTCAGGCTAATGGGACATTCAATTAGAGTTGCTGAAGGATTTACTTGGTAAAGAGGGGTCGTGATGTTAAGTACCGAAAGTTTTTCTGTTTTGAAAGAGGAATGAAAATTTGAGTCATCGCTGGAGCGTTCCCATGTTTTTGCAAAAAACTCGACAATCTCTTTAGGGCAAGTAATGGTTTTTGATTCATTTTTTATTACTTGGATTGATTGGGGGATATAGTCGCCAGTTAGGGTTCTTACATCAGTCCAAATTTTTTTTGAGGAGGAGTTGGGGTTGATGTTCGCGGTGAACTTTTCAAAACATAACTTTTTTTCTACTTTTACAACTCTGCGGAATTTTGCGTTTATTTTACGGTAAGCCACAAGGTTACTGTCGGTGGGATGTTTCTTATATAGTCTCCAGGCTTTCTGTTTTGTTTGGCGGAGGTTGCCGAGTTCAATGTTCCACCACGGGACAACTTTTTTGAAGGTTTTGTTGGTTGATTGCGGGATAGCGACATTTGCTGCTGATCTAATACATTTCTGTATTATTGCAGACTCTTGGTTGATATTACTGGATTTTCTTCTCTGTAAAACTTCGTTTGAGAGGTTTAATTGGAATTGTTCCCAATTTGCCTTGCTCAAGAGAAATCGTTTTTTTTGTTTGATGGATGTTATATTGTTCCCTAATGAAATGGTTGTGGTAATCGGGAAATGATCACTTCCATGTAGTTGGTCAGAAATGGACCATGTTGATTTTGGAAGGAGGCAAGGCGTGGTCAGTGTTAGGTCTACGTGTGTGAATGTTTTGTGTGTCGAAAAATGTGTTGGGCGGCCGTCGTTTAAGATAGCAAGACTAAAGTTAGTAATAAAGTGTTCGACTAATTTGCCTCGACTATTACATGTGCTGGAACCCCAGGAAGGGCTCCAGGAGTTAAAGTCTCCAGTAATGATAAAAGGGGGGGATATATTGTTCAGAACACAGTCAAGGTCATACCGCGAGAATCTTTGTTGTGGGGGTATATAAGCACAGATTATTGTCACCTTAATACTTAATTCTATTTCTACTGCTATTGCCGCTATGTTTGAGTCAATTTGAATGAATTTATGTGGAATGGATCTATGGACAAGAAGACATACTCCTTGCTTTGATGAAGTGTTAGAAGTCAAATTATGAAAGCAAGATGAATATTGCTTTGGACAAAAAGGTCTAAAGTTGTGTCTGATGTGGGTTTCTTGTAGCGATATGACAGCTGGCTTTAAGTCATTTATAAGCAGTTGTAATTCTTGGTAATTGTTTATAAATCCGTTAAGGTTCCATTGGAGAACCTTAAGTGAGGTTTTAAGGTTTGAGGTATGGATTTGTGTTTTTTTTTTTTATTGAAACGTTCGGGTTAGACAATGAGTTGGTTTGAAGGTGCTTACGCCGATCGGGGATCGAGCCATCCGAGTTCCGAGAGGAACCCGGAATGCTCGGTGCCCGATCGGCGGTGCTGTTAGAAGAAGAACTTGGTTTATTGTTCCATGCCATGGTCATCAGATTCTGGTGGTTTGATGAAGTATGCATTTTTATTAATTAAAGAATGGGTGAGGTTTGAAAAAGGTGATTGTGGTGTATTATGGTTTGAAAGTGTGGTTTGTTTTAATGAGTTTGTATTTAGAATGTTGTTAGGAGTATTTGAATTAATTTTGGGGGAGTAAAGAGGGTAAGAATCAGATGTCGTTTCGGTTAATGTAGTCTCAGTAGCACGTCTTGTGACGGGTGCAATTTCTGTAGGTGGTAAAGAAATATTGTTGGTAGTTGTTACTGTGTTTGTGGGTGGAATGGGGGTAGTGGATGATGGTGTTGTTTTTTTATGTTCAGGAAGAGTTGTTGAGTTATTGTTGGGAGGATTTGAGTTAAAAGTTGGAGTGTTTTTTTGAAAATTTGTCGAATGTAAATGTGAATTAATTAATTCATTCGATTGAATTTGCATAGAATTAACCTGGGATGTCTCCGGTGTTTTCTCAGCGTTAACTACTGTGGAAAAAGTTAGTGGCAAAAAACTGGAAGGGTTTTGTTCTCTATAAATTTGTTTGGCTTCGGCCATACTACATTTGCGAATGGTTTTTATTTTTAGTGTTTCCTTAGCTTTTTGATATTGTTTACATGTCCTTGAAGAGGCAGGGTATTTTCACAGCAGTTTGCACAGGATATTCGAGTGCATATTTCAGGTGAGTGAGGCTTAAGGTTGCAATTTACACATGAAGGCTCGTTGGTGCATCTTTTTGCCGTGTGCCCTAAAAGTTGACATTTCTGGCAACGCATTGGGTTCGGGAAGTATTCTCTTACCTGAACGTTATACCATCCAATGTTTACAGTAGCAGGTGGCCGGAACATGTCGAATGTGAACAAGATTAAGCCGGTGTGAAGTTGACTTTCGTTTACAGTTTTCCTAAATTTAAAAACTTCTGTCACGCCTTGTGACTGCATTTCGCTCAATATTTCACTTTCGGGGACATTATTTAGGTATGGAGCATATACAGTGCCTTTTGAGGCATTAAGTTGACTGTGTAACGACACAGAAATTGGGCATAAATTAGATAGTGTTTTTTTTGAAAGAAAAATCTCGGCTATTTTCTTCGATCGGACGAGGACGAGAAGACTACCGTCGCGGAGTTGGGTTATTTGATCGTAGTACGAACTTATACCATCGATTGCTTTTTTAAGCAAGAAAACGCTAAAGGAAGTAAGAGGTTTATTGGCATCAGTCGATGAAATAACTATGAACTTAGGGTCGTCGGAAAGGGATTTAGTTGGGATAATATCCATGGGGAGAGAGGAAACATTGTTTTTTTTTCTTCTTTTAATTTTAAAGTCGGGTGGGGGATCAGGGTCTAGATCTATAAAACGATTGCCTAAAGGCGCACGTGACCCAGAGGCCATGGCAATTGTAATTTAATTTGTAACACTGGTTATTGGCTTTCTAGTATACACACACTTATTATGTAGATAAGAAAATGAACGGCAAAAAATAAATGTGTTTGTAACGGGATTGCACAAAAGAGAAGTCGGAACACTGTTGGTTGAACGATGTAACCTGGGCGAGTGTTAGTCGATGACTGTTCCCCTAAATAATATAATTTGCAGTGTGTAAATGCAAATTATATTATAATATTTTCAATAGAGTGCAGGAATTACGATGGCTTTGGTTTTATTAGTGTAAAGCTTAAGTTTATTCATTTTGAAATAGTTTTATTCTCTAAGTCATCATTCAGTTTATAGATACACTCATCTGCCGAAATTCCAGAAACATAGAGCAAAGTATCATCCGCAAATAGTCGAGCCCTTGCATATCTCAGGACCTTCTCCACATCATTGATGTAAATTATGAAAAGTAGTGTTCCCAATACCTCGCCGTGTGGTACTCCCAGAGTTACGTCTAGTGCTTCCGAAAACTCCTTCGCCTCTTTGGTTTGTTGCGTTCTGTTTGATAAGTAGCTTTTGAACCACTCGAATTTCACTCCTTGAACACCGTATCTGCGCAGTTTCTGCACCAGTATATCCCTGTCAATTGTTTCGAATGTCCTTTGTACGTCCAGAAAAACCGCAACAATAACATTTTGTACATGGACTTCTGCCTTCCATTGCGTGCGTAACTACTAGATTCAGTAATACTTCACAGCTGTGATGCTGTATAAATCCTGACTGATGGTCTGTAAAATGATGGTTCCCTTCCATATATCTTTGCAACTATTTATGAACAATCTTTTCTACAATCTTACTTTCTGTCATCAGCATTTTGACCGGGCGGAATTCGGCTCGATTTTTTGTTTTATTACCCTTTGCGATTGGCACTACTATTGGCTCTGTCCAGTGTTTCGGGAAAATACCAGTACCAAAAGATTCATTTTGTAATCTCAGCAAACAAGGTCCGATAATGTCCATAGAACATAACATCATTTTAATTGACAAACCGTTAAAATCCTTTTTACTGTTCATACTTTTCATGACGATCATTAGTTCACTCATACAAATTTGATTAAATTTAAAAGTCCTTCCACTGTTTATGTTTATAGAATTTGAGTAATGCTCAAATGGTATTCTGTTATTTATCTCCTCAACACTTATAAAAAACATATTAATCTTATTCGCTATATCAGACTTATTTGTTATCACTTCTCCAATCCATGATATTTCATAAATTTCACTTTCTTCCTCGTTAAGTACTAGAGTTTTTATTGTTTTTTGATCTGTTGATTGGTCAATCTTTCTAGCTATATAGTTATTTTTTGCTATCTGAAGTTCATTCGCGTATTTGTTTCTACAGATTCTATACCTGGCTCAGTCTGAGGTATCATTCGTCCCAAAAGGTGTTTGATGTAGGCCGATTTTCTTCCTTTTTTCTTCATATTGAGTAAAAGCTATTTAAACCAACTGAAATTATTATTTATTCAACTTATTGATTTTGATATAAGCATTTTTCTCAAACTGTTTTTTAATTTTTACACTGAAATCTCTAGCTGACTCGTTTACTTCATTGCAACGTAGATTTGGAATATTATTTACAATGAGCTCTCTACGAAAAACGTTTTCCTTAAATTTCAACGATTGAATAACTTTTGGTACATATTTTCTTAAGATAATTTATTTCGATATTAATTTCCACCGATTCGTGGTCACTGATTTTAAAGTCTTTAGCTGCGTTTTATTATATACGGGTCTGGGTCTGGGTTATTTTTTAACACGTATTACAAAAACAAAACGAGATCCAGGTTTCTATCGGGGTTTCTATCTGGGTTTGTAAATATTAGTATTAAATTCGCCGAACAGAGGGTACATTTCAGTACATAACCCAGATCGTTTTATTTTCACAAGGTGAACCATATGGGTTATTGGCGATAATAAAACACGGCTTTTGTTTACTTTTGCCTGAATGTATCTAAGACTTGTAACAACATAATCTAATAATGTGGCCAATGTTTTTGTAATTCTTGTTGGTTCACTATTTGCTTAAATGAAACGTCCGATATAGTTTCGGAAAATCTGCTTTTGTAAGTTCCACTTGAAAACCAATCTATATTAAAGTCACCCATTATCACAACTTCCGCATATGAATAACAAAGGTCTTCTATTTTGTCTCTAAAAAGAATCACAAAAAATATGTTCGGGAGAGCTTTGTCTATTAGGAGATCTATAAACCGCAACTAAAATCATACTTATATTGTTTAAGCACACTTTAATTACTAACCACCAAATCATTTTATCATATTTCTTCGATTTGCCATTTGGGTTTAACAAAAAACAGCACACCTCCGGTATGACAAGAAACACTATCGCATCTTAGGATTTTATAGTTAAGCAACCTTAATTCAGAATCTTCTATATCTGGTGTTAAATTAGTTTCGGTAGCACAAATAAAATCGAATTCATTTTTCACTGATATCACTTCTAACTGAGTTAGATTCGTTCGAATTCCCCCAATATATAAACATAAACATTTCACAGAATATGTTAATTGCTAATAAATTATTTTTCATTTTCAATTTTTAATTTTCGCTTTAGGGTACGAAAGCAGCTATCCCTACAATCGTGGTTAATGTCGATGTCGGTTAGATTAAGTCTATCCTTTGCCTTTTTACAAATAACAAATTTTTTATTCTCATTTGTACTATCCTTGAAAGTATGCCCTTCCTCCCCGCGTTTAGCACATACCTGGCCATTCTCTTTACAATGAGTAGATGTATGGTTGAATCCCCAACATTTAAAGGATCTGAGTACGGACAAAATTCCCACTCATCTATCCCACTCAATATATTTTTGTTTAACTTCATAACACTTTCAAAGCCATTACCGCCGATTTCTATTAATGCATTAAAAACCAGGTTATTTTTAAGATTGATAAACTTTTATGTATTTAATTATTTCACATTCTACTTTGTTCTGTTCTTTTTATGGCTTCCATAATTTCACTCAATCCCGTAATTAAGATTTTAGGAAAGCGCATCTTCGGCAAATGCACATCATATTTTTCACTCATTTTGTCTTTCATTTCTTTCCCCAATTTCTACCGAGCTTCATTGTTTTCGCACCGAATGGGAACCGAGCCGTTTTGGCTGTTTAAAATTGCACTCACTCCTACATTTATTTCCCATGGTTTAATTTTCTCTTTAATTTCAGTTTTTGTTTGTTCACATTATTGTTGAGCTTTCGGTTTGAATATAAGTGGTGCCCTCACTCCCTCTGGCTTTTTTAATAGATCGGCATATGAAACTTTTTATTTCTCACTACCTTTTATTTCCTTCACTACATATATCGATTCCAATCTCTTACACATTCCATTCCTATATTGTTATTGTAACATCTCAAATCAAAGACAGTCTTTCCTAATTACATTGTGTTCTTATCTACTACTTTACAATCTTCGAGTATTGTATATAAGTATTAGTAAACTTACATTCTATGTTCTATTATTTGTGTTTCGTATATAAGGGTACCTATACACTTCAACATCCCCCTTAAATTGCACAGTACACGAACGAAAATCAGGGTTCTATTCAACACGATTTCTAAGACGACCATTCCAACGAGTATCTACTGGGTAGATCTTGCGTGATGTCTTAAATGTCTCGACTTTCACGTTCTCTGAATCTGCGTTTTCGTTTGTATCTTCTTTTTCGCTGATCTTCATTTTTGCACTGGCATCTACTAAAATTCCTGGAATATAATCTTTTTCATCCTTATATTTAAATTCATTTAATAACATTGTTTGATTAAAATGTCGCTTCCAAATTACATCGCCATTTCCATTTTTAACTTTTACTAAAAGATAACGTTTGCCAATAACTTTTACAATTTTTGCTTTAATCCAAGAAACTTTTCCTGGTATTGAAAAATTTTTAACCACTACTTCATCTTCTACTTTAAATGTTTTTGAATTATGCCCTTTATAATATGTTCTTTGTTTCTTTTGCATGCATTTAACCCTTCTTAATAATTATTTTGGTATCTTTTGAATTCTGTCTTTTTGGTAAACATTTAACGGGCTTAACAAGTCCAAACTAGTTCTTAAATTCCTGCCAAATACTAATTCAGCTGGAGCACGGCCGGTGGTACTGTGAATGGACTTTCTGTAGTCGATCATAAAGGTTTGTAAACAATAATTCAAACTGTCATCTGGCTTCTTCGAGTGTAATGCCTTTTTTAATGCTCTTTTTATCAACCTAACTCCATTCTCTGCCTACCCGTTCGTTGCTGGGTGGCCCACCGGAGTGGTAAAATGTTTTATCCCGTTGCCTTTTAAAAAATCTTGGAAAAACTTTGAAATGAATGTACGTCCGTTGTCGGTAACTATGGTTTCAGGTAACCCGAATCTACTAAAAATCTGAAGTAAAATTTCTTTAGTATGAATACTAGTTATATTTTTACCCATGTCTATGCACTCAATCCATTTACTAAATGCGTCGACAATAATCAAAAAAAATCGGTCGAAAATTGGACCCATAAAGTCTAAATGGATTCTCTCCCAAACCTTACCCGGCCATTCCCAATTGATCAATTTTGTTCTTATTGGGTTATCTTGATATAACAAACATGACTCGCAAGATTTAGCAATATTTTCCAGGTCTTTATCCAAAGAAGGCCACCAACAATACCCTCTAGCTAATCCCTTCATTTTTACTATACCCAGATGTGATCGATGACGTTCAGATAAAACTTGCTGCCTTAGAGTTTGAGGTATTACCAATTTGTAACCCCAAAAAACTCCGCCTGATTCTACTGATAGCTCAGAGCTTCTGAGCACATATGCATTTAAATCTGCACTACTCACATGCCTAGGCCATCCATCTTTTATATAGCCTAAAACTTTTGTCAACACGCTGTCTTTACTTGTTTCGACTACTACATCTGTAAATTTTATTGGCAAGTTACCAACCTTTTGCACATATTTAACATAAACGTCATCAGCATTATTATCTTCTTCTGGTGGATCAATTGGAGTGCGTGAGAAATAATCAGCAATATTTTGTTTTGTATTTTCGTATTGCGTTTGAAACTGGTAGCCTGAAAGGAAAAGAGCATACCTTTGAAGGCGATTTGCCGACAGTGGTGGTATGCCTCTTTTGGAACCAAAAATTGAAACGAGTGGTTTACTATCCGATAACAAAATGAACTCTTTCGCGAATAAATATTGATGAAATTTCCTTACCCCGAACACGATCGCGAGTGCTTCCTTTTCCACCTGTTCATAATTTTTTTCGGAATCTGATAGCTTCCGAGATGAAAAACAAATCGGTCGTTCTATTCCACTTTCATAAACATGAACTAACACCGCTGCTAACCCGCTTGGGCTTGCGTCCACAATGAGCTTAACTGGCACGTTGGGATCATAATGAGCTAACACCTGATTCGAAGACAATAACCTTTTCACCCCAATGAAGGAATTTTCATGGGCTGCGCTCCATTCGAACTTACTATCATTTTTTAATAATGTATATAGGTCGCTGGCTTTAGATGCCAAATCCGGCATGAAACTCCTGTAAAAATTGATTACACCTAGAAAAGATTGCAGCTCTTTTACTGAGCTAGGGCTTGGAAGCTGCATGATATCTTCGACACGTTTTGGATCTTTATGTAGCCCGTGCTTGTCTATGACATGTCCTAAATATTTGACAGACTCTACAAAAAAAACTACATTTTTCTTTAGCAACTTTTAAACCGGCGTCTTTTAAACGTTTTAAAACTTCGGCTAACCTTTTTAAATGCGTTTCTTTGTTATCAGCCGTTATAAGTAAATCATCCATGAAAACTACTACTCCGTCTAAATCCATCAACAGTTTTTCCATCTCTTTCTGGAAAATGGCAGCAGCTGGAGCAATGCCATAAACTAACCTTGTACTTCTTAGCAACCCTTTAGTTGTACTTATCGTTGTCAAGTTCCTGGATTTTTCATCCAGAACTAACTGCTAGTACGCAGATGACAAATCGATTTTTGTGAATGACTCCCCACCGTGCAATTTCGCGAAAATTTCATCGATAGTTGGTAACTGGTGCTGTACTCCTTCAATAACTTGATTCACAGTCGTCTTATAATCTCCGCAAATGCGAACTGTGCCATTCTTTTTTAAAATAGGGACAATCGGTGTTCCCCATTCACTATGCTCTACCCGTTCATAAACTCCTAATTGAACTAAATCATCTAAAGCCCTCTCCACCTTCTCCCTTATGTGAAAAGGTAATCGACGAGGTTTAAAAAACTTTGGCATAGCACCTTTTTTAATATGTAAAGAAATTTTTCTCTTGTTATACATGCCTAGCTTCCCATCAAAAACTTCAAAAAACTTGGATAAAACATTTGCTAAATCTTGGTCTTTAATATTAATGAAATTCATTTCTTTAACCCCTACGTTAAACGCGAACATCCAATTTCTACCAAGAATTGGTGGGCCACCATTTTTTATCACGTGAATGTCTAACATTTTACAATTATTGGCATAAATTACCTTAAGATTACAAAATCCAAGAGGCGTTATAGCCCCGCCGTTGTAGTTACGAAGCGTCGCACTCGTTTTTTCCAATTGACAGTTTGAAAAATATTTCTCATAATCCCCCTCAGATATTGCCGTAATTGCCGACCCGCTATCAATCTGCATGCACATTCTTTTACCGTTCACAATAACATCAGCCGTGCTGGGTCTTAAACTAGAATTTGTACTGCAATAAAATAAAGACAAATCGTCATCGTTATTTACATAATTACACTCTTTGTTAAACTTATCATTAAATTTTTTGTGACACATCTTCTTTAAATGACCTTTTTGTTTGCAATTTTTACAAATGTAATTTTTAAATCTACATTGACCTTCATTATGGTTTGTGTAACCGCAAACTTTGCATTGCCCAGATTTACCGCTTGATGATGTTGATTGATGAGAAGTTGATACCGTTTCATTTTTGCCGCTACGTTTCATAAATTTACCGCTCTTTTCCTGGATAACATACACGCTTGCTGGTTCTTCTTTAATGATATCTACAGAGACATCATACTGCCTTTTTACGCACTCAACAGACAAACATAACACTTTCAAAGCCATTACCGCCGATTTCTATTAATGCATTAAAAACCAGGTTATTTTTAAGATTGATAAACTTTTATGTATTTAATTATTTCACATTCTACTTTGTTCTGTTCTTTTTATGGCTTCCATAATTTCACTCAATCCCGTAATTAAGATTTTAGGAAAGCGCATCTTCGGCAAATGCACATCATATTTTTCACTCATTTTGTCTTTCATTTCTTTCCCCAATTTCTACCGAGCTTCATTGTTTTCGCACCGAATGGGAACCGAGCCGTTTTGGCTGTTTAAAATTGCACTCACTCCTACATTTATTTCCCATGGTTTAATTTTCTCTTTAATTTCAGTTTTTGTTTGTTCACATTATTGTTGAGCTTTCGGTTTGAATATAAGTGGTGCCCTCACTCCCTCTGGCTTTTTTAATAGATCGGCATATGAAACTTTTTATTTTTCACTACCTTTTATTTCCTTCACTACATATATCGATTCCAATCTCTTACACATTCCATTCCTATATTGTTATTGTAACATCTCAAATCAAAGACAGTCTTTCCAATACTGAGCTTTATTACATCTTAAAATTATTCTTATTTCTTAATTACATTGTGTTCTTATCTACTACTTTACAATCTTCGAGTATTGTATATAAGTATTAGTAAACTTACATTCTATGTTCTATTATTTGTGTTTCGTATATAAGGGTACCTATACACTTCAACATCCCCCTTAAATTGCACAGTACACGAACGAAAATCAGGGTTCTATTCAACACGATTTCTAAGACGACCATTCCAACGAGTATCTACTGGGTAGATCTTGCGTGATGTCTTAAATGTCTCGACTTTCACGTTCTCTGAATCTGCGTTTTCGTTTGTATCTTCTTTTTCGCTGATCTTCATTTTTGCACTGGCATCTACTAAAATTCCTGGAATATAATCTTTTTCATCCTTATATTTAAATTCATTTAATAACATTGTTTGATTAAAATGTCGCTTCCAAATTACATCGCCATTTCCATTTTTAACTTTTACTAAAAGATAACGTTTGCCAATAACTTTTACAATTTTTGCTTTAATCCAAGAAACTTTTCCTGGTATTGAAAAATTTTTAACCACTACTTCATCTTCTACTTTAAATGTTTTTGAATTATGCCCTTTATAATATGTTCTTTGTTTCTTTTGCATGCATTTAACCCTTCTTAATAATTATTTTGGTATCTTTTGAATTCTGTCTTTTTGGTAAACATTTAACGGGCTTAACAAGTCCAAACTAGTTCTTAAATTCCTGCCAAATACTAATTCAGCTGGAGCACGGCCGGTGGTACTGTGAATGGACTTTCTGTAGTCGATCATAAAGGTTTGTAAACAATAATTCAAACTGTCATCTGGCTTCTTCGAGTGTAATGCCTTTTTTAATGCTCTTTTTATCAACCTAACTCCATTCTCTGCCTACCCGTTCGTTGCTGGGTGGCCCACCGGAGTGGTAAAATGTTTTATCCCGTTGCCTTTTAAAAAATCTTGGAAAAACTTTGAAATGAATGTACGTCCGTTGTCGGTAACTATGGTTTCAGGTAACCCGAATCTACTAAAAATCTGAAGTAAAATTTCTTTAGTATGAATACTAGTTATATTTTTACCCATGTCTATGCACTCAATCCATTTACTAAATGCGTCGACAATAATCAAAAAAAATCGGTCGAAAATTGGACCCATAAAGTCTAAATGGATTCTCTCCCAAACCTTACCCGGCCATTCCCAATTGATCAATTTTGTTCTTATTGGGTTATCTTGATATAACAAACATGACTCGCAAGATTTAGCAATATTTTCCAGGTCTTTATCCAAAGAAGGCCACCAACAATACCCTCTAGCTAATCCCTTCATTTTTACTATACCCAGATGTGATCGATGACGTTCAGATAAAACTTGCTGCCTTAGAGTTTGAGGTATTACCAATTTGTAACCCCAAAAAACTCCGCCTGATTCTACTGATAGCTCAGAGCTTCTGAGCACATATGCATTTAAATCTGCACTACTCACATGCCTAGGCCATCCATCTTTTATATAGCCTAAAACTTTTGTCAACACGCTGTCTTTACTTGTTTCGACTACTACATCTGTAAATTTTATTGGCAAGTTACCAACCTTTTGCACATATTTAACATAAACGTCATCAGCATTATTATCTTCTTCTGGTGGATCAATTGGAGTGCGTGAGAAATAATCAGCAATATTTTGTTTTGTATTTTCGTATTGCGTTTGAAACTGGTAGCCTGAAAGGAAAAGAGCATACCTTTGAAGGCGATTTGCCGACAGTGGTGGTATGCCTCTTTTGGAACCAAAAATTGAAACGAGTGGTTTACTATCCGATAACAAAATGAACTCTTTCGCGAATAAATATTGATGAAATTTCCTTACCCCGAACACGATCGCGAGTGCTTCCTTTTCCACCTGTTCATAATTTTTTTCGGAATCTGATAGCTTCCGAGATGAAAAACAAATCGGTCGTTCTATTCCACTTTCATAAACATGAACTAACACCGCTGCTAACCCGCTTGGGCTTGCGTCCACAATGAGCTTAACTGGCACGTTGGGATCATAATGAGCTAACACCTGATTCGAAGACAATAACCTTTTCACCCCAATGAAGGAATTTTCATGGGCTGCGCTCCATTCGAACTTACTATCATTTTTTAATAATGTATATAGGTCGCTGGCTTTAGATGCCAAATCCGGCATGAAACTCCTGTAAAAATTGATTACACCTAGAAAAGATTGCAGCTCTTTTACTGAGCTAGGGCTTGGAAGCTGCATGATATCTTCGACACGTTTTGGATCTTTATGTAGCCCGTGCTTGTCTATGACATGTCCTAAATATTTGACAGACTCTGGAAAAAAAACTACATTTTTCTTTAGCAACTTTTAAACCGGCGTCTTTTAAACGTTTTAAAACTTCGGCTAACCTTTTTAAATGCGTTTCTTTGTTATCAGCCGTTATAAGTAAATCATCCATGAAAACTACTACTCCGTCTAAATCCATCAACAGTTTTTCCATCTCTTTCTGGAAAATGGCAGCAGCTGGAGCAATGCCATAAACTAACCTTGTACTTCTTAGCAACCCTTTAGTTGTACTTATCGTTGTCAAGTTCCTGGATTTTTCATCCAGAACTAACTGCTAGTACGCAGATGACAAATCGATTTTTGTGAATGACTCCCCACCGTGCAATTTCGCGAAAATTTCATCGATAGTTGGTAACTGGTGCTGTACTCCTTCAATAACTTGATTCACAGTCGTCTTATAATCTCCGCAAATGCGAACTGTGCCATTCTTTTTTAAAATAGGGACAATCGGTGTTCCCCATTCACTATGCTCTACCCGTTCATAAACTCCTAATTGAACTAAATCATCTAAAGCCCTCTCCACCTTCTCCCTTATGTGAAAAGGTAATCGACGAGGTTTAAAAAACTTTGGCATAGCACCTTTTTTAATATGTAAAGAAATTTTTCTCTTGTTATACATGCCTAGCTTCCCATCAAAAACTTCAAAAAACTTGGATAAAACATTTGCTAAATCTTGGTCTTTAATATTAATGAAATTCATTTCTTTAACCCCTACGTTAAACGCGAACATCCAATTTCTACCAAGAATTGGTGGGCCACCATTTTTTATCACGTGAATGTCTAACATTTTACAATTATTGGCATAAATTACCTTAAGATTACAAAATCCAAGAGGCGTTATAGCCCCGCCGTTGTAGTTACGAAGCGTCGCACTCGTTTTTTCCAATTGACAGTTTGAAAAATATTTCTCATAATCCCCCTCAGATATTGCCGTAATTGCCGACCCGCTATCAATCTGCATGCACATTCTTTTACCGTTCACAATAACATCAGCCGTGCTGGGTCTTAAACTAGAATTTGTACTGCAATAAAATAAAGACAAATCGTCATCGTTATTTACATAATTACACTCTTTGTTAAACTTATCATTAAATTTTTTGTGACACATCTTCTTTAAATGACCTTTTTGTTTGCAATTTTTACAAATGTAATTTTTAAATCTACATTGACCTTCATTATGGTTTGTGTAACCGCAAACTTTGCATTGCCCAGATTTACCGCTTGATGATGTTGATTGATGGGAAGTTGATACCGTTTCATTTTTGCCGCTACGTTTCATAAATTTACCGCTCTTTTCCTGGATAACATACACGCTTGCTGGTTCTTCTTTAATGATATCTACAGAGACATCATACTGCCTTTTTACGCACTCAACAGACAAAGCCATTTCTAACGCCCTTTGAAACGTCAGATCACTAGCCTTCTCCAGGAATAGTTTGTCTTTTTCAGGGCCTTTTTTGAGACCCATCACAAACCTATCTCTCAACGCTACGTTCAAATGGGTGTCGAAGGAACAATTTACAGCCAACGCTCTTAGCCTTGCTGCCCATTCTTGTAAGGTTTCCTCATTGTGTTTCACCGCCTCATAAAACTTTCGTCTCTCACCGAACACTGAAAACGATGGCTTGAAATGGTTTTCCATCGCTATTAAAATTTCATTGTAAGCTGTGGTGGCATCTTCAGGAGCTTTAGGATGCATGATTTCCTTAAGAAAACGAAGCGTTCTCTCACTGAGACCACTCAACAACACTGCCTTTCGCCTCTTCTTCTCCTCAGCTGCGGCTTCCAAATTATTGGCGATGAAAAACTGCTCGATTTGGATCTTGAAAAGATTCCAATCATTTTCTTTAAAATCGTAGGTTGGGGTTCTGCCTAAGTACGCCATGATTCTTGTTACTTTTTTTTTTTTTTTTTTTTTTTTTTTTTTTTTTTTTTTTTTTTTTTTTTTTTTTTTTTTTTTTTTTTTTTTTTTTTTTTTTTATTAACTCGTCGCCAGTTGTAACATCTCAAATCAAAGACAGTCTTTCCAATACTGAGCTTTATTACATCTTAAAATTATTCTTATTTCTTAATTACATTGTGTTCTTATCTACTACTTTACAATCTTCGAGTATTGTATATAAGTGTTAGTAAACTTACATTCTATGTTCTATTATTTGTGTTTCGTATATAAGGGTACCTATACACTTCAGTTATTATTTGCCATTCTACTCACATCATTGCATATTTTCTCACTCTGATCTTTAAAAAATTTACTGTAGTCATTTACTTTTTGTAAGCGTAGAGGAACGCTCTTCTCACACATTGTAGAGTATACTTCATTTCACTAATTCTCTTAGTATATCCCTCTTCAATTGCTCGCAGTAGATTCATTATTTCCCGTTTGTTATTCTCTAACGCACTTTCAAATTAGTTTTTATATCCTTTTAAGTAATCACTATTTTTTTTTGTACCGCCGCTAACATATCTTTGAAGGCAAAATCCACGTTACAGGCCGACTCCACTTGATATCTGTATCGCCAACGAAATATCTGCCGTTAAGCGGGGCATTTTGTTTGTCTTAGCTGGGCAGTTCATGTCTTGACAATTCATTCATACAATAGAGTTGGGTTGTAGGTAAGGCTGAATTATCAAAATTTAATTTCATGGAAAAATTTTTTGTTGACCTCATATACTTCTGATGCCTCTCTCTTGAGCGACAAGTAGAGTCTCTGTCAAAGAGGGTAAATGAAAAAAAATATAATTTTACATTTTCCGGCTCAAATGGGTGTTCAGCCGGTGGAAAAAGCGAAAGGACTGTGTATGGATTTGCTCGAGACACAAGACCAAGGAGTAATTTCAGATACACGTCTTATTCGCTGAAGAAATGCTCAAATTGAAAACGTAATTGTGGAATTACAAAACAGAAAATGTGGGACGTATTAAGATCAGCAAAAAAATTGAGATGTACCGGTATTTCCCTCCATAAAGATTATCCCGCTGCGACAAGAGAAAGAAGACGAAAACTTTTCGAAATGAAAACAAAAATAACATCTAAAAATAGAAATATAAAAACATTTATTCGAGGAGAAACACTACAAATCGAGGGTAAAATATTTTATTATAACCTAAACAATGTTTTGACATGTGACGACGACGGAGGAATGACGTTTCTGGAGCAGCTGTTAAATGAGATGTCAATAAACGAAAATCATATCAGAGCTTCTCAAACTGCAAGACAAAAAGTGCTGCCAAAGCGTTTTTAACGTAAATGCCGTCAGCCACGTTCACATTAATAGTCTTTTAAATGAAATAAAAAATAGTAGTATTCCTTTTAAAATTATTTCATATAATATATCAGGTTTAGGTAGTAAACTAGTTTTTAAGAATTTCTTTGATAAAATAAGAGAAGGCGACATTTTTCTACTATTTGAAACTTTCATCTATGGTGATACAACACAATATGAAAACTATTTCCCAGAATTTATATTGAAATGGACCCCAGCCACAAGAACTCATGTATACGGAAGAGCAAGTGGAGGATGACTATTTGGAATCAAAAAATCATTTAAGGAATGTACTAGATGCCGATTTGTCACGGAGATGAACAGGATTGTTATTGAAATGACCATTACACATCAGAAATTTTACATCGTTCCGGTTTATATTAACTGTAATAAATGGATGGATGACTTCGCAGGATTGTACGACTTCCTAATGGAAGTAGGCAAAGAAAATATTATGCTGATGGGATACTGCAACGCTAGGGTAGCAATTTCTCCGATGTTACAGATGGAGCCAGACTTTACACCAGCGTCAATTAGTATAATTAGATCTGCTCGGAACGAGAAAATAGATGGAAATAGGAGAAGATTTATAGAAATGTGTGAATCGATTCTGACAATGTTGAACTGGAGAACTGAAAGTGATCGAGAAGGTCATTTTAGTTTTATAAGAGGAACATCTTGTTCCACAATAGATTACTGTCTCATACGTGGAAAATGGTTCGAGTATGTAGATGATTTAAAAGTAGATGAGCTGGTTTATTCTGATCATTTACCACTGAATGTTAAATGTCGATTTGATGAAGAACCGGGTTACACCAACGAAAACATGAAGCTGTTACCAAAACTTCAATGGAAGAATTCTTTTTTGGAACAGTATTAAATAATTTTTTTTTTTTTAATTGTTTTTATTAGTTTTGAAAACTCTTAATTCTATTTGTACAATTGCTTACAAAATATTAGTTTTCAATAAGAAGTTGATTTTTAATTTAAATAAATTTAAGTTAACCAAATTTTTCACATCAGTCGGAAGACGGTTGAATAACTGAAGCCCTCTATAAAGAAGATGGTTTTGTATTTGCGCTCTCCTATATAAAGGTAACCGAAAGTCTCCAGCATTTTTAGTGCATATCTCTCATTAGTTATGTACTCTACGTTGTTCTGTAAGTAAACAGGATATAGATTATGTTTTATTTTAAAAATCATAATTAGTGCATTATATTTTAAACGTTGCATCACACTTAACCACCCTAGTGAGCGTAACATATCAGGTACTGGAGTAAACCGGTTGCATTTTAATATAATTCTCATCGCTCTATTTTGTAAGACTTGTAGTTTAGTTTGTTTTTCAAGGGTACACATATAAATAATAGAAGAGCAATAATTAAAATGAGGAAACACAGTTGTATTATAAATTGTCAGAGCACAACTCATGGAAATGCAATTTCGGATCCTTCTTAGAAACCCCAACTTTTTTGATATTTTATCACAGAGTTTGTTTAAATGGAAGTTAAATTTTAATCTATTGTCAATGTAAACACCTAAATATTTTATTTCCGATACACACTCAATGAAATCACCATTTATTGCTATATTTACATTTGAATCGTTACTATTTACGCACATACATTTTGTTTTTGACGTATTTAGTTTCAATTTGTTTTTGCACAACCACAGATATATTGAATCCAAATCTCTTTGAAGAAGTGTATCCAGAGTACGAACATCCTTGCCACTAATATATATAAGCATATCATCCGCAAAGAGACAGATCTTGCAAATAGATAAAGCCTCACCGCAATCGTTAATATAAAGTAGGAAAAGCAAAACTCCTAGTACTGATCCTTGGGGAACGCCAATATCAATGTCTAAGGAGCTTGAGAATGTTTCATTTATTTTAACTCTTTGGGTCCTGTTTGAACGATAGCTTGTAAACTATTCAAGTTCTTTTTCCCTAATTCCATATCTGTATAGTTTTTCTACTAAAATTGTTCTGTCTATCGTCTCGAATGCCCGTTGGAGATCCAAAAAAATTGCCAAAATAATGTTTCCTCTGTCCACATCTTTTTTCCATTCGTTTATGACCCAACTCATTGAAGTTTCACAAGAGTGACCGTGCCTAAATCCAGATTGTTCAACGCAAAGCAGTTTTTCATCCTCAACAAAACAAGAAAGTTGATTGCAAACTACCACTTCCAATATTTTTTCATATGTAGGGAGCATGTTTATTGGCCTCCATTGTTCTGGGTTCTTTGCATTCTTTACTTTTTCTACAGGTATAACATCTGAATTTTTCCAGCTTTCAGGGAATACACCTGTAGTTAAAGATAGGTTTATAATTTTTAGCAAAGGGGGTAGAACCTCCTCTCTACAGTCAAGCAATATTTTACAATTCAACCCATAGCAGTCGTTCTTTTTATTCATCGATTTGATTGTTTCTTCTAAAAATGATAAATCGATCAACTGAAATTTAAACTCTCTTTCATTCATCCGTAAGCTATTAGAGTATGGAACCACTGGAATTTTACTATTTATTTCCTTCACACTTTCAATAAAAAATGTATTAAATGCATTTGCGATTTCTAAGTCTGAATTAACTTCAATGCCATTTATTATTTTAACGTTACTAAAATCACTTTTTTCTACTTTTAATATCTGATTTTTTAAAGTTTTCCAAAGACCACTTTGGTCACCAGCCTTTTCATTTATTTTTGCTTCAATGTAACTATTTTTAGCTTTAGTGCACTGAATTTTGTATAAGTTTCTACATGTTTTGTACTTATTCCAATCATCTATAGTATTCGTATAAGTAGCTTTATTGTAAGAATTGGTTTTTTCACGTTTTAATATTTCCAAATTTTGGTTGTACCACTCTGCACATTTTTTATTTATTACAATTGTTTTTCTTAAATTATCTAATGAGTTCTTAATGGCAGTTTCATAAAATATTGCACAGTAATTAACGTCCTCAATAAAGGGCGATATTTGAAGCCTGTTTTTACTATATTCACTAACAAAGCTATTTTTTTTCGTATTTCACGTATTTTATTTCACTAGGTTTTTGAGTGATAAACTGTTTTGTAAATAATTTAATAAAAATTGTCTCGTGATCAGAAATTTTCAAGTCCCGTCGCACGGTCACTTCAGCATTTAACGTATGATCAGCGAGTACATAATCAATAAGCGTACTTGATTCTCTTGTAATTCGAGTTGGCTCTGTTACAAACTGTTTAACACCAATACTAAATAGGAATGAATTCACATGATTAAGTTCATAATTATTTATACTCAGAAAGTCTATATTAAAGTCACCTGCTATTATAATATTTTCATTTTCTTCGATATTTTCAGATACCCATTTATTTAATATTTCAAAAAACTCAATCACTCTTAAAACACTTGATCTATATAAAACAATTATATTCCATTTTTCTTTTTTATAAGTAATTTGAATTGATGAAATCCAGATCTGCATTCTACGTACACAAACATTTTTCAGAGATGATTTAAGACTTTTTTTTAACATAAATTACCACTCCACCTGTATGCCTTGAGACAGACAAACACTCGTCATATTTCTTATAACTGGATAGAGTTATTTCACAGTCTTTTATTTTATCAGTATGATGGGTTTCTGTTAACAACAAAAAACCTAAATTATTATTTGAAACAATGTCTTCAATCAATGTAAAGTTAGATGTTATACCCTGAATATTTAAACATACCCGACAAGTAATCTAAAGATTTTTTGTTGCATTGATCTTTTAGTTGCTAGTATGAGATACGGCTCCTCTTAGCTTCTAACTTTTTTAAATAGACAGGACAGTTATAGTCCATTGTATTATTCACATTCTTTGGATTCATGATTGAATCCCAGACATTTATAACATCGCTTTACCCTTATTTCTTCAAATACCTTACATCTATCCCAACCTATATTTACTTTGCCTACGTCTATGGCTGCTTGAAAGCTCTTAGAGTCTAATTCCACCACAGTATTCCAATAACAATAGCTTGTATTACCCCTCCTTTTTTCAACCTTCATGATTCTAATACATTTGATCTCACTCTTATTCAGCATTTGGTTTTGTTCTTTTAAACTTTTCTCAATTTCTTCTTCATTTTTTTTTCTTCACTCACACCAGTAATAAATAACTTTGGTTTTCTGATTACCGGTACTTTAATTTCATATGATGCACTCAGTTTATTTTCCACCGCACTTTTAACAACATCTCTGTCTCCCTCACTGGCACACATAATAGCTACAACTCCATTATTTTGTGCAGCTACATCGACAATTTTAATTTCGATGGATCGACATTATTTTGCAAATCTTTTTTTGTTTTTTCACCACTTTGTTTGGCTAATGGTTTAAGAATAACTTTAGACCGATTTTTTTTTAGTTGGCTCGCGTATGTTTCTTTATTGTTGTCAGCTTTTGTTTCTTTTTCACATACCTTCAAAGAGTTTAGCCCATCTAAAATTTCACCCATCGCCATTTCTTGTTTTTGAATAAAAGCCTTATTCATTTCGATTGACTTAATAATATCATCCAACCGCTCATAAATGTTGTTTTTATCTACCAGATTTATAACCGAATCTTTTTCTAAACAAGTGTCACAGATGAACATAATGTTTTTTTTTTTGACCGCACCATGTTTGCATCATATTCAGTTATACCCGCACACTTATCATGGAATAAACATTGCAAAAACCGCCGCATTTAATTACACTTGATCTTTTGCCAAATAACTCATCACATTTTTTACATTTTTCTTCCATCGCAACCAACTTTAATAAATTATTTAAAAATTAAAAATAATAGTTAAAAATTTAAATTTCGCAACAACTTCTTAACACGTCCGTACAGCATGCACATTACTTGAGTGCGTGTTTCAGCTTGTAGGCAAATGTCAAATAATAATTATAATAAAAATAATTCTTAACCAATCTCTTGATTCTGGAAGTAATGAGCAAATTGAATCGGTCCATGGTATTGAGACATTAGTTACATGCGTATCTCAGGCCGCACAATCATTTCAAACAGTCCGTTTGCAAAGCTGGAAAGAGCAAGAAAAAAGTCGTTTGGTTTTTTTAGACTCCTCAGGGCAAGAAAATCGAATTTCGCAAAAAGGATGTATCAAGAGGCGAATAAAGCTTTCAAACACCTTTGCAAAGAAAAACAAAAGCAATACTCCCGATACCTCATGCAAAGATTGTCGGAAGTAGGAGACAGTCGATCCTTTTGGAAGCTGGCACGTACACTCAACGGTATACTTTTTGCAAGGAAAACTATAATAAGTACGAGTATACTTGCTCACCATTTCGAACAACTTCTAGGTGCACTACCAAGACCAAGTCAAATATTATATGATAGTCCTTTAGTAGAAAATGAAGATCTCGGTCGTGCTTTCTCAGTTCAAGAAGTAATGAGAGTCCTACACAGATGTAATCATAACAAGGCTCCAGGGGATGACCGTGTTCCGTACGAATTTTACAAATACGCTACAGAAACTTTTTTGATTAAAGCTATAATTATATTTTCAATTCTGGTGAAATTCCAGAAATTTTAGGAGGAATATTATCGTCCCAAAAAGCGATGTTAACGACCCTAACAATTACAGAGGCATATCCTTATGAACTCTGTTATTTAAATTTTTACTGGTGTCATTCAAGACAGACTGGATACAACAAAATAATCTTCTAGGCGAGTTTCAAGCCGGCTTCAGGAAAGAATATGCAACAGTCGATAACATATTTTCACTAACTTGCATTGCTAGATCTTACCTAGACAAGGGGCAAAAAGTTATTTGCTTTCTTCGTTGACTTCAAGGCTGCCTTCGACTCAATCGACAGAAATGCCCTTTTCTACAAACTTTGTTGTCTAGGCTTATCGTCGAAAATACTTAAAACATTACGAGGGCTATATGAGCAAAACCTCACAGCAGTATGTGATGGTAATGAAGGATCTTCCTGGTTTCATACTTCTTCCGCGGTCAAACAGGGCTGTCTTTTGAGTGCACTTCTGTTTTCACTTTTCTTGGATGACCCTACATCGTTTTTGCCTGGAGGTATTAGTTTTGCTGGTACAGTAATAAAACTTTGATGTATGCGGACGACATTGTCATTTTTGCGGAGCCTCCAAAAATGATGCAAATAATGATTAATAAATTGCAATTGTACTGCCGTAATTGGGGTCCTACAGTTAACACTAACAAATCCAAAGTAATGATATTTCGAAATGGCACAGGGCGATATGCAAGGGAGGAGAAATGGATGTGGGAAAATGTCGAGCTTGATTTGGTGAGGGAATATAAATATCTTGGAGTCATCATTACGCCTCAGATGTCGTTCAAAAAGCATCTGCAGGAAAAGTTTATAGAAGCAAAAAAAGCCATCAACTGCAACTGGAGGGGGTCCTTGGGAAAAAACAAATAACCCCGAGTGCTAAATATAAGTTTTTCGAAGCTGTTATGAGGTCAGTGATGTGCTATGGTGGTCAAGTATGGGGTTTCTTCAATATGAGGAAGTAGAAAAATGACTGAGGTATTTTTTGAAAAAGATCTTTTGGCTCCCCGAAAACACCTACATATATGCTACATTTGCATACCGGGGTGTCTCCGCTCTACGTCTTTTCGCTCAAGTTGCATTTGTCTACATTGCAAAAGTTATGGCTCTCCCAAATCACCGTCTGCCAAATATCGCTATCACGAAATTCACAGTTCTTCGAAGAATGGTCACGACTTGAAGTTCAGCACGACATCCAGTTGGTAGAAAGAAATACTGGTGATTGGAAAAACATTTTTCCAGAATTTTTACTAAGGATTGAATATTCTTTCTTTGTTAAATTTAAGGAGTCAGCCCAACGGAGTTGTACCCGAAACATGTATAAACTCCTGAGATACGACCTTCGACCTAACAATTACTTCAACGACCGATATACAATAGAAACAATCTCTTTAATTTTCAAAACCAGAGGAGAATTACTACGACTGAACTACATAACATACGGACCTGATGGAAGTACGGAATGCAGTTTATGCAATCTACGTACGACAGAAAATGTTCTCCATTTTATAGGAACATGTCCGATCCTGCAAGCAATACGGAGACAGGACTTGAAGAAAAACTATTTAACTGTTGATGAAGCTGCAAATGTCTTGATTGGTCAAGATTGGATAATGTTATCAAGCTACGTTAAAACAGCCCTTGACTACAGAAATCAAATTTTAAATGAAGCTTTTAATAAGAAATCAAAATATATATTTTTATTTTTTGTTGTGATCAACTTAAAGGAGTCTAATCTTTTCAATTTCAATTTTACTTTGATCTATGCTATACATAATGTTTGAATAATACTCTTTTTTCTGGCTGACGGCAAAAGCCAATGATATACTTGTGAATTTGTAAATATATGTAAACTTCTGTAAATTATCAAATAAAATCACATTCTACTACTACTATTTCTGTTAATGGACATTAACTAATAAAAATGGTGTATTTGACGAATTTAAGTACAAACGAAAATTTGTAAGTGCGCCTACAGAGTAGTTACCAGCGTGGGAGACAAAAAATAATGAGATAAACACAGAAAAAAGAAAAAAAATGCAGCCGTCAAATTTGATGTCGTGTCAACAACACGACTCCATTGGAGATTTCATGTCAGGATGAGTATTACGAGAAAATTTATTGCCAATGGAGTCGGCCTGTTATGAATCTTTACTAATATATAAAAGTGTAATTTTGTTTCGATGTCAGTTTGTTTGTATATGACAGATAAACTGACGACTTACCATTTGACACGCCATAAAAATGATTGTATCACCTTCTGTTGTCCTTTGGTCAGCTTATAGACTATTAAATTTAATATATAAGTTATGTTTTATATGCTTAATACATAAATATTTGCACTTATCCTGATTTTGAAATAGAATTTCCAAATTTATATTTTACTTTATTTACGTTTAGCTGTTTCCATGGATTTTATATCCAAATTGGTTTTTGTTTTGTTTACTTCCGCTGTTGTTATGTTGTTTTGTTTACGTTTTGCCGTTTCCATGGATTTTATATCCAAATTGGTTTTTGTTTTCTTTACTTCCGCTGTGGTTATGGATTTTATTTCCAAACTAGCAGAAAGTCCCCGGTGTTGCTCGGGCACCCGAAGCAAAAGTCTTAATGCAGTATCTTCCAAATGAAATAAAAAATTATTCATAGTGTTGGAGAGTGTCGCATTAGTGCGGTCTTACTTTAAACTTAAAGACACGACATTTTTTTGAGTTTCACGCTAACAGGGCCCCAGCATGAAAAATTCCGAAGATTTCGATAAAAGAAATTCGACATTACGTATTCCTTTTCTGTAATTTATGCGGGCTTATACACATACATAAATTGACCGTCGCCAGGACTGTTTTTATGAAAGCAAAAAGGTTGCTAAGGTTGCGCACAGAACCATCAATTTTTTCAAGTTTACAAGGAAAATTTATTTTAGTGTGTAAACACATACAATCACGAAATCTTGTATTTTTACGGTTACAGGCGCCGGTGAATTCATGCAATATTCCTTGCATTTCAGCGTAAGGTCGCGTGTGTTTGGCGCCATGTTAAAAATGAATAGTTAGTTGAGAATATTGAAATTTGCCTATTAACCGAGCTTACATCTGGACGGATTCCCCAGCACCAGTGGCTACTTTTGCAAACGTAAAAACTAACTTGCAAATGTAAGCTCATCCTTTCGCGTAAGTTGATATATGCATGAAAGTAAAACAAAATTTGATGGGTCCCAACTTTTCATGTGCCAGCTATAAGAGTTGATAGGATTTTACACTTAACTGCCATCTTTTTCTTGGCAATCTGACGAAGAATTACCCTAGCGAACCGCTGCTACTTCGGTTTGGCCAAACAAATGGGTTTAAAACTCCTGTCTCGAAAGACAAAGTGCACGCTAAACAAAACGCTAATTTTACGAGGTATACTCTACGGCGCCGAGTGCTAGACTATAAATAAAGAAGCGGAAAAGCCAAGAAAATCTTCGAATCCCAGCCCCCAGGTTCGAGACGACCAGGAAGACCGAACCTCCGCTACAGGGACCAGGCGGTTACAGACCCAAAAGCGCTTGGTCTCGACGACTAGAGGGAGCGTGCGAGGGACCGCAACCGATGGAAGACCGCAATATGTCAGGAGGCGACCCTCCATGAATCATGCTCGCCTGTCAACCTAGTGGTTGCAGGTTCGATTCCTGCCGTTGTCTATGTCTTCTTATATTCCATTTAAAAATAATTCTAAAAATTGTATTAAAATAATTTTCTGGTTTACTCATTACATGTTGTTTAGGCATAACACTAACAACATGTGATTGAGAAAACTAGCATACCCATAAATATGACAACGAAATAAATAAAATAATGCGAATTATAAGGGACATAGCGCACAACCAGCTCTACTCTCAGAATATCGCACCACACATCTTTCCTATCCTTCTTTCTCTTCTTTCACTGGATGCCCGCGCTGTGTTAAAAACATATAAAGGGTATTCATAATCCCTTGAGCGCGTGCAAAATTATATAAAAAAAAAGTAAGTACATATATATTTTCACGAATCGCACAATAATTCACGCGACTCCCACTTCAATTTACTTTACACAATTCTATACTCTATCCAACAAAAATAGTACAGGGAAGATAGTGCATTTGCTTCTCACTGGTTGCATTGGATTGAGTAAACCTATCTCAAGGTTAAGCTCTCATAGGGCTTCCATACTTATCATTATAAATGGGCTCAAATATGAGACAAATGTGTGAATGGGTTACCATATCTGCTTATTTAAAACAATGAACATTTTAATTAAACTATAAAAAAAAATATTTTCTCCACTCTACCAAGTGAGCAGTAAGCCAATAGGCGCGTGTGCATCCGCGAAACCCTTAAAAACTATATAATATCACTACTACTCAATTACTCAAATAATCACTATTTAACAAACGCAATTTCAATTACCTATTCACTGTTAATAAAACAAAATGTCACTTTATAATACCTTTTGTAATAAATATCAACGTAATTTACTTTGAACGTTTCAATACATTGTACGAATAACTGTTTCTGCAAAAAACACCAAAAGTGTACAAAATTAACTGGTTTTAGAGGACTATTTAGAAGGACAACCAACAAAAATTTGGAAATCAAAGTGACAACACTTCTCCTACTCACCTTAACAACAAAAAAAACACTGAAAAAGCTCTTTTGTATTCCTTTCAATTGGTATTGGTAACTCTGCCTCTGTTGGAATGTATATTTTTTCAACTTACACAGCGAAAGTAGAAACGAGTAGATGCTCAGTATGCTTTGGACATGCACTGAGGACGGTCATGGTGGGGTGCACGATATTTTGCTGGAAATTACCACAATAATTTCTGTAAGTTGTGGGTGGAATCTTTTTCAGTGGTAGTATTTTCAATTCAGTGGTGACAGTATACATCACTGGTTTGAAAAAAGCTCGCCCATAAGCCCTGTACTGACTATTTTTGTTGGACAGAGTACAGAGATTTTAAGTTGCCAATAGGCGTTTAGGCGTGTTTCTTTTTTAGTTCAGAGCAGAGTCTGAGTTGTCAAAAATTTGTTTGTGTTTCTTTTCAACTCGGATGATTCAGAGCTCCAAATGTGTTTCTTTTTTCGTTCTAAACATGTGCGGATCGCACTCGATGTGCTCGCACATAATCGACTGAGCATGAGAGTAAATTGCTAAACGCACCAATTGTCATGTGTGTCAAGCGGAAAATGTGAAGAAACAAATAATGAGATACAATTAATTTGGCAAAAGAAGTTGATCGCTAGTTGATTTACTGTGTCTGGTGTGTATCTGTATACAAAAAAGGGTAGTTTTGTTTTACATATATTGCTTTTTATGGTTAAATGAAAATGTGTTCTGATTCAGAGCTCGCTGTGGTTGGAAAAAGTTCAGAGCCTAATCTATGTGTTGAACTCTGTTCAGTGATCTGCTCTGAACGAAAAAAAACGCCTAATGTTGAGGACCATAAATTAATATTATGTACAAAAATAGATTCATTTAGTTTTTTAATTTAGAAAATGTAAACATTTTGTATTGTATTTTTAAATGGTAGTTTTTCGCCAAAAAAAAGGAAATAAACAAAAAAAAGTTCGTTCGAATTTGCAATTGAAATACTTGAATTATGGCCTTAAGCAAAAACATTTTTGGTGAGTAGTTAGCTTAATGCAAAATCAGAAAGTGACAATATGTACATAATGTCTTTCTAATGTATTCGTAGTTCATCTTTGTTAGAATGCAAAATCGTATAATTTTGTTTATGTAGGAAATATATTCGTGATAAATAAATTATAAAAGGGTATCACAAGTGAAATGCTGACTTGTTGATAAATATGTATATATCTTTTTTTGAAGTAATGTCACTGTATGTACGTATATGTTCATATTTATATCTTATCTCCTTTTTTATTTTAGCGTTTGGAGCAGCTTATGGTACAGCTAAGTCAGGTACTGGTATTGCTGCTATGTCGGTAATGCGACCAGAATTGATTATGAAATCAATTATTCCCGTTGTTATGGCCGGTATTATTGCCATTTACGGACTGGTTGTTGCAGTCCTCATCGCTGGTAATTTGGAGGAACCCTCAAAATATCCCCTTTACAAGTAAGACTAAACAACAAGTAACATTTTATAAATTTAACTTATTTTTTTTTTAAAGGGGGTTCATTCATCTGGGTGCTGGTTTAGCTGTGGGATTCTCTGGTTTAGCTGCGGGTTTTGCGATTGGCATTGTTGGTGATGCCGGTGTCAGAGGTACAGCACAACAACCGCGTTTATTCGTCGGTATGATTTTAATTCTTATCTTCGCTGAGGTCTTGGGTCTGTACGGACTTATTGTGGCAATCTACCTGTACACAAAATAAAAAGATTAATTACAGTAATAACCGCATAATAATAATACAAATATTATAATTGATAATGCATAATAATTGTTTCGAGAATTATTAAAAAATATATATATACATACAATATAACTAAGGATCAAACAAAATCCCCTTACTATATATCCAAATTCAAAAGATTTGTTTCATCGCCACTTAAATCATACAAATATAAATACCTTCATCATCACCCACACTACGTTAGCAGTAAAACACACACATAAAAGGGAAACAACACATAAAGGTCGACCAAAATAAGCGAAATACATATAAGATCATGTATTCCAGTGCAAGTGCGGAATTTTCTCAATGAGCTTTAAGAATAAAATTTCCAAACAAGTGCATAAGTCGATTTTCCGGAAACGATATCAAAACGATCGACAAGGTTTATAAATAAAGAAGGGAAGTACTCCTTACTTAATTTTAACCAGAAAATGTATGAATGGAATGTAAATACAATGTGCAGTAATTATAAATGTGTAATTCCTAAATGCCAGATAAAGATAAAACATGTGTGCATTTTAAACTACACTTTGTCCAATTTTTTACTTCTTTTTTTATTATTATTTCCTCTAAGTACTAATTTAAAATTGTAAAAAGTGAACATCAGAGTTTGTTATAACGAAAATATAAATAAAAAAATAAAAAAATAACAACAAAAACATACAAAGCGTAAAACCAAGTCCTGTTTTTCATTGTTTTTTATAATATATAAAGTAATTATTAATTTTGTTTGTGATAAGATTTATTATTATATATGTACATGTAAAAACGGTATTTATAAACAAAAAAAAATAGAATATTAAACATTTTTCTCTGTTATGTTAAGAACAATTGTAAAAAAAAATAAAAAAAATAAAGCTCATCAAAACAAAGAAGAGAAAGAGGGAAATAAGAAAGAATATCATGTTTTGTGAGCGCGTGTAATGCATATATTTTGTAATTTTTTTGTGTGTTATTAAAGAAAAACGGTGCATATTGCATTTTAAAACAATTTGTTGGCTCATGTTAAGTAGAAGAAAAAAAATGTAAACAGTTTTTTATAGAAATATTTATTTTGAATACTGTTGATGGTGCTTGCTCGTGATGCTGAGAGCATTGCGCTTGAAACATTAACAAAGTAATGTTTAAACTTTTATTTAACGTCAGTCAACAGAGTAAGAAGAGAATGTTTTTGTGCACTGTCTTTTTGAACTAAATACATTAACTTTGGGAAAAAATAGAAATTGTAAAAACTCATTGAAAAGAATATGAAAATAAACAAAGACGCGCATTTAACAACAGCGGTTGAAGTACTTATTCTTTATTTTTTACATATTTATTATATTAACTTTGATAAAGCTTATGCAGTTTAAAAGGCTGTCTTTCCAAACATGAAAGTTCTCATAAGTCGTTAATTTATCGTTATCGTTCCGATCACTTTATTGTTTTTACACATTTCTTTTTATTTCATCTGGCAAATATTTTCATGCATCCATTATCGTAAACCATAATCGGTCTATGTTATGACTAACGTTTTGTTGGGTATCGTTTTCTTACCTTTCGTTTCGTACAGAATATTGTGCTATTCATCTAGGGTTTTTTTGTAAATTCATTTTTATTTAATATTAACTTATAACTATCTTAAAGTAGACAAAAATGTTTAAAACTAGCCTAATTATCAATAACTTACAAATAATTTACTGGTCCTTTACGGGCGCTCTAAACTAAACAATAACTCTTAGAACTAATGTCTTTCGTCCTAAAAACTATTTTAATTAAATCTAATTATTTTATTTTTTTAACCAAGGAAACTTATTGACAAAAAACTTGGTATCTTATCATATATTTCTTTTTTACTTATAAACTAAACCTAAAGATAGATTAAAAATGATTAAAACTAAATACAACTAACTTATACTAACTAAAAATAACTTAAACTACTTAAAATACCTAATAATACCCAAAAAACCACTTAAAACTACTTAAAAACTAGAACAGCCACAGCAGCATTTTTTTCGTTTTTTATTTTTTTTTTTGTTTATTTTTTTTTTGTTTATTTTTTTTTTGTTTATTTTTTTTTTTGTTTATTTTTTATATGTCTGCAGACACAACGACCTGCAACCCATCCATACATGTACATAGGCACATACATATACGTACGCACATACACGCACAGACACGCAGTTACATGTACATATGCCCCCGCATCCATACATATTTTAAATTTTTTTTTGGTGCCACCCCGACTGTTCCCTATACCTAATTGCCCTAAATATATGTAAGTCTGCCAAGACATACCATCTTCATCGACTTTAAATATTATGATGCTGTTCAGAGAGCCACCAGAACTGGTTCTCCTGTTTCGCCCTATCCCTCCGGTCCCTATCGGACACAGTCTTCCACCTTGAGCGATGACGTCTCGACCATACAGGAGTCGCCTATCCACAGTTTTCCGGCTGAAGTGGTAGATGAGCGGAACCGCCCCTCCATTCTCTATCAGCCCTCGACTGTCCAAATAGAGGAATGCCTCGGGAGGGATGTAGCCACTTAACCGAGCACTCTCAAACTATTCGTTATTGGAGTAATACGCCCCAAAAATTAAGTTGTTGGTTGAGGACATCGCTCTTGCAACGTGACCCCGAATCAGCTTAAACAAAAAATTATCTATTCTGTTTGTTGGCTCCGTTGTATAGAACCTGGTTGGAATAATATCTTGTGTACTCCGACTCTGGTGTTCTATCCAAGGCAACGTCTAAGACATTGCCTCTCAAACACCCGAATCTTTTCCATTTGAGATGGGGCAACGTTGAATCACACCAGGCATCCGTAGGCAATCATCGGCCTGATGAGGGCCATGTAACAAATCACGTTCACCCTGCTGTCAAGACGGCTGCTATAAAACAGTCGTTTTGTCAAGGCAAAAGGCTCCCTAGCCCTGGCCAGAGCAGCACCTATGTATGTCTGTCGAAATACAAGTACTGATCCAACCAGATGCCAAGGTACTTTACTACACTTTTACTCGCCAGTGGATGCCCATGTGGCCCTACGATCACCAGCTTGCGCCAGTTCTTTCTCGTATCCCTTTAGGCGCTAGACAACGGAGTCCTAAACAGAATAGTATCTGATTTCTGGAAGTTGATTTTCAACTTCCAGTCATCACA
The DNA here is from genome assembly GCA_910595825.1 of Philhelius pedissequus. NCBI lineage: Eukaryota > Metazoa > Arthropoda > Insecta > Diptera > Syrphidae > Philhelius > Philhelius pedissequus. The sequence continues at coordinate 109,483,345 of OU343160.1, forward strand.
ATATTGCTGAATCTTTACGAAATCACTCTGCAAAAGAATTTTGATGTCCTCAACTCTATTTGCTGTTCTGTACGCAATTATGGCGTCGGCGTACGCAATTGCATGAGTTAGACGACCTATCAGATCGCTGGAGTAAATGCTGAATAGAATCGACGGGTTAACCGCTCCCTGCTGAAGACCATTTCTAATATTAAAAATTGCGGTAGAATTTACATTGCCACTCTTTACAATAAACATTCTACCATTTAGCATGTCATAAAGCATATACAATAGAGGTTTACTTATACCTAGTCTGGTTAGCTTTAGGTAGAGGCCTTCTTACCATACGGTGTCGAAGGCCTTCTCCCGTACACTGCTTTTTAGTTTTGTTCCATTGGATATCAAAAACTAGTTTAGACGAGGCATGAATTGTGTCATGTCCCGCCTTAAAACCGAACCGATTATCCGGTATGATATTGTTGTCCTCCGCCACTTGAACAGAGCCCTATTAATAATCTTCAAATACTTTGCTGATACTCGGAAAAAGACTTATTGACCGGAGATTCGCCGGATTAGAGTTGTACTTTCCCTTTTTGAGAGGTTGCACCACAGCTGTCTTCCACCGCACTGGATAATATGCATTATTCAGCGCGTTGTTAAACAGTGTGGTATAAATGTCAACTGCTTCTTGAGGCAAATGTCGTAGTACAACGTTGGATATACCATCGACTCCTGCAGACTTCTTTTTCTTTAATGAATCGAAGATGAGCTGGAGCTCATTCTTCGAAATTAACAGGGGACTGGGCCCATTTCGGTCGGCGATTATGGCGTTTGCCAAATCTTCATCATTAAACCCGGTAAAACAAAGGTTCTCAGATCGCCATTCGGTTATATCGTTCCGGAGCTATAAGTGATGAAGCAGAGCTCTGTTTTCCAGGTCATGATTCGGGCGAATGCTAGCATTCACCTTCTACACTTGCTGGGAAGCAGCCTCCACTCTCTCCTGCGGATTTCGATTATATAGAGGTCATCGTCCAATACGGCATCCTCTGGTTCTATGCCTGCTGTCAGAAATACATCTCTGTTGGTGGGGCTATACCATTTGAACGTAATTCACTCAATAAGTCATTGGAGAAGCGTGGCCAGCGCACCTTACTGTAATTGTAAGTATGCACAGGCACATACTCATCCGACTCCATAAGCTCGTTCGCAAATTGTATAACGGCGGCGAATCCGCAGTGGTCACTGTCGTACTCGATCGTTCGTAAACAATTTCTTGGTCGTTGACCCACAGTATCAGTAATTGCGTCTTTCAGCAATAGATCCAGATAGGCACCGCTTTTTGGAAACGATGGCCTCTGGCTAGAAGATCGAGGCGATACTCAAGATTGTATCGACCCATTCAATTATACAAATGGTTACCTCGAGGATTATGTATTTGATTTCCCCAATCTATGTGTTTGGCGTTTAAATCACCCGATAATATGTAAAAGTTTTCTTCCGAGCTCAGTCTTAAGCATTCAAAAAGCTTTTCAAGATCTGTTATAAACTGGGTGGGCTGAGGTGTTTCCGGTGCATAGGCAGCGATCGCATACATTCGCTTCCCCTGTTGGAGATGAATGCATATGATGCATGCCTCTAACGTCCGAAATTTTCTCACATCACTATTATATATTACCTTATGACTAATGCCTCTACGTATAAAGATTGCGACGCCTCCTCCTTGAGTGGAGTTGGGTCGGTCTTTTCTTACGATATTGTAATTGTTGTTAGTCAATTTATAATTCTGGTTAAGCTTAGTTTCGCTAGCCATAAACACATCTGGACTTATGTTTTTAAGCGATTGGAATAAATTCGCTCTACGTTCGGTCCTAATCAGTGAATTTACATTCACAGCTAGGATCTTAAAGGGCCTCTCCGGCAGCGCGCCCTTAACCTCTAAGTTGCGTTAAATTCGGCAAAACAGAGTAGAGATAATCCACCCTAGTCGCCTGCTCCCTGATCTGGTTTTGGAGGCCAGTCAACTGGCCCTGGATGGCCAGCAGAATGCCCATAATATCCGCCTGTGCCGCCGGCGCCTTAGGCAGGGGGCCTGTTGGGCGACCTTTGGTGTAGGCTGTACCGTGCTTCCCCTTCCTGACGCCATTTGGGTGAAAGAAATTTGTCCAAGTTACAACCTGGTAGTTGAGGACGGAGATACTCCTCAAACTATCCAGTTTGCTGCTGGGTGAGAGTTGAACAAGGAAGAAGGGAAGACTCCGCTTCTCCCGCCTAGCTCTAACTGTAGCGAACGGCTTGACCCCGATAAAGTCGAGATCGTCATTCGCTTTTTGGCGGAGTTCACTTAAGAGCACCTGTGGTTCTGTGCAGGAATCTATGCCCTTCAAAAGGACCGTTTGAAACTTTTTGGTCTTAGGGGTGAAACTAAAGAATTGAGTAGTGGTTCCTTTTAGCAACGCTTTAATTTTTTTGTGCTGTTCCAGTGTGAAGCAATGGAAAGCATGCCTATCATTATTTAATCTTTTTATAGTAAAGTTTTGACCTATGGCCAACTTACACAGATTTATGGTATCCTGTAACTCCATTTTAAAAGTATTTATGGGTGGCACCTTTTCTTTTTTCGTAATCGCCGGCTGTGGCTGCTGAGACTGACTTTTCTGCTGCTGCTGTTTTTGTTGCGGTTGTTTCCGGGCTTGTGTCTGCTGCTGTTGCTGTTGTTTTTGCCGTTGTTGTTTTGGCTGCTGCTGTGGCTGTTGTTTTTGTAATTGGTCTTTTTGCTGTTGTTGTTCTTGTTCCTCAAATTCTTTCAGTTGTTTCGCTCGGCGGGCTTCTTGCTTGGCCTTAACTGCGATAAAGGTCAGATCCTGTTGGCTTTTCAAACTTTGGATTTCTGCATCCATTGCTTCAATTTGAGCGACCATTCTTTGTTCCTCGTCCTCAGATGACGCCTCTGATGTGGAGAGGTTCACGAAGGCAGTGTCCTTCTCCTTCCTCAGACATATATTCAATACCCTCTTTGGGCGAAGTGTCTAGCTGCGTTTGTCTTGCTGCCTCTGACGTCTCGTCTATATCCGACGTCTTCACCCCAGCTGGCAGCTTTGCTGAGGTGGCCGTGGATCTCCTCTTTACCAAATTTGGTGCGCACTTGATCCTCTTTCTGCGCTTCTGAATAGTATCGGATGATGTTGCCGTTGTTGTTATTGCTGTTGATGCAAAATCACTGCTTGTAAGCGGAACATCTTTCGATGTTCCCTCAGCTGATGCCATCACTGGCCTCATTGGCCCTAGGACACCTTTCGATGCCCCGTTGCTTAAACTCATTCTCCTTTCCTCGTTTTCCCAACCAATAAAGTTTTCCACTTCACGGTTGTGAAAAAAAGCTTGCAAAGTTCTGATGCCCGACTGGGAATCGAACTGGCGATCCTCGGATTCTCTGTCGGCCACTCTACCTCTGTGCTACTGCACCGCTTGAGAAATGTTGATTTAACGTTACACTTAAACTCACACCCGAAATTTAATTTGCAAAAAACTGGGAAGCCGAAAACGTGTTAACACCTCCACAGTACGAGATTGACTGGATTCATCTAGGGGTATTTTTCTGAATATTCACTATTCAATATTCTGCTGCTCATTCGAAGTGAATCTTGTATACATTGGTAAAGTCGGCAGTATTAGCCGTGTTTTATTATCGCCAATAACCCATATGGTTCACCCCGTAGAAATAAAACCATCTGGGTTATGTACTGATATGTACCTTCTGTTCGCCGAATTTAATACTAATATTTGCAAACCCAAATAGAAACCTGGATCTCGTGTTGTTTTTTTAATACGTGTTACAAAATAAAATAAATTTCAATAAGAAACCATGTTAAACGTCAAATGCTATTTGTGTTGCGTTAAATTGTTTGTGAATTTTTGTTTTGTGTGCTGGATTTTGTATTTTTCGACGATTTAATTAAAAAAAAAGACAATTTATGTTAAGCAGCATTTTATTTTTTGAGGTGATTGAGTTTGAAACGAAAATGCAAGAAAAAATTAGCATGGGCCGGCTGAGAAAAATATTCATTATAAGGGGTTTTCCAATCAGAGGTGTTATTTTGAATAGCCCGCTAATTCGGTAGCTGTCACTTTTGAAGCTGTCATTTTTTGACATTTGACAAGTAGAAACTACGCTATTAATAAAAATGGAACGATACACGCTTCAACAACGCATTTCTTTTTTTTGAATATCAAAATAACACCTCTTATTGGAAAACCCAAGGGTTTTCCAATAAGGAGGTGTTATTTATAGTTCTAATACCTTAGAACTCCCGAACAATTTGTAGATATTAATTAATTATTCAAAAAAATCAATGTTTTGTTTCCATTAGATGTATTTTGTACTTCCGATTGAACAAGGATGTTTTTTTTTTAATGTCCCCAACCAAATAAAGCATGTGTTAAAGCTAAGAACTTCTATGCAGTTCCACTCTTATAAAACTGGCTTGCACATTGAGATTTCTTGGGAGTAGTTGGTCGCAAAACCGTGTCGGCAATTATTTCGGTTTGGGACTTTCACAGTCAACTGTGTCAGGCGACAACGAAATTTGGCACTATGGCCCGCCAGCATAGCAGACAAATTTTTAAATTAACTGCAATTTTATAGTAAAATCAAACCTATGCACAAAAACAATCTTAGGTGCAAACAATAAAACATTTTCTTACTACCGTATGCAACTCTTTTCCATCACGGGAGACTCAGGAGAGTTTAATTCGACAGAAAATGTTTGCCAAAAATCTTTTTGGCTTTTCTTCGAAGAACCAAACACCTATACTTTACATACGTCCGGATTCGATACCATCATGTTGTGGACACCCCTGAGATGCATCAGATGAAAATACCTGTATATAATATATTCGTTATTTCATTCCAATAATCAGGAATCGATACTGAAACCAATACCTTTTTGCTTTGAAACGAGTGATTACGGGCCGAACCTCTTTCTGGGACTGTGTGTGTTGCTGGGCAGCTCCAGAAAAAGAAAAACAAATAAACCTTCGGTTCGTTAAAACACCATTGTTTTGTTTTGGTTTCCCGATTCCGGCGCGGGGTGGTTCCTAAACCCACTTGCGCTTTTGTTTGGATATTTGTTTCCAAGAAGTCTTTATCAATTTTTTTTGGTTTTTAATATGTTAATTTACTTTTTCGGTACACTGGCACAGTATGAAAATTAATTCACATCACAACTATGGCGAAACGTCGAAACAGATAATGTAGAGGGTGTAAGAATCCGCGCACAAACTCGTTTTGAATCTGTCTCCAAAAAGAGATTTAATTCGGATCTGTTTTTCCGGAAGAATATTAATTTTAATTTGGAACGAATATGATTTTCAGAAAAAAATTGACGGCGGCTCGACGGCAAGTCGATGTTTTTGTTGAAACAAAATCACATAACCCCGAACTACCACGATGCGCGAATGACTTATTTTTTTTTGTATTGACAGCCGACGGGCTGATAGTGTGCCAGAGCGAGGCAGGTATACTAGTAGGGGATAAAGCTCTGGAAAGATGTAATGGGATGATGTGAGGAAGGAGCCAGGATGATGAAATGTGAACGTTTGCTGGTTCATATAATAGGGGAATATTTGAAAGGGAAGCATATTCTGAAACAGGACGACATTATTCAGGAAAGCTGGTGGATAAAGTGTGGACGATTCACAATGTGAGTTGAAATTAAGGGTTGAGTACAGAATAGGTTTGTTTCTGAGATGTTAAAAGGAATGTAGTAAATGGTAGTGTTTCGGATAGGCTACGGATTTTCATTTTCCGGTATTTGTGTGAGCCGTTGAGCTATCGGTGGCAAACCGCCAATTAGACTAACTTGTCTTAAGAACAAAGGAAATTCGTCACGGTTAGGCTAGTGGTTACCGTAGGACAGATTCTCGTTGTCATTACGATTTAAAATCAGTCGGAGTTCAGTCGTTAAAAATTTTGAGGTGATACTTGAATATCAAATTTTTTTTTGCAAATAAGAAATTGAGCGGGTAAAATTTAAATTCAAAATTAATACGTGCAATATTATAAGAATAGTATTTTAGAGTTCCTATCGTAGTGGTTGGATTTAATAGTGTTATCTCGAAAGATACGGCTTTGAGCAACTCGGTATCACAGTGTTGCTTGCTGAAAACTGGATTTACTGAGAAAATTGCACCAGGTAATATGATTAACAAAATGTGAAAAAAAAGGAAAATTCTAAAGGGTGTTCTGTTTATAGTGAGGAGGAATTTTAGCGGTCAACGAGTAGACAGTGGCTCGTTGTCACCGTTCGTACTTTGTTTTCAAACCCTTACATATATATGTGTGCTATAGCAGTGAATGAGAAGTGGAAACGAGTTCGCCTCGCAACTCATCTAACCAAGTTGGAACTCCTTTGTTACTAAGGCGGAGTCCTACCTCACTGGTGTTAAGTGGCAGCTTACAGCACTAAAATCCAGGCCCGTGTAAGACCCGGGCGGTCAAGTAAAAACCTCCTAGTGCTCATATGCATCTATAGATATATTTGCAATCCTTTTTATACTTATATAACATATAAACATATATATGCCTATAACAAAATTATTTCGGTACAAGAATACCTACGATTCGATTGGTTTCAATCGACTACCTACCCATCGCTATATACTCATAACGACTGGTGCTTCTGGGCACGCTTATGTAAATATTCCGTACGCCGTTGGTTGGCGATCGACGCTTATAGGCAGAAGCCGTATATATATGTAAAAACAACTATATACAACATTGGCGTGATAGTGAAATTTTGTGTTATAATTAAGTGTTGATTTTCATTTATTATTATTATAGTTTTTTTTGGATTTTTTATATACCTACATATTTAAATTGCTGGGTGGTGGGGTAAAAGTGAACGCCGATATAAGATTTTTCTTTGGGGGTCGTCCGTCCCGTGCGGATTAAGTTATTTGTAATACCCTGGTAGTGATAGCAAGATTTTGCGAACCCTTAGCCACCCACAGAGAGCTCTATGTAGGTAGGATAACGGGGGTTGAAGATACCTTCGCTCAAAAAAGGAGGTCAGTTAGAAAGGCCGGTGGATAACTGGAAACTTAAACCTAGCGGAGCAGAGCAGACACCGTTTCGACCGCCGGTAATCTCGCGTCGTCACTTTTAGCCGAATTACCGGGAATTTAAATTATATATGGTTTTTTTTTAGTTAAGCAATTTAATTGATAGTTTTTTTTTAAGATTAATTCCAAACCCTGTTATCCATATTAAATTTTAAATTTTTAGTATATTTTATGTAAGTTGCATTGAGAATAAATTCAAGCTGTAAATCACGTCAAATGCTGATGAAACTCACCGTGTTTTTATGAGCTTCCAAGGGGCTTAAAATGGTGCAATAAATTTTCTTTCAGGGGGTGCGGAAGGGCTAGCGATGGACGTACTGTAGCCTGAAGATACTATGGTTCGATCGCGATAGTAAATCCGATCTGATTTGCGACTAAGGGGAATTCGAGATTCGGGCCGAATGAATTCCAGGTGGGGTGGGTATAGGCCAAGCTGCATCATCAGCCGCAGCGTTCCTGAAGTGTGGACTATTTGGTGGTGGCTAAGTGATAGTTTTTTCTTTGGCATGATTTCTGTTTTTTTTGGAATAGGCGAGGTCTGGCTATGGGGGCAAGATCCCCCCCTAATCCGGCGAGCTGAGTCGAGCACAGCGAGCATGCCATCGCCTCCATAGCGGACATTCTACCCCCTCTCAGTCCCATCCTACCCGCTTCCTATCCTCATATATTTTTACTCTATATTTTTTTCTTTGCAGCTTCTACTTCCACCCTACCTACCTCCTCCTCCTATCCTTTTGCCTTATTTCAAATGGCGCCCATACGTACTTTTTGTGATTGTCTAGTCTTTCGTTTAAGATTTAATCGGTTTTGGACGGTTTCGAAAACAGCATTCGATCGTGACGTAAGTCGTGAACGAAATCGCTCGTGAGAATGTTCGTTCACTTGCGACGGGACGGTAGGATGGTGTTTAAGAGACTAGAAGGAACGGATAGTTAATGTTGAATAAAAATTGGAATTTTAAAGTAAATAATTATGGTGTCCGGTTGACGTCGAGGGCGGCATCCATTCGGCACGTAGGTCGTGAACAAGATTGCTTCTGAGAATGCTTGGTTACTTGCGACGGGACGAGTGGATGGTGGGTGTCCGAGACGGCAACCGATATTACAGAATGATATCGCCCTCATTGTCCGAAAAAGAGATTCTGTAAGTCTTCCTGAGGAAGGTTATTACGTACCACTGGAATCGCGACAGAATACTCTTGATCGGATAATGAAGGTGTCATGAGAACTGAGATAGCGCGTAATCAGGGCGGAGTCGATTCGTAAGTCTTGGATGGAATTGCTCGTGAGAAAGTCCATCCAATCGCGACGAGGAAATTCGGTCCTGATGACAGCGGTTCTTTTTAGGTTCCTTTTCGCTGATAATGTTTTGTGCCCACGTAGGTTTCCTCGTGTTTTATGTGATCCACACTTCGGGAAGTAATAATATTAAAGAAAGAGAAATAGTAAGTGAATGAAAGGATTCGCTGTCGAACCATAGAGATCGAAGGCAGAAGTTACCGAGTATTGCTGCCTGAAGCACCCCCGCTTTTATATGAAATATATACACACATACCGTTATTACGATACATTTTTATTTTTATGATTAATTTGGAAAAAGAAACACACATTTATAATTATTATTACTAAATTTTTGTGGCAGTATAGAGTCGCTCAAGGGTGAGTGATATTACCAATTTTTCGTGGAGGTAACAAATTGTACTATTGAGGTTGAGAGACCTAAAGTATAGGTAGGATAGTTATATAAAACACAACAAAAAAAAAATCAAATAGATTAGGTTTTTTTTTGTAAGTTTATGTTGTTTAGTATAGCTTTTGTTTAACTAGATATATTCGTTCTTGTTATTTGTTAGTTTAGGAGTAAGCATAGTTTGTAGGGGTAGAATAAGTAGAATAGAAAAAAAATAAAAAACAAAAAAAAAATAATCAAAAAAAAAAAAATTAAAAAAAAAATAAAATACATAAAAAAATAAGTTATTTGTTAGTTTAGGAGTAAGCATAGTTTGTAGGGGTAGAGTAAGTAGAATAGATATAAAATTTAAAACATAAAAAAAAAAAACAAATAAATAGAGAAAAAAAAATACATAAAAAAAAATAAGTAGATTAGTTTCGTTAGGTTTAAGTTATATAGGCTTTAGTTATTAAGTTAGTAGATAGTGTCATTCAGTGTTAGTTATTATTAGTGCTAGTTTAAGAATTTAAGAGTAAAGAGTAAATTAAAATTATAGAGATAAATACAAAAAAAAATTTTTTTTATATATGCTAGAATTAAATTTTTTTTATATAGAAGTAGGTAGAATAGGTTTAGATAAGGTATAGTGTTAAGCGTTAATTTAGTGTTTTGTTAGATTTGCATTTTCTTATTGTTAGATAAGTAGCTGAATTGTTGTTAGAAAGTAAGATTTTAAATTTTTGGTATTTTTTTTGTGCAAGTAAATCATAAACGTTGAGCTTTATTGTCATTTAGTTTTTTTTGTTGAACCCTAGTAATATTTCTAGTAAGAAGTTTTCCCATCATTTCCTATTTGAGGGCTGTAGGTAGCCGTATAATATTAAAGCTTTGAATAGAGGTAGTTTCTAGCAGTTTTAATTGCGTCTGGTTTTTATGAAACGCCAAGAAGAGGAAATCCTCGAACAAGAGATCACCTGTGTGAGAGATTTTGCGAAGGACCGAGTACTTACTCGGGCACTACGCGATAGGCTTTTACAAAATTTGCCGGAAATGTCATTTGTTAAGCACTCGCCAATTAAAAAGAAAGATACCGAACCTCAGATTATGCCGACTGGCGAATTTTCCACCGATAGCGCTCGCCGGCCGCACAGCTTGATAGGGCAAGGTATGGGTGAGGATTTGAACCGGACTCTGGGTGGTCCTGGTGGGTCCGGGATTGCGGCAGGTATTACCGATGTTGAACAACGCCAGGGGGATGCCTCCGGAAGTGGTACCGGATCCGAAACGCTTTCCGGTCCTCCGTACAGCGAAGTGACCGTAGGTGGTAATGGTTTGCCACAGGCATCGAACCAAGTAAACGCTGGTTCGGGCTCTGGATCCGCAGGTGACTGTAGGCTACCGCGGAGTGAAAACGTGGTAATGGATCCAGCGACGTTAGGCTCTATAATTAGCGCAGAGGTTAGAACAGCCATGGAACAAGCTAGGTCGGAACAACTGGAGATATCCAGAAGCTCGGTAGATAGGGAAGTTTCTGACACCTTGAGGGATGAGATTAGGCGACAGGTTGTGAGTCTCATGAAGGAAATGAATACGACCCTTCACGTCACTCATCCAGGTGAAGAAGGTTTCCGATACCCGACGGGCAATCCAGTGGTGGCACAGACGCCAGATCCGCAACAAGCTGCCGGACCATCAAGGCATTTTCAGCGGGATCCAAGGTCAAGGTCTTTCCATCCGAGCTTTACTAATCCGAGACCAGTTGGCGAATGTGGATACCTGCCGAGTGGCGGGCGACAACCGAGTCCTTTTCAGGATCCTCACAACGAGGCGAGGGTTCATAATGGTGGACGGGCTCCACTCCCAAGTAATTCATCTCATTATTACCCACATTCTACCATGAGAACGCCCATCAAAATGGACAAGTGGGGCTTAAAATTTGATGGCAAAGCCGATTCGCTCAGCGTAGAGGATTTTGTCTTCCGAGTGGAGACCCTACAATGCCAATATGAATGCTCCTGGGCTGAGATCATGAGAGATTTTCATCTCTTACTCTCAGGTGCTGCCAGTGAGTGGTACTGGTACTACCATCGTTCAAATGGTCGACCAGACTGGCCCATGCTAAGGGATGCGTTGTTACGGCAATTTCGAAGTTCGAAGTCGGACTACGAGATCATCCGAGAAATAATGGAACGGAAACAAGGTACCTGGGAGTCAAGTGATGAGTATTTTGCGGCCATTACGAAACTTAGATCTCGGCTCAGAGTGCAGATTCCCGAAATTGAGCTTGTGAGAATCTTGAAAAGGAACCTGAATGAGCGGTTGGAAAGGTTGGTGTATCCGCAAGCAGTATACTCCGTGGACCAGCTGAGAATGGCTTGCAAGGAGGCGGAGTATGCGTTCCCGAAGAAGGACCGAGACGGTCCGAAACAATATAGAGCTCCAAATCGTTTCGTGGCGAACGAGTTAGAGCAGTTTTATGAGCCAGATATGAGGCCGTCACACGACGAACAAGTGAACGCTCTGCAACACTTGGGCGCTCGTCCAAAAGTTTCAAGTGGCCAACATGAAAGCCGTCCCGGGGTTTGCTGGAACTGTAGGTTGCCAGGACACTCTTTCGTGGATTGCCCGTCGACCCGGAGGAACATCTTTTGCTATCGTTGTGGGCAAGAGGGGGTAATAACGCCGAAATGTTCGCGTTGCATTTCGGAAAACCGCAACCGGAACGCGACGACTTCGGGGGAGTCGCGTTCGACTCAAACACCCCACATGGAGAAGTAAGGAATGCCGAGTCACAAACCTGTTTCGAAGAAACGAAAATTAGAATCCTGGCCAGAAAAAGTAATGATAGAGTGGTAGAAAAGGAAACTGGAAAACGATTTGAGATTAAACCTTTACATGAGAGGATTAGAAATTACTACGAAACAATAGAGACGATATTCGGAGGAAAAGTAAGCGCAGTCTCTAAAAGAATTAGTAAAGCGAGAATTCGGTATGAACTAAGGAAACAAACACGTATGAGCATTTCTTCGTCGGTTATAGATACTCATGCTGATCCCCGTCCTTACGCTAAAGTTCAAATCGCCAACAAAAGCGTGTATGGATTGTTGGATAGCGGGGCCAGTGTGAGTATTCTAGGGAAAGATTGCCTGAAATTCTTAGATGAGATTGGAGTGAAATTTCATCCCTTCAAGTCTGGGGTTAAAACAGCAGATGGTAAAAGCCAAGCTATAATAGGGAAAATTAAGTTGGAGGTCAGATATAAAAATCGCGAAGAATCAATAACGTTCTATTTGGTGCCCAATCTCGATCAGGAATTGTACTTAGGAGTGGATTTCTGGAAGGCGTTCCAAATCGCTCCGAATGTTGTAAGTGCCGTGTCGATTTTAGAGGATAACGCAGATTTGAGTAATGTCCACGAACTTTCGGTGGAACAACGGTCTCGATTGGATGCAGTGAAGCAGAAGTTTCTTGATTTCGATCGCCACGGTCTGGGTAAAACAGAGCTAATGGAGCACGTCATCGATACCGGAGACGCGGAGCCTGTTAAGCAGCGTCATTACCCTGTTTCTCCAGCGGTGCAGGCCTTATTATACCAGGAAATAGATAGGATGCTTCAGCTCGGCGTTATTGAGGAAAGTGAAAGCCCTTGGTGCTCGCCTGTTGTCCTTATAAAGAAGCCAGCCATAGACGGTACCATTAAGTATCGTTTTTGTCTGGATTCTCGTAAGGTCAATGCGTTAAGCAAAAAGGATGCTAACCCTCTCCCCCATATCGAAGGGCTGATCAGTCGTCTACCTAATACCTATTTTATAAGCAGTGTAGACCTGAAAGAAGCTTTTTGGCAAATACCGTTGGAGAGGCAGAGTAGAGAGAAAACTGCGTTTGCGGTACCGGGAAGACCCTTATACCAGTTCACGGTCATGCCCTTTGGGTTGTGTAATGCAGCTCAAAGGTTATGTCGGTTAATGGATAAGGTTATTCCTGCACGACTCAGGGACAACGTCTTCGTGTATTTAGATGACTTGTTAATAATCGCTCCGGATTTTGAGACACATGTCTCCCTGCTGGGAGAAGTAGCCGAGTGTTGAAAGGCAAACCTCACCATCAACCTTAAAAAGTCCAGGTTTTGCTTTAAGGAGCTAAAATACCTGGGTTTTATCGTTGGTGGTGGGAAGGTGAAAACGGATCCGGCGAAGGTCGAAGCGGTCGTCGATTTTCCGATGCCGAAAAATGCTCGACAGGTCCGTCGGCTGCTTGGTCTAGCAGGGTGGTATAGGCGATTTATCAGGGACTTCTCCAGTTTAACCGCGCCCTTGACAGATACGTTGAAGAAGAAGAACACGAAGTTTACTATGACGGAGGAAGCTATAGCCGCGTTCGAGAATCTGAAAAAGGCCTTAACGACAGCTCCGGTGCTTTCGCACCCAGATTTTTCGAGACGGTTTTATGTGCAGTGCGACGCGTCAGACTCTGGAATCGGCGCGGTACTCTTTCAGAAGAGCGAGGCGGGAGAAGAAAGTCCGATTTCCTACTTCTCGCAAAAACTGAATTCTTGCCAACGGAATTATAGTGTGACCGAGAAGGAATGTATGGCAGCAGTGATGGCAGTTAAAAAGTTTAGGCCCTATGTCGAGGGTATGGCATTTACCATCATAACGGATCACTCGAGTCTGAAATGGTTAATGACCATGAAGGATCTGAGTGGCAGGCTGGCTAGGTGGTCACTCGAATTACAGTCTTATACCTTCGACATAGAACACCGAAAAGGCTCACTGAATGTCGTGCCAGATACACTTTCTCGGGCTCACTTAGATAGTTTGGACATAGGAGAAGTAGCGCCATTAGTTGATCTCGAGTCAGAAGAGTTTCACTCCGAAGAGTACAAGGATCTGATCACCAGACCGAGTTGCCGGATTTGAAAATTGTTGATTCGTTCATATATAAACGCGCGCTACCCTTAACTAGTGAAGATTCACTGTTAGAGAATACCTGGCGGCTGTGGATACCCTCAGGGTTAACAGAGAGTATAATTATGAAGGCCCATAATCCACCTCAAGCCGCGCATGGAGGTGTAGGTAAAACCTTACACCGGATACGTGAATATTTTTATTGGCCAAATATGACCGTTCAAATCCGACAATTTGTATCCCAATGTGAAATCTGTAAACAATCAAAGTCAACGAATCAAGTCCAACGGCCTCCTATATGTAACAGTTTCGTAACCGATCGTCCTTTTCAGAAAATTTATGTAGATTTTATTGGTCCTTACCCGCGTTCCAAAGCAGGTAATTCTTTTGTTTTTGTTGTATTAGATCACTTGTCTAAATATGTGTTGTTAAAGCCTCTGCGCTCTGCCAACTCAGGAAGCATCATAACGTTTTTGAAAAACGATGTTTTTAACTCTTTCGGCGTACCTCAGATACTACATTCTGATAACGGCAAGCAGTTCCTGTCGAAAGAATTCCAAAACTTTTTAGAGAAGTATGGAGTACGCCACTTCCGAACCGCGAATTATGCTCCTCAATCGAATGCTTCTGAGAGGGTCAACAGATCGTTGCTAGCTGCTATACGATCCTACCTAAAAGAGGACCAACGTGACTGGGATATAAACTTAAGCGACATCGCATGCGCGATGAGAAGTTCCGTCCATTCTGCTACAGGTGTGTCACCCTATTTCGCCCTATTCGGGACCAATATGATGACACACGGAAGTAGATATGAGTTGGCCCAAAAACTGAATGTGGTAGAGGATGGCGAGCTGTTGACTCTCCCGAGACAGGAACGGCTGCAGATAATACGCGAGAAAATCAAAGAAGGTATTGTAAGAGCGAACGAAAAGAGTGCAAAAAATTACAACACCCGATCTCGAAATGTTCGCTATGTGCCAGGGCAAGAAGTTTACAAAAGAAACTGTGTTCTCAGTGACTCCTCTAAGCGCCTTTCTTCGAAACTCTGTCCTAAATATGTAAAGTGTCGCGTGGTTAAGTCGGTAGGCAAAAGCATGTATGAGCTAGAGAACCTAGCGGGGAAAAGCATTGGCGTCTTTCATGCGAAAGATTTAAAACAGTAGAATCTTTACGTTACAAATAACATCAATGAGGAATTCTAACCGCAGTTGAGTATATGTACGTCTATGGTTGATAATGCGATAATTTTCACTTACGAAAATAAGTTCTATTGGAATAGGGAACACCTGTAAGCCCGTTCAGCATCAAGACGGAATTATGTGTATTACATGTACCTATGTCCATATGTATGTCAAGGAGTATCTCCAATAAGAATGACCCCGCTCATAGTGAACGAGGGGGACAACCAGTAGTACCTGACCAACTGTGATATTTACTCTGAATCTTCTGTGATATTTTAGTCGTAGTATATAAGACTACTATATGTATTTCACTCCTATGGAGTACAATGGTAACGAGAAAACGCCATGCATTCAAAACTGTGATAATGCTTTTAGAAATCTGTGATATTAGGTTAAGGATATAGTTTAGTTGCGCCAACCTGTTCGACATGTATGAGTAGACACATAACATGAGAGTTCTAGTCACGTAACATCTGTGATAGTAACCAATCGCTTTACTTAACCACTGCGACATTGTATTGTCTAGATAATAAGAAATGTTTTTTTTTTGTATACCAGGTCTGTATAAATTTTGTTTGAATGTGCAATCATTTTTTTTGTAACATCTGTAACGTTTTGCCCGATTGGCCTGGGAATCCTCACCGCGATCGCCAGGTTGATCAGACAAATAATCTAACGAACCTAAAAATGTATACCCACGCGAGTTCATATATTGGTAACGAGGCGGTAATAAAATATCTGACCTTCGCCCGCCTCGGGATGGTTAAAATTCATACCACAGACGAAATTAGTATTCGTCAGCTAGATTGGTCGTTCAGCCATCATAGAAAAATAAAAAAATATATGTAAAATAATTAATAATGCTACATTAACACGATTTTTTACTTTTCATTTTATTTTACCATTTATTGTTTTAGCTACTGTTATAATTCATTTATTATTTTTACATCAAACAGGTTCTAATAACCCTATAGGACTAAATTCAAATTTAGATAAAATTCCTTTTCATCCTTATTTTACTTATAAAGATATTACTATTATTAAAGATATTACGCCCGATTCCGGCGCGGGGTGGTTCCTAAACCCACTTGCGCTTTTGTTTGGATATTTGTTTCCAAGAAGTCTTTATCAATTTTTTTTGGTTTTTAATATGTTAATTTACTTTTTCGGTACACTGGCACAGTATGAAAATTAATTCACATCACAACTATGGCGAAACGTCGAAACAGATAATGTAGAGGGTGTAAGAATCCGCGCACAAACTCGTTTTGAATCTGTCTCCAAAAAGAGATTTAATTCGGATCTGTTTTTCCGGAAGAATATTAATTTTAATTTGGAACGAATATGATTTTCAGAAAAAAATTGACGGCGGCTCGACGGCAAGTCGATGTTTTTGTTGACACAAAATCACATAACCCCGAACTACCACGATGCGCGAATGACTTATTTTTTTTTGTATTGACAGCCGACGGGCTGATAGTGTGCCAGAGCGAGGCAGGTATACTAGTAGGGGATAAAGCTCTGGAAAGATGTAATGGGATGATGTGAGGAAGGAGCCAGGATGATGAAATGTGAACGTTTGCTGGTTCATATAATAGGGGAATATTTGAAAGGGAAGCATATTCTGAAACAGGACGACATTATTCAGGAAAGCTGGTGGATAAAGTGTGGACGATTCACAATGTGAGTTGAAATTAAGGGTTGAGTGCAGAATAGGTTTGTTTCTGAGATGTTAAAAGGAATGTAGTAAATGGTAGTGTTTCGGATAGGCTACGGATTTTCATTTTCCGGTATTTGTGTGAGCCGTTGAGCTATCGGTGGCAATCCGCCAATTAGACTAACTTGTCGTAAGAACAAAGGAAATTCGTCACGGTTAGGCTAGTGGTTACCGTAGGACAGATTCTCGTTGTCATTACGATTTAAAATCAGTCGGAGTTCAGTCGTTAAAAATTTTGAGGTGATACTTGAATATCAAATTTTTTTTTGCAAATAAGAAATTGAGCGGGTAAAATTTAAATTCAAAATTAATACGTGCAATATTATAAGAATAGTATTTTAGAGTTCCTATCGTAGTGGTTGGATTTAATAGTGTTATCTCGAAAGATACGGCTTTGAGCAACTCGGTATCACAGTGTTGCTTGCTGAAAACTGGATTTACTGAGAAAATTGCACCAGGTAATATGATTAACAAAATGTGAAAAAAAAGGAAAATTCTAAAGGGTGTTCTGTTTATAGTGAGGAGGAATTTTAGCGGTCAACGAGTAGACAGTGGCTCGTTGTCACCGTTCGTACTTTGTTTTCAAACCCTTACATATATATGTGTGCTATAGCAGTGAATGAGAAGTGGAAACGAGTTCGCCTCGCAACTCATCTAACCAAGTTGGAACTCCTTTGTTACTAAGGCGGAGTCCTACCTCACTGGTGTTAAGTGGCAGCTTACAGCACTAAAATCCAGGCCCGTGTAAGACCCGGGCGGTCAAGTAAAAACCTCCTAGTGCTCATATGCATCTATAGATATATTTGCAATCCTTTTTATACTTATATAACATATAAACATATATATGCCTATAACAAAATTATTTCGGTACAAGAATACCTACGATTCGATTGGTTTCAATCGACTACCTACCCATCGCTATATACTCATAACGACTGGTGCTTCTGGGCACGCTTATGTAAATATTCCGTACGCCGTTGGTTGGCGATCGACGCTTATAGGCAGAAGCCGTATATATATGTAAAAACAACTATATACAACATTGGCGTGATAGTGAAATTTTGTGTTATAATTAAGTGTTGATTTTCATTTATTATTATTATAGTTTTTTTTGGATTTTTTATATACCTACATATTTAAATTGCTGGGTGGTGGGGTAAAAGTGAACGCCGATATAAGATTTTTCTTTGGGGGTCGTCCGTCCCGTGCGGATTAAGTTATTTGTAATACCCTGGTAGTGATAGCAAGATTTTGCGAACCCTTAGCGACCCACAGAGAGCTCTATGTAGGTAGGATAACGGGGGTTGAAGATACCTTCGCTCAAAAAAGGAGGTCAGTTAGAAAGGCCGGTGGATAACTGGAAACTTAAACCTAGCGGGAGCAGAGCAGACACCGTTTCGACCGCCGGTAATCTCGCGTCGTCACTTTTAGCCGAATTACCGGGAATTTAAATTATATATGGTTTTTTTTTAGTTAAGCAATTTAATTGATAGTTTTTTTTTAAGATTAATTCCAAACCCTGTTATCCATATTAAATTTTAAATTTTTAGTATATTTTATGTAAGTTGCATTGAGAATAAATTCAAGCTGTAAATCACGTCAAATGCTGATGAAACTCACCGTGTTTTTATGAGCTTCCAAGGGGCTTAAAATGGTGCAATAAATTTTCTTTCAGGGGGTGCGGAAGGGCTAGCGATGGACGTACTGTAGCCTGAAGATACTATGGTTCGATCGCGATAGTAAATCCGATCTGATTTGCGACTAAGGGGAATTCGAGATTCGGGCCGAATGAATTCCAGGTGGGGTGGGTATAGGCCAAGCTGCATCATCAGCCGCAGCGTTCCTGAAGTGTGGACTATTTGGTGGTGGCTAAGTGATAGTTTTTTCTTTGGCATGATTTCTGTTTTTTTTGGAATAGGCGAGGTCTGGCTATGGGGGCAAGATCCCCCCCTAATCCGGCGAGCTGAGTCGAGCACAGCGAGCATGCCATCGCCTCCATAGCGGACATTCTACCCCCTCTCAGTCCCATCCTACCCGCTTCCTATCCTCATATATTTTTACTCTATATTTTTTTCTTTGCAGCTTCTACTTCCACCCTACCTACCTCCTCCTCCTATCCTTTTGCCTTATTTCAATCATACTAACTAGTTTTGCATTTGTCCTTATGATAGGTTATTTTTATTTATTTAACAATCACGTTTATTACGATAGGCGTTTTGCTTAAATAACGAATTTCATTTTCAAATATTTGTATTTACGATTGGCGTTTTATAGTAATTTTTCTGGGCGTAACGCCTTAATTCGAGTAGAACTTAAATTTTTGTGAGCGAAACGTCAGTTATTACAATATGCGTTACGCCTTGCTTATACTCCAACTAAAACGCTCTTTTTTATCGAACAATTGCTTAAAAATCGCGAAATTGCTCAAAAATATAAATGTTAATGTTTTGTATATTCTTTTTTAACAGTTTTTATTAAATTCGGATTTATTAAAGGGTGAAAATTACAAATGCTGAACAAATGAAGCATTCCGTGGACTCATTGCAACGAAATCCATCTCTGAAACTGATTTGAAGAGACACAAAATTCACAAAACAAAACCAAATGGGAATCAATATAGCACAACATTGAACTCTTTAAGACCGAGTCTTTAAATTGTTGGGACATACAATATCCTTCTTCCTTGTTGCATTTTGTCCTTATTGAACATAAAGTAATTTGATTTGTGCATCTACTTATGTGCATGTTTCGTATCTGGAAAATCTCACGGATTTCATTTGGATCTAATTAATCTTCTTTCTCTATTTATAGGAATTTTGTTGTTCTCGCAGTTCCTTGTTATTTAAGATGTTTACATTTCTTGAGAAAATAAATGCAACCACACTAAATATTTTGCGACTTTTATTACCCTAATCGGCAGAAAATTAATATGAATTTAAAAATTAATGACAGCTGCATTGAAAATTAATATTTTCAAAATCAGCTGCTTATGTGGAACGTATTTCGATCGACAACGAGTGGCGTTATCGTAATACCGACACTAAAATGCCTAAAAAGTGACTCGACACAAAAAGTGAGAGTTGTCGTTCAATATAAACGCCAATCGTAATAAGGATGAATATTCACAATTTGCACATAAATACCTTTTTCTTTTGTCGGTCATTACGAAAAATAACTAGCTACAGGTTAATACAAGTAAATTTGAAACTTTTATCAACAATAAAATAAGAAAAAACAGAAGTGTCGTTATCTAGTTTTCTTTGATTCATGCCAATGTACTGTCATAAACTTATCACATACAGACCCGAAACCTCTGCTTTCATTTGACATTTGCCGGCAAGCTGAAACACGCACTCAAGTAACATTTCCGTTCATGTTCCGATAGAAGCTGATAAAAACGCACCCAAGAATCTTTGCTGTTCACCTTCTTATAGACAGATATAAATACAACACAGCCATAGTAATTTGTTTTTGTTTTGTTTTTCGATTTCCTATCTATTCATGGATGGAGTTTCAAAGGTACAAATACAAATATGTTGATAAATGAGTTTTTGGGGGTGAAACGTATGAAGGTTTCCAATCTTATTATGGCTTATTTGTGGTACTGTTAGCATAAACTAATAATGTAAAGCCCGGAAACCTCTGCTTTCATTTGACATTTGCCTACAAGCTGAAACACGCACACAAGTAACATTTCTGTTCCTCTTCCAATAGACCCATTGACAACACAGCCCTAGTAATTTGTTTTTGTTTTGATTTTCGATTTCCCATCTATTCATGGATAGAGTTTCAAAGCTACAAATACAAAAATGTAATGAAATGGGTTTTGGGGGGTGAAACGTACGAAGGTTTCCGATCTTAGTATGGCTTATTTGTGACTGTTAGGCGTTTCACACTTCTGCATTTTGTATACGATAGCATATCGCAAGGTGTTTTCAATGGGTGTTTGTTTGCATATGTAGTGTGCACATAAGTCTTTGCGACTAGTGTGGTTGCCTACATACATATCTTGGTTCATATAACATTGAGTGAAACCAATTCAAACTGAACGTTCAAATTTTTTGCTCTTGTGAATTTAGTGTTTATTTCATTAATTCTTGCGAATTAAATTATAAAATTCTGTCTATTATACAAAGAGTGCTTTCTTTAATAATAAACTTTTATAAATTGCCGAAATTTAATAAGTAAATTAGTTAATTAAACAAATTATTAAAACCGAATTTGCATATAAATAATTCTAAATTTTAGTGAAAATGGAAGACAATTGTAGTGGTGAAAACTGTGACAAAAGAATAAACAGAAATGATGATTTTGTGTTCTGTAGCGGCATGTGTGGAAAAAAAATTCATATCAAATTTGATATAAGTCTCATAAAAAATAACTCAAGAATCAAATTCATGTGACAATTAGTGACGATGATTTCATAGAAGCCATTAAATGTCAAAACAAGATCGGTGATACTGATATAAAATGTGGCAAGATATATTTATCACAAAAAATAAAAAAATTTAATGCGATCATTGAAGTAAACAGTGTTACCAACACCAATATTATGAATTTGAGTAAATTAAATATTGGATGGGATAGATGTCGTGTGTACCAATACGTAAGAGTGCTTAAATGTTATAATTGTTGTGGATATAATCATATTTCAAAATACTGTAATAAAAGTAAAGTATGTATGAAGTGTGCATGAAACCATGATGTGAAAGATTGCAGAAGTGATTTAAATAAATGTACTAATTGTGCTTTCCTAAATGAACAAACCAACGTTTTGGCGAAAAGTTAAAGCCGCTGAAGAACGCGATAGGTTCTAGCAACTAGAAAATATTAATTGTTTTTTCATTAATATTGAGGGGCTTTCAAATAATTTCACTAGTCTGCAAACAATAATTAATGAACCCAACTATGATATAATAGTATGAACCGAAACCCATGTGACAAAAAACCATGACGTTGCTGAAATGCAGCTAGATGGTTATTATATGTTAAACTGTGATTGTGAATCCAGTCACACCGGAGGATTAGTATTTTATGTTAAAAAAATGTTTAAATGCTCTATTGTTAAAAAATATCTGTGATATAACTTAGTGCAATATATCGATCTCATATGTCAACCAAAAACGCATTCTGTGATGACTTAGAACAATGTATAGACTCTCTACAACAGTGCAATAGTAATTTATATAATAATGGGAGATTTTAACATAGACTGGTTGGATACAACAATTACATATACTAGGCGCTTAAAACAAATAATAACTGACAATAATTTAATAATACTGAACACAGAACCAACACGAGTAACATCAACCTAGCGTACACTCATTGATTATGTTCTAACTAACATCGAACATATTTGCAGTGCCAAAGTTAAACATAATCTGAAAATAAGTGATCACGAGGCACTTGAAGTTTTCATTAAATGCACAAAAAAGAAAAAAAATAAAAGAACTATCAAATACTGTAAGTACAATATGGAACATTTTATACTCGTAAATAAACTCAGAACTAACGATTTTTTCTCTAATTTTGACTCTGAATATCCACATAATATAAATGTTTTAAGTGAACAATTTGCACATGAATTAGAAAATATAGTTAACAGCATGGTAGTTACCCGATATGTCCCATATCAAAACGGAGAATAGTTTACCAGAGAACTAAGGAATGCAAAAACATGTAAAGTAAATTTATACAAAACAGCCATCACATCAAATACCTTCAGTAACTGCAAGCATATCATCAGTATAGAAACTTCTACAAAAGACAAATTGAGACAAATACATAGTGCAAATAAGCAAAAAAGATATGTGGAGTCAATTAAAAAAATATGTACTAAAAACTAACAAAGATGAAATAACTGAAGTGCAATTTGAGAACTGTGATATAGAAAATAGTAGTGCAATAATCGCTGAAAAACTTAATAATATCTTCATTAAAAGCGTGAATGATATAACCAATTCTGTAATATTTTCCGAATATATTAGTATAGTAGAAGTTGTTGATTTAGTTGATACCAATGATATTAGCAATGCCCTTACTGTGATAAACTCTAAAAATGACTTTAATTTTATGAATGTGAAAATGATGAAAGATGCTTTAGAAATTGTTGGTCCTGTCCTTATCCGTATTGTAAATACTTCATTCATCTCTGGTGTTTTTCCCGAAACTTGAAAAGAATCTCTTATTCTCCCAAAAAAGAAAGTCTCCAATTAAAATAAGTGTAGTGATCATCGTCCCATAAATATGCTCCCTTTATATGAAAAAGTTGTAGAAAAATTTTTATCAAAGCAACTTAAACAACATCTCAACAATAATAACATAATAAGCATACACCAATCTGGCTTTCGCTCGAATCATTCGTGTGAAACTTGTATAAATTTTGAGGTTAGTGACTGGAGAAGCAAAATTGACAGTAAAAATTGTGTTATAGCCGTTTTCTTAGACCTTAAACGAGCCTTCAAAACAGTAAATAATATTAGAAGTTTTTTAATACAAATTCTATATACTACTGAATTACATCAGCCAAGTAGAAGACTTAGCACTATAATATTTGGACTTGTTGAATTATTGATTCAAAATAGCTTTTAACGGCCTTTAGTCCAACAAAAATTGGCGTTTAGTCCCGGCGATCTCACATGGACTCATCAGTTGACTAGTGAGGACCTTTGTCAATGCGCAATTTTTGCCAAGTTCAGTTCATCTAACATAGATTTCGTGAAGAACATCTAGTGTGAACTATATCCAACAAGACTAGAATTCCTAATCATTAAATTGGAATTTTTTGTTTTTTGCCCATGGCGTGGCATTATTTATATAAGAAGTTTTTTTTTTTTGTATAATACAAATTCTATATACTACTGAATTACATCAGCCAAGTAGAAGACTTAGCACTATAGTATTTGGACTTGTTGAATTATTGATTCAAAATAGCTTTTAACGGCCTTTAGTCCAACAAAAATTGGCGTTTCGTCCCGGCGATCTCACATGGACTCATCAGTTGACTAGTGAGGATCTTTGTCAATACGCAATTTTTGCCAAGTTCAGTTCATCTAACATAGATTTCTTGAAGAACATCTAGTGTGAACTATATCCAACAAGACTAGAATTCCTAATCATTAAATTGGAATTTTTTGTTTTTTGCCCATGGCCTGGCATTATTTATATAAGAAGTTTTTTTTTTTTTTTTTTTTTATAATACAAATTCTATATACTACTGAATTACATCAGCCAAGTAGAAACTTAGCACTATAATATTTGGACTTGTTGAATTATTGATTCAAAATAGCTTTTAACGGCCTTTAGTCCAACAAAAAATTGGCGTTTCGTCCCGGCGATATCACATGAGTAGGAAGGGGGGCACTGTGGACTGGGAATTCCGAGCCAGAAAGAGATAGCACTATGTTTGAGTGAGATAGGTGATAAGTAGTTAATTTTGCGGTAACGGCAATGAGTTGTGGTGAGACGATAAGGATTTAGTGTTATGTTGGCGGCGAGTAATTGTTTGAAGTTTTTTGGCGGCATGTGACGCGTGCGACCGGGTGGCGCTTGTATAAAATGATAATAATAATAATAATTATTCAAAAGCGGTTGTAGTTTGAAATTTTCAGAAATGATAAGAATATAAGAATTTCAATTTTGCGGTTAGGAGCGCGAGTTACGTATGATGTAGCTACTGCAACATCAACACATTGCGGTCGATAACCTACAATTGAAACAAATGCAACATCAGCATATTTGGGTCAACAACCCATAATTGAATCAAATGCAAGGTCAGCAATAAATAAATATAAAAGCAAAGACATTGCAACGCAGCGAGGCCCAATAATACGGATACTACCTGGATAGTTGCAGCGACTCTTGGACGGCGGACTATCTTGGTGTTTAGTTTTTTTAATTGTTATTTTATAAATAAAATCAATAAAGCGTAAGAGGCCTGTGGCCCAATTTAAATAAGAAAATAAAATTATAATAAAAATATCAGTGGCGCAGTCGGTTGTCCTCTATGATAAAAATTAGAGGATAGTGAAACGATACGATAAATAAAAATCTCAGTGTTTTGTTTTAGAAAGAAACTTTTCAATAAAAAACAAATACCACGGATTATCCAAGTGAAAATGGTGATTATAATAAAGTGACTTTAAGAATCTAATAATCGCATTCAAAAACAAAAACGAAAATGGCTTAACCCACAATAGAGCAATGCTTGATAATATTGACTGAAATTCAAAACAGTCAGAATACAGTGCAAAACATAAGAGTTACAATAGAAAAACGGTTAAAATATATAGAAACATTTACGGGAAAACAAGGTACTTTACCTTCTTTCATCGCGACGGTAGATCAAATTCTAGAAGAATTTGGAGCGCTAAACCATAACGAAGTGTTTGCTGTAGTATACAACGAAAAAATTGGAGGAATTGCAAAAAACTTTTTGGCGATTGAAGCACCAGCATGGTGGGAGGAATGCAAGGAAAAACTTAAAATACATTTCCGACCGACAAAAGACGAAGCAACGATCTTGGAAAACATCAATAATATAAAGGTATATAGTATAAGCCAATTACTAGATAAAGTCCAAAATATTATTAATTACATAACAGAATGTGCTACGTTCAATCAAAATGGTTTAGAAATAGCTAATTGCTTAAATAGTGCATTAATTCTTAAAATAAAAGATGTAACAGCAGGAGCATTAGCTGCAGAAATTCACAATGAATACAATTTATCAAGAATTAGACTAATTTTGTTTAAATATATAGGTCAGGATGAATACAATTTACGAGGAAAAACAAATTCTTTTGAACCTAGAAATCAATATCAAAATACAACTTCTCAAAATTTTCAAAATTTTCAAAATATCAGACACAATTACACTACTCAAAATTTTAACAAAAACAACAATTACACTAACCAAAATCCTTTTAGAAACAATAATTACACTAATCAAAACCCTTTTAATAGAAACAATAACTATACGAATCAAAATCAAGTTAATAGAAACAATAACACTTATCAAAATCAACCTAATGGGAATAGCCCGACAGGACAAATAAGAAATAATAATGCATCAGGTCAAGCTAGAAATAATTGGTATAATAACAATCCCCAAAATTTTCAAAACTCAGGTCAACACAGATCAAGGCAGGCAAGAATAGAACCCATGGAAGTATATTAGTAACAGTGAACCATGGAAGTATATTAGTAACAGTGAAGAAACTAACCAAATAGAGAATCACGAGTTTTTTATCAACTAGCCTCGGACAAAAAAAAAATATGCATACAGTTAACTTTCCAAGATATAGATTATATTGCTTTAATTGATACAGGATCTAACATTAGCCTTTTAAACTCAACTAGAGTTCCCTCAAATCTTTACGAATACATAAATGATACACCAATTCAAATAAATACTATTCATGGTACTGTTAACGAAACAGCACAAGTAAAAACAAAATGTCCAAAGCAATTCGATCAACCTTGCAATGCAAGAATGAAATGGACAAAGGTAGCATTAGATAAACCTTATGATTTCCTTATAGGAATGGATTGGATAAGGAATAATGCAAAAACTATTGATTTAAAAAGTGAAGAAATTATTTTAATGAATGACAGACATCTTCCATTCTTAACCATATTACTTGATGAAGTTAATGTGTTGGAAATAAGCGAAGTTTGCAATATTCAAACAAATCATCTCAATGAATTAGAACAAAAATCGGTAGAAAAACTTTTAAATAGATATAAAAAATTGATTTTCAAAGAAGGAGATCAATTAACAAACACTAGTACAGTACTTCATGAAATAAAAACTATTACAGACCAGCAAATTAACTCTAAATTATATAGGTATCCACCAAAACACGAAGCCGAAGTACGTAGGCAAATGTTAGAAATGGAGAGACAGGGAATCATTCGAAAGAGTAACAGTCGTTATTGCTCACCCATAATTGTTATTCCGAAAAAACTTGATAGTACAGGAATACAAAAGTATAGGATAGTAGTCGATTACAGAAAGTTGAACCAAGTAACCTTAGATGATAAATACCCAATTCCCAATATAGACAGTATATTGGATAAATTAGGAAAATCGCAATACGTCAGCACACTAGATCTTGCAAAAGGTTACCACCAGATCTTAGTTGCGGCAGAAGACATTGAAAAGACAGCTTTCGTAACTCCAGCTGGTCTTTATGAATACGTCAGGATGCCATTCGGTTTAAAGAATGCACCTGCAACGTTTCAAAGACTAATGAATGATATTTTACGCGATTATATAAATAAAATATGCGTAGTCTACTTAGACGATATATTAATTTTCTCTACAACCTTAGAAGAACATATACATTCACTAGAAAAAATATTCAGAAAATTACAAGATCATAACCCTAAAATACAAGCAGATAAGTGTAGCTTTATGAAACGAGATACTGAATTTCTTGGTCATATTTTGACTAAGGAAGGGATTAAACCAAATCCAAACAAAGTAAAAGAAATTGATAATTTAAAGACACCAAAAACAGAGAAACAACTTAAAGGTTTCCTAGGGATGACAGGGTATTATAGGAAATTCGTCAGGGATTATGCTAAGATTGCTTACCCAATGATTAGATATTTAAAGAAAGGCGAAACAATTAATATTAAAGACCCTCAATATATTTCTGCATTTGAAAACCTTAAAGACTTAATAACTTCACACCCAATTTTAAAATATCCAGAATATGATAAACCCTTTGTAGTGACAACAGACGCAAGCAATTATGCCATTGGCGCGTTCCTATCTCAAAGCGGGCACCCGATATGCTTTGTATCCAGAACCCTTAATAAACACGAACAAAAGTACAGTGTAACAGATAAGGAGTTCCTGGCAATTGTCTACTCAGTCAATTATTTTCGACCATATTTATATGGAAATAATTTTAAAATTATAACTGATCATATTCCAATAAAATATCTAAATAGTAAATATAAAGGAAAAGAATTTTCTCAACGAAATCAAAGATGGCTTTTGAAACTTCAGGAGTATAATTTTGAAATCGAATATTTGAAGGGGAAGGAGAACAAAGTTGCAGATTTCCTAAGTAGGTTAGAAAATACACCTAAGATTAATGAGGATAATGATTCAGAATCTAATATGGAGCTAACAGAAACTATTCATTCAGTCGAGGAACAACATTTAGATCATATAGGCATAAAAGAAGAAATTGTTAACAAATATAGAACGCAATTAATTCTAACTTATATTATAATAACAAACGAAATAGAAATATTGCATGAACGTAGAATTATATATCTTAATCCTCTGGAAGGAGTTGACAAAATAAAAGATGTTCTAATTAGAGTAACCAAGAAAGGAACAACAGGTATATATTCTGAGGTAGAAGATCATGACTATAATATAGTTCAACAAGTTATAATTCAATTATTCTCCATGAACGACAAAATAAAATTCATAAAATGTACTAAAAGAGCAGCCGAAATCAAAACCGAGGAGGAGGTTCATAAACAGATTTCTCTTTACCACACTAAAGAATCCATGCATAGTGGTATAAACGAAACATACTACACACTGAAAGATAAAATTTTTTTTCCCAAACTTCAGGAACAAATACAATTAGTAATTAACAATTGCAAAAAATGTCAAGAAATAAAATATGATAGAAATCCCATTAAACCAAATTATAACTTAACGGAAACCCCAAAACATAAAAATGAAATTATACATTTAGATACATTTCATATTGAGAAAAAAGCATTTTTAACAGTAATAGACAAACTAACAAAATTTGCAGTAGGGTATGTAATAACCGATAGAAATTGGAGAAGTAAAAAAAACAATTCTTATTGAACATTTCTCGAAATTCGGAAAGCCGAAACAAATAATATCAGATAACGAATTCAAATCAGAACATATTTTAGATTTTCTTAATAGAAGTAATGTCGAAATACACTTCACGAAACCCAATAGCCACACAGGGAACGCGGATATTGAAAGATTGCATTCAACTATTTTAGAAAAAATAACAGGCATTGAAGAAAAAGATTTATCAATAGAAATGAAATTGCAACTAGTTCTAGATAATTATAACAATAGATATCATTCCACAATAAAAACAACACCTAAAATAGCTAAGGAAGAAATCGATGAATTAGTACTTAATGAAAGAATCCAACAAATGAAAGTTAAAAAAATTAACAAACTTAATGAAAAACGCGAAACATATTTAGAAGAAAGGGAAGTAGGACCAATCAAAAATTACAAAAATGTTCGACATAAAGAACAACCTAGATATAAAATTAAAAATCTCAATAACGTACATATTAGCAATATTAAAAGACCTTATAAATTTTCAGGTAATAATGCTACTAATACTATTAATAACACAGACAACACATGGGATTCTTCAAACAATACTAGTTAATGAACAAACAGGTTATTTAAAAATTAAAACTAAAGATTTAGAAATTACTAATCAAACAAATACAATTTTACATATTATAAATCCAGAAGAAATTCTTAACACAATCACACTCATACAAACTAACATTAAACACTTACAGATCAAAAAAAAAAAATGATAT
The DNA here is from genome assembly GCA_910595825.1 of Philhelius pedissequus. NCBI lineage: Eukaryota > Metazoa > Arthropoda > Insecta > Diptera > Syrphidae > Philhelius > Philhelius pedissequus. The sequence continues at coordinate 109,512,507 of OU343160.1, forward strand.
TTAAAGAAATAGAAACACTTATAGCTAAAATTAGGTCTATTACACCTAAGGAACACAGTAGGTTTAGAAGAGGTTTAGTAAACATAGTTGGAAACGTAGAAAGATGGCTCTTCGGAACAATGGACAATAAAGATAGGGAAGAAATTTGGAATTATTTAAATATAGCGGAAGAAAATAGTCATAACACAATTAATGCAGTAAATGAACAAATTAAAATAAACAATCATTTCAATGAATCGATAGAAACATTAAAAACAATAATTTTAGATGATAGGGAAAAAATACTTATTAATTATAATAAAATAAAAAATTCTATTTCAAAAATTGAACAAAATCAATTATTTTTAGATCAAATAACCAAATTAAGGTTCATTGAAAACAAAATAAATCAAATTCAAGATAACGTTGTATCAGCAAAATATAATATAATACACCCCAGTATATTAACCATAGAAGAACTAAATGAATATGAAATTGATTTGCATAAACTTAAATTAATTAAAATGGGTATACTAGAATACAAAAACAAATTTCTCATAATTGCCATTAAAATTCCAAGAAATTATGTAACAGTAGAACAAAAGTTAATTTTACCTTTACCGAATGATAAACATTTTGAAATTGATAACGAAAACGAATATATCATAGAAATAAATAATAAAACATTTGTATACCAAAATGATGTAACTGTGCAACAATTAAAACCAAGCAAACATTGTATCCTAACTAAAGATTGTAAATTAAGACATAACAATAAAACCCAAATTCAAATAATAGATGATGAAACTGTAATTGTAAAAAATGTACACAAGGAAGAATTAAAACATAATTGTGATGACAGAAAAATTGTATTAAACAACAATTATCTTATTAATTTTTTTAATTGTCAAATATATTTGTTAAAAGAAATTTTTTATAATAACCAAATAATTGTTCAAGAAAAATATTTTTACCCCGAAAATAATTTTAATACTTCTTTTCAAAAAACAATCACTTTTGATGATATTATTTTAAAAAGTTTTGAAAACATAAAAGAAATTAAAGAATTAAAATTTCATAAAAATATATCATATGTAATAAACTTTAGTATGATTATAATAATTAGCTGCTCAACAATGGGCATAACCTTTTTTTGTAGTAAACTTTATAATAAGGCATACCATGTTAGAATTCAGGAGAATTCTTATTTAAACCGAGGAGGAGTTACGTATGATGTAGCTACTGCAACATCAACACATTGCGGTCGACAACCTACAATTGAAACAAATGCAACATCAGCATATTTGGGTCAACAACCCATAATTGAATCAAATGCAAGGTCAGCAATAAATAAATATAAAAGCAAAGACATTGCAACGCAGCGAGGCCCAATAATACGTATACTACCTGGATAGTTGCAGCGACGCTTGGACGGCGGATTATCTTGGTGTTTAGTTTTTTTAATTGTTATTTTATAAATTAAATCAATAAAGCGTAAGAGGCCTGTGGCCCAATTTAAATAAGAAAATAAAATTATTTTTTATTTCATTGGCGGTCACATAAAATACCAGTGTGAGTTATAGAAATGTGTAATGGTGTTATCACAATATGTTTTTTATGATTCATTGTAATTTGTGGTTTGTATTTTGTTTAATGGGTTTATATGCCTACATACATATATAGTCTTCCATTCTTTTTTTTCTAGTAAGAATACTTACTAAAGAATGTAAAAAAGAAAAAAATCTAATGTCCGCTGGAAACATATTTTTTCGTACGCGCAGCTGTACTATATTTTGTCATAAATAGAAACTGTGGTTTCACAAAAATATGTATGGGAATTTCACAGATTAGATGCGCAAATGTTCTATATTTTGTCGTAAATATAAATTGTGGTTTCATAAAAATATGTATGGGAATTTCACAGATTAAAGAAAATAATTATAATACAAAAAGACAAACATTGAACATGTGTCTTTATTTTGTTTTTATCAGAAATACTGCGGATTAAAATACTTAAAGAATGTAAAAAGAAAAAAAAAACAAATATCCATTGGAAACAATTGTTTTTTTTATTTTTTTTTGTGGGAAGTACATCCGTTCTATATTTTGTTCTAAGTGGTTTCATAAAAATATTGACTTTATTTGTTTTTATCAGAATTATTGAGGTTTGAAATAATTAAAAGAATTTCAAATGTAACAATCAAATATCCGTTTGACTAACAAAAATTTTGTTAGAGTAACATTTTATCAAAAAAAAAAAAAAAAAAAAAAAAAAAAACAGAGATTAAGCTAAATGTCTATACTTTTTTCGTAAGTATAAAATCAGGGTATACTCAACTATTGAATTCAGTCACTCTTGACAAAGTAAAACAAGTGAAGTTAAACTTTTCTAAAAAAAAAACTAAAAAAAAAAAAAAAAATGTCTTCAATTCTTAAAAAAATCAAAGCGAACTCTAAAATCGTGACCAAACCATTGGTCAGTATGAAAAAGCTGACACTGAAAAAAAAATATGCGATTGTGGGTGCCAAGAGATGCACCACGCGCTACGGTCAACAGCTGTGTCTCGAACTGAAGGATTGTTACGTCTTTTTACCGAAAAGTTGTGCCGACTCCTTCGGTGAGGAAGAAATACGGGAGCTACCTAAACTTTGTTTGGAGGTCGTAGCTCCTCACGAATCAACCTTCGAGATAGACTTTCATGCAAAAGAAAGTAACAATAGCACCACCACCATCACTAACACCACCAGCGATGACAACAACAACAACAGTATCAATGACAACAGTAGCAGCAGCAATAACAGCAATAATAACAACAACACCAACAATCATAGAGAAGACGAGGAGGAGGTAATGAATCATCATAACTTTGTACAGTCACAGAAAAGTTTATTTTACAACTCTTTTTATTAAAAAAAAAATTGTTTTTTGTTAAAATAAAAAAAAAATTAAATACTAATTTTTAAAAGTTTTTTTCTATACCTGCTTGTTTGTTTGTTTCGAAGGATTGAGAAAGAAAGAGAATATTTTGTTATTCCTCGCTTCTATTTCAAGCAATTAAGGTTTTTGTTCACTTTCACTCTTCTTTTTCCCCATTTGTATAGCGATTTGAAATAATAGACGAAATGGTGACGAGGATTAAAAGGTTTGGTTTGAACGGAAGAAAAATCCAGTTCAAAATAAAACCTATTCCAGAAAATAGGAGCCTACTTTCTGGATAAGGGAAGGTTTGAACGGCATGTTCAAACATGTTTTGAAAGATCTGGATCCCCTTGATAAAGTGGGAATAACTTTTAGCGGGAAGAGTTTTTCCACCGAACGGGGTAGCGGTTGGATCAGCTTTAAGGACTGTTCCGCCATTAAATTTAGCGACATTTGGGAGATGGTCAGTAGAATCTTCCAAAATAATTCTACAGGTCTGAGCACTGATGATTTCAATTTAAGTATAACATCCGTGAAGCTCCCTTCAGGTTCTGGAAAAAAAAGATGTATCATCTATAACACATTTGAAAAGGAATGCACCAAAAGAAGGGGTATTGTATCTGTACACAATATGGATAACTTGTGCTTGCCTCGAGCGCTAGTCGTTGGCAAAGCATATGCCGATAAAGAAAGTGTGTTTAACAAAAACGCAATAAGAAGAGATATTGGAAAAATCCAAACAAAGAATGCCTTAAAACTAATTAATGAGGCACACATAAATATACCCCCTGAAGGGTGTGGCATTCCAGAATTAAAAATATTCCAACAACATTTAAAGGAATACAAAATAACGGTGTATAACCACGGAACAAAAGGGCGTGATATCATATTTGAAGGTGATAATGATGAGAAAAAAAAAAATCAATTTAATCTACCACAATAATCACTTTAATTTAATAACGTCCTTAAATGCTGCATTCTGTTGCACATATTATTGCGAAGATTGCCATGTACCCTACAATATGAGGAGCAAACATAGGTGTCAAAAAACATGTCCACAATGTCAAAACACACCTCCGTGGCCGAAAATTGCAAAAGAAATTAATTGTGTAGATTGTAATCGAAATTTTAGAGGGAAAAACTGTTTCGACAAACACAAGGCAGGTAGCTCAAAAGGAAACAATATATGTGAACAAGTTAAAAGATGCATACTATATTTAAAAACATATAGTGGCAATCGAACTCATATCTGTGGCGAATACTACTGTAAATTGTGTAGTAAGCACGTGGAAGAAGATCATTTGTGCTATATACTTCCCGATAGTAGATTACCTAGATGTAAAGACACTCTTTACATTTTTTATGATTTAGAGAGTCGTCAAGCGAGAGTTATCGGTGAAAAAATCATATCTATTGCAGATGATACTTATAATACTCAGGTGAAAATACATGAGCCTAATTTGTGTGTTTTTAAACAAAAGTGTTATGAATGTTTTGATATCCCAAATTTGGCCTTTTGTAATAAGTGCGGGCATTCATTGAACATTGTTCAGGAATCTAAAGAAGAAGAAGGAAATATTATCCCCAAATTCTTAAAACATATTCTGAATGTTCGACAAAAATTTAAAAACGTCATTGTATTAGCACATAACGGACAATCTTATGACCATCAATTTATATTAAATTATATACTGAATGAAACAAATTTAAGTCCGGAATTAATCATGCGAGGCAGTAAAATAATATTAATGATAATAGGAAATATTAAGTTTATAGATTCCTTAAATTATTTCCCGATGGCTAAGCTGCCGAAAACCTTCCAGCTATCGTCGGAATTGAAAAAAGGATATTTTCCTCATTTGTTCAATACAAGAGGAAATAGAAACTATGTCGGGAAGTTACCAGCCTTAGAATTCTACAGTCCGAATACTATGAAAGCAGAAGAACTTGAAGTATTTCTAAAATGGTACGGAGAACATAAAAACGACATTTTTGAACTCCAACGTGAACTTTTGGAGTATTGCATCAGTGATGTCAATATACTGACTGAGGCTTGTCTGAAGTTCAGACGTTTTTTTCTTATTGAAAGTAATATTGAGCCATTCTTAGAAGCTACGACTATAGCTTCTTCATGCAATCTGGTGTACCGAAGAAATTTTCTACAGTCGAACACTATTAGGTAAATACCCAAAAATGGATATAGGTAAATTGTTATTTAAATGAATACAATATCTAAAATAAATGTTAAAACAAATGTTTTTTTTCTCAATATCAGGTGCGTCGATAATCAGTCAACGGAAGCAATTAAGTGGTTGATTTTGGAAGAGTAAAGTCGAAAAATCAACATAAAACACGCTGCTAAAGGACGCGAAGCCATAATTAACGGAGTTAAAGTCGATGGTTTCTGCGAAGAAAATAAACAAGTTTTTGAGTTTCATGGTTGCTACTATCACGGTCATCCTGCTTGTCTAAAACATAAACGAGACGACCCTCTATCTGATAAAGAACAACACGATACGTTGAATTACAGATACGAGAGAACGATGGCCAAAACAGCACGTTTGAGATCGTTTAATTATGAAGTGATCGAAAAGTGGAGTTGTGAATTTGAGACCCAACTAAGTTTTCTAAAAGATGAAGAGTTACATTTCTTAAACAATCACCCACTAGTACAGAATGCCCCGTTAAATCCACGAGATGGTTTCTTTGGAGGAAGAACTGGGAATACATTTAATTACTACAAGTGTAAGGAAGGTGAGCAAATAAAATACATTGATGTATGTTCACTATACCCCTGGGTATGTAAAAATGGGAAGTTTCCCGTTGGACATCCAAAAGTTCATACAAGTAATGATGATATTTGCTCTAATATGCAACTTGATGGCATCAATGGGCTCATTAAATGTAAAATTCTGCCACCAGAAAACTTATTTCACCCTGTCTTACCCCAAAAACAGAACAATAAACTAATGTTTTCATTGTGTAGAACCTGTAGCAGTGAAAAAACTAAGGAAAGAGTTTGTACCCATTCTGATGATCAGAGGGCCTTGTTAGGAACATGGGTGATTGACGAAGTAGTAAAAGCTATTGAAATGGGTTATAAGCTACTATCTATAATGGAAATTTGGGAATACTAAGTAATCCAATATAACCCTACTATAGGTTCTGAAGGATTATTTACCTCAATGATGAATAAATACCTTAAAATAAAGCAAGAAGCTTCAGGGTGGCCAAATATATGTTTATCTGAAGAGGATAAAAACAAATATATTACGGATTTTCTCGAGAAGGAAAAAATTAAGTTGGAATACTCCGAAATAACAGATAATCCTGGCAAGAGATCATTTGCCAAGCTGATTTTAAATTCTTTTTGGGGTAAATTTGGACAAAGAGAAAATCAACAAAAAATCTGTATTATTAATAATCCTTCAGATTTGTTTGATTTGCTTACTCATCCATCTATAGAAGTTTCACAAATTCTACCAATTAATGAAAACAATATTGTGATAAGCTTCGAAATGAAAAAAGAAGCAGTTGAAAGTCTATCAACTGTTAATGTTTCTATTGCCGCATATACCACAACTCAAGCTCGCCTGAAATTATATAGCTACTTAGAAAAACTTCAGGAAAGAGTTTTGTACTACGACACTGATTCCGTTATTTATGTTTGTCGTCAAGGAGAACTGGATTGCTATGGTCAAGGAAGTTACATTACCGAATTTGTAAGTGGTGGACCAAAAAATTATTCTTACAAAGTATACAGCACAAAGGATAAAAAAGAACACACTGTCTGTAAAGTGAAGGGTATCTTCCTCAATTATGAATCTTCCCAAAAAATTAATTTCGATTCAATAAAAGAATCGGTTTTAAATTCTTCTATACAAGAAGATTCTGAAGAAAGTATTGTCATAAAGTCTAACAGTATACGACGTACCATAGAACATCAGGTAGTTACTGTAGAAGAAGTCAAGACATATAAACCAAGAGCTGAAAAACGTCAATTTTTCGACGATCACAGTTCTCTGCCGTACGGATATAAAAGAAAAAAACCCAACCCACCATCATCATCATCATCATCATCATCATCATAATAATCATTATAGTAATAAAAAGTGGCACTTTATGCAAATACTAAAATAAAAAATAATTTAAAATTTTAAGCAAAAGTTTTTTGTTTTATTTGAAAATATTAATTACAATTTTTAGCTTCTTTAATGTATCTGCTCAAAAGATAAACATTCTGGAGTGTACATATTTTTCCATGATACCAACATTTCAAAGTTATATCTGGATAAATTCTTTTTAGTTCTTTTAAATTAGGACACTTATAGTTAAGATCTTCAAGGTTAATGACTTCAACATTTTCGTTATTAATAAGTTTTTGTAGCCAATGTTTCTTTTCTCTACCCTTGACGTAAACAACATTTTTAATTTTTTTTTCGAAGATATGACTTAACTTTGCAAAAATCTGTATCTCCTCCATCCCAGGTAAAACCATGATGATACTCACGCAACCAATGAGCTTGTCTTTTGAGGGGTGACGGAAGAAAGTTAGAGTGAAATGGTGGAGTAAGTATGAAATGTTGGTGATATCCATTAAAAAGCACAGCCATTTCTTTTAAGATAAACTCATTGTTCATTCCTCTAAAACCTTGAAAGTCTACAAAACAGGTATCCATGTTTAGATCTGTTCTAAGCAAATGCACTTTTTCTACTGAAAAAATATAGATTATGACACCAATTTAAATAAGTTTGTTAACTTCTCCAGTCAATGGATTGTACTCGATTATGCGATCATGAAGTATTAAGCAATACATAGTTGTTGAAACAGGAATCGAAGTTAATGTTTTAAGTTCAATTTTTACATCCACAGGACCCGTTTTGATTGACTCATTTTGATGAGAACAATCAATAACCAGAATTGGGGCGATATCTTTAAACTCTTGTCGCGATAAAAGTGGATTTGATTGTTGTTGATAATACGATTGTTGAAATTTACTATACATTTCATAGAGAATAGCATATCGATCCAGTTTATATTTAACATTTAAATCTTCGCGAGGGTAAGATTCGGAATTTAAATGTACTTTTACATTGCTCACATCACAATGATCAAATATGCTAGCATCTTTATTTCGTTGATTTTTTCTATCAGTTTGTAGAGCAATGATAATATATCTTGGTTTCTCAAGCTGACTTGAAGTTTTAACTGTCCATACATGATCAGTGGTGGTTGGTAATGTTGGATATTCGTACATTTCCCAATTTCGAAAATGAATTTGAATTGGCTTTGATTGTATTTGTTTCAATAATGTAAGTTTATTCGAATCAGATAAGGTAATGTGTGGTACTCTCCACTGTTGTTTAAAAATCGAAAGTTTTAATTCTTCGTTGTCTTTAGAAAAATAAGCATTCTCATTAGATCCGAGTACGAATTAAAATCAATTCATGTCTTGCATTTGTTATGATCTTTTTATAATCTTCAGCAAATCCTAACAGATATTTTAATTTTACACAAAAATTAAAAGTACCCAATGCAAGAGAAAAACTGCTGCTAGTCCATGATCCATTTTCCAAGCTCTTACTTTCATTTTCGTTTAAAGAAATATAATTTTTTAAGGTCGATGTTATTCCCACATTTTTATTGTTGTCAATGTTTACTCCATTCAGTTCATATTGTATTTCTTCAAAAAGAAAAGCCATTGCATTATTAGTTAATTTTCCTGCTGAAACAGTTCCATCTGCTTTTGTTAGACTCCCTTCTATATAAATATAGCTTTCACTAGGTAATATACATAAGTCTTGTTGTTGTATGGGAATACGTATTTCATCACTCGGATTGAAGGACTGAAGAAATGGTGAGTAACAATGGTACTCAAACTTAGATATGCTATTATCAAAGATGGGTCCTTGAGTAATATTTAATATATCGTTCATATTGTAAATTTATTTTAATTTGAATCCCAGTGACAGAAGATAGGCTTTATTTTCAGGTGATAACTTAGGTGTTGACAGTGTTGATGTTCGGGAAGAACTAGTTAAATGGTTACCTTTGATATCTGTTAAATAATTATTGTAGATTATCATTATTCTAATATTGGGGTTAAATGTAATCGAACAGTTATTCTTTCTCCTCTAAAATTTATTAAGTCTCCGTTCTGGTCCACTAGTTTTAATGTTATAGTACTTACTCGTTTGACATTCACAGGTAGATAGATAACATTTTTTGGAACTTCAATGATTTTATACCCTGACCCTGTTTCTGGTGAGAATTCATGTATTGTATGCATAGGAGTATTATTAAAATAAGAGCCAGTAATGATATTACACTCGACTCGTATTACATTTACCTTGTTTATGTCAACAGGTAAATCTGACAAATAAGTTTTATTACCTTCGAGAACACGTTTACTGAAACCCAATAATTTTCCTATGGTTCTGTTCTTATTGAAATATATGTTCTCGTTGCATTGGATTTGACATTCCATTGTGTTTTTATTTGCTTCTATTGCAATAATAATGGAGGAATTTCGCAATAATAATTCTTCGGATATATATTCTGCAATAGCATCAATTTCATACGATCCTATTGGGATTTCAATTTCATATTCGCCCACATGAAACAAATTATTATTCGCATCAACATTCGCCATAGAGTTGTACATGTGAAAATCAATCAATCCACAAACATAGTCTTTATCCAAGTTCACCGGTGGAAAATATTCAGCTGATAGAAGGGAAGTTCTCCCGCTCAGTGTAAGTGTCATTGGGGGCGATCACTCACTTATTAGATATGTTATCTCGGATACCAAGCTATCGGGGTATATCTGTGGACGAATCAGATAGGTTAGCTGAAAGCTGTCAAAAAATCAAAGCAAAACGCATACCAACGAATTTTGCAGTCAGCTGGTTCTATACATTTGGTCTCGGATAGCTAGTTATTCCAATTTTTTTGGGATAACTCAAGATAGCTGTCATGAGAGAAGCTGTTTTTTCATCAGATGTGGTTTTGCACGCATTACAACAACAGAAAGTTATTCCAGATTGCTGAGAATAATTGAGTGAACGTCCCCATTGCCATGATGATGAAAAACAATGAAAGCCATTGTATATAAAACTCTTTATTTATTGAAAATAACATTCATATAAAAATCTTAAACATAAATGACCACAGTTAAAAGAGTCATAATCTTGGTATTTTGTATAATTATAATTAATTTTTTCACCCAAATAATTAATAATTTCAATAGGAGGTTGAAGATTTCCAAAACTATCAAAATATTCAATTTGGTTGCCTTTTTTATAATACGCTACCCAGTGTGTTCCAGGGCCAATTGATGAGTCTAGATTTACAATTCCACACTCGTTTTTCAAAGGTTTAGTTTTTGGTAAATTATCTCTCATGAAAACTCCTCGAAAATTCGGAATGAATTTCCTTGCAAAATTTCTCAAATCTATTTCATTTAATGCACGATTGGGTAGCGAACTTAGAAGTTTTTTGGCTGTGGATTTAAATAAAGTCCAAACCCTTTTCTATAAGGTTTAAGGTATAAGCCCTGGCCTACTGCAATGGATTCCATTTGTTGATTATGACGCTTTTTCTCCTCTAAATCTTTTTTAGCAATGCTAATATCGTTGACAGCTTTTACTACGCCTGCAGCACCTCCCGTTAAAGCTCCAAGAGCTGAAAGTCCAGCAAACAACGGTACAAGAAATGGAATTACACCACCAATTTTCGGTACAGAAATAACTCTGGGTGTCTTAATGTTATTACTGTTTTTTCTTACTGTTTTCTTAGCAGATGATATGGCTATTTGGATTGCCTTTTCCAGATTGAAGGGTCTTTTACGTTTAATATTATTTCCAATAACACAACATTTATAAGTTGCTCAATGGACTAGTCGTGTTTTCCCTGGCGGGTGTTCTATCGAAGTTTTTTCCAATTATTTTGCACCAAATCGACCTCAAAAACAAAAAAAAACAAAAAAAAAAAACAGAAAATCTGTCTATTAGTTTAGTCTAATCAAGTGACATTAACCACATTATTGTGCAAAGTTTTTAAATTATTATAATTAAAAACTCTTTTAAAATTTAAAATAAAAAAATAAATTCTTTGTTTGTGCCTGCGAACCTAAAAAATCTATCATACCCCTTCTCCAAATCTAATAAAACGCTCTCATATGTCTGGCCCAAACAATCAACGAAGCAACCCATCAAACCCTAAAGTGTTTAATTACTCACCTCGTACTTCTACAGGCTCTTTAAAACCAATTAAAAAAATGGCCGACGAAAGCTCCTTGCTTAATAATTTGGATGAAAAATTAAAAACGCAAAGTGAGTTTATTACTTCTACTTTATCCGTACAATTCAGAAAAGAGCACGACTCACTAGCACAAAAACTACAAACACAATTTGCCGAAGTAAACAAAAACATTTCTGATGTCAATAAAAGAGTGTCACAAATTGAATCATCAATCAGCAATACTATCGCCGACATAGATGCACTTAAATCTGACATCAACAATTTAAAAGTTTCTTCAACCAATGTCAACACCGAACTTGCAAAAACAAAATCACATATTAATACCAACAAACAAGAAATTGCCGAAATGAAAAACGTCATTGCTGATCTTACAACAAAACTCAATAACACAATTGCTTTACTAGACGATCAAGACAATAAAAGAATTTCTGGAGACGCTGTGCTCTTTGGAATACCGTGCACACCCGATGAGAATCTTCGTTCTATGTTTAATTACTTATGCCACGATATTCATATCAAACCGCCCGCACTGCTTGACATTTTCCGTACACGACCGAAGACAAACAACAAACACGATACAGCCATCATTCTTAAATTCCGATCGGCTTACGATAAGAACTTTGTGCTTACATCTATAGCTAAATATAAAAAAGAAATCAACACACAACTTTCACTAACCAACGTAGGTCTTAAATCTACTGCACAAATTTATTTACGCGAGTGCCTAACTTCCAAAAACAACTCGTTAATGCGATCCGCCTTGCAATTAAAAAAACAACATAAAATAGCATCTGTGTTTACAATTCGTGGTCTCGTATATGTCAAACGTCAACCGACAGATGAGAGAGGAGTACATATAGCTAACTTCGAAACCCTTGATGGAATTGCCGCCTGCAACTAATAAATTATTCTTCCAGTGTTTGTCAAACTATTTTATTTTTAAATTATTTTAAATTTTTTTTTTTACTTTTTAAATTTATTTTTCTTTTTTCTTGTTTTCTTTTTAATTTGTATTATTTATATACATATTCTCATTATATTATAATTTTCAAATATTTTCTTAATTTTTCTTAATTTTTTCTTAATTTTTTTGTTTATTTTCTTTTCTTTCTTATTTTTTACATTTGTTCTACAAAATGTCTCTGTCTTTTTATTTTGATCTTCTGTTGTCGTCTCTTTTGACTTCAAACATTCTTGTTTGTTTGTTTAGCATGTTTGTTGAAAATGTTTTTGTGCTTCGGATTCTCGTGGAACTTTCTCTTTGTTCTTATGTGCCTTTTTGTATCTTCCTTCTTCTATATGATGGCTTTAACTCCTAATTCAAATGATTTTTCCGTGGTTGGTGGTGATGATGGAATACTTCGCTCCATGATTAAGATTTTAAGTAAGCAGAAGACAGGTTTACAGATTTGTCACATCAACGCCCAGAGCCTCTACTGTAAATTCGATGAGTTTAGGGATGTTTTCGAGGAATCAGGGGTAGATATAATTTGTGTTTCAGAAACTTGGTTTTCTAGCAAAAACAGTGATTCTATGTATCGTTTGCGTAATTATAAGCTTTTCCGAGCGGACAGATGTGGTAGAAGAGGTGGTGGAGTGGCGGTATATGTACGCAATGGTATTATTTGCAAAATTATTTGTAAGTCAGAAGTGAATAGTGAGATAAATTACTTATTTTTAAATATTTTAAATGAAGGAGGTAGTAAACTTCTATTAGGTGCTGTTTATAGACCTAATAATAACATTGATATTAATCCATTGCTAAGCCTCCTCGCAACCATCACTCTTGGATGTTCCAAGGTCATCATTTGTGGGGATTTTAACTCCAACCTTCTCGATCAGACATCTCTCATTGATGGTATGAGAACCTTCAATTTGTTTCCGGTAAACACGACTAGTGCTACACACTTTTCTAGAAACTCGGCCACTCTTTTAGACGTTTTCTTTGTCAGTGATTTAAGCGACGTTCAGCTATATGATCAGTTATCAGCACCGGCTTTCTCTAAACATGACCTTATCTTCCTATCTTTCAGGTTCATTGTCAAAGGAGTAGAAACCTCTTATACATATAGAGATTTTAAAAATGTCGATTATGCGGGTCTTGAACATGCTACCCTCGGAGTTCAATGGCAACAAGTGTACTTTTTAGAATCACCTGACGACCAAATTGAATTCCTTAGTAATAATATCGTCAATTTGTTTGACAGTTATATTCCTCTACGAACTAGAACTATAAGACCGGGTGAGCGTCGTTGGTTTTCGAATGAAATCCGTTGTCTTATTTCACAACGGGACCAGGCATACAACAAATGGAAACGTTACAGACTAGATAATGACCATCGAACGTATCGGATGCTGCGTAATCGAGTAGTTTGTAAAATAAGGCAAAGCAAAATCCAACTATATTGGAGCAAGTTATCTCATACCATGAATAGTCATCAGTTATGGAAAAATATAAAGGATATGGGCTTAGGAAAACAGTCTCAATATATTGATACATATATTAATGTAGATGACTTGAACCAAGAATTCGTTACATTACCATTTCTACCTTTATCCGTCCCTCGCACAGTTTGCACTGATCTTCTTCCTAATGCTCGTCAATCTCATGAGTTGTTTGATTTTCAACGTGTTGAAAGTAATGATATTGTTGAATGTATATTATCTGTTAAATCCAATGCTTTTGGTACTGATAATATCCATCCAATTTTCTTAAAGTCAATTTTACCTGTTATCTTACCCTTTATCACTCATTCCTTTAACACGATTTTAATGACTGGTTTATTTCCATCCCAATGGAAATCGGCTAAGGTGTTGCCTATCCCGAAAAATGGTAATGAATACAGACCTATTTCCATTCTTCCTTTTTTGTCAAAAGTTTTTGAGCGAGTTGTGCAAAAGCAAATTAATGAGCACCTAAGAGCTCATAATATCCTTTCTCCAAAACAGTCAGGTTTTCGCCAAAAACATAGCTGCGCTACCGCCATTTTAAACGTTGTCGAAGATATCAGACTTGCTTTGGATGATGATCATGTATCTTTCCTTGTACTTCTCGATTTTTCGAAAGCATTTGACACCGTGGATCACTTCAATCTCTGTCACAAGCTCTTTGCAGATTATGGTTTCTCTTCGTCGGCAGTGCGCTTGATGTTATCCTATCTTCGGGATAGACAACAAGCAGTTTCACATGACAATAAAATGTCGAATTTCCTTCCGACTACTAGAGGAGTCCCTCAGGGTTCGATACTAGGCCCACTTCTATTTTCCCTATATATTAATGAACTCCCCAATAAGATCAGAGGATGTTCTATCCAAATGTATGCTGACGATGTACAGCTTTACAAAAGCTGCCCGCTTGGGCTTATAGAAGACTGTGTTTACACAATCAATAAGGACCTTGAAGAAATATCGCGTTGGTCAACTTATAATGGTTTGTTCTTAAATCCTGCAAAATCAAAATGCATCATTATTAGTAGGAAATCGCTGAAAATCGATTACTTTCCCAGTCTGTACATCAATAATTCGCCAATTGCCTATGTTTCTTCGGCCCGAAATCTCGGAATGTTATTTAATAGTACATTATCTTGGGATATGCATATCAACGCCGCCGTTGGTAAAGTTTATGGAGTACTCCGTATGCTTTGGTGCTCCCAGCATTATACCCCTTTCAATACTCGATTGCTCTTAGCCAAAACACTAGTAACACCTATACTCACATATGGTTGTGAAGTTTTTTGTCATTGCGACTCAGTAAGCAAGAGAAAGCTTAATATCGCTTTTAATAACACTGCACGATATGTCTTTGGCTTGCGAAGATCTGACCACATATCAAGGTTTTCAATACAAATCTTTAATATCTCTCTCGATAACCTTATGCGCTTCCGTACTATTATACTACTGTTCAAAGTGATCCAAAGCAAACAGCCGTGCAGTTTATACAATAGGATTCAGTTTTGTTCCTCTAACAGATCGCAACAACTAATTATTCCGCGTCACTCATGTCTTACTTCGGAGAGACAGTTTTTCGTCAACGCCATCCGCCTGTGGAATTCATTACCACGGCACCTAAGAAGTATAAGAGGTGAAGCAGATTTTCGTCGAGCGCTAAAAATCCACTTTCATGATTAAATAAATCTTTTTTTTTTCTTTTCCTCCCTAACTGTTCTTTGATTTAATTTTTCTTTTGTCAACAGAGACATATTGTATTTATTGTATTTATAACTATTTTTTCTTATTTTTTTTTTATTGCTTAAACTAAAATTCAATTAATACTTAAAGATTGTTATAGTTTATCTTTGTATACTTTTAGCTTAACACTATCTTAAAAGAAGTGAATTCTTACTGTGTAAGCATACAATGAACTAATAAAAAATAAATAAAATAAATAACTGTTATTATTTTTCTAAATGAGAGTTGCTTAGCATTTTTATCTAAATTTGACTTATTGTCGTTTTCTTTTTTATTTTTCACTTTTTTCTTAGGCTTTTTGTCTTTATTCTTAGAACAACCCATACCGAATTTTGTTTTTGCCTTCAAAAGATTGGTAACCAATAGTGCGTTTGCCTTTTCACCTATACTAGCGTCTCCGGATTGAACTCGTTGCCAAGCTTTTTCAGTTAAAATCCTATCGGCAATGTGTCGATCAGATGTATTTTTAAATTTAGAATAAGATATATCGTGTTCCTTGCACGATTGATCAAGCAAATTAATTCCCGGATCCCCTCGAGCTAGACGTTGTCGGAGTTTTGTTCCAGTTCCACAGTATTGATAACCAGGTAAATGTAGTTCAAGAGGTAGTTTGTTTATTAAAGTATTTAATAAACCTTTTCCTTTCACAATGTTTGGTCGACTGATAGATTTTTTGGAATAATCAATCATTTTAAATGATTATCTTAGCGTAAGAATGGTTGGATGTCATATGACACTTTTAAAATATAAACTTGTCATTTATAGGAAATCATTTAGTTTTAATAACTATGCGTTTCGTTAAACAACAATGCCAGTTACCAGTAATAAATATGGAACTGGCTAACAATATTGAAAGAAAAAAACATGGTAAACTATTCCCGCGTAGTATAAGAGGGTTAATTACTGCTCCTTCAAATTGCGGAAAAACAAATGTCATGATGAGTTTGTTACAACATCCAAATGGATTAAAATTTGAAAATATCTATATATATTCTAAATCCTTACATCAGCCAAAGTATGAGTTTTTACGAAAAGCCATAAAACCTATTAAAAATATGGGTTTCTTCACTTTTGTCAATAACAGTGATGTTATTTCACCCGAAGAGGCTAAACCAAATTCTATATTTATTTTTGACGATATTGCCTGTGAAAAACAAGACACAGTTCGAGTTTACTTCAGTATGGGACGGCATCATCATATTGATAGTTTTTACTTATGCCAAACTTATACAAGAATACCCAAACACTTAATTCGAGACAATGCGAATTTACTAATCATCTTCAAACAGGACGATATGAATCTAAAACATATATATAATGATCATGTTAATTCAGATATGACATTTAATACATTCAGAATAGTTTGTGCAGAATGTTGGAAGACAAATTACGGATTTGTGGTAATTGACAAGGATAGTCCTTTGAATGAAGGTCGTTATAGAAAAGGCTTTGACTGTTTTCTTAAGTTATAAAACAAATAACACTTTTGATTTAATACCATATGTATAGAAATGTTCTATGAGAACAGTACAGAGCAGTACAGCGAGCAGATAGTAGCAGTAAAAAGCAGTTCCACCCAGATAAGATCAGTAATCTCAATATCAAATTCAGTTTAAAACTTTTTGAACGATTCTTTCAACAACTTCGAAACTTATTAACCACTTGCCTCTGTAGGAAGAAATAAATGTTTACATTATGATGAATATAGATGTAAAACTAACAAAGGAATTAATTAAAACTACAGATGCTCTACGAAAGAAATACAAAGCTCTTAAGATCGGTAGGGAAGCTTACGAAACTCAAATTGAAGAAACTCTTAAACCTCTTACGAAACCACTAAACGAATTAGTAAAAAAATCAAATATCAAACAAGATCAACATAACCTTATAAATGGTCCTTTAAAGAAAATAAAACTCAATTTTGAACATCCTCAATCACAAGAAAATGATTATGATAAGAAGAAACATTTTCATGAAGAATTCACCACCCCCAAAACTTCTATTGATGATGATGATGATTCACCAATTTTTTCCGTCGATAGTAATACTACTCCAAAAAGAACAAAGAACAAGTCTGTGGTATTATATTACAATACATTTATGTAAGTACATAATACTCGTACGTACATACTATTAACGTATATATAATACCACACCAGTATATTATAGGGGGTCAGTGGGATACGAGATCTTAAGGAGATCACACCTGAATAAAGACGTTGTCATAAACCCTTGTTTCAATTAATTGTTTTATTCTATTGCTCGGACACTACATGGTGGCAGCGGTGTTTTAAGTTTAAAATGCCAGACACACTTTCAGAGACACAAGCTACAATGAGTCAATTCACAGTTCAAGCACCATCACCGTTTTCTTTTACCCCAGAAGAATGGCCGAGATGGAAAAATCGGTTTGCCAGATTCCATATAGCTTCAGGATTATCTAAGAAGCCACAAGAAGAGCAGGTAAATACTCTAATATATATAATGGGAGAACAAGCAGAAGATATTTTTATATCACTTGCTCTAAACGACGAAAGTAAAAAGAAATATTCAGAGGTACTTAACGCATTTGAAAACCATTTGAAAGTGTGCTTGGTGTGGAGGAAGCAGAAGGCACGATAAGAGTAAATGTCCAGCACAGGGGAAACAATGCAATAAGTGCAAAAAGTTAAATCATTTTAGCAAAGTCTGCAGATCATACCGAACGGCAGTTAATGGAGTTAGAGTAAATGAGACAGATAGTGATGACAGCGAAGCAAGCGATCTCATATCGTTCTTAGGTAATGTGGATAGCGGGAAAACACACAAAGATAAACCCGAAGAGCGTTGGATAATTGAGGTCCAAGTAAATAAAACCAGCTGCACTTTTGTTGTTGACACCGGTTCACCCATTGACACGATTTCGTTGCAAGTATATAATACAAAGTTCTCCAAATTTAAATTAAATCAGTCAGACCGTGTGTTAAGTGGGCCAACAGGTCAATTGCTTAAAGTTTCGGGTATTTTCACTGCAACAATTGAATGGAATAACAAGCGTGTTAAAACTTCTATATATGTAATAGAAGGCCTCAAAAAGTCTCTTCTTAGTCTCAACACTTGCGAGAAATTGAATATAATCAACCGAAAAAACAAACACGATAACGGCAATGACAAGGCAAACTCTACAAATATAAATAACATTATTGAAAAAATTAACTCCAAATTCCCTAATATATTTCAGGGTATAGGCTGCCTTCCAGGCGAGTACGAAATAAAATTAAGAGGTGGATATAAACCTTACGCCATACACACAGCGCGAAGAGTTCCAATTCCATTAATGGACAAACTAAAACTAAAACTCGAGGAAATTGTACGTCTTCAAGTCATCGAAGCAGTGGATAAGCCAACAGAATGGTGTGCCCCAATGGTAATAGTCTCAAAACCCGACGGAGATGTTAGTCGACCTTTCAAAACTAAACGAAAATGTGCATCGTGAAATACATCCGATGCCAGTCGTCGAACATTCATTTGCTCAACTAAGAGGAGCCAAATATTTTTCAAAGCTGGACAAGAAAGCCGGATTTTGGCAAGTTAAGCTAGCCTCTAAATCAAAATTTTTAACAACTTTTCTTACACCCTTTGGTAGGTACTGCTTTCTACGTTTACCCTTTGGCATATCATCTGCCCCAGAACATTATCAAAAGAAAATTCAACAGTTACTTTATGGATTAGAGGGTGTAATATGTCATATGGACGATATTCTGGTGTTCGCAGATACAGTAGAGGAACATAACAAACGTCTGAATGCGGTTCTAAAAAGACTTCAACAAAATGGAGCCACGCTCAACAAGGACAAGTGTCGATTTTTACAAACGTCTGTCACATTTTTAGGTCACTTTATCGATGCGAATGGAATTCACCCCCAAAACAGTAAAATCGAAGCCATACAGAAATTAGCAGTACCATCGGATGTCGCAGCGACGAGAAGATTCTTAGGATTAGCAAACTACTTGGGAAGGTTTGTGCCACATCTGACAACTGTCTTGCACCCACTCAACAGTCTGCTAAAAAAAGACCAGGTATTCCTGTGCGGACCTTCACAACAAGAGAGTTTTGATAGAACCAAACTGCTGCTTACAGAGGCCCCTGTCTTAGCAATGTTCGACCCGTTAAGAAAAACCAAAATATCAGCTGATGCATCTTCAATCGGTTTGGGAGCAGTTTTACAACAGGTAGATAATTTAGATAAACTCCGACCGGTAGCTTATATTTCACGATCCCTTTCACAGAGTGAACGCAAATACGCCCAAATCGAAAAAGAAGCCTTAGCTATCGTCTGGGCTTGCGAAAGATTTAAAGACTTCATTACAGGGCTACACGTAGAAATCGAGACAGACCATAAACCATTGCTGGCGACACTTGCAACCAAGGATTTGAATGAACTTACACCACGATTACAACGATTAAGGATGCGACTGATGCGTTTCTCATTTAACATCGTATACACTCCGGGTAAGCAACTCTATGTAGCAGATACACTATCACGACAACCATTACCACACACTGATGAGACCGATTTAGAAGAGGATCTGGGAGCTTACGTAGCATCCATTATGTCCACATTCCCTGCTACAGAAAAAAAATTGCGCGAGATAAATGAACACCAACAAGAAGACAGTATATTACAGTAGTAGGGGTGGCCGGACAAGAAAAAAATGACTCCAGAAGAGCAAAGATATTGGAACGATCGATATAGCCTTTCAATTTGTGATAGTCTTCTTATGTATGGAAATAGGATCGTCATCCCACCAAAAATTCGTCTGGATATTTTGAAAAAAATACACGAAGGCCATTTGGGAATTGTGAAATGCCGTTCAAGGGCCTTACAATCAGTTTGGTGGCCTAATTGCAACAGGGACATTGAACAATTTCTGCAGAAATGCGAAACATGTGTCCAACACCAAACACATAGACACGAACCTCTACATCCTTCTGAAATTCCTGAACGTCCGTGGCAAATCGTAGCAATGGATATATTCTCGTTGAAAGGTAAGAAATATCTTTTAGTAGCCGATACATACTCAAGATATCCAGAAATTGCACTATTGGAGAGCTTATCATCACTGTCTGTCGTAAATCACTTGAAATCAATTTTTGCCAGACATGGAGTACCGGAAACAGTACGCAGCGATAACGGCCCACAATTTGCATCAATTGATTTTAGAAGGTTCTCTCAACAATGGAACTTCAATCATATAACGTCTAGCCCTCGATTTCCCCAGAGCAATGGCTTTATAGAAGCAATGGTAAAAACCATTAAAAGGCAGTTAAAAAAGAGTGAGAATCCGTACTTGACATTAATGGAATACCGAGCTACTCCGGTTTTAAATGATAAAAGCCCCGCCGAGTTGTTGATGGGAAGACGAATAAAAACATTAATACCAACCGCAAGAACTAACCTTCAACCCAGAGCCATAAACAACGAGACCCATTATAAAGCTGAAGAAAAGAGACAAGAAAAACAAGAATACGACTTCAATCGACATCATGGAGTTCGACATCGGGATGATTTTAAAATAGGTGAGACGGTTTGGGTTCGAGATGTGAAGCGATGGGGAACAATAACTGAACAAGGCCCCTTTCCTAGATCATACACCGTGAACACGCAGACTGGACCTCTTCGTCGAAATTCTTTTCACTTAACAAAATCACATCGAGAGTCTCCACCCTATGAACCAGGTCAACATGTACCACCCGTACAAGAAAACCACGAGAATCAAACGATAACACCTAAAATAATTGAAGTGACATCATCACCTGCTGAACCTGAAAATAACTCAAGGGAAGAGAAGAACGGCCAGTCAAAAATACAACAATCAACCTACGTAACGAAAAGAGGTCGGGTCATAAAACAACCAGAACGGTGGGCATATGATGTATAAAATCTTAATTTTTTTTATATCTTTGGCATGTAACTTTAATATTTTTTTCGTCAAATACCTAGAACCTTAAATGGATGAACTAAGTTGTTTTAAAACTATATTTTTCATGATAATTTAAATGAATTTTTTTTAATGAAATAAAAATTTAAATTACCCTTTTAAATTAATTAAAATAATTTTAAATGAAATTAAATGTAATGAAATAAGAATTTTTTTAAGTTAAAGTTCCTCTCTAGTAATAATGAAATTTTAAAAAACTGAAAAGGGGGATGTGGTATTATATTACAATACATTTATGTAAGTACATAATACTCGTACGTACATACTATTAACGTATATATAATACCACACCAGTATATTATAGGGGGTCAGTGGGATACGAGATCTTAAGGAGATCACACCTGAATAAAGACGTTGTCATAAACACTTGTTTCAATTAATTGTTTTATTCTATTGCTCGGACACTACAAAGTCAAGCCATAGTAGCTTTGCAGAACGCTTGTCACAAGAACAATTTCATGACACACCTAAAAAATATATAGATTTATTTCTAAATAATTCCAACACCCTTGATAAAACGTATGGTGTACATTCAAAAGATGGAAAAATGTACATCGGTAATAGTGAGTTAAACCTTATCGGAAAAGATATAGAAATTAAAAATAAAACCTTCGAAGGAACAAATGGGTTATATGAGCTTATATTTAAGAAAAACCCTGATAAACAAGTTTACACCAATGAAGATTTAAAAAACTACAGGACTATATTACATGACACTAATGCTCATAGAATTGATCATAATTCACAGAGACAAGTACACTGCAATAGAGGTTATAAGTATAAAAAAATTATAAGTAAATTATTCGGATTAAGAACAAATACTTCTAATACTCCATCGCCATCATCTTCAACACTACAAATACCTTCAGGAAGTGGAATAATGCAATTATCAAATTTGAAAAAAGACTATATATTTTGGGATAATCCCAATGAACTAATAGATCGATTGAGACTTCTTATTGGTTCACAACAAGCTGGACACAACAATCACTCTAACGAAATTATTTCAATCATTGAAGAACTTAAAGAAGCCAATATTATCGAATAATAATAAAAAAAAGATGAGTGTTGATAAATTTGGTCGTTTCTCAAATAGAACCCCACTCAGAGGACCAAGAGGAAAACAAGGAGAGCAGGGACCACCAGGTGTACAGGGAGAGCGAGGTTTGACTGGACCAGCTGGAGAGGGATTCCTCAAAACAGAAAGCGGAGATTACAACATACACTTTAAACGGTTAAAAAATGTTCAAGAACCACAAGAACAGGAAGACGCTGCTACCAAAAAATATGTTGATGAAACATACGAACAATTTAAAGAATACATCCAATATGGAGTAGTTGAAAAATTTGAGAAACTACTGTTTGACACAATTGATAATAAGAAAAAAAATCTGAAAATGAAATTGAAGACAATTCTATTAATTATTAAAACTTAAAACCAGTCATTATATAACTTTAGTCTTTAATCTATCTCCTCAGTGTGGAGAACTCAATCATTATGTCTAACATAGATTTTTTATTAATTTTTGATGAAATTCTACAGTTTCTGAAAACAAATCATCATAATATACTGGAAGAACATCATGAAGAGCTTTTGAATTGTGTAATCTTTTTGAAAAGATTTATGAATGTATCTACTACAACATCAAAACATGGATGTCATTTCGATAACTGCCCATGGTCTTCAAACTTATGCAAAAATGGTCCAGATACATGCGCATGTTACATGCTTGAAAATAGACTGTTAAAAATAAAAAAACTGATGTCTTTGTATAAAAAAGATTGAAATAGTATGACTTAAACTTGTAGTTATTATATAGAAATATTTTTAATTAATAAAATGCATGAACAAATACTTTGTTTTTATCATTCAATAAAAAGATGAGTCAGAGAAACGTTGTTGAAGAACTACATAAGACTGCTCGAAGAAATTTTCCAAAAAGACGAGTAATTATTAAGGGTCTAGATGATTTATGGCAAGCCGACCTAGTCGAGATGGTTGTGTATTCACCCGAAAACGAAAATTATCGATATCTTCTCCCAGTTATTGATACATTTTCTAAATTTGCTTGGACGGCTCCTATTAAAAATAAAACAGGAACGAGTGTCACTCAGGCTATGGAAGATATATTTAATAAAGGTCGTCACCCAAAAAATTTACAAACAGATGATGGAAAAGAATTTTTCAATGCATCGTTTCAAAAACTTATGAAAAAGTTTCAAATCAATCATTACTCTACATTTAGTGTTCTCAAAGCTTCCATTGTTGAACTATTTAATCGTACCTTGAAAACTTGGATGTGGAAAGAATTTAGTTTAAATGGTTCATATCGTTGGATTGATATTATAGAACAACTAACAAAAACGTACAATAATTCCAAACATCGTACGATAAATATGAAACCATCTGAAGTCAATGCTGCAAATGAAAAAATATTACTCTCCAAGATCTATAATCACATCAAAATACATATTACTCCAAAGTTTAAAACCGGGGATTTTGTCAGAATTAGTAAATACAAACATGTTTTCGATAAAGGATACACACCGAATTGGCCCACAGAAATCTTTAAGATAGCCAAAGTGCAACGCTCAAATCCAATAAAGTACCTATTGGAAGATCACCAAGGACATCCCATTAAAGGAGGGTTTTAAGAGCTTGAACTACAGAAAACTAAGTTCCCCGATACATATCTAGTCGAGGAAGTGCTTCAAAGGAAAAAAGATCGATTATTTGTTAAATGGCTCGGCTTTTCAGACGATCACAACTCTTGGATTCCTATACCTAAAATTAATAAATAAGACACATCTTTTTGTAATTTTTTTTTAAATAAAAATCTTTATTGATATATACACTTATACATTTTTTTTTCTTAAAAGATATTCATATGGTATGATTGTTTTAATGATTTGAAATTCAGTAATTCGACATCGGATTTGTATGCGAGATCCTCCTTCATAAAGACCTCAACTTCTCCATTACTTAATACTCTCTCAGTTTCATATTCATGATACTCATAACATTTAATGCTTAGAGTGCGCAAATTATAATTGCTATCATACGAACATCGAACAGTTAGTGCCTTATCTTCATCAAACTCAAGCTTGAAATGTCTATAAAAAACATCCTTACTTTGTATAATTCCTGATATTTCAGTTTCTTTTTTAATTAAGTCTTGCCTAAAACTCTCGATTGCTTCCTCTACGGTTACTATTTTTTTCTCCTCCAAAATTTTATTTACCATTCTTGCTGTTGTTGAAGTCACTGTTGCATCATTTTGAAATGATGTTGTATCGGTTGTTGTTGTGGTATTAAGAGAATTTTTACCATTTGTAAAGGTTAACAAACAAAACGATAAACCTATCTGCACAGTATCATTATTAGGTAAACTCAATGAAAAAGAGAGATTGTCCGTTATGTTTGCTTGTTGCAAATTTATATCCATAGGTAATGGCAAAGTAGCAATTAATGAAGGACAAATTAAAAGCAGACATAAGACTGATAAGTAAAACAACATTTTTAAAAAAGATGCTTGTTATCCAAAGGTTTGTCATAAACTAATAAACATTACACTCAAATTTTAAATTTTATATAATTTTCACTCTATCTATATTCATCTCTTTCTCTCACATCTTTTATTCTTATCTCATCTTGTATATATTAAAATACATTCGATTGAAATGATGTGTCAAGAAATCGTTCAACTGTCTCTATTTCTATGCGATGACTGTCTTTTTTCTTTTTAAGTTTTTGAGGTTCATTAAGTAATTCAGCCTCACCAAATGAACAAAGTGAAGGATATTCACCCTCTTTTCTCTTTACAGCATTCGAATGAGGTGTGATCGTTCCGCTCAGTGTTAACTCCCCTCCTATAATATAATTTTATGTTTTATTCATTTCATTTTTTTTTTTTTTTTTTTTTTTTTTTTTTTTTTTTTTTTTTTTTTTTTTTTTTTTAATGAAAAGTAATATTCTCACCTAAAAGTTTAAACCGTACATGTTGCATAGATTGAAACTGCAACTTAAAACTCAGAATAGGCGATACGGTCTCACCATTTCTAATATGAAACAAAACGCATTCGCTTCCATATTCTGGCTGTAGCATCAATTTTAATGTGTCATTATAGAATATTACATCCGTAAATTTTATGTCCAACCATCCAGATTCACAGATACAAAATGTTTCTCCTTCCCTTAATCTTTCACACCAAAACATATTGGTTTTTCTACTTCCCCAATTAATGTCCTCTATATCAGAGCTGTTCTAAAAATAAACACTTAAGCCAAACGTTCTACCTTTTTTAATGATTACCGCAATCATTGCTAGAATATAAATTTTTTTCTCACATATGTATGTAGGCATATAAACAAAATACAAACCACAAATTACAATGAATCATAAAAAACATATTGTGATAACACCATTACACATTTCTATAACTCACACTGGCACGCGCTCCTAACCGCAAAACATCAATACTGATAAGACATTGAAATTCTTATATTCTTATCATTTCTGAAAATTTCAAACTACAACCGCTTTTGAATAATTATTATTATTATTATCATTTTATACAAGCGCCGCCGGCCGCACGCGTCACATGCCGCCAAACAAACTTCAAACAATTACTCGCCGCCAACATAACACTAAATCCTTATCGTCTCACCACAACTCATTGCCGTTACCGCAAAATTTTTTTTTTTTTTTTTTTTTTTTTTTTAAACGGATGCGCGCACTAAAGGGGTTTTGACTACCCTTAAAATGAACAAGCACAGTGCGAGCGTTAGGAAAGTAGGGAAGGATGCAAGAGGAGATACCGATGCACATTGGTTTTGAATTTCTGAATATCAAAATGGGAGGGGAAAATAGAGCCGGGTAAAGTATTCCACATTCGCGTTGTACGGCTAAAGAAAGAATCTCTGTACTTGACAGTACGTCCGAAGTTGAGCTCAAGGGTAAACTGATGAGCATTCCTAGAAGCGCGAGTATTACGGTTGAAAAATTTAAGGGGAGGAATGCAACTGGCTATTTCGCTGGAACAATGTTTATAAAAATAGCGATAAAATAGTGAGAGACATATAACATTTCGACGATGTTCTAGAGATGTAAATGTTTCCACTATAGTTCTATCGCCAATCATTCTTAGAGCTCTATTTTGAATTCTATCCAAAAGATTCAAATGAGTTCTGGGAGCTCCTGCCCAAATGTGCGAGTTATACTCCAGCTTTGGACGAATGAAGGCCTTATAGATTACAGCCAGATCAGACGGGGTGAAGAATTTCTTGCACCTTCGAAGAAAGCCCAAACACTTTGCAGCGTTTTTGGCGACATCAAATATGTGTTCATTCCACAAGAGGTGGTCTGTGATGCACATGCCGAGGACTGAAAGCTGATCGGTTTCTTCAATGCAAGTGCCGCTCATGGATAGCGGCATGGGGGGTGGGTTCTGCTTTAACGACAGAAGACAGCACTGAGTTTTTGAAGCATTAAATTCTACACGGTTTTTAATTCCCCATTGGACAATGCTGTCAAGATCAGAATTTAATGAGCTTATCATACGCTGCCGTTCCAGTTGCACATCCGAAAAACAAGGAGGTGTATCTAAAAACGAATATGAAAAGCTGAGAGTACTATCGTCAGCAAAACAATTAAGTGGATTAGAAGTTCCAGATAAGAGATCATTAATAAAAATGAGAAAGAGTGTCGGAGACAATACGGAGCCCTGGGGTACACCAGCATTTATTTTGTGAATATCAGACTTGAAACCGTCCAATACAACTTGTATTGAACGGTCCGAAAGGTAATTTCTAATCCAACGAAGAAGACATTCATCGATACCAAATGCACGCATTTTCGATAAGAGAGCTTGATGCCAAACTCTATCAAATGCTTTTGAAATATCAAGCGCAATAATCTTACTTTCTCCAAAACGATGTAAAGATTTGTGCCACTGTTCGGTGAGATATACCATCAGATCACCAGTGGACCTATTGCTACGAAAGCCATACTGCCGGTCATTAAGGAGCTTTCGTTCTTCAAGATATTTCTTGAGCTGATAATTAATCAGCGTTTCCATGACCTTGGAAAGAAGGGACGTAAGTGCAATTGGACGGTAATTAGATGGTGAAGAAGATGCGCCTTTTTTATGGACAGGCTGGACAAATGCTGTTTTCCATCCACTCGGAAAGAGACCTGTAGAATAGGACAGATAGAAAAGCTTACGCAGTGGTTTTGCCAGCGTTGAAGAACACCTCTTCAAAACGATGGGAGGGATACTATCCGGGCCAGCGGATTTGTTTATGTCAAGATCTTTGAGGACTCTAGCAACTGCACGAGTGCGAAAGAAGATTCGTCCCATAAAATCATTTACGCTCTCAAGTACTGGAGGAGTCATAACACTTTCTGACAGCGTCGAATTAACAGCGAACTGCGCTGCAAGCAAATTGGCTTTTTCGCGAGAACTGACAAAAGGGGTGTCATTAAAGACGA
This sequence comes from Philhelius pedissequus, assembly GCA_910595825.1. Classification (NCBI taxonomy): domain Eukaryota; kingdom Metazoa; phylum Arthropoda; class Insecta; order Diptera; family Syrphidae; genus Philhelius; species Philhelius pedissequus. Next base: position 109,540,329 of record OU343160.1, read on the forward strand.
GCGTTGGAACCGAAGAAGAAGTTGAATTTCGAATAGTTTTTACAAATGACCAAAAATTCTTACTACCTTTGGGACATTGTAGTATTTTTTGCCTTAATTTTTGGTCATGCAAAAATTTGGTTCTACGAATGTGAACGTTGCAAGTCTTTCTAGCTTGTTGAAACTTTTTCCGGTTTTCCTCAGTGGGGTTGGCTTTATAATTCCGGAAACTGACTTCTCTAGCCCTAATAACCTCTTTACAGCTTGAATCAAACCATGCATTTTCTTTCGGTATGATAGATTTCACCCTATTCGGGATAAAATTTCTCATTCCGTAAAGGATTAAATTTGTTATCATATCTGCGCTGGAGTCTATGTCACTACCGAGGAAGCATAATGACCAGTTAAAGTTTCTGAAGAAATTATTGAGACCGTCCCAGTTGGCTTTCCCATATTGCCAAACGGTTCTCGTAGGTGGTTTTTCTTTAACTGAGTGTTGTTGGCATGAGAAATTTGCAGATACGACACAATGGTCAGATGTACCTAGAGGCGATAATACATTTAGCGTGTATTTATTAGGGTCAGAGGTAAGGAACAAGTCTAGAGTGTTTGCGGTTTGACCTGCAACGTCAGGTATTCGGGTTGGCTCGTCAACAATCTGAGTCAGTTGGTTTAACTCAGCAAAGACCTCAACATACCTTACTTCGGGTGTTGTCTGGCTCGAAAAGCGGAGCCAACTAGAATTGTGTACATTGAAATCGCCCGCAATGACGATTTCAGTGTGAGGATAATGGGAAACAATTCTTTGAATGGAGTCGGACAAAGCATCAAATTCGTTAAAAGTTGAAACTCTATCCAAATTTGGGCTCCGATAAATAAAACATGTGTGTATGATGTGCTTATTTACCGTGAATTTTAACCACATGAAATTAAAATTTGTGTTTGAGCACAAGCCATATTGTGGTTGGAGTTGGTACGCTACATCATTTCTTACGTATACGGCGAGACCATGGTGGGAAAAGAATAATGGCACTAAGTTGTACCCAAACAGACGAAATTCCGATTGATCAGAATTTTCGCCTATCTGGGTCTCACTCAGTGCCAAAACAGCTGGCCTATTTTTAATAGTGTGGACATACGCGGCACAAAAATTTTTCCTGAGCCCGCGAATATTGGTATAATCGACTCTAAAACTACCAACCATTTTAACATTTAAAAACAAATAAAACTCAAGTCAGACAATTAACTATAATGAATGTTTGATCTATATTCCAATTTGAACTTTTCAATAACAAATTGTCACTAGTGTTATGCCTTAGTGACAATTTATATTGATCCGCCCCTGGTTAAATAGAAAAAAACAAACAGTAATCCATCTGACGTTATACTAACCTAATCATTGCATGCACTGTGCAGTAAGCTTTACACAGTACCTACAATGATCAAGTTAATATGATTGTGAGAAGTTACAAGGAAAAGGGAAAGGAAAGTTTACCACTCATTGTGCTGGTGCGTTGTTGATTTGTTGCGGCTAATTGTTATTGGTTTATTTTTTTTAATTATGTTGATTGTATGTACACTGGATTTTTTTAGATACACTTTTCATTGAATTTAATTGAGGGATCGGGTGTTTTGGTGATTATTGCTTGCACTATTTTTTTTGTTATAAAATAAATGGGCTATTGATTTTTTAAATTTATTTTTGGGAAGTGAAGGGCTTTTTGCAATTTTTTTGTAATGTAACACGCAGACAATTATCACAACACAAGACGCTGGCACTATTTTTTTCAACTTGCGCGCACTTCTACACACGATGTGCAGCCGGTGGAATGCTAGTCGGTACTGAACTACTTATCACCTATCTCACTCAAACATAGTGCTATCTCTTTCTGGCTCGGAATTCCCAGTCCACAGTGCCCCCTTCCTACTCACATGGACTCATCAGTTGACTAGTGAGGACATTTGTCAATACGCAATTTTTGCCAAGTTCAGTTTATCTAACATAGATTTCGTGAAGAACATCTAGTGTGAACTATATCCAACAAAACTAGAATTCCTAATCATTAAATTGGAATTTTTTGTTTTTTAGCCCATGGCCTGGCATTATTTATATAAGAAGTTTTTTTTTTTTTTTTATAATACAAATTCTATATACTACTGAATTACATCTGCCAAGTAGAAGACTTAGCACTATAATATTTGGACTTGTTGAATTATTGATTCAAAATAGCTTTTAACGGCCTTTAGTCCAACAAAAATTGGCGTTTCGTCCCGGCGATCTCACATGGACTCATCAGTTGACTAGTGAGGACTTTTGTCAATACGCAATTTTTATCATATATTTTGTTAAATAAACTGGAAAAGTTTGGTGTAAAAAATACAGAACTAAAGTGGTTCAAAACGTTTTTGTACAACAGAACCCAGAAAACAACAGTTAACAACAATGTTTCCAACCCGGCAACAGTGAATGTAGGAGTTCCACAAGGAACGATCTTGGGGGTCCTTCTCTTTATCCTTTATATAAACGATATGGAAAGAGTTATACAATTCTCTAAGCTTGTGCTTTTTGCAGATGATGGTCTACTTTATATAACTGGCAAAGACCTTAACACACTAAAAGACAAAATACAACAAGATTTAAGTGCAATATATACGTGGTTAAATATGAATAGGCTTGTCCTAAATACTAACAAAACTAAATTTATAATACTCAATAATCCTTCCCCACAACAACAAACAAATATATTAATAAATAATACACAAATAGAACAAATAGCGTCAGTTAAATACCTCGGTGTTGTGTTAGATAGCAAACTATCATTTAATGAACATGTGCAAAAAAGCTTCAAAAAAAACTACGTGTTCTTAGAAGAACACGCAAAAACACATATAAAAATAATGCAATAAAAGTTTATAATGTGACTGTAAAACCCCATTTTGAATACTGTGCAAGTCTTCTTTATTTGTTTAACAATACTCAAAAAGCAAGACTTCAAAAACTCCAAAACAAAGCTATGCGTGGAATATTAAAGTGTGATCGATATACCTCAATATCTTCTATGCTTCAATCACTAAATTGCTTTAATATAAATCAAAGACTATATATGATGGCAATGATATTTGTTTTTAAAATTAAACATAATATGTGTCCTGAATACCTTCAATCAAGCATACCTGCAAGAAGAAAAGTTCAATACAACCTGCGAAATGTGGACGAGTTTAACATCATCAGAACCAGAACAACTAGGGCACAAGCCAGTATATTATACATTGGACTACAGGCCTACAACAATCTTCCACTAAATACTATAGAAACATCAACAACTTAAATCAATTTAAAAATCAATTTTTTGTATATGCAAAATCTTTTATTATTTGAAATTCCAAGAACAGTTTTTGAATGTAATTAAAACATGAAATATAAAATATTACTAACTTTCAATGGCCATTGGGCCAAATAAAATTCAAAATTAAAAAAAAAATGTGTTTCTGTGCAGCGCTGGTAAAATTTAGTTTCCAAGAGAAAAAATGAAAAATAACTCAACTTTTAAATTACGTTATAACGTTTTATTTTTAATATTTAATAACCGGTGTTGTGTAGCTTACAGTTCTCGAAAGAATGCCCTTCTTTTAATAAAAAGGTTAAAACCTTACATAGTATTATTATGTACATTATTTTCTATCATAATTTGACATGAAGTGTCATATTAAATAGGCAAACAATTCAAGTTCATTCAATTCGTTATTTTAGATGACAAGTTCACAATAAGTATTTTAAATATATTGTTGCAATTCAATAAAATAATAATAAAAAAATTGAGTGATGACCATTCTCCGCCCCGGTGAACAAGTTCGCAAAGGCCCTTTACATATTGAAGGCGGCCCTGTACATTCTCTTCAGTAAATTCGCTTCAGTACGGCACACGAAGATTTGATTTGCTTTCTTGATTACATGCAAAGAGAAAAAAAAACTTAAGCAAAAGAACTTAAACAAAAAAAACAAGTTCAAGGGCAAAAGACACAACTAAAATAACAGTTATGCTCTTATGCATCAACAACATTGTTATTTCGTCCTTTTTCAGAAATTCCATTCAAAGCTTTTTGAACAGTTAATCCATTGAGTTAGTGCGTAGTATGGTTGTTGTTGTTGTTGTTGTTTTTACAACCAAATACAATTCGCCGGTCATCTCAATTGAAAATAGGATCATTAGATCAGTGCGAAAATCATTAATGACGGTCGGTTCTTCGGTTGAGTGGTGATGTTTTTTTTATATTTTTGTTACGTGTTCGTCTTTTAATTCAAGTGTTGTTCGGGATAATAAAAGTAATAATTAAATTGTCTAATCGGTAGTGCGGTTACCGATTAATTCGTTTTGCATAATTATTAATGTAATTCAATTAATTATTGTGATTGTGATGTGTTGTGTGAGTGGTTCCTGGATGCTGGGTTGCTGTTGCTGTTGATGGGTGGTTGCTGCTAACCCTGCATATAGCGCGGGGTGGATTTTGTTTGCTAAGTTTCATTTTTTTTTAATTTATTTAAAATTTTGTTTTTTTTTTTTTTTTTTTTTTATTTTTTTTTTTTATTGTTTTCATATTTTAATTTTTTATTATTTGATTAATTTCCCCTTTCTGTCTGTTGGTAGGTTTGTGTTTGTGCTTGGGTTTTTTTTTATCGTTTCGGTTTTTTTTTTCGAGTGTGTTTTTTTTTTGCGAATCGGTTACGGAAAATTGTAGGCGGGTACTTAGCAAAATATTGAGTTATTTTTTTGTTGAGTGCAAAGAATAAAAATTTGCAAATGGCTGACTTTTGCCAAAATATTTAAATGACGTAATTGGTTTTGGGTTTAAGTTTAAATTCAATTTCGGTTTTTTTTTACTAATTTAATAAAGTGAATTGTAGTGCAGTGAATTTAGTGACCCAATTCAAATAAAAAGTATTAAATTTAATGATGTGTTGTGTTTAAGTGTGGTGTATTTTATGATTAAAACTGTTGTGTAAATGTAGAATTTACATTTTATGTTATGTGAAATGCCGTCGGCATGTTGATTTATACTTTATAAAATGTATAGTGTATTATTATACTTTTATTTGTGTTGTGTTGAGTTAAATTCTGTGTTGTGATAAATATTTTAAATTATTTATTAATATTAAAATTCATGTATGTTGTTATTCATAATGTTGATATTACATGCTTTTATTTTATGAAATAATTATTTTTTTATTAATTTTTTCTGTGTACAATGTTAAATTCGGTTTTGATTTAGCTGGGGTTTTCATCAAATGCGATATGATTCATTGTGAATTATTATTACTAAATTTTCATTTTTATTAATAAAGAAATTAATTTATTTAAATAATTGTGTATCCATCATTGGATTTGTTGCTTGGAAGATAGCATATTTTTGTTATAGGTCGTTTTATAATACCATTTTTCGTTTTGAGGGTTACGACGCGTATTAATTTATCGACTCCGGGGTGTGTTTCGGTGATTCTGGCTAATAACCATTGATTTGGTGGAAGCCTTTCATCTTTTACCAGGACAAGTCCACCGATCTTAGGCTCAGCTTCTTTTCTTGTCCATTTAGGCCGTTGTTGAAGTCGTGAAAGATATTCTCCATTCCACTTGCGCCAAAAAGCGTCCACGAATACTTGAGTTCTCGTCCATCTGTCAAGGTAATTTACAGGTGCTGAAGGTGATATGCTTTTTTGAGGTATGGATAAAAGAGGTTCTCCAATTAGGAAGTGTCCTGGGGTTAAGACATCTAAGTCATCAATATCGTCCGATAGAGGGCATAAAGGCCTTGAGTTCAAACATGCTTCGATTTGCGTAAGAAGCGTGTAGAGCTCCTCGAAGGTTAACTTCTCATCTCTGATGGTTCTTTTAAGGTGATGTTTGACTGATTTCACCCCAGCTTCCCACAGACCGCCAAAATGGGGAGAAGCAGAGGGAATAAAATTCCAGTTAGTTCCTGAATTGGCAAGAACTTCAGCAATTTCTTTCCAATCGTGTTTAGCTTGTTCTAGCATCCGGGCTAATTCTCTGTTAGCTCCCACGAAATTTGTGCCGCAGTCGCTATACATTTGGGTACAAATGCCTCGTCGTGCTGTGAAGCGACGAAAAGCTGCCAAAAATGCCTGCGTGGTCATATCTGAAACTGTCTCAAGGTGAATGGCCTTTGTAGCCAGACAAATGAAAATTGCAAAATATTCTTTGAAAGTCTTAGCTCCTCTTCCTTTCCAGGCTTTTATTTCAATAGGTCCGGCGTAATCCACGCCAGTATTGGTGAATGGTCTGGACATTTGTACTCGTGGTGATGGAAGACTTCCCATGAGCTGTTGTAAATTTATTTTTCGGTGTCTGAAGCATATTGGACATGTATGTATATAGATTTTTACATGTTGTTTGATGATTATAATCCAGTAAGTCATACGAATAAAAGCCGCAGTCTGCTGATTTCCTCCATGCAGTTGTTTATTGTGTGCATCTCGTATAACAAGTTCGGTGAAATTATAGTTGGGTTTTAAGATAATCGGGTGTTGCTGGCTATATGGGAGTAGTGTGTTCTGCAACCGGCCACCGACGCGTATTATGCCATCACCATCGATGAAAGCGTTGAGTGAGAGCAAGGATTTTGGGACTGTATCCTTATTCTCATATTCACCCAGTTCTTCGGTGAACATAAGCCTTTGTACTGCTCTATGGACCAACAACGCTGCGCATCGTAGTTCCTCGGTGTTTAGTTCTCCTGAAATCCTCGACATTTTCCTTCTTTTAGCTAGGCCATTTGTTCGAAAACGGCAACAGAAGGCTATTGCTCGGATAGTCTTCGAGAGTCTCGAGCATCTTAATATGCTTTGGTTGATGTCATCATCTACTGCATCAGATTTGGCTAAGGTACATTGCTTTTTTACAGCTCGTTTTTCTTCCTCAGTGTCGAATATAGATGGCTGCTCGGGTACTTCATAGTGCCACTTCTCCCGCAAAAATGATGGCCCTGTCCACCATAGTTCTTGGGTTTCTAACATTGAAGGTGAAATGCCTCTAGATGCTAGGTAAGCTGGGTTGTGATCGGTTGGAATATGTTTCCACGTATCGCAGCTTGTGTGGCGTTGAATTTCTGCAACCCTGTTGCTGACAAAAGTTGTACATTTGGACGGTTGTGCGCTAATCCATGCCAACGTGATCATCGAATCTGACCAGGCGTATATTTTTGCGTTGTGTATATTGAGTACTTCTTTTGTGTAGCTGAGCAAAGATGCCAGTAGGGCAGCTGCACAAAGTTCAAGTCGGGGTAGACTGATGGACTGATGATCAGGTGTTATTTTGTGTACGAACCAAATCAAAATATGTGCGTGAGGTAAGCCCCTTTTTTGCCACTCTATGGTATACATAAAGCACCGCACTTCTCCAAATACACGGAGTTTGAGAATCAGATCCATTAATTTTTTCAATTTTTGTTGAAATACACGGGCCGTTAAGTCATGCCGATCTTTTGGCACCTGACCATCAAATAAACAATCAGACACATCGACCCACTTCGGATTGCATGTGAATGTGATGAATAGATCCGGTCGGCCATAATTTCGTACATATGTCATGGCATCTTGCGTATATTCATGCATATGACGTGGGCTACCAACATATGATGATGGTAAAATTGTTAAACGGCCGATATCATTCACATTTGCATCATTGATCATTGCGTCACACAAATGTATGTATTCCTCTGATCTTAATCGGGCATGATTGTGACGGATGAAATTCAATCGCTCACTTTCAATTTTGGTGTACATATCGACGATATATTGATGCGAAAGTTGATTGCATCGCAAAATAAAATTGATTTCTTGAGGGCGAATCATTAATCGATACGAATAAAAATTCATCGCACTGACTTTTTTTGTTGATTCATGACCTGCAATGCAAAAATTAATTAGCGAATGATAATGATTTAAAAATCGCATTTAAACGAAAATCAAATGTGTACGTACCAGTTGTTGGATTTATCATTGGTATGTTGATATCATAGCCACCGTCCCCTCTCCAAAACAAAATGGGGTATTGCAATGCATCATAACAGCAATGGAGTTCTGAAATACGTTGTAATTGCTCATTTCTACGATACAAAACAATATCTCGTGGCCGAAATTGTTCACCAACCATAATAATGGCTACTTCATCAATCGTTGGTATATTGAATCGTCTGGCGTGCTCCCCAATTGGTGTTTTATCGGCTTTTATTATGATTTTGTGGCCATCCGTGGGCATCCGGTCGAGTGCCACTTTAAACAATTTCACCAATTCATTGTGTTGATGGAAAAATGTTTGGTTTTCGAAATTATTATGTGCATGTGGGTATTGTCAAAGCTATCAAGAACACGCATGAAGACTACTGCGCCATAAGCCTTCTCAGACGCATCGCTGAAGCCATGCAATTCCATACATTTGTTTGTGTTGTGTGTTTTTATTGTATGGTAGGCAGTTCTTTTCGAAAAGTTTGCCATTCTTGTTTTAAATCTGATGGAATCGGTTGATCCCAGTCATTTCCTCTGCACCATAACTTCTGCATCATAATTTTTGCCTTGATCACACATGGTGCAATCCAGCTAGTGGATCAAAAAGTTTGGCAATCGCAGATAACATCGACCTTTTAGTAACTTCTTCAGTGTCGTGTTGAAAATTTTGAAACGAAAAAGAATCTTTTTCTGGATGCCATCTTATGCCTAAGGTTTTAACATGATCAGTTGATCCAAAGGTGAGTTCAAAGCTTATCTCACAATCTTCCTTGGGTAGGTCTTGTACGAGATCTTTGCAGTTGGACGTCCACTTTCGAAGCTTAAACCCTGCAGATGCCAAAAGATTGCGTGCTTCCTCGCCTTTTATACGAGTTTCATCAATGGAATCTCCTCCACTAATAAAGTCATCAACGTACATATCCTCCTTGATGGCTAGAGCTCCTTTTGGATATTTGATAGCCTCATCTTCAGTGGCTTTGTGTAAGACATGGATGGCCAAGTAAGGCACACACGCCGCGCCAAAAGTGACCGTTTTTAGTTTGAAAACATTTATGGGCAGATAAGGGTTTTCTCTCCACAGAATAAGCTGATAATACTGATCTGGTTGTTTGACGGAAATCTGTCGGTACATCTTCTCTATATCAGCGGTCATTGTAAACTGATATGTTCGCCATTTTAAAATGATATCAACGATGTTTTTTTGTAATTTAGGACCGATCATCAGGTGCTGATTTAGGGATGTCCCATCATGGGTTTTTGCAGCTGCTGAAAAACGACTCTTAGTTTTCCTTGAACACAGCATGATGGGGAAGGAAATAATGATAAGGTGATTTCAAAATTGAATCATTTATATTTATATTTCCATATGATTTAGGCTAAGATACTCCATAATGCATTTGCTGTAGCTCACTTTCAGGTGTGGCTCCTTTTCAAATCGTCGTTCTAGAGATGAAAAGCGCCTCATTGCATTCTCAATGCTGGCTGGATCCAAGTTCGGGATAAAATCCTCCTAGGTACGGAAGTGCAACCTCATATCGTCCATCTGGCAGACGTTTGGTAGATTCTAAAAAATGCTTTTCGCAGATGGCATCTTCATCTGTCGGTTGAGTCACGAACGGAGTCTCTTCAATTTCCCAAAACATTCGAATTTGCTTATCGAGATCGACGTGTTGAAAAAAGCTGCGGATGGTTTTCGGAATTGTCTCATGAATTTTACCTAAAACAATCCATCCAAAATGGGTCTTCTGAGCAATAGGTGCGATTTCATGCTCATTGCGGTAAAACAATGTCTGGATAGACATGTGCACCGAAAAGTATGTCGATGGGAGCGGGAATACCGAAGTTGGGGTCTGCCAACTGTAAATTAGCAAGGTGTTCCCAATTGTGAAGTACCATTTTGTGGGCCGGAAGAAAGCCAGTCAATGACTTGAGAATGAATGCGTTGGTTGTGCCTTCAAAAATTGAATGTTTGGAAGCAAACATTAGTTCAACATAGTTTTGACTGATGCCATTACTAACCTTCCCTAACCCTGATACCTTAACATGTGTGTGGTGTCGTGTTAAATTGAGTAGTTTTGCTGCAGGTTCGGATATAAAGGTAGCATCTGAGCCCGGGTCAATTAGGGCTCGTAGGTCAGTTAATTTCCCATCTCCAGACTGTACCTTCACAATAGCCGTTGCAAGCAAAATTTTTGTTTCGTCCAGTTGTGACGCAAAAAAATTGTGTCGAGTGCTGAAATTTGATGTACTATTACCTGTGGGCTCAAAAGCAGAAGCGTTTGAGTTAACGGCAAAATGATCATTCCGAGGATGAGCTATTTGATTTTGTGATTGGGTTTGTGTAAAAAAAGTTCAATTTTGTGTTGAGTTGGTTTTGTTAGAAAACAAATTTTGTGTGTTTGATGAATTGTTGTGTAAAAGCGAGTGGTGTTTCTGATTGCAAAAGTAACAACTACGGTTACTTAGGCAATTTCGTGTTGTGTGGCTGTAAGCAAGTCAGTTCTCACAAACCCCAATCTGACGAACAGCTTGTTGCTTTTTAGCATAATCCATAGCTAAAAATTGATTACATTTCCTAAGAGAGTGTTGGCCCTGCTTGCAAATTTGACACACGTATTGCTGCGTATTTGCTTGTGGTTTTCTCTGCGTTTTAGCATGAAAAGCTTTGGCTAAAACGGATGGCGTTTTCACTGGCTTGGATTCTGCATTTGAACTCCCTTGCTGTACGATAGCTTCTAACGTCCTGAAACGGGATTTAAGAAACCCAGTAAATTCGGAAAATGTAGGAAGATTCTTATCATTGCCTAGCTTTTCTTCCCACAATTGTTGCGTTTTACTAGGTAATTTTTGAAAAAGAATATGAATTAAAATTGTATCCCAATTTTCCACTGGCAATTCAAATTTTCCAGGGCGTGAACAACTTCGGTAGTTGTATCTAATAAATTTTTAAGATTTTCTGAAGACTCTTTAATCTGTGTGGTTTGACCAAAGAGAACTTTAAGATAGGAGTTTACTAAGACTCTCTTATGGTCATATCTCTCTTTAAGTAAATCCGAGGCCTTTTGGTAATTTCCTGTACTGAGGTCTAAATGATGTAAAAGTCGTTCCGCCTCACCAGTCAAACTTTCCTTTAAAAAGTGCGTTTTTTGAATTTCATTCAAGCTTGAATTATTATGCACAAGAGAATGGAAAATGTCATGGTAAGAACGCCATGTTGTATAAGAACCTGAGAAAGTTGGAGGTTTAATAGCAGGAAGCTTAAGGACATTATTATGTGGAGCCTGTGTGGTTGCTGGAGGCAATAAAGCGGGATTTGTAGCAAGAATTGTCGGCGAAGTTGGAGCAGGAGCAGGTGGAGTGATTTTGTCAAGCGCATCCATCAAATCACTCTTATATTCCAGATACTTGTCGCGAATCTGGTCAAATACAGGTATCATATCTTCCTTTTTAAGTTCCTCCTCAAGCTTTCCCCCACTAACAATTTCCTCATCTTTTGGCATTGACTAAATTTTCTTCCAAAAGTTCTAGGCGCGTTTTCAAATAGTTGACAGTACGCCGAGATTGGCCTGTCTTTTTAAAATTTGTGAAGTCACGTTCTATTTGTGACAAAACTTCATTTTGAAGCTCCCCAAACGACATTGTGGACTTTTATTTATCAAATGTAATAACAAAAGACTAAAAAAATACTTTAAAAATAAGAACTTACGTAGTGTGCCTTCAGTAAAATGGTGATGAATGTGTTGGTGTTGGTTACACGTCGCGGGAATCCCGATTTGCACAGCACAAATGTTCTTGAATTTTCAATTGTTCAATTTATTTTAAAATTAATTTAATTTAATGTGAAAGTGAAATCTGATATATATATGTATACATACAACTATATATGTACTTTTGTACTTATAATTTTCACTTTTAATTAAATGTCAAAAAAAATCAAAATTCACACACACACTTTTTTATAGTTTTTTCTTTTGTGTTGTATATATTTTATTTTAGGGCTCGAAGGACCAATGTGTCTGTGTAGCGCTGGTAAAATTTAGTTTCCAAGAGAAAAAATGAAAAATAACTCAACTTTTAAATTACGTTATAACGTTTTATTTTTAATATTTAATAACCGTTGTTGTGTAGCTTACAGTTCTCGAAAGAATGCCCTTCTTTTAATAAAAAGGTTAAAACCTTACATAGTATTATTATGTACATTATTTTCTATCATAGTTTGACATGATGTGTCATATTAAATAGGCAAACAATTCAAGTTCATTCAATTCGCTATTTTAGATGACAAGTTCACAATAAGTATTTTAAATATATTGTTGCAATTCAATAAAATAATAATAAAAAAAATTGAGTGATGACCAAAATGAGTACCAATGTACCATGAATCAAAGAAAACAAGATTACGACACTTCTTCGTTTTTCTTATTTTATTGACATATGTGAAACTAAGAGCCTCATTATGAATAGCGAATCGAACATTCGATAAGTTGCGAACAATTTAGCGAACTACGATTATCACAGTATTATTAATAGCAAACTTCATCGTTCGCTTAAAAATAAATGGTGCCAAGAATAAATTTCCATTAGATTTATTTTGTACTTCGAATGAACAAGGATGTTTTTTTGAATGTCTCCAACCAAATAAGGCATGTGTTAAAGCTAAGAATTTCTATGCAGGTCCATCCATTATAAAACTGGCTTGCACATTGAGATTTCTTGGGAGTAGTTGCTGGCAAAACCGTGTCGGTAATTATTTCGGTTTGGGACTTTCACAGTCAACTGTGTCAGGCGACAACGAAATTTGGCAGTATGGCCCGCCAGCAGTAGCAGACAAATTTTTAACTTAACTGCAATTTTTGTTTCAGCTTTAACTTATAGTCCAACCAAACCTATGTACAAAAACAATCTTAGGTGCAAACAATAAAACATTTTCTTATTACCGTATGCAACTCTTTTCCATCACGAATGGGAGGTTCAGGAGAGTCTAATTCGACAGGAAATTTTTCCCAAAAATTTTTTGCCTTTTTTTCCAAGAACCAAACACACCTATACTTTACATACGTCCGGATTCGATACCATCGTACTAGCTAGTTTTGCAATTGCTTTGCATTTGTCCTTATGGTAGGTTATTTTTATTTATTTAACAATCACGCTTATTACGATAGGCGTTTCGCTTAAATAACGAATTTCATTTTCAAATATTTGAATTACGATTGGCGTTTTATAGTAATTTTTCTGGGCGTAACGCCTTAATTCGAGAGGAACTTAAATTTTTGTGAGAGAAACGTCACTGTTATTACAATATGCGTTACGCCTTGCTTATACTCCAACTAAAACGCTCTTTTTTATCGAACAATTGCTTAAAAATCGCGAAATTGCTCAAAAATATAAATGTTAATGTTTTGTATATTTTTTTTTAACAGTTTTTATTAAATTCGGATTTACTAAAGGGTGAAAATTACAAATGCTGAACAAATTAAGCATTCCGTGGACTCATTGCAACGAAATCCATCTCTGAAACTGATTTTAAGAGACACAAAATTCACAAAACAAAACCAAATGGGAATCAATATAGCACAACATTGAACTCTTTAAGACCGAGTCTTTAAATTGTTGGGACATACAATATCCTTCTTCCTTGTTGCATTTTGTCCTTATTGAACATAAAGTACTCATTACAAAATCTGGAAGGAAGAGGATAATCTTAATTGCAAATATTAGGAATTTGATTTGTGCATCTACTTATGTGCATGTTTCGTATCTGGAAAATCTCACGGATTTCATTTGGATCTAATTAATCTTCTTTCTCTATTTATAGGAATTTTGTTGTTCTCGCAGTTCCTTGTTATTTAAGATGTTTACATTTCTTGAGAAAATAAATGCAACCACACTAAATATTTTGCGACTTTTATTACCCTAATCGGCAGAAAATTAATATGAATTTAAAAATTAATGACAGCTGCATTGAAAATTAATATTTTCAAAATCAGCTGCTTATGTGGAACGTATTTCGATCGACAACGAGTGGCGTTTTAGTATCGTAATACCGACACTAAAACACCTAAAAAGTGACTCGACACAAAAAGTGGGAGTTGTCGTTCAATATAAGGCGGCTTTACATGCCTGCATCTGTAGGCTTAAAGAAAAGTAGAGCGGGCCAATAATATAAAACAAACATAAAAGTAAGACAGGGTAAACACTAATAACTTACTCGAACTCTGCTATAACTTTCTTGACACAAGAAAATTTTCGCTATTTTCGTTGTTATTAAGCAAACTGAGTTGAAATGGTAAAAAAAAACTTGAAAAATCGTTATCTGAACGGAACAAATTATGGTGCAGATGAAAATGCTATAATGAAGATGAACATGTTCATCTTCACTATAATCTGCAATCTTCAGGTTCGTACTTCCTATAATCTTCATACATGAAGATGGTCTCCATTTTGGTTTTTGCTCTCTATCGCACAAGTATGAATTTTTTATTTTTTTTTCCTCTTTTTTTGCAGATGTCAATGCAGATGAAGATGAAGATATATGTAAAGCCACCTTCACACTTCTGCATTTTTTATGCGATAGCATATCGCAAGGTGTTTTCAAGTATTCCAATGGGTGTTTGCTTGCATATAGTTGAGGGCACATAAGAATTTGCGACTAGTGTGATTGCCTACATAAATAACTTTGTTCATACGAGTATAACATTGAGTGAAACCAATTCAAACTGAACGTTCAAATTTTTTGCTCTTGTGAATTTCGTGTTTATTTCATTTATTATTGCGAATTAAATTATAAAATTCTGTCTATTATACAAAGAGTGCTTTCTTTAATAATAAACTTTTATAAATTGCCGAAATTTAATAAGTAAATTAGTTAATTAAACAAATTATTAAAACCGAATTTGCATATAAATAATTCTAAATTTTAGTGAAAATGGAAGACAATTGTAGTGGTGAAAACTGTGACAAAAGAATAAACAGAAATGATGATTTTGTGTTCTGTAGCGGCATGTGTGGAAAAAAAATTCATATCAAATGCGCTGAATTAAGCAAATTTGATATAAGTCTCCTAAAAAATAACTCAAGAATCAAATTCATGTGACAATTAGTGAAGATGATTTAATAGAAACCATTAAATGTCAAAAGAAGATCGGTGATACTGATATAAAATGTGTCAAGATATATTTATCACACAAAATAAAAAAATATAATGCGATCATTTAAGTAAACAGTGTTAACAAAACCAATATTATGAATTTAAGTAAATTAAATATTGGATGGGATAGATGTCGTGTGTACCAATACGTAAGAGTGCTTAAATGTTATAATTGTTGTGGATATAATCATATTTCAAAATACTGTAATAAAAGTAAAGTATGTATGAAGAGTGCAGGAAACCATGATGTGAAAGATTGCAGAAGTGATTTAAATAAATGTACTAATTGTGCTTTCCTAAACGAACAAACCAACCAACATTTAGACACACAACATGCAGCATCTGACAATAATTGCCTGCGTTTTTGCGAAAACTTAAAGCCGCTGAAGAACGCGATAGGTTCTAGCAACTAGAAAATATTAATTGTTTTTTCACTAATATTGAGGGGCTTTCAAATAATTTCACTAGTCTGCAAACAATAATTAATGAATCCAACTATGATATAATAGTATGAACCAAAACCCATGTGACAAAAAACCATGACGTTGCTGAAATGCAGCTAGATGGTTATTATATGTTAAACTGTGATAGTGAATCCAGTCACACCGGAGGATTAGTGTTTTATGTTAAAAAAATGTTTAAATGCTCTATTGTTAAAAAATATCTGTGATATACCTTAGTGCAATATATCGATCTCATATGTCAACCAAAAACGCATTCTGTGATGAATTAGAACAATGTATAGGCTCTCTACAACAGTGCAATAGTAATTTATATAATAATGGGAGATTTTAACATAGACTGGTTGGATACAACAATTACATATACTAGGCGCTTAAAACAAATAATAACTGACAATAATTTAACAATACTGAACACAGAACCAACACGAGTAACATCAACCTAGCGTACACTCATTGATTATGTTCTAACTAACAACGAACATATTTGCAGTGCCAAAGTTAAACATAATCTGAAAATAAGTGATCACGAGGCACTTGAAGCTTTCATTAAATGCACGAAAAAGAAAATAAATAAAAGAACTATCAAATACTGTAAGTACAATAGGGAACATTTTATACTCGTAAATGAACTCAAAACTAACCATTTTTTCTCTAATTTTGACTCTGAATATCCACATAATATAAATGTTTTAAGTGAACAATTTGCACATGAATTTGAAAATATAGTTAACAGCATGGTAGTTACCCGATATGTACCATATCAAAACGGAGAATAGTTTACCAGAGAACTAAGGAATGCAAAAACATGTAAAGTAAATTTATACAAAACAGCTATCACATCAAATACCTTCAGTAACTGGCAAGAATATCATCAGTATAAAAACTTCTACAAAAACAAATTGAGACAAATACATAGTGCAAAGAATCAACAAAAATATGTGGAGTCCATTAAAAAAATATGTACTAAAAACTAACAAAGATGAAATAACTGAAGTACAATTTTAGAACTGTGATATAGAAAATAGTAGTGCAATAATCACTGAAAAACTTAATAATTTCTTCTTTAAAAGCGTGAATGATATAACCAATTCTGTAATATTTTCCGAATATATTAGTATAGTAGAAGAGTGCAATATAGAATCTAAGTTTACTTTAGTTGATACCAATGATATTAGCAATGCCCTTACTGTGATATACTCTAAAAATGAATTTAATTTTATGAATGTGAAAATGCTGAAAGATGCTTTAGAAATTGTTGGTCCTATCCTTATCCATATTGTAAATACTTCATTCATCTCTGGTGTTTTTCCGGAAACTTGGAAAGAATCTCTTATTATCCCAAAAAAGAAAGTCTCCAATTCAATTAAGTGTAGTGATCATCGTCCCATAAATATGCTCCCATTATATGAAAAAGTTGTAGAAAAAATTGTATCGAAGCAACTTCAACAACATCTCAACAATAATAACATAATAAGCATACACCAAAATTGTGTTATAGCCATTTTCTTAGACCTTAAACGAGCCTTTGAAACAGTAAATCATATTATTTTGTTAAATAATCTGGAAAAGTGTGGTGTAACAAATACAGAACTAAAGTGGTTTAAAACGTTTTTGTACAACAGAACCCAGAAAACAACAGTTAACAACAATGTGTCCAACCCGGCAACAGTGAATGTAGGAGTTTTACAACGAACGATCTTGGGATCCTTCTCTTTATCCTTTATATAAACGATATGGAAAGAGTAATACGATTCTCTAAACTTGTGCTATTTGCAGATGATGGTCTACTTTATATAACTGGAAAAGACCTTAACACACTAAAAGACAAAATACAACAAGATTCAAGTGCAATACATACTTGGTAAATATGAATAGGCTTGTCCTAAATACAAACAAAACTAAATTTATAATACGAGTACTCAATAATCCTTCCCCACAACAACAAACACTATAAAATATATAAATAATACGCAAATAGAACAAATAGCGTCAATTAAATACCTCGGTGTTGTGTTAGATAGCAAACTATCATTTAATGAACATGTAGATCTCATCTGCAAAAAAGCTTCAAAAAAACTAGGTCTTCTTAGAAGAACACGCAAGAACATATCTAAAAATAGTGCAATAAAAGTGTATAATGTGACTGTAAACCCCAATTTTGAATACTGTGCAAGTCTTTTTATTTTTTTAACAATACTCAAAAAGCAAGACTTCAAATACTCCAAAACAAAGCTATGCGTGCAATATTAAAGAGTGATCGATATACCTCAATATCTTCTATGCTTGAATCATTAAATTGCTTTAATATAAATCAAAGACTATATATGATGGCAATGATATTTGTCTTTAAAATTAAACATAATATGTGTCCTGAATACCTTCAATCAAGTATACCTGCAAGAAGAGAAGTTCAATACAACCTGCGAAATGTGGACGAGTTTAACATCATCAGAACCAGAACAACTAGGGCGCAAGCCAGTATATTATACATGGGACTACAGGCCTACAACAATCTTCCACTAAATATTAGAAACATCAACAACTTAAATCAATTTAATAATCAAATTTTTGTATATGCAAAATCTTTTATTTTTTGAAATTCCAAGAACAGTTTTTGAATGTAATTAAAACATGAAATGTAAAATATTACTAACTTTCAATGGCCATTGGGCCTAATAAAATTCAAAATTAAGAAAAAAAAAATGAGTACCAATGTACCATGAATCAAAGAAAACAAGATTACGACACTTCTTCGTTTTTCTTATTTTATTGACATATGTGAAAATAAGAGCCTCATTATGAATAGCGAATCGAACATTCGATAAGTTGCGAACAATTTAGCGAACTACGATTATCACGGTATTATTAATAGCAAACTTCATCGCTAGTTTAAAGATAAATGGTGCCAAAAATAAATTTCCATTAGATTTATTTTGTACTTACGATTGAACAAGGATGTTTTTTTGAATGTCTCCAACCAAATAAGACATGTGTTAAAGCTAAGAACTTCTATGCAGGTCCATCCCTTATAAAACTGGCTTGCACATTGAGATTTCTTGGGAGAAGTTGCTGGCAAAACCGTGTCGGTAATTATTTCGGTTTGGGACTTTCACAGTCAACTGTGTCAGGCGACAACGAAATTTGGCAGTATGGCCCGCCAGCAGTAGCAGACAAATTTTTAACTTAACTGCAATTTTTGTTTTAGCCTTAACTTATAGTCCAGCCAAACCTATGTACAAAAACAATCTTAGGTGTAAACAATAAAACATTTTCTTACTACCGTGTGCAACTCTTTTCCATCACGAATGGGAGGTTCAGGAGAGTCTGATTCGACAGGAAATTTTTCCCAAAAATCTTTTCGCCTTTTTTTCGAAGAACCAAACACACCTATACTTTACATACGTCCGGATTCGATACCATCGTACTAGCTAGTTTTGCAATTGCTTTGCATTTGTCCTTATGATAGGTTATTTTTATTTATTTAACAATCACGCTTATTACGATAGGCGTTTCGCTTAAATAACGAATTTCATTTTCAAATATTTGTATTACGATTGGCGTTTTATAGTAATTTTTCTGGGCGTAACGCCTTAATTCGAGCGGAACTTAAATTTTTGTGAGAGAAACGTCACATCCAACTAAAACGCTCTTTTTTGTCGAACAAAAAATTTTAAACGACTCGTAGCGAAATTGCTTAAAAATATAAATGTTATTGTTTTGTATATTCTTTTTTAACAGTTTTTATTAAGTTCGTATTAAGTTCGGATTTATTAAAGGGTGAAAATTATAAATGCTGAACAAATTAAGTATTCCGTGGACTCATTGCAACGAAATCCATCTCTGAAACTGATTTTAAGAGACACAAAATTCACAAAGCAAAACCAAATGGGAATCAATATAGCACAACTGAACTCTTTAAGACCGAGTCTTTAAATTGTTGGGACACACAATATCCTTCTTCATTGTTGCATTTTGTCCTTATTTAACATAAATTACTCATTACAAAATCTGGAAAGAAGAGGATAATCTTAATTGCAAATATTAGGAATTTGATATGTGCATCTACTTATGTGCAAGTTTCGTATCTGGAAAATCTCACGGATTTCATTTGGATCTAATTAATCTTCTTTCTCTATTTGTAGGAATTTTGTTGTTCTCGCAGTTCCTTGTTATTTAAGATGTTTACATTTCTTGAGAAAATAAATGCAACCACACTAAATATTTTGCGACTTTTATTACCCTAATCGGCAGAAAATTAATATGAATTTAAAAATTAATGACAGATGCATTGAAAATTAATATTTTCAAAATCAGCTGCTTATGTGGAACGTATTTCGATCGACAACAAGTGGCATTTTAGTATCGTAATACCGACACTAAAACGCCTAAAAAGTGACTCGACACAAAGAGTGAGAGTTGTCGTTCAATATAAACGCCAATCGTAATAAGGATGATTATTCACAATTTGCACATAAATACCTTTTTTTTTGTCTGTCATAACGAAAAATAACTAGCTACAGGTTAATACAAGTAAACTTGAAACTTTTATCAACTTAGCGAAGATTCGCTATTTGTAACACTCGCTAATCAAATTCGCTAAGGTTTTGACTTTTGAAGCGAGCTAAGTTGGAACGAATCGCTATTCGTTATACGAAACTAGCGAATTCGCAAGATTTTAAGTTCGATTCGCTACTCTTAATGAGGGGCTAAATCTGCAAATTGTTGTTGTTTGTGGATTAATGGATTTGGTTTCACATAAGACGTCAATAAAATAAGAAAAAACAGAAGTGTCGTTATCTAGTTTTTTTTTATTCATGCCAATGTACTGTCATAATCTTATAACATACAGACCCGAAACCTCTGCTTTCATTTGACATTTGCCTGCAAGCTGAAACACGCACCCAAGTGACATTTCCGTTCATGTTCCAATAGAAACTGATAAAAACGCACATAAGAATCTTTTCTGTTCAACTTCTTATAGCCACATATACAACACAGCCCTAGTAATTTGTTTTTCGATTTCCCATCTATTCATGGATGGAGTTTCAAAGGTACAAATACAACTATGTTATTTATTGAGTTTTTGGGGGTGAAACGTATGAAGGTTTCCAATCTTATTATGGCTTATTTGTGGTACTGTTAGGCGTTTCACACTTCTGCATTTTTTATGTGATAACATATCGCAAGGTGTTTTCAAGTATTCCAATGGGTGTTTGTTTGCATATAGTTGTGGGCACATAAGGATTTGCGACTAGTGTGATTGCCTACATATATATCTTGGTTCATATAACATTGAGTGAAACCAATTCAAACTGAACGTTCAAATTTTTTGCTCTTGTGTGTTTCGTGTTTATTTCATTTATTCTTGCGAATTAAATTATAAAATTCTGTCTATTATACAAAAAGTGCTTTCTTTAATAATAAACTTTTATAAATTGCCGAAATTTAATAAGTAAATTAGTTAATTAAACAAATTATTAAAACCGAATTTGCATATACATAATTCTAAATTTTAGTGAAAATGGAAGACAATTTTAGTGGTGAAAACTGTGATAAAAGAATAAACAGAAATGATGATTTTGTGTTCTGTAGCGGCATGTGTGGAAAAAAAATTCATATCAAATGCGCTGAATTAAGCAAATTTGATATAAGTCTCCTAAAAAATAACTCAAGAATCAAATTCATGTGACAATTAGTGAAGATTATTTAATAGAAGCCAATAAATGTCAAAACAAGATCGGTGATAGTGATATAAAATGTGTCAAGATATATTTATCACACAAAATAAAAAAATATAATGCTATAATTGAAGTAAACAGTGTTACCAACACCAATATTATGAATTTGAGTAAATTAAATATTGGATGGGATAGAGGTCGTGTGTACCAATAGGTAAGAGTGCTTGGATGTTATAATTATTATGGATATAATCATATTTCAAAATACTGTAATAAAAGTAAAGTATGTATGAAGTGTGCAGGAAACCATGATGTGAAAGATCGCAGAAGTGAATTAAATAAATATACTAATTGTGCTTTCCTAAATGAACAAACCAACCAACATTTAGACACACAACATGCAGCATCTGACAATAATTGCCCTGTGTTTTTGGGAAAAGTTAAAGCCGCTGAAGAACGCGATAGGTTCTAGCAACTAGAAAATATTAATTGTTTTTTCACTAATATTGAGGGGCTTTCAAATAATTTCACTAGTCTGCAAACAATAATTAATGAATCCAACTGTGATATAATAGTATGAACCGAAACCCATGTGACAAAAAAACATTACATTGCTGAAATGCAGCTAGATGGTAATTATATGCTAAACTGTGAATCCACAACACCGGAGGACTAGTGTTTTATGTTAAAAAAATGTTTAAATGCTCTATTGTTAAAAAATATGTTGTTCTCATGAACTTTTGGTGTTTTACTATTAAAGTGCAATATGAAAATAGATCAGTGATATACCTTAGTGCAATATATCGATCTCATATGTCAACCAAAAACGCATTCTGTGATGACTTAGAACAATGGATAGACTCTCTACAACAGTGCAATAGTAATTACATAATAATGGGAGATTTTAACATAGACTGGTTGGATACAACAAATACATATGCTAGGCGCCTAAAACAAATAATAACTGACAATAATTTAACAATACTGAACACAGACCCAACACGAGTAACATCAACCTAGCGTACACTAATTGATTATGTTCTAACTAACAACGAACACATTTGCAGTGCTAAAGTTAAACATAATCTGAAAATAAGTGATCACGAGGCACTTGAAGTTTTCATTAAATGCACAAAAAAGAAAATAAATGAAAGAACTATCAAATACTGAAAGTACAATATGGAACATTTCATACTCGTAAATGAACTCAGAACTAACCATTTCTTCTCTACTTGTGACTCTGAATATCTACATAATATAAATGTGTTAAGTAAACAATTTGCACAGAATTTGTGTAGTGATCATCGTCCCATTAATATGCTCCCATTATATGAAAAAGTTGTAGAAAAAATTGTGTCGAAGCAACTTCAACAACATCTCAACAATAATAACATAATAAACATAAGCCAATCTGGCTTTCGCTCGAATCATTCGTGTGAAACTTGTATCAATTTTGTGGTTAGTGGCTGGAAAATGAAATTGACAGTAAAAATTGTGTTATAACCATTTTCTTACACCTTAAACGAGCCTTTGAAACAGTAAATCGTATTATTTTGTTAAATAAACTGGAAAGTGTGGTGTAAAAAATACAGAACTAAGGTTGTTTAAAACGTTTTTGTACAACAGAACCCAGAAAACAACAGTTAACAACAATGTGTCCAACCCGGCAACAGTGAATGTAGGAGTTTTACAAGGAACGATCTTGGGGTCCTTCTCTTTATCCTTTATGTAAACGATATGGAATGAGTAATACAATTCTCTAAACTTGTGCTATTTGCAGATGATTGTCTACTTTATATAACTGGAAAAGACCTTAACACACTAAAAGACAAAATACAACAAGATTTAAGTGCAATACATACGTGGGTAAATATGAATAGGCTTGTCCTAAATACACACAAAACTAAATTTATAATACGAGTACTCAATAATCCTTCCCCACAACAACAAACAATATAAAATATATAAATAATACGCAAATAGAACAAATAGCGTCAATTAAATACCTCGGTGTTGTGTTAGATAGCAAACTATCATTTAATGAACATGTAGATCTCATCTGCAAAAAAGCTTCAAAAAAACTAGGTCTTCTTAGAAGAACACGCAAGAACATATCTAAAAATAGTGCAATAAAAGTGTATAATGTTACTGTAAACCCCCATTTTGAATACTGTGCAAGTCTTTTTATTTTTTTAACAATACTCAAAAAGCAAGACTTCAAATACTCCAAAACAAAGCTATGCGTGCAATATTAAAGTGTGATCGATATACCTCAATATCTTCTATGCTTGAATCAGTAAATTGCTTTAATATAAATCAAAGACTATATATGATGGCAATGATATTTGTCTTTAAAATTAAACATAATATGTGTCCTGAATACCTTGAATCAAGTATACCTGCAAGAAGAGAAGTTCAATACAACCTGCGAAATGTGGACGAGTTTAACATCATCAGAACCAGAACAACTAGGGCACAAGCCAGTATATTATACATGGGACTACAGGCCTTCAACAATCTTCCAATAAATATTAGAAACATCAACAACTTAAATCAATTTAAAAATCAAATTTATGTATATGCAAAATCTTTTATTATTTGAAATTCCAAGAACACTTTTTGAATGTAATTAAAACATGAAATGTAAAATATTACTAACTTTCAATGGTCATTGGGCCTAATAAAATTCAAAATTAAGAAAAAAACAATGAGTACCAATGTACCATGAATCAAAGAAAACAAGATTACGACACTTCTTCGTTTTTCTTATTTTATTGACATATGTGAAACTAAGAGCCTCATTATGAATAGCGAATCGAACATTCGATAAGTTGCGAACAATTTAGCGAACTACGATTATCACGGTATTATTAATAGCAAATTTCATCGTTCGTTTAAAAATAAATGGTGCCAAAAATAAATTTCCATTAGATTTATTTTGTACTTACGATTGAACAAGGATGTTTTTTTGAATGTCTCCAACCAAATAAGACATGTGTTAAAGCTAAGAACTTCTATGCAGGTCCATCCCTTATAAAACTGGCTTGCACATTGAGATTTCTTGGGAGAAGTTGCTGGCAAAACCGTGTCGGTAATTATTTCGGTTTGGGACTTTCACAGTCAACTGTGTCAGGCGACAACGAAATTTGGCAGTATGGCCCGCCAGCAGTAGCAGACAAATTTTTAACTTAACTGCAATTTTTGTTTCAGCTTTAACTTATAGTCCAGCCAAACCTATGTACAAAAACAATCTTAGGTGCAAACAATAAAACATTTTCTTACTACCGTATGCAACTCTTTTCCATCACGAATGGGAGGTTCAGGAGAGTCTGATTCGACAGGAAATTTTTCCCAAAAATCTTTTCGCCTTTTTTTCGAAGAACCAAAAACACACCTATACTTTACATACGTCCGGATTCGATACCATCGTACTAGCTAGTTTTGCAATTGCTTTGCATTTGTCCTTATGATAGGTTATTTTTATTTATTTAACAATCACGCTTATTACGATAGGCGTTTCGCTTAAATAACGAATTTCATTTTCAAATATTTGTATTACGATTGGCGTTTTATAGTAATTTTTCTGGGCGTAACTCCTTAATTCGAGCGGAACTTAAATTTTTGTGAGAGAAACGTCACATCCAACTAAAACGCTCTTTTTTGTCGAACAAAAAATTTTAAACGACTCGTAGCGAATTGCTTAAAAATATAAATGTTATTGTTTTGTATATTCTTTTTTAACAGTTTTTATTAAGTTCGGATTTATTAAAGGGTGAAAATTACAAATGCTGAACAAATTAAGTATTCCGTGGACTCATTGCAACGAAATCCATCTATGAAACTGATTTTAAGAGACACAAAATTCACAAAGCAAAACCAAATGGGAATCAATATAGAACAACTGAACTCTTTAAGACCGAGTCTTTAAATTGTTGGGACACACAATATCCTTCTTCATTGTTGCATTTTGTCCTTATTGAACATAAATTACTCATTACAAAATCTGGAAAGAAGAGGATAATCTTAATTGGAAATATTAGGAATTTGATATGTGCATCTACTTATGTGCAAGTTTCGTATCTGGAAAATCTCACGGATTTCATTTGGATCTAATTAATCTTCTTTCTCTATTTATAGGAATTTTGTTGTTCTCGCAGTTCCTTGTTATTTAAGATGTTTGCATTTCTTGAGAAAATAAATGCAACCACACTAAATATTTTGCGACTTTTATTACCCTAATCGGCAGAAAATTAATATGAATTTAAAAATTAATGACAGCTGCATTGAAAATTAATATTTTCAAAATTAGCTGCTTATGTGGAACGTATTTCGATCGACAACGAGTGGCGTTTTAATACCGACACTAAAACGCCTAAAAAGGGACTCGACACAAAAAGTGAGAGTTGTCGTTCAATATACGCCAATCGTAATAAGGATGATTATTCACAATTTGCACATAAATACCTTTTTTTTTTGTCTGTCATTACGAGAAATAACTAGCTACAGGTTAATACAAGTAAACTTGACACTTTTATCAACTTAGCGAAGATTCGCTATTTGTAACACTCGCTAATCAAATTCGCTAAGGTTTTGACTTTTGAAGCGAGCTAAGTTGGAACGAATCGCTATTCGTAATACGAAACTAGCGAATTCGCAAGATTTTAAGTTCGATTCGCTACTCTTAATGAGGGGCTAAATCTGTAAATTGTTGTTGTTTGTGGATTAATGGATTTAGTTTCACATATGACGTCATTAAAATAAGAAAAAAACAGAAGTGTCGTTATCTAGTTTTTTTTTGATTCATGCCAATGTACTGTCATAATCTTATAACATACAGACCCGAAACCTCTGTTTTCATTTGACATTTGCCTGCAAGCTGAAACACGCACCCAAGTGACATTTCGGTTCATGTTCCAATAGAAACTGATAAAAACGCACACAAGAATCTTTTCTGTTCATATTCTTATAGCCACATATACAACACAGCCCTAGTAATTTGTTTTTCGATTTCCCATCTATTCATGGATGGAGTTTCAAAGGTACAAATACAACTATGTTATCAATTGAGTTTTTGGAGGTGAAACGTATGAAGGTTTCCAATCTTATTATGGCTTATTTGTGGTACTGTTAGGCGTTTCACACTTCTGCATTTTTTATGCGATAACATATCGCAAGGTGTTTTCAAGTATTCCAATGGGTGTTTGTTTGCATATAGTTGTGGGCACATAAGGATTTGCGACTAGTGTGATTGCCTACATACATATCTTGGTTCATATAACATTGAGTGAAACCAATTCAAACTGAACGTTCAAATTTTTTGCTCTTGTGAATTTCGTGTTTATTTCATTTATTCTTGCGAATTAAATTATAAAATTCTGTCTATTATACAAAAAAGTGCTTTCTTTAATAATAAACTTTTATAAATTGCCGAAATTTAATAAGTAAATTAGTTAATTAAACAAATTATTAAAACCGAATTTGCATATACATAATTCTAAATTTTAGTGAAAATGGAAGACAATTGTAGTGGTGAAAACTGTGATAAAAGAATAAACAGAAATGATGATTTTGTGTTCTGTAGCGGCATGTGTGGAAAAAAAATTCATATCAAATGCGCTGAATTAAGCAAATTTGATATAAGTCTCCTAAAAAATAACTCAAGAATCAAATTCATGTGACAATTAGTGAAGATTATTTAATAGAAGCCAATAAATGTCAAAACAAGATCAGTGATAGTGATATAAAATGTGTCAAGATATATTTATCACACAAAATACAAAAATAAAATGCTATCATTGAAGTAAACAGTGTTACCAACACCAATATTATGAATTAGAGTAAATTAAATATTGGATGGGATAGAGGTCGTGTGTACCAATACGTAAGAGTGCTTAGATGTTATAATTATTGTGGATATAATCATATTTAAAAATACTGTAATAAAAGTAAAGTATGTATGAAGTGTGGAGGAAACCATGATGTGAAAGATAGCAGAAGTGAATTAAATAAATGTACTAATTGTGCTTTCCTAAATGAACAAACCAACCAACATTTAGACACACAACATGCAGCATCTGACAATAATTGCCCTGCGTTTTTGGGAAAAGTTAAAGCCGCTGAAGAACGCGATAGGTTCTAGCAACTAGAAAATATTAATTGTTTTTTCACTAATATTGAGGGGCTTTCAAATAATTTCACTAGTCTGCAAACAATAATTAATGAATCCAACTGTGATATAATAGTATGAACCGAAACCCATGTGACAAAAAAACATTACATTGCTGAAATGCAGCTAGATGGTAATTATATGCTAAACTGTGAATCCACAACACCGGAGGACTAGTGTTTTATGTTAAAAAAATGTTTAAATGCTCTATTGTTAAAAAATATGTTGTTCTCATGAACTTTTGGTGTTTTACTATTAAAGTGCAATATGAAAATAGATCAGTGATATACCTTAGTGCAATATATCGATCTCATATGTCAACCAAAAACGCATTCTGTGATGACTTAGAACAATGGATAGACTCTCTACAACAGTGCAATAGTAATTACATAATAATGGGAGATTTTAACATAGACTGGTTGGATACAACAAATACATATGCTAGGCGCCTAAAACAAATAATAACTGACAATAATTTAACAATACTGAACACAGACCCAACACGAGTAACATCAACCTAGCGTACACTAATTGATTATGTTCTAACTAACAACGAACACATTTGCAGTGCTAAAGTTAAACATAATCTGAAAATAAGTGATCACGAGGCACTTGAAGTTTTCATTAAATGCACAAAAAAGAAAATAAATGAAAGAACTATCAAATACTGTAAGTACAATATGGAACATTTTATACTCGTAAATGAACTCAGAACTAACCATTTCTTCTCTACTTGTGACTCTGAATATCTACATAATATAAATGTGTTAAGTAAACAATTTGCACAGAATTTGTGTAGTGATCATCGTCCCATTAATATGCTCCCATTATATGAAAAAGTTGTAGAAAAAATTGTATCGAAGCAACTTCAACAACATCTCAACAATAATAACATAATAAACATAAACCAATCTGGCTTTCGCTCGAATCATTCGTGTGAAACTTGTATCAATTTTGTGGTTAGTGGCTGGAAAATGAAATTGACAGTAAAAATTGTGTTATAACCATTTTCTTACACCTTAAACGAGACTTTGAAACAGTAAATCGTATTATTTTGTTAAATAAACTGGAAAGTGTGGTGTAAAAAATACAGAACTAAAGTGGTTTAAAACGTTTTTGTACAACAGAACCCAGAAAACAACAGTTAACAACAATGTGTCCAACCCGGCAACAGTGAATGTAGGAGTTTTACAAGGAACGATCTTGGGGTCCTTCTCTTTATCCTTTATGTAAACGATATGGAATGAGTAATACAATTCTCTAAACTTGTGCTATTTGCAGATGATTGTCTACTTTATATAACTGGAAAAGACCTTAACACACTAAAAGACAAAATACAACAAGATTCAAGTGCAATACATACGTGGGTAAATATGAATAGGCTTGTCCTAAATACAAACAAAACTAAATTTATAATACGAGTACTCAATAATCCTTCCCCACAACAACAAACAATATAAAATATATAAATAATACGCAAATAGAACAAATAGCGTCAATTAAATACCTCGGTGTTGTGTTAGATAGCAAACTATCATTTAATGAACATGTAGATCTCATCTGCAAAAAAGCTTCAAAAAAACTAGGTCTTAGAAGAACACGCAAGAACATATCTAAAAATAGTGCAATAAAAGTGTATAATGTGACTGTAAACACCCATTTTGAATACTGTGCAAGTCTTTTTATTTTTTTAACAATACTCAAAAAGCAAGACTTCAAATACTCCAAAACAAAGCTATGCGTGCAATATTAAAGTGTGATCGATATACCTCAATATCTTCTATGCTTGAATCATTAAATTGCTTTAATATAAATCAAAGACTGTATATGATGGCAATGATATTTGTCTTTAAAATTAAACATAATATGTGTCCTGAATACCTTCAATCAAGTATACCTGCAAGAAGAGAAGTTCAATACAACCTGCGAAATGTGGACGAGTTTAACATCATCAGAACCAGAACAACTAGGGCACAAGCCAGTATATTATACATGGGACTACAGGCCATAGAGAAAATAATTAAATAGAGGCGCGACTCGTACCCCCCTTGCCTTAAACACCCGCAAATTTTTTTTGAGTTGAGTAAGAGAAAACTCTCTTAAATTACTCATTTTTTCCTATCCGTGAATACATGTGAGTGGTGGATTAAAAACCCTTTTGCTCAAACTGACAGATAATTTTTTTTGTTGTTGGTTTGTCAAAAGTCTGTCTGACATTTCTAAATACCAAAACTTAATTAATAGTTTTTTTTCACATTTGGTAAGTTTCATTTCATATTTATTTAATTATTCTTTATTTCAATAAAAGAAATATATAACTACATGTCTTTTTTTTCAGGTTGAATATATAATTGTTAAATTTGATGAACAAAATAAAGTGCCAAGGGTCTCACTGAGAGCCCAAGAAATCCTTGAAAAATTAAATGCAAAAGAACTTGCTGATCAGAACGGCGTTAAATCCCTATGGCGACCCGAATATGGAGGTTATAAGATGATCGAAGGTACGCCTGGCAAATCATTTGGAGGTTTGCTGGCGCATTTTAATCTTGTCGAAGCAAATATGAGAAACCGCCGTGAAGAAGTTTCTGAACTGCTCAAGCCAGACGAATGTGTAATGTCGATTACAAATTTTCCACGTCTTGGTTGTCCATCGTTTACACATCCTATTTGTAGTCCAAATCCTGATGATATAAAAGGTGCGGCTCGATCTTTGTACTTTCCAGATGAGGCTATATATCCAGGACATCCTCGTTTTAAGACATTAACGAGAAATAAAGCGAAAAGGTACATAGTTTGTTTTGTAGGAAGGGAGACATAATTATTTTTAAATATGTATAATTGCTCTGTTACAGTTTTTAAGGATGCTAATACAACAATTCCCGTTGCTGATAGTCCTGCTGGTGAACCAGATATAGTGCATCTTAATGCTATGGGCTTTGGGATGGGTTGTTGCTGCCTTCAGGTGACTTTCCAAGCTTGTAACATAGTCGAAGCAAGAATATTGTACGATCAATTGACACCACTATGTCCTATAATGCTGGCTCTAACTGCCGCTTCGCCCATATATCGAGGCTATCTAACAGAATCGGATTGTCGTTGGAATGTTATAAGTGCGTCTGTCGATTGTCGTACCGAAGAAGAACGAGGTTTGAAGCCTTTTAAAGAAAACAAATTTAGAATTCTAAAGTCGAGATATGATTCCATTGATTCGTTCCTATCGCCAGAAGGTGAAAGGTATAGACTTGGAGTTATATTCTATGCCTTCATGTTTAACATTGTATTTTTTTGTTTGTATTTGCAGATACAATGATGTGCCTTTAGGTTATGATGAAGCTGTCTACCAACGCTTGCGTAGTGGAGAAATTGATCATCTATTAGCACAACACGTTGTTCATCTATTCATCCGTGATACAGTATCTTTGTTCAGTGAAAGAGTTGATCAGAATGACGAGGAAGACACAGATCATTTTGAGAACATTCAATCGACCAACTGGCAGACAATGCGTTTCAAAGCACCGCCACCAAATTCGTCGATTGGTTGGCGTGTTGAATTCCTACCATGCGAAAGCTCAGATGACAGATTTTGAAAATGCAGCATTTGTGTGCTTCGTTGTCCTTCTAACTAGAGTCATACTTTCCTATCAATTGGATTTCCTAATTCCAATTAGTAAAGTAGATGAAAATATGCAAACAGCACAAAAACGCGATGCTTGTCGGAAGGAAAAATTCTGGTTTAGAAAATCAATTCAGAAAACTAAACCATGCGGAGAACAAGTAAATGGACACGGATGTTGTCCCGATGAATATGATCGATTATCTATTGATGAAATCATAAATGGAAAGGTAATTTGTAAAAATTTCATTCTCTCAAATCTTAATTTTAATTTAAATGCAATTTTTTTCTTAAACTGATGGCTTTCCAGGACTCATTCCACCAATCAAAAGTTACCTACAATCGATGGAAGTCGATGCCGATACCCAGTGTACCATTGAGCAGTACTTACGTTTGATACAAAAACGAGCATCTGGAGAATTCACAACAACTGCCACATGGATGAGAGAGGAAGTTCTTAATCATCCAGAATACAAGTAAGTTTTTTATTTATGTGCATATAATAATGAAAATGAAGGATGTAGGTGGGTAGGTAGCTATATGCATATAACTTTATAATTTAGGTGCAATCTGCATACATAAGATTCATGTGATTCTTAGACACATATTATTTAATATAGAATACGAATAGCTTTTGAACTATATCTTTGGAACAGGATGTCCAATAAAGGTAAGTGATATCTTTTTAGAATCAGCACTTCATACTTTCAAAGGAAGCATCAACATTTTTTGCAAAGAAGTTGAATAAAAAAAAATTGCTCCAGGAATACGCATACATCATTCTAAATATGCGTATTTCAAGAGTGCTTTTTTGCAATAAGGCTTCTACATAAAAACTTTTGATGCTGATTTTGAGAGTATCAAGAGTAGATTACAAAAAGGTATTAACCAAGTTTTTAGGATAACCCGTTCCAAAGATACACTTCAAAGTATTTTCAGATTATGTATTTCAAGGTGAACAGTGAATAGATTTTCAACTATATCTTTGCAACGGGTTGTCCAATAAAGGTGAGCGATATCTTTTTAGAATCAGCACTTCATACTTTCAAAGGAAGCATCAACATTTTTTGCAAAGAAGTTGAATAAAAAAAAATTGCTCCAGGAATACGCATACATCATTCTAAATATGCGTATTTCAAGAGTGATTTTTTGCAATAAGGCTTCTATATAAAAACTTTTGATGCTGATTTTGAGAGTATCAAGAGTAGATTACAAAAAGGTATCAACCAAGTTTTTAGGATAACCCGTTCCAAAGATACACTTCAAAGTATTTTCAGATTATGTATTTCAAGGTGAACAGTGAATAGATTTTCAACTATATCTTTGCAACGGGTTGTCCAATAAAGGTGAGCGATATCTTTTTAGAATCAGCACTTCATACTTTCAAAGGAAGCATCAACATTTTTTGCAAAGAAGTTGAATAAAAAAAAATTGCTCCAGGAATACGCATACATCATTCTAAATATGCGTATTTCAAGAGTGCTTTTTTGCAATAAGGCTTCTACATAAAAACTTTTGATGCTGATTTTGAGAGTATCAAGAGTAGATTACAAAAAGGTATCAACCAAGTTTTTAGGATAACCCGTTCCAAAGATACACTTCAAAGTATTTTCAGATTATGTATTTCAAGGTGAACAGTGAATAGATTTTCAACTATATCTTTGCAACGGGTTGTCCAATAAAGGTGAGCGATATCTTTTTAGAATCAGCACTTCATACTTTCAAAGGAAGCATCAACATTTTTTGCAAAGAAGTTGAATAAAAAAAAATTGCTCCAGGAATACGCATACATCATTCTAAATATGCGTATTTCAAGAGTGATTTTTTGCAATAAGGCTTCTATATAAAAACTTTTGATGCTGATTTTGAGAGTATCAAGAGTAGATTACAAAAAGGTATCAACCAAGTTTTTAGGATAAGTTTATTGATTATAACATACGTAGGATATATAAGTAAAAAAATCGCCCTATCAATTTATCTTAGTGTATCTAATTGTTTCAAAATTAAAAAAAAATATTTTGTGCATTTAAATCTTTGTTGAGTATTAAAATTAACTGGATTATCATTTCTTACATTCCCACAGACGAATGTGCTCGGAAACCGGCGCAGTATATTATCGATGTAGATTATGCATCCAGCATAAAACATGGGCCAATTGGTGGACAAACTAGTGGTTCATTAAGCAACGAACATTTGTCATACATCGTTACGTGGTTTTCTTTATCAGCTGCAACTTCATGGCTTTGTTATCGTCAAATAATAAAGAGGAAAACTTTCTAGTTTGTATATGTATGTTCTTTTAATTGGTTCATTTAGTGAAAAATAAAATTATTTATTTTAATCTAAAATATAATATGTATTTTTTTTAAATAAATTGTTTCTGTCTTGTTTAAAATCTATTAATATAAAAGTAAGCTACATTTATTGCAAGATAAAAATAATTTTTGTATTTTGTTCACTTAAATTGAACACAAGATAAAGAGTAATAATAGGTTCAATTTATTATAAATAAAATAAAAACAAATAGGACAAAAATTAAGGAATATAGAAGTGTAAAATTCAACGTGTGAAGAATCACTATATTCTTGTCTAAGGAAAATTCGGTCTTAAGTCAAATTAATAAAAATTAATAAAACAAAAATACTGTGTTTGTTTTGTGTGTCATATTGGGGTGTATTCAGTTAATACTTTCTCGAGCGAACATGGTAGGAGACACGTTTTTGAATATGATTTTATTCTACAGCTGTGGGATACTGCCCCATGTCTAGATGATTGTATCGCTTTCCGATTGCCTGCACGTTAAAACCGATATGTAGTAATTTTTAATGGTCAAAGATTTTTCTACCATCAAAAATGTAGGCTGGTTTCATCATTGATTGGTAAATGCGTTTATAGTCAAGGGACTAATAAAATAAAAATTTATTAAAAATGTCGATAATTTATTAGTGATTTTAACTTACGACAAACTCATCCCATTCGGTGCAGAGAACTATTGCGTGTGCAACATCCTTGACCTGCTTGACATCCTCCGGGGAATTAGTAACTGAAGGATGTGTGTAATCACCGATGATTTGTTCGTGTTCCACTTTTGAAGACGTGCGTTTTCAATAGTAAATGCGTTCCCTGAGTTGGTCGTAATTTGAAAACCCGACGGAAAGCCATATAATATCTTTTGAAGTCGGTGCAACATGTTTTATCTCCTTGGGGATTTTTTTCAATTAGATATTCAACATTATGAAGATCCCTAAGTGGTCTTGCGGACATCGGTAGTCAAACCCAGCTTGTGTATATGCTTGTCGAACGCTCTTGCGGTTACTGTTGGGTCTTGTGAGGTGTCAGCAGAAATGCACTTTAGCTCGTCTCTGGAGAGATCAAGATCGAATATTGTTTGGTGCAGTTCTAAATATAATTGTGTAATGCATATACTTCATATGTATGTATTTTTTAAAGATATTTATAGCATTCACCTCTAAGTTTTGCATCATTACTCTGAAGAAGTGGAAGAAATCCTTGCCATTCATCACTCGGATTCTGAGAACACTTTAATCACAGTGACAATTTTACAAACTCCACTATGCACGATATACTCGTAGGTGCGATATCGAGAGGACGGCGTAAAAGGAGCCTATAAATCTGCCAAGAAAAATCACACGCAGCAAATTTCCCACAAAAACTACCTACCTGTAAAATAAAAAATAAACAATCTGTAAATATTTAGAGATTATGAAATCCGATTTTATGATTTTCGACTACTAATGGATGCTTTGATAGATATTTCAGGATTCTTAGCAGATTTTCGATTGCGAAGGATTCTTTGATAGGGCCGATTTATTAGTTTTAAATTTCGAGTTTTCTTTAATGTAACTAAACTTTGATGCTATGGATTTTAATTCTGTAAATTGGGATGGTAAAATGTACCTACATTACATTCATATGTATGTGTATGGAGCCTAGGTATGTAAATATGTAGGTACATATTAATGTATAATGAAAGTGTTGGATGGTGATGGTTAGGTAAATACATATATGCATACATATGTACACTTTTATCTATAAAAATATTTAATTTTGCGTACTTATCAGCGGCATTTCCCATAGAACCATCTTAGCGGATGGCCCGATTAAAATAATTTATTTTATACAAACGCTTCCTAAAAGTGTTAATAAAACTGCATACTACAATTTTCGAAGAAAAAGTTCTTCGATTCTTAAAAAAATAAAAAATCTTTTCTTTTTGAAGAACCGATTTTTCAAAAACCATTTAGTAAATATTTTTGAAATTTGAATGTTATATGTATATTAATAATATTTTCAAAATGGCGTTTAATTTTTTTTCTAAAAATATTTTTAAAATTTTATACATAAACAAATAATTAAATTTTTTTTAATATACATCTTATTTATCCAGGAATTCAAATGGCATCTTTGTTTTCCCTCAAAACTATACAACTAAGCAATATGAAAACATTTAATTATGTGTATATTATCCATTTATTTCTACCATAGTATATTTCATATACAATGTAGATCCTAATATATTTATATATATGTACATACATAAATGATTACATGAATCTTATGTATGCATAATGCACATAAATGGCCCTCATTATGAATAGCTAATCGAACATTCGATAAGTTGGGAATAATTTAGCGAACTTCGATTTTCACGGTATTATTAATAGTGAACTTCAACATTCGCTTAAAAATAAATAGTTAAAGTATGCGATAAAATCTCAATACATCCTTGATCCATCATTGAACCTCAGTTAATCGACGAATATTTCAAATATTTTACTATGGAAAACTAACTAAACAGGTTTGATAATTTATAATTTAGCACTTTTTCCAAAAAAGAAGCTTATTTAGTTTTGCCTTAAAACGGTTTTAGAGCATGAATGCCAAAAAATTTGTATGACTGGTAATAATTTGGATTTCAGTTATCATTTATGTTACAAATTCTGTTCCTGAGAGTGATCTTAATTATTAGTAATTGAACAGAACTAATAATATTTTTGCAAACACAAGTGTCAAAACGGGTAATTTCTTTGACGTTTTTTTCTTCGCACATGCAAGTAAACAAATTGAGTTTTGCAAATTACAAGCACCTTTTAATTTGCCTAATTAAAAGTAAAGCCCAGGTAATAAAATATCCCATATCATTTTAATACTAATATTAATTTTATAATATGTTAGTACTTTTCATTCACGATGGATGAAGATACACTCTTGTCGTTACCTCAGAAAAGATACTATCGCCAGAGGGCTCATTCTGATCCAATAGCTGACCACTGCTTTGACTAGTGGGTTCGTAAAATCGTTGGGTTCAATAAGATTTAATATAATTTTCCTAGCCCATCGTGCCCTGATAAATTCGACTGAACTACCCTATATCCAGGCATAACCACACAGAGCGTGGAGTTCGCTGATGTTGGATGTGGTTATGGCGGCTTTCTGGTAACACTGTAAAATGTTTCCGGAAAAGTATGCCCTGGGAATGGAAATCAGAGTTAAGGTTTCTGACTATGTAATGGATCGAATCAAGGCATTAAGAACCCTCAACCCTGGGAACTATGGAAATATTGCGTGTATTCGAACAAATGCCATGAAGTATTTACCAAATTATTTCAAGAAAGCTCAACTTTCCAAAATGTTCTTTTTTTACACGGATCCTCATTTTAAAAAGGCAAAACATAAGTGGCGCATAATAAACAATGCCTTACTATCAGAGTATGCTTATGTTCTTAGAAAAGAGGTACACTATAAGAGAAATCTTTTATGTTGGACATAGTCGCTGATAATATTATTTTTAAATTAAGGGCCTTGTTTACACGATAACAGATGTTGAAGACCTGCATAAGTGGATGGTTAGTCATCATGAAGGACATCCTGTTTTTGAGAGGCTTTCTGAAGAGGAGACCGTAAGTTTAACATCGAGCGATATGATTTAGATTATGTAATAAAATTTCTTGTCCTGTAGAAAGTGGATCCAATTACACCGCAGCTTTACCAAACCAGTGAGGAAGGAGCAAAAGTCGTCCGAAATAAGGGAGATCATTTTGTTGCAATATTTAGAAGAATATAAAATTATTAAAATGTTTCAATTTTTACGAAAACAATTTCCTGTTAACTTTCACAAAACTATGCATTTTTACAAATAATTAGGTTAAACGACTATTAGGTTCAAGTATGTACGTCGGCCGGAATAAGTACCTTATTACACTTGTTCAATAACTTAATATAATGATGAAATGATTTGAACTACTTGCTGCCCATAAATTTGTTCCAAGGGAGGAGATAGATCTCCGTAAAATGTGATATTATTATGATCAATTTTTTTAAAAGAATTTTCGAATCATGCCTCTTTTTGATATGGAACCCGAATCCACTCTATTGTATTCGAGTAGATTTGTGTTCTTTTAAGATTTATCTTAAGACACTGTCATGTCTAACTAATGTATTACTTGTGAGCATCATCTTTTTAATTTAGAAATTATTTGAATACTACTCAGATGGTCAACGGGTGTTATACGTTATGAATCTGATTTCTATAGTACCCTGAATAGTTGCGGACTAAGCTTGTTAGAGGCCCGGGTCGGCAATGCTTATGTGATCAGATATTTTTGTAATCAGCTTTTACGACAAAACCAAAAACATAATCATATAATACACGTACGGGTTCAGAAAGAATGCAGACCAGCATTAGAAAGAATAATAAATAGAAGACAAAATACATAAGAGCTTTTTTTTAATAGAAAATTAACGAAATTCCGAACTGAATAATTTTCTTTTTATCTAAATTATTTAAAAAACTAAAAAATTACATCATCATTTTATAGACGTTGCGGTTTTTTTTTGAAATATGTACATACTTCCAAGTCAAAATTCTTAATTCTGAAATACAAAGGTTATTGTTTTTTTTAAGTTAACACCATTTACCAAATTTTAAGCCCTAAATCGTATATTAATTGCATATTTTACCTGAAAAATAAATTAATGAACAATTTAAAATGATCAACTTTTTGTATTTTTGTAATGCAGAAATTTGACATGGATTCAATGGAATTACAATCTTGGTATGGGTGCTTTGGTCCATTTAATACTATTTCATTGATTTTCCTTGCGCTTATAGGTATATATAGGTAGAATATTTATTTAATATTCACAATTTGCACATCAATACCTTTTCCGTTTGTCGGTCATTACGAAAAATAACTAGCGGCTGGTTAATGCAAGGAAATTCGAAACTTTTATCAACAATAAATATAAAATATTTCCCGGCAATTATTTCTTAATTAATTCGATAAACTTATCCAACCCATGTATGTGTGATAATACATGGGTTGGATAAGTTTGAGCGAATCGCTATTAGTATTCGCCAAATTTTAAGTTCGATTAGCTATTCATAATGAGGGCTTTTAGTTATATGCATATAGCTACCTACCCACCTACATCCTTCGTGTTCATTATTATATGTATATATTTACATATCTAGGTTGCATCTATGTATGTACCTACATATTACTCTCCTATCTTACATAATTAAAATCCAGACTCTAAATTTAAATATGCTTTTGTAGGTAAGTACATGTGAAACTATTCCTTGAATCATCCTGCATAGGATAACTAGATTACCTACATACTAAGCAGCGTCAATGTTTAGCTAAATTAAAGTTGTTAGCTCCAAGATCAAGTTCGTACGTTCCAGTAGTGCATTTTAATTTATAAAAATTCTTGGAGCCCTATTCAAGAAATACATTTTTGTCTTAATGGTTTTTTAACATTTGTATGGGAGGTGCCGTTTTTTTTTATGAATATGTCAAGGTAATGATAATGTCAAAAAACTACCAAACGATGTATGGCAACTATTAATAAAAAAACAATATGTAGGTAGCTAGTGTGAATCAAATACATCCAACCGTTTAGGCTGCAGACTCGAGGACAGACAGACAAACGGAATTGAGGGAAACACTTTTTTGGTGTTTTCTATGATCGTAAACGTAATGTCATGTTTGATTGTTAGATTTTTTTACGAATGAATAACTTGCCTTATAGTACTTATAATACATACATTATGCCTTTCTAAGTTTTTAATGTTTCGTTTAATTTAAAATATACACACTCACTTTGTTCCTTGTTTTGAAAGCTTATAGATGTTGCACTCCGACATAGAATGTGTTGCAAGATTCTTTAGGCATGTATACATTTGAATCAGAATACTAGATGTTACCAAATGTAAGTGACCAAAAGAAGACTGACTTTAGAAAGATGCAGCAAAGTGTTTCAAATTACGAATTAATTTGGAGCAGAACGATCGTTCCTTGCTCTCCAAAGAATCCAGGAACATTCACGTTCATCTTCAAACACTATCTTTACTTGCAGTCTATTTGCCTTTCAGAAAAAATATTCAACTTTTTCAATTTGTTTACGTAAAGTTGCATAAAAATAGTTGTTGCAGGAATCTGCGCTGGTCAAGGTGATGGATTTTAATTCAAAATTCAGACTCAGATCAGCCTAGAGATTCAAATATTTTATAATAAAATCTAATTATAATCGAAACTACTCACCTGATCTGTAATTTGTCCACTGAACTTCTCAAGATGCATATCAATTGTATTTTGTATTTGGATAAACAGGAATTTATGAATAATTCCTATTTCTTAGTAAAAAATGAGTTGTTTTTACAAGTTTCTAGAAGTTTTTTTAGAGTTGCGCAGACAATTATTTAGACTTTGTTGATGAAGTGTTTTGTGGCATAATATGTAATTGAAGATATATTTGTCACTGCTGCTGGAACTATGTAGATGATGAAGTTTGTTTTTTCCCAAGAATTAACTACCAGTGGCACCGTCTTAAGATTCGGATTAATTCTTGGCAATAGAATATCTACGTCAGGATATTTGATTAACACCGATGTAAGCATATGAGCTTCTTTTGTAGCATGCATCGGTGAATCCTTTTATTGTAATGCTTCACTCAGAATGGTTTTGCCTTGCTTTTTCACTTCTATGTGTGCTCCAGGCACGAACTTCTGACTACGTGTAGTATAATCTGAGCTGGCAGGATTCATGTGACGGGGTTAAAATATTTATTGACTTGCGGGCGGGTCCTTTCACAGAATTCCTATGTTGTCTCTGCCCTTTTTACCGCCTGCAGCGAAGTTGGCTGAAATGTAATAGGAAAAAATAATTTAATAGTAAAAAAGTTATGTAAACAACTAAAATAAATTATTTTAAATTATTATTTTTAATACTGGTATTTGGAGGCAGACAAGCTGAGTCCGGAGAAACTCTGCGTCGTGTATTCCAAGGAGTTGTTATCGTTTCGGAGGAGCTTATGTATATATTAGACCAGTTCAATGTGTGTTACATGTCGCTCTTCGAAGCGTTCCATGAATGCACGTGAAGTGAACCGTTCCTGCAACTAAAATAACGTGGATGGCACCAAGTTCTTTGGTGAGACCCTGAGCTTCTTCAAAACGGGTGCTTTTATGATTTCACTGCGAATATCAGCAGACCATAAAATTCGCATTATTTGGGTGAAATATTTTACTGGTGGCCTAGAGCCGGTTACACAAACACCAACATCAATAGCTCGACATTCTTCATCAAATTCAGAACCAACTGCGGCGACTAATTTATCTAGGCAGAACGACAGACCGGTGAAACTTATTCCACGTTTTTCTTAGTCCATAGTTAGTTTCAAGAACTAAAATATATTATAATAACAGTACACATTTAAATACGTAAAAGCAAAATAAAACTCACTTACTTCCGATTGCGATATTTGTTTTGAAATTAATAATATTTTTTTTTATTGTTTTGTCATCTGTCAAAATACTCACCTCGAATTGAGAAAACTGGTCTTTTCTTGTGGTGGAATTTAGACACGTACGCATTAATATGCTATGGTTTGCTTCTACTTTTTGATTGGATTTTCTTCATTTTGAACATAAAATTAATAAATATTGCTTAATTTGTAAGCCAGAATCAACAAAAAGCTTTTATTGGTATGTTTTATGTTTGATTAAGGCCTTTAAGAATACAATTTAACTAAAAAGCAATTCATTTTTCAATTTTTGAATTTAACGGATTTCCATTTTGAAGATATAGGCTTACCATATCTACCAAAAGGGCAAATGCGCACTCCTCCGTTTCGATAAGCCTGTGTTGGTATCTGCTCCATTTAAAATGCACGGGCAACTAACACATGTTTGTCGAAACGGAGGAAATCCTCTCAATTTAGCTTGTAGGGTGAAAGAGAATAAACCCCCGAAGTCGTGCCTCTATATTAGTTTCTCTATGCTACAGGCCTTCAACAATCTTCCAATAAATATTAGAAACATCAACAACTTAAATCAATTTAAAAATCAAAATTTTGTATATGCAAAATCTTTTATTATTTGAAATTCCAAGAACACTTTTTGAATGTAATTAAAACATGAAATGTAAAATATTACTAACTTTCAATGGCCATTGGGCCTAATAAAATTCAAAATTAAGAAAAAAAAATGAGTACCAATGTACCATGAATCAAAGAAAACAAGATTACGACACTTCTTCGTTTTTCTTATTTTATTGACATATGTGAAAATAAGAGCCTCATTATGAATAGCGAATCGAACATTCGATAAGTTGCGAACAATTTAGCGAACTACGATTATCACGGTATTATTAATAGCAAACTTCATCGTTAGTTTAAAGATAAATGGTGCCAAAAATAAATTTCCATTAGATTTATTTTGTACTTACGATTGAACAAGGATGTTTTTTTGAATGTCTCCAACCAAATAAGACATGTGTTAAAGCTAAGAACTTCTATGCAGGTCCATCCCTTATAAAACTGGCTTGCACATTGAGATTTCTTGGGAGAAGTTGCTGGCAAAACCGTGTCGGTAATTATTTCGGTTTGGGACTTTCACAGTCAACTGTGTCAGGCGACAACGAAATTTGGCAGTATGGCCCGCCAGCAGTAGCAGACAAATTTTTAACTTAACTGCAATTTTTGTTTCAGCCTTAACTTATAGTCCAGCCAAACCTATGTACAAAAACAATCTTAGGTGCAAACAATAAAACATTTTCTTACTACCGTATGCAACTCTTTTCCATCACGAATGGGAGGTTCAGGAGAGTCTGATTCGACAGGAAATTTTTCCCAAAAATCTTTTCGCCTTTTTTTCGAAGAACCAAACACACCTATACTTTACATACGTCCGGATTCGATACCATCGTACTAGCTAGTTTTGCAATTGCTTTGCATTTGTCCTTATGATAGGTTATTTT
This sequence comes from Philhelius pedissequus, assembly GCA_910595825.1. NCBI lineage: Eukaryota > Metazoa > Arthropoda > Insecta > Diptera > Syrphidae > Philhelius > Philhelius pedissequus. The sequence goes on from OU343160.1 coordinate 109,582,678, forward strand.
TATTTATTTAACAATCACGCTTATTACGATAGGCGTTTCGCTTAAATAACGAATTTCATTTTCAAATATTTGTATTACGATTGGCGTTTAATAGTAATTTTTCTGGGCGTAACGCCTTAATTCGAGCGGAACTTAAATTTTTGTGAGAGAAACGTCACATCCAACTAAAACGCTCTTTTTTGTCGAACAAAAAATTTTAAACGACTCGTAGCGAAATTGCTTAAAAATATAAATGTTATTGTTTTGTATATTCTTTTTTAACAGTTTTTATTAAGCTCGGATTTATTAAAGGGTGAAAATTACAAATGCTGAACAAATTAAGTATTCCGTGGACTCATTGCAACGAAATCCATCTCTGAAACTGATTTTAAGAGACACAAAATTCACAAAGCAAAACCAAATGGGAATCAATATAGCACAACTGAACTCTTTAAGACCGAGTCTTTAAATTGTTGGGACACACAATATCCTTCTTCATTGTTGCATTTTGTCCTTATTGAACATAAATTACTCATTACAAAATCTGGAAAGAAGAGGATAATCTTAATTGGAAATATTAGGAATTTGATATGTGCATCTACTTATATGCAAGTTTCGTATCTGGAAAATCTCACGGATTTCATTTGGATCTAATTAATCTTCTTTCTCTATTTATAGGAATTTTGTTGTTCTCGCAGTTCCTTGTTATTTAAGATGTTTACATTTCTTGAGAAAATAAATGCAACCACACTAAATATTTTGCGACTTTTATTACCCTAATCGGCAGAAAATTAATATGAATTTAAAAATTAATGACAGCTGCATTGAAAATTAATATTTTCAAAATCAGCTGCTTATGTGGAACGTATTTCGATCGACAACGAGTGGCGTTTTAGTATCGTAATACCGACACTAAAACGCCTAAAAAGTGACTCGACACAAAAAGTGAGAGTTGTCGTTCAATATAAACGCCAATCGTAATAAGGATGATTATTCACAATTTGCACATAAATACCTTTTTTTTTTGTCTGTCATTACGAGAAATAACTAGCTACAGGTTAATACAAGTCAACTTGAAACTTTTATCAACTTAGCGAAGATTCGCTATTTGTAACACTCGCTAATCAAATTCGCTAAGGTTTTGACTTTTGAAGCGAGCTAAGTTGGAACGAATCGCTATTCGTAATACGAAACTAGCGAATTCGCAAGATTTTAAGTTCGATTCGCTACTCTTAATGAGGGGCTAAATCTGTAAATTTTTGTTGTTTGTGGATTAATGGATTTAGTTTTACATATGACGTCAATAAAATAAGAAAAAACAGAAGTGTCGTTATCTAGTTTTTTTTTATTCATGCCAATGTACTGTCATAATCTTATAACATACAGACCCGAAACCTCTGCTTTCATTTGACATTTGCCTGCAAGCTGAAACACGCACCCAAGTGACATTTCGGTTCATGTTCCAATAGAAACTGATAAAAACGCACACAAGAATCTTTTCTTTTTACAACACAGCCCTAGTAATTTGTTTTTCGATTTCCCATCTATTCATGGATGGAGTTTCAAAGGTACAAATACAACTATGTTATTTATTGAGTTTTTGGGGGTGAAACGTATGAAGGTTTCCAATCTTATTATGGCTTATTTGTGGTACTGTTAGGCGTTTCACTCTTCTGCATTTTTTATGCGATAACATATCGCAAGGTGTTTTCAAGTAATCCAATGGGTGTTTGTTTGCATATAGTTGTGGGCACATAAGGATTTGCGACTAGTGTGATTGCCTACATACATATCTTGGTTCATATAACATTGAGTGAAACCAATTCAAACTGAACGTTCAAATTTTTTGCTCTTGTGAATTTCGTGTTTATTTCATTTATTCTTGCGAATTAAATTATAAAATTCTGTCTATTATACAAAAAGTGCTTTCTTTAATAATAAACTTTTATAAATTGCCGAAATTTAATAAGTAAATTAGTTAATTAAACAAATTATTAAAACCGAATTTGCATATACATAATTCTAAATTTTAGTGAAAATAGAAGACAATTGTAGTGGTGAAAACTGTGATAAAAGAATAAACAGAAATGATGATTTTGTGTTCTGTAGCGGCATGTGTGGAAACAAAATTCATATCAAATGCGCTGAATTAAGCAAATTTGATATAAGTCTCCTAAAAAATAACTCAAGAATCAAATTCATGTGACAATTAGTGAAGATTATTTAATAGAAGCCAATAAATGTCAAAACAAGATCGGTGATAGTGATATAAAATGTGTCAAGATATATTTATCACACAAAATAAAAAAATATAATGCTATCATTGAAGTAAACAGTGTTACCAACACCAATATTATGAATTTGAGTAAATTAAATATTGGATGGGAGGTCGTGTGTACCAATACGTAAGAGTGCTTAGATGTTATAATTATTGTGGATATAATCATATTTCAAAATACTGTAATAAAAGTAAAGTATGTATGAAGTGTGCAGGAAACTATGATGTGAAAGATAGCAGAAGTGAATTAAATAAATGTACTAATTGTGCTTTCCTAAATGAACAAACCAACCAACATTTAGACACACAACATGCAGCATCTGACAATAATTGCCCTGCGTTTTTGGGAAACGTTAAAGCCGCTGAAGAACGCGATAGGTTCTAGCAACTAGAAAATATTAATTGTTTTTTCACTAATATTGCGGGGCTTTCAAATAATTTCACTAGTCTGCAAACAATAATTAATGAATCCAACTGTGATATAATAGTATGAACCGAAACCCATGTGACAAAAAACCATGACGTTGCTGAAATGCAGCTAGATGGTAATTATATGCTAAACTGTGAATCCACAACACCGGAGGACTAGTGTTTTATGTTAAAAAAATGTTTAAATGTTTTATTGTTAAAAAATATGTTGTTCTCATGAACTTTTGGTGTTTTACTATTAAAGTGCAATATGAAAATAGATCTGTGATACACCTTAGTGCAATATATCGATCTCATATGTCAACCAAAAACGCATTCTGTGATGACTTAGAACAATGGATAGACTCTCTACAACAGTGCAATAGTAATTACATAACAATGGGAGATTTGAACATAGACTGGTTGGATACAACAAATACATATGCTAGGCGCCTAAAACAAATAATAACTGACAATAATTTAACAATACTGAACACAGAACCAACACGAGTAACATCAACCTAGCGTACACTAATTGATTATGTTCTAACTAACAACGAACACATTTGCAGTGCTAAAGTTAAACATAATCTGAAAATAAGTGATCACGAGGCACTTGAAGTTTTCATTAAATGCACAAAAAAGAAAATAAATAAAAGAACTATCAAATACTGTAAGTACAATAGGGAACATTTTATACTCGTAAATTAACTCAGAACTAACCATTTTTTCTCTACTTTTGACTTGAATATCCACATAATATAAATATTTTAAGTAAACAATTTGCACAGAATTTGAAAATATAGTTAACAGCATGGTAGTTACCCGAGATGTCCCATATCAAAACGGAGAATGGTTTACCAGAGAACTAAGGAATGCAAAAACATGTAAAGTAAATTTATACAAAACAGACATCACATCAAATACCTTCAGTAACTGGCAAGAATATCATCAGTATAAAAACTTCTGCAAAAGACAAATTGAGACAAATACATAGTGCAAAGAATCAGAAAAGTTATGTGGAGTCAATTAAAAAAATATGTACTAAAAACTAACAAAGATGAAATAACTGAAGTGCAATTTGAGAAATGTGATATAGAAAATAGTAGTGCAATAATCGCTGAAAAACTTAATAATTTCTACATTAAAAGCGTGAATGATATAACCAATTCTGTAATATATTCCGAATATATTAGTATAGTAGAAGCGTGCAATATTGAATTTAAGTTTACTTTAGTTGATAACAATGATATTAGCAATGCGCTTACTGTGATAAACTCTAAAAATGACTTTAATTTTATGAATGTGAAAATGCTGAAAGATGCTTCAGAAATTGTTGGTCCTGTCCTTATCCGTATTGTAAATACTTCATTCATCTCTGGTGTTTTTCCGGAAACTTGGAAAGAGTCTCTTATTATCCCAAAAAAGAAAGTCTCCAATTCAATTAAGTGTAGTGATCATCGTCCCATAAATATGCTCCCATTATATGAAAAAGTTGTAGAAAAAATTGTATCGAAGCAACTTCAACAACATCTCAACAATAATAACATAATAAACATACACCAATCTGGCTTTCGCTCGAATCATTCGTGTGAAACTTGTATCAATTTTGTGGTTAGTGGCTGGAAAAGTGAAATTGACAGTAAAAATTGTGTTATAGCCATTTTCTTAGACCTTAAACGAGCCTTTGAAACAGTAAATCATATTATTTTGTTAAATAAACTGGAAAAGTGTGGTGTAAAAAATACAGAACTAAAGTGGTTCGAAACGTTTTTGTACAACAGAACCCATAAAACAACAGTTAACAACAATGTGTCCAACCCGGCAACAGTGAATGTAGGAGTTTTACAAGGAACGATCTTGGGGTCCTTCTCTTTATCCCTTATGTAAACGATATGGAAAGAGTAATACAATTCTCTAAGCTTGTGCTATTTGCAGATGATGATCTACTTTATATAACTGGAAACGACCTTAACACACTAAAAGACAAAATACAACAAGATTTAAGTGCAATACATACGTGGTTAAATATGAATAGGCTTGTCCTAAATACAAACAAAACTAAATTTATAATACTCAATAATCCTTCCCCACAACAACAAACAAATATATTAATAAATAATACGCAAATAGAACAAATAGCGTCAATTAAATACCTCGGTGTTATGTTAGATAGCAAACTATCATTTAATGAACATGTAGATCTCATCTGCAAAAAAGCTTCAAAAAAACTAGGTCTTCTTAGAAGAACACGCAAGAACATATCTAAAAATAGTGCAATAAAAGTGTATAATGTGACTGTAAACCCCCATTTTGAATACTGTGCAAGTCTTTTTATTTTTTTAACAATACTCAAAAAGCAAGACTTCAAATACTCCAAAACAAAGCTATGCGTGCAATATTAAAGTGTGATCGATATACCTCAATATCTTCTATGCTTGAATCATTAAATTGCTTTAATATAAATCAAAGACTATATATGATGGCAATGATATTTGTCTTTAAAATTAAACATAATATGTGTCCTGAATACCTTCAATCAAGTATACCTGCAAGAAGAGAAGTTCAATACAACCTGCGAAATGTGGACGAGTTTAACATCATCAGAACCAGAACAACTAGGGCACAAGCCAGTATATTATACATGGGACTACAGGCCTACAACAATCTTCCAATAAATATTAGAAACATCAACAACTTAAATCAATTTAAAAATCAAAATTTTGTATATGCAAAATCTTTTATTATTTGAAATTCCAAGAACACTTTTTGAATGTAATTAAAACATGAAATGTAAAATATTACTAACTTTCAATGGCCATTGGGCCTAATAAAATTCAAAATTAAGAAAAAAAAAATGAGTACCAATGTACCATGAATCAAAGAAAACAAGATTACGACACTTCTTCGTTTTTCTTATTTTATTGACATATGTGAAAATAAGAGCCTCATTATGAATAGCGAATCGAACATTCGATAAGTTGCGAACAATTTAGCGAACTACGATTATCACGGTATTATTAATAGCAAACTTCATCGTTAGTTTAAAGATAAATGGTGCCAAAAATAAATTTCCATTAGATTTATTTTGTACTTACGATTGAACAAGGATGTTTTTTTGAATGTCTCCAACCAAATAAGACATGTGTTAAAGCTAAGAACTTCTATGCAGGTCCATCCCTTATAAAACTGGCTTGCACATTGAGATTTCTTGGGAGAAGTTGCTGGCAAAACCGTGTCGGTAATTATTTCGGTTTGGGACTTTCACAGTCAACTGTGTCAGGCGACAACGAAATTTGGCAGTATGGCCCGCCAGCAGTAGCAGACAAATTTTTAACTTAACTGCAATTTTTGTTTCAGCCTTAACTTATAGTCCAGCCAAACCTATGTACAAAAACAATCTTAGGTGCAAACAATAAAACATTTTCTTACTAACGTATGCAACTCTGTCCATCACGAATGGGAGGTTCAGGAGAGTCTGATTCGACAGGAAATTTTTCCCAAAAATCTTTTCGCCTTTTTTTCGAAGAACCAAACACACCTATACTTTACATACGTCCGGATTCGATACCATCGTACTAGCTAGTTTTGCAATTGCTTTGCATTTGTCCTTATGATAGGTTATTTTTATTTATTTAACAATCACGCTTATTACGATAGGCGTTTCGCTTAAATAACGAATTTCATTTTCAAATATTTGTATTACGATTGGCGTTTAATAGTAATTTTTCTGGGCGTAACGCCTTAATTCGAGCGGAACTTAAATTTTTGTGAGAGAAACGTCACATCCAACTAAAACGCTCTTTTTTGTCGAACAAAAAATTTTAAACGACTCGTAGCGAAATTGCTTAAAAATACAAATGTTATTGTTTTGTATATTCTTTTTTAACAGTTTTTTTTAAGCTCGGATTTATTAAAGGGTGAAAATTACAAATGCTGAACAAATTAAGTATTCCGTGGACTCATTGCAACGAAATCCATCTCTGAAACTGATTTTAAGAGACACAAAATTCACAAAGCAAAACCAAATGGGAATCAATATAGCACAACTGAACTCTTTAAGACCGAGTCTTTAAATTGTTGGGACACACAATATCCTTCTTCATTGTTGCATTTTGTCCTTATTGAACATAAATTACTCATTACAAAATCTGGAAAGAAGAGGATAATCTTAATTGGAAATATTAGGAATTTGATATGTGCATCTACTTATATGCAAGTTTCGTATCTGGAAAATCTCACGGATTTCATTTGGATCTAATTAATCTTCTTTCTCTATTTATAGGAATTTTGTTGTTCTCGCAGTTCCTTGTTATTTAAGATGTTTACATTTCTTGAGAAAATAAATGCAACCACACTAAATATTTTGCGACTTTTATTACCCTAATCGGCAGAAAATTAATATGAATTTAAAAATTAATGACAGCTGCATTGAAAATTAATATTTTCAAAATCAGCTGCTTATGTGGAACGTATTTCGATCGACAACGAGTGGCGTTTTAGTATCGTAATACCGACACTAAAACGCCTAAAAAGTGACTCGACACAAAAAGTGAGAGTTGTCGTTCAATATAAACGCCAATCGTAATAAGGATGATTATTCACAATTTGCACATAAATACCTTTTTTTTTTGTCTGTCATTACGAGAAATAACTAGCTACAGGTTAATACAAGTCAACTTGAAACTTTTATCAACTTAGCGAAGATTCGCTATTTGTAACACTCGCTAATCAAATTCGCTAAGGTTTTGACTTTCGAAGCGAGCTAAGTTGGAACGAATCGCTATTCGTAATACGAAACTAGCGAATTCGCAAGATTTTAAGTTCGATTCGCTACTCTTAATGAGGGGCTAAATCTGTAAATTTTTGTTGTTTGTGGATTAATGGATTTAGTTTTACATATGACGTCAATAAAATAAGAAAAAACAGAAGTGTCGTTATCTAGTTTTTTTTTATTCATGCCAATGTACTGTCATAATCTTATAACATACAGACCCGAAACCTCTGCTTTCATTTGACATTTGCCTGCAAGCTGAAACACGCACCCAAGTGACATTTCGGTTCATGTTCCAATAGAAACTGATAAAAACGCACACAAGAATCTTTTCTTTTTACAACACAGCCCTAGTAATTTGTTTTTCGATTTCCCATCTATTCATGGATGGAGTTTCAAAGGTACAAATACAACTATGTTATATATTGAGTTTTTGGGGGTGAAACGTATGAAGGTTTCCAATCTTATTATGGCTTATTTGTGGTACTGTTAGGCGTTTCACTCTTCTGCATTTTTTATGCGATAACATATCGCAAGGTGTTTTCAAGTAATCCAATGGGTGTTTGTTTGCATATAGTTGTGGGCACATAAGGATTTGCGACTAGTGTGATTGCCTACATACATATCTTGGTTCATATAACATTGAGTGAAACCAATTCAAACTGAACGTTCAAATTTTTTGCTCTTGTGAATTTCGTGTTTATTTCATTTATTCTTGCGAATTAAATTATAAAATTCTGTCTATTATACAAAAAGTGCTTTCTTTAATAATAAACTTTTATAAATTGCCGAAATTTAATAAGTAAATTAGTTAATTAAACAAATTATTAAAACCGAATTTGCATATACATAATTCTAAATTTTAGTGAAAATAGAAGACAATTGTAGTGGTGAAAACTGTGATAAAAGAATAAACAGAAATGATGATTTTGTGTTCTGTAGCGGCATGTGTGGAAAAAAAATTCATATCAAATGCGCTGAATTAAGCAAATTTGATATAAGTCTCCTAAAAAATAACTCAAGAATCAAATTCATGTGACAATTAGTGAAGATTATTTAATAGAAGCCAATAAATGTCAAAACAAGATCGGTGATAGTGATATAAAATGTGTCAAGATATATTTATCACACAAAATAAAAAAATATAATGCTATCATTGAAGTAAACAGTGTTACCAACACCAATATTATGAATTTGAGTAAATTAAATATTGGATGGGATAGAGGTCGTGTGTACCAATACGTAAGAGTGCTTAGATGTTATAATTATTGTGGATATAATCATATTTCAAAATACTGTAATAAAAGTAAAGTATGTATGAAGTGTGCAGGAAACCATGATGTGAAAGATAGCAGAAGTGAATTAAATAAATGTACTAATTGTGCTTTCCTAAATGAACAAACCAACCAACATTTAGACACACAACATGCAGCATCTGACAATAATTGCCCTGCGTTTTTGGGAAACGTTAAAGCCGCTGAAGAACGCGATAGGTTCTAGCAACTAGAAAATATTAATTGTTTTTTCACTAATATTGCGGGGCTTTCAAATAATTTCACTAGTCTGCAAACAATAATTAATGAATCCAACTGTGATATAATAGTATGAACCGAAACCCATGTGACAAAAAACCATGACGTTGCTGAAATGCAGCTAGATGGTAATTATATGCTAAACTGTGAATCCACAACACCGGAGGACTAGTGTTTTATGTTAAAAAAATGTTTAAATGTTTTATTGTTAAAAAATATGTTGTTCTCGTGAACTTTTGGTGTTTTACTATTAAAGTGCAATATGAAAATAGATCTGTGATATACCTTAGTGCAATATATCGATCTCATATGTCAACCAAAAACGCATTCTGTGATGACTTAGAACAATGGATAGACTCTCTACAACAGTGCAATAGTAATTACATAACAATGGGAGATTTTAACATAGACTGGTTGGATACAACAAATACATATGCTAGGCGCCTAAAACAAATAATAACTGACAATAATTTAACAATACTGAACACAGAACCAACACGAGTAACATCAACCTAGCGTACACTAATTGATTATGTTCTAACTAACAACGAACACATTTGCAGTGCTAAAGTTAAACATAATCTGAAAATAAGTGATCACGAGGCACTTGAAGTTTTCATTAAATGCACAAAAAAGAAAATAAATAAAAGAACTATCAAATACTGTAAGTACAATAGGGAACATTTTATACTCGTAAATGAACTCAGAACTAACCATTTTTTCTCTACTTTTGACTTGAATATCCACATAATATAAATATTTTAAGTAAACAATTTGCACAGAATTTGAAAATATAGTTAACAGCATGGTAGTTACCCGAGATGTCCCATATCAAAACGGAGAATGGTTTACCAGAGAACTAAGGAATGCAAAAACATGTAAAGTAAATTTATACAAAACAGACATCACATCAAATACCTTCAGTAACTGGCAAGAATATCATCAGTATAAAAACTTCTGCAAAAGACAAATTGAGACAAATACATAGTGCAAAGAATCAAAAAAGTTATGTGGAGTCAATTAAAAAAATATGTACTAAAAACTAACAAAGATGAAATAACTGAAGTGCAATTTGAGAAATGTGATATAGAAAATAGTAGTGCAATAATCGCTGAAAAACTTAATAATTTCTACATTAAAAGCGTGAATGATATAACCAATTCTGTAATATATTCCGAATATATTAGTATAGTAGAAGCGTGCAATATTGAATTTAAGTTTACTTTAGTTGATAACAATGATATTAGCAATGCGCTTACTGTGATAAACTCTAAAAATGACTTTAATTTTATGAATGTGAAAATGCTGAAAGATGCTTCAGAAATTGTTGGTCCTGTCCTTATCCGTATTGTTAATACTTCATTCATCTCTGGTGTTTTTCCGGAAACTTGGAAAGAGTCTCTTATTATCCCAAAAAAGAAAGTCTCCAATTCAATTAAGTGTAGTGATCATCGTCCCATAAATATGCTCCCATTATATGAAAAAGTTGTAGAAAAAATTGTATCGAAGCAACTTCAACAACATCTCAACAATAATAACATAATAAACATACACCAATCTGGCTTTCGTTCGAATCATTCGTGTGAAACTTGTATCAATTTTGTGGTTAGTGGCTGGAAAAGTGAAATTGACAGTAAAAATTGTGTTATAGCCATTTTCTTAGACCTTAAACGAGCCTTTGAAACAGTAAATCATATTATTTTGTTAAATAAACTGGAAAAGTGTGGTGTAAAAAATACAGAACTAAAGTGGTTCGAAACGTTTTTGTACAACAGAACCCAGAAAACAACAGTTAACAACAATGTGTCCAACCCGGCAACAGTGAATGTAGGAGTTTTACAAGGAACGATCTTGGGGTCCTTCTCTTTATCCCTTATGTAAACGATATGGAAAGAGTAATACAATTCTCTAAGCTTGTGCTATTTGCAGATGATGATCTACTTTATATAACTGGAAACGACCTTAACACACTAAAAGACAAAATACAACAAGATTTAAGTGCAATACATACGTGGTTAAATATGAATAGGCTTGTCCTAAATACAAACAAAACTAAATTTATAATACTCAATAATCCTTCCCCACAACAACAAACAAATATATTAATAAATAATACGCAAATAGAACAAATAGCGTCAATTAAATACCTCGGTGTTATGTTAGATAGCAAACTATCATTTAATGAACATGTAGATCTCATCTGCAAAAAAGCTTCAAAAAAACTAGGTCTTCTTAGAAGAACACGCAAGAACATATCTAAAAATAGTGCAATAAAAGTGTATAATGTGACTGTAAACCCCCATTTTGAATACTGTGCAAGTCTTTTTATTTTTTTAACAATACTCAAAAAGCAAGACTTCAAAAACTCCAAAACAAAGCTATGCGTGCAATATTAAAGTGTGATCGATATACCTCAATATCTTCTATGCTTGAATCATTAAATTGCTTTAATATAAATCAAAGACTATATATGATGGCAATGATATTTGTCTTTAAAATTAAACATAATATGTGTCCTGAATACCTTCAATCAAGTATACCTGCAAGAAGAGAAGTTCAATACAACCTGCGAAATGTGGACGAGTTTAACATCATCAGAACCAGAACAACTAGGGCACAAGCCAGTATATTATACATGGGACTACAGGCCTACAACAATCTTCCAATAAATATTAGAAACATCAACAACTTAAATCAATTTAAAAATCAAATTTTTGTATATGCAAAATCTTTTATTAATTGAAATTCCAAGAACACTTTTTGAATGTAATTAAAACATGAAATGTAAAATATTACTAACTTTCAATGGCCATTGGGCCTAATAAAATTCAAAATTAAGAAAAATAAATGAGTACCAATGTACTATGAATCAAAGAAAACAAGATTACGACACTTCTTCGTTTTTCTTATTTTATTGACATATGTGGAACTAAGAGCCTCATTATGAATAGCGAATCGAACATTCGATAAGTTGCGAACAATTTAGCGAACTACGAATATCACCGTATTATTAATAGCGAATTTCATCGTTCGCTGAAAAATAAATGGTGCCAAAAATAAATTTCCATTAGATTTATTTTGCACTTACGATTGAACAACGATTTTTTTTTTAATGTCTCCAACCAAATAAAGCACGTGTTAAGGCTAAAAACTTCTATGCAGGTCCATCTCTTATAAAACTGGCTTGTACATTGAGATTTCTTGGGAGTAGTTGCTGGCAAAACCGTGTCGGTAATTATTTCGGTTTGGGACTTTCACAGTCAACTGTGTCAGGCGACAACGAAATTTGGCAGTATGGCCCGCCAGCAGTAGCAGACATATTTTTAACTTAACTGCAATTTTTGTTTCAGCTTTAACTTATAGTCCAACCAAACCTATGTACAAAAACAATCTTAGGTGTAAACAATAAAACATTTTCCTACTACCGTATGCAACTCTTTTCCATCACGAATGAGAGGCTCAGGAGAGTTTAATTCGACAGGAAATTTTTCCCAAAAATCTTTTTGCCTTTTTTTCGAAGAACCAAACACACCTATACTTAAATACCTCCGGATTCGATACCATCGTACTAGCTAGTTTTGCAATTGCTTTGCATTTGTCCTTATGATAGGTTATTTTTATTTATATACAATCACGCTTATAACGATAGGCGTTTCGCTTAAATAACGAATTTCATTTTCAAATATTTGTATTATGATTGGCGTTTTATAGTAATTTTTCTGGGCGTAACGCCTTAATTCGAGTGGAACTTAAATTTTTGTGAGAGAAACGTCACTGTTATTACAATATGCGTTACGCCTTGCTTATACTCCAACTAAAACTCTCTTTTTGAACAAAAAATTTTAAACGACTCGTTGCGAAATTGTTTAAAAATATAAATATTATTGTTTTGTATATTCTTTTTTAAAAGTTTTTATTAAGTTCGGATTTATAAAATGTTGAACAAATTAAGCATTCCGTGGACTCATTGCAACGAAATCCATCTCTGAAACTGATTTTAAGAGACACAAAATTCACAAAACAAAACCAAATGGGAATCAATATAGCACAACATTGAACTCTTTAAGACCGAGTCTTTAAATTGTTGGGACACACAATATCCTTCTTCATTGTTGCATTTTGTCCTTATTGAACATAAAGTACTCATTACAATATCTGGAAAGAAGAGAGTAGTATAAATAAGCGGGTTCTGGATCAGCGGAGGCACCGGAGGTTTGGTATATACTGGTCGTATGGTCTTGCTATCAAAAATAGTATCGCATGATGTTGCTTGAGAAGTGATTTCATGGTAATCGCCATGTTGTTTAAAGATCTAAGAGAAAATAATGTTTTTTTATGTAGTATGAATCATATACTAGGGGCTTAAGAATTATTCAAGTTTTTTTTCGTTTTAAATTGTAGAAATCATATCTTGGATGACGCATAAATTATTTTTGGGGCTACACCAGCAGCAACGGTCACAGGTTGTGGTGGTTGAAGGTGTTGGGAAGTAAATTAAGAAAAGGAAAAAATTGTATGATAAGGTGTGACGCTAACGTTTGGGATAATAAAAAAAAAAAAGTTGTTTGGGAAGTAAATTAAGAAAAGAAAAAAAAAATGTTTAGCATAATATAAAAAAAAGTTGAATAAATTACGTATGTGGTTAGGAGGTAGTGTGTCATTGAATATTATATAAATGTAGGGCAATGAACTGATTAGGTTGCAATGCGTTTCAGGGCGGGTGCGATGCGGGCGGGTGCGATGCGTGGCGGCGGCGGCGGCGCTGGTAAATAGCAAGCAAGGAGAGTTTTTAGAATTAGGATTCTTAGACTTATTTAGATTTCTACCTTCGCAGAGGGTGGGACAACAACCACAAGACCAACAACAACAACAACAACAACAGCAGCAACAACAACAACAACAGCAACAACAACAACAACAACAACAACAACAACAACAACAACAACAACAACAACAACAACAACAACAACAACAACAAAATCTGTAAACAAAATTTTCAATGAAATAAAATATTTTTTTTTTTTTTTTTTAATTTTATTTAAAAAATTTTTGCAAATGTTTAAATATGAGTAGCTTAGCTCAACAATATATTAGCCAGCTTAATAATTATTTCGGGAGGAGGTTTAACATCAAACCCCCCCGAAATTGCTAGGTGGTATAAACCATCCACCAGCTTAGCTATTGCTATTTGGTGTTCTAATGATGTATCCTCACTCATCTGACTCCAAATAAAAGTCTGCAAACTTTGATGTTCCCAACATATCTTCTCGAAATCTTCCAAGTATAGTTTTATTAATTGTAAAGAAGTCATTTTTGTATTCTTCCTTCTACAACTTGAAATTATGTTTTGGAGGAATACAAAATTTGTTGGTCTTTTTATACATTTTTTTTCATTTAAACATAAACCTAAACCCCCTAAATATATATATGGTTTTCCATATAAGGAACAATTTTTTGATAACTATGAGGAAAAACACCAATTAATGCGGTTTTTATTTTTTCGGACACTAATCATATTAGTCGGTTGAATTTAGGTTTTTTTTATTTTAACTGTGGGAATGATAAAGACTAAGGAATGTGATAATTCCAGAAATCTCTATCATATCAGTTGGTTGAATTTAGGTTTTTTTTATTTTAACTGTGGGAATGATAAAGACTAATAACTATGTCATCTATAATTAGAATTTGTGGTTAGACATGTGAAACTTAAAGAAATCCATTTCATTTACATTGTTACTAGAATGATAAGATTGTATAAATACACTGTATTTTTCCTTTAATTTTCATTATAGTCTTACTTGTTAAACTTTCAGTATCTAATTATTAAAAAAAAAAGAAAAGAAAATGGAATCGTTTCTACAAAAAATTAATAAATATATCTGTGAAAAACCTCTGCTCCCTTTGAAGGACTTAGGATCAACACCGGAAACAATTTTAGAAGCTAAAGTATGTAATACAAAGTTCGGTCCAAGAGTCCTCATAGAAATTGAGAACTATAAAATATTCTTAAGTGAGAGGTTTAAGAATCTAAATATGGAAGAAATCCAAAAATTGGTGGGAATGCGGATTATGAAGGGACACGACGGAGTTAAATTCCTTCCACCTATGGGAATGAGGATTATGGTGGAAGATGATAGAGTTGAGTTCCTTGCACCACATCAGGCTGAATGTTCTAGTAAGAGAAAATCAGCTGTAATTACTCAACAAGATGAAGAAGATGATGATGACATTTTTGTCTTCTCGCAAAAACGTCAATCTTTTTAGAAAAAAAGAAAAAAGAGTAATAAAATAATTTCAACATTAAAAATAGTTTTTTCATTTATTTTTATAGCTTTCTTTATCTTCTCTTCTTTGTATTATGGTTTTTCTTTATCTGTTCTTCTTCGAAAAAAAATGTATTATGGGTTTTGTTTGTCTTCTCTTCTATGAAGAAAAAAATTGATTTTATATGAAAGGTTTCAAGTTGAGTTATATTTTATAAGTTGTTCAGTGTAATCATAACAACTGTTGAGCATAGAACAAATCGCAAGCTTTATAAAAAAAATTTGTTTAGTCTAACTAAAAAAACTTAAAAAGAATAAAATGGAGCATTTTGAGTGTAACGTATGCTGTGTTAAATTTACATGAAAGGACAATCTGAATAGACATATAAGAGCTGCACATGCTGATAAAATTAAATGTTCTCAGTGTGACAAAACATATACACGACAGGATTCAATGTTGAAACACTTTCGCAAGGAGCATATTAACGTCTCCTGTCAAGAGCGAGTAATTGATCAGCCAACTAGCAGCAAGAGAAAACTTTCAAAAGATATGAATGATTCCCTATCCCAACCTCATTCATCATCGAAAAAACGTAGATGTGAAAACTGCGAAATAGATGTGCTAGTATCTGGATGGGGTCATCACCTTAGAACTAATGAGCCTAAGAGAAAGAGCAAAGTTCTAGTCAACAATACTCGTTTTAACAGAATAAGACATTATTTTGAAGGTAAAGTGGAAACCTATTCCCTAGAAAATACCGATGAAGGGCCTATAGACATTACCAAATTTTTAAATAGTTGCATACTTGATATAATTAAATTACTTGAATACTCGTTTGAAACCAAAGAGGGTATAAAGTTCAGCATTGAACTATTTGCAGAGTTCATAAAATTTATATCAACACAAGGAGAACCAGAAAAAAGTGAAATAAGCATAAAATCGTTTAAATGTCCAATGCAAATAGCTTTACAAAATGATGATTTGAAAGATATAATTAAAAATATGTTTAAAACAATTGAAGTTAAAAGTGAAGAGTTTCAGGAGAGAGATTCAGGATGGGCGCTATTGTGTATTAAACATATTGAAGTTAATATTAATGAGTATAAACCCTTCAGAGGCTCGAGTTACATAAGCCTACCAAAAAGCATTGAACTAAAACATGCCTGTGTTAATGTCCAAAATAATGATGAATTCTGTTTTAAATGGGCAGTTATATCAGCTCTTTACCCCATAGATACAAATACAAATAGACCAAGCAGTTACCACATTGAAAACATTCGAGGTGATGTCATAAGTTTAATGAGTGGAATTCAAATTGACTTTACAAATTTAGAGTTCCCTTTGAAACTTAAAGACATATCGATCTTTGAGACACTCAATCCCACAATTAGTATAAATGTTTTTGGAGTAGAAAAAAATGGACCTGGAAAGTTATAGAGTTATCGGTCCATATTTCAACTCCCAACACAAAAGACAACAACATATTAATTTATTACTAATACAAGAAGGGGATTGTAGTCATTTTGTTTGTATAAAAAATATGTCTAGATTAATAGGAGCACAACTGAGTCATAGCAAACGAGCAGTGAGAATATGTAATTCATGTCTGCAAACGTTCAACACAGATGAAGCATTTGAGAAGCATGAAAATGAATGCAATAAAACTGTGACAACACTACCAGATGTTCCAAATAATATACTACAGTTTGAACATCAACATAAATCACTAGAAGTGCCATTTGCCATCTATGCAGATTTCGAGTGTATGCTGGTGAATATTGATAGCTGTCAACCTGATCCATCAAACTCATCAACTACATCTATTAAAAAACATGTTCCAATTGCTGTATCCTATTTTATTAAATGTTCATTTAATACATCTTTGAATAAACTTTTCAAATACACCGGTAAGTAAAAATTATTCTTAAAACCTCATTTCATATGTAATATATAAATTGTCTGGTAATATAATATAATTATTTTTTTGTTTTTTATTCTAGGTGAAGACTGTACACAAGTTTTTATAGCGAACTTACATGAAGACTGTCAAAACATTTATAAAAATCATTTGGGAAAAAAAATCCCGATGACTATGACACCTCAGGATGAAATTAAATTTCAACAAGCAACAATATGTCATATCTGTAAGAAACCAGTGTGGGGAAGTCTAAACGTTCGGGATCATGACCATCTAACTGGAAAATTCAGATCGGCCGCACATTGCTAATGTAATTTAAATTATAAGATACCTAAATTTATTCCTATTTTTTTCCACAACTTAACCGGATATGACTCACATTTATTCATAAAAGAGCTGGGTAATATCAAAGGGTCTATAAATATTATTCCTCTCAACAAAGAGAAATATATATCAATTTCATCAAAAATCTTAATAAATAGTAAGCAAGGAGAGTTTTTAGAATTACGATTCTTAGACTCATTTAGATTTTTACCTTCGAGTATTGATAGTATAGCAACAACATTAGATAAGATAACAGATTTTAAAATTTTAACATCATTTTTCAAAGATGATGAATCTTTTCAACTAATGACTCGTAAGGGTGTTTTCTGCTATGACTATTTTGACTCTATAGACAAATTAAGTGAGACAGAGCTCCCTCCAATAGAATCTTTTAGAAATTCTTTGATTGAAGAAGATTGCAATCAAGATGACTATAATCACGCTGTAAAAGTTTGGTTAAATGTAACAGTTTAAGAGAATATTTAGAACACTATTTGAAATCAGATGTTTTAATTTTAGCAGACATTTTCGAAAAATTCAGAATTGATTCTAGAACAATTTACGGTCTAGACCCCTGTCACTATTATACATTACCAGGTTTTTCGTGGGATGCTATGTTGAAAGAAACAGGTGTAAAACTTGAACTCTTAACTGACATAAACATGTATAACTTTTTCGCTAAAGGTATAAGAGGAGGTTTGACACAGTGTAGCTTACGACATTCTAAAGCAAATAATAAATATATGTCTGATTATGATTCAAGTAAAACATCTGATTATTTAATGTATTTGGATGCTAATAATCTTTACGGTTGGGCAATGTCTGACTATCTACCACATTCAGACTTTAAATGGGTTGAACCTCCAGATAATTTAGATGGGATTAAAGAATGGTTAATTTCAAATATAAACATTGGTTATGTTTTAGAAGTTGATCTCGAATATCCTATAGAAATACATGATGATCATAACGATCTTCCTTTCTGCCCCTCAAATATTTCATTGCCTAACAAATCAGATAAAAAATTAATTGCTGTATACCACTTTTCATCTTTTGAATGTATACCATATGTTTTATCAAGAGTGTTGGAATTATTTATAAATAAATCCACATATTTTTTAGGTGTGTCATGAAATTCTTCTTTTGATAATTGCTCCGCAAAGTTGCGATGATGATTAATTTGATAGTTTGAGCGTTTCTTTGTTCTTTTTGGTGTATTTCTACTACTATCATTATCATCAGTAAAATTTGGTGAGTCATCAATAGAAGACTTGGGGGTGGTGAATTCATCAGGAAGGTGAATTTGTTCCGAATTGACTTTTATTTTCTTTGAAGGGATTCCACTAAGATTATTTTTATCTTGTGTACTATTTGATTTTTTAACCAGCTCGTTTAGGGGTCTTGTAAGTGGTTTAAAAGTTTCCTCAATTTGAGTTTCGTAAGCTTCTCTACCTGTCTTAAGAGCTTTATATTTCTTTCGTAGAGCATCTGTAGTTCTAATTAGTTCTTTTGTTAGTTTTACATCTATATTTATAATCATGTAAAATTTATTTTTTCTTACAGAGACAGGCTGTTAATAAATTTCGTAGTTGATGAAAGAAGCGTTCAAAAGGTCTTAAACTGAATTTGATATTAAGATAACTGATCTTAACTGATGAATACTGAGTCTCAAACTGATCTGAACTGCTTTTTACTGCTATTATCTGCTCACTGAACTGCTCTGTACTGTTCTCATAGAACATTACTATACATATGATGTGAAATTGAAAATGTTATCTGCTTTATAACTGAAGAAAACAGTCAAAGCCTTTTCTATAACGACCTTCATTCAAAGGACTATCCTTATAAATTACCATAAATCCATAATTTGTATTCCAACATTCTGCACAGACCTTTTGGAATGTATGTCACATCTGAATTAATATGATCATTATATATATGTTTAAGGTTCATATCATCCTGTTTGAAGATAATGAGGAAATTTGCGTTATCTCGAATTAAGTGTTTGTGTATTCTTGTATAAGTTTGACATAAGTAAAAACTATCAATATGATGATGCCGCCCCATACTAAAGTATACTCGAACTGTGTCTTGTTTTTCACAGGCAATGTCGTCAAAAATAAATATAGAATTCGGTTTAGCCTCTTCGGGTGGAATAACATCACTGTTATTGGCAAAAGTGAAGAAACCCATATATTTTATAGGTTTTATAGCTTTTCGTAAGAACTCATACTTTGGTTGATGTAGAGATTTAGAATATATATAAATATTTTCAAATTTTAATCCATTGGGATGTTGCAACAAACTCATCATAACGTTAGTTTTTCCACAGTTTGAGGGACCCGTAATTAAACCTCGTATACTATTAGGGAATAGTTTGCCATGTTTTTTCTTTCAATATTTTTAGTCAACTCCATATTTTTTACTGTTAGCTGATACTGTTGTTTAACGAATCGCATTGTCATAAAAACAAAATGATTTCCTATAAATTCAAAGTTTATATTCAAAAGTATCATTTTGCTTTAAACCATTCTAACGTAAAGATTATTATATAAAATGATCGATTATTCGAAAAAGTCTATCACTCGACAAAACATTGTGAAAGGAGAAGATTTATTAAATTCTTTAATAAACAAACTTCCTATTGAACTACATTTACCAGGCTATCAATATTGTGGACCAGGAACAAAACTTGAAAAACGTTTAGCTCAAGGAGATCCGGGGGTTAATTTGCTTGATCAAGCATGCAAACAACACGATATATCTTATTCAAAATTTAAAAATACAGCTGATCGACACATCACCGATAAGATATTAACCGAAAAAGCTTGGCAGCGAGTTAAATCTAAAGACGCTAGTATAGCTGAGCGAGCAAATGCGCTATTGGTTACCAATATCATGAAGACAAAAACAAAATTTGGAATGGGTTGTTCTAAGAATGTTGATAAAAAGGCTAAGGATAAAATGGCTAAAAATAAAAAGATTAAAACATATAATCAGACTAAACCGCTTTCTTTTAGAAAAGTAATGAAAGTTATTGGAAATAAGAAATAGAAAGCCAATTAATCTGGAAAAAGCTATCAAAATAGCCATATCATCTGCTAAGAAAACAGTTAGAAAAAGCAGTAATAACATTAAGACACCCAGAGTTATTTCTGTACCGAAAATTGGTGGTGTAATTCCATTTCTTGTACCCTTGTTTGCTGGACTTTCAGCTCTTGGGGCTTTAACAGGAGGCGCTGTAGGAGTAGCAAAGGCTGTCAATGATATTAGCATTGCTAAAAAAGATTTAGAGGAGAAAAAACGTCATAATCAACAAATAGAATCCACTGCAGTAGGTCAGGGTCTATACCTTAAACCTTATAGGAAAGGGCTTGGACTTTATTTAAATCCACAGTCAAAAAACTTCTAAGCTCACTACCCAATCTTGCATTAAATGAAATAGATTTGAGAAATTTCACAAAGAAATTAATTCCAAATTTTCAGGGAGTTCTCATGAGAGATAATTTACCGAAAAGAAAACCTTGGAAAAATGAGTGTGGAATTGTAAATCTGGATTACTCAAACGGTCCCGGTACACATTGGGTAGCGTACAATAAAAAAGATGATTATATTGAATATTTTGATAGCTTTGGAAATCTTCAACCTCCTATTGAAATTATTAACTATTTAGGCGAAAAAATTAATTATAATTATACAAAATATCAAAACTATAACTCATTTAATTGTGGTCATTTATGTTTAAGATTTTTATATGATTGTTATTTTCAATTAAATAAATAAAGAGTTTTATATACATATGGTTTCATTATATTATTTATCACCATGGCGATGACACTTACACTAAGCGGTTGTACCTCTATTCTATCAGCTGAATATTTTCCACCTTTAAATTTAGATCAAGACTATGTTTGCGGATTGGTTGATTTTCAGACTTATAACTCTATACCAAATGTTGATGAGAATAATAATCTGTTTCATGTTGGAGAGTTTAAAATCGAAATCCCTACAGGCTCGTATGAAATTGATGCAATTGCTTCATATATATCAGAAGTATTATTTACAAAAAATTCTGTCGTTAATGTTACAATGCAAGCAAATAATAACACAATGGAATGTGATATTGAATCTAATGAGACAATTTATTTCAATAAGGATAGAACTATTGGAAAATTATTAGGCTTCAGTAAACGTGTTCTCAACGCTGGGGAGACTCACTCATCTGACTTACCCATAGACATAAACAAAGTAAATGTAATACGAATCGAGTGTAACATCATTACTGGTTCTTATTTTAATAACACTCCTGTGCATATAATTCATGAATTTTCACCAGAAGCAGGATCGGGCTATAAAATCATAGAGGTTCCAAAAAATGTTATCTATTTACCAGTGAATGTTAAACGAGTAAGTACTATAACTTTAAAACTTGTGGACCAGGACGGTGATCTAATAAATTTTAGAGGAGAAAGAATAACAGCACGATTACATTTAACTCCAAATCGAAAGAATGTTAATATATAATAATAATTATTTAACAGATATCAATACTACTCATTCAAGTAGTTCTACTCGAACATCAAAACTGACAACACATAAGTTATCTCCTGAAAATAAATCTTATCTTCTTTCCCTAGGATTTAAACTAAAATAAAAAAATGAATGATATATTGGATTTTACTCATGGAGCAAACTATGATAATAGTATATCCAAGTTTGAATACCACAGCTACTCACCATTTCTTCAGTCATTCAACCCGAGTGATGAAATACGCATACCCATACAACAACAGGATTTATGTATATTACCCTGTGAAAGTTACATTTATATAGAAGGAGGTCTGACTAAAGAAGACGGAACTGTTTCAACAGGAAAATTAATTAATAATGCAATAGCTTTTCTATTTGAGGAAATACATTATGAATTAAATGGTGTAGACATTGAAAACAATAAAAACGTTGGAATCACATCGACCTTGAAAAATTATATATCTTTAAATGAGAATGAAAGTAAAAGCTTAGAAAATGGATCATGGAGTGGAAACACTAGTATTTCTCCAGCGTTAGGCATTTTTAATTTTTGTTTGCCATTGAAAAATCTATTGGGGTTT
Source organism: Philhelius pedissequus (assembly GCA_910595825.1). Taxonomy (NCBI): domain Eukaryota; kingdom Metazoa; phylum Arthropoda; class Insecta; order Diptera; family Syrphidae; genus Philhelius; species Philhelius pedissequus. The sequence continues at coordinate 109,605,266 of OU343160.1, forward strand.
GCTGAAGATTATAAAAAGATTATAGCAAATGCGAGACATGAACTAGTTTTAATTCGCGCTCGATCTAATGAGAATGCTTATTTTTCCAAAGATAATGAAGAATTAAAACTATCAATTTTTAAATTGCAATGGAGAGTTCCACACATCACTCTATCTGATTCAAATAAACTTAACTTATTGAAGCAAATTCAATTAAAGCCCATTCAAATTCATTTTCGTAATTGGGAAATGTATGAATATCCAACACTATCAACCACCACTGATCATATATGGACGGTGAAAACTTCAAGTCAACTTGAGAAGCCTAGATATATCACCATTGCTCTACAAACTGATAGAAAAAATCAACGAAATAAAGATGCCAGCAAATTTGATAATTGTGATGTCAGCAATGTAAAAGTTCATTTAAATTCTGAATCTTACCCCCGAGTGGATTTAAACATTAAATATAAACTTGATCGATATGCCGTTCTCTATGATATGTATAGCAAATTTCAACATTCATACTATCAGAAACAAGCAAGTCCTCTTTTATCAAGAGCGGATTTTAAGGATATTGCCCCAATTATGGTTATCGACTGTTCACGTCAAAATGAAACAATTAAAACAGGTCCTGTGGATGTAAGAATTGAGCTTAAAACATTAACTCCTATTCCTGCTTTAACAACCATGTATTGTATGATACTTCATGATCGTATAATTGAGTACAATCCATTAACAGGAGAAGTTAACAAACTTACTTAAATTGTATGTACTTATATGATAATTTATTAGTAGAAAGAGTTAATTTGTTGAGAACAGACATCTAAAAAATGGATATACACTTTGTAGACATTCAAGGATTTGGTGATTTAAACAGCAATCGTTTCATTCTGAAGGAAGTAGCTGTATTACATAATGAGAATCATCATCATCACTTTATTGTTAGTCCACCATTTAATTTAAGCCTTACATCAGATTCACTTAGAAGACAAGTTAATTGGTTGTATCATAATTATCACGGATTAACCTGGAATGGAGGATTTGAACGTCTTTCTCAAGTAGAGATATTTATTCGAGAAAAACTTCAAAGTGGTGTTGATTACGTTAAGGGTAGTGAAAAGAAACAATGGGTACAGTCCTTACTTAATAATGAAAACGTAGAAGTCGTTAACCTCGAAGAAGATATCTATTACAGATGTCCAAATTTAAAAGAACTTAAAAAAATGTATCCAAATATAACTTCCAAATGTGGATATCATGGAAAAATATGTGCACTTCAAAATGTTTATATCTTAAGTAAATTTATTAGTGAAGCTAAGAATTGTAATTTATAGTTCAATAAAACAATTTTGTACAATACTTGATACTTTTTTCTTTTTATTATAATTTTTATATTTACATATCATTTTCAAAAGATATTCTATAATGACCCCAAGCTAGTGTATTGATATTATTACTACATATAAATCTTTTGTCGTCCGCACAGCTTAAACTTAATTTGTTGATACATTCAGTATATATAGTATGCTGTCTAGATCTAAAGTTTAACATTTTACTATAAAAGTTACGCTTATGTAGCAAACAATCTCTATAATTTTGCAAAGATAATTTTTTTACAGCTGCTGATTTAACACCTTTTACTTTTTTATCACAGATGCATCTTCAATATCAATACTATACATTTTAGCTCTTAACCCAATAAATTCCTTCATTATTCTTCCATTATTCTCATCCTTCATATAACCTAATTTTTTCACATTGAGCTGAGCAATATCATAGGGGTTATGTAGGGGGTAATCTGAAGTATCAAACATTTTAATTATATCACTCTTAATATCGCTGTAAAAGTCATCAGTTCGTATTTGATAAATAAATGAATCAGTATCCATATAAGCCAGTTGTAGCTTCTTAGTAAATTTTGGTTTCATATAAGCATAATGAAAGTCATACATTTTATACTTTGAAATCTCTAATACACAAAAACCCAAGTATATAGGCTTATTATAGGCACAGTAAATTCGTTTTAACTGAATAGCAGCCATAGTTTCGGAAAATTCTAAAATGCTATGAAAATTAGGTTTAGCGATAAGAGCACGACTACCAAGATGTCTACCTCTGCTTTCTACTGAATCAACAATTCGAACATCTTTTCGTTTGTCAACATTCTCCATAGTTTTTCCAAACACAGCATTATTACAGAGTTTACGCTGATCCTTTTCAAACTTTGTAGTTGCTTTTTTTCTAAGTTCATTGTTTAAATCAATATATTTTTTTAACCATTTAGTTTGTTTGAATTGCATCACTCTATGAATTTTCTTTAGCACTAAACCATTTTCAAGGCACTGAATTAAACTTTTGTAATGTATTATATAATTTACATTATTATTATTTAAATCAGCAATTAATTTTTTATCTGATTTGTTAGGCAATGAAATATTTGAGGGGCAGAAAGGAAGATCGTTATGATCATCATGTATTTCTATAGGATATTCGAGATCAACTTCTAAAACATAACCAATGTTTATATTTGAAATTAACCATTCTTTAATCCCATCTAAATTATCTGGAGGTTCAACCCATTTAAAGTCTGAATGTGGTAGATAGTCAGACATTGCCCAACCGTAAAGATTATTAGCATCCAAATACATTAAATAATCAGATGGTTTACTTGAATCATAATCAGACATATATTTATTATTTGCTTTAGAATGTCGTAAGCTACACTGTGTCAAACCTCCTCTTATACCTTTAGCGAAAAAGTTATACATGTTTATGTCAGTTAAGAGTTCAAGTTTTACACCTGTTTCTTTCAACATAGCATCCCACGAAAAACCTGGTAATGTATAATAGTGACAGGGGTCTAGACCGTAAATTGTTCTAGAATCAATTCTGAATTTTTCGAAAATGTCTGCTAAAATTAAAACATCTGATTTCAAATAGTGTTCTAAATATTCTCTTAAACTGTTACATTTAACCAAACTTTTACAGCGTGATTATAGTCATCTTGATTGCAATCTTCTTCAATCAAAGAATTTCTAAAAGATTCTATTGGAGGGAGCTCTGTCTCACTTAATTTGTCTATAGAGTCAAAATAGTCATAGCAGAAAACACCCTTACGAGTCATTAGTTGAATATTATATAAATGTAGGGCAATGAACTGATTAGGTTGCAAGACGTGCTTGCTGGGCGGGTGCGATGCGGGCGGGTGCGATGCGTGGCGGCGGCGGCGGCGCTGGTAAATAGCAAGCAAGGAGAGTTTTTAGACTCTTAGGTGGGGATATTACTTTGTTGAAAAAATAAAAAAAAATAAATTATATTATTCTAAAATTTAATTATAGGAGGACAGCTAACACTGAGCGGAATGATTACACCTCATTCAAATGCTTTAAAGAGGGAAGAGGGTGAATATCCATCGCTTTGTCCGTTTGGTGACGCTGAATTACTTAATACACCTCAAAAATTTAAAAAGAATAAAGAGAAAAATGAAAGCGCTCAAGACTTATTTCAATTGAATGTATCTTAATAAATGTAAATGAGATAAGCATAAAGAACGTAGGAGCTATACATATATATATATATATATATATATATATATATATGAATATATAGAATAAAATTATATAAAATATAATGTTGGGGTGTTATGTTTATTAGTTTCCGATAAACCATTGGTTGACAACCTTCTTTTAAAATGCTGTTTTTCTCATTCATTTTGTGTCTATTTTCAATTTTTCCATCACTAATTATTACATCACCTCTACCTTTGGATATAAATTTACAACAATCAAATACAACTGACAATCTTTCGTTTTCATTGAATTTGCCTAATGTACAGTACAAATAGGATTATCGTTTCGTTTGTTAACTTTTACAAACACTAAGAATTTACATAATAGTACAAATTCAGCTACAACATCATTCCGAAATGATAATTATGCATCAGAGGGTGGGACAACAACCACAACAACAACAACAACAACAAAATCTATAACCAACATTTTCGATGAGAAAACAGTAACCGTAGAGGAGGCAATTGAGAGCTTTAGGCAAGACTTAATTAAAAAAGAAACTGAAATATCTGGAATTATTCAAAGTAAAGAAGTTTTTTATAGACATTTTAAGCTCGAGTTTGATGATGATAAGACGTTAACAATTCGATATTCGTATGATAGCAATTATAATCTACGTACACTCAGTATTAAATGTTATGAATATCATGAATATGAAACAGAGAGAGTGCTAAGTAATGGAGAAGTTGAGATCTTTATGAAGGAGGATCTTGAATATAAATCTGATGTTGAATTACTGAATTTCAAAACAATGAAGCAAACATACCAAATGAATATCTCTTAAGAAAAACAAAACATATATAAATTTACTTATCAATAAAGTTTTATTTTTCAAAAAATTATAAAAGATGTGTTTTATTTATTGTCTTTGGGAATAGGTATCCAAGAGTTGTGATCTGATGAGAAGCCAAGCCATTTCACAAATATTTTATCTTTTTTTTCTTTGAAGTACTTTCTCGATTAGATATGTATCGGGGAACTTAGTTTTTTGTAGTTCGAGTTCGTAAAATCCTCCTTTAATAGGATGCCCTTGATAGTCTTCCAATAGGTATGTTATCGGATTTGTATGATGTACTTTGATTATCTTAAATATTTCAGTAGTCCAATTTGGTGTGTATCCTTTCTCAAATATATGTTTATATTTACTAATTCTGACTGAATCCCCAATTTTAAATTTTGAAGTAATATTAATTTTAACATGATTATGAATTTTGGATAGTAATATTTTTTCGTTTGTAGTATTAACTTGAGATGGTTTCATCTTTATTGTGCGATGTTTAAAATTATTGTAGGTGTTTGTCAGCTGTTCTATAATATCAATCCAACGATATGATCCATTCAAACTGAATTCTTACCACATATATCTTCAAAGTGCGATTAAATCGTTCAACAATCGAAGCTTTAAGAACACTAAATGTAGAATAGTGCTTGATTTTAAATTGTTTCATAAGTTTTTGAAAAGATGCATTAAAAAATTCTTTTCCATCATCTGTTTGTAAATTTTTTTGGGTGACGACCTTTATTTAGTATATCCCTCATAGCCAGAGTGACATTCACTCCTGTTTTATTTTTAATAGGAACCGTCCAAACAAATTTTGAAAATGTGTCAATAACTGTGAGAAGATATCGATAATTATCATTTTCAGGTGAATATACAAATCATCTCAACAAGATCAGCTTGCCATAAATCATCTAAGCCCTTAATAATAACTCTTCTTTACAGGTTACAGGTTAATACAAGTAAGTTTGAAACTCTTATCAACAATAAATAGAAAATGTTTCCCGGCACAACAATTCGCTAACGTTATCACTAAATATTTTGATTCGATAGTATATCACGCTTACATGGGTTATATTAGCGAAGATTCGCTATTTGTAACACTCGCTAATCAAATTCGCTAAGGTTTTGACTTTTGAAGCGAGCTAAGTTGAAACGAATCGCTATTCGTAATACGAAACTTGCGAATTCGCAAGATTTTAAGTTCGATTCGCTACTCTTAATGAGGACCTAAATCTGCAAATTGTTGTTGTTTGTGGATTAATGGATTTGGTTTCACATATGACGTCAATAAAATAAGAAAAAAACAGAAGTGTCGTTATCTTGTTTTGTTTGATTCATGCCAATGAACTGTTTCTCTGCTTTCATTTGACATTTGCCTGCAAGCTGAAACAGGCACACAAGTAACATTTCCGTTCATGTTCCAATAGAAACTGATAAAAACGCACACAAGAATCTTTTCTGTTTGGCTTTTTATAGACACATATACAACACAGCCCTAGTAATTTGTTTTTGTTTTGTTTTTCGATTTCCCATCTATTCATGGATGAAGCTTCAAAGGTACAAATAGATCTATGTTATAAAGTGAGTTTTTGGGCGCGAAACGTATGAAGGTTTCCAATCTTATTATGGCTTATTTGTGGTACTATTAGGCGTTTCAAGGAGGCTTTAGGAGGCTTTACATGCATCTTCATCTTCATCTGCATTGACATCTGCAAAAAAAGAGGAAACAAAATAAAAAATTCATACTTGTGCTATAGAGAGCGAAAACATGTGTGTCAAGTTAGCATTACCACTTCAAAATTTTAAAGAAATTCTTATTGGATTAATTGTCGTAAATTTGTCGTGAAACAAAAAAATTTGTCGCGCTTGTTTTTTTAAAAAATAACCCCTGGTAATGCTAACTTGACAGTCAAGTTAGCATTACCACCCCTCAAAAACGGTGTATATGAAGTAAAAAAATAAAAATGGGTATGCCATTAACTGTCGTAAATTTGTCGTAAACCAATGGCGAAACAAAAAAATTTGTCGCGTTCGTTTTTTTAAAAATAACCCCTGGTAATGCTAACTTGACAGTCAAGTTAGCATTACCACCCCTCAAAAACAGTGTATATGAAGTAAAAAAATAAAAATGGGTATGCCATTAATTGTCGTAAATTTGTCGTAAACCAATGGCGAAACAAAAAAAATTGTCGCGTTCATTTTTAAAAAAATAACCCCTGGTAATGCTAACTTGACAGTCAAGTTAGCATTACCACCCCTCAAAAACGGTGTATATGAAGTCAAAAAAAAAAATTGGTACGCCATTAACTGTCGTAAATTTGTCGTAAACCAATGGCGAAACAAAAAAAATTGTCGCGTTCGTTTTTTTCTAGCAAAAAACGCCCTTTTAGTATAGCCTATACCATAAAGTAGGAATTTTCACTAAATCTAGCACTACCATACCAAAAGTATTTGTTTAACTACTTTTTTCCAATAAAATTTGTTTAAACAATTGTCGCTCGACGTCCTTGATTAAGTTGTGTAATCAAATAATTTGTCGCGCGCCTTTTTCTAACAAAAAAAGCCCTTTTAGTATAGCCTATACTCGTACCATAAAGTAGGAATTTTCACTAAATCTAGCACTACCATACCAAAAGTATTTGTTTAACTACTTTTTTCCAATAAAATTTGTTTAAACAATTGTCGCTCGACGTCCTTGATTAAGTTGTGTAATCAAATAATTTGTCGCGTGCCTTTTTATAATAAAAAACGCCCTTTTAGTATAGCCTATACCATAAAGTAGGAATTTTTACTAAATCTAGCACTACCATACCAAAAGTATTTGTTTAACTACTTTTTTCCAATAAAATTTGTTTAAACAATTGTCGCTCGACGTCCTTGATTAAGTTGTGTAATCAAATAATTTGTCGCGCGTCTTTTTATTATAAAAAACGTCCTTTTAGTATAGCCTATACCATAAAGTAGGAATTTTCACTAAATCTAGCACTACCATACCAAAAGTATTTGTTTAACTACTTTTTTCCAATAAAATTTATTTAAACAATTGTCGCTCGACGTCCTTGATTAAGTTGTGTAATCAAATAATTTGTCGCTCGTCTTTTTATTATAAAAAACGTCCTTTTAGTATAGCCTATACCATAAAGTAGGAATTTTCACTAAATCTAGCACTACCATACCAAAAGTATTTGTGTAACTACTTTTTTCCAATAAAATTTGTTTAAACAATTGTCGCTCGACGTCCTTGATTAAGTTGTGCAATCAAATAATTTGTCGCGCGCCGTTTTCTTACAAAAAACGCACTTTTAGTGTAGCCAATACCATAAAGTAGGAATTTTCACTAAATCTAGCACTACCATACCAAAAGTATTTGTTTAACTACTTTTTTCCAATAAAATTTGTTTAAACAATTGTCGCTCGACGTCCTTGATTAAGTTGTGTAATCAAATAATTTGTCGCGTGCCTTTTTATAATAAAAAACGCCCTTTTAGTATAGCCTATACCATAAAGTAGGAATTTTCACTAAATCTAGCACTACCATACCAAAAGTATTTGTTTAACTACTTTTTTCCAATAAAATTTGTTTAAACAATTGTCGCTCGACGTCCTTGATTAAGTTGTGTAATCAAATAATTTGTCGCGCGCCTTTTTCTAACAAAAAAAGCGCTTTTAGTATAGCCTATACTCGTACCATAAAGTAGGAATTTTCACTAAATCTAGCACTACCATACCAAAAGTATTTGTTTAACTACTTTTTTCCAATAAAATTTGTTTAAACAATTGTCGCTCGACGTCCTTGATTAAGTTGTGTAATCAAATAATTTGTCGCGCGTCTTTTTATTATAAAAAACGCCCTTTTAGTATAGCCTATACCATAAAGTAGGAATTTTCACTAAATCTAGCACTACCATACCAAAAGTATTTGTTTAACTACTTTTTTCCAATAAAATTTGTTTAAACAATTGTCGCTCGACGTCCTTGATTAAGTTGTGTAATCAAATAATTTGTCGCGCGCCGTTTTCTTACAAAAAACGCACTTTTAGTGTAGCCTATACCATAAAGTAGGAATTTTCACTAAATATAGCACTACCATACCAAAAGTATTTGTTTAACTACTTTTTTCCAATAAAATTTGTTTAAACAATTGTCGCTCGACGTCCTTGATTAAGTTGTGTAATCAAATAATTTGTCGCGTGCCTTTTTATAATAAAAAACGCCCTTTTAGTATAGCCTATACCATAAAGTAGGAATTTTCACAAAATCTAGCACTACCATACCAAAAGTATTTGTTTAACTACTTTTTTCCAATAAAATTTGTTTAAACAATTGTCGCTCGACGTCCTTGATTAAGTTGTGTAATCAAATAATTTGTCGCGCGCCTTTTTCTTACAAAAAACGCACTTTTAGTGTAGCCTATACCATAAAGTAGGAATTTTCACTAAATCTAGCACTACCATACCAAAAGTATTTGTTTAACTACTTTTTTCCAATAAAATTTGTTTAAACAATTGTCGCTCGACGTCCTTGATTAAGCTGTGTAATCAAATAATTTGTCGCGCGCCTTTTTCTATCAAAAAAAGCCCTTTTAGTATAGCCTATACTCGTACCATAAAGTAGGAATTTTCACTAAATCTAGCACTACCATACCAAAAGTATTTGTTTAACTACTTTTTTCCAATAAAATTTGTTTAAACAATTGTCGCTCGACGTCCTTGATTAAGTTGTGTAATCAAATAATTTGTCGCGCGCCTTTTTCTAACAAAAAAAGCCATTTTAGTATAGCCTATGCCATAAAGTAGGAATTTTTCCCAAATCTAGCACTACCATACCAAAAGTATTTGTTTAACTACTTTTTTCATATAAAATTTATTTAAGCAATTGTCGCTCGACATCCTTGATTAGGTTGTGTAATCAAATAATTTGTCGTGCGCATTTTTCTTACAAAAAACGCCCTTTTAGTGTAGCCTATACCATAAAGTAGGAATTTTCACTAAATCTAGCACTACCATACCAAAAGTATTTGTTTAACTACTTTTTTCCAATAAAATTTGATTAAACAATTGTCGCTCGACGTCCTTGATTAAGTTGTGTAATCAAATAATTTGTCGCGCGCCCTTTTCTTACAAACAACGCCATTTTAGTGTAGCCTATACCATGAAGTAGGAATTTTCACTAAATCTAGCACTACCATACCAAAAGTATTTGTTTAACTACTTTTGTCATATAAAATTTATTTAAACAATTGTCGCTCGACGTCCTTGATTAAGTTGTGTAATCAAATAATTTGTCGCGCGTCTTTTTATTATAAAAAACGCCCTTTTAGTATAGCCTATACCATAAAGTAGGAATTTTCACTAAATCTAGCACTACCATACCAAAAGTATTTGTTTAACTACTTTTTTCCAATAAAATTTGTTTAAACAACTGTCGCTCGACGTCCTTGATTAAGTTGTGTAATCAAATAATTTGTCGCGCGCCTTTTTCTAACAAAAAAAGCCCTTTTAGTATAGCCTATACTCGTACCATAAAGTAGGAATTTTCACTAAATCTAGCACTACCATACCAAAAGTATTTGTTTAACTACTTTTTTCCAATAAAATCTGTTTAAACAATTGTCGCTCGACGTCCTTGATTAAGTTGTGTAATCAAATAATTTGTCGCGCGTCTTTTTATTATAAAAAACGCCCTTTTAGTATAGCCTATACCATAAAGTAGGAATTTTCACTAAATCTAGCACTACCATACCAAAAGTATTTGTTTAACTACTTTTTTCCAATAAAATTTGTTTAAACAATTGTCGCTCGACGTCCTTGATTAAGTTGTGTAATCAAATAATTTGTCGCGCGCCGTTTTCTTACAAAAAACGCACTTTTAGTGTAGCCTATACCATAAAGTAGGAATTTTCACTAAATATAGCACTACCATACCAAAAGTATTTGTTTAACTACTTTTTTCCAATAAAATTTGTTTAAACAATTGTCGCTCGACGTCCTTGATTAAGTTGTGTAATCAAATAATTTGTCGCGCGCCTTTTTCTAACAAAAAAAGCCCTTTTAGTATAGCCTATACTCGTACCATAAAGTAGGAATTTTCACTAAATCTAGCACTACCATACCAAAAGTATTTGTTTAACTACTTTTTTCCAATAAAATTTGTTTAAACAATTGTCGCTCGACGTCCTTGATTAAGTTGTGTAATCAAATAATTTGTCGCGTGCCTTTTTATAATAAAAAACGCCCTTTTAGTATAGCCTATACCATAAAGTAGGAATTTTTACTAAATCTAGCACTACCATACCAAAAGTATTTGTTTAACTACTTTTTTCCAATAAAATTTGTTTAAACAATTGTCGCTCGACGTCCTTGATTAAGTTGTGTAATCAAATAATTTGTCGCGCGTCTTTTTATTATAAAAAACGTCCTTTTAGTATAGCCTATACCATAAAGTAGGAATTTTCACTAAATCTAGCACTACCATACCAAAAGTATTTGTTTAACTACTTTTTTCCAATAAAATTTATTTAAACAATTGTCGCTCGACGTCCTTGATTAAGTTGTGTAATCAAATAATTTGTCGCGCGTCTTTTTATTATAAAAAACGTCCTTTTAGTATAGCCTATACCATAAAGTAGGAATTTTCACTAAATCTAGAACTACCATACCAAAAGTATTTGTGTAACTACTTTTTTCCAATAAAATTTGTTTAAACAATTGTCGCTCGACGTCCTTGATTAAGTTGTGTAATCAAATAATTTGTCGCGCGCCGTTTTCTTACAAAAAACGCACTTTTAGTGTAGCCAATACCATAAAGTAGGAATTTTCACTAAATCTAGCACTACCATACCAAAAGTATTTGTTTAACTACTTTTTTCCAATAAAATTTGTTTAAACAATTGTCGCTCGACGTCCTTGATTAAGTTGTGTAATCAAATAATTTGTCGCGTGCCTTTTTATAATAAAAAACGCCCTTTTAGTATAGCCTATACCATAAAGTAGGAATTTTCACTAAATCTAGCACTACCATACCAAAAGTATTTGTTTAACTACTTTTTTCCAATAAAATTTGTTTAAACAATTGTCGCTCGACGTCCTTGATTAAGTTGTGTAATCAAATAATTTGTCGCGCGCCTTTTTCTAACAAAAAAAGCGCTTTTAGTATAGCCTATACTCGTACCATAAAGTAGGAATTTTCACTAAATCTAGCACTACCATACCAAAAGTATTTGTTTAACTACTTTTTTCCAATAAAATTTGTTTAAACAATTGTCGCTCGACGTCCTTGATTAAGTTGTGTAATCAAATAATTTGTCGCGCGTCTTTTTATTATAAAAAACGCCCTATTAGTATAGCCTATACCATAAAGTAGGAATTTTCACTAAATCTAGCACTACCATACCAAAAGTATTTGTTTAACTACTTTTTTCCAATAAAATTTGTTTAAACAATTGTCGCTCGACGTCCTTGATTAAGTTGTGTAATCAAATAATTTGTCGCGCGCCGTTTTCTTACAAAAAACGCACTTTTAGTGTAGCCTATACCATAAAGTAGGAATTTTCACTAAATATAGCACTACCATACCAAAAGTATTTGTTTAACTACTTTTTTCCAATAAAATTTGTTTAAACAATTGTCGCTCGACGTCCTTGATTAAGTTGTGTAATCAAATAATTTGTCGCGTGCCTTTTTATAATAAAAAACGCCCTTTTAGTATAGCCTATACCATAAAGTAGGAATTTTCACAAAATCTAGCACTACCATACCAAAAGTATTTGTTTAACTACTTTTTTCCAATAAAATTTGTTTAAACAATTGTCGCTCGACGTCCTTGATTAAGTTGTGTAATCAAATAATTTGTCGCGCGCCTTTTTCTTACAAAAAACGCACTTTTAGTGTAGCCTATACCATAAAGTAGGAATTTTCACTAAATCTAGCACTACCATACCAAAAGTATTTGTTTAACTACTTTTTTCCAATAAAATTTGTTTAAACAATTGTCGCTCGACGTCCTTGATTAAGCTGTGTAATCAAATAATTTGTCGCGCGCCTTTTTCTATCAAAAAAAGCCCTTTTAGTATAGCCTATACTCGTACCATAAAGTAGGAATTTTCACTAAATCTAGCACTACCATACCAAAAGTATTTGTTTAACTACTTTTTTCCAATAAAATTTGTTTAAACAATTGTCGCTCGACGTCCTTGATTAAGTTGTGTAATCAAATAATTTGTCGCGCGCCTTTTTCTAACAAAAAAAGCCATTTTAGTATAGCCTATGCCATAAAGTAGGAATTTTTCCCAAATCTAGCACTACCATACCAAAAGTATTTGTTTAACTACTTTTTTCATATAAAATTTATTTAAGCAATTGTCGCTCGACATCCTTGATTAGGTTGTGTAATCAAATAATTTGTCGCGCGCATTTTTCTTACAAAAAACGCCCTTTTAGTGTAGCCTATACCATAAAGTAGGAATTTTCACTAAATCTAGCACTACCATACCAAAAGTATTTGTTTAACTACTTTTTTCCAATAAAATTTGATTAAACAATTGTCGCTCGACGTCCTTGATTAAGTTGTGTAATCAAATAATTTGTCGCGCGCCCTTTTCTTACAAACAACCCCATTTTAGTGTAGCCTATACCATGAAGTAGGAATTTTCACTAAATCTAGCACTACCATACAAAAAGTATTTGTTTAACTACTTTTGTCATATAAAATTTATTTAAACAATTGTCGCTCGACGTCCTTGATTAAGTTGTGTAATCAAATAATTTGTCGCGCGTCTTTTTATTATAAAAAACGCCCTTTTAGTATAGCCTATACCATAAAGTAGGAATTTTCACTAAATCTAGCACTACCATACCAAAAGTATTTGTTTAACTACTTTTTTCCAATAAAATTTGTTTAAACAACTGTCGCTCGACGTCCTTGATTAAGTTGTGTAATCAAATAATTTGTCGCGCGCCTCTTTCTAACAAAAAAAGCCCTTTTAGTATAGCCTATACTCGTACCATAAAGTAGGAATTTTCACTAAATCTAGCACTACCATACCAAAAGTATTTGTTTAACTACTTTTTTCCAATAAAATCTGTTTAAACAATTGTCGCTCGACGTCCTTGATTAAGTTGTGTAATCAAATAATTTGTCGCGCGTCTTTTTATTATAAAAAACGCCCTTTTAGTATAGCCTATACCATAAAGTAGGAATTTTCACTAAATCTAGCACTACCATACCAAAAGTATTTGTTTAACTACTTTTTTCCAATAAAATTTGTTTAAACAATTGTCGCTCGACGTCCTTGATTAAGTTGTGTAATCAAATAATTTGTCGCGCGCCGTTTTCTTACAAAAAACGCACTTTTAGTGTAGCCTATACCATAAAGTAGGAATTTTCACTAAATCTAGCACTACCATACCAAAAGTATTTGTTTAACTACTTTTTTCCAATAAAATTTGTTTAAACAATTGTCGCTCGACGTCCTTGATTAAGTTGTGTAATCAAATAATTTTTCGCGCGCCTTTTTCTAACAAAAAAAAGCCCTTTTAGTATAGCCTATACTCGTACCATAAAGTAGGAATTTTCACTAAATCTAGCACTACCATACCAAAAGTATTTGTTTAACTACTTTTTTCCAATAAAATTTGTTTAAACAATTGTCGCTCGACGTCCTTGATTAAGTTGTGTAATCAAATAATTTGTCGCGCGCCTTTTTCTAACAAAAAAAGCCATTTTAGTATAGCCTATGCCATAAAGTAGGAATTTTTCCCAAATCTAGCACTACCATACCAAAAGTATTTGTTTAACTACTTTTTTCCAATAAAATTTGTTTAAACAATTGTCGCTCGACGTCCTTGATTAAGTTGTGTAATCAAATAATTTGTCGCGCCCCTTTTTCTTACAAAAAACGCCCTTTTAGTGTAGCCTATACCATAAAGTAGGAATTTTCACTAAATCTAGCACTACCATACCAAAAGTATTTGTTTAACTACTTTTTTCCAATAAAATTTATTTTAACAATTGTTGCTCGACGTCCTTGATTAAGTTGTGTAATCAAATAATTTGTCGCGCGCCTTTTTCTAACAAAAAAAGCCATTTTAGTATAGCCTATGCCATAAAGTAGGAATTTTTCCCAAAACTAGCACTACCATACCAAAAGTATTTGTTTAACTACTTTTTTCATATAAAATTTATTTAAACAATTGTCGTTCGACATCCTCGATTAGGTTGTGTAATCAAATAATTTGTCGCGCGCATTTTTCTTACAAAAAACGATCTTTTAGTGTAGCCTATACCATAAAGTAGGAATTTTCACTAAATCTAGCACTACCATACCAAAAGTATTTGTTTAACTACTTTTTTCCAATAAAATTTGTTTAAAAAATTGTCGCTCGACGTCCTTGTTTAAGTTGTGTAATCAAATAATTTGTAGCGTGCCTTTTTATAATAAAAAACGCCCTTTTAGTATAGCCTATACCATAAAGTAGGAATTTTCACTAAGTCTAGCACTACCATACCAAAAGTATTTGTTTAACTACTTTTTTCCAATAAAATTTGTTTAAACAATTGTCGATCGACGTCCTTGATTAAGTTGTGTAATCAAATAATTTGTCGCGCGTCTTTTTATTATAAAAACGCCCTTTTAGTATAGCCTATACCATAAAGTAGGAATTTTCACTAAATCTAGCACTACCATACCAAAAGTATTTGTTTAACTACTTTTTTCCAATAAAATTTGTTTAAACAATTGTCGCTCGACGTCCTTGATTAAGTTGTGTAATCAAATAATTTGTCGCGCGCCTTTTTCTAACAAAAAAAGCCCTTTTAGTATAGCCTATACTCGTACCATAAAGTAGGAATTTTCACTAAATCTAGCACTACCATACCAAAAGTATTTGTTTAACTACTTTTTTCCAATAAAATTTGTTTAAACAATTGTCGCTCGACGTCCTTGATTAAGTTGTGTAATCAAATAATTTGTCGCGCGCCTTTTTCTAACAAAAAAAGCCATTTTAGTATAGCCTATGCCATAAAGTAGGAATTTTTCCCAAATATAGCACTACCATACCAAAAGTATTTGTTTAACTAATTTTTTCCAATAAAATTTGATTAAACAATTGTCGCTCGACGTCCTTGATTAAGTTGTGTAATCAAATAATTTGTCGCGCGCATTTTTCTTACAAAAAACGCCCTTTTAGTGTAGCCTATACCATAAAGTAGGAATTTTCACTAAATCTAGCACTACCATACCAAAAGTATTTGTTTAACTACTTTTTTTCAATAAAATTTATTTTAACAATTGTCGCTCGACGTCCTTGATTAAGTTGTGTAATCAAATAATTTGTCGCGCGCCTTTTTCTAACAAAAAAAGCCATTTTGGTATAGCCTATGCCATAAAGTAGGAATTTTTCCCAAATCTAGCACTACCATACCAAAAGTATTTGTTTAACTACTTTTTTCCAATAAAATTTGTTTAATCAATTGTCGCTCGACGTCCTTGATTAAGTTGTGTAATCAAATAATTTGTCGCGCCCCTTTTTCTTACAAAAAACGCCCTTTTAGTGTAGCCTATACCATAAAGTATGAATTTTCACTAAATCTAGCACTACCATACCAAAAGTATTTGTTTAACTACTTTTTTCCAATAAAATTTATTTTAACAATTGTCGCTCGACGTCCTTGATTAAGTTGTGTAATCAAATAATTTGTCGCGCGCCTTTTTCTAACAAAAAAAGCCATTTTAGTATAGCCTATGCCATAAAGTAGGAATTTTTCCCAAATCTAGCACTACCATACCAAAAGTATTTGTTTAACTACTTTTTTCATATAAAATTTATTTAAACAATTGTCGCTCGACATCCTCGATTAGGTTGTGTAATCAAATAATTTGTCGCGCGCCTTTTTCTAACAAAAAAAGCCCTTTTAGTATAGCCTATACTCGTACCATAAAGTAGGAATTTTCACTAAATCTAGCACTACCATACCAAAAGTATTTGTTTAACTACTTTTTTCCAATAAAATTTGTTTAAACAATTGTCGCTCGACGTCCTTGATTAAGTTGTGTAATCAAATAATTTGTCGCGCGCCTTTTTCTAACAAAAAAAGCCATTTTAGTATAGCCTATGCCATAAAGTAGGAATTTTTCCCAAATCTAGCACTACCATACCAAAAGTATTTGTTTAACTACTTTTTTCCAATAAAATTTGTTTAAACAATTGTCGCTCGACGTCCTTGATTAAGTTGTGTAATCAAATAATTTGTCGCGCCCCTTTTTCTTACAAAAAACGCCCTTTTAGTGTAGCCTATACCATAAAGTAGGAATTTTCACTAAATCTAGCACTACCATACCAAAAGTATTTGTTTAACTACTTTTTTCATATAAAATTTATTTAAACAATTGTCGCTCGACATCCTTGATTAGATTGTGTAATCATATAATTTGTCGCGCGCATTTTTCTTACAAAAAACGCCCTTTTAGTGTAGCCTATACCATAAAGTAGGAATTTTCACTAAATCTAGAACTACCATACCAAAAGTATTTGTTTAACTACTTTTTTCCAATAAAATTTGTTTAAACAATTGTCGCTCGACGTCCTTGATTAAGTTGTGTAATCAAAAAATTTGTCGCGCGCCCTTTTCTTACAAAAAACGCACTTTTAGTGTAGCCTATACCATAAAGTAGGAATTTTCACTAAATCTAGCACTACCATACCAAAAGTATTTGTTTAACTACTTTTTTCCAATAAAATTTGTGTAAACAATTGTCGCTCGACGTCCTTGATTAAGTTGTGTAATCAAATAATTTGTCGCGTGCCTTTTTATAATAAAAAACGCCCTTTTAGTATAGCCTATACCATAAAGTAGGAATTTTCACTAAATCTAGCACTACCATACCAAAAGTATTTGTTTAACTACTTTTTTCCAATAAAATTTGTTTAAACAATTGTCGCTCGACGTCCTTGATTAAGTTGTGTAATCAAATAATTTGTCGCGCGCCTTTTTCTTACAAAAAACGCCATTTTAGTGTAGCCTATACCATAAAGTAGGAATTTTCACTAAATCTAGCACTACCATACCAAAAGTATTTGTTTAACTACTTTTTTCCAATAAAATTTGTTTAAAAAATTGTCGCTCGACATCCTTGATTAAGTTGTGTAATCAAATAATTTGTCGCGTGCCTTTTTATAATAAAAAACGTCCTTTTAGTATAGCCTATACCATAAAGTAGGAATTTTCACTAAATCTAGCACTACCATACCAAAAGTATTTGTTTAACTACTTTTCTCCAATAAAATTTGTTTAAACAATTGTCGCTCGACGTCCTTGATTAAGTTGTGTAATCAAGTAATTTGTCGCGCGCCTTTTTCTAACAAAAAAAGCCCTTTTAGTATAGCCTATACCATAAAGTAGGAATTTTCACTAAATATAGCACTACCATACCAAAAGTTGTTGTTTAACTACTTTTTTCCAATAAAATTTGTCACTTTCACCTTAAGACCATATGTCTCCTTGAATATGTTGTACAAGCCAAAATTTATCGTTCTATTTTTCCAAAATAAAAAAATCGATGTTCTCATACCAAAACACGATTTTTCAATGAATGTATATGTATATATATTTGCACTTTATGCATACATTCACATGTAGTTTCCTTATTCCATATAAGATAATATACAATGGATTTTGATTTTACAATTTTAATGATTTGAAACATAAATTTTATTTTAGATGATTTAATACATTAAATATTTTAATTTAAGGTAATTTTAAAATCATAAATATAATACATATATGTTTATTCAAATTCAGAGGTATTTTGATGATATTTACATTACTATTTCATTATTGAATCAAACATAATATTCTTTATGGTATAGGCTATACTAAAAGGGCGTTATTTATTATGAAAAGGCACACGACAAATTATTTGATTACACAACTTAATCAAGGACGTCGAGCGACAATTGTTTAAACAAATTTTATTGGAAAAAAGTAGTTAAACAAATACTTTTGGTATGGTAGTGCTAGATTTAGTGAAAATTCCTACTTTATGGTATAGGCTATACTAAAAGGACGTTTTTTATTATAAAAAGGCACGCGACAAATTATTTGATTACACAACTTAATCAAGGACGTCGAGCGACAATTGTTTAAACAAATTTTATTGGAAAAAAGTAGTTAAACAAATACTTTTGGTATGGTAGTGCTAGATTTAGTGAAAATTCCTACTTTATGGTATAGGCTATACTAAAAGGGCGTTTTTTATTATAAAAAGGCACGCGACAAATTATTTGATTACACAACTTAATCAAGGACGTTGAGCGACAATTGTTTAAACAAATTTTATTGGAAAAAAGTAGTTAAACAAATACTTTTGGTATGGTAGTGCTAGATTTAGTGAAAATTCCTACTTTATGGTATAGGCTACAATAAAAGTGCGTTTTTTGTAAGAAAACGGCGCGCGACAAATTATTTGATTACACAACTTAATCAAGGACGTCGAGCGACAATTGTTTAAACAAATTTTATTGGAAAAAAGTAGTTAAACAAATACTTTTGGTATGGTAGTGCTAGATTTAGTGAAAATTCCTACTTTATGGTATAGGCTACACTAAAAGTGCGTTTTTTGTAAGAAAACGGCGCGCGACAAATTATTTGATTACACAACTTAATCAAGGACGTCGAGCGACAATTGTTTAAACAAATTTTATTGGAAAAAAGTAGT
This sequence comes from Philhelius pedissequus, assembly GCA_910595825.1. NCBI lineage: Eukaryota > Metazoa > Arthropoda > Insecta > Diptera > Syrphidae > Philhelius > Philhelius pedissequus. The sequence continues at coordinate 109,624,311 of OU343160.1, forward strand.
TAAACAAATACTTTTGGTATGGTAGTGCTAGATTTAGTGAAAATTCCTACTTTATGGTATAGGCTATACTAAAAGGGCGTTTTTTATAATAAAAAGACTCGCAACAAATTATTTGATTACACAACTTAATCAAGGACGTCGAGCGACAATTGTTTAAACAAATTTTATTGGAAAAAAGTAGTTAAACAAATACTTTTGGTATGGTAGTGCTAGATTTAGTGAAAATTCCTACTTTATGGTATAGGCTACACTAAAAGGGCGTTTTTTGTAAGAAAAAGACGCGCGACAAATTATTTGATTACACAACTTAATCAAGGACGTCGAGCGACAATTGTTTAAATAAATTTTATATGACAAAAGTAGTTAAACAAATACTTTTGGTATGGTAGTGCTAGATTTAGTGAAAATTCCTACTTCATGGTATAGGCTACACTAAAATGGCGTTTTTTGTAAGAAAAGGGCGCGTGAAAAATTATTTGATTACACAACTTAATCAAGGACGTCGAGCGACAATTGTTTAAACAAATTTTATTGGAAAAAAGTAGTTAAACAAATACTTTTGGTATGGTAGTGCTAGATTTAGTGAAAATTCCTACTTTATGGTATAGGCTACACTAAAAGGACGTTTTTTGTAAGAAAAATGCGCGCGACAAATTATTTGATTACACAACCTAATCAAGGATGTCGAGCGACAATTGTTTAAATAAATTTTATATGAAAAAAGTAGTTAAACAAATACTTTTGGTATGGTAGTGCTAGATTTTGGAAAAATTCCTACTTTATGGCATAGGCTATACTAAAATGGCTTTTTTTGTTAGAAAAAGGCGCGCGACAAATTATTTGATTACACAACTTAATCAAGGACGTCGAGCGACAATTGTTTAAACAAATTTTATTGGAAAAAAGTAGTTAAACAAATACTTTTGGTATGGTAGTGCTAGATTTAGTGAAAATTCCTACTTTGTGGTATAGGCTACATTAAAAGTGCGTTTTTTGTAAGAAAACGGCCCGCGACAAATTATTTGATTACACAACTTAATCAAGGACGTCGAGCGACAATTGTTTAAACAAATTTTATTGGAAAAAAGTAGTTAAACAAATACTTTTGGTATGGTAGTGCTAGATTTAGTGAAAATTCCTACTTTATGGTATAGGCTATACTAAAAGGGCGTTTTTTATTATAAAAAGGCAGGCGACAAATTATTTGATTACACAACTTAATCATGGACGTCGAGCGACAATTGTTTAAACAAATTTTATTGGAAAAAAGTAGTTAAACAAATACTTTTGGTATGGTAGTGCTAGATTTAGTGAAAATTCCTACTTTATGGTATAGGCTACACTAAAAGTGCGTTTTTTGTAAGAAAACGGCGCCCGACAAATTATTTGATTACACAACTTAATCAAGGACGTCGAGCGACAATTGTTTAAACAAATTTTATTGGAAAAAAGTAGTTAAACAAATACTTTTGGTATGGTAGTGCTAGATTTAGTGAAAATTCCTACTTTATGGTATAGGCTATACTAAAAGGGCGTTTTTTATAATAAAAAGACGCGCGACAAATTATTTGATTACACAGCTTAATCAAGGACGTCGAGCGACAATTGTTTAAACAAATTTTATTGGAAAAAAGTAGTTAAACAAATACTTTTGGTATGGTAGTGCTAGATTTAGTGAAAATTCTTACTTTATGGTATAGGCTATACTAAAAGGGCGTTTTTTATTATAAAAAGGCACGCGACAAATTATTTGATTACACAACTTAATCAAGGACGTCGAGCGACAATTGTTTAAACAAATTTTATTGGAAAAAAGTAGTTAAACAAATACTTTTGGTATGGTAGTGCTAGATTTAGTGAAAATTCCTACTTTATGGTATAGGCTATACCAAAAGGGCGTTTTTTGCTAGAAAAAAACGAACGCGACAATTTTTCATGTTTCGCCATTGGTTTACGACAAATTTACGACAGTTAATGGCGTACCAATTCTTATTTTTTGACTTCATATACACCGTTTTTGAGGGGTGGTAATGCTAACTTGATTGTCAAGTTAGCATTACCAGGGGTTATTTTTTAAAAAACAAGCGCGACAAATTTTTTTGTTTCACGACAAATTTACGACAATTAATCCAATAAGAATTTCTTTAAAATTTTGAAGTGGTAATGCTAACTTGACACACATAGCGAAAACCAAAATGGAGATCATCTTCATGTATGAAGATTATAGGAAGTACGAACCTGAAGATTGCAGATTATAGTGAAGATGAACATGTTCATCTTTATTATAGCATTTTCATCTGCACCATAATTTGTTCCGTTCAGATAACGAATTTTAAAGTTTTTTTTTACCATTTCACCTCAGTTTGCTTAAAAACAACGAAAATAGCGAACATTTTCTTCTCAAAAATACATACATGAACGCTAAGAACATGTGATTGTGAGATGTGTCAAGAAAGTTATAGCAGAGTTCGAGTAAGTTATTAGTGTGTACCTTGTCTTACTTTTATGTTTGTTTTATATTATTGGCCCGATCTACTCTTCTTCAAGTCTGCAGATGCAGATCCATGTAAAGCCGCCTTTACCACAAAATAAAAAAAATATAATGCGATCATTAAGTAAACAGTGTTACCAACACCAATATTATGAATTTGGGTAAATTAAATATTAGATGGGATAGATGTCGTGTGTACCAATAAGTAAGAGTGCTTAAATGTTATAATTGTTGTGGATATAATCATATTTCAAAATACTGTAATAAAAGTAAAGTATATATGAAGTGTGCAGGAAACCATGATGTGAAAGATTGCAGAAGTGAATTAAATAAATGTAATAATTGTGCTTTCCTAAATGAACAAACCAACCAACATTTAGACACACAACATGCAGCATCTGACAATAATTGCAGTGTGTTTTTGCGAAAAGTTAAAGTTAAAGAACGCGATAGGTTCTAGCAACTAGCAAATATTAATTGTTTTTTCACTAATATTGAGGGGCTTTCAAATAATTTAACTAGCCTGCAAACAATAATTAATGAATCCAACTGTGTTATAATAGTATTAACCGAAACATATGTGACAAAAAACCATGACGTTGCTGAAATGCAGCTAGATGGTTATTATATGCTAAACTGTGATGGTGAATCCCCTCACACCGGAGGATTAGTGTTTAATGTGAAAAAAATGTTTAAATGCTCTATTGTTAAAAAATATGTTGTTGTCATGAATTTTTGGAGTCTTATTATTAAAGTGCAATATGAAGATAGATCTGTGATCATATGTCAACCAAAAACGCATTCTATGATTACTTAGAACAATGGATAGACTCCCTAAAACAGTGCAATAGTAATTATATAATAATGGGAGATATTAACATAGACTGGTTGGATACAACAAATACATATACTAGGCGCTTAAACAAATAATAACTGACAATAAATTAACAATACTGAACACAGAACCAACACGAGTAACATCAACCTAGCGCACATTCATTGATTATGTTCTAACTAACAACGAACACATTTGCAGTGATAAAGTTAAACATAATATAAAGTTTTCATCAAATGCACAAAAAGAAAATAAATAAAAGAACTATCAAATACTGTAAGTACAATAGGGAACATTTTATACTTAAATGAACTCAGAACTAACCATTTTTTCTCTAATTTTGACTCTGAATATCCAAATAATATAAATGTTTTAAGTGAACAATTTGCACAGAATTTAAAAATAGAGTTAACAGCATGGTAGTTACCCGAGATGTCCCATATCAAAACGGAGAATGGTTTAACAGAGAACTAAATTTATACAAAAGAGCCATCACATCAAATTCCTTCAGTAACTGGCAAGCATATCATCAGTATAGAAACTTCTACAAAAGACAAATTGAGACAAATACATAGTGCAAATAATCAAAAAAGATATGTGGAGTCCATTAAAAAAATATGTACTAAAAACTAACAAAGATGAAATAACTGAAGTACAATTTTAGAACTGTGATATAGAAAATAGTAGTGCAATAATCACTGAAAAACCTAATAATTTCTTCATTAAAAGCGTGAATGATATAGCCAATTCTGTAATATTTTCCGAATATATTAGTATAGTAGAAGAGTGCAATATAGAATTTAAGTTTACTTTAGTTCATACCAATGATATAAGCAATGCCCTTACTGTGATAAACTCTAAAAATTACTTTAATTTTATGAATGTGAAAATGCTGAAAGATACTTTAGAAATTGTTGGTCCTGTCCTTATCCTTATTGTAAATACTTCATTCATCTCTGTTGTTTTTCCGGAAACTTGGAAAGAATCTCTTATTCTCCCAAAAAAGAAAGTCTCCAATTCAATTAAGTGTAGTGATCATCGTCCCATAAATATGCTCCCATTGTATGAAAAAGTTGTAGAAAAAATTGTACCGAAGCAACTTCAACAACATCTCAACAATAATAACATAATAAGCATACACCAGTCTGGCTTTCGCGCGAATCATTCGTATGAAACTTGTATCAATTTTGTGGTTAGTGACTGGAAAAGTGAAATTGACAGTAAAAATTGTGTTATAGCCGTTTTCTTAGACCTTAAACGAGCCTTTGAAACAGTAAATCATATTATTTTGTTAAATAAACTGGAAAAGTGTTGTGTCAAAAATACAGAACTAAAGGGGTTCAAAACGTTTTTCTACAACAGAACCCAGAAAACAACAGTTAACAACAACGTGTCCAACCCGGCAACACTGAATGTAGGAGTTTCACAAGGAACGATCTTGGGGTCCTTCTCTTTATCCTTTATATAAACGATATGGAAAGAGTAATACAATTCTCTAAGCTTGTGCTATTTGCAGATGATGGTCTACTTTATATAACTGGAAAAAACCTTAACACACTAAAAGACAAAATACAACAAGATTACGTGGTTAAATATGAATAGGGTCGTCCTAAATACTAACAAACCTAAATTTATAATACTCAATAATCCTTCCCCACAACAACAAACAAATATATTAATAAATAATACACAAATAGAACAAATAGCGTCAATTAAATACCTCGGTGTTGTGTTAGATAGCAAACTATCATTTAATGAACATGTAGGTCTCATCTGCAAAAAAAGCTGCAAAAAAACTAGGTGTTCTTAGAAGAACACGCAAGAACATATCTAAAAATAGTGCAATAAAAGTATATAATGTGACTGTAAAACCCCATTTTGAATACTGTGCAAGTCTTCTTTATTTGTTTAACAATACTCAAAAAGCAAGACTTCAAAAACACTAAAACAAAGCTATGCGTGCAATATTAAAGTGTGATCGATATACCTCAATATCTTCTATGCTTGAATCACTAAATTGGTTGAATATAAATCAAAGACTATATATGATGACAATGATATTTGTCTTTAAAATTAAACATAATATGTGTCCTGAATACCTTCAATGAAGTATACCTGCAAGAAGAGAAGTTCAATACAACCTGCGAAATGTGGACGAGTTTAACATCATCAGAACCAGAACAACTAGGGCACAAGCCAGTATATTATACATGGGACTACAGGCCTACAACAATCTTCCACTAAATATTAGAAAATCAACAACTTAAATCAATTTAAAAATCAAGTTTTTTTTTGTAATCTTAACTATATGCCTGTAAGACTTAAGGTGTTTTAAATGCAACGTGAATTGCATGGCACCAGCCTGGCACAGTGGATTTGAGAACCAGGTATTGACTGTCTCATTTTTTAAAACATGGGCGGCATCCAATTAAAATTGAAGGTATAGAAAAGAATGCGCCTAGCGTGCGAATCGAACCCACACGTCTAAGTTAGCAATCAAGCACTTTATCCACTGCGCCATTGCCACCATTTTTGTATATGCAAAATCTTTTATTATTTGAAATTCCAAGAACAGTTTTTGAATGTAATTAAAACATGAAATGTAAAATATTACTAACTTTCAATGGCCATTGGGCCAAATAAAATTCAAAATTAAAAAAGAAAAAATGAGTACCAATGTACCATAATTCAAAGAAAACTAGATTACGACACTTCTTCGTTTTTCTTATTTTATTGACATATGTGAAACTAAGAGCCTCATTATGAATAGCGAATCGAACATTCGATAAGTTGCGAACAATTTAGCGAACTACGATTATCACAGTATTATTAATAGCGAACTTCATCGTTCGCTTAAAAATAAATGGTGCCAAAAATAAATTTCCATTAGATTTATTTTGTACTTCCGATTGAACAAGGATGTTTTTTTGAATGTCTCCAACCAAATAAAGCATGTTTTAAAGCTAAGAACTTGTATGCAGTTCCATCTCTTATAAAACTGGCTTGCACGTTGAGATTTCTTGGGAGTAGTTGCTGGCAAAACCGTGTCGGTAATTATTTCGGTTTGGGACTTTCACAGTCAACTGTGTCAGGCGACAACGAAATTTGGCAGTATGGCCCGCCAGCAGTAGCAGAAAAAATTTTTAACTTAACTGCAATTTTTGCTTCAGCTTTAACTTATAGTCCAACCAAACCTATGTACAAAAACAATCTTCGGTGCAAACAATAAAACATTTTCTTACTACCGTATGCAACTCTTTTCCACCATGAATGGGAGGCTCAGGGGAGTTTAATTCGATACGAAATTGTTCCCAAAAACCTTTTTGGCTTTTCTTCGAAGAACCAAACACACCTTTACCTTTACATACGTCCGGATTCGATACCATCATACTAACTTGTTTTGCAATTGCTTTGCATTTGTCCTTATGATAGGTTATTTTTATTTATTTAACAATCACGCTTATTACGATAGGCGTTTCGCTTAAATAACGAATTTCATTTTCAAATATTTGTATTGCGTTTTATAGAAATTTTTCTCAGCGTAACGCTTTAATTCGAGTGGAACTTAAATTTTTGTGAGAGAAACGTCACTGTTATTACAATATGCGTTACGTTGTCGAACAAAAAATTTTGAACGACTCGTCGCGAAATTGCTTAAAAATATAAATGTTATTGTTTTGTATATTCTTTTTTAACAGTTTTTATTAAGTTCGGATTTATTAAAGGGTGAACATTAGAAATGCTGAACAAATTAAGCATTTCGTGGACTCACTGCAACGAAATCCATCTCTGAAACTAATTTTAAGAGACACAAAATTCACAAAACAAAACCAAATGGGAATCAATATAGTACAACATTGAACTCTTTAAGACCAAGTCTTTAAATTGTTGTAACACACAATATCCTTCTTCCTTGTTGCATTTTGTCCTTATTGAACCTAAAGTAAGCATTACAAAATCTGGAAAGAAAAGGATAATCTTAATTGAAAATATTAGGAATTTGATTTGTTCATCTACTTATGTGCATGTTTTGTATCTGGAAAATCTCACGGATTTGATTTGGATCGAATTAATCTTCTTTCTCTAATTTATAGGAATTTTGTTTATTTTTCTACTCGCAGTTCCTTGTTATTTAAGATATTTACATTTCTTGAGAAAATATATGCAACCACACTAAATATTTTGCGACTTTTATTACCCTAATCGGCAGAAAATTAATATGAATTTAAAAATTAATGACAGCTGCATTGAAAATTAATACTTTCAAAATCAGCTGCTTATGTGGAACGTATTTCGATCGAGAACGAGTGGCGTTTTAGTATCGTAATACCGACACTAAAACGCCTAAAAAGTGACTCGACACAAAAAGTGAGAGTTATCGTTCAATATAAACGCCAATCGTAATAAGGATGAATATTCACAATTTGCACATAAATATCTTTTTCTTTTGTCGGTCATTACGAAAAATAACTAGCACAGGTTAATACAAGTAAATTTGAAACTTTTATCAACAATAAATAGAAAATGTTTCCTGGCACAACAATTCGCTAACGTTATCATTAAATATTTTAATTCGATAGTATATCACACTAACATGGGTTAAATTAGCGAAGATTCGCTATTTGTAATCACTCGCTAATCAAATGCGTTAAGGTTTTGACTTTTAAAGAGAGCAAAGTTGGAACGAGTCGCTATTCGTAATACGAAACTAGCGAATTCGCAAGATTTTAAGTTCGATTCGCTACTCTTAATGAGGGCCTAAATCTGCAAATTGTTTGTTGTTTGTGGATTAATGAATTTGGTTTCACATATGACGTCCACAAAATAAGAAAAACAGAAGTGTCGTTATCTTGTTTTCTTTGATTCATACAGACCCGAAACCTCTGCTTTCATTTGACATTTGCCCCAAGCTGAAACACGCAAAAAGTAACATTTCCGTTCACGTTCCAATAGAAACTGATAAAAACGCACACAAGAATCTTTTCTGTTCATCTTCCACCGATCGATAATTAATTCATAAAAGTGAAGTAACCGGCCGAAAAAGAATTCACTTTTGATGCAATTTGAATCCTTTTACCTGGGCTCTTAAACAGCAATTTGAATCATTGTAATGATTCATTTATGATCTGAAAATTCGTCATTTAAATGAACGTATATAAGAGCTCCATATATTCATTTAAATTATTAATGCCTGAATGTTTTCTAAATCATAAGTATATACCTTCACATTAATTAATCGTACAGGAATCATTTTTGCGATTCAGAAAAGGTTCAGGGATTAATCATTTAAAGGAATATATGGAACGGTTATATACGTTCATTTAATTGCAGAATTTTCAGATCATGAATGAATCATTAAAATGATTCAGATCGGTGTCTAAGAGCCCAGGTAAAAGGATTCAAATTGCATCATAAGTGAATTCATTATTTCTGATTCATTTATGATTGAATATTTCATCGGTGAGCCTCTGGAACATTTTTTGATTTGCCTCTTGTTTGGCTTTAATAGCTTCCAGGACTTCTTAATTGTTACACGATGCTATAATTAAAGAAATGATTTCTATATTTCTAAGAAAATTTAACACCATTTTTAACATACCTTTATGTTTTATCATTTGCTTTTTTATATATATTTTTTGTTAAGTAAGTAGGTACCCATTTAATATTAAAACACAAGCTGATGGTTATATACCTATCTAAACCAATCTTTGGAAAAACTTTTCCGAACTGATAATCGACTATGCAAACGAAACTTTTGTCATTACAATGACTCGTCATCATTGTCCCTTGGTAAAAAGAAAAATAAAAGGATGAACAAAAAAGGATCTCCATATGAAGGATCCAACAACAAAATCTGAGTGTTGTTTTTTTTGACACTGTTTGCCGCAAGGACAATTAGCAAAAAAAAAAAAAGAAAAGAAAATCAAATGATTGTATTCTCCGCAGTCAACCCGTTGCGAAGTCAAATCAAAAAATTATTTCCGGTGTATGTAATGTATCACGAATGCGTACCGAACACCACCAACAACTTAACTAATTTAAACTTTTTTAAATTAAGAAGACGAAGGTTTCCTTTCAAAAGTATTAACAAACTTGTCTTTATTACACGAATTCAAAATGCCAATTAAATTTTCACCATCATTATTCTTATGATGAAACCTCTGCATACAAAACAGCTGGGGTGTCCGTTGGTACAGCTATAGAGATCAATGCCCTATAGAGGGATTCCTCATCTGTACAAAAGATTAACTTCCCGCTCCTCTCGTCATCATTTTTACTGATATCCAATGTCATCTACTTGGTGGACCATCAATCGTTGCTAGCATACATACAAAAAAAACATCGCATGGTGGGAGGAGACAGAAGTTCAAACGTCGAAGCCCATTTTCGGAGTTGACACCTACTATTGTCAATTTTATGAGTGTCGATAGCTTTCATCTCTCATGCTCTCCCAATTTTGGCTATGCGGTAGGTAAATCGATGATAAAACAAGTGCATGTACCTATGCCGTCGGACCTTTGTTTTGCCGTCGGTTTTGAATATTTGGCTTCATTCGAATGCCAATTCCAACGGATATCAGAATAAATGTAACTATTCCAACTTGACTGCATGTTGCGCTGCAACATCCTGGCGGGCCGCATGAAAGGTGCCCAAATGATGACTTCGCAGGTTGTTTATGGAGTGATAGATCCTCGTCGGGTAACAGGTGTGTATGTACATGAAAGAAAAAAATAGGTATGTATGGTGAATGGTGTGTGGCAATAATAGATTGTTTAGGTTGTCGATTAATTATGATATTTATTAATTGAATTAAAATTATATAGTGTTGTTAGGATTAACATATAATTGATTTTTAATGTGTGTGTGTGGGGGGTGGTGTGCTTGAATCGTTTAGCATTGGTAGGAAGCTAAGTTTTGTTACAGGGCGTTTAAATGAGCTGGTTGCAGTCTTGACTGTTACGACACGAATTTTTCCATCAGCTCCCGGATGAGTTTCCGTGATTCTGCCAAGTCGCCAAAGGGTTGGGGGCATCTGCTCATCAGGTAAGAGCACTAAATGTCCAACTTTAAGTTCATTGTTTGGTGTGAGCCATTTTGAACGCTTTTGTAGTCGAACCAAGTATTCAGACTTCCACCTTTTCCAAATATCTTGGTGAATTTTTTGCATAAGCTGCCATCTATCCAAATGGGATTCTTTACTTGTTGTAAGGTCCTTTTCCGGTGCAGTATTTAATGCTCCTCCAATTAAAAAGTGTCCTGGTGTCAAGATAGAGAGATCGTCGGGATCTTCAGTTACAGGACAAAGTGGACGGGAGTTCAAACAAGCTTCGACTTGAGCGAGTATGGTTGCATATTCCTCGAAAGTCAGGGTGTGATGACCGATGACACGCTTTAAGTGGTGCTTCATGGACTTCACACCTGCCTCCCAGAGCCCGCCGAAATGCGGAGCTGCAGGAGGATTGAAATGCCATTTTGTTTCATTGGCTTGCAACTGCTTTGAAATCTCGGCTGCCCACTGCTTTGACATGTACGTTCTTTCAGCCTCCAACACGTTTGCAGCGCCTTTGAAATTCGTCCCACAGTCACTGTATAGATTTGAACAAATTCCCCGGCGAGCAGTAAAACGTTTAAACGCTGCAAGAAAGGCAGATGTAGTGTAATCGCTTACTAGCTCGAGGTGAACTGCTTTCGTGCAAAAACAAATAAAAATCGCTATGTACGCTTTGGTAATTTTGCTACATCGACCCTTCCAAGCTTTAAGTTGCACAGGGCCAGCATAGTCAACTCCAGATGTCTGAAAAGGTCGAGCTTGATTTACTCGTAAAGGCGGTAGATCTCCCATCTTTTGCTGCATCTCTGTTGCATTGAATCTGTAGCATCTTAAACATCTGTGGATGCACAGTTTTACAGTAGATTTCAATTGAAAAATCCAATACTCGGACCGAAGTGTAGCCATCATTAATTGCTGACCGCCATGTAGAGTTTTCATATGTGTATCATGAACAATTAGTGATGTAAGAAAGTTACTTGAAGGCAGTATAATTGGATGCTTTTGTCCATAAGGTAGCTCAGCGTTCTCTAATCGACCTCCAACTCTTAGGATACCTTTTTCGTCCATAAATGTTGAAAGTTTTGCTAGCTTACTTGTTTTCGAAACCGTTTTATCAGTGCTTAACTTATGAACTTCTTCACTAAAATACTCTTGTTGTACAAGAACAATCAAACGCAAACGAGCAGAGGATATCTCATCGACTGAGAGTGGTCCAGACATATGGGTGGGTAATTTCTTTGCTTTGAATCTCAAATTAGTTAAGTACCGACGCCAGTACGCTGCAGCTCGAAATAATCGGTTAAGTGATGAAAAACGGTTGAATAGAAGTTTATTTGATTCAAATGTAGTGAAGTGAACGCAGAGCTGAAAAATGTTAGCTATGGGGTACCCAGATGCGATCAACTTACTTTTAGGTTTTGAATTTTCCGAACCTTTAGTTTCAAGATCCGTGGTTCTTATTTCAATAGATTTATAAAGGTGTGCATCAAATGATTGTAAAAATTCAGGCTCATACCACCATAGGCGGTTCTGAGTTAGATCACTCGGGTGGGCTCCTCTCGATGCAACATCTGCGGGGTTGTCCTTAGATGGAACGTAGTTCCAACAGCCAGAGTCAGTAAGTTCCTGTATTTCTGCCACTCTGTTGGCAACGAAAGTCGTTCTAATGTATGGTGCGCTTCGAATCCAAGCAAGTGTGATTTGAGAATCACACCACATAAACATTTTTGCCGATTGGAGTTCCATCGTATCCACAGTGTGCACTAACAACTTTGCCAACAAAAGAGCTCCACACAGCTCCAAACGAGCTAAGGATTTACTTTTTAAAGGTGCTACTCTAGTCTTTGACACGACGAGATTTGTAAAAGTTTCATTACCAGTGGTAACCCTAAGGTATATTGCTGCCGCATATGCCTTTTCAGATGCATCGCAGAATCCGTGGACTTCAATCTTTGAAGCGGTGGTAAAATTGATCCAACGACGAATCTCGATGGCCTGTATAAGACTTAGCTCAGCTTTCAACCTTTGCCACGCAGAGATTATTGTTGCTGAGAGTTCAGAATCCCATGTCTGCTTCTCCTTCCAAATATCTTGCATTATTATTTTTCCAACGATGACGCACGGTGCTATCCAACCCATTGGATCGTAAAGGCGAGCCAGGTCTGAGAGGATAGTCCGCTTTGTAATACCTTTATTTTCGGGAAATGAGATTTTGAAGGTGAAGATATCCTTTGCAGGGTGCCACTGGATGCCAAGTGCTTTAATCGCATTTTTTTCATCAAATGAGAGTGGAATTTGAACCTCTCTATCCTCCTCCGGGACTGCCATAAGTAGCTTCTCGCAGTTGCTTGCCCATTTTCGTAAGGGAAATCCTCCTTTCTTCAACATCCTTATGAGTTGAGTCTGCATCTCCAAGGCTTCTGTTACGGAGTCTGCTCCATGAATTACGTCATCCACGTAGAAGTTTCGCCTGGCTATGTTTGATGCAAGTGGGAAGTCATCCCGTTCATCATTTGCCAGTTGTTGAAGCGTGCGAATCGCTAAATAGGGTGCAGCAGCAGTACCAAAGGTAACCGTATTGAGACGGTATACTTTCATTTCTTCTCCCTCAACATCTCGCCATAATACAAGTTGATACAACGAATCATTTGGAGTGACCCATATTTGCCTGTACATTTTGTTTATGTCCGCTGTAAATGCAATTTTATGTTTCCTGAATCGTGCGACATGATCGAAAATATCATCTTGTAACCTAGGGCCAACAAAAAGATGGTCGTTGAGCGACGTCCCGTCAGATGTTTTGCAGGACGCGTCAAACACAATTCGGAGTTTTGTAGTTGAACTCGATGCCTTTAACACTGCGTGGTGAGGTAGGAAATAGTGGGGTGAATTCAAAGCTTTATGTTGTACCTCAGTCATGTGTCCAAGCTCTTTGTATTCGTTGAAAACTTTTCTGTAATTTTTGTTAAATAACGGATTTGTTTGGAATTTCCTTTCCAATTGAAGGAATCTTACAAGAGCTGATCTCTGAGACAAACCAATCGAGGGATACTTTCCTTCTTTGAACGGAAGTTGGACGACATATCTTCCGTTGAGTTGTCGTTGATGCGTTCTGCAATAATGTGTTTCACATTTTTCTTCCTCTGGTGATAGGAATTTTCGTCTCTGAACCTCTTCAAGTTCCCAAAATCTACTTATCAGGGAATCTAAGGTATGAGGCTCTGTTTTAGTATGAAGGGATGTTATTCGTGATTGACTGTTGGATGAAACACCTCCAGAAAGAACCCATCCTAGTTCCGTCCTTTGTGCCATAGGTGTGCCCGGTTCTCCTTTCCTTATGCCTTCAAGGATAATTGATGGATAAGCATCACTGCCCAATAAGACGTCGATTTTACTGGGTGTGTGGAACCGGGGATCAGCAAGCTCTATATTTTTGATATGATTCCAATTTGCATTAGGTATCTTTTGGGTAGGAAGAACAGCTGTCAGTGTGGGAAGGACCAAAGCATTAAGTTGAAGACTAAAGTTTGCGTTTACGTTTGATAAAACCGTAAAACTTACTTTCCACTTTGAGATGCTTGTGGTAGTTTCTCCAACCCCTATAATGTTAACGCAGTTTCTTTCTTTTTTCAAATTGAGAAGTTGAGCTGCAGACTCAGTGATAAAAGAAGCTTGAGACCCAGGATCTAGTAAAGCTCGCAACAGCAACGGTTGGCCAGCAGGTGTCAAAACCTTGATGATGGCCGTAGCCAGAAGAACGGGTGCTTGGTTGTTTTCGGCTAGAAACGCGATATTGGCTGAAGCAAATCCTGTTGAGGGTGCAGATTGTTCTAAAGTTACTGATTTGGAGTTGTCTGCAGAAAAGGAAGCTGTTTTTATTGGATGTGGAGTCGAAGTAGATTCTGTTGCATGCATTGCGTTAGCTGCATCGTTCAAGTGCAGTAAAGAATGATGCTTTTGATGGCATGTAGAGCAAGTAAATGTACTTGTGCAATTTTGAGTAAAATGTGCGCTTGACAAGCAGTTAAAACATAATTTGTTCTTTTTAACCAATTCATGTCGTTTTTTAACATTCAGTGCTTTAAACCTAAAGCAACTGCGAATGGGATGTGAGCCATGACACATAGAACACTTATTGGCAATAGTAGAATTGTGAACACGAACTGGAACTTTAATTGAAGAAGTTTTTTTACCTTTGTGTTGATTTACATCTGAAGAGGATTGCCCAATGACATCTAATGTACGCGACCTCATTAACATAAAATCTTCTAGAACGCTGTAATTTGGGTAGTCTACGTGTGTAGAAATATGGGATTCCCAAAGACCACGAGTTGTAAGTGGAAGTTTCTGCACAGTATGGAAGATGAGAACATCTTCCCACGCATCTACAGCTACACCAAGATTTCTTAAGGATTGTGTCGCCTCGTTCGTCGTGTCTAATAATAGTTTCAGATCATCTGATGACTCCAGGGTCAGTTTAGGTTGGTCAAAGAGAAGTTTGAACTGGTTATCTTTCAATAACCTTATATTCTGAAACCTTTTCACTAACAAGGCCCATGCAGATTCAAAGTTTGTGTCTGTATTTCTAAGGATTCGAGCCGCCTCACCGGTTAAATTACCTTTTAAATACTGTAATTTATGAGCGTCGGATATTGAAGCATTTTTGTTTACCATAGCTTCGAACAGTCCTTTGAATTCTGGCCACATTTTAAGTGAGCCATCAAAGGTAGGGATTTTAATTGGAGGGAGCTTAAGTTCTACCGACGGTGTGCTTGAACCACTTAAAGATTTGTTAAGACACATTTGGCTTTCGTTTTTTGATAATTTTTCTTTTAATTCAGAAGAATAATTGAAAAAAACTTCTTTTAATTTGTGGAACGTGAGTGCCTCCATATATTTCACTTTTGCTTCTTCAGTAGGAGCTTCAACAATTTTTTGATGATGGACTCTAGCCTCTTCAAACGAACTTTCTAAATTACATAAACGTGCTTCATTCATATGCACAGATTTTTTTGCAATTTCTAACTTAGTGTAAGCATTATAATCTGCTTCTATGTCTTGCGATATGGTTTGAACCGCATCTATTAAGCCCGGAAGTTTGCTCTTACTCATATTGAAGACAAATATTTGATAATATTATATTCGAAGAACCCACAACACACAATTTTGTTACGTAAGAATATGATTTAAAATGAAACAAAATTTAATAAATGCCACACACCTGTTGTAATGCGTTGCTCCCACGATACGTGAACTTCCTCAGCTCCAGATAATTTCAGAATAATGCAAATGCAAATCGACCGAACGAACTATTAATGTCTCTCACACGACACAAACACGATTGTCTTTCAGTTTTATTAATAAAACTACGCACACGTACTCGTATATTTTTGTTTAATTCACTTTAAATGTTTGTTTTTAGTACTAAGCGATTATTTTAAAGATCTTTTACAATCCGGCTCGAAGGACCAATGTTTGCCGCAAGGACAATTAGCAAAAAAAAAAAAAGAAAAGAAAATCAAATGATTGTATTCTCCGCAGTCAACCCGTTGCGAAGTCAAATCAAAAAATTATTTCCGGTGTATGTAATGTATCACGAATGCGTACCGAACACCACCAACAACTTAACTAATTTAAACTTTTTTAAATTAAGAAGACGAAGGTTTCCTTTCAAAAGTATTAACAAACTTGTCTTTATTACACGAATTCAAAATGCCAATTAAATTTTCACCATCATTATTCTTATGATGAAACCTCTGCATACAAAACAGCTGGGGTGTCCGTTGGTACAGCTATAGAGATCAATGCCCTATAGAGGGATTCCTCATCTGTACAAAAGATTAACTTCCCGCTCCTCTCGTCATCATTTTTACTGATATCCAATGTCATCTACTTGGTGGACCATCAATCGTTGCTAGCATACATACAAAAAAAACATCGCATGGTGGGAGGAGACAGAAGTTCAAACGTCGAAGCCCATTTTCGGAGTTGACACCTACTATTGTCAATTTTATGAGTGTCGATAGCTTTCATCTCTCATGCTCTCCCAATTTTGGCTATGCGGTAGGTAAATCGATGATAAAACAAGTGCATGTACCTATGCCGTCGGACCTTTGTTTTGCCGTCGGTTTTGAATATTTGGCTTCATTCGAATGCCAATTCCAACGGATATCAGAATAAATGTAACTATTCCAACTTGACTGCATGTTGCGCTGCAACAGACACAGAATACATATCTCTTTGTGTCTCTATGGTAAGAATTTGTAGGATCCTTGTATATATACATAATTCATTAAAAAAAACTGAAGGTTTTCTGAATATTATTCTTCATTTTTGGTGATTAGAATCTGAACCTTCAGATAAATGTTTGCTTGGCATAGGCACATATACAACACAGACCTAGTAGTTTGTTTTTGTTTTGTTTTTCGATTTCCCATCTATTCATGGATAGAGTTTCAAAGGTACCGATACAAAAATGTAATTAAATGGGTTTCTGGTGGTGGAACGTATGAAGGTTTCCAATCTTATTATGGCTTATTTGTGGTACTGTTATGTCGATTTCGTTTCAACAAAAACATCGACTTGCCGTCGATCCGCCGTCAATTTTTTTCTGAAAATCAAATTCGTTTCAAATTGAAACCAATATTTTTTCTGGAAAAACAGATCCGTATTGAATCTCTTTTTGGAGACGGATTCAAAACGGATTTGTGCACAGATTCGTACACACACTACAATATTTTTTTTGACGTTTCTCAATTGTTGTGTTGTGAATTAATTTTTATTTTGTGGCAGTGTACAGAAAAAGTAAATTAATATATTAAAAAATAAAAAAAATTGTTAAAAACTTCTTGGAAACAAATATTAAAAAAGTGCAAGTGTGTTTAGGAACTCCCCCGCGTCGGAATCGGGAAATTAAAACGAAATAATGATGTTTTAACGAATTGAAGATTTGTTTTTTTTTTAGAGCTGCCAAGCAACACACACAGTCCCAAAAAGGGATTCGGTCCGTAATCGTTCTTTTCAAAGCCAAAAAGTATTGGTTTTAGTAGCGAATCCTAATTATTGAAACGAAATCGACATTAGGCGTTTCACACTTCTGTATTTTTTATGCGATAACATATAACAAGGTGCTTTCAAGTATTCCAATGGCTGGTTGTTTGTATATATACTACGTTTATATGGAGAATTGAATCGGTATTGAATCAGGATATAGGTCTTTGTATACTTGAATCGAATTAAAATAGGATTACTCGATCCGATCCCACTAGAAGAGCTGAATCGAATTGACAATGTGTTTATATACCTGAATCGAGGAATTGAAGAATCGAATTCACATCTGATTCTTGGTGTATGTGTGCACCAATAGTGTTTTTTTGTGTTCAGTGAGTTTCCGTTTTCTTTGTATTTTTTTCTGTTGCATGTTTTTGTTGTTTATTCTGTAAACTCAAATTGTCACTTCGATTCCATTTTAATTCAATCTTCCGATCCCACGAGGCCATATACCTGAATCGAAATCTCATTTCGATTCGATTCGATTCCTCAATTCACTCATATAAACGGGTTAATAGTAAGCTATTTGTGCGTCTACCTCCAAGCACATGAGGCATACTTGTGGGCACATAAGTATTTGCGACTAATGTGAGTGCCTATATACATACCTTGGCTCATTAAACAATTGGTAGAGTTCTAGGTAATAAGAAAATAAAAGTTATTTGTCCTCATGCTCTCTGTCACCACATCCTCTACATATTCAGCCTTTTCGGGAATTCCTTGGGAAATATTTTTCCCTAGGAATGCTTACTTTCCCGGGATCCTACTACTATTGGCTCCCCACGGAATTTTTTTCTCTGCGGCTGTCAGCGTTGCAGCTGACACAATCAGGGTACACGTTATCAAACCTGCCTGACATTCCTGTTGGATATCAAACATGCGTGAAAAGTTTTGGGTACACATTTATCAGTTTTGTTGGCTGTCCGCCAAACTAGATTTTCATTTTCAATCCAAGATCTAGCTCAAGAAACACATAAAATTATTCACACTTATTGCGATATTCGTTCAACGCCATGATCATAGAGAAACTAATATAGAGGCACGACTTCGGGGGTTTATTCTCTTTCACCCTACAAGCTAAATTGAGAGGATTTCCTCCGTTTCGACAAGCATGTGTTAGTTGCCCGTGCATTTTAAATGGAGCAGACACCAACACAGGCTTATCGAAACGGAGGAGTGCGCAATCCCAATTTTGGTAGATATGGTGACCTAATATATTTAAAATGGAAATCCGTTAAATTCAAAAATTGAAAAATGAATTGCTTTTTAGTTAAATTGTATTTTTAAAGGCCTTAATCAAACATAAAACATACTAATAAAAGCTTTTTGTTGATTCTGGCTTACAAATTAAGCAATATTTATTAATTTTATGTTCAAAATGAAGAAAATCCAATCAAAAAGTAGAAGCAAACCATAGCATATTAATGCGAACGTGCCAAAATTCCACCACAAGAAAAGAACAGTTTACTCAATGTGAGGTGAGTATTTTGACAGATGACAAAACAATAAAAAAAAAAAGATATTCATTTCAAAACAAATATTGGAAGTGCGCGAGTTTTATTTTATTTATTTTGTATTTTGTCCTGTAATTTATTTATAAAATATATTGTTTCGTGAGTTTCTAGTCAAAATCCCGATCCATCCATACGTTCTACGAAAATATTAACTGAAAAAGAATACTTTCGTAATTTAACTAATTCTTATCTTCCATCATACCAAACCAATCTTAATCTTCCCGAAGTCATTGGTAAAGCTACTTTGAAAACAAATTTCGTTAAGCATCTTGTATTGGCTCACAGTAAAAACAATGTTAAACCAATTGAACGCATGAAGAATGCCTTGTTTACAGCAGAAATCCACCAAGAAATGGAGCACATGCGATTGACTAAAATGTATCGCATTTAGTTCGTGGCAATTGCTTTTGTGTGATCAACTCGAATAGAACTGGTAAAACCTGGTGTTATTTGCCTCCATGTTGAGTTTCCGTCTAGAATCGATAAGTTATTATAATCGCACCATCGTCCGTTCAGGTTGAGAGTATTTCTCGTCATTGTCGACGCATTTTGGCTAGCACAACACCAAAAATTAGTATTGTCCCAGCATATGGACTTCGAAACAACGAAGATGTTAAAATTGAACTGCTTAATGGGTGTGGTGTGCTTGTAATTACAGAAGGAAAACTTGTTCAACATACGCCAAGTAAAACTTTAGTTATCGATGGTTTGGGCAGCATAATGAGTGAGAATCCCGAGTTTGATGAAACCCTCTTCAAGCTTATCTCTCCAGTTCTTCAAGATGAAAAGATTCCATTTCAACTGGTGGTCACTTCCAAGATATGGACTCGGCGATTTATTAATTTTGTAAGGATTTCTAATCAGCCTTTGTTGTGCATTGCAGACTATTTAGAAGCTGCAGTCTATGGCAAGGCTAAAGTTTCCATTAAATTGCAAGTATGAAATGTTTGGATAAGTGCGCATATCAGTTGGAGCGTTGTGCAGTCTTGTGCAATTGGGCAGATGAAGTACTGGAAGTTGAGAGATGCTTGCGCGAATCCGGATACATGTGTATGGTTTATACGGATCAAATGCCAACTGATAGTACCGATATGATCAAGGAATGGAAGGAGAAGGTAAGTCTCATAGTATAGTATAGTATAGAATAAAAAAAAAAACTCCTGCTTTTTCTCCGTCATTATTAAATAAAATGCAAGACTGGATAGCACGAACTTGCTGTTGTAGCTAACAACCTTAATGTATCTTGACATTAAAGCTGTTTAGGCCGATGTAGTTAAGATTACTTTAATTCTTAGTATAATGAATTGTCGGATAGATGATTAAAAGAATAGTTACTTAGGTAAATACCAATCTACAAATGTATATTTAAATCTTTGTTATGGATTTGAATTATGTAAGTTAGGATAGTAAAATATACATATATATATATATATATATTTATGGAAGCTAAGTATGTAAACATGTGCATATAATAATGAAAATGAAGGATGTAGGTGGGTAGGTAGCTATATGCATATAACTTTATAATTTAGGTGCAATCTGCATACATAAGATTCATGTGATTCTTAGACACATATTATTTAATATAGAATACGAATAGATTTTGAACTATATCTTTGCAACGGGTTGTCCAATAAAGGTGAGCGATATCTTTTTAGAATCAGCACTTCATACTTTCAAAGAAAGCATCAACATTTTTTGTAAAGAAGTTGTATTAAAAAAAATTGCTCCAGGAATACGCATACATCATTCTAAATATGCGTATTTCAAGAGTGATTTTTTGCAATAAGGCTTCTACATAAAAACTTTTGATGCTGATTTTGAGAGTATCAAGAGTAGATTACAAAAAGGTATCAACCAAGTTTTTAGGATAACCCGTTCCAAAGATACACTTCAAAGTATTTTCAGATTATGTATTTCAAGGTGAACAGTGAATAGATTTTCAACTATATCTTTGCAACGGGTTGTCCAATAAAGGTGAGCGATATCTTTTTAGAATCAGCACTTCATACTTTCAAAGAAAGCATCAACATTTTTTGTAAAGAAGTTGTATTAAAAAAAATTGCTCCAGGAATACGCATACATCATTCTAAATATGCGTATTTCAAGAGTGATTTTTTGCAATAAGGCTTCTACATAAAAACTTTTGATGCTGATTTTGAGAGTATCAAGAGTAGATTACAAAAAGGTATCAACCAAGTTTTTAGGATAACCCGTTCCAAAGATACACTTCAAAGTATTTTCAGATTATGTATTTCAAGGTGAACAGTGAATAGATTTTCAACTATATCTTTGCAACGGGTTGTCCAATAAAGGTGAGCGATATCTTTTTAGAATCAGCACTTCATACTTTCAAAGAAAGCATCAACATTTTTTGTAAAGAAGTTGTATTAAAAAAAATTGCTCCAGGAATACGCATACATCATTCTAAATATGCGTATTTCAAGAGTGATTTTTTGCAATAAGGCTTCTACATAAAAACTTTTGATGCTGATTTTGAGAGTATCAAGAGTAGATTACAAAAAGGTATCAACCAAGTTTTTAGGATAACCCGTTCCAAAGATACACTTCAAAGTATTTTCAGATTATGTATTTCAAGGTGAACAGTGAATAGATTTTCAACTATATCTTTGCAACGGGTTGTCCAATAAAGGTGAGCGATATCTTTTTAGAATCAGCACTTCATACTTTCAAAGAAAGCATCAACATTTTTTGTAAAGAAGTTGTATTAAAAAAAATTGCTCCAGGAATACGCATACATCATTCTAAATATGCGTATTTCAAGAGTGATTTTTTGCAATAACGCTTCTACATAAAAACTTTTGATGCTGATTTTGAGAGTATCAAGAGTAGATTACAAAAAGGTATCAACCAAGTTTTTAGGATAACCCGTTCCAAAGATACACTCCAAAGTATTTTCAGATTATGTATTTCAAGGTGAACAGTGCTTTTGAGCTATATCTTTGGAACGGGTTGTCTTGATCTTGGAGCTAACAACTTTCATGTAGCTAAACATTGACGCTGTTTAGTATGTAGGTAATCTAGTTATCCTATGCAGGTTTGAAGCCGATGTAAGTATGATTACCTTGATTCATGGTACAATGACTTGTTATATAGTTACACATGTACCTACCTAGAAAAGCATATTTAAATTTATAGTATGGATTTTAAATTTGTAATATAGGAGAGTAATATGTATGTAGGTACATAAAAAAAAATCTATTGATTCGTTTTTGAAATTTTGAGTTTTAAAAAAAATATATATATTTCCAAAATAACTGAACTGAATACTTCATACGATGTAGGCCGTCATACATTTATATATACATAATTATGTATCTTTAAAAATCACATGGATCTTATGTACATATGCATATTGCACTTAAATTATAAATAATACAGTAAAGGTTTCCGTTACCTTTTTTTATTCAAAACATTCGCTTCGGTATATATATACATATTTATTTAACT
This sequence comes from Philhelius pedissequus, assembly GCA_910595825.1. Classification (NCBI taxonomy): domain Eukaryota; kingdom Metazoa; phylum Arthropoda; class Insecta; order Diptera; family Syrphidae; genus Philhelius; species Philhelius pedissequus. The sequence continues at coordinate 109,646,723 of OU343160.1, forward strand.
TATGAAACATTAACGACCATACATAATATATATTAAATTATTCTAGTAATCAGTACGTAAATATTTTTTTATAATTCTGTTCTTATTATAATGTCTTACACAATTGGATGAATGTTATCTGTTTTTCTTTTCAAGTTACCTACTTACAGTATATACTATTTGGGCTCTCATACATTTATATACCTATATATCATTAAAAATCAAATGAATATTATGTATATTGCACCTATCATATAAAATTATATGCATATATCTACCTACTTATCACCAACTTACACTTTCAATGTACATTGTATGTATACACATTTACCTACTTACAGTATATACTATTTGGGCTCTCATACATTTATATACCTATATATCATTAAAAATCATATGAATATTATGTATATTGCACCTATCATATAAAATTATATGCATATATCTACCTACTTATCACCAACTTACACTTTCAATGTACATTGTATGTATACACATTTACATGCCTACATATTCATATCTGTATGTAGTGTAGGTACACAATTATCATCCTAATTTCCGTAATTAAAATCTATAATCTAGATTTAAATATAAATTTGTAGGTATGTAGGTACCTAACTAACTATTCCTTGAATCATCCATTCAATCCATTATACTAAAAACTTACCTACATATTTGGACCTACCTACTAATAGCGTCAATGTTTAGCTACATTTAAAAATATTCAAATTTAGTTTAAAACTAATAAATAAAAATGAAAAATAGAAACTTGAAGTTATGAATTTGGAGAGCAAATTAAATTTATAAACTTTAAACTTTAAATTTATAAATTTGACTATTCTTTTAATTTCCACTTCAAAAATAATAAATTACGTACAAAACGCAAATCGATTTAGTAGTTTCTGATATCTAGGTCACTGAATAGGTACCAACCTACATACATTATGTACTAGGTGGACTCTCTGACATTTATATAAATATATATCTTTAAAAATCAAATGAATATTATGTATATTAAAACTATCATATAAAGTTTTATATGCATATAGATACATAACCATCCAACACTTTCATTATACATTATTATGTACCTACATATTTACATACCTAGGGTCCATATACATACATATGTATGTAATGTAGGTACATTTTACCATCCCAATTTACAGAATTAAAATCCATAACATAGATTTAAATATACATTTTTAGGTAGGTACCTAGTAACTATTTCCTGAAACATACAATAATTCTATTCATTATACTAAGAACTTACCTACATCGGCTTTAAACTTACCTAATGATAATTGGACCTACATACAAACACCGTCAAAGTTTAGTTACATTAAAGAAAACTCGAAATTTAAAACTAATAAATCGGCCCTATCACAGAATCCATCGCAATCGCAAATCTACTACGAATCCTGAAAAATCTATCATAGCATCCATTATTATTATTAATCATAAAATCGGATTTCAAATTCTCTAAATATTTACAGATTTTTAAATTTTTATTTTACAGTTAGTTTTTGTTGGAAATTTGCTGCGTGTGAACCCAATTGTGCCTTGTGTTTGATTCAGTTCAATGGAGAAATATCTGCTGCAGTCAATGAGACCGATTACGATACACACACCAACACCGACGACAGGCGACAACTGTTGCAGATGATTCTGCCTCACAAACTGCTACATAATCTTCAACAGAAGACACCACATCATCCACATCATCCAATATTGAAATAAAAAAGGATCATAATAATTAACATTCATGTGTTCCTGGCAAAAATGTGATCTTATTCTATTCTTCCTAATGTTCTATATATCTTTGTGAGCAAGCAAACTTATTTGTAATGAATAATAATAATAATTTTAATTATTTTGTGTTGTCATTAATACAATATTTATATATATATATACATGTATATGATTCTTTTTTTTTATTTTCGGGAATGTTTGTTCAACTTCACCTTTAAAAAAACGGTCTAACTTTAAAAACACGAAAAAACTACTTTTAGATAGCAATTTTTCTAAATAATTGTTTGATTATAAAATAATTACAAGCATTTAGAAGCTGAGGTTAATTTACACTCAGAACAGTTGCAGTCATCGAAATCAAGCAAGTAGTTTGGAAATTAGAGCTTTGCGTAAGTACCGATTTCAAGATTTTTCTTGATATAAGTAGAAATTTCTTGGATTTGCTACTTTGGACAAGCTGTCATTTCCAAAGTACTTGCTTGATCTCGATGATTTAAACTGTTGTGAGTTTTAATTTATTTCAGCTTGTAAATTCTTGAAACCGTTTTGAATTCGAGCAAATATTTCAAAAAAATTGCATCTGAAAGTAATTTTGTAATTTTTCATTTTTTTTAAAACACGAAGAAACTACTTTTAGATAGCAATTTTTCGAAATAATTTTTTGAATTTAAAATGATTTCAGGGATTTCGAAGCTAAGGTTAATTTACACTCAGAACAGTTACAATCATCGAAATCAAGCAAGTAATTTGGAAATTAGAGCTTTGCGTAAGTACTGATTTCAAGATTTTTCTTGATATAAGTAGAAATTTCTTGGATTTGCTACTTTGGACAAGCTGTCATTTCCAAAGTACTTGCTTGATCTCGATGATTTAAACTGTTGTGAGTTTTAATTTATTTCAGCTTGTAAATTCTTGAAACCGTTTTGAATTCGAGCAAATATTTCAAAAAAATTGCATCTGAAAGTAATTTTGTAATTTTTCATTTTTTTTAAAACACGAAGAAACTACTTTTAGATAGCAATTTTTCGAAATAATTTTTTGAATTTAAAATGATTTCAGGGATTTCGAAGCTAAGGTTAATTTACACTCAGAACAGTTACAATCATCGAAATCAAGCAAGTAATTTGGAAATTAGAGCTTTGCGTAAGTACTGATTTCAAGATTTTTCTTGATATAAGTAGAAATTTCTTGGATTTGCTACTTTGGACAAGCTGTCATTTCCAAAGTACTTGCTTGATCTCGATGATTTAAACTGTTGTGAGTTTTAATTTATTTCAGCTTGTAAATTCTTGAAACCGTTTTGAATTCGAGCAAATATTTCAAAAAATTTGCATCTGAAAATAATTTTGTAATTTTTCATTTTTTTTAAAACACGAAGAAACTACTTTTAGATAGCAATTTTTCGAAATAATTTTTTGAATTTAAAATGATTTCAGGGATTTCGAAGCTAAGGTTAATTTACACTCAGAACAGTTACAATCATCGAAATCAAGCAAGTAATTTGGAAATTAGAGCTTTGCGTAAGTACTGATTTCAAGATTTTTCTTGATATAAGTAGAAATTTCTTGGATTTGCTACTTTGGACAAGCTGTCATTTCCAAAGTAAATTCTTGAAACCGTTTTGAATTCGAGCAAATATTTCAAAAAATTTGCATCTGAAAGTAATTTTGTAATTTTTCATTTTTTTTAAAACACGAAGAAACTACTTTTAGATAGCAATTTTTCGAAATAATTTTTTGAATTTAAAATGATTTCAGGGATTTCGAAGCTAAGGTTAATTTACACTCAGAACAGTTACAATCATCGAAATCAAGCAAGTAGTTTGGAAATTAGAGCTTAGCGTAAGTACTGATTTCAAGATTTTTCTTGATATCAGTAGAAATTTCTTGGATTTGCTACTTTGGACAAGCTGTCATTTCCAAAGTACTTGCTTGATCTCGATGATTGTAACTGTTCTGAGTGTTAATTTACCTCAGCATAGGGCTATAATACTTACCTATGTGTCATTGAGACACACAACATTACATTTCCCTTGAAAAGAAAAGAATTTTTTTGAACACCCTTAAAGAAAATGTAATTGAAAAAAATCAAGTGAATCACAATTCTTAAGCTATATACATATATATATATATAAAAGGTGAACACTTTAAAATATTGAGCCTATGTATCTTATTATAATATCTGGCAATAATGACTTCCTGCTGGGCTTCATTGTTGTGTGGTCGAACCTTATTGTTCGTCATGGTTTTGAGATGAATGCCTGGCTCTGTTTGTCCTACAAAATTAAAAGAAAAACAAATACTCAAAAATACATCAAATTAGGTTTTTTTTTCTATTTAACTTACCTTATTTCTCTTTGATTGAATTCTGATCCACAGACAGACCAAAAATCTGCTTAGAAGCTACAGATACAGACCAAGGTGTTTCGGTCAACATGTGCATATCTATCTCGTTCAGGATATTGCCACTCACGATATATTTCTTCCAAAAAGACGAGGCCAAATCTTTGTTCTCGACACACAATGAGTTACATAATCCAATACTTCTAAGACTGGTATGGTTGTTTAATCGGTTCCAAGTGTGTAGGCTTCAATTTCGGCCTCCGAAATTAGATCTATCATGTGTAGATGTTTCAGTTAAGAATGCTCCTCAATGAACAGAATTTGGCCAAATTCTCATAAGGATACTCATTAATTTACGTGCTTTGATTAACATAACACTATGTAATTGTAAATTCCGAGTACCGCCTAACTACACAGTATTGTGAGAGTGATGTTACAGGATCGAGTTTCGCATTAAATTGAAAAACTTTCCGCGGAATTGATTGCTAGAAAGAGCAATATAAATTAAAATCAATATAATATAATTTAAAATGAACTTATATCTCTTTAGTTTTATTCTTCACTAACGAATTCGTGACGAATCAAATGAATCAACACACAATTATTTTTTTTTGATTAAAATAAATAAAATTGTGAAATAACTAATAAATAAAAAGAAACAATTGAGAAAATGAAAGTAAATAATTTTATTTCTCGTAAGCTATTTGAGAACTGTCAGATTGACTTATGACAAATCAACAAAAAAAATGAGCTGTCAGTTTGAGCAAAAGGGTTTTTTAATCCACCACTCACATGTATTCACGGATAGGAAAAAATGAGTAAATTAAGAGAGTTTTCTCTTACTCACCTTAAAAAAAATTTGCGGGTGTTTAAGGCAAGGGGGGTACGAGTCGCGCCTCTATTTAATTATTTTCTCTATGGCCATGATACAACTAAACAAGATTGCGCATTGCGCATGTGTGGGTTGGCTATCAACGTTACGTGACGTTACACTGGCCCACTACAGGCGTTTTTCTTATTTAGTTCAGAGCAGAGTCTGAGTTGTCAAAAAATTAATTTGTTTCTTTTTAACTCAGAGCATTCAGAGTGTAAAATTGGCCTCGTCTGTTTGGAATCTCTCTTCTTAGTGGAGGTTCTCGGCGGTTTAACTCTTCTAGTATGATAGACTTGGTCCGGCGAGTAGCCAAATGAACCTTTACCCAAAAGCAATTCTGCTCTGTAGGGCGTCTAAAATACTGAATGGGAAAACTAAGTGGAACCTTCAGCGAGTTGCTATATAAAGGAAAGACCCGTTTTGCTTCAGTAATAGAAGTGAAAAATTATCTTTTTATTTTCTCTTTTTATACAAAATAATTTGCCTTCGTTCGTATCCAACCATACTTCAACAATCGATAACGTTTTATCGATTTTTCCTACAAAATGCACAATCAGCATTTGACCATGCCATGCACTTTAATTGTTTTTGGGCTAGCTTGCTTATGATGCACAGTATAATTCATAAGCCGATGACCCGTAGAAATGTTTTTAATTTGTACACAAAAATACTCCTCAAGCACTAGAAGTGTCATATGAGTATTTTTGTGTATCTTGTTTTTTGTTCTATAGTTCGTGCACTGAAGGTGCCGATTGAACTATACATATATATGAATATTTTTAGACATATGTATCTTGTGCACAGAGTGTGCCAAAGGAAATATGAATGAACATTATGAATCGGCTTGGCTATGGCCGGCAAAGTAAGTGCATGCGATGGATATGAATGGGAAACAAAGTATCAAGTATCGAAGCAGGTTGAATATATTTTTAATGGGTTTGCGGCAATTAATTAAGTGATCGATTATTGATTAAGTGAATTAAGTAATGCGATCCCTTCACACCACCCTTCCTGGGAGAAAAAGGAGAAATCATGATGCTTTATGATTTTTTCTTTTTATGCGACACTTTGTACAATGAGGGATCTTATTTCATTTGTTCTTATGTATTTATCAATAGTTACGTTTACTTTATATACATTCAGAATATTTAGTTTTTATTTAAATTTCTTATCAATAGTTATTTAAATCTTAAGTCTATGCGCGCCTAATTTTATTTTTAATTTAATAATTATAATTATGATTGCATATTTATGTATACATGTACTAGTACTACTAAACGCTTCTTCCTCGCCGCTCTCTTCTTTTTTTTTTTTTAGATAAATTCCATACAATATTGTTTACAAGTTATGTGTTTTATTAATTTACAGAGTTCATTTATGTTTAAAAGTTAAATCAGTGTTATATATATATAAAATGGTTTTAATCTATTTTTATGAACCGTTATTTTCTTGTTTTCATATTTTATATCGCAGTTCACAACTTTTTGAGGCAAAACTTCGTATGGACCGATGTAGATTGAATCAAGTTTCTTTCTATTTTCGTTTCTAAGTAAAACTAGACTTCCTATTTCGAAATTTGAGCTTTTGGTTCGTTCTTCTAGATCAAATCTATTCTTCCTTGCTATCTTTTAGCCTATCAGATTTTCTCGAGCATCTTAATGAGCGATTTGTAATTTATGTTTTAAATCAATCAATTAATCGTCATAGTTGTACACAGGTTCTACCTGTTTAACTAAATTTGATGGTAGGTTACACTGTTTTCCGAATATTAGCTCGAAAGGTGTATATCCGGATTCTGAGTGTACTGATGTATTATAACAGAAAACGTAGTATGGTAGCCATGTGCTCCAATCGGTATGTTTTTCTGAAACGTAACTTCTTAGATATGCTCCTAAAACTTTGTGAGAATTTTCTAAAGCTCCTATACTCTCATGATGGTAGGCTGTAGATTGTAGTTGTTCTATTCTCAATAGCTTACAGATACCCTTGAAAACCTGGTTTATAAATTCAGTTCCCTGATCAGATGCTATTGTATATGGCGTTCCGTATCTTAGGATAAAACCTCCTACTAAAGCTTTAGCTACGGTGCTTGACTCTTTATTAGGGAGTGGTATAGCTTCGATAAATTTGGTCAACTCATCTTGAATGGTGAGAATATATTTAGATCCATCTTCCGATTCTTCTAAAGGTCCTACTAGTTCTAAAAATAGTTTGTCGAAACCTGATTCTGCTGTCGATATAATAGTCATTGGTTGCTTCTTTGGCTGAATATATTTATTTCGTTGACAAATTGGACGTCACATCGTTTTCATACCTGTCCAAAAGTATTTTTTGTTATATTTTGTAACATGCGGTTTATTCCTGCATGTCCGCTGGTTGGAAGTATGTGATAATCATTAAGTATTAGTTTCTTACAAGGATCAGTTATTTCAATATTTTTATCTATAATGTGCACTTTAATATTACTTTCTTTAAATATTTCTCCTAATTTCATTATTTTGAGTCCATTTTCTGGTAATTTTAAAAGTTCGGTTATGCGTTGTTCGTCGGTTTTCGTCGTCTCTACGCTAACTTCTTTTTGTATATGATTTTCCGTTTTTGACTGAGCTCTCGTTAAAACACAAATGCATAATTGCTTTAAATCCTCTGAGTCTATTTTTATACGGCTAAGGGCGTCCGTCGGCTGTACAATTATTCTTACCCGGAGAATATTCTATGTAGAAATTGTATTCTTCTAGTAGTAATCTAAATTTTATTAGTCTGCTACTAGGTTCCTTAAGAGAAAACAAATACACTAAAGGCCTGTGGTCTGTTAAAATTTTAAACTTCCTTCCGAAAAGGTAAGGTCGATAGTGTTTAACTGCAAAAACGATAGCAAGTAATTCTTTCTCAATTGTACTATAGTTTTTCTCTGCCTTATTCAGAGTTTTTCTTGCATAGGCAATTGGTCTGTCATCAAAATTGGATAAGACAGCTCCTAGAGCGAAACCTGAAGCATCTGTTCGTAGGATGAATTCTTTGTTAAAATTTGGAAAGTGTAGAATTTTAGGACTTGTAAGGATTTCTTTAAGCAACTCAAAAGATTTTTCGCAATCTTCATTGAAATAAAATTCGACGTCTTTCTTCACCAATCGGTTTAGTGGGATGGAAATGGTAGCGAAATTAGGGATAAATTTACGATAGTAATTGGCGAATTCGACGAATCTTCTTACTTCATCGGCGTTGGTGGGTGTTGGGTAATTTGTCATGGCGGAAGATTTAACAGGATCGGGTAGGATACCCTTGTCAGAGATAACGTGTCCCAGGTATAACACTTCCTTTCTCAAGAAAGAGCATTTCCCAGGGTGTCTTTTCAAATTTACTTCTCTCAGACGTTCAAACACTTGGATCAAGTTTTTATTGTGTTCCATTAAACTCCTACCAAAAACTATAAGATCATCAAGGTAGACAAAACATCTTGAATATGTTAGTCCAGACATCGCTATGGACATCATTCTTGAAAACTTACTGGGTGAGATCTTTAAGCCCATGGGTAGTCGTTTTAACTGGAAGTGATCATCTTCTGTTGGGAATGCCGTGATTGGCCTGCTATTGGCATCCAACTCCATTTGGTAGTATCCCTGGCTTAAATCTATACATGAAAAGTAAGTTGCTCCTCCTGCCATGTCATATATGTCGGTTATGTTTGGTAGTGGAAATTTATCATCTTCAATTCTGTCGTTCACTTGACGATAGTCTATCACCATGCGGAATTTCTGTAGACCGGTAACAGGGTCTTTCTTTTAAGGTACTATGAGTATTGGGGAGTTCCAATGGGAAATAGATGGTTCTATAAACCCATTTTCCAACATCTTTTGTATTTCTTCCTTTATATCTTGCTTCTGCGTGTGTGGGAGGCGATAAGGCTTAGAATATTTTGGTGACGCATCCTTTTTGAGCGAGATATCTGCTTTGCCAATATGTGTATACGTGAGTTTGTCACCATCCACGTGAAAGATGTCTTGGTATTTAGAACATATTGCTCTAATTTCTGCTTTTTCCTCACTATTTAAGGTTTCAAAATTTATTTCGTTTAATATCTTTTGAACTCGAGCGCTTATTGATTTGTCTGTCTGGTTGTAACGTAAAATGTAGTGTTCCGAAGCTGGTGAGGACAATGGTTCGGCCCATTTGAGAGTTACTGCTGTATCCCGTGCATTCAAAATTTTTATTGGTATTTTCCCATTTATGGCAGTGGATAGTGATCATGCCATAAAGACGTTTTCGCATAACTGTTGCGGGTAAAACACTCGAGCTTCTGTGTGTTTCGTGTTAAGCCAATAGGTTGCTTCGCATCTTGGGGCTATTGAGATGGTATTTATGTTTTCTTGGGAGTATATGGGCAGATGAATAGTGGTACGCCCTTCTTTGATTTTTAACAGAAATTTCTCTAAGTCAAGTACGGCGCTAGACTCTAATAGAAGGTTTGCTCCAATAATACCTTCGACTGGAATTGGGAAATTATCGGGTACTAGGTGACATTCGTATGGAATTATAAGATTTTCTAAATGGACTTGAATATTACATGTTCCTTGTGTTTCTGAATCTCCTGAAATGCCTAGAATTTTTGTGCTTTTATTTTTAAAATTTATTACAGAAATTGAAGCTCCTGTGTCTACTAAAAATTTTATGTGTTGATCGTAGTCCAGTTTTAACTGAACGTAAATGCCGTTCGATATTCCAGCAGGGCAAATGGCAGTTGGCATTGGTGAAGTAGTTAATTCCCCCCCGATGGGTCGGCTTCCCCCTCGGTGGGTTGCTCGTTTCCCAATGCTAATACTCTGTGGCCATTATTGTTACTAGTGTTAGCTGGGTTACTTCTACCGGGGTTTCGGTTTTGGTATGTATCATTTCGGTAAAAATTTGCCCTCGTATTAAAATTACTACTATTATTATTTTGTATACTTCTATTGTTATTTGTGATAAAACGGTGGTTATTAGTTTGTAGTGACGGATTTCTATGATGTGATTGAGACAATGCTTGATTATAATTATTGCTACTAAAATTATTATGTCCTGTGAAATTGTGAGAGTAGTTATTATTACGAAAATAATTTTGTCTCGACATATTTTGGTTGGAATAGTTATTATTATTATTTCCCGTTCTACTGGAGTTATAAAAATTTTGTTTTCGGTTTCGGGGTTGGTAATAATTGGAGTTGTTAGCATACCTGACAGTTTCCGTTACGGTTTCCGTACCCGGAGCTAGCTCTAACAAATGGCTTATGGCATCTTGCATTTTTGTATGTCTCGCACTATCAAGAATTATTTTATACCTATCATTAACTCCTTGTTTGAGAAAAGCTAATCCCCTATGTTCATTTGCTATGGTAAGTGGTTCTCGAGCTTCGTCCCCTTGCATATTGATTTCTAATTCAGTCATTTTTGCTATCAATTGTTCTATTTCTGAGACAAATTCTCGCATTGGTCTATTTCTTTGACGCGATCTATTCAATTTGGACTGAATACTTTCTATTGTATCCTTGTCTCCACATTTGGATTAGATGTATTTTTAATTGTTCGAAAGTTTCGATCTTGGTGGCTCCTAATTCAGTTAACGCCCTACCTTGAACTTTACATTTCAACAAAAAATTTATTAGTATAGGCTGTGAATTTGTCTGTAGGAGGTCATGGTAGAATTCGACACTATTTAGAAAATCCCTAATATTTTCGCTGCGTTTGTTGTTCTCTTCGCAGGTTAGTACAGGCAATTTTTGTGCCTTACTGAAATCAAATTCGGCCATTTTGTTTGCTTCGTAAACTGATTTAATTTCCTGTTCTATTTCTGGATCTGATTCTTCTAAAATATCTTCTTGAATATTATTTTTTACTATTGTTTCTGCAAGTTCCCTATACTCTTTACCCATGAATGTTAACTGAGTCAGATATTTATGTGCTTGTTCTGTAAGCTTTTGTTGATTAAGAACGGTGAAATGTTCAATGAAAATATTCCAAAACTGCAATATTTCTTTTAATTTTTTGTTTGCCCCTACGGTTTTTCTTTTACAGTTTGGGGATTTTTTAGACTCTGATAACAATTCTTTAATTTTCCTAAAGCTTCTTCTAGGATCGAGAAGTCCATTAAAATTAAAAAAAAAAAAATTATTGGTATTACATATATATATTATTTTTTTTTATAGACATTCTTCTACTTATATTGTTTTTTACAAGTTCTTTTCTAATTGCTTGGCTAAATTTCTTCTTCATTACGTCCCTGGTGTATTTAGCAAGCCAAATAATAACAACTATGATAAGGATAGATGATATGTCTATTCCATATTCGAATTTATCACTGGACTTGTTTGTCTGCGGTCCGTTATTATTTACTATAACTTCCTCAACTTTCGACTGTGTTTTTCCCATAGCAGGTATGTTATTGAATTTAGTTGAGAAAAAAAAATGTATATAGCAAAATATTTATAAGTAAGCTACAAAAAAAAGAAATTAGGTAGTAAATTTAGTTATAAAGGACTTCTTGAGCTGCCGATGCCATTGATGCGAAAAGTTTGGGGAATTCTTTCTCCTCAGCTTCCTTTTGTTTTCGTTTGGCTGCTTTGTTTGATCGGATTTCTCCCTTCAATAGCTGTACCTGGTGCAAGTGCTTTTGTCTCACGTCGCTGGGTTGGCCGGGTATATTTGCCAACCGGTAGAGCTCAACCAATTGCTTTTTGAGCTGCACCCTCGTTTCTGCTCGTACTTTCGGGGCTGGGGGCACTGGTATTTTTTCTGCCACACGGATTGTATTTCGTTTTAAATACTCTGATATGCTAAGAGGTTTAGGACCTACTCTGAGCCGTTCGGTCTCTTTAAGCACTGTTGGTTCTTTTAATAAGTCCGGTGCTTGTTCAATTAAGTTGGCTGCTAGGGCCAGCTGTGTTTGCCGGGACATCTAATCCTGCTGAGTCTCAATGGGTCTCCAAAGAAAATTTCTTAGTTGGTTTTTTCTCGATTGATCCTGGCAAGATCGCCATGTAAAGTTGGCCTCGTGTGTTTGAAATCTCTCTTCTTAGTGGAGGTTCTCGGCGGTTTAACTCTTCTAGTATGATAGACTTGGTCCGGCGAGTAGCCAAATAAACCTTTACCCAAAAGCAATTCTGCTGTGTAGGGCGTCTAAAATACTGAATGGGAAAACTGAGTGGAACCTCCAGCGAGTTGCTATATAAAGGAAAGACCCGTTTTGCTTCAGTAATAGAAGTGAAAAATTATCTTTTTATATTTTCTTTTTATACAAAATAATTTGCCTTCGTTCGTATCCAACCATAATTCAACAATCGATAACGTTTTATCGATTTTTCCTACAAAATGCACAATCAGCATTTGACCATGCCATGCACTTTAATTGTTTTTGGGCTAGCTTGCTTATGATGCACAATACAATACAACCCGTGGAAATGTTTTTAATTTGTACACAAAAATACTCCTCAAGCACTAGAAGTGTCATATGAGTATTTTTGTGTATCTTGTTTTTTGTTCTATAGTTCGTGCACTGAAGGTGCCGATTGAACTATATATATGTGAATATTTATAAACATATGTATCTTGTGCACAGAGTGTGCCCAAGGAAATATGAATGAACATTATGAATCGGCTTGGCTATGGCCGGTAAAGTAAGTGCATGCGATGGATATGAATGGGAAACAAAGTATCAAGTATCGAAGCAGGTTGAATATATTTTTAATGGGTTTGCGGCAATTAATTAAGTGATCGCTGGTGCGATCACTTCACAAGAGCTCCAAATGTGTGTTTCACTCAACGCGCTCGAACATAATTGACTGAGCATGTGAGTAAATAGCTAAACACACCAAATGCCATTTGTGTCAAGAAGGAAAATGTGAACAAAAAAATAATTAGATACATAAGTTGGCGAAAGAAATTGATCGCTTGTTGATTTTCTGTGTCTGGTGTTTATCAGTGTACAAAAAAGGTAGGTATTGCTTTTTATGGTTAAAAATGAAAATGTATTCTGATTTGTGTGGTTCACATCAGTGTTCAGTGTTCGCTCTGTTTCGAACAAGTACAGTGCATAATCTATGTGTTCGAACTCTGTTCAGTGCTCTGCTCTGAACAAAAAAAGAAAAACAGCTTACATAGACTGATATTTATATTATTTCGCTCCATTTGTTGATGTTGATCGCAGAATTAAGTTACCTATAAATATTTAATTGAATAAAGATCTTATTATGTATAAATAAATTTTTAAATTAAAATAAAAGAAAAAGGGAGTTTGTTCGCTGTTTGAATGTAATAATAATACTCGAAAAAAATCTACACCAAAAAATAGTTTCCACATATTTCTAAAAGGAAATGTTGTTTAATTAAATGGATTTCCTTTAGTAAGATATACAATAATATAAATGATACAATAAATACCCGAACTACAAGGATTTGGAGTTTTCATTTCGCCAAGGACGATTTTTTTATTTAATACCTAATATGAAATGGATAAGCAAAATTTGCATTGGAAATTTGGAAGCCAGCAATTTGTTATCGTGCGACTTCGCACGTTTTAAAACCGGATAGAATTCCAACTATCCATGCTGTGCCTAAGGTTTCCGAAGGACCAGCAACCATCAATAAAAAGGTTAAAGCACATGGAAGTAAAAATGGTTAAGAGAACTTGGGCGGATACATTTACAATTGCTTAAGAAACAAAGTCAATTCATTCGGAGAACGCAACCTACTCAGCTATACATTTAAACGCCACAAACCGTACGTGATTTTGTAGCCACACTACATCTGCACAGTCGACGTGATTTGGTAGCCACATTACAATCCACCCCACATTACGAGCACACCCGACGTGATTTTGTAGCCACACTACAATCAGCACACCCGACGTGATCTACGCAGCTTCAATTTCAACGCCACACACGACGTGATCTACGCAGCTTCCATTCCAACGCCACAGCCGACGTGATCTTGTAGCCACTCAATCAACGCAACCTACGCACCTACACATTTCACCGCCACAGCCGACATGATCTTGTAGCCACTACACAATCAACGCAACCTACACAGCCACACATTTCAACGCCACAGCCGACGTGATCTACTCAGCATCAATGTACTCTGACTTCGTCGAGAGCGGACGTGTTTCTATCATTGTGTCGTGGGGTGCGCGCTTTGCTAACACAACAACAAACAAATATATTAATAAAAAATACACAAATAGAACAAATAGCGTCAATTAAATACCTCGGTGTTGTGTTAGATAGCAAAATATCATTTAATGAACATGTAGATCTCATCTGCAAAAAAGCTTCAAAAAAACTAGGTCTTCTTAGAAGAACACGTAAGAACATATCTAAAAATATTTGAAGAAAAGTGTATAATGTGACTGTAAAACCCAATTTTGAATACTGTGCAAGTCTTCTTTATTTGTTTAACAATACTCAAAAAGCAAGACTTCAAAAACTCTAAAACAAAGCTATGTGTGCAATATTAAAGTGTGATCGATATACCTCAATATCTTCTGTGCTTGAATCACTAAATTGGTTGAATATAAATCAAAGACTATATATGATGGCAATGATATTTGTCTTTAAAATTAAACATAATATGTGTCCTGAATACCTTCAATCAAGTATACCTGAAAGAAGTGAAGTTCAATATAACCTGCGAAATGTGGACGAGTTTAACATCATCCGAACCAGAACAACTAGGGCACAAGCCAGTATATTATACATGGGACTACAGGCCTACAACAATCTTCCACTAAATATTAGAAAATCAACAACTTAAATCAATTTAAAAATCAAGTTTTTTTTTGTAATTTTAACTATATGTCTGTAAGACCTAAGGCCTTTTAAATGCAACCTGAATTGCATGGCACCAGCTTGGCACAGTAGATTTGAGAACCAGGTATTGACTGTCTCATTTGTTAACCCATGGGCGGCATCCAATTAAAATTGGAGGTATAGAAAAGAATGCGCCTCGCGTGGGAATCGAACCCACACGTCTAAGTTAGCAATCAAGCACTTTATCCACTGCACCATTGCCACCAATTTTGTATATGCAAAATCTCTTATTATTTGAAATTCTAAGAACAGTTTTTGAATGTAATTAAAACATGAAATGTAAAATATTACTAACTTTCAATGGCCATTGGGCCAAATAAAATTCAAAATTCAAAAAATAAAAATGAGTACCAATGTAGCATGAATCAAAGAAAACAAGATTACGACACTTCTTCGTTTTTCTTGTTTTATTGACATATGTGAAACTAAGAGCCTCATTATGAATAATGAATCGAACATTCGATGAGTTGCGAACAATTTAGCGAACTACGATTATCACAGTATTATTAATAGCGAACTTCATCATTCGCTTAAAAATAAATGGTGCCAAAAATAAATTTCCATTAGATTTATTTTGTACTTCCGATTGAACAAGGATGTTTTTTTGAATGTCCCCTACCAAATAAAGCATGTTTTAAAGCTAAGAACTTCTATGCAGTTCCATCTCTTATAAAACTGGCTTGCACGTTGAGATTTCTTGGGAGTAGGTGCTGGCAAAACCGTGTCGGTAATTATTTCGGCTTGGGACTTTCACAGTCAACTGTGTCAGGCGACAACGAAATTTGGCAGTATGGCCCGCCAGCAGTAGCAGACAAATTTTTAACTTAACTGCAATTTTTGTTTCAGCTTTAACTTATAGTCCAACCAAACCTATGTATGTACAAAAACAATCTTCGGTGCAAACAATAAAACATTTTCTTACTACCGTATGCAACTCTTTTCCATGACGAATGGGAGGCTCAGGAGAGTTTAATTTGACAGGAAATTGTTCCCAAAAGAAGAAACCAAACACACCTATACCTTTACATACGTCTGGATTCGATATCATCATACTAACTTGTTTTGCAATTGCTTTGCATTTGTCCTACTGATAGGTTATTTTTATTTATTTAACAATCACGCTTATTACGATAGGCGTTTCGCTTAAATAACGAATTTCATTTTCAAATATTTGTATTACGATTGGCGTTTTATAGTAATTTTTCTAAGTGTAACGCCTTAATTCGAGTGGAACTTAAATTTTTGTGAGAGAAACGTCACTGTTATTACAATATGCGTTACGCTGTCGAACAAAAAATTTTAAACGACTCCGCGAAATTTCTTAAAAATATAAATGGTATTGTTTTGTATATTCGTTTTTAACAGTTTTTATTAAGTTCGGATTTATTAAAGTGTGAACATTACAAATGCTGAATAAATTAGGCATTTCGTGGACTCACTGCAACGAAATCCATCTCTGAAACTAATTTTAAGAGAAACAAAATTCACAAAACAAAACCAAATGGGAATCAATATAGCACAACATTGAACTCTTTAAGACCGAGTCTTTAAATTGTTGTAACACACAATATCCTTCTTCCTTGTTGCATTTTGTCCTTATTGAACCTAAAGTAAGCATTACAAAGTCTGGAAGGAAGAGGATAATCTTAATTGAAAATATTAGGAATTTGATTTGTGCATCTACTTATGTGCATGTTTTGTATCTGGAAAATCTCACGGATTTGATTTGAATCTAATTAGTCTTCTTTCTTTAATTTATAGGAATTTTGTTTATTTTTTTTCTCGGAGTTCCTTGTTATTTAAGATGTTTACATTTCTTGAGAAAATAAATGCAACCACACTAAATATTTTGCGACTTTTATTACCCTAATCTGTAGAAAATTAATATGAATTTAAAAATTAATGACAGCTGCATTGAAAATTAATATTTTCAAAATCAGCTGCTTATGTGGAACGTATTTCGATCGAGAACGAGTGGCGTTTTAGTATCGTAATACCGACACTAAAACGCCTAAAAAGTGACTCGACACAAAAAGTGAGAGTTGTCGTTCAATATAAACGCCAATCGTAATAAGGATGAATATTCACAATTTGCACATAAATATCTTTTTCTTTTGTCGGTCATTACGAAAAATAACTAGCACAGGTTAATACAAGTAAATTTGAAACTTTTATCAACAATAAATAGAAAATGTTTCCTGGCACAACAATTCGCTAACGTTATCATTAAATATTTTGATTCGATAGTATATCACACTAACATGGGTTAAATTAGCGAAGATTCGCTATTTGTAATCACTCGCTAATCAAATGCGTTAAGGTTTTGACTTTTGAAGCGAGCAAAGTTGGAACGAGTCGCTATTCGTAATACGAAACTAGCGAATTCGCAAGATTTTAAGTTCGATTCGCTACTCTTAATGAGGGCCTAAATCTGCAAATTGTTTGTTGTTTGTGGATTAATGAATTTGGTTTCACATATGACGTCCATAAAATAAGAAAAACAGAAGTGTCGTTAGCTTGTTTTCTTTGATTCATGTCAATGTACTGTCATAAACTTATAACATACAGACCCGAAACCTCTGCTTTCATTTGACATTTGCCCCAAGCTGAAACACGCAAAAAGTAACATTTCCGTTCATGTTCCAATAGAAACTGATAGAAACGCACACAAGAATCCTTTCTGTTCATCTTCCACCGATCGATAATTAATTCATAAAAGTGAAGAAACCGGCCGAAAAAGAATTCACTTTTGAAGCAATTTTAATCCTTTTACCTGGGCTCTTAGACAGCAATTTGAATCATTGTAATGATTCGTTTATGATCTGAAAATTCGTCATTTAAATGAACGTATATATGAGCTCCATATATTCATTTAAATTATTAATGCCTCAATGTTTTCTAAATCATAAAAATAATTCTAATAAAATTCAATTAAGTGAAGGATTTCTAAGTATATACCTTCACATTAATTAATCGTACAGGAATCATTTTTGCGATTCAGAAAAGGTTCAGGGATTAATCATTTCAAGGAATATATGGAACGGTTATATACGTTCATTTAATTGCAGAATTTTCAGATCATAAATGTATCATTAAAATGATTCAAATCGGTGTCTAGGAGCCCAGGTAAAAGGATTCAAATTGCATCATAAGTGAATTCATTATTATTTATGATTGAATATTTCATCGGTGAGCCTCTGGAACATTTGTTGAACGTATATAAGAGCTCCATATATTCATTTAAATTATTAATGCCTGAATGTTTTCTAAATCATAAAAATAATTCTAATAAAATTCAATTAAGTGAAGGATTTCTAAGTATATACCTTCACATTAATAAATCGTACAGGAATCATTTTTGCGATTCAGAAAAGTTCAGGGATTAATCATTTAAAGGAATATATGGAACGGTTATATACGTTCATTTAATTGCAGAATTTAAAGATCATAAATGGATCATTAAAATGATTCAAATCGGTGTCTAAGAGCCCAGGTAAAAGGATTCAAATTGCATCATAAATGAATTCATTATTTCTGATTCATTTATGATTGAATATTTCATCGGTTAGCCTCTGGAACATTTGTTGATTTGCCTCTAGTTTGGCTTTAATAGCTTCCAGGACTTCTTAGTTGTTACACGATGTTATAATTAAAGAAATGATTTCTATATTTCTAAGAAAATTTAACACCATTTTTTACATACCTTTATGTTTTATCATTTGCTTTTTTATATATATTTTTTGTTAAGTAAGTAGGTACCCATTTACTATTAAGACACAAGCTGATGGTTATATACCTATCTAAACCAATCTTTGGAAAAACTTTTCCAAACTGATAATGGACTATGCAAACGAAAATTTTGTCATTACAATGACTCGTCATCATTATCCCTTGGTAAAAATAAAAATAAAAGGATGAACAAAAAAGGATCTCCATATGAAGGATCCAACAACAAAATCTGAGTGTTGTTTTTTTTGACACAGAATACATATCTCTTTGTGTCTCTATGGTAAGATTTTGTAGGATCTTTGTACATATACATAGTTCATTGGAAAAACTGAAGGTTTTCTGAATATTATTCTTCATTTTTGGTGATTAGAATCTGAACCTTCAGATAAATGTTTGCTTGGCATAGGCACATATACAACACAGACCTAGTCATTTGTTTTTGTTTTGTTTTTCGATTTCCCATCTATTCATGGATAGAGTTTCAAACACACCACAAAAATGTAATTAAATGGGTTTTTGGTGGTGAAACTTATGAAGGTTTCCAATCTTATTATGGCTTATTTGTGGTACTGTTAGGCGTTTCACACTTCTGTATTTTTTATGCCATAGCATACAACAAGGTGCTTTCAAGTATTCCAATGGCTGGTTGTTTGTATATAGTTAGCTACTTGTGCGTCTACCTCCAAGCACATGTTGTATACTTGTGGGCACATAAGTATTTGCGACTAATGTGAGTGCCTATATACATACCTTGGTTCATATAACAATTGGTAGAGTTCTAGGTAATAAGAAAATAAATGTTATTTGTCCTCATGCTCTCTGTCACCACATCCTCTACATATTCAGCCTTTTCGGGAATTCCTTGGGAAATATTTTTCCCTAGGAATGTTTTCTTTCCCGGGATCCTACTACTATTGGCTCCCCTCGGAATTTTTTTCTCTGCGGCTGTCAGCGTTGCAGCTGACACAATCAGGGTACACGTTATCAAACCTGCCTGACATTCCTGTTGGATATCAAACATGCGTGAAAAGTTTTGGGTACTCATTTATCAGTTTTGTTGGCTGTCCGCCAAACTAGATTTTCATTTTCAATCCAAGATCTAGCTCAATAAACACATAAAATTATTCACACTTATTGCGATATTCGTTCAACGACATGATACAACTAAACAAGATTGCGCATTGCGCATGTGTGGGTTGGCTATCAACGTTAAGTGACGTTACACTGGCCCACTACAGGCGTTTTTCTTATTTAGTTCAGAGCAGAGTCTGAGTTGTCAAAAAATTAATTTGTTTCTTTTTAACTCAGAGCATTCAGAGTGTAAAGTTGGCCTCGTCTGTTTGGAATCTCTCTTCTTAGTGGAGGTTCTCGGCGGTTTAACTCTTCTAGTATGATAGACTTGGTCCGGCGAGTAGCCAAATAAACCTTTACCCAAAAGCAATTCTGCTCTGTAGGGCGTCTAAAATACTGAATGGGAAAACTAAGTGGAACCTCCAGCGAGTTGCTATATAAAGGAAAGACCCGTTTTGCTTCAGTAATAGAAGTGAAAAATTAACTTTTTATTTTCTCTTTTTAAACAAAATAATTTGCCTTCGTTCGTATCCAACCATACTTCAACAATCGATAACGTTTTATCGATTTTTCCTACAAAATGCACAATCAGCATTTGACCATGCCATGCACTTTAATTGTTTTTGGGCTAGCTTGCTTATGATGCACAATATAATTCATAAGCCGATGACCCGTAGAAATGTTTTTAATTTGTACACAAAAATACTCCTCAAGCACTAGAAGTGTCATATGAGTATTTTTGTGTATCTTGTTTTTTGTTCTATAGTTCGTGCACTGAAGGTGCCGATTGAACTATACATATATATGAATATTTTTAGACATATGTATCTTGTGCACAGAGTGTGCCAAAGGAAATATGAATGAACATTATGAATCGGCTTGGCTATGGCCGGCAAAGTAAGTGCATGCGATGGATATGAATGGGAAACAAAGTATCAAATATCGAAGCAGGTTGAATATATTTTTAATGGGTTTGCGGCAATTAATTAAGTGATCGATTATTTATTAAGTGAATTAAGTAATGCGATCCCTTCACACCACCCTTCCTGGGAGAAAAAGGAGAAATCATGACGCTTTATGATTTCTTCTTTTTATGCGACACTTTGTACAATGAGGGATCTTATTTCATTTGTTCTTATGTATTTATCAATAGTTACGTTTACTTTATATACATTCAGAATATTTAGTTTTTATTTAAATTTCTTATCAATAGTTATTTAAATCTTAAGTCTATGCGCGCCTAATTTTATTTTTAATTTAATAATTATAATTATGATTGCATATTTATGTATACTAGTACTACTAAACGCTTCTTCCTCGCCGCTCTCTTCTTTTTTTTTTTTTTAGATAAATTCCATACAATATTGTTTACAAGTTATGTGTTTTATTAATTTACAGAGTTAAATCAGTGTTATATATATATAAAATGGTCTTAATCTATTTTTATGAACCGTTATTTTCTTGTTTTCATATTTTATATCGCAGTTCACAACTTTTTGAGACAAAACTTCGTATGGACCGATGTAGATTGAATCAAGTTTCTTTCTATTTTCGTTTCTAAGTAAAACTAGACTTCCTATTTCGAAATTTGAGCTTTTTGTTCGTTCTTCTAGATCAAATCTATTCTTCCTTGCTATCTTTTTGCCTATCAGATTTTCTCGAGCATCTTAATGAGCGATTTGTAATTTATGTTTTAAATCAATCACATAATCGTCATAGTTGTACACAGGTTCTACCTGTTTAACTAAATTTGATGGTAGGTTACACTGTTTTCCGAATATTAGCTCAAAAGGTGTATATCCGGTTTCTGAGTGTACTGATGTATTATAACAGAAAACGTAGTATGGTAGCCATGTGCTCCAATCGGTATGTTTTTCTGAAACGTAACTTCTTAGATATGCTCCTAAAACTTTGTGAGAATTTTCTAAAGCTCCTATACTCTCATGATGGTAGGCTGTAGATTGTAGTTGTTCTATTCTCAATAGCTTACAGATACCCTTGAAAACCTGGTTTATAAATTCAGTTCCCTGATCAGATGCTATTGTATATGGCGTTCCGTATCTTAGGATAAAACCTTCTGCTAAAGCTATAGCTACAATGCTTGACTCTTTATTAGGGAGTGGTATAGCTTCGATAAATTTGGTCAACTCGTCTTGAATGGTGAGAATATATTTAGATCCATCTTCCGATTCTTCTAAAGGTCCTACTAGTTCTAAAAATAGTTTGTCGAAACCTGATTCTGCTGTCGATATAATAGTCATTGGTTGCTTCTTTGGCTGAATATATTTATTTCGTTGACAAATTGGACGTCACATCGTTTTCATACCTGTCCAAAAGTATTTTTTGTTATATTTTGTAACATGCGGTTTATTCCTGCATGTCCGATGGTTGGAAGTATGTGATAATCATTAAGTATTAGTTTCTTACAAGGATCAGTTATTTCAATATTTTTATCTATAATGTGCACTTTAATATTACTTTCTTTAAATATTTCTCCTAATTTCATTATTTTGAGTCCATTTTCTGGTAATTTTAAAAGTTCGGTTATGCGTTGTTCGTCGGTTTTCGTGGTCTCTACGCTAACTTGTTTTTGTATATGATTTTCCGTTTTTGACTGAGCTCTCGTTACAACACAAATGCATAATTGCTTTAAATCCTCTGAGTCTATTTTTATACGGCTAAGGGCGTCCGTCGGCTGTACAATTATTCTTACCCGGAGAATATTCTATGTAGAAATTGTATTCTTCTAGTAGTAATCTAAATTTTATTAGTCTGCTACTAGGTTCCTTAAGAGAAAACAAATACACTAAAGGCCTGTGGTCTGTTAAAATGTTAAACTTCCTTCCGAAAAGGTAAGGTCGATAGTGTTTAACTGCAAAAACGATAGCAAGTAATTCTTTCTCAATTGTACTATATATTTTCTCTGCCTTATTCCGAGTTTTTCTTGCATAGGCAATTGGTCTGTCATCAAAATTGGATAAGACAGCTCCTAGAGCGAAACCTGAAGCATCTGTTCGTAGGATGAATTCTTTGTTAAAATTTGGAAAGTGTAGAATTTTAGGACTTGTAAGGATTTCTTTAAGCAACTCAAAACATTTTTCGCAATCTTCATTGAAATAAAATTCGACGTCTTTCTTCAGCAATCGGTTTAGTGGGATGGAAATGGTAGCGAAATTAGGGATAAATTTACGATAGTAATTGGCGAATGCGACGAATCTTCTTACTTCATCGGCGTTGGTGGGTGTTGGGTAATTTGTCATGGCGGAAGATTTAACAGGATCGGGTAGGATACCCTTGTCAGAGATAACGTGTCCCAGGTATAACACTTCCTTTCTCAAGAAAGAGCATTTCCCAGGGTGGCTTTTCAAATTTACTTCTCTCAGACGTTCAAACACTTGGATCAAGTTTTTATTGTGTTCCATTAAACTCCTACCAAAAACTATAAGATCATCAAGGTAGACAAAACATCTTGAATATGTTAGTCCAGACATCGCTATGGACATCATTCTTGAAAACTTACTGGGTGAGATCTTTAAGCCCATGGGTAGTCGTTTTAACTGGTAGTGATCATCTTCTGTTGAGAATGCCGTGATTGGCCTGCTATTGGCATCCAACTCCATTTGGTAGTATCCCTGGCTTAAATCTATACATGAAAATTAAGTTGCTCCTCCTACCATGTCATATATGTCGGTTATGTTTGGTAGTGGAAATTTATCATCTTCAATTCTGTCGTTCACTTGACGATAGTCTATCACCATGCGGAATTTCTGTAGACCGGTAACAGGGTCTTTCTTTTAAGGTACTATGAGTATTGGAGAGTTCCAAGGGGAAACAGATGGTTCTATAATGTCATTTTCCAACATCTTTTGTATTTCTTCCTTTATATCTTGCTTCTGCGTGTGTGGGAGGCGGTAAGGCTTAGAATATTTTGGTGACGCATCCTTTTTGAGCGAGATATCTGCTTTGCCAATATGTGTATACGTGAGTTTGTCACCATCCACGTGAAAGATGTCTTGGTATTTAGAACATATTGCTCTAATTTCTGCTTTTTCCTCACTATTTAAGGTTTCAAAATTTATTTCGTTTAATATCTTTTGAACTCGAGCGCTTATTGATTTGTCTGTCTGGTTGTAACGTAAAATGTAGTGTTCCGAAGCTGGTGAGGACAATGGTTTGGCCCATTTGAGAGTTACTGCTGTATCCCGTGCATTCAAAATTTTTATTGGTATTTTCCCATTTATGGCAGTGGATAGTGATCATGCCATAAAGACGTTTTCGCATAACTGTTGCGGGTAAAACACTCGAGCGTCTGTGTGTTTCGTGTTAAGCCAATAGGTTGCTTCGCATCTTGGGGCTATTGAGATGGTATTTATGTTTTCTTGGTGTTTTATGTTCTAGAAAATAAAGAGATTAACTGTTGTGTGTTGTGTATATGTCTTTATTCTTTGGCATCTGGTAATGGACTAAAACTTATTTGCTAATACAATTATGAATCTGCTTGTGCAGGGATGTATACTTTCTTATTACAACAGGGATGTATAGTGTATACTTTCTCATTACATGCTTTTTTTTTTTTTTTTTTTTTTTTTTTTTTTTTTTTTTTTTTTTTAAATTAACTAATTAACATTGATTACATAAACCTAATCAAAGCCATAACGATTTGGTGGTCTAACACTTCTTCCACTTCTTGTCACATATGGAACATTTTGATTTACATTACTTTGATTTACATTATTTTGATTTACATTATTTACATCTTCTGTTGAACTGTTTACATTAGAATCATCAAGAACAATATTATCATTATTCGATACATCATTAGTAAATGAACGATTACATTTATCACTATTTGCAATGGGTACTAAACTGTTAAATAGTGACTCTTCTGTTAGAACATCACTAGCATTGAAGTCCAAATTTCTTGATGTTACAATAAAACGTCTATTTCTACGGTAATAATTATTATAATTGTCCCTAATTATGTAAGATCTATCGTTTACTTTACGAACTATTTCTCCATAAACCCATTCTTTTCCGTCTTTCTTAAACATAATTTTTGTACCGTCATTCAATATTGGCAAATCTTTTGCATTCCGATCAAAATAAAATTTTTGTTTTTTTCGTTTTGCAGCCATCTTATTCTGCACAACGTTTTCTGCGATGTTTTTTCTTACCAACAGATTTTCATCTATTGGCAAACGGCTTTTAATTAATCGGCCAAAGAACAGTTGTGATGGTGACAAGCCCATACTAGCTACAGGTGTTGTATTGTATTCGAGTAGTCGATATTGAAAATCATTCATATCCCCCGTCTCATAGCAACGCTTGAGAATGTTTTTAACAATGGCAACAGCCTTTTCAGCCAAACCATTACTTTGAGGATATCTCGGGCTCGATAATTTTTGTGTTATATTTACTTTATTGCAATATACTTCAAATTCACGTGAATTGAACGGAATGTTGTCACTTTTGATTTCAGTTGGATAGCCGTATTCACAAAATATGCGTTCGAAAACATTTATAACATGACGAATGGACTTTTCTCTAAGCTCTTGTGACATAACAAAACACGAATATGCATCTATGAGAACAATGAAATTCTTTCCTGCATATTCATAAATATCTGTTGACACTTTTTGAAACGGATATTGTGCTGGCGTTTCTTGAATTAATGACTCCTTTTGATTATTTCTTGTGAATTTTTCACAAACCTTACAACTCTTAACAAGTTCAGTAATGTCCGTAGACATTCCAGGCCAGAAAAATTGCAAACGAGCACGAGACAGTGTCTTTTCAATGCCCAAATGTGGATTATGAAGCCACTTGCTGATTTTGCTTTGGAGTTCCGTTGGAACAACCAAACAATGATTTTTAAACAAGATGCCATTCTCAACGTGCAACTCATCTCGATATTTGTAGAACCGTTGGCTCAAATCATCAAGTTGATGATATGATGGCCATTGTGTTTCCACATATTTTACTATGCGACTGTATTTCTCATCCTTTTTTAAGGTAGTTTTATAATTTTCAAAATTGTCTTTGGACATACATGCTTTCCTTATGACTGAGTGAATAACCATTGACATTTCACTGTCAAACTCTTCTGAATCGGATAATGGTGCTCTAGAAAGACAGTCAGCAACCAACATTTCCTTACCAGGCTTATATGTGATTGTCATGCTTGGATATTTAAGCAACATTAAATACATTCGCTGTAAGCGAGGTGTGATATCATCAATGTCACGTTTCATTAGATTTTCTAGCGGTTTATGGTCTGAATCGACATTGAACTCTCGTCCATACACATAATGATGAAACTTTTTACACGCAAACACAATTGCCAATAGTTCTTTTTCAATCTGAGCCCAGCGTTGCTCAGTTTTAGACAGTGTTCTTGATGCATACGCCACTGGCTTGTTGTTCTGCAGCAAGACACTTCCCAGCCCATCCTTTGAACTGTCGGTTTGTATGGTCACTGGCAGTTTCGGATCATAAATTGCCAACACTGGTTTATTAGTTATAATATTCAACAACTCATTAAATTCAGCATCATGAGCATTTGCCCATTCAAACTTTACGTTATTCTTGGTAAGTTCACGCAAACTAGCTGTTTTCTGAGATAAACTTGGGATAAAACGTGCTAAATATTTTAATAGACCCAACAATCGCAAAACGTCAGATTTGCTAGCTGGTTTAGGCATACCTATGATAGCCTGAACATCTTTATTATCTGGCATTACGGTTCCGTCAACAATTATATGACCCATGAACTTCACCCTGTTTGTTCGATACTGAATTTTTTTACTGTTAAATTTAATGTTATTTACTTTTGCTCGCTCTAATAAGATGGCTAACGTTTTATCATGTTCATTAGCATTTTTACCAGCAATGAAAATGTCATCAAAATAAATTTCGACACCTGGAATGTCACCAAATATTTTTACCATACGTTGTTGAAACATCTCTGGTGCATTCTTCAGTCCAAAAGGGACCCGATGCCAACGATAGCGACCAAACGGCGTCATAAATGTCGTTAAATATGAACTCGTTTCATCTAATTCCATATGCCAAAATCCATTACATAAATCTAATACAGTAAATACACGTTTGTTTGACAAACGACTAATAATATCATCAAATGTGGGAATTAGAAAATGTTCACGCTTAATACACATGTTTAATGGCTTTGGATCTAGGCAACATCGAATTTCACCATCTTGTTTTTCTACGATTTGCAAATTGCTAACCCAATCAGTTGGCTGGTCAACAAAACTTATGATTCCTTCTTGCAATAGAACATCAAGTTTATTTCTTAATTTATCATGTAAGCTTAAGGGTATACGTTTCTTGTAGTGTAATGACGGGACAGAGTTTTCCTTCAGCGTTATTGAACATTTACCTGGAATTTTCCCAAGCCCATCAAATACTTCCCCATAAGTTTCTACGAATTCCGATACTACACTAGGGAAAGACAATTGAATTGCATCAATTCGCTTTATCAATCCGAACTTTATGCTTGACTCAAGACCCAAGATTGGTTCAAAACAATTGTCAACAATCAAAAATTTTGCAGAATGACTAGTTTGCTTGTCAATATCAAAACAATTCAACTTTATTTGGCCATGAATTTTAATTTTATTAGAACTATAGTCAATAACATCACAGTTAACATGTGAAAAATTGTTTGCTTTTGTAATTTTTTTAATAAAATCAATCGGAATACAGTTTGCATCTGAACCAGAATCAATTTTAAATTTAATTGGCCAATCTTGAATGACGTATGATTTTTCCCATCGAATTCGATTAATTACTTCCAATCTGTCAAAACGTTTATGCTTATTTAATTTACAACTATTAATATGAATAATGCCTATATGTAAACAATTACCATTGGAACTCCAGTTTTCAACTGCGTTGACTTGTTTTTGTTGCGTGAAACCACCTTGTCTGTTGTTGTTGTTAATATTGCCGCTGTTGTTGTTGTTATTCGATTTACACAGCCGAGCAAAATGCCCAATACGTCCACAAGAGTTACATTTGATGTTCTTCGCTGGGCAAAATTGACGATGACGACCAGAATACGTTTGTCCACAGTTGAAACACTTGGTTTTGATTGCATCCACCTCTGATGGAACATTGCTTGTCGGAACACACTGTACCACTTGTTGTTCAATTGCATTCACTTCACGTGGCGAAACATGCGTCTTATCCAACAAAAGTTTATTTGCCGATGCTGATTCAAATACCTTGCATGTATCGATAACATGCGTGAGTGTTTGTTGTTTTCCATCCAACAATTTTAACTGTAATTTCTTGTCGGCTACACCAATGACAATGCGGTCTAACAACATACGATCTGCATACGATTTGTTGCAACCAGAACATTCGAAATCACAGTACTGTAGTTGTGTACGAAGTTCTGTTTCAAATTCTGTGAATGGTTGTTTTTCCTTCTGAACGATCATGTTGAACTTAAATGCTTCCATTGTCGTATTTTTTGTCGGCAAACAATACTCATCAAATGCAACGATGATGTCATCCAGTGTATTTGGAACATGTGTTTTCTCATCAACAACGGAATCAGCATCTTTTTCTTCGTCACCTTTTTTATTTTCGCCTTCTTGTTCCTTTTCGCCTCCTTTTTTCTTTTCGTCTTTTTCATCCCTCACGTATATTGAACTTTTTCCATTGGCTTTCTTTGTTGTACCAAACATTGCATTGACACTTCCATCATTTGGAAATAATGTATTGTATATTTCCATGCCACGTTGACCGATGAGCCACAAAAATGTTGCAATTTTTGTCGTTTCAGATTCCTTCATTTTATTATTTGCAATGAGGTAAATCATGAATGTTTGTTTCCATCGGGGCCATTCTTTTGGTAAATCTGAACAATCCAATGCTTGTGGCAACCGCAAATCCATGATCTCACAATGTAATTTTATATTGCGTCACTTTTTATAATGAACAATTTGTACTTTATTTTATTCAATTTACAATCAAACTGCGTTTTATAATTAAAATAAATTCACACTGAATATTATTTATGTATGTATGTTAAATAATAAAATTATTAATTTAAACTTCTGCCACTTCTGACACCATGTTTTATGTTCTAGAAAATAAAGAGATTAACTGTTGTGTGTTGTGTATATGTCTTTATTCTTTGGCATCTGGTAATGGACTAAAACTTATTTGCTAATACAATTATGAATCTGCTTGTGCAGGGATGTATACTTTCTTATTACAACAGGGATGTATAGTGTATACTTTCTCATTACACTTGGGAGTATATGGGCAGATGAATAGTGGTACGCCCTTCTTTGATTTTTAACAGAAATTTCTCTAAGTCAAGTACGGCGCTAAACTCTAATAGAAGGTTTGCTCCAATAATACCTTCGACTGGAATTAATCATTTCAAGGAATATATGGAACGGTTATATACGTTCATTTAATTGCAGAATTTTCAGATCATAAATGTATCATTAAAATGATTCAAATCGGTGTCTAAGAGCCCAGGTAAAAGGATTCAAATTGCATCATAAGTGAATTCATTATTTCTGATTCATTTATGATTGAATATTTCATCGGTGAGCCTCTGGAACATTTGTTGAACGTATATAAGAACTCCATATATTCATTTAAATTATTAATGCCTGAATGTTTTCTACATCATAAAAATAATTCTAATAAAATTCAATTAAGTGAAGGATTTCCAAGTATATACCTTCACATTAATAAATCGTACAGGAATCATTTTTGCGATTCAGAAAAGTTCAGGGATTAATCATTTAAAGGAATATATGGAACGGTTATATACGTTCATTTAATTGCAGAATTTAAAGATCATAAATGGATCATTAAAATGATTCAAATCGGTGTCTAAGAGCCCAGGTAAAAGGATTTAAATTGCATCATAAATGAATTCATTATTTCTGATTCATTTATGATTGAATATTTCATCGGTTAGCCTCTGGAACATTTGTTGATTTGCCTCTAGTTTGGCTTTAATAGCTTCCAGGACTTCTTAGTTGTTACACGATGCTATAATTAAAGAAATGATTTCTATATTTCTAAGAAAATTTAACACCATTTTTTACATACCTTTATGTTTTATCATTTGCTTTTTTATATATATTTTTTGTTAAGTAAGTAGGTACCCATTTACTATTAAAACACAAGCTGATGGTTATATACCTATCTAAACCAATCTTTGGAAAAACTTTTCCAAACTGATAATGGACTATGCAAACGAAAATTTTGTCATTACAATGACTCGTCATCATTATCCCTTGGTAAAAATAAAAATAAAAGGATGAACAAAAAAGGATCTCCATATGAAGGATCCAACAACAAAATCTGAGTGTTGTTTTTTTTGACACAGAATACATATCTCTTTGTGTCTCTATGGTAAGATTTTGTAGGATCTTTGTACATATACATAGTTCATTGAAAAAACTGAAGGTTTTCTGAATATTATTCTTCATTTTTGGTGATTAGAATCTGAACCTTCAGATAAATGTTTGCTTGGCATAGGCACATATACAACACAGACCTAGTCATTTGTTTTTGTTTTGTTTTTCGATTTCCCATCTATTCATGGATAGAGTTTCAAACACACCACAAAAATGTAATTAAATGGGTTTTTGGTGGTGAAACTTATGAAGGTTTCCAATCTTATTATGGCTTATTTGTGGTACTGTTAGGCGTTTCACACTTCTGTATTTTTTATGCCATAGCATACAACAAGGTGCTTTCAAGTATTCCAATGGCTGGTTGTTTGTATATAGTTAGCTACTTGTGCGTCTACCTCCAAGCACATGTTGTATACTTGTGGGCACATAAGTATTTGCGACTAATGTGAGTGCCTATATACATACCTTGGTTCATATAACAATTGGTAGAGTTCTAGGTAATAAGAAAATAAATGTTATTTGTCCTCATGCTCTCTGTCACCACATCCTCTACATATTCAGCCTTTTCGGGAATTCCTTGGGAAATATTTTTCCCTAGGAATGTTTTCTTTCCCGGGATCCTACTACTATTGGCTCCCCTCGGAATTTTTTTCTCTGCGGCTGTCAGCGTTGCAACTGACACAATCAGGGTACACGTTATCAAACCTGCCTGACATTCCTGTTGGATATCAAACATGCGTGAAAAGTTTTGGGTACACATTTATCAGTTTTGTTGGCTGTCCGCCAAACTAGATTTTCATTTTCAATCCAAGATCTAGCTCAATAAACACATAAAATTATTCACACTTATTGCGATATTCGTTCAACGACATGATACAACTAAACAAGATTGCGCATTGCGCATGTGTGGGTTGGCTATCAACGTTACGTGACGTTACACTGTCCCACTACAGGCGTTTTTCTTATTTAGTTCAGAGCAGAGTCTGAGTTGTCAAAAAATTAATTTGTTTCTTTTTAACTCAGAGCATTCAGAGTGTAAAGTTGGCCTCGTCTGTTTGGAATCTCTCTTCTTAGTGGAGGTTCTCGGCGGTTTAACTCTTCTAGTATGATAGACTTGGTCCGGCGAGTAGCCAAATAAACCTTTACCCAAAAGCAATTCTGCTCTGTAGGGCGTCTAAAATACTGAATGGGAAAACTAAGTGGAACCTCCAGCGAGTTGCTATATAAAGGAAAGACCCGTTTTGCTTCAGTAATAGAAGTGAAAAATTAACTTTTTATTTTCTCTTTTTATACAAAATAATTTGCCAACCATACTTCAACAATCGATAACGTTTTATCGATTTTTCCTACAAAATGCACAATCAGCATTTGACCATGCCATGCACTTTAATTGTTTTTGGGCTAGCTTGCTTATGATGCACAATATAATTCATAAGCCGATGACCCGTAGAAATGTTTTTAATTTGTACACAAAAATACTCCTCAAGCACTAGAAGTGTCATATGAGTATTTTTGTGTATCTTGTTTTTTGTTCTATAGTTCGTGCACTGAAGGTGCCGATTGAACTATACATATATATGAATATTTTTAGACATATGTATCTTGTGCACAGAGTGTGCCAAAGGAAATATGAATGAACATTATGAATCGGCTTGGCTATGGCCGGCAAAGTAAGTGCATGCGATGGATATGAATGGGAAACAAAGTATCAAATATCGAAGCAGGTTGAATATATTTTTAATGGGTTTGCGGCAATTAATTAAGTGATCGATTATTTATTAAGTGAATTAAGTAATGCGATCCCTTCACACCACCCTTCCTGGGAGAAAAAGGAGAAATCATGACGCTTTATGATTTCTTCTTTTTATGCGACACTTTGTACAATGAGGGATCTTATTTCATTTGTTCTTATGTATTTATCAATAGTTACGTTTACTTTATATACATTCAGAATATTTAGTTTTTATTTAAATTTCTTATCAATAGTTATTTAAATCTTAAGTCTATGCGCGCCTAATTTTATTTTTAATTTAATAATTATAATTATGATTGCATATTTATGTATACTAGTACTACTAAACGCTTCTTCCTCGCCGCTCTCTTCTTTTTTTTTTTTTTAGATAAATTCCATACAATATTGTTTACAAGTTATGTGTTTTATTAATTTACAGAGTTAAATCAGTGTTATATATATATAAAATGGTCTTAATCTATTTTTATGAACCGTTATTTTCTTGTTTTCATATTTTATATCGCAGTTCACAACTTTTTGAGACAAAACTTCGTATGGACCGATGTAGATTGAATCAAGTTTCTTTCTATTTTCGTTTCTAAGTAAAACTAGACTTCCTATTTCGAAATTTGAGCTTTTTGTTCGTTCTTCTAGATCAAATCTATTCTTCCTTGCTATCTTTTTGCCTATCAGATTTTCTCGAGCATCTTAATGAGCGATTTGTAATTTATGTTTTAAATCAATCACATAATCGTCATAGTTGTACACAGGTTCTACCTGTTTAACTAAATTTGATGGTAGGTTACACTGTTTTCCGAATATTAGCTCAAAAGGTGTATATCCGGTTTCTGAGTGTACTGATGTATTATAACAGAAAACGTAGTATGGTAGCCATGTGCTCCAATCGGTATGTTTTTCTGAAACGTAACTTCTTAGATATGCTCCTAAAACTTTGTGAGAATTTTCTAAAGCTCCTATACTCTCATGATGGTAGGCTGTAGATTGTAGTTGTTCTATTCTCAATAGCTTACAGATACCCTTGAAAACCTGGTTTATAAATTCAGTTCCCTGATCAGATG
This sequence comes from Philhelius pedissequus, assembly GCA_910595825.1. Taxonomy (NCBI): domain Eukaryota; kingdom Metazoa; phylum Arthropoda; class Insecta; order Diptera; family Syrphidae; genus Philhelius; species Philhelius pedissequus. The sequence goes on from OU343160.1 coordinate 109,679,532, forward strand.
CTATTGTATATGGCGTTCCGTATCTTAGGATAAAACCTTCTGCTAAAGCTATAGCTACAATGCTTGACTCTTTATTAGGGAGTGGTATAGCTTCGATAAATTTGGTCAACTCGTCTTGAATGGTGAGAATATATTTAGATCCATCTTCCGATTCTTCTAAAGGTCCTACTAGTTCTAAAAATAGTTTGTCGAAACCTGATTCTGCTGTCGATATAATAGTCATTGGTTGCTTCTTTGGCTGAATATATTTATTTCGTTGACAAATTGGACGTCACATCGTTTTCATACCTGTCCAAAAGTATTTTTTGTTATATTTTGTAACATGCGGTTTATTCCTGCATGTCCGATGGTTGGAAGTATGTGATAATCATTAAGTATTAGTTTCTTACAAGGATCAGTTATTTCAATATTTTTATCTATAATGTGCACTTTAATATTACTTTCTTTAAATATTTCTCCTAATTTCATTATTTTGAGTCCATTTTCTGGTAATTTTAAAAGTTCGGTTATGCGTTGTTCGTCGGTTTTCGTGGTCTCTACGCTAACTTGTTTTTGTATATGATTTTCCGTTTTTGACTGAGCTCTCGTTACAACACAAATGCATAATTGCTTTAAATCCTCTGAGTCTATTTTTATACGGCTAAGGGCGTCCGTCGGCTGTACAATTATTCTTACCCGGAGAATATTCTATGTAGAAATTGTATTCTTCTAGTAGTAATCTAAATTTTATTAGTCTGCTACTAGGTTCCTTAAGAGAAAACAAATACACTAAAGGCCTGTGGTCTGTTAAAATGTTAAACTTCCTTCCGAAAAGGTAAGGTCGATAGTGTTTAACTGCAAAAACGATAGCAAGTAATTCTTTCTCAATTGTACTATATATTTTCTCTGCCTTATTCCGAGTTTTTCTTGCATAGGCAATTGGTCTGTCATCAAAATTGGATAAGACAGCTCCTAGAGCGAAACCTGAAGCATCTGTTCGTAGGATGAATTCTTTGTTAAAATTTGGAAAGTGTAGAATTTTAGGACTTGTAAGGATTTCTTTAAGCAACTCAAAACATTTTTCGCAATCTTCATTGAAATAAAATTCGACGTCTTTCTTCAGCAATCGGTTTAGTGGGATGGAAATGGTAGCGAAATTAGGGATAAATTTACGATAGTAATTGGCGAATGCGACGAATCTTCTTACTTCATCGGCGTTGGTGGGTGTTGGGTAATTTGTCATGGCGGAAGATTTAACAGGATCGGGTAGGATACCCTTGTCAGAGATAACGTGTCCCAGGTATAACACTTCCTTTATCAAGAAAGAGCATTTCCCAGGGTGTCTTTTCAAATTTACTTCTCTCAGACGTTCAAACACTTGGATCAAGTTTTTATTGTGTTCCATTAAACTCCTACCAAAAACTATAAGATCATCAAGGTAGACAAAACATCTTGAATATGTTAGTCCAGACATCGCTATGGACATCATTCTTGAAAACTTACTGGGTGAGATCTTTAAGCCCATGGGTAGTCGTTTTAACTGGTAGTGATCATCTTCTGTTGAGAATGCCGTGATTGGCCTGCTTTGGCATCCAACTCCATTTGGTAGTATCCCTGGCTTAAATCTATACATGAAAAGTAAGTTGCTCCTCCTACCATGTCATATATGTCGGTTATGTTTGGTAGTGGAAATTTATCATCTTCAATTCTGTCGTTCACTTGACGATAGTCTATCACCATGCGGAATTTCTGTAGACCGGTAACAGGGTCTTTCTTTTAAGGTACTATGAGTATTGGAGAGTTCCAAGGGGAAACAGATGGTTCTATAATGTCATTTTCCAACATCTTTTGTATTTCTTCCTTTATATCTTGCTTCTGCGTGTGTGGGAGGCGGTAAGGCTTAGAATATTTTGGTGACGCATCCTTTTTGAGCGAGATATCTGCTTTGCCAATATGTGTATACGTGAGTTTGTCACCATCCACGTGAAAGATGTCTTGGTATTTAGAACATATTGCTCTAATTTCTGCTTTTTCCTCACTATTTAAGGTTTCAAAATTTATTTCGTTTAATATCTTTTGAACTCGAGCGCTTATTGATTTGTCTGTCTGGTTGTAACGTAAAATGTAGTGTTCCGAAGCTGGTGAGGACAATGGTTCGGCCCATTTGAGAGTTACTGCTGTATCCCGTGCATTCAAAATTTTTATTGGTATTTTCCCATTTATGGCAGTGGATAGTGATCATGCCATAAAGACGTTTTCGCATAACTGTTGCGGGTAAAACACTCGAGCGTCTGTGTGTTTCGTGTTAAGCCAATAGGTTGCTTCGCATCTTGGGGCTATTGAGATGGTATTTATGTTTTCTTGGGAGTATATGGGCAGATGAATAGTGATACGCCCTTCTTTGATTTTTAACAGAAATTTCTCTAAGTCAAGTACGGCGCTAAACTCTAATAGAAGGTTTGCTCCAATAATACCTTCGACTGGAATTGGGAAATTATCGGGTACTACGTGACATTCGTATGGAATTATAAGATTTTCTAAATGGACTTGAATATTACATATTCCTTTTGTTTCTGAATCTCCTGAAATGCCTAGAATTTTTGTGCTTTTATTTTTAAAATTTATTACAGAAATTGAAGCTCCTGTGTCTACTAAAAATTTTATGTGTTGATCGTAGTCCAGTTTTAACTGAACGTAAATGCCGTTCGATATTCCAGCAGTGCAAATGGCAGTTGGCATTGGTGAAGTAGTTAATTCCCCCCCGATGGGTCGGCTTCCCCCTCGGTGAATAGTGGTACGCCCTTCTTTGATTTTTAACAGAAATTTCTCTAAGTCAAGTACGGCGCTAAACTCTAATAGAAGGTTTGCTCCAATAATACCTTCGACTGGAATTGGGAAATTATCGGGTACTACGTGACATTCGTATGGAATTATAAGATTTTCTAAATGGACTTGAATATTACATATTCCTTTTGTTTCTGAATCTCCTGAAATGCCTAGAATTTTTGTGCTTTTATTTTTAAAATTTATTACAGAAATTGAAGCTCCTGTGTCTACTAAAAATTTTATGTGTTGATCGTAGTCCAGTTTTAACTGAACGTAAATGCCGTTCGATATTCCAGCAGTGCAAATGGCAGTTGGCATTGGTGAAGTAGTTAATTCCCCCCCGATGGGTCGGCTTCCCCCTCGGTGAATAGTGGTACGCCCTTCTTTGATTTTTAACAGAAATTTCTCTAAGTCAAGTACGGCGCTAAACTCTAATAGAAGGTTTGCTCCAATAATACCTTCGACTGGAATTGGGAAATTATCGGGTACTACGTGACATTCGTATGGAATTATAAGATTTTCTAAATGGACTTGAATATTACATATTCCTTTTGTTTCTGAATCTCCTGAAATGCCTAGAATTTTTGTGCTTTTATTTTTAAAATTTATTACAGAAATTGAAGCTCCTGTGTCTACTAAAAATTTTATGTGTTGATCGTAGTCCAGTTTTAACTGAACGTAAATGCCGTTCGATATTCCAGCAGTGCAAATGGCAGTTGGCATTGGTGAAGTAGTTAATTCCCCCCCGATGGGTCGGCTTCCCCCTCGGTGGGTTGCTCGTTTCCCAATGCTAATACTCTGTGGCCTTATTGTTACTGGTGTTAGCTGGGTTACTTCTACCGGGGTTTCGGTTTTGGTATGTATCATTTCGGTAAAAATTTGCCCTCGTATAAAAATTACTACTATTATTATTTTGTATACTTCTATTGTTATTTGTGTTAAAACGGTGGTTATTAGTTTGTAGTGACGGATTTCTATGATGAGATTGAGACAATGCTTGATTATAATTATTGCTACTAGAATTATTATGTCCTGTGAAATTCTGAGAGTAGTTATTATTACGAAAATAATTTTGTCTCGACATATTTTGGTTGGAATAGTTATTATTATTATTTCCCGATCTACTGGAGTTAGAAAAATTTTGTTTTCGGGGTTGGTAATAATTGGAGTTGTTAGCATACCTGACAGTTTCCGTTACGGTTTCAGTACCCGGAGCTAGCTCTACCAAATGGCTTATGGCATCTTGCATTTTTGTATGTCTCGCACTATCAAGAATTATTTTATACCTATCACTAACTCCTTGTTTGAGAAAAGCTAATCCCCTATGTTCATTTGCTATGGTAAGTGGTTCTCGAGCTTCGTCCCCTTGCATATTGATTTCTAATTCAGTCATTTTTGCTATCAATTGTTCTATTTCTGAGACAAATTCTCGCATTGGTCTATTTCTTTGACGCGATCTATTCAATTTGGACTGAATACTTTCTATTGTATCCTTGTCTCCACATTTGGAAATTAGATGTATTTTTAATTGTTCGAAAGTTTCGATCTTGGTGGCTCCTAATTCAGTTAACGCCCTACCTTGAACTTTACATTTCAACAAAAAATTTATTAGTATAGGCTGTGAATTTGTCTGTAGGAGGTCATGGTAGAATTCGACACTATTTCGAAAATCCCTAATATTTTCGCTGCGTTTATTGTTCTCTTCGCAGGTTAGTACAGGCAATTTTTGTGCCTTACTGAAATCAAATTTTGCTTCGTAAACTGATTTAATTTCCTGTTCTATTTCTGGATCTGATTCTTCTAAAATATCTTCTTGAATATTATTTTTTACTATTGTTTCTGCAAGTTCCCTATACTCTTTACCCCTGAATGTTAACTGAGTCAGATATTTATGTGCTTGTTCTGTAAGCTTTTGTTGATTAAGAACGGTGAAATGTTCAATGAAAATATTCCAAAACTGCAATATTTCTTTTAATTTTTTGTTTGCCCCTACGGTTTTTCTTTTACAGTTTGGGGATTTTTTAGACTCTGATAACAATTCTTTAATTTTCCTAAAGCTTCTTCTAGGATCGAGAAGTCCATTAAAATTTAAAAAAAAAATTATTGGTATTACATATATATATTATTTTTTTTTTATACAGACATTCTTCTACTTATATTGTTTTTTACAAGTTCTTTTCTAATTGCTTGGCTAAATTTTTTCTTCATTACGTCCCTGGTGTATTTAGCAAGCCAAATAATAACAACTATGATAAGGATAGATGATATGTCTATTCCATATTCGAATTTATCACTGGACTTGTTTGTCTGCGGTCCGTTATTATTTACTATAACTTCCTCAACTTTCGACTGTGTTTTTCCCATAGCAGGTATGTTATTGAATTTAGTTGAGAAAAAAAAAATGTATATAGCAAAATATTTATAAGTAAGCTACAAAAAAAAAGAAATTAGGTAGTAAATTTAGTTATAAAGGACTTCTTGAGCTGCCGATGCCATTGATGCGAAAAGTTTGGGGAATTCTTTCTCCTCAGCTTCCTTTTGTTTTCGTTTGGCTGCTTTGTTTGATCGGATTTCTCCCTTCAATAGCTGTACCTGGTGCAAGTGCTTTTGTCTCACGTCGCTGGGTTGGCCGGGTATATTTGCCAACCGGTAGAGCTCAACCAATTGCTTTTTGAGCTGCACCCTCGTTTCTGCTCGTACTTTCGGGGCTGGGGGCACTGGTATTTTTTCTGCCACACGGATTGTATTTCGTTATAAATACTCTGATATGCTAAGAGGTTTAGGACCTACTCTGAGCCGTTCGGTCTCTTTAAGCACTGTTGGTTCTTTTAATAAGTCCGGTGCTTGTTCAATTAAGTTGGCTGCTAGGGCCAGCTGTGTTTGCCGGGGCATCTAATCCTGCTGAGTCTCAATGGGTCTCCAAAGAAAATTTCTTAGTTGGCTTTTTCTCGATTGATCCTGGCAAGATCGCCATGTAAAGTTGGCCTCGTGTGTTTGAAATCTCTCTTCTTAGTGGAGGTTCTCGGCGGTTTAACTCTTCTAGTATGATAGACTTGGTCCGGCGAGTAGCCAAATAAACCTTTACCCAAAAGCAATTCTGCTGTGTAGGGCGTCTAAAATACTGAATGGGAAAACTGAGTGGAGCCTCCAGCGAGTTGCTATATAAAGGAAAGACCCGTTTTGCTTCAGTAATAGAAGTGAAAAATTATCTTTTTATATTTTCTTTTTATACAAAATAATTTGCCTTCGTTCGTATCCAACCATAATTCAACAATCGATAACGTTTTATCGATTTTTCCTACAAAATGCACAATCAGCATTTGACCATGCCATGCACTTTAATTGTTTTTGGGCTAGCTTGCTTATGATGCACAATATAATTCGTAAGCCGATGACCCGTGGAAATGTTTTTAATTTGTACACAAAAACACTCCTCAAGCACTAGAAGTGTCATATGAGTATTTTTGTGTATCTTGTTTTTTGTTCTATAGTTCGTGCACTGAAGGTGCCGATTGAACTATATATATATGAATATTTATAAACATATGTATCTTGTGCACAGAGTGTGCCCAAGGAAATATGAATGAACATTATGAATCGGCTTGGCTATGGCCGGTAAAGTAAGTGCATGCGATGGATATGAATGGAAAACAAAGTATCAAGTATCGAAGCAGGTTGAATATATTTATAATGGGTTTGCGGCAATTAATTAAGTGATCGCTGGTGCGATCACTTCACAAGAGCTCCAAATGTGTGTTTCACTCAACGCGCTCGAACATAATTGACTGAGCATGTGAGTAAATAGCTAAACACACCAAATGCCATTTGTGTCAAGAAGGAAAATGTGAACAAAAAAATAATTAGATACATAAGTTGGCGAAAGAAATTGATCGCTTGTTGATTTTCTGTGTCTGGTGTTTATCAGTGTACAAAAAAGGTAGGTATTGCTTTTTATGGTTAAAAATGAAAATGTATTCTGATTTGTGTGGTTCACATCAGTGTTCAGTGTTCGCTCTGTTTCGAACAAGTACAGTGCATAATCTATGTGTTCGAACTCTGTTCAGTGCTCTGCTCTGAACAAAAAAAGAAAAACGGCTTACATAGACTGATATTTATATTATTTCGCTCCATTTGTTGATGTTGATCGCAGAATTAAGTTACCTATAAATATTTAATTGAATAAAGATCTTATTATGTATAAATAAATTTTTAAATTAAAATAAAAGAAAAAGGGAGTTTGTTCGCTGTTTGAATGTAATAATAATACTCGAAAAAAATCTACACCAAAAAATAGTTTCCACATATTTCTAAAAGGAAATGTTGTTTAATTAAATGGATTTCCTTTAGTAAGATATACAATAATATAAATGATACAATAAATACCCAAACTACAAGGATTTGGAGTTTTCATTTCGCCAAGGACGATTTTTTATTTAATACCTTCATCCAAATGGATAAGCAAAATTTGCATTGGAAATTTGGAAGCCAGCTATTTGTTATCGTGCGACTTCGCACGTTTTAAAACCGGATAGAATTCCAACTATCCATGCTGTGCCTAAGGTTTCCGAAGGACCAGCAACCTTCAATAAAAAGGTTAAAGCACATGGAAGTAAAAATGGTTAAGAAAACTTGGGCGGATACATTTACAATTGCTTAAGAAACAAAGTCAATTCATTCGGAGAACGCAACCTACTCAGCTATACATTTAAACGCCACAAACCGTACGTGATTTTGTAGCCACACTACATCTGCACAGTCGACGTGATTTGGTAGCCACATTACAATCCACCCCACATTACGAGCACACCCGATTGAACCACAGCCGACGTGATCTTGTAGCCACTCAATCAACGCAACCTACGCACCTACACATTTCACCGCCGCAGCCGACATGATCTTGTAGCCACTACACAATCAACGCAACCTACACAGCCACACATTTCAACGCCACAGCCGACGTGATCTACTCAGCATCAATGCACTCTGACTTCGTCGAGAGCGGACGTGTTTTTCTCATTGTGTCGTGGGGTGCGCGCTTTGCTAACACAACAACAAACAAATATATTAATAAATAATACACAAATAGAACAAATAGCGTCAATTAAATACCTCGGTGTTGTGTTAGATAGCAAAATATCATTTAATGAACATGTAGATCTCATCTGCAAAAAAGCTTCAAAAAAACTAGGTCTTCTTAGAAGAACACGCAAGAACATATCTAAAAATAGTGGAAGAAAAGTGTATAATGTGACTGTAAAACCCAATTTTGAATACTGTGCAAGTCTTCTTTATTTGTTTAACAATACTCAAAAAGCAAGACTTCAAAAACTCTAAAACAAAGCTATGTGTGCAATATTAAAGTGTGGTCGATATACCTCAATATCTTCTGTGCTTGAATCACTAAATTGGTTGAATATAAATCAAAGACTATATATGATGGCAATGATATTTGTCTTTAAAATTAAACATAATATGTGTCCTGAATACCTTCAATCAAGTATACCTGAAAGAAGTGAAGTTCAATACAACCTGCGAAATGTGGACGAGTTTAACATCATCCGAACCAGAACAACTAGGGCACAAGCCAGTATATTATACATGGGACTACAGGCCTACAACAATCTTCCACTAAATATTAGAAAATCAACAACTTAAATCAATTTAAAAATCAAGTTTTTTTTTGTAATTTTAAATATATATCTGTAAGACCTAAGGCCTTTTAAATGCAACCTGAATTGCATGGCACCAGCTTGGCACAGTAGATTTGAGAACCAGGTATTGACTGTCTCATTTGTTAACCCATGGGCGGCATCCAATTAAAATTGGAGGTATAGAAAAGAATGCGCCTAGCGTGGGAATCGAACCCACACGTCTAAGTTAGCAATCAAGCACTTTATCCACTGCACCATTGCCACCAATTTTGTATATGCAAAATCTCTTATTATTTGAAATTCTAAGAACAATTTTTGAATGTAATTAAAACATGAAATGTAAAATATTACTAACTTTCAATGGCCATTGGGCCAAATAAAATTCAAAATTCAAAAAATAAAAATGAGTACCAATGTACCATGAATCAAAGAAAACAAGATTACGACACTTCTTCGTTTTTCTTATTTTATTGACATATGTGAAACTAAGAGCCTCATTATGAATAGCGAATCGAACATTCGATGAGTTGCGAACAATTTAAAGAACTACGATTATCACAGTATTATTAATAGCGAACTTCATCGTTCGCTTAAAAATAAATGGTGCCAAAAATAAATTTCCATTAGATTTATTTTGTACTTCCGATTGGACAAGGATGTTTTTTTGAATGTCCCCTACCAAATAAAGCATGTTTTAAAGCTAAGAACTTCTATGCAGTTCCATCTCTTATAAAACTGGCTTGCACGTTGAGATTTCTTGGGAGTAGGTGCTGGCAAAACCGTGTCGGTAATTATTTCGGCTTGGGACTTTCACAGTCAACTGTGTCAGGCGACAACGAAATTTGGCAGTATGGCCCGCCAGCAGTAGCAGACAAATTTTTAACTTAACTGCAATTTTTGTTTCAGCTTTAACTTATAGTCCAACCAAACCTATGTATGTACAAAAACAATCTTCGGTGCAAACAATAAAACATTTTCTTACTACCGTATGCAACTCTTTTCCATGACGAATGGGAGGCTCAGGAGAGTTTAATTTGACAGGAAATTGTTCCCAAAAATCTTTTTGGCTTTTCTTCGAAGAACAAAACACACCTATACCTTTACATACGTCCGGATTCGATACCATCATACTAACTTGTTTTGCAATTGCTTTGCATTTGTCCTAATGATAGGTTATTTTTATTTATTTAACAATCACGCTTATTACGATAGGCGTTTCGCTTAAATAACGAATTTCATTTTCAAATATTTGTATTGCGATTGGCGTTTTATAGTAATTTTTCTAAGTGTAACGCCTTAATTCGAGTGGAACTTAAATTTTTGTGAGAGAAACGTCACTGTTATTACAATATGCGTTACGCTGTCGAACAAAAAATTTTAAACGACTCGTCGCGAAATTTCTTAAAAATATAAATGGTATTGTTTTGTATATTCGTTTTTAACAGTTTTTATTAAGTTCGGATTTATTAAAGTGTGTACATTACAAATGCTGAACAAATTAGGCATTTCGTGGACTCACTGCAACGAAATCCATCTCTGAAACTAATTTTAAGAGAAACAAAATTCACAAAACAAAACCAAATGGTAATCAATATAGCACAACATTGAACTCTTTAAGACCGAGTCTTTAAATTGTTGTAACACACAATATCCTTCTTCCTTGTTGCATTTTGTCCTTATTGAACCTAAAGTAAGCATTACAAAGTCTGGAAGGAAGAGGATAATCTTAATTGAAAATATTAGGAATTTGATTTGTGCATCTACTTATGTGCATGTTTTGTATCTGGAAAATCTCACGGATTTGATTCGAATCTAATTAGTCTTCTTTCTTTAATTTATAAGAATTTTGTTTATTTTTCTTCTCGGAGTTCCTTGTTATTTAAGATGTTTACATTTCTTGAGAAAATAAATGCAACCACACTAAATATTTTGCGACTTTTATTACCCTAATCTGTAGAAAATTAATATGAATTTAAAAATTAATGACAGCTGCATTGAAAATTAATATTTTCAAAATCAGCTGCTTATGTGGAACGTATTTCGATCGAGAACGAGTGGCGTTTTAGTATCGTAATACCGACACTAAAACGCCTAAAAAGTGACTCGACACAAAAAGTGAGAGTTGTCGTTCAATATAAACGCCAATCGTAATAAGGATGAATATTCACAATTTGCACATAAATATCTTTTTCTTTTGTCGGTCATTACGAAAAATAACTAGCACAGGTTAATACAAGTAAATTTGAAACTTTTATCAACAATAAATAGAAAATGTTTCCTGGCACAACAATTCGCTAACGTTATCATTAAATATTTTGATTCGATAGTATATCACACTAACATGGGTTAAATTAGCGAAGATTCGCTATTTGTAATCACTCGCTAATCAAATGCGTTAAGGTTTTGACTTTTGAAGCGAGCAAAGTTGGAACGAGTCGCTATTCGTAATACGAAACTAGCGAATTCGCAAGATTTTAAGTTCGATTCGCTACTCTTAATGAGGGCCTAAATCTGCAAATTGTTTGTTGTTTGTGGATTAATGAATTTGGTTTCACATATGACGTCCATAAAATAAGAAAAACAGAAGTGTCGTTAGCTTGTTTTCTTTGATTCATGTCAATGTACTGTCATAAACTTATAACATACAGACTCGAAACCTCTGCTTTCATTTGACATTTGCCCCAAGCTGAAACACGCAAAAAGTAACATTTCCGTTCATGTTCCAATAGAAACTGATAAAAACGCACACAAGAATTTTTTCTGTTCATCTTCCACCGATTGATAATTAATTCATAAAAGTGAAGCAACCGGCCGAAAAAGAATTCACTTTTGAAGCAATTTGAATCCTTTTACCTGGGCTCTTAGACAGCAATTTGAATCATTGTAATGATTCATTTATGATCTGAAAATTCGTCATTTAAATGAACGTATATAAGAGCTCCATATATTCATTTAAATTATTAATGCCTCAATGTTTTCTAAATCATAAACATAATTCTAATAAAATTCAATTAAGTGAAGGATTTCTAAGTATATACCTTCACATTAATTAATCGTAGAGGAATCATTTTTGCGATTCAGAAAAGGTTCAGGGATTAATCATTTCAAGGAATATATGGAACGGTTATATACCTTCATTTAATTGCAGAATTTTCAGATCATAAATGAATCATTAAAATGATTCAAATCGGTGTCTAAGAGCCCAGGTAAAAGGATCCAAATTGCATCATAAGTGAATTCATTATTTGTGATTCATTTATGATTGAATATTTCATCGGTGAGCCTCTGGAACATTTGTTGATTTTCCTCTTGTTTGGCTTTAATAGCTTCCAGGACTTCTTAATTCTTACACGATGCTATAATTAAAGAAATGATTTCTATATTTCTAAGAAAATTTAACACCATTTTTTACATACCTTTATGATATATCATTTGCTTTTTTATATATATTTTTTGTTAAGTAAGTAGGTACCCATTTACTATTAAAACACAAGCTGATGGTTATATACCTATCTAAACCAATCTATGGAAAAACTTTTCCGAACTGATAACCGACTATGCAAACGAAACTTTTGTCATTGCAATGACTCGTCATCATTATCCCTTGGTAAAAAGAAGAATAGAAGGATGAACAAAAAAGGATCTCCATATGAAGGATCCAACAACAAAATCTGAGTGTTGTTTTTTTTGACACAGAATACATATCTCTTTGTGTCTCTATGGTAAGAATTTGTAGGATCTTTGTATATATACATAATTCATTAAAAAAACTGAAGGTTTTCTGAATATTATTCTTCATTTTTGGTGATTAGAATCTGAACCTTCAGATAAATGTTTGCTTGGCATAGGCACATATACAACACAGACCTAGTAATTTGTTTTTGTTTTGTTTTTCGATTTCCCATCTATTCATGGATAGAGTTTCAAACACACCACAAAAATGTAATTAAATGGGTTTTTGGTGGTGAAACTTATGAAGGTTTCCAATCTTATTATGGCTTATTTGTGGCACTGTTAGGCGTTTCACACTTCTGTATTTTTTATGCCATAGCATATAACAAGGTGCTTTCAAGTATTCCAATGGCTGGTTGTTTGTATATAGTTAGCTACTTGTGCGTCTACCTCCAAGCACATGTTGTATACTTGTGGGCACATGAGTATTTGCGACTAATGTGAGTGCCTATATACATACCTTGGTTCATATAACAATTGGTAGAGTTCTAGGTAATAAGAAAATAAATGTTATTTGTCCTCATGCTCTCTGTCACCACATCCTCTACATATTCAGCCTTTTCGGGAATTCCTTGGGAAATATTTTTCCCTAGGAATGTTTTCTTTCCCGGGATCCTACTACTATTGGCTCCCTACGGAATTTTTTTCTCTGCGGCTGTCAGCGTTGCAGCTGACACAATCAGGGTACACGTTATCAAACCTGCCTGACATTAGTTTGTTTCTTTTTCACTCAGAGCATTCAGAGCTCCAAATGTGTGTTTCACTCAACGCGCTCGAACATAATTGACTGAGCATGTGAGTAAATAGCTAAACACACCAAATGCCATTTGTGTCAAGAAGGAAAATGTGAACAAAAAAATAATTAGATACATAAGTTGGCGAAAGAAATTGATCGCTTGTTGATTTTCTGTGTCTGGTGTTTATCAGTGTACAAAAAAGGTAGGTATTGCTTTTTATGGTTAAAAATGAAAATGTATTCTGATTTGTGTGGTTCACATCAGTGTTCAGTGTTCGCTCTGTTTCGAACAAGTACAGTGCATAATCTATGTGTTCGAACTCTGTTCAGTGCTCTGCTCTGAACAAAAAAAGAAAAACGGCTTACATAGACTGATATTTATATTATTTCGCTCCATTTGTTGATGTTGATCGCAGAATTAAGTTACCTATAAATATTTAATTGAATAAAGATCTTATTATGTAAAATTAATTTTTTTAAATTAAAATAAAAGAAAAAGGGAGTTTGTTCGCTGTTTGAATGTAATAATAACACTCGAAAAAAATCTACACTAAAAACTAGTTTCCACATATGTATTTCTAAAAGGAAATGTTGTTTAATTAAATGGATTTCCTTTAGTAAGAGAAATGATACAATAAATACCCAAACTACAAGGATTTGGAGTTTTCATTTCGCCAAGGACGATTTTTTTATTTAATACCTAATATGAAATGGATAAGCAAGATTTTCATTGGAAATTTGGAAGCCAGCAATTTGTTATCGTGCGACTTCGCACGTTTTAAAACCGGATGGAATTCCAACTATCCATGCTCTGCCTAAGGTTTCCGAAGGACCAGCAACCATCAATAAAAAGGTTAAAGTACATGGAAGTAAAAATGGTTAAGAGAACTTGGGCGGATACATTTACAATTGCTTAAGAAACAAAGTCAATTCATTCGGAGAACGCAACCTACGCAGCTGTACATCAATGTACTCTGACTTCGTCGAGAGCGGACGTATTTTTCTCATTGTGTCGTGGGGTGCGCGCGTTGCTAAATAACGTTTCTCAAACGAGTCATTTAATAGTTTCATAAAAAAAATCATCATGATTTGTCTTCTTTGTAAAGAAAGGATAGAAACGAGTAGTGACTCTATAATGACGTGTGCGGATTGTTCGTTTATTTTCCATATATCATGTGTGAATATTGAATCGTCTCATCTTCAATATATGATCGAAAATAATTTAAAATGTAAATGCACCAAGTGTAAAGTTACAAGACCTCAACCACTGAAACAGCTAGAACAACTTCCACCGTTTCAAAAGACGACAGCAGACACCAACACGCAAAAAACCTGATGAGCTTCATGAATCCTTCTCATCACAAGAACAGAAAAAAACTAAAGAACCGTTAAACCAAACAGGTAACCGTCAGCAAAAAGAAGTCAAAACACATAACCACAAACACACAACTAAAAAAGGCCAGCAACATCACCTACACAATCGACTTCTAAACACAACAAGCAAACTTCATCCTTGTGGGTATACCTGATGTTAATAAACAGAATGCAACAGCATATGTGCAAGCAATACTGAATAAAACGTTGGATGCAAAGATCTCTGCGGAAGAAATACAAAACATTTATGTAAAGCCAATAAAGTAACACAACTTGAATACTCAGAGCAATGCTGTATGTGTCCGGCTATCATCACGTACCGTAAAGGAGAAAATTATGCAGACAAAAAAAAACTGAGAAGCAGAAGTTGAATTAATCTGTATTTGGCGGTAGTAAGCAGAAAAATACGTATATAAACGATTCTTTTACTAAATTCACTCGTGCATTATATTTCCCAAGTAACATTTTTCCTCTCATAACATTCTCCAATAACTTAATGAGACTAAATTAAGGGAGCAAAAATAATCTTGAAGAATTCTTCTAGATTATTATAATACTGCTAAAAGCGTTAAATGGGCTCATAACTAGGCTCTATACTCCCTACCAGAGTTGTATTCTTATGGGATCACAGATATAGAATATTGAAAAAAGGCCTCTCATATGACCCTAATTAAGCTCGGCTAAATCTTGTTGTGAGAAAGCGTTTTTTGCAATGGGAGTTGCTAAAGAGAATAGAAGAAAAGAGAATAAACCTTAGCAAACTTATATCTTTCTCATTAAATTTTTTTTGAAAGAAGCAAACTCTTTTAAAGTTTTTGCGTGTATATTGTGATTTACTTTGTTGTCGAAGGCTGAGGTTTCGCTCGTCGGCTTCCAGGGTTCTAACTAAAGTAAGTACAAAAAAGAAGTTGAATGCATCTGTATTTGGCGGTAGTAAGCAGAAAAATACTTATGTAAACGATTCTTTTACTAAATTCACTCGTGCATTATATTTCCCAAGTAACATTTTTCCTCTCATAACATTCTCCAATAACTTAATGAGACTAACTTCAGGGAGCCAAAATAATCTTGAAGAATTCTTCTAGATTATTATAATACTGCTAAAAGCGTTAAATGGCCTCATAACTAGGCTCTATACTCCCCACCAGAGTTGTATTCTTATGGGATCACAGATATAGAATATTGAAAAAAGGCCTCTTATATGACTCTAATAAAGCTCGGCTAAATCTTGTTGTGAGAAAGGGTTTTTTGCAATGGGAGTTGCTAAAAGAGAATAGAGAAAATGCGAAGAGAAAAGAGAATAAACCTTAGCAAACTTATATCTTTCTCATTAAATTTTTTTTGAAAGAAGCAAACTCTTTTAAAGTTTTTGCGTGTATATTGTGATGTACTTTGTTGTCGAAGGCTGAGGTTTCGCTCGTCGGCTTCCAGGGTTCTAACTAAAGTAAGTACAAAAAGCTTTAGTTTTAAAGGGTCTTTATTAGTATAACTACTTCAGTATGATTTTTAATTGTAAATTCTAATTATAAATTATATATATATAAAACAAAAATACATTTCTTTTACAATATACGGAAGCGATGTTTTGAAGGTTCTGGTATCTTAGAGTTCTTTGCTTAGGCTGAAGTAATTCTCTGCTAATGCTGATCCAGGTATCGGCTTCGGTAATACGGTGGTAGGCTGAGTAGGTTCCTTTCGTATGGGTAAAGTCGTCCTTGTTCGCCTTATATTATCACGACTGACACGTCCTGAGTCCACGTCTTGCGACGGCTATCTACGGTATTCACCGGCTATCAACGTCTTGCGACGACACTCAACGGTTTCCACCGGCTATCAACGGTTTTCACCGGCTATCAACGTCTTGTGACGGCTCTCAACTGTTTTCACCGGCTATCAACGTCTTACGACGGCTCTCAACGGTTTTTCACCGGCTATGAACGTCTTACGACGGTTCTCAACGGTTTTCACCGGCTATCTACGGTTTTCACCGGCTATCAACGTCTTGCGATGGCACTCAACGGTTTTCATCGGCTATCAACGCCTTACGACGGCTCTCAACGGTTTTCACCGGCTATCTACGGTTTTCACCGGCTATCAACGTCCTACGACGGCTCTCAACGGTTTTCACCGGCTATCCACGGTTTTCACTGGCTATCAACGTCTTACGACGGCTCTCAATGGTTTTCATCGGCTATCTACGGTTTTCGCCGGATATCAACGTCTTGCGACGGCACTAAATGGTTTTTACCGGCTATGAACGCCTTACGACGGCTCTCAACGGTTTTTCACCGGCTATCAACGTCTTACGACGACTCTCAACGGTTTTCACTGGCTATCTACGGTTTTCACCGGCTATCAACGTCTTCCGACGGCACTCAACGGTTTTCACCGGCTATCAACGCCTTATGTTGGCTCTCAACGGTTTTCACCGGCTATCTACGGTTTTCACCGGCTATCAACGTCCTACGACGGCTCTCAACGGTTTTCACCGGCTCTCAACGGTTTTTCACCGTCTATCAACGTCTTACGACGGCGCTCAATGGTTTTCACCGTCTATCTACGGTTTTCACCGGCTATCAACGTCCTACGACAGCTCTCAACGGTTTTGCACCGGCTATCAACGTCTTACGACGGCGTTCAACGGTTTTCACGGGCTATCTACGGTTTTCACCGGCTATCAACGTCCTACGACGGCTCTCAACGGTTTTCACCGGCTATCTACGGTTTTCACCGGCTATCAACGTCTTACGACGGCTCTCAACGGTTTTCACCGGCTATCTGCGGTTTTCAATTGTATATTATTATTATGCTAGGCTCCTAACTACTGGTGGGGGGAAACCTATTATTTTATTTATTTATTTTTACCTTTTTATTGGCTGACCTCAGATACTGGCGGCTTTGCACTGTCTTTGGCTATTGTCCAATGTGAACTGTATGGGCACTACTTATCCTAATTTCCTGTCGGACTAAGTGTGAGCTGTATGGTGGTAAAGTTTAATAAACCATATAATGTGCTGTCGGCGACACGTCACCAATTATGGTTTGTTTTACTATTTTACTAATTGTATAATTTCGATTGTTTAGCGGGTGATGCGGCAAAGAAATTCTCCTTTACATTCTCCTATTAACATTCCAAGGTTAATGTCTTATTGGCATCGTGCTGATACGAAGGTGGCCGGGGGTGTTCTATTTATTAATAACGTACTGAGAATTCACCATCGAGGTCCCTGGTTCGTCGTCACGATGATATCATCAGTGGAGATTTCACCATTTAATAGACATGCATATTCGTTCTTCCCACGTTGTGTGGTTTATGTGCTGGCTATAGATTGATGATGATGCAAGGAGTGGACATGCCATAGGAGCATGTTGTCGATCGGGTAGGTATTTCTATTATTGCAGGAACGTAGGCGGGGAGGGGCATCTTGTATGGAAATGGTAGGTATGGTAGATATGTATGTCGGATGATGTTTTATTTTGTTTAGGCTGGTATACTACGGTGCGCGTTAGTAGTTATGGGAATATCAGCTGCGTATGCGGGGGGGTGTAAGCAAGGGGGAAAAAGGGTTATAATAGTGTTTTGTGATATATTTCCGCCATTCGGTTTGTTTGTTTATTATTGCAGCTCAGGGAATGCGGTGGGCGTTAGGTGGTGAAGTTTGTTATGCTTCATTACAACACCCTCCTTTTTCGGAGACGAGAACCTTCTTGTCTGAATCTAGGCTACTTTTCGTTGCGTCGGAAATCGAATTAATAGACGTTATCTTAAAAAAA
Organism: Philhelius pedissequus; assembly: GCA_910595825.1. Taxonomy (NCBI): domain Eukaryota; kingdom Metazoa; phylum Arthropoda; class Insecta; order Diptera; family Syrphidae; genus Philhelius; species Philhelius pedissequus. The sequence goes on from OU343160.1 coordinate 109,697,604, forward strand.
ATAAATATTTTGTTCTAGGAGAAAAAAAATCACCAAAATTAAAAATTAATTAAAAAAAAAATAAATAAATCGCTTCTAGCGAAGTTTCAAAAAAATTGTGAATTTATGTCGAATAAGTAACACATACCCCGTTGTGGTCAATTGTTGAGAAGGGTGCCCTCACCCTTTTACAGGCATGTTTTCTTATACCTGGTTTCCAGTGCAGTCTTTTTGGCTTATAAAATATTCCATGTGTATGTTTTTTACGGTTGTGTTTTATACGGAGAGCGGTGACATTCGTTATTTTGGGAAGCTTCTTTAGACACGGTGCTAATTTTTCTCGCCAGTAGTTTCTAACAGGTTTCTTTTGAGTGTTCGGAAGAGACCTACCTCTTATCTGACATAACCGCTCCATATGTTTGCTTACAAAATGGACTGGTACGAAATATTTTAGCAAGTCGTTTTGAAAATTTTCCCAAGCCTTAAATTCATCCCGATTTATGCGATACCATTCTAAAGCAGTACCCGAGAGGGTACGTGTGGTTAGGGAGAATTTTACAGAACTCCTTCAGTTCCTTGACACTTTTGCTGAATTCCACGGCGGAGCCAGGTGCATCGAACCTTTTTTTACTTCGTTTAACACTTCCGCTTCACTGCTGGGCGGGACTTTAACCGTTGGATCTAATGGACGTGAGTACGTGGGTTGTGGTGGCATCATTGTTTGCACAATACCTAACACATTCGAGACGATTGGGTAACGGTTTTGATGAGCGTCCAATCCCTGGGGGTAATAAAATTCCCTGAATTCTGGAAATCGGGTTGGTCGGTCAAATTCGGTTATGGCTGGGTACGCATATGGCGGAATCGAGTACGTTGTGTTAGTTCGGGCATTGTGGTTCGGTAAGTTGGGTACTCGATAGGAAAATTCCTTGGACGGCAATTGTTCGGGCATTTTGTTTTCCTTGGCACTAATTTCGCAGTCTCTACTGTTTGCCGAATTTGGTGTCCTTAAACTTGCGTCGGCGTATTCTCGCTTGATTACCAGTTTCTCCACTTCCTCACAGAGGTTCTGCGTGAATTTGCGAGCCCGTGCCTCCTTTATGCAGGCGCGGAAACGGGCACGGAGTGCATTCATGGTACCTTCAGTATCCAGCCCTAAGTTTTTCATGCGTTCAACGAGCTCCGTTTTCTTGAGCAGATATATAGCCCCTAGGCTGGCGAATATGTCAAAACTTTCTTCGGTATCAGACATTTTGTTTTCGGTTCGGTTTATTTAAGTTAGTATATTTTCTTTCTCTTTTTTTTTTGTACTTCTTGGGATTTTTGGTTTATTTCATCTGGTTCGGCTAGATCTAGTTTTTGGTGAGGTTTCGGTGTACCTCGGCGGATCGGTTCGGATAGATCTATTTTTCGGTTCGGATTTGGTGTACGTCCTCGGATTTTCGGTTTATTTAATCGGGTTCGGATAGATCTAGTTTTCGGTGAGGTTTCGGTGTACCTCGTGGGATTAGTTCGGCTAGGTCTATTTTCTGATGCGAATTCTGTGTACCTCGTGGAATTTTCAGTATATACAATTGGGTTCGGATAGATCTAGTTTTCGGTGAGGTTTCGGTGTACCTCGTTGGATCGGTTCGGATAGATCAATTTTTCGGTTCGGATTTGGTGTACCTCGTGGTATTTTGGTTTTATTGAAACGGGTTCGGATAAATTAGTTTTCGGTGAGGTTTCGGTGTACCTCGTGGGATTAGTTCGGCTAGATCTATTTTCTGATGCGGATTCGGTGTACCTCGTGGGATTTTCGGTTTATTCAATCGGGTTCTAATAGATCTAGTTTTCGGTGAGGTTTCGGTGTACCTCGTCGGAACGGTTGGGATAGATCAATTTTTCGGTATACCTCGTGGGATTTTCAATTTATTTAATCGGGTGCGGATAGATATAGTTTTCGGTGAGGTTTCGGTGTACCTCGTGAGATTAGTTTGGCTAGATCTATTTTTCGGTGCGGTTTCGGTGTACCTTTCGAAGGATCGGTTCGGATAGATCTATTTTTCGGTTTGGATTTGGTGTACCTCGCGGTATTTTCGTTTTATTGAAACGGGTTCGGATAGATCTAGTTTTCGGTGAGGTTTTGGTGTACCTCGTGGGATTTGTTCAGCTAGATCTATTTTCTGGATTCGGTGTACCTCGTGGGATTTTCGGTTTATTTAATCGGGTTCGGGTAGATCTAGTTTTCGGTGAGGTTTGGGCGTACCTCGTGAGATTAGTTTGGCTAGATATATTTTTCGGTGCGGTTTCGGTGTACCTTTCGAAGGATCGGTTCGGATAGATCTATTTTTCGATTCGGATTTGGTGTACCTCGTGGGATTTTGGTTTATTCAATCGGGTTCGGAAAGATCTAGTTTTCGGTGAGGTTTCAGTGTACCTCGTGGGATTAGTTCGGTTAGATCTATTTTCTGGTGCGGATATTTTTCGGTTCGGATTTGGTGTACCTCGTGGTATTTTGGTTTTATTGAAACGGGTTCGGATAGATTAGTTTTCGGTGAGGTTTCGGTGTACCTCGTCGGAACGGTTCGGATAGATCAATTTTTCGGTATACATCGTGGGATTTTCAATTTATTTAATCGGGTGCGGATAGATATAGTTTTCGGTGAGGTTTCGGTGTACCTCGTGAGATAAGTTTGGCTAGACCTATTTTTCGGTGAGGTTTCGATGTACCTTTCGAAGGATCGGTTCGGATAGATCTATTTTTCGTTTCGGATTTGGTGTACCTCGCGGTATTTTCGTTTTATTGAAACGGGTTCAGATAGATCTAGTTTTCGGTGAGGTTTTGGTGTACCTCGTGGGATTTGTTCGGCTAGATCTATTTTCTGGATTCGGTGTACCTCGTGGGATTTTCGGTTTATTTAATCGGGTTAGGATATATCTAGTTTTCGGTGAGGTTTCGGCGTACCTCGTGAGATTAGTTTGGCTAGATCTATTTTTCGGTGCGGTTTCGGTGTACCTTTCGAAGGATCGGTACGTATAGATCTATTTTTCGGTTCGGATTTGGTGTACCTCGTGGGATTTTGGTTTATTCAATCGGGTTCGGATAGATCTAGTTTTCGGTGAGGTTTCAGTGTACCTCGTGGGATTAGTTCGGTTAGATCTATTTTCTGGTGCGGATATTTTTCGGTTCGGATTTGGTGTACCTCGTGGTATTTTGGTTTTATTGAAACGGGTTCGGATAGATTAGTTTTCGGTGAGGTTTCGGTGTACCTCGTCGGAACGGTTCGGATAGATCAATTTTTCGGTATACCTCGTGGGATTTTCAATTTATTTAATCGGGTGCGGATAGATATAGTTTTCGGTGAGGTTTCGGTGTACCTCGTGAGATAAGTTTGGCTAGACCTATTTTTCGGTGAGGTTTCGATGTACCTTTCGAAGGATCGGTTCGGATAGATCTATTTTTCGTTTCGGATTTGGTGTACCTCGCGGTATTTTCGTTTTATTGAAACGGGTTCAGATAGATCTAGTTTTCGGTGAGGTTTTGGTGTACCTCGTGGGATTTGTTCGGCTAGATCTATTTTCTGGATTCGGTGTACCTCGTGGGATTTTCGGTTTATTTAATCGGGTTAGGATATATCTAGTTTTCGGTGAGGTTTCGGCGTACCTCGTGAGATTAGTTTGGCTAGATCTATTTTTCGGTGCGGTTTCGGTGTACCTTTCGAAGGATCGGTACGTATAGATCTATTTTTCGGTTCGGATTTGGTGTACCTCGTGGGATTTTGGTTTATTCAATCGGGTTCGGATAGATCTAGTTTTCGGTGAGGTTTCAGTGTACCTCGTGGGATTAGTTCGGTTAGATCTATTTTCTGGTGCGGATTCGGTGTACATCGTGGGATTTTCGGTTTATTCAATCGGGTTCGAATAGATCTAGTTTTCGGTAAGGTTTCGGTGTACCGCGTCGGATCGGTTCGGATAGATCTATTTTTCGGTTCGGATTTCATGTACCTCGTGGGATTTTCGGTTTATTCTATCGGGTTCGGATAGATCAAGTTTTCGGTGAGGTTTCGGTGTACCTCGTGGGATTAGTTCGGCTAGATCTATTTTCTGGTGCGGATTCGGTGTACCTCGTGGGATTTTCGGTTTATTCTATCGGGTTCGGATAGATCTATTTTTCGGTTCGGATTTGGTGTACCTCGTGGGATTTTCGGTTTATTCAATCGGGTTCGGATAGATCCAGTTTTCGGTGAGGTTTCGGTGTACCTCGTTGGATTCGCCTAGATTTATTTTGCGGTGGAGTTACGGTGAACCTTTCGAAGGGTCAAAAATTGGCGGAGACTTCGTTACGGTTAAATCCTTTTAAAGGACTTATCGGATAAATCGGAAAATTACGGTCTTCGCTTTAAAAGATTCCAGGTCGGTTAAGAGTTAAGAGTTCCGTTGATCATTCTAGCAGGTCCCTGATCGGGCGCCAATTTGTTATGTACTTTGTTGTCGAAGGCTGAGGTTTCGCTCGTCGGCTTCCAGGGTTCTAACTAAAGTAAGTACAAAAAGTTATAGTTTTAAAGGGTCTTTATTCGTATAACTACTTTATTATGATTATTATTTGTAAATTCCAATTATTAATTATATTAACGGTGATTTTTTAAGAGCTTGGTTTTTGAAAATTCAAAAAAACACAGAAACTTGTAAAAACTGAATGAAATTTTTATTTGGATCGATAAATCAATTTCTGCCATTTACTTTTCAAAAATAATTTAACTTAAATGTTGCCCACGGCTACGCTTCAGGTGTTCCATTCTGAAGGTCCAATTTTGGCAAACTTTTTCACAAATTTCGGCCGGAATCTCACCAATGACGCGTTCAATGTTGGCTTCCAAGTCAGCAATCGTGTTTGGCTTGTCCCCATAGACAATAGACTTAACATAGCCCCACAAAAAATAGTCTAACGGGGTCAAATCACATGATCTTGGTGGCCAATTGACTGCGCCAAAACGTGAGATCAACTGCTCACCAAATTCGCCTCTCAATTGATGCATGGTTTCGCGTGCAGTGTGGCATGTGGCACCGTCCTGTTGGAACCACATGTCGACGGAGTTCAATTCTTGCATTTTCGGCAAAAAAAAATCTGTTATCATCGAACGGTACCTTTCTCCATTGACCGTAACCCTGCGGCCTTCATCGTCCTTGAAGAAGTACGGCCCAATGATGCCGCCTGCCCATAAACCGCACCAAACAGTGCATTTTTCGGGATGCATTGGTAGCTGCTGAATTGCCTCTGGCTGCTCTTCACTCCAATTACGGCAATTCTGCTTATTCACGTATCCATTTAGCCAAAAATGAGCCTCGTCGCTGAAACAGACGTAGCTTGCGAAACACATTTTTCACAGAGCACGAATTTTGATAATAAATTTCAATAATTTGCAAACGTTGTTCAGGCGTAAGTCTATTCATTATGAAATGGCAAACAATACTGAATTGAAATGTCAAATGTTCGTGGAATTTGTCATGTGTGATCTGTCAAAAATATAAACGTCAAAAACCAAGTAGCAAAAAAATCACCCGTTATAGATATAACAAAAATACATTTCTTTTACAATATACGGAAGCGATGTTTTGAAGGTTCTGGTATCATAGAGTTCTTGCTTAAGCTGAAGTAATTCCCTGCTAATGCTGATCCAGGTATCGGTTTCGGTAATACGTTGGTAGGATGAGTAGGTTCCTTTCGTATGGGTAAAGTCGTCCTTGTTCGCCTTATATTGTTATGACTGACACGTCCTGAGTCCACGTCTTGCGACGGCTATCTACGGTTTTCACCGGCTATCAACGTCTTAAGACGGCTCTCAACGGTTTTCACCGGCTATCTACGGTTTTCACCGGCTATCAACGTCTTGTGACGGCTTTCAATGGTTTTCACCGGCTATCAACGTCTTACGACGGCTCTCAATGGTTTTTCACCGGATATCAACGTCTTAAGACGGCTCTCAACGGTTTTCACCGGCTATCTACGGTTTTCACCGGCTATCAACGTCTTGTGACGGATTTCAACGGTTTTCACCGGCTATCAACGTCTTGTGACGGCTCTCAACGGTTTTCACCGGCTATCAACGTCTTACGACGGCTCTCAACGGCTTTCACCGGTTATCTACAGTTTTCACCGGCTATCAATGGCTTGCGACGGCACTCAACGGTTTTCACCGGCCATCAACGCCTTACGACGGCTCTCAACGGGTTTTCACCGGCTAACAACGTCTTACGACGGCTCTCAACGGTTTTCACCGGCTATCTACGGTTTTCACCGGCTATCAACGTCTTACGACGGCTCTCAACGGTTTTCACCAGCTATCTACGGTTTTCACCGGCTATCAACGTCCTTCGATGGCTCTCAACGGTTTTTCACCGGCTTTCAACGTCTTACGACGGCGCTTAACGGGTTTCAGTGGCTATCTACGGTTTTCACCGGCTATCAACATCTTACGACGGCTCTCAACGGTTTTTCACCGGCTATCAACGTCTTACGACGGCGCTCAACGGTTTTCACCGGCTATCTACGTCTTAAGACGGCTCTCAACGGTTTTCACCGGCTATCTACGGTTTTCACCGGCTAACAACGTCTTACGACGGCTCTCAACGGTTTTCACCGACTATCTACGGTTTTCACCGGCTATCAACGTCTTTCAACTGCTTTCAACGGCTTTCACCGGCTATCTACGGTTTTCACCGGCTATCAACGTCCTACGATGGCTCTCAACGGTTTTTCACCGGCTATCAACGTCTTACGACGGCGGTTATCGGTTTTGACCGGCTATCTACGGTTTTCACCGGCTATTAACGTCCTACGACGGCTCTCAATGGTTTTTCACCGGCTATCAACGTCTTACGACGGCGCTCAACGGTTTTCACCGGCTATCAACGTCTTAAGACGGCTCTCAACGGTTTTCACCGGCTATCTACGGTTTTCTCCGGCTATCAACGTCCTACGATGGCTCTCAACGGTTTTTCACCGGATATCAACGTCTTAAGACGGCTCTCAACGGTTTTCACCGGCTATCTACGGTTTTCACCGGCTATCAACGTCTTACGACGGCTCTCAACGGTTTTTCACCGGCTATCAACGTCTTACGACGGCGATTATCGGTTTTCACCGGCTATCTACGGTTTTCACCGGCTATCAACGTCCTGCGACGGCTCTCAACGGTTTTTCACCGGCTATCAACGTCTTACGACGGCGCTCAACAGTTTTCACAGGCTATCTACGGTGTTCACCGGCTATCAACGTCCTACGACGGCTCTCAACGGTTTTTCACCGACTATCAACGTCTTACGACGGCGCTCAACAGTTTTCACCGGCTATCAACGTCTTAAGACGGCGCTCAACGGTTTTCACCGGCTATCTACGGTTTTCACCGGCTATCAACGTCCTACGATGGCTCTCAAAAGTTTTTCACCGGCCATCAACGTCTTACGACGGCGATTATCGGTTTTCACCGGCTATCTACGGTTTTCACCGGCTACCAACGTCCTACGATGGCTCTCAACGGTTTTTCACCGGATATCAGCGTCTTAAGACGGCTCTCAACGGTTTTCACCGGCTATCTACGGTTTTCACCGGCTATCAACGTCTTACGACGGCTCTCAACGGTTTTTCACCGGATATCAGCGTCTTAAGACGGCTCTCAACGGTTTTCACCGGCTATCTACGGTTTTCACCGGCTATCAACGTCTTACGACGGCTCTCAACGGTTTTTCACCGGCTATCAACGTCTTACGACGGCGCTCAACGGTTTTCATGGGCTATCTACGGTTTTCACCGGCTATCAACGTCCTTCGATGGCTCTCAATGGTTTTTCACCGGCTTTCAACGTCTTACGACGGCGCTTAACGGGTTTCAGCGGCTATATACGGTTTTCACCGGCTATCAACGTCTTACGACGGCTCTCAACGGCTTTCACCGGCTATCTACGGTTTTCACCGGCTATCAACGTCCTACGATGGCTCTCAACGGTTTTTCACCGGCTATCAACGTCTTACGACGGCGCTTATCGGTTTTCACCGGCTATCTACGGTTTTCACCGGCTATCAACGTCCTACGACGGCTCTCAATGGTTTTTCACCGGCTATCAACGTCTTTGGACGGAGCTCAACGGTTTTCACGGGCTATCTACGGTTTTCACCGGCTATCAACGTCTTAAGACCGCTCTCGACGGTTTTCGCCGGCTATCTACGGTTTTCGCCGGCTATCAACCTCCTATGATGGCTCTCAACGGGTTTTCACCGGCTTTAAACGTCTTACGACAGCGCTTAACGGTTTTCACCGGCTATCTACGGTTTTCACCGGCTATCAACGTCCTACGATGGCTTTCAACAGTTTTTCACCGGCTATCAACGTCTTACGACGGCGCTTATATGTTTCACCGCCTTTCTATGGTTGTCACCGGCTATCAACGTCCTACGACGGCTCTCAACGGTTTTTCACCGGCTATCAACGTCTTACGACGGCGCTCAACGGTTTTCACCGGCTATCTACGGTTTTCACCGGCTATCAACGACGGCGATTATCGGTTTTCACCGGCTATCTACGGTTTTCACCGGCTATCAACGTCCTACGACGGCTCTCAACGGTTTTTCACCGGCTATCAACGTCTTACGACGGCGCTCAACGGTTTTCACAGGCTATCTACGGTGTTCACCGGCTATCAACGTCCTACGACGGCTCTCAACGGTTTTGCACCGGCTATCAACGTCTTACGACGGCGCTCAACGGTTTTCACCGGCTATCTACGGTTTTCACCGGCTATCAACGTCTTGCGACGGCACTCAACGGTTTTCACCGGCTATCTACGGTTTTCAATTGTATTATACAAGGCTCCTTACCACTCGTGGGGGGAAACCTATTATTTTATTTATTTATTTTTACCTTTTTATTGGCTGACCTCGGATACTGGCGGCTTTGCACTGTCTTTGGCTATTGTCCAATGTGAACTGCCACTGGCACAGTTCCTCGATCTTTTGTGTGGCTTGTATGGGCTCTACTTATCCTACTTTCCTGTCGGACTAAGTGTGAGCTGTATGGTGGTAAAGTTTAATTAACCATACAATGTGCTGTTGGCGCCACGTCACCAATTATGGTTTGTTTTACTATTTTACTCATTGTATAATTTTGATGGTTTAGCGGGTGATGCGGCAAAGAAATTCTCCTTTAAATTCTCCTATTAACATTCGTGGTGATACGAAGACGGCCGGGGTTGTTCTATTTATTAATAACGTACTTAGAATTCACCATCGAGGTCCCTGGTTCGTCGTCACGATGTTATCATCAGTGGAGATTTCACCATTTGATAGACGTGCATATTTGTTATTCACCACGTTGTGTGTTTTATGTGGTGGCTGTAGATTGTTCGCTGATAAGCACTCTGTGCTTATCAGTCGTTAATGATGATGCAAGGAGTGGACATGCTATAGGAGCATGTTGTCGATCGGGTAGGTATTTCTATTATTGCAGCAACGTAGGCGGGGAGGGGCATCTTGTATGGAAATGGTAGGTATGGTAGATATGTATGTCGGATGATGTTTTATTTTGTTTAGGCTGGTATACCACGGTGCGGGATAGTAGTTGTGGGAATATCAGCTGCGTATGCGGATGGGGGGGGGGTGTCAGCAAGGGGGAAAAGGGTTATAATAGTGTTTTGTGATATATTGCCGCAATTCGGTTTGTTTGTTCATTATTGCAGCTCAGGGGATGCGTTGGGCGTTAGGTTGTGAAGTTTGTAATGCTTCATTACAATATGTCATGGCTAAAAACTGATGGGCTTGACATGTATTTGTGATAGTATTTATTTTGTAAGTCAATTATTCATTATTTTATAATGGTGATACATTAATTTATTTTATTGTTTGTTCGTATATGGGAGCTAAAAATTAATGCGGTTGAAATTGTATCTACTAATTTATAGATTTTACCTCGAAAAAAACACAGCGCCCTTAAAATAATGCATATTTAAATTATGTAATTTATACTTTTTATCAAGGATAGGGTTGCCTTGGATACTTTTGGGAATCAATTAATTTTTAAAATTATAGTGGATGTTAAGCAATCCTAAATGAATAAAAATTAACTTGCAAATTAAATCTGGAAAGCAATCCATATGCTACACTAAGAGCCTTAATGCTGCATTTACACAAATGACAAAATGTAATTGTTGGTAGATATTTTAATGTCACAAAACAGAATTACCCAAGTAACATTTTTCATCTCACAAAAGGTTTCAATAGAGAAACGTCGAAAAGTTAAAGTAATACCCATTTCGATTGTTAAATATTTTGTATCGAGATTAGAAAGAATCTTTTACATGCTACTGTTTTGACATTTATGTTTGTGAAATTTATAATGCACATAAATTGTTTAAAAAAAGGGATTTTAAAATAAATATTTTTAGAATTAATTTCAACATATCCACATTTTGTATGTGTGGTAACCTTCAAAATACTCAGAGAATATTTTCTGCGTACTTAAATGTGGCTGCTGTTGAGATGAGAGAATCCTTTAATAATTACAATAAGACCATAATAAGAGTTTGGTTCCCTCTACACGTACTCACTCTCACTCTCATTTACTAAGTTTATATTAAGTCTTCTTATGGGAATATTCATCTTATTATGGGATTATTTAAAAAAAAGCGAACGAGATGACAAGTTACATATATGTGAACTATTAATAATGGACGTAGTAAGGGAAGGGTACCTCAGCTACGAAAGTAAAACGTGAATTTGTTTTTATCATATCACGACACTAGAAGAATGCCAATTTATTACAGTTGTTTGCCATTGAAAGTGTTGTTGTCAATTATTATTCAAAATATCGAGCCCAATAGAGATACCAATCATACATTTTTTGTAAATTTGATTTATAAAATTATAAAAATGTTTCTTTCTTGATGACACATTTTAGTCGACGGCGACGATCAATCTTCTAATAAAATCCACAGCCCTTTTACAGCAAATGTTGAATGCTTTTGATATGCGTTAATTTTTGGTCGCGAACACTTGTTAAAGTTGGATTATTGTGAAAGCTTGAAATAAATCGACCGATCTTTAACAATGGTGAAAACGGAAGAGGGCTTATTTATTAAAAAATGTTGTATACGTAATATATCTGTCATTTGTATAGAAGGCAACTGCACATAACTTCACTTAGTCTTATTGTTCCTTCACATTTTTAACAACACTTGCATTTTCAAATATTTGAAAAAAACCTTTAGAACAATAAACACTTTTCGGAAAATTAAAACAGACAATTCACATCCATTTATTAATCTCGACTACGTCCATGACTTGGCGTGTGACGAGTTAGTATGTGATTCCATGTGCCGCTTCGCAAATGCAACTCCTATTAGAATCATGTAATAAAATGTTGTATACCTTCAATTCTAACGGGTGATTTTTTTGCTACTTGGTTTTTGACGTTTATATTTTTGACAGATCACACATGACAAATTCCACGACCATTTGACATTTCGATTCAGTATTGTTTGCCATTTCATCATGAATATACTTACGCCTGAACAACGTTTCCAAATTATTGAAATTTATTATCAAAATTCGTGCTCTGTGAAAAATGTGTTTCGCAAGCTACGTCCGTTTCAGCGACAAGGCTCATTTTTGGCTAAATGGATACGTGAATAAGCAGAATTGCCGTATTTGGAGTAAAGAACAGCCAGAGGCAATTCAGCAGCTACCAATGCATCCCGAAAAATGCACTCTTTGGTGCGGTTTATGGGCAGGCGGCATCATTGGGCCGTACTTCTTCAAGGACGATGAAGGCCGCAGGGTTACGGTCAATGGAGAAAGGTACCGTTCGATGATAACAGATTTTTTTTTGCCGAAAATGCAAGCATTGAACTCGGTCGACATGTGGTTCCAACAGGACGGTGCCACATGCCACACTGCACGCGAAACCATGCATCAATTGAGAGGCGAATTTGGTGAGCAGTTGATCTCACGTTTTGCGCAGTCAATTGGCCACCAAGATCATGTGATTTGACCCCGTTAGACTATTTTTTGTGGGGCTCTGTTAAATCTATTGTCTATGGGGACAAGCCAAACACGATTGCTGCCTTGGAAGCCAATATTAAACGCGTCATTGGTGAGATTCCTGCCGAAATGTGTGAAAAAGTTTGCCAAAATTGGACCTTCAGAATGGACCACCTGAAGCGTAGCCGCGGGCAATATTTAAGTGAAATTATTTTTAAAAAGTAAATGGCAGAAATTGATTTATCAATCCAAATAAAAATTTCATTCACTTTTTACAAGTTTCTGTGTTTTTTTGAATTTTCAAAAACCAAGCTCTTAAAAAATCACCGTTTATAAGGTTCGTTATAGAATTTTAAAATAGCTTAGACTCCGATAAGTCAGGTGTTATGGGATTGAAGATATATAGGCGTTTGAATTTCATAACACGATTTTTATAAAACTCTAAATTCTTGGAATCTTGTTAAAGGAGGCAAATTTGTTTAAAGTAAAAGATTTAAATTATTTGAAAATTGTAGAGAGCTAAGTTCTTACAAAAAACTTTATGAGAATTATTTAAGTTTCGTAACAAGAAATTAAATCTAAGGATAGTAATGGGACCTAAACGAGGCTTACAAGATAGTTTTTCAGATTTTGGGAGCTTAACTCTGGAGAGTATGTTAGTTGGGATGTCAGCGAAAAAGTTTAAAATAGAGCATAATTTTAAATATCTTTGGTTTAAAAATTCTATTATAATACTCTTGATTTAAATAAAATAAAAAAAAAATTAAAAAAAATTATTAAACTACACAAATAATTTTGATCTTACGAACATTGATCTCCCCATACAAACCATTCATAATAACTCCGATTGTATTTCGTATTCTGAGCAGCCATTTCGATTTATTGGTGTGTAATTTAGATACCTTTGATAAAATGCCCGATATTATTTTCGTTTCAGAAATTTAGATTTTTTCTTTTGAAATTAAAGATTACAGTTTGTCAGGTTATAAGTTTTATGCAAATCCTAATGATTGTTATTCTGCAGGTGGTGTAGGAGGAGTGTGAGCTTGTAACTTAGTCTGATAAGTGTAGACATTATGAAATTTACTTTTTATTTAAATGATGACCTATTCCGTTTTATTTGATTATATAGACTTCATTCAAAGTCAATTCAAGTGTTATTGAGGAATTTTCTGTTTTTCTGAGTGGTGAGCGAGCGGGAAACCTAATTATTTTATTGTATTGTTTTTACTAGTTTACTAAATGTTGTACAAGATAGATCTATTCCTGAACGTTTGGTTTCTAAAATTGATTTCTGTAAATTTTTTACACACTATCAGAATTGGTTGAAGAGAGCTTATAGCAAGCTCCGTCTTGCAACCAATGGTTTGCCAACACAAAAAACTGTGTTATACCACCGGCTCATCATTTAATGCAGTGTTAGTTGTTAGTAGGCAAACTCTTTTACAAATAACACTAACACAAGTACAACATGAAAATATATCATATAATATTACGTCAATACAAAACAAGAACATAACAATAAACAAAAAAACATTTAGGAGCGTGGAACACTGGTGTTGAGTAGATTTTTTAATTTAATTTTACTGATATTGAAATCAAAAACATTTGAATTCCAATTTAAAAGTTTACCCATACGTGTCAAGGGCTCATGCAACCCATAGTTGGTCCTATGTGTTGGGACTTTAATCAAGTCGAGTCCACGAAGATTATAACCTCCACACCGATAATTAAAAAAACTGAACATAGTAGGTCCGGTGCATCTGTGACACCTGTTATTATTCAGTGGAAGAATACCAAATCATTGTTTGTTTTTCTCTGTGCCAGCGTTTGCATTTGAAGAATAGATAACCGTTGGTCATAAGGTAGGGCATTAGTAGGATCAATCCACTGAAGCCCTTTCAATGCGAAACGAGTAAAGTTTATTTGAACAGATTCTAATCTCTCAATATGAACATCGTAAAGAGGAGTCCAAACCTGCGATGCATACTCAAGATGGGGACGAGCGAAGCAGTTGTATAAAGCACGGGTAACCTTAGGATCAACAAATTCTTTGGACCAACGTTTAATAAATCCTAACATTGAATTGGCTTTATTAACTATGATATTAATATGGACAGAAAAGTCTAAATTTTGCGTGAAGGGAACTCCAAGGTCCCGTACAGTTATAACACGATTTAAAATGTGCAGTGAAATAAAATAGTCATGAGAAGAAGGAGAACGTTTTTTTGAAAATGTCATTGTTTGACATTTTGTCGGGCTAAGATTCAAACTGTTCTTTTCACACCACAAGGCAAAGTGGTTAATATCCTCTTGCAATAGAGTTCGCTCCTTTGAGGATGATGTATTTTTATAAATCTTCATATCGTCTGCAAAGATAAGAATTTCGCTATTGCGTACACAAAGAAGAGCATCATTAATAGCCAATGTGAAGAGTAATGGTCAAAGATGGCTTCCCTGCGGAACACCTGATTTGGCAATAAAGGATCTTGAGTAAGAATTTCTGAATTTGACTTCATATGACCTATCTTCAAGATACGATGATATCCACTTGATGAAAGATGGGGGAAACCCGTATGAATTAAATTTAAACTTGATAATCTCATGAGACAATTGATCAAAAAAGCTTTCGAGAAGTCTGTGTATACACAATCAACTTCTTGACCACTTTCTAGGTAGTTTAAACATTTATCCAAAAAGACAACTAGATTAGTACCAGTAGACCGTTTCTGCATAAAACCATGTTGTTGGTTGCAAATAATATTTTTACATATAAATGTCAAACTATCACATACAACTTGTTCCCACAACTTCGGAATGCAAGAAAGTTTAGAAATTGGTCTATAGTTGATAATATTGCTTTTATCTCCCTTTTTATATACTGGGGTTATAAATGCATTCTTCCAAACTGAAGGAAATTTACCTATTTTCAAAGATAGTTCAAAAATATTACTCAGAGGAAGAGCTAAAATGGACCTACATTTTTTTAATACAGCAGGTGGTATTCCATCTGGTCCAATAGAATAGTCCTCTTCTAAATGAGACAAAAATTTTTTCACGCTCTATTGTAATATTATTAAATGATACTTGAGGACAATTTCGTAAAAAAATGAAAATAGTTTTCGTCAACAACTACAGGAGAATCAATGAAGGATTGGCTAAAATTACTTGCAAATCCCTCACAGATTTCAGAAGTTGTATTCAAGATTACGTCATTATAAATTAGGTTTACTGGATACGCGTCACATTTCTTTTCAGAATTTACAAATTTCCAGAAGTTTTTCGGGTCGAACTTCAAAGAACGCCCCATGGTTTCCAGATATTCGTTATAGAGTTCGAAAGAGAGTTTTTTGAATTCTTCAAAAAGGGAAATGCCTCTGACATTAAAGTGGAATTCTCCGGTGAGGAGGTGGCCGGGTGAAATTCAACCCAAAATGACGAGTACTAGTTCTTCAAAAAGTGATGACCCTGCATTGTGAACCACGCGTCACCCAACTTGGCCCAGAAAAAATGCCAAAGAAACTGTTCTCCCGACAAATCATTTGGCATTCTTAATTAGTTTATTTTTAAGTATTATTATGTAAAAAAAACATATTACATTAAAATTAGCTTTTATAAATAAAATACTCTAAATATAGCCTATAAGACCGAAATAATATTTTGCGAACTACGAATGGCGATAGAACCAAATTCTCCTTATCCATTTTAGGTTCGACAATTAGGAGCTTAGCAGTACGCGAGCATTTACTGAGAATTCTGCAGACCGCTTTCGCCATGATTTAGATGAATCCAAATAGTAATTGAAAAGCAACAAACTGCATCGAATTTATTCGCATTACGAGCTTTAAGGTAGTTCTCTATTTCGAAACAGTCGTCTTTCGTGATATCAACACAAGAAAACCGATTTTATGTAGCTAACAACTTTTATGTAGCTAACCCTTGAGGCTTAGTTAGTTAGGTGTAGTTATCAGGCAGGCGGCAATAGCCACGCTTTAATGATTATTGTAAAAATATATATTTTTTAACATATTGCAGGAAAAAATTAAATCTAATCTAATCTTACGCAGGTTTATAATGATTTGTCGAATGGTAGGGCAGAAGTTCTTTATAGTTGTTCCCAAGCTGAGTAAAGTGGTTCGCGTCAAGGATACAGTTTTTTTTTGTTGATGGCCTAAAAGTATATAATATACCTTTGAATAGGAAGTTATACATTGAGGTAGGCACAGTTTTATGTAATTTTTTTTGTACATTGTGAATCGCACCGTAGTGGTGTTAAGGAGGAACATATAGCGAAAGTGCTGCCGGTACAAAATTAAGAAAATTAAATTAAAGATAAAGTAAAACGTTTGCTACACGGTCGTTAAGTTAAGGCATATATTGCCAAGTCCTAAATTTTTTTTGGAGTTAGGATTTTATATAAGTGATATTATATATAATTCTACTGTGCGAAGGGGTAAGATGAGATAATTGGTGATTTAAGGAATATGATATAAATACATTTATATCTTAATCAGTTGAAATTTTGGATGTCACTTGCCGAGTTCGTAGCACGCACATCTAGTTTACGAGTGGTGTCTTCATCAGAGTAAATTCAGGCCATCTTGTTGAGTTGGCGACCATCAAGTGCGTATTATAAAATCCTGCCTCCTAGGACGTACCAGAAACTGCCAGCAAGCTGAATTACCCGGGCTATCAAGTAATCCCAGTGTTTTTTTAATGGGGGACTAAACATTTAATAAAAATAGTAAAATCAAAAAAAAAGGTAACCATGTATGTAAAAGGCTTAAATTTAATATTTAAAAGCCTGCGAATAAGGAACTTCCAGTTACACCTACTGACACCTAAGAAACTCCCGACACCTATGAAATTCACCTCATGCACAGTGGGACCTCTTATATCACCATAGCCAAAAAAGAAAAACTAACTTCTATTCTATAGTTAAAGTCAGCTATCCATGAGGATGCCTCCCGAAAGCGTTGTGGTGGCTAAGTCTTTATTTAGGACTATTAATTTTTATTTTGTATTATTGCATGGCAATTGGCGTGATAGATTTTTTATTCATTCCATTATATATACATATATTTAGTATACCTATATTTTAATAGATTTTATTAATAAAAAGTAATTTGTGCTAGCATCTAAAAAATCGCAATTTACGAAAAAAAAGGGGCAAAGAAAATAGCTGAGAAGATTGATCAGTACGCTACGTTACATTTTAACCTTTCGCTGTGTGTGTAGATTTATTTTAAGGCATGATTTGGCCATCCCCTCAGCAGCTACCACTCACAAAGAGCTCTTCGTAGGTAGGCGACTCGAGGGTAGAATTTTAATGTTTGTAGGGGCAGAGAATGTTTGAGAGATTTAAGTGAGGGAGGGGAATCTATCGTCTGGCTTGAAAACCCTACCCAGGGATCGGTACTCGCACCCCAAAACTGTTGCGAATTTTCGGAGCTTGCCACACATTCATTAATTACGATTTTTTTTATTGTATAACCTTTTTCATTTTGTTTGAAGTTTGTTGGAGTCTCTAATACCTATACCTACTCTGATTCAAGTTGAAAATTGTGTTTTGTTTCCATACATTAGATGTCAGTGGTTAGGTTTATTGAAGTGCATTCCTTTTTTCTCCAATATTTGTATATACACATTCTAGATTAGAAATGTTTTGCATTATTAAATAAATAGTGTAAATCAGGCCAACGAATTGGAATTCTATGTGTTTTACTGGGCTTGCATCAAGCTCAATGGCTGTGTAGAGATTTTTCTGGGGGTACCCAAGGGGGCGCAGCTAAAAGGTAGCATGCTGATCTAATAGCAGTATTAGTGAAGAGATGGGGAACTCGCAACTATGGCCGATCGAGTTCCAGGATGGGTGGGAAAAAGGACCTCCCCTCGATAAGACTGCTACGGCTTCTGAAATGTGCTTCTTCTGTTCCTATGGTGACGAATGTTTTTTTTGAAACAGGTGAGATCTGCCTGTGGGGGTAGGAACCACCCCTATTCCGACGAGCTCAGCCATGCCTCGCTTTCATTGCCTCCGCCTTCGCAGAAGATATTCTTTTCCTCCTCCTTTTTCTTCCAACCCTTCGATATCCCTAGTTCGGTCGCTAGACCTTTTTTATATGCAATGTAGCACGGTGTTTGGAAGTTTTCTTGCTTTCCTACATATCTTCGATTCCAGGTTGCTTTCTGAAGCTAGCCTACGATACCCTCGACCGATCCCCAACCCCTTACCGCCCTGACTCCTATCCCTAAGCCCAACGTATTTGTTATTGCCCTAGTCTTTCCCAAATGTGTTCGTTGTTCTCGCTGACATTGTTGAGGCAATTCGTGGGTCTTAGCCTGAATAGTTCATTAGCATGCCGGATTGATTGCGACAAAAAGCATCAATATTACCGGCGAGAATAGGGAATACATTCTTTGTTTTGTTGACTTTATTGCTTCGTTTGCTGTCGGTGATTCTGTATGTGTTAAGCCGTATGGTTCTTAAAAGCAACGATCGAAATGTGACACAATCACTCAGACCGAACGGAGTAATTGTGTTTCCGGTTCAGTTGAGGTTTCGGCCAGGGTGAGAGCGTGTGGTAAGTCTTGGTCAGGATGGCTTTTAAGAATGCATAGCCAATTGCGACGACGCGTTCGAGCACTGGGGGTGACATCATCCGGAAATTTTAGTCATAACATTATAGTAAATCCGGTATTCACGGACCGCTATTATGTGCCTCTTAAGCTTATGAGGGTCATAACTTGAGAATTATTTGTGCTATTCACCAACCACTCATAACTATTCTCTCTTCATCAGACACACTCAAACTGTACAATCAAACTGTTGTAGAAAACGAGTGACAGCCAGTGACGGTAAACTGACAACAAGATGCCAAGTAACCATGAATCAAAGAAAACACAAAGAAATAACTTTTATAAATTAATATAAATTTGTGAGTTCTTTTTAAGATTAAGTAAATTGAAAGATCTATTTCCAAACAAATTAAATTTTTTAGTTACCTTCAGTTCCATGATGAACCGCCAGAAATGCCAATAGCCGGTGCTGATCCTATGGAGTCTACAAATTCTTCTAATGCAACAAATTAGAAGAGTGGAAATATTCCCATGGGACTACCTTGTTTTGTATTACAAGGCTTATTCTTTACAAGAAACTCGCTATATCAAAAGCTTAATGAGATATCAGACGGTCGAACAACTCCAGGCACGGAGTTCGCGAATGATTAGAAATAACTACGGACTGCAATTTATCAATTCGAAAACCTCGAAAGTGCTGGGCATTCCAGGTCATTATTCACTGGATGTTAATTCAATCAGTGCTCCCCCGATCCGATTGTTCATTTAGCTCCGCCACCGGTTGTAGTTCCTCGATTGGACTATAACCTCAGTTTGTCACTGGATGACACCTAAATGGAAGCCAATATACATCTCTCTGGAGCAAATTGCCTCAGAAGAGAGTCTCCTTCGGACTGTGGCCGATCTCGTGCAGGAAAGCATGAAGAAATTGGATCATGATCTGCTACGTCTGCTTCAGCTACAAGCCATTCATTATGATCATGGCAGTGATAATGCCGTTGAAGCGATTTAGATGAAGGAAATCTCCCAAGGCACTCCCATTCAATTCAATTCAATTCAAAAAAGGCAAACAAACGGGCTAAATGTTTATACATCGAATTTCGTTGTTAGCTTAACTACTAACAATTTCAAGTCTGTTGGGGTAAAAACGAAGACGCTACTGAACAACCAAAAGGATAATTTGGACGATTTACTTTTTTATTAGAGTAAGGCTAGTATTCATGTAAGGCTCATAACTTCAGAGGCTCATAAACCTATTCACCAAGCATTAATAGTGAATATTTATGAGTGGTCGCGACCACTCTTAAGTTATGAGCGCTCTCATCGAACATTAGTTCGAAAACTTTCGAAATAAATTGACATTTCTCTCATCCATCCTGTGACAACTTGTCTCTGACAATTTTGATTTTCTAAAATTAAACTATTTTCTCATCATCTTTACTCATTCCCTGGAAGTTCTATTGCAACATCGACCACCGTAATGTCTCCTTTTTACTAAGAAAAAAACCGCCAATGTATCCCGCTTTCCACCACTTTCCGGTTGGTTTCTGTTTACGCAGGTAGGAGAGATTTTCGGTGCATTCGGGCAGGCATTTAATTGCTTAGGAGAGATCACCATGCAACTGCATCCCAGTTCAGATTCACCATCAGGGTAAGTTTAATTCTGTAGTTTATAATTTAAGTAATAACTAATTAAATATTAACGAGCTTAGGAGCAAATGGACAGATGAAGACATCGAAATGTTGCACTCAACGATAAGCCGCTTCACGGAAGATTTGACCAAAATCAGCTTAAGAATAAAATACCGTAAAGTGTAAGAAACTAATTTAAAAGAAAAACAAAATAATATTTGCTTTCTTCATCTGATCCTGGTGACTAGGGAAAACTATTTGACAGGCTAATCTCAATATTCGATCTTCATTTTATGTCTCAAATACGACAAACCTTGAAAAAGAAAGCCTACGAGGAAGCGGGCATTCCCTCCAAGCAAGTCGCCACCAATCAGGTTCAGCATATAATTCAAGCTGCGCCAGCTTAACTACAACAAGCACAGACCTTACAAGAGCAGCACCACCAGCAGCCAAAACTTACTCAACAGCAAGTGATAATCCAACATTTGTTAACATACATATATTTTTTTTAGGTTCTTTTGTTTAATATTGCTATTGCCGTACAAAGAATGGCAATTACCATCCTAAGACATGAAAAATCTACTCTTTAAATTAGCAAGCTCTTTTTGAGCTAGGATTAGCTCATATATAAGTTAGTTGTTTTTTAGTTGGGAAAATAATATAGTTTAATTGTTTTATCATTTTTGTGTAGATATTTCAAATACTTGGCAATAAACGGAGACAAAACTCGTTATAACAAGAATTAGTCGGCAAAGCAAAGCCAAGATCTTTTGTGGCAGACGCAGTATCACGTTACCCGGATACGTCGTAAAGAGACGCGGACATAAATAACTCAATGAACAATTCTAGTCCATTGGTTAGTAGAATTTGCCGAGGAATACAAATTGTACACCCAGTCACTTTACAGCTTTACAAGCGGCATTTAAAATAACAGTTTTAGAGGATACTATTCCCGGTGCACCAAAGCCACCCGAACTTGAATAGCCTAAAAATGAAAAACGATACAAACCCGACAAAGTAAAAGCTACAAATAAAATTGTCAATGGCTGGGAGAAAAGAAAACTAAACTAAAGAAAGGATGTGCCTTGCTTGCCCCATCATCAACAGCCAGCAGCAACAGCAGCCGCCGACTTCCGTAAACTCAATTGTTTGCTGTGCAGGAGAGCTATTTCCAATCAGTAGAATATATTCTAACCAAGAGTTTAAAAATGTCCAATTAACATTAGTAAAACCTTCAGAAATACAATATGTCTCGGGACATAACGGATTTAGATAAACGGGAAGTATTATAGTAAGTAGTTTCAAAGTTATTTCATGTTCATGATAAAAATATATTTAAAAAAAATAGGTATCGTGACGCAGCAGGGCACCAAGCAGCGGTGACATGTCTAAAGCAATATAAAAAATCGCAATGGGCAAACGAGTAAGTCCATTAGAAGCTACGTCTGAACACAACTTGCCACAGCGTCGACTACTGTGAATCATGATTGCGAACCAATAGCAGCCAAAGTTCATACTACATATATACATATATATCAAATATTTTTTTTACTGAATTTTACTTTTTTCCTTTATTGTAATCATTAGAAGAAATTTTGTTCAACATATTTCGATTGTATTATAAGAAAAAAACAAAAAACAACAAATGTATTAGGTTGCATATGATCATGTGGGCTCGGCGGCGTGATGTGAAGTGCGTTGGCTACTAAGCGGCTGGTCATGATTCAATACACGATGAAGGCACAAGAAGTTTTTCAATTAAAATGAAAAAGTAGACCAGCACCACTAGAGCAAAGGAATCTGATGATCGACCTTGGCAAGTCGTGAAATAGCTATAATTCCAGCCAAAAATAATTCAGAAAAAACTTGGTGGTATTATAGCCAAAAGCGCTAGTCGTTTCAATACAATTAATAAACGGAAAAAAACCTGCATTAGGTTGGATCTGATCATGTGGGCTCGGTGGCGTGATGCGAAGTGCGTTGGCTACTAAGCGGCTGGTCATGATTCAATACACGATGAAAGCACAAGAAGTTTTTCAATTAAAATGAAAAAGTAGACCAGCACCACTAGAGCAAAGGAATCTGATGATCGACCTTGGCAAGTCGTGAAATAGCTACAATTCCAGCCAAAAATAATTCAGAGAAAACTTGGTGGTAGCACACTCAAGTTGTTGTTGGGCATTCAAAGTGATTAAATCATAAATTATATCTTTTTATTTAGTAATCTAAACATTTGCAAACACAAACATTCATCATAACATTCGTTTAGCTTGTAATTTAATTTTAAACATATTTGTCCAACAATTCAAATGACATCTCCTTTTTTCCCTCAAACTTTAACAACAAAGCAATCTAAAAAGATTTTATTTGTGTATCATCCATTTATTTCTACCTAATTATATTTCATTTTTACCCTTTATTGCGCACTTCATTGAATACCTACATATATACTATGTAGGCCTTCATACATTAATATTTATGTATCTTTAAAAATCACATGCATATTATGTACAATTACACCTAAATTATTTTGAAGTTATATGCCTACCTACCTACCCACCTACATCCTTCACTTTCATTATTAGATAGATAGATAGATATATAGATAATTTCTTTATTAAAAAAAAATGTATTATTTAAATTTTAAGAATTACATATATAAGTTAAATAATTATTAAGCATTTAATTTAATAAGGCAACAAGTGTGTTTTCAACAATTTTGAGATGATTTGAAATACAATTTAATACGTATCAATTTTGAAATGATTTGAAACACAAAAAAAGATTCTAACAATTTTATAATGATTTGAAACAATAAGATTTATCAATTTTGGAATGATTTGAAACACAAACTAATGGCTTATCAATTTTATAATGATTTGAAACATAAAAAGTTGTAAGTACTTAGATATTTTGCTTGAAACTTAAACTGCAATATTGGTTAAATTTATGTAGGGCTACAAAAAACGGTAATTTAGAGCATGTTTGCAGTATCTGTACACTGTTAGTGTTAACCATCCGAGAGCTCCATTAAGTATATAAAGCCGAGTCGGGGACAGATAGCTTTCTTCAAAATGCAGCCGACGAATCTCTTGAAGTAGAGGACACGTTGCAAAGAAGTGGGTGATATCTTCAGGTTCTCTTGTGTTACATAGACTGCAGATTTTTGTGAGATTAGTTCGATGCGGCATAGAGTTAAGGTTCAAGATTTCGATGCGGGCTCTAAATATATAACTAATTGCTTCAGAAGAAAACTCGTTGCTGAAATAATTAGAATGCGATGGTATTTGGTGGTTGTGGTTTCTATACACATTTCTTGATACTGTATTGTTGGGGCCCTTGACAAATGATGAGTGAAAATATTTTCATCAATCCTGGCGATAATATCACAAAACATACTGTGCCATTCGCTCAAATTGGACTCCATAAAAGATACATTACTGCCATTAGAAATATCTAGCTGGTTCCATTCCATTACTTGAATGAGCCTTGCCATAATGGACTTGTGAAGGCTTCTATAATCCCTCTTCGTAACTTTCAATATGTAGTCTGAATTAGTTTTTAATTTTTTTATGTAAAGAGGTGTTAAACCAGACTCCACAATTATAGCATAATTGGAGTCGAGGAAGGCAATCTAAACAAACGTTTGAAGAAATATCTATCTATCTATACCGTAGCACATACAGCAGTTGACTGTGGCTTGAAAGACACGATATTTAGATGCATGATCAATTTTTTGGTTAGAGAAAAAGATTGTCCACAATACATTTAAAGCTAGTTTGGCTTCCTTGCTTTTCTCACGTGCTTCGAAATATTCAGATTGTAAGTCAGCAAAACTCCGAGATATTTGAAATCATGAACGAGCCCGATAGGCTCGTTGTTTAGGGACCAATTTTCCTCTGGGAGCATTCTTCTCTGAAGTGGTTCAAATATCATTACTTTTGTTTTGTTAGTATTGACGCACAAACTCAAGGATTAGCAAAATATACTAAGTTTGTTGATTTGCAGCTGAAGGGTAGATGGATTGTCAGCCAGTAAAAATAAATCATCGGCGTAGAGCAAAACCTTGACTTGTATACAGGCAAAGAGTATTCCTCCAGGAAGTACATCACACACGTCATCAATGAATAAGGCGAATAATATCGAACTTAATATACATCCTTGGGGGACGCCTGTTGTCGTTTTAAACCATTCAGAAAATTCAGCTCCGTCCCACACTGATGCAGTAGATGAGTATAGAAAGTTGAAATAAAACATTAAGTATTTACGAGAAATTCCTAACGATGACAATTTGTACATCAAGGCATTTCTATTTACCTTGTCAAAGGCTGCTTTGAAATCCACAATATAATTTCTTTTTCTGCTCAATTGATCTCCTGGCAACACTCGTGAGAGCGAATATATGGTCTTGCGTTCAGAATCCTGATCGGAACCCTGCTTGGAACATGCTGAGTCGGTTGTCGATCTCGATCCATTCCGTCAATCTTTCATAAATAATTGACTTAAGGATCTTTCTTAACGACTTGAGAATCGAGATTCCTCTATAGTTCTCCGGCAAGTTAGAATTTCCTTTTTTAAAAATTGCGAAAATAACCGCTTTGTTGAAGTTGCTTGGAACAAATGAGTCTTCATAAAGTTTGTTGAAATATGCCAGTAGATGATTTTTAAACTGTTCCGTACAATTCTCGTAGAACTCGACCGGGATGCCATCTATGGCGGGTGCCTTGTTATTTTTCATCTTACATAGAGTAGTTTCGACCTCAGGTAGAGTAATTGGATTATTCAGTTCGCAGATAGTGACATTGGGTTTTGCGTAATAGAAAACCTGGTGATTCTCATCAGCCGAAAAAAAGAGTTTTAAAATGAGCTGCAAGTGTCTCAACTTCGAGCGTAGACACCAGGCTTCTACCACGCCCACCCAGCTCACGAACATTGCTCCAAAAAGTCTTTGAGTTCTTACAGTTTGCCAGCTCTTTTGCAATATTTTTGAGGTAGTCAACTTTTTTTGTGGCACAGTCTTTTGAAGTCCTTATAAATATGAAGGTAGATGTTTTTAAAAATTAAAGCATTTGTTGATCTGAACAGCTTAAGATAAACAAATGAAAGCTTACGAAGTTTCGCACACTCATTATCAAACCATTTGTTTTTTGGTGTACAAGCGTGGTTACGGCTGTTATTACTGTGGGCAAATGGCACTGAGGCTTTAATAACTCTTGTAATATGTTCATCAAAGCTTTCTAGACAATTGGATTGAAGCGAAGGAATAGAGCTGATATTACGGCTTAGTGATGATTTGTATAGAGCGGTACACTTCTCTTTCCACCTCAACTTTGAAAAGTTAGTTGACTGTCTCTGAACATTTTCATCGGGAAACTGAACCTTTAAGACAATCGGCAAGTGCGATGAGAAATTCATCACGCCTACTTCAAAATCTGTAGATAGATTAAGCCATTCCAGAGATATCGCTGCAATATCAATAACAGGTTGTCCTTGGTCACTTATGAATGTGAGCTCTCCAGAAGGGTCGTGTTTAGAAGGACAGTCCGAAGTTTTCAAAAAATGTATTGAGCGCCGAAGAATTTTGATAATTCCCAATCCGAGCATTTAAGTCTCCAATTACCAAAATATTCTCCAAATTGGAGTTGTTAACGAAGTCAGCCAGCTTAGCAAAATCAAACTGTCAGTTATTGCAATTTAAGTATGTAGGGATAATTGTATAAGTAAAGTTATTAGTAGCAATATTGATTATAATTCTGTTTTCAAAAAGATTAATTTTAACGAAATGGGAATTTAAAGTCTCTTTTACACCACATAAAATCCCCCCACTGGCCCTACCATGAACATTTGATCTTATTGCTGGAGACCATAAAATATTGAAGTTCTGAAAGTATTTCACATAATTGTTTTCATTTTTTTAAAGTTTCCAATAAAATAATTATGTCATAATTTTGAATAAAAATCAGGTAATAACATTTTGTTTTTTAAACCTGTAATATTATAAGATAGAATAGTTAAATTTTTCAAGTTATATATATTGCGAAAGACGACAGATTCATCCTATTGTGATTCCACCCTTAAGTGCGTTCGATGTTGATGTTGAGGTTGACGTATAGGTGGCGCGCGCCTCGGTTGTAAGTGGACCGAAGACGGAACAGAGAAAGAAGAAGATGATGTTGGAAATGGAGATGATAGATCGCTGTCATCGAAAAATGCAGAGTATCTGTCACCGAACGTTTGGTTGACAAATGACAATTCTGTTTTGGTTTTGATAGCTAGACCCCGCGAACAGTTGTAAGCAAACGAGTGACCATTAATTTGTAGTTAACCACCTTTCACCATTACTTTTGCGTTTGAATTAATTTCCAGCAATTTTGATCTTATTTCGACGAGTGCTTGTCTCCTCTTTCGGTACATAAGAGATTGTTCGCGGAATACACTGATCCCCGAGCCCTTAAGCTGGTGAGCCGCGCTAAGAATTTTTTCTTCCATTTCTGAAGAAAGAAGTTCGATGATAACAGTGCCGCCTTGTGTGTTGTTGTTGCGAATTTCTCGGCAGCGTTTGATGGCCAAATTCTCATCTTCCTTTATCTTGAGAAGCCCTTTGCAAGTCTGCAAAGCGAATTGAGTTGCACTGGTTTCTTCATTTAAGGGAAGGTGAACGACAACGGACGATTCATTAGCTTTTCGTGAAATCAATTCCAATTGATTTTCGAGTACTTCGCATCTTTGAGACATTTCGCCTAGTTTGTGGTTAAGATGAGCGTTTGCGGTTCTTAAAGTGGTTACTTCATCGTAGAGACGAGTGAAATCATCTTTTGTAGCAAAAATCTTCAACTTTTCAGTGAGCTTAACATAAAAGATGGTTTCGAGAAAATTCTTTAAATATTCAACAGACATCTTTCCCACTTCCATTGCCAAATATTTTTTCTGTACAAAATGCTTTTTATGATCAGGATTTGATTCAGGTGAGATTTCGCTTAGATTTCTTTTATTTATATTATTATTCATAAGGAAAATCCCGTATAGTTGCGGCTTGTGTTACTTATTTTATTTAAATGACGAACAATAAAAGACCGATATACAAAAACTTCAGAAAATGTTGAAATACTACTTTTTTACCGATAAAAATGCCTTTAATTTAGTTTAAATTCAAAAAATTAGCGAGAGACTAAAACTTTAAACCCTTTAACTTTTGACAGTTGAAATGTCGTGAGTTTCATTATTATATGTATATATTTACATACCTAGTTTCCATCTATGTATGTACGTATATATAGCTCTTTAACTTACATACATAATTAAAATCTATAATCTAGATTTTAATATACATTTGTAGGTTGTTACCTATGTAACTATTCCTTGAATCATCCATTCGACAATTAATTATAATTACTAAGAATCAAGATAATCTTACTTACATCGGCTTCAAACCTGCATAGGATACTAGACTAAGGGCCAGTTTGTTCACACTTGATCATCTTTAATCAAGGATTATAGCAGTTGATTATCGTTTTTCACTAAAATTTTGATCAAGGAATTGATGATATGGGTAGTTAATTGGAGATATCACTTATCAGCCGAATTTGCTTGATTAGCACCATTTAATCAAGGAATTACGGGAATTCAGTTTGTTCATGCTTGATTAATGCGCTCGCAGGATAACCATAGACCCAAGACACATAGATAACACAGCCGTTGTAAATTGTTTTTGTTCTTATTTCGATTTCACATCTTTTCATGAGTGTAAATTGTACAAATACAACAATGTAAACAAATGGCGTTTGGTACATAATTCAAAGATAACAAGATTACACTTCTTTTTTTCGTCTTATTTTATTGACGTCACCAGAGATCAAAATCCATTAATCCACATCGCACAAACAACAACAATTTCCAGATTTTTTTATCTCTGGCGACGTCAATAATTTATGCCAAAAAGGAAGTGTCGTACGAAAGTTTCCGATCTCGGTTTGACTTATCTGTGGTCGCCACTTTTACCAATTAAAAAAAACAATAAACATTCTCCGGCTGCCATCGCGATTCGTGTGTTAAACAAAACGATCTACCTACATATTGAAATAAAATAACGTGAAATGAAGTTGAAATTATAACATTTATATACGTACCCACTTAAATCTAAATTGCATTATTATTTCAGTGAATCTGGAAATTGTATTTGGGATTCGTGGAGTGGTGACGAAAGCGAAGAAGTTTCAGGAAGTATTTGTTACTGAAAGGCGACAATACAAAATATACGAGAGATTGGACCATTTCAATAAGTGGGACGATGTTGACTTTTTCCGACGATTTTCATTCCGGAAGGAAATTGTTGCCAAAATTTTAGAGCTGATAATGCCGAAATTGTAGGATAGAAGTGATAGGTTTGTTTCACTAACTTTCTTTAAAGCAATATTTTCCAGAAGCCGAAAATTAACTCCAATGGGGAAACTTCTCATTACGCTCGGATTTTATGCATTAGGAACAATACTGATATCAGTCAGAGAGTTTTTGGTATGTGTAAAACAAAAGTTTGCCTTATAGTTAAAAGAGTCTCCTCTGCCATTGCGTCATTAAGAAAAAATATTATAAAAATGCCGCATTCGGATGAAGAATTAGCCGAGACAAGCTACGCATTCTAAAATCTTGCCAAATTCCCGAGAACAATCGGAGTAATCGATTATACTCATGTGAGAATACAATCTCTTGGTTA
The DNA here is from genome assembly GCA_910595825.1 of Philhelius pedissequus. NCBI lineage: Eukaryota > Metazoa > Arthropoda > Insecta > Diptera > Syrphidae > Philhelius > Philhelius pedissequus. Next base: position 109,726,513 of record OU343160.1, read on the forward strand.
GTTAATAACAAAATATGAAATAGGTTACTTGATTACAAAATATAATTTTTTTTCTTTAAGGTGGAGATAATGCAGAACATTTTCGAAACAGAAAAGGATATTTTTCACTTAATGTACAGAGTGTTAGCTCGGCCAATTTAAATGTTTTAAATATTGTTGCGACCATGCCATGATCAAACGATTTTCAACAATTCGGTTTTAAAAATGAAACTGGAACGAAAAGATTATTAGCTGATTCAGGTTATTCCAACACATCGTACATGGCGACACCATTACTTGAATGTACAAACCAGTAGAACAACTATACAACGAATCAATTATAAAAAGCAGAAATGTTGTGAAGCGGCAATACGGTGTTTGGAAAAGACGGTTTCCATTTTGTCTCTTCAAATGAGAATTAAAGCAGAAACTGTGCAAGATGTTATTGTCGCAACAGCAGCTCTTCACAATATAGCTATAGATTTTAATGAAGAGATTCCACCTGATGTTCTTGAAGCAAACATACCACCCGCACCCGTTCAAGAAATTGATGTCGTTGGGATAGGACCAGATAGTACTGACAATATTCGTGTAGAGTTGTTAGTCGGTTATTTTTCGGCGCTTCTGCATAAAACATTTATTTTAAGGTACTTTATAGAAATTTATAACTGTGTTTTGTCAACAGGCGTATTGAGCGTATTTGCTAGTATTTTAAGAACCATACATTTTTATGTCGATTTATTTATTATTGAAAAAAAAAATTGAATTGTACATTTACATTACCATATTTTTTGTATTTCAGATTTTTAATTCCATATAAACTTATATTAATTTGTCTAGTACTTTAAAAACTAAAAAAATAACGAATAAAATTGTTTTATTTGAACTCGAAAAATTTTTGCAAGCCTTCGCCTTATTTCATAAAACTACAAGAAATTTATTTATTTATTTCTTCCATTTATTATCAAATCCGTGTAACTTAAAGAATTGAATTCTAAATTTAAGTATCACAAACTTGAAGCGATTTTTCCGGTTACGTTATAATATGTGAACTCAAATTATTTATGACATAATTCGATAATAATTTATGAGTTACAAACTTTGAGTAGGAAGGTATATAATTTGTGTATAATATGGAGTTCTCTTCTTCATTATAAATGCCCTAAAACGATACGTTAAAATGATGTGCCCACCACCATATTTCGCATGGGTACCTCGATTACCCAAAAATAAACAAAGAGGAATTAGGTTTTTTCTTTTAACTAACAGAATAGATATACATACTCATCTATTATTATATGTTTGTAGGTTTCTTTAATGAAGCTGTTCGAGACGGAAACAAAGATGTTTCTGTTCTAAATTGATCACAATAACTTGACAATGTGTCCTGTTTTTAATTTGTTTATAGTTTTGATTTGTTTTTGTATACACAAAACAAATTAAACTAATGTCACCTTACTTTTTTTGTTTTGTTGTTATGCGTGGATGGCAAAGTAGGTACAAGTGCACCTTCTCATTTTTAAATTGAGAAAAAAAAACTATGTACTGGCATATACAGTGTATTATAGAGATTACTGTTCCATAGTAGAAGAATCCCGTTTTACTTCGAGTAGATTGCAAAGAAAAGAATTAAAATTTGATTTATAATTTATTTTAAATGCTTTTTTTAAAAAAGTAGATCAATTCTTTCAATCATAGTACCTACCTATGTACATAAATTGAATTTTAATAAAGAGAAAAAACATAAAATATACAAAAAATAAGACTTTAAATTTGGCTGGATAATAGATATACGAAATAAATAAATTAATATAGGTATTAGAATTTTAAATTTGTTCCCTTGAGCTTTAGCTCCGCTTCTAAAATTTTAATTTTAATGCGGTGCTCCTCCGCGGAGCGGAGAATGCATGAGTTTTTGTTCATGTTCCCCCTGGTTATTTTCCAATTGTTGCTGCAAAATTTGCTTTTTCATAGCGGTTATTTCCGAATCTTCAATTTTTTGTTTTTTTTTTATTTTCTAACCTAGAAGTATTCAGGCACTGGTTTCACTTGGTCCGCAATATTTCTGGGTTATAATCTTGCCAATTTAGGTGTTCTTCTGCCGGCTTTTCGGTGTTAAGAGATTCAATTACAAAAAATCCGTGTTTTCATCGGCCAAATAGTTCTCATCTTGAAAACCCTTAATTTGTCCTTGCTCAAAGAGCTCTTCATCATCATAATGTCTAAAAAAAAATACAAACGTATATCAATATTCAAATCTACAATAATCTACAAAAATCGCAATTATTATCACCTGGATGCCAACCCATCCGCACTAACGCGCATGGCATCGCTAAGTTCATTTAAAATTTGTTAGGAGCCAGGATTCCGCGGAGGATTGCTTCGATGCGTGGGAAATGGCATTGGAACGCTTGTCGTTGCACGGCTCAGCTCGTCGCGTGGGGTGGTTCTTGCCATTCCACCATGCACCTTCCTGCTCGACTAAACATTATTTGTTATCGTGCCTAAGGTTTTCTAGATAAAAAAAACGACACAAATTCAAAAACTCTGACTAAGGAAATGAAAGGTTGGTGCTTCGAACTTAATAAAAAAAATTTAAAGGTAAATCAAAAATAAATGTACATAAAGAAACTAACCTAACTAAACTATTACCTTAACCAAAACAAATTAAAAAAAGGACTAACAAAATTTAATGAATGTAATTTAAAAAAATAAAAAAAAATTAATAGAAAAAATAGAATAAAAGAAAAAACAAAATTGAGTAAAAAAAAAGAAAAGAAAAATTTTTAAAAAATGTAAATGTATAAAAAAGAATAAATAAATCCTAAACTAAACCCTACACCACAGAAAAACTGTCTAAAGCACCTCACTTTTCCTTTCTAGGTACCGTCACACTCAACTACCAACGCTCGTCTGGTGTTAGTGACGAAGGTCTGGCCAACCCACCCAAGTATCTTAAGGATACAACCTTCGCTATTTCCTTGGCCTTATATTGCGGAAATAGCCCCTAAGTTGACAAACCAGTCACATCCTAGTCTGTATCGTGAATTGTCAGTCACGTCCTCTTACCCATTAGAAAATATCAGGACGGCTTTACCAAGCCTCCACACACAATTAACTATGAAATTAGAATACCATTCTTGTTTCCCTATAAAATAATTCAAATTATAATCTTATTCACTATGAAATTCATTTCGATTTAATAAAGATCAAATTAAGAAAATTGGGCTCTCCAATTGCCAATCAATTCTGCCGTAAAAAAAAACAAAATATATAAAAATCCGATTATACAAATTGAATGTATCGAAAAAAAGGTAAGTATTGATATTATATATTTCCTTGGAAGAGATCTTTTACTATATAAAAAAAAAACAATTAAAAGTGGTACCTCAAGGTTGTTCTGGTCCCTCGACGTACCGCCGCCGACAGCACGGTGAAGAACTGGTGCTGGATATTTTATTTTTAGTACCCTTGTTTTTGTTGATGTCTTTCTTGTTGTTCGTTTTGTTTATATAAAAAAAAACTCTTCCCGAATTCAAACAAAACTAAGACTGAATACAAACAATTTTTTTTTTGAATTACTTGGAGAACCGAATTTTACACTGTTAAAATTTACTTTAATTTTAAATATGAATAAAAAAATGTTCTAATTTTATCACTTCTCCTTCTCCTTAACTTCACTTTTCCGCTGTTTTTTCATTCTCCTATTAACTAAGTAAATAGTTACCACTATACCTAAGCGAGACAACTATTTTAAAGTTAATCACCCCTTCATCAACGTCCACGAAATTGCACACACACATATACACTAATAATCTATCTATCTCAGTCTTTATTCTCTTCAACTATTCTAATTTAACTAATTCTAATTTAATTCTACTATTTATTCTAGCTAATCAATAAAATCTAATTATCTATCTATAAACTAACAAAACTTTCTTTGCCTACTATAATTTCCCTTTTAACAAAATTCCTTTACACTCATTAGTACTGTCTTGGACTCAAACCATACATAAGTTCACCAAAGTTCATTAAAGTTCATCCACTGGATGAACTAAACTGCCATAAAGTTTTCTGCGAATGCGCTAGTAGAAAATTGTCTGCCCCCTTTTCCTTTAGGTGAAAAGAGACAAAGCTAACTTCGCATGCGCAGAAGGAACCTGGCAGCTATAACAATAAAAAAATTAACAAACATGTAATTTCAGAAAATGTAAACAGGACGGCCATGGATGCTACAAAATCAAATGGTAAGTATTATTTATGCAAATTACATAAGTTATAATGTATTTAATTCCTATTTTGTTCTTCCTATCTCACTTTCAGATAATGGTGCATATTTTTATATACATTTGAAGTAAGTGTAGGGTGTGTAAAGTATTGAATTTGTTTTGCAAACATTCCTGTGTGAAATCTTCCGAATTTTTGCAAGACATTTTTCGTACTTACATACATCAATATTGCATTTATGTACTTTAATTTGCTTTAAATAGTTGATTTACTAATGAAATCTTTTCTTTTCAGATTTTATGAATTAATACAAAAAGAAAAACGAAATCAAATAGAAAATTAATATAACACAATAGTGGAAAAAAAAATAAAAAAAAATAAACCATGGACCAGCAGGATGTACCTGGCCCAGGTAACAGGCTCGATGGAAATGTCTGAGTGGTCGTGAGGCCACTTAAATCGTAAAAGAAAATAAAGGTGGGCTTACTGGTTATTTATTTCATATTTTCAAATATGTATGAATGGTCTCGTAGTGTGGTTGACCCCATTACCTGAGACCTCATGCTAATTACATTCATATTTATCTTTTTATTTACTAATGACGATTTTCATTACAGAGGGGGTGGCCGTGGCACGATAGTTGTGTGTTCGCCTGTCAACCTCATGGTCACAGGTTCGATCCCTGCCGTAGTCTATGTCTTCTTATTATTCCATTAAAAAAACAATTCTAAAAATAAATTGCATACAATGAGTTGCTGGTTTACTCATTACATGCGGTTTAGGCATAGAACTAACAACATGTGATTGAGTATAACTATACCGATAAAATATGACAAAGAATACAAAAATTAATGCGAATTATAAGGGACATCGATAAATAAGACACGGAATATTCTCCGCATTAGTTTAGCCGCCATCCCTGGAGATAAAATCTGAGACAAGAACCACCTACAGTCTCCGAATATCGGGCTACACATATTTCCTATCATTCTTTCTCTTCCCTAACCTCACCCTCACGCCCGCGCTGTGTTGAAACATTTAAAGGGTATTCATAATGCCTTGAGCGCGTGTAGATTATAAAAAAAAAAGAATACTTCAAATTATGTCGACTAAATTGTTGTTGCTGTTGGATTATTTGAAAATTATTAGCATTATCATCAGGTATTCAATTAAACTGTAAACTATCTCACTTTGTTGTATACTAAAAAAATTAAATAATACTTTTGTACTATCTATAACCGTATCAGGTACTTTTACTAAATCTAGGTAAATATCACAGGTAAAAATCAGGTACTATTCTTAAAACTAACTATCATAGATACTATCCGGTACAATATCTTACTAGCTAAAAAAAATCAGGTACTTCAGCTTAATAACTAATATCACAGATCATTATAATAACCTATACAAAATCAGGTACATAATTCGACTAAACTAAAACTAATATTGCACCTAAACCTTAATAATTAATATCACAGCTAGACTTTAAAATAAAATATATTTTAAAAGTGAGGTAATTCGACTCAAAAAAAATCACAGAATAGCTCAGGTACTGAAACTTAAAAGCTAAGATTACAGGTGAATCCTAAAATTATGTTCTAATAAAATCTTTGGCTAAAACAAAAAAAAAATCATCACAGATCAAAAATGTAACTATAAATACTATGAAAGAAACTACAATATATACAAAAATTCTAAATAAAAAACTCTATAAATAAATAAATAACTCTATAAATAAATAACTCTTATGTAAATAAAACTATAAATAAAACTGACTATAATAAATTACTAATGGAAAATGAACTACAAAAATAACTACCTGAAGTACCATAACCTAATATCACAGTCAAAGCAACATCATCTGAGTGCATCATTAAGATATTGTTTGTCATAAACATGCAGGCCTTTTGCATGGTAAATGCCAACTTTTTTGCCTTGCCAATTTCCTATTTCATATAGCGAATTACCTACAGTTTTAAAATAATCGATTTTATGAATTTCGGTCCAAGTTTCGCGTTATAATTTTCAACTTTATTACTTTGTTTAAAGTTTCTTCGGTAAACTATTTGACCATGTTTATATTTAATCTCTTTGCTTGGTCTATTATATACTTTTGCAACTTTTTGATGAGCAAGTTTTAAATTATTTAAGATTTTGGATCTTATTAGGTCCAGCGTGTCGTCTTTATTTTAAATTTCGATTTTTGACTCTTTTACCACGCCGAGCTTACGGAGCAACTCATATGTTTTTCCGTGCTGTATCATTGGAATGCCAAAAATCGCATAATATGGTTCAACTGCTATCGAATCATGAACAACACTTCGCAATGCAAATGCAACATTGCTAATATTTTTTTTCCCCGTGGGTAGGTCTAAAACCTTCAAAGGCTCTATGCGGACAGAAAACGCGTGCTCATAGGAGTGTGAGATTCTTACTGCACTAAAAACACCTCCCCCTCCCGAATGCAACTAAGTTGAAATTTATCTAGGAATTTATTTTTAACGAATTTAATTAACGTGTTGCCGGTAACTATCCGGCGATAGTTCCTGCTTCTACCGCGATTTTAAAGCAGATTCTCGTTTAGTGCACCAGATCGGAAGGCTTTGTCCTTCGCAGGCGGCGTACTAAATTCGTCTCATCGATAATTTCGATTATAGTACTATTGCAGTGTTGTAAAAGCCGATTTCTATGATTTCCGGCAAAATTTTTTATTTCATCCCGAACCGTGGGTACCCGAGATCTCTGTGGAGATCTTCGTTTCTAATGTACCAAGGTGCGCTTACAAATGATCTTAGGAGTTTATATTCAAATGTTTGTAAGGTATTTAAATAAGAATCTCGCGTACAACCCCAGAGTTGTATACCGTAAGTCCAGACAGGCTTAAGCACCTGCCTGTACAAAATAAGCTTGTTTTCGATACTGAGCTTAGAGTGTTTCCCGAGCAACCAGTACATATCTCTGAGTTTATTATTTAACTCTTCGCATTTCTTTTTAACATTCGGTTTCCAGTTTAATTTCGCGTCTAGAGTCATTCCGAGATAGACGGAAACGGAACTTGAACCGTATTAACAAATACCGGAGATCTATTAATTTTCTTATACGTAAAATCTACATGGACTGATTTTACTTCTTGAGAGATATCCGCCATGTTTTTGTCCAATCATTGACATTATTTAGAGCTTTTTTTAATTTTGTCGTAGAATCACTTATCGTTTGGCCAACTGCTAGTATTGCAGTGTCTTCAGCAAACGTGGCTACGATAGTGTCTTGTGTTTGAGGTATATCACGTGTAAATAATAGGTACAATATTGGACCTAAAACACTTCCCTGTGGTACCCCACCCACTATTTCTTTGAGATCCGAGTAATCGTTTCCATGTCTTACTCTAAAAGCTATATTTTCTAGATATGCTTTTACAAGCGTATAAAGTGCTTTAGGCAGAATTTGTCGTAATTTAAAATTTAGGCCTTCGTGCCACACCTTATCAAAAGCTTGCGACACGTCTAGGAAGACCGCCGAACAAATTTTCTTTTCTTCAAGAGTTTTCTCAATGATGTCAGTAATCCTATGCACTTGGTCAATTGTCGAATGCTTGCTTCTAAATCCGAACTTATGTTCAGATAATAGGCGCTTTTCTTATATTATTGGCTGCAGGCGCAGAAGTAATATTCTTTCAAAGACCTTACATATTACGGGCAGAAGCGAAATAGGTCTATAAGATTTCTTATCATGTGACGGTTTTCCTGGTTTGAGAACCATTATAACTTCCGCAACCCTCCATTGGCTCGGAACGTAAATTAGCCTTAGAGGGGCATTTATTATATAAAGAATATTAATTAACCCTTTGCGAGGAAGCATTTTGAGAACTTCGATCGTAATTAGGTCATATCCCGGAGCTTTCTTATACTTAAACTTTCTTATTTATCTACTTAATTCGGCAAGGGTAACATTTCTTGTTATGTAATTTTCGCTTGAGTTAGAACTTATATTTAAATTTTCGTTGAGTACTTGCCCATCAAAAGGTTTAAATGTGTACTCCAGGTAATCCGCGAAAATGTTTGCTTTCTCTTTGTCGCTTTTTGCCCATTCGTTTTGATCATTCTTTATCTGAGGGGCTGGGAGCTTTGGTTTTTTCGTTACTTTAACAGCTTTCCAGAGTGAGTAGTTGGATTCTTTTCCTCATGTCAAGCTTTCGAGATAATTTCCAACTTCAGAATTTTTGAATTCTGCTATCGACTTTTGTAGTATATTATACAAGCGATTTAAATTTACCTTGTGTTGAGGAGCTCGAGTTTCCTGCGGATATTTTAGGTTTTTAAAGCGCGGCATTTCTCTTTGGTACGGGGGGTTTTTCCATGCGGCTTGTTGTACGATATTGACGAAGTAATCTACTGCGACTTCAAGTTCGAGAGGCGTTTGTAGTGAAACCCTTAATTCAACGTTATCCTCTATATCTTTCTTAAAACCTTCACAGTTGGTTTTCCCATTAGTTAGCGTGGGTGGTTTTTCATTTTTAACAAGATTTTCGCTCATAGTGAGAATAACAGCAGAATGATCCGAGAAAAGATCAAAGCTTTCTGTTATGCTAATTTTATTTGAGGGTATTCCTTTGACCACAAACAAACCAATAAGGTCAGGTATTTTCGATGGATCAGTCGGCCAGTAAGTCGAATTGGCATTCGAATGAAAATCGCAAATATTTTCCATTACCGCTTCGTAGAGCATTCGACCCTTTTGAGAAATAACTCTAGATCCCCAAAAGCTGTGCTTCGCATTAAAGTCACCACCAAGAATAAAATTTTGTTTAAGTAACTTTAGCACGTTCATAATTTTTTTTTATGGAAGATACATTCAGTACAACATTCTGAGTCCTAACCTGTACACCGATTAATTACATTGATTCAGCCTCTATTCTTGGGCCTATCATGTGTTCGATGCATTCTTTTATAAATAAAGATGCCCCACCTCTTGCTTTGTTCGACGGATGAGTTGCGTGGTATTCTAAATATCCATTGATTTTACTATTTGATTGTTTCTTGACATGCGTTTCCGATATCAAACAAATATCAATATCTTTCTCATGCATAAACATTTCTAGTTCTCCAAGTTTTTGCAATAATCCGTTGGCATTCCAAGTAATTATTTTGAGTTTTTCCATCATGTTTTTCTTTTTGTAGGACGTTTCGGCCGAAAACTGTTTTCGCGTTTAGTTAGCCTATCAAATATAAGTTTATTTGTACCACATTGCTCCTCAATTTTCAAAAGGATTATGTTTAAGACGTTCGTGAGTGAATCACTAGCAGTATCCTTTTATAAAGGTATGTTCTTAGCCGTTATTTGGGCATATGTGTTTACACTACCTTTCTTTGGTGTTTGCTCTGATTGTGTTGATTGATCTTTTGCTGATTTTGATCGCCGTTTTTGTAATTCTTTTGCTACTTCACATCCTCTATAGTTGGCCGGATGACTTTTATTACAATTTATCCACTTTGCTGCACTTTTGGTATCTGAGGTGCAGTCTTTAGTAAGATGATTTCCGGCGCTTTACACACCTAAGTTCTTTTTTGCAATAAGTTTGCGTGTGATTGAATTCTTGACAGCGTTTACACTGCGGAATCAGTCTTGAACTCTTTCTTAAAGCTTCGATCTTAACAACAATATTGAGAATTGTTTTAGTTTTGCAAATATCGTCTATTTTCTCTGCCTTATCAAAAGTAAGAATAAATAGTGGAAGACCACGCTGTACCACAATTGTTTGGCTATCTTTTTTTGTGTTTCACTTTTGATGATGTTCACAGCATCTAAGATCTTATAGTTCCTCTTTAGATCGTTAATAATATCATCTTTTGGACATGATGGGTGCAAACTTCTCACTACAACACGTAAAGGTCTTTCAGACTTATTCTCATAAGTGTACCCTTCCACATTTTCATCGTTTAGTTTTCGCGACAGAAGACGATAACTTTCAGGATCTTTCACGCAAACTTTCCATTTGTTGTTACTAAGTGAAACAACTTTAAAGTCTGATGGTCTTAACGTCTTTAAGATAGTTTGCAGCCAGTTATACTCGGCAATACCGACAACATTAATTGGTGGCGGAGGCCTAATTTTAATAGGTTTTTCTTTAATATTGGCATCTTTTGGTTATGCAAGTTTTTCAGGAAAACAGGCGCCATCAGATGAGTATCCAACCTTGCGTTTTTTACTCGGCCTTTTGTTTGAGGACTTATCTGTTTCGCGGGCTAGCTCTTCTTCATCAGTCTCATAAATGACATTTTTCACTTGCGATGCATCAGCATTCGAGTCATTGTGGTGTTTATTCCTCAGCACCTCATTTTCCTTACGAAGAAGATCAACTTCTTTCTTTAACTCCTAATAAGGTTTTACTACTTCACCAAGTTTTTGAAGAAGTTCATTATTATCTTTCTCAAGAATTTCTGTTTTCATTGAGTCCTTTTTTACTCGCGCATCTGGCGTTACCGGCGAACTCTTCTTACCGTTGTCACTCGATTGGGATGGAGGTGATCGAGCAACCCTTGTTTTTTTTAAGAAGGGATTTATTAAATGCAATAATTGGCTCTCCCCAGAATCCGTAGAGCCGACCTCCGAAGAGGGTGGATTTTAAAGTGAATCTGGATTACCACCTGGGGTAATATATCTATTTGTTTTACTCATTGCATATTTATGTATACGTTAACTATCAGTATATGGAGGTTGGATCTTAGTCGCCTCTTACGACAGGCATGAATTACTCGAGTATATTCTTTTTTGTTCCCCTACCCCAAGGGGTCGACATTGCTAATATGTTGATCCCAATGTTTTTGATCATTTCCCAAATAGGATCGGATCTTCGAAAGTACAGATTGGTTTACTCTTTCGGACGCATTTGCTTGGGGAGAATAAATCGCCGTTCGAATATGTTGAACCCCATAAAGTTTCATGAAACCAGTAAATAATTCCGAAATGAATTGTTTGCCATTATCGGTATGAAGTTATTCCGGAACACCAAAAACATGAAATACATTTTCCTGTAAGAACTTCACTACCTCAGATGATGTTGCTTTTCTAATTGCTTTAAGAAACACAAATTTGCTAAAATGATCAAGAACAATAAATATGTATGTGTTACCATTTCTGTCAGTCTTACTATTTCCGTCAGCCTTTGTTGTCCCATCGGCGGTGGAGTCGTGATATTTACAGACTTACTACACTTACATGTTTCACATGAACTCACCCAACGCAGGACATCGGTTGTCATACCAGGCCAGAAATATTTTTGTCTCGGTTTTGACAAGGTTTTATTGATACCACCATGTTCTGACGCTGGAGAGTTGTGCTGCTTTCAAAAGTCCCTCATGCAACCCTACAGGTACCCAAAGCTTCCAAGCTCGGTCTTCTAGTATTGCGTCACCTGTTCGTATGTCTGTTCGTTTAAAAACAAATCCGTCCGATATGCAAATGTCAGGTAATTTGTCCTTTTTTTTTTCTCTACTATTTTCTTTAGCTCAATATATTCCTCTGAAGAGAAATATGGTGAACTAAAGTCAGCTTCTGGTGCTAAGTTATCGGTTGTGATCTCTTCCATATGGATTCTCGATAGGGTATCAGGCACTACGTTTTGGACACCCTTCGTATGTTCGATCGCGAAGTCAAAAGCCTACAGTTTGAAACTCCATCTGGCTATAAGTCCAGATAAGTCTTTTTGGGTTATTAACCACTTCAATCTTGCGTGATCGGTGATAATAGTAAAGGGTAAGCCCTCCACGTAAGCCCTAATTTTTTTTACAGATAAAACGGCCGTCTCGAAGTCTGGAGAACAAACCAAGAGTTTATTGAGATAGACAAAGACGTTCTGGCGTAAACGACCAGGAATGACTTTGTCCATTAATTTAGACATTCTCTGAGCGGCGTTACACAACCCAAACGGCATAACCGTGAATTTACTGTGAAAGCAGTCTTCTCCCTTGATTTGCTCTCCAGAGGAATTTGCCAAAAGGCATCTTTCAAATCGATACTGGAGATGTATTTCGTATCTTGAAGTCTGCTTATTATGCTCTCAATGTGTGGAAATGGATACGCAAACTTTTTGGTCCTAGCACTAACCTTCCTTGAATCCAGACACAGCCTATTTTTCCCACTTTTTCTCATCAAAACAACTGGAGAACTTCAAGCTCTGTCACTCTCCTCTACCACTCCCATTTCCAGCATTCTGTCTAGTTCAGCGTACATGAGCTTTTGAACTACTGGAGAAATGGGGTAGTGCCTTTGTCTAATGGGAATTTGTTTGTCATCCACTTCAATTACGTGCTCTTCCAGGTTGGTTTTACCCAATCCGAGTAAGGCAAAAAGGGAAACCGTAACTTGATTTTCTCCAGCTGCTTGGTTTGATCGGGTGAGGGCTCTCTGTAGCTAGGCTGCTCTTTAGTCACAACAGGAGCGTTCAGCTCACATATAATATTTGGAGCTACTTTAAAAGCACTTCAAAAATCAACACCCAGGTATAGTGGTTGAGAAAGACCAGGAACGACCAGGAGCTCCAGCTCATGTATTTTACCACCCCGAAAAACATTCGCCCTAAAACATCCTCCTATCCTCTGATGATTTCCATCAGCGGTTCGAATATCGTTTTTCATTTTCTTAACTTTTATATTTCGCCTACTTAAAAACTCTATTGCACCTTTCCCTAAACATGTAACAGACGCTCCACTATCTAGAAGTCCTTCAAAATCCTCTCCTCCTAACTGCACTTTAGCGTATGGCCTATTGTCATTTGTCATAGTTATTATAGTTGCTTCTAATTTATTGTTTCTTAACCTAAATATTGCGCATTTTTCCCTAAGCCTACGAATCTTTAAATAATTTCTACTATTTGTTTTCTTAAAATCTACCTCTTCATTAAAAATCCTTCATCTAGCTACTTCATTATCTATCATCCTCTGGTGAAGACTTTTCGGAGGATTTCGTTCTACTTGGTAACTATCTTTTATATTTGTTTGCATATCTATTTCCCTTTCTAAAATCTTTAGTCTTTTATGTTCTTCTGCTGCTCCGGGAGTGGTTTTGATGTCGGCGGCCGACTCCGGGTTGAACTGCCGAACTTCGAGTTTCCCTGGTACGCAGCATATCTAAAGGACACACTACCCTGCCCACAACAATAGCATGTCAAGGTATGAAACGAAGACGAGACTTTTGTGCGTCTTTTGCCTCATCTCTCTTCATTTATTGACCTTTAAACCTATTCAACTTCTCCGTTTCTACAAAATTTCTCCTTTCAGATCTTTTAGCCTGTAAAGCCGCAATCTCTAGTTCATCATCTTCTTCAGAAATACTACCGCTTGTTCTATCTTTAAGGTAATTGTTAACATCTATCTCATAAGTAAATCTTTTAATTTTTAAATCTCTGAGCGCTAGATGCTCTTCTGCTCTTTTACACTCTTCCCTCAATTCTCGAATATTTCTTATTGCACAACCAAACATTAAAGTGCTAATCCTTTCCTTTAAATTCTTTCTTACCTTCGAGACTAAATCACTTTCTGTAGGCCTGACTTGCATTTGTAACGTCAGACCTCTAATATCAGCATAAAATTCGTCGAATGTTTCTTGGGATTGCTGTTTTCGATCCATGATCGCCCTCAGGATTTCATGGTCACGCTTATTGTGTTTGAACTGTTGAAGTAATTCAGCCTTCAAATCATGATAATTGAAAAGATCATCGTTTTGGTTCTCTTCACAGACATCCCAATACCAACGTTCAGCAGAACCCGTAACCAGATGGTGGAAATTTGCGAAGAGCTGATCGTCCGTCAGTCCACTCTTTTTTGCAATGTTTTCACCCGAACAATGAACCTTTCAACTGGCATGCCTTTTGACGACCCGTCGAATTTAACTCCCCATTTATGAACATCAATCCTTTGATTTATATCCCTAAATGAAAAGTTGCACTGTCGATTGACCATTTGTCGAGTGGAATGTCTGTCTGTTGGTCCGTTTAGTACTCGTGATGTTTTGAGTAGAGTCTCGTTCGTAAGTCGTGTCGTTCTGAACTGTCACAGACTGTTGCATACTATTCAACTTTGAGTTGGCCTCTTTCACATTCTTGTCAAATATCTTGTACATTTCTGTCAAGCCATCTGCAAGAATACTCAGAGTTTTAGTCTGGCTTTACTTGACAGTCAGAGATGCAATTTTTTGCATTCGTTCATCGATGTTGAGATCGGTCAGTACGTTAAGTATTGGAATGCTCGTAGTTCGTTCTGAGTCCTGTCTAATCTGTTCTGTTCGTAATCCTTCTTGTTCAATGTCGTACTTTGTTTAGTAAGTCTTTCACGTTCTCTATCAAGTTCTAAGTTCTGTCGAGTAAGTTGTTCTTGTTCTCTACGTAGTCGTTTTTGTTCTTGTTCTATGCTAAATTGTTCTTGTTTAAATTCCAAGTGTCGTTGAGTTATTCGTTCTTGTTCGTCTCGTTGTCGTTCGTGTTCTAAATTGGGTTGAGTTAATTGATCTTGTTCTATTTGTAAAAGTTCTTGTTCGTTATCAGGTTCTGTTCATAAGCTAATAATGTAAAGACCGGAAACCTCTGCTTTCATTTGACATTTGCCTACAAGCTGAAACACGCACACAAGGAACTTTTCTGTTCCTCTTCCTATAGACACATTGATAAAAACGCACCCAAGAATCTTTTCTGTTCGTCTTCCTATAGACACATAGAAAACACAGCCCAAGTAATTTGTTTATGTTTTGCTTTTCGATTTCCCATCTATTCATGGATAGAGTGTCAAAGCTACAAATACAACAATGTAAACAAATTGGTTCTGGGGGGTGAAACGTACGAAGGTTTCCAATCTTTATTATGGCTTATTTGTGGTTCTGTTGCGTCTTGTATGTTCGTATTTTGTACGTTGTTGTCAGTCGTTCCGGCTATCTCGAAACAACGAATTATATTCGTAATTTCTTGATATGTCTTGTCTAAGTTATCTTTCTCCGTCACTGTCGGTGGTATCGTAGGAAGTAGTGTCTCCAAAATATTATTTAATATTAATATTGTATATTTTTTTAATATTGCAGCTAAGGCAGAAAACAAAACTTTTCAAAACAAAGGTACCAACAAAAAAATGATAGTCCCTGAGCAGAAAAGGAAGGCAGCGAAAACAAACCCAAAACAAAATAAAATTAATTAACTGATGTTAATAAACTTAGCTCTTTAAGAGATTGTAAAGAAGGGAATGTAAAAAAGCAAATAATAATAAATAAAAAAAATTCAAACTGATATTTTAAATTATAAAAAAAAATAAAATGAAAAATTCTTTATCCAAAGTTCGTTTTGTTTATATAAAAAAAAAACTTCCCGAATTCAAACAAAACCAAGTAGTTTTCTTATTCAGTCTTAGTTTTGTTTGAATTCGGGAAGTTTTTTTATATAAACAAAACGAACTACAAGAAAGACATCAACAAAAACAAGGGTACTAAAAATAATATATCCAGCACCAGTTCTTCACCTTGCTGCCGGCATGCAGTACGTCGAGGGACCGGAACAACCGTGAGTACCCACTTTTAATTGTTTTTTTTACATAGTAAAAGATCTCTTCCAAGGAAAGTTTTAATATCAATATTTACTTTTTTTTCCATACATTCAATTTGTATAATTGGATTTTAATATATTTTGTTTTTTTTTTACGGCAGAATTGATTGGCAATTGGAGAGCCCAAGAAATTCATTAACCCCTATTTTACTTTAGTCCAATTTTAAAATTTGAAGATTTCACTTCTTCGGCTTTGGTCGTGATAAGTTATTAATGAAAGATATTCATTAGTTTTCCCAACGTTTCGACTGAGTTTTCAGTCTTCTTCAGGGGTACTTTATTAACCATGAAACAAAATAAGAGAAACATTTGTATGTTTATATTTAGTTGTTAAGATTTTACACTTACAATTATATAAACGAAACTATGATTATCAAATTACATATATGTATATATACAAAAATTTTAAAAATGAAAGTTTTGTGATTGAATATTTAAATTAAAAACACTTCTTCTTAGTTAGAAGTTTAGTCAACAAGTGTTTAAAAAATTTTCTTTTAAAGGAGCAACAAAACTATTAATGTATGTATGTATGTATGTCGCAGCTATGTAGAGACTAGGGAACAGTACACCGATGAGATACACTGTGTATCCTGCTTCCTATTATTTTTGTTATTCAAAATGTGCAAAGTTTCTAACGTATATCGTTTCGATGTATGTTTTTCCGTTTGAAGAATTTGCACATTTTTAAAGTCTGGAGCATGATTTCTTTCTAAGCTGTGACTAGCAAGAGCTGTTTTTTGAGAACTTTTGGACTTCATATCAGATTTGTGATTTGAGATCTTTTGTTTTAAAAGCTGCTTGTAACATGTAACATAGTTCACAATTTTCTCTTTCGTTGCCTAAGCAATTGATCTTATATACAACGTCTGTACTTTGATCCTTTTCACTTTTCTTGTTGAGTTTTGTAAGCAGTGTGTTTAGTGTTTGGTTGGTTTTGTAAGCAACATTGACATCCTTAGCTTTGCTAGCGATGATTTTCTTAAAACTTTCAGCAATTTTCGGCACATAAACTATACTCTTGAAATATCGTGCTCTTTCATGAAAACTCAGTCGAAACGTTGGGCAAAATAATGAATATCTTTCATTAATAAATTATCACGACCCAAAAAGCCGAAGAAGTGAAGTCTTCAAATTTTAAAATTGAACATATCGAATTGGTCAAAACACTTTCAATTAAATATTTTACTTTAGTTTCTTAAACCCCCTTCCCCCATGACTTTTGACTGAAGACATGAGCTCATTTAAAAAAACCACAACAATTCGGGCTTGTTTGCATGTCTTATCTGCAAAATAAAGCAAATTAAAATTAGGTTTTGATATATATTCTTCTTGATTTAGGCACTCTTATTCTTATTATATTAAATTCATAATATTGGTACCCGTTCGTATAAAATTAAGTAGTAAAATAAATGGTTTTCAGACCCTTTTTTGGGTTTTTATTATGGGAAATACATTGAACGTCAAATTGAAAAAAAATCTATCTCCAATTGAAAGTTCACGCGCTGATTTCCAGGTGGCGTGGAAAGCAACTTATGTAGCGACACTGCATCGTCAGTCGCAACATCTGCATTACAAATAAACCATACTAAGATCGGAAACCTTCGTACGTTTCACCCCCCAAAACCCATTTGTTTCCATTGTTGTATTTGTACCTTTGAAACTCTATCCATGAATAGATGTGAAATCGAAAAACAAAACAAAAACAAATTACTAGGGCTGTGGTGTCTATGCGTCTATAGGAAGAGGAACAGAAAAGATTCTTGTGTGCGTTTTTATCAATGTGTCTATTGGAAGAGGAACGGAAAAGTTACTTGGGTGCGTGTTTCAGCTTATTGGCAAATGTCAAATGAAAGAGGTTTCGGGTCTTTACGTTATTAGTTTATGATCTGCATGTAAACACCAATCTCTATAGCCTTGACTCCAAGTGTACTTCAATAGGTTGACTCCAACTGTACCTAAAAAGGGAACAAATAATGAACCTAAATTCCAAACGTACAAAAAGTCCCAAAAGGGAACTTCCCAACATTCACATAAATTCCTGTCTGGCTTCCTCCAACGATTTAATGATTCTATCGTCTGGCGTCCAACAGATCACATGCATTAAATTTCTTCGTTCTCAAAAATACTTATTAGCCTTTATAAATACTTTTGTACATTCTTTTTCAAATCATTAAAATCAGTTAATCATTTAATATAAATAGTCTTTCATTTTATAACTTCATTTTGCTTTCCTATCATCTCTGCAGTGGCGTTTATACGCATCTTGGTTGGCATCAAGGAAATATTCCTATCAGAACGCGTCATTGGAATTGTACTGTGTTAGCTACAAATAAGAACAATATTTAGTTAGTGTCAAAGGACATATTATCCTATTAAAAAACTACAACACCACAAACACCGAATACTTCGGGCACTCGACTACATATCGCAGTTGGGTCCAGACATAGTCTACCTCAAAATGTGATGCAACATAGAAACATACGCCTCTTCACGAAACACCATGAACATGCTACCATACAATGAGACCAAAATCAACAAGCTCATCATCAGCATCCATCAGCAACAACAAGATCTAAATGAACCCGCCGCAACAAACCCACCAACACAAACGAATCGTAAGTTTCATCAACCAGCTCATGCAGAACCAGCTGATGTACCTCACTCAAGGGGGAGTAATGAAGCGACAATGCATCGTCGGTGGGAACATCTGCATGTGAACAATAATCTCCAGAGCCTTGACTCCAAGTGTAATTTAATAGGTTGACTCCAACTGTACATAGAAAGGGAACAAATAACGAACATAAATTCTAAACAAACAAAAAGTCCCAAAAGGGAACTTCTTAACATTCAAATAAATTCCTCTCTGGCTTCCTCCAACTATTCGATGGGTCTATCATCTCGCGTCCAACAGATCACACGCAATCAACTTTCACTCTCTTAACCTTTATAAATATTTTTTTACATACATTTTCCTATCATTAAAATCAGTTAATCACTTAATATAAATAGTCTTTCATTCATATTGCTTCAAGTTAACACATCTTTACAGTGGCGTCCACGTTCATAAACTTCTTGGTTGGTATCAAGGAAATATTCCTATCAGAACGCGTCATTACAAATAAGAACAATATTTAGTTAGTGTCAAAATAATTATAATATTATTATCATATTAAAAACACTACACTTACCAGTGTCAATAAAAAATACTAATACAATTCTTTAATACTTTTTTCACTTCCTTAGTAATTTTCAGAAATTTTAAGCCACATATACATATATTGGTATCTCTTTGTTTGCAAATGACCACAACAATTATGACTGTGTAAAGCTATTTTAAGGTAATCCACATCTGATTATTTCTGTATATTATTTTCAGATGAGCATCATTCTTCATAGAAATGTATTGCGTATAGAAACCACTGGAACAGAAACCCCATTCTTACCTGAAAATGAATTGTCCGATTGTGCTCGCCTTTCAGGTGGCTGCGATTAAATGAGTGTCGTAGAAGAATCTACGCGAAATGCTAAAGATAATGAAATCCGCAAGGCAATCGAAGCCAGTAAAATGGACACAGGTTCGTTAACTTAATTGCTTGTAGTCGATTTAATATTTTATTACATTGATTACAAATTTTCAGAAACCGATGTAAATGACCTAGTAAAATTAGTGTTTAAACGTGAGGACTTAATAGCTGAAATAAAAACGGCTACAAACGTCAAGCAACTGCACTTTGATTGCAAAATCATTAAACCTTTAGGATAAGTAAAAATAAAATCAATATTAGTGTTATGTATTTAATTATGCATTCGCATACTTTTATGTATACTATTAACAGTAAAGTCATTCAATGTATATTAAGTTATCTCTTTCTTTGGCAATAAAGAATGATCATTACTTTGTTAGCAGTTGACAAGAGTATTTCATTTTTCTCCAGGCTCTCAATATACTTCATTGGCGACGAGGAGAAAATTAAAAATTTAAGTTTTTTTTTTTCTTGCAAAATTAATTTTTAATTCTAAGAACCAAAGTGCTTCAACCTTGTTTTGAATGTTAATTTAACAATTTGGATCAAATAAAAGTAAAAGTAGAAGGTGATATGGCGAATGAATCAATGGTACATCGCCTTGTTTCCAGTGCTTCACAAATGCCAGAATTCAATCCAGAAAAGGATAACTGGTCGCTTTGGCAAGAACGCCTTCAAATTTATTTAGAGGAGCTGGAGTGCGGAGAAGATAAACAGAAAAAATCAATTTTACTGAAATCTTTGGGAGCCGAAGCGTATTCCATTCTGCGGAGTTTGTTTGATCCCATTATTCCAGCAAAAAAAAACATACGAAGAGCTATGCGAGCTACTTAATAAGCATTATATGATAACGATAATAGTGTTTCGAGACCGGAAAATATTTTTTTCAGCTCAGAAAACTCAAAGTGAATCCATAGCATCGGCTTGCCCGAATAAAAAAATTAGCGTTGAGCTGTAAATTTGGAGATTGCTTAGAACAATTTGTTCTTAACAAATTTATAAGTGGAACAACAGGACCCATTTACGAGCGACTTTGCGAAGAGGACGAAACGTTAAAGTTAGCGGATGCATATAAGAAAGCGTTAATAGTTGAGTCAAAGCTGTTAGCAAAAAACTCAGATAACGGCTCAGCATCAGCATCAGGCGATGTTCTGTTCGTTAGGAGAAAAAACAAACGTGATGACAATTTCAAAACCAACAACAATAAAGTGAAGATACCATATGCTCATTGCGATTGGAAAAATCATCAATCAAGTAGCTGCAAATTTAAGAAGGCCACATGTCATTCATGCAAAAGAGTGGGACATTTAGCATCAATTTGCAAAGATAAGAAAATTAATTTTGTAGATGATTCAATAAAAAAAATTGATGATAACTTAAATACCAATAATTCAACTTTTAATTTTTCTATTTTTACTGTAGAGTCAGCTGAAACGGAAATGGAGATTTGTATGGTTAAAAACGAGAAAATCTAAACACTGCCTGTTGTGATTAATGGCATAAAACTGGATGTGACATGTGATACCGGTGCTCCACTTTCGTTGATGTCTATTGAATTTTTCGATAAATTTTATCAAAGATCAGAGCTGAGAAAATGTGTTAACTCCTACACTGGTTACGGTGGTAGTTCAATCGACGTTTTAGGTGAGTTTAATGCAATTATTAATTATATGGGTCATGCTAAGTTAGTTACATTTATTGTTACAAATACGGTTAGCCCACCGCTTTTGGGAAGAAATTTTTTGAGGCAGTTTAATTTTGAGGCAGTTTAATTTTGCAACCGGGTAAACAAATCAATGCCGTTAGTGATTCTTTGTCCGCTATTATTGAAAATTTAAGAAAAGATTTTGGTAAAATTTTTGATGGAGGATTAGGTAAATATAAATTGGGCACGTTTAAACTAGAATGTGCGTCAGATGCAAAAAAAGTTTTTTGGAAACCAAGACCTATTCCGTTAGCTTGGAAGAAAACTACCGAAGACCAATTGCTAAATCTAGTTAAAGAGGAAGTGCTTGAACCAATCGATAATTCAGATCGGGGTACTCCATTAGTACCGATAATGAAGCCGAAAGATGAAATCAGAATATGCGGTGATTATAAGACTACAATTAACAAGTTTTTAATTGATTTTAAATATCCGTTGCCTCGAATTGAAGAAATTTTTTCTTCGTTACAAGGGGGTCAGTTATTCACAAGGTTAGATCTGGCCAACGCCTATAATCGACTCGTCTTAGATGAGGATTCTCAAAAGTTATGTGCATGGAGCACACACATAGGTGTTTTTAAAATGAAACGACTTCCATATGGAGTGAAGCCAGCAGCTGCGATCTTCCAAAAAACTATCGAGTTGCTATTGAAAAACATTGCTAATGTGACAAATTACATGGACGATATTGTCGTTACTGGTAAAACTTTGGATGAACATGTGCAAAATTTGAGGTTAGTTTTAAATAAATTACAAAGCGCAGGCTTAAGACTCAATATAAAGAAATGTGTCTTTTTTCAAAAAACTATTTCATATTTGGGTTTTAATATTGATAAGAATGGCTTGAGTAAGAATAAAACTAGAGTTGAATCCGTTTTAAATGCACATATCCCTAGTAATATTTCCGAATTACGCGCTTTTATTGGTATGGTGAATTATTATTCACGTTTTATACCAAATTATGCTAATAAAATGGCACCCTTATACGAGTTGTTGCAAAAAGATAGTTTGTTTCGTTGGAATAATCCTTGTCAAAAAGCATATGATTTGATGAAAGCTGAAGTAACTTCAGATCAAGTCTTGGTACATTTCAACCCTAAAGATCCTATAGTGTTGTGTACAGATGCTAGCCAGAATGCTGTTGCTGGAATTTTATCTCATGTTATGCCAGATAAGTCGCTTTAACCAATAGCATTTGTATCTCGTGCTCTTTGCAAATCGGAAAAAAACTACAGCACAATAGAAAAGGAAGCCTTAGCAATTATATTCAGTGTTACTAAATTGCGTCAGTATTTACTAGGCATGAATTAAATACCGATCACAAACCTCTTTTAGCGATTTTCGGTGAAAATAAAGGCTTACCGGTAATGGCGGCAGCGAGAATGCAACGGTGGGCTTTCATTTTATCAGGTTTTGTATATAGCCTTAAATATGTAAAGGGTACAAGTAATTTAGCTGATAGTCTATCACGTATGCCACAAAATAAAAATAATATTTCTTGCGTTGAAAGTAACTACATCAATTACGTAGCGTTTGATAACAATTTCAAAAATATTGCGACGGAAACTCGAAAAGACCCGATTTTGTCAAAATTATTGGATTCCATTGATTTGGGCACTGTAAATAAGTTGAAAGAGCCACATTTTGAGCCATTTCATAATAAACAGAATGAACTTTCAATTGAGGCTGGTTGTATTTTATTGGGGTATAGAACGATAGTTCCTTCGAAGTTGCGTAATAAGGTATTAGCTGAACCAAATCTTTAGCTAGATCCTACATTTGGTGGCCTAAGTTGGATAAGGAGATTGAAGAATTGGTAAAAAATTGTCATGCATGTCAATTGACCCAATCGAACCCGGAGAAAAGTTATTTGTTGCCGTGGATACCAACTGATTCGCCATGGAAGCGAATACATCTTGATTTTGCAGGCCCTATCGAAGGTTTTCAAATTTTAGTTGTCATCGATTCATTTTCGAAATGGGTTGAGGTTTTTAAAACAAAAAGTGCAAATTCTAAATTTGTAATTAATAAATTGAAAGGAATTTTTTGTCGGTTTGGATTGGTGGATGTTATCGTTACGGATAATGGCGCACAATTTTCAATAAAAAATTTTTTTGAATTGTAACATGATTAAACACGTTCTTACGGCACCAGGCCATCCTGCTACCAATGGTCAGGCCGAAATATTTGTAAAATTGTTAAAAAAATCTATACACGCAAGCTTGAAAGATAATCGTCCTGATGAATTCGATAATATTATCAGTCGTTTTCTGTTTGATTATCGTAATTCTAAGCATAGTATTACCAATGAAACACCCGCGAAGCTTTTATTAGGACGCGAATTGAAAACTAGATTTAGCTTGTTAAAGCCTCCGATTACCAAAGATACTATACAAAATAATCAATATACGTGTACAACGAATCATAAAGGCAAACGAAATGTTGAATTCAAAGTAAATCAAAACGTTTATATTCGCGACTATACTGCTCCTAACAATTCTAGTTGGACAAAAGCTACAGTACAAAAGCAACTTGGCCCACGTAATTATAAATGTATCATAACTCATAACAAAAGACCTATTAAACGGCATGTTGATCAAATACGTGCCCAGTTAGAGGGACCCAAAACATTGAGGGACAGCGAAAATTTAGACAGGGAAGGTGGAGCACCGGAACAAGAAGACATAAATCTGGACCAGGCTGATATGATCAACGGTGAAGCATTGAATTCAAGTAGTTTATCAAATGAACTTACACGTACATCTGACAATGCAGATGAAATAACAGCTGATAACCATTCGCCGTCTCCGATGCAGCTTCGACCTCGTAAACAAATTCGTTATCCCAAATAACCTTATTGTTTTTTTTATTTTTAGCAATACATACAATTAGTTGTCTATTGCAAAATTTGGAATTTAAATTTAGTATTTTTCTTTCATATTGCTTTGAATTATTTTGAATTATTTAAATACTTATGAAAGGAGGTGTTATGTATTTAATTATGTATTCGCATACTTTTATGTATACTATTAACAGTAAAGTCATTCAATGTATATTAAGTTATCTCTTTCTTTGGCAATAAAGAATGATCATTACTTTGTTAGCAGTTGACAAGAGTATTTCATTTTCCTCCAGGCTCTCAATATACTTCAATTAGAACTAAAAAATATCAAAGATGACAAAAATGAACAGATGAAAAGTTCGACGGTCGTTTATAGAACCTAAAACAAGCCGATCAACAAGACTAAATTCTATAAAGAAGCTCAAAACAGATACGAAGCTGTAACCAAAGGTTTATCTATAAACGAAGAACAATTCCTCTTTACAAGACCAATTGATAAATATTAAAAAGTAAGCAAATGCAGCGCAAACAACAATTAAAACATCTAAGATGGATTTACGAATTAAGCTATCACTGCTTAAACAGAAAGAAAATGAGACAGAATAATGACCCTTCTTATTCAAAATATAGGTAAATTCAAGACAAATTAAAATTAGAAGTAAATAATTTACAACTAAATTAAAGTTTGATCGGGGTAAAGTAAAAGTTATTTTTGGGAAATTATTTTCGGTACGCGATAAAAATAAATTACTTCGCACTGATGATCTGCGCCGTAGGAAGTTTGTATAGCCATGTAACAGGTGTTTTAACTAGCAAACAGATTCTTCAGAGAGGAATTGGAATTGTACTGTGTTAGCCACAAATAAGAACAATATTAAGTTAGTGTCAAAGGACATATTATCCTATTAAAAACACTACAATTGGTGACCCCGATGTGATTTTATAGCCACACTACAATAAGCACACCCGACGTGATTTACGCAGCTTTACCTTCACATTTGAACTCTACACCACGTGAGCTACGCAGCTTCAACTTCACATTCAAACTCGACTGTTGTCATTTTTTGTATCATAAATTGTGCAACAAACATTTTTATTGAATTTGAATATTCTCACGCGCACAATTATTTTCACACATACAATCTCATTAAAATTCAGAATCGTCCGAATCGCACAAAACTGTTCAGTTGGTATCCCGGATCGGAAAAGAATTTCGGATTGCCAAATAAAAACGCCATAACTGTTCTGAGCGTTAATTTACCTCAGCTTCTAAGTCCTTAAAATCATTAAGGTCATTCATGAAACCGCGTAAACTTTCCCACATCGTAAAGTGGAAAAGTTTACCACGCACATTTCGATCCTATAAAGCAATAAAAGGACTCTGCCCATAGAAAAACTATACTACATAGAGGCGCGACTCGTACCCCCTCGCGTGAAACACCCACACGGGAAAACTCTTAAATTACTCATTTTTTCTGTGAATATATATGAGTGGTGGACTATAAAATACTTTTGCTCAAAAATAACAGCCATTTTTTTTTCTGTTGATGTGTCAAAAGTCTGACAGTCTCAAATAATTTAGGAGCATTAAAAATATTTACTTCCATTTTCACAGTTTTTAAGTTTTATTAATTGGTTATTTCGCTATTTTCATTTATTTTAATCAAACAAAAATTATTGCGTATGAGCTGTGAAATACACTAGTATCCTCCATAGCATTAACCGTTCATAGGTTCGGACTAACCGAGTCGGTTTGGCTATCGAAAATCAAATCTGAAACTTAAGAGATTCAAGTAAGTTCATTTTAAATTGTTGCATTTTATATTAATTTTATTGTATATTGTCCTTTCTAGCCAACATTCCACCAAAAGGTTTCCAATTAAATCCAAAACTGCATCCTGTAACATCAGTCTCACAATACCGTGTAGTTAGGCGTTGTACGAAGGCCGAATACACATTCTTACGATCGAAATTTAAAAGTATCTACAGTGCTATTTACTAGTCATGAAAGAACGTACTCTACCTTTCCCAATTTTTTTTTTAATAAACCGACACTAAAATGGTTTTGGCTACCATTAATATGACAAGCACAGTGCGAGCTTTAGGAAAATAGGGAAGGATTAAAAAGGAGATACCGATGTACACTAGTTTTGAAGTTCAGAATATCAAAATAAGGGGGGGAAATAGAGCCTGGTAAAGCATTCCAAATACGTGTTGTACGACTAAAGAAAAAATCCCTGTACTTCGCAGTAAGTCCGAAATTGGGCTCAAGGGTAAACTGATGAGAATTCCTAGAAGCGCTAGTACTACGGTCGAATTGTTTAAGGGGAGGAATGCAACTGGTTACTTCGCTAGAACACTGCTTATAAAAATAGCGATAAAATAGCGAAATACATGAAAAATTACGACCATGTTCGAGAGATGTAAATGTCTCCACTACAGTTCTATCGCCAATCATTCTTAGAGCCCTATTTTGAATTCTACCTAAGAGACTCAAATGAGATTTGGGAGCTCCTTCCCAAATGTAGGAGTTATACTCCAGCTTTGGACGAACGAAGGCCTTATAGATTACAGCCAGATCAGACGGTGAAAAGAATTTCTTGCATCTTCGAAGAAAGCCCAAACTCTTTGCAGCGTTTTTGGCGATATCAATTATACGTTAATTCCAGAAGAGGTGGTCTGTGATGCACATGCCAAGGACTGAAAGCTGATCGGTTTCTTTAATGCAGTGCCGCTCATGTATAGCGGCATGGGGGGTGGGTTCTGCTTTAACGACAGAAGACAGCACTGAGTTTTTGAAGCATTATATTCTACGCGGTTTCTTATTCCCCATTGGACAATGCTGTCGAGATCAGAATTTAATGAGCTTATTATACGCTGGCGTTGCAGTTCCACATCCGAAGAACAAGGAAGTGAATCTGAAAACGAATATGAGAAGCTGAGAGAACTATCGTTGGTATGGATGGTACTCTATCCAAACTCAATTTGCTTACCTTGTTGTATTTGTTAATTTGACTCTATACATGAATAGATCTCAAATCCAACAGCCAAATGGGTATACACATAGATGATAAATTATCGGTTTTGATCCACAGATGCAAGATATCAGTTTCACAACAGTACGAGCTTGTAGGCAATCCAAAATAGCTTTCGAAATTTCCTATATTGGTATGACTCATCTGTGGTCAAGCATCAGGAGAAACCATAGACTCTGTTGCGAGTCTAGGTTAGGCCGTGGGGGCGTCTTCTGTGCGGGTAGCGAGTAATGGCACGCTTGCTTATTGCACGGCTAAGCTCGACGGATTGGGGGTAGTTCTTGCTCTCTACCATCACACCTCCCTTTCAGCAAACAAAAAAAATTACGTGCCTTTATATAAGGACGTGGAAAAGGAAGGTGGTGAGGATAGGATAATAGGGACCTGGAATCAAAATGATAGGAATTGCACAAATCTACTTACCTATGCCACTTCATAGAAGAAAGGATGGGGTTAGTTTTGAAATTCACGGCGGACACTAATCCCCTTTCCTTTGATTTTGAAACTTAAACTAACCTACATACTAAGCCCTAAAATTCCAGATGTTGTATATTTATGTATACAGATTTAAATATTCATGTGTATTTGTATACATATGTATATTTGCCTATAACTAAACCTAAATCTAAATCCTAAATCTAACAATCAAAGAAAAGGAATTTTGCCCACTTAAACTCCAAGCGTCGCACTATCTCTCCAATGCAATGGTTCATCGAGACACTAGAAGGCCTTGCCAGATGTTGTCGGCAAAAGTTCGGCCTGCCCACCCTTGTACCTGAGATACAAGCTTTGCTATCTCCTGGGCCATGTTCTCGGAGATAGCCCCTAACATGAACCTCCAATCGTAAGCTAAAGTAACTTGTCCGAAAAATCTGTCTTCATCTATGCTTTGAAAACATATACGAGAATTAAGTAAGTCGGGTATTATGTGTGATAGCATATCTTAAACGGTAAGTTGATAGCCAAATAAATTGATCCTATTCGTCGAGGTAAGTATTTAAGTTCATAAGTCATTGTTTAGTAAGTACGATAAGTAAGGTAAGTAGGGTAAGTACATGTATGTAAAAAGGTTTGTATAATCCATAGAGTAAGTAGGTAATTAGTAAAAGTAGGTATAGTTCATAGTCAAACCATATGGTTTGTAAAAAAATAAAGGTAAGTAAAGTTCTTAGTATGAGAGTGTAGTTAGGTAGTGAAGAAAATTAAGTATAGTAAGTGTAGTTCATACGGTGAGTATATAGTATGTCTAAGGTAAGTCAGTATCGAGTCATTGTCTACCCAAATTCAAATTTATCCTCCCGCATCGCCGGCTCAGCCGAACCTTCACGCACCTCTTATTAAAATTTTAGCACTTCATTATTATTTAAATTTTAATCAGAACAGATCAAAATTTTCATCGAAATTCACTTTTATTATAATTCTCATTAAAATACAATGTACCTGAAATATATCAAATAAGAATACAAAAAAAGGAAGAGAAAAAAAAATCGAAAAAAGGTTCAAAAATATGATGTTAAAATGCATTAAAATCCAAATGGAGAATTTTTGGGTTTGTTTAAATGGACCGTAGTTTAGGTATTTTCACTTCCACTTTATATTCTGATTTAATTAATTTATAAAAAAAAAATTAATCAAAATTTGGACTTAATCTGAAGCACCGGAGTGTGGGTACTTCTTGTTTACAAATATGCTAATATGTACTTCAAAAACAATCATATAAATATTTATGCATGTAAATATAGTAAAAAATCAAAAAAAAATGTCTTTGATCAAAGACTTACATATTGTTTTGATGGTTTTGTGTATGCCTTCCCTCGATGTGCTGCCGGCTGAACATTGCAAGACGTTGGTTACTTCAATGTACAGCCCAATTAGTGTTTAGTATAAATATTTATATAATCACTTTACTTCAAAAATGTTCTAATGTTTAAAATACCCACATCACTTCAAAATTTTTCTTTCTTAAATCCTTTATCAAATTCTGTTATTGTTACTTTCTTTCTTACTTTTTTTTTCTTTTACAAGTAATTCGAAATTTAAAATTCAATAAAAAAATTAAGTTAAAAAAAATTAAGTGGAGTCCAGAAGGGACAAACAAAAAAACTAGGATTTTAAGCACTTCGGTGCGACTGATGCCTGCACCTTTAAAGGCACCCTATTGCAGGTCGTAGCCACAACTCCTGCCAGCCACTAGCCTACTTGGCACAACCTCCCTGACGATCTGGTACAGATTTTCACCCTCAGCACTTTAAAAAAAACTTCGCAGAGGTCCAGACCACCAGTCTCTATTGTTTAATTTGATCTAAACCTAGGAATGTAATAACGTATGTATGTACATAAGTAAATACTTAGAGCACTCGGAAACTAGCACGGTGGTATCCTACCTCTGCGTTGGAGGGAATCTATCACCGATATTCCTTTGACCTATGGCGAGTCCACCCTATGATATACACTTATTTTGCCTGTCTAACAATCCTTCAGGATTAGGGATTTTGATTTCTAAAAAAAAATTTTTCCCTTATCAGATTTTTTTTTTTTTTGAATAATCTTATTTATCTTACCTTAGTTTTATTTGAATGTATGTTTTATTTAATTTTTATATAAAAATCTTCCTGCGATTTATTGAAATTTTCTTCCAAAAATTTTGTACACAAAGAAAATAAATTCCTCTACTTTTGGGTTTGCGGTAAGTAAAGAAAATTCATTCGCAATAATACTTTATCAACATTTAATCATAAAAAAAAAAATCAAACCATGTACCTATCTCTCGACCGTTGTCTTATGTAGCCTATTCTCCCTTATTCTCTTGTGCAACATTCCAACTTTATTGCATCTCCTAATTCGCTTTTATACAATAAATCCAATACTTCCCCTATTTAGCTTTCCACGAGCGTTCCATTTAGGACCCCTTCAGCTATTTCTATACCTTCATCAGCAAACTCATGTCATCTATTCCTTACATTTTTCCAAATATATAATTTGAGAGTTTTCACCTTGACCTACCTCACTGAATACCTATATACATACATACACCCAAGTTCATCGACCTAAACCTAATATTGAACTTAAATGGTAATATTTCGTTTACCTACGAATAAACACTAAGCATACATAACCATACCAAAACATACCTACATATATATTAATAATAACACTCTTGATCCATAAATAACTACATACTCGTATAATACCCATTCCTAACATAATTCTCAAATGTGTTTATTATTTGTTTGTTATTTGAATTTTGAATTCAATTGTGAACAGTATGAGTCAGAATGATCTTTGGAATTTATTTTAAAAATGTCATCCGGTCAGATGTCGTTTGTATTTAATTTATTTTGTAACGTAAGTGAATGTTTTGTCGGGTTTGTTTTCTTTTTATTTTGTGTATATTTTTTTTTATAGTGCAAATATAACAATAAAACTAATAAAGGAATTTAAGAAAATTAATTCGTAGTTTAATAAAAAAAAAATAAAACAAAAGGAACTTAAGCTAATTTTAAAGAAGAGTAAAAAAAACAAAACAAATGCAGTAACCATTTTCCCGCAAAAGTAGGTATGGCTGTTTTATTTACCTTTTAATTTGTCATGGAATTTAATTATAATATTTATTAATAAGAAAATTTCAAAGGTATCACAGTAGGGCTTATATAACGAGGTGTATGTATGTATGTATGTATGATATGAATAGGTCTATACATAAATAAAAATCTCTACTATAAATAATTAAATAAATCTATACTATATATAAATAAATAAATAAATCTCTAATATAAGTAAATAAATAACTATAAGTTAACACGGGGCATTTCCCACGTATATACTTATGTAGCATATTAGTGCATACGACTACGAGGTAAATGCACTGTGTTGTATCAAGGCCAATAAGGAATACGATCTTCATCCGCTGTTCCCATTGGTGGGAAATGCTGATACTGCAATTTAGCCTTGCATAGGCGGAGTATGATTACATTTTATTACATTATTAGAAGGCAGTCTTTGTTAGGGATTAGGATTGAACGGTTGTTCCTAAATATATTCTTATAACGTGTATCAGGTCGTTTTTCATTTCACATAAATAGTAAGTCGAACCGTTGGGCCGGCGTTCGCGTTTTTTTTGATATCCTCAAAAAGGATATCTTTAACTGGCGCCCGAGCAGGGACCGGTATTCATTTCGTGTCCTTTTTGCTGAAGCATCTATGCCAGGCCAATACGCTCCTTCGGAGTGAACGTCACTGTACCCATGGAAACAAAGTACACTATTTTGGGTACCTTGAGCATCAAACTTTCGCATACCCATGGGAACATGCGAATATCCTTAAGCGCTAAGGGATGCGAGGGTGGAGTTGTTCGTGCCATTACTAGGTTTATTAAGTTAAACTAAACGGGACTAACACGGCAACCCCCCAAGAAATACCGGTTCTCTAAGAGTAGTAAATTAACGAATTTAAATTTTTGCAGAAATTCGAGAATAACGTTACTGAACGAACTTGAAAGAATTTTTTACAATAACTATATACATATATAGACGAATGATGAAGCTGCTGTAGGTGAAAGAAAAAAAAACAACTCAAAAAAAAAAAAAAAAAAAAAGTGTAAAGCTAAGTCTATCGTGTTGCTTGTGCTGTGCACAAATAAATCTTTTTGAAAGTGATGTAGTGAAAACATATATATAAAAAAGGTGCATTGATACAAAAGGTATTTAAAGGTGCATAATCACCTGAGGTGCAAAAAAAAAAAGGAGTAAAGGTCACCATTAGACAAAATATATAAAAAAAGGTGCATTAGGCTCACCATTGAAAAAATATATATAAAAAAAAGGTGCATTGATACAAAAGGTATTTTCAAAAGTGCATAATCGCCTGAGGCGGTTGAGGTGAAATAATAATATAATAATAATTTAAAATTGTGCAAACAAAGAAAAAAGAATATTGAATTTAAAAAATACGCTTGTTATTAAGGTAAGCCTTTTCCTCACTTTAAACAAAAAACAATATTTTTATCTCTAAAATGGACCAAGTCATCCAAAAAATCGTTGAACTGACTGGGGCTGTTAGCAACCTAATCAGTCAACTAAAGGGTTTTGAAGGAGGCTACAAGTTGTCGAAGATAAGGCAACTGCGGCAGTCGCTCCTATAGCAGCTGCGGACAATAGTATCAATAGTAGTTTTGTCCTCAGTCCTCCACAAACGGAGGCTGAGCTTAGGGAAATCAGTAAATTACCCGACTGCGTAAAGGAGTTGCAGGCCTTTAATGGAAATCCAACGCAGTATGTATCGTGGATACACGCTGTGGAGGGGATCCTTAAGGACTATGAGATAGTCAAGTCAAAGCCCTTGTATCGCGCCATACTCCAACAGGGGTAAGATTAGAGGCCCTGCTGACGCTGCCCTTGTGAGCTATAATATCTTTGACGGTGACTGGCTTGAAATGAAGTCTTGTTTGTCACTGCACTACGCAGATAAACGAGACTTTAGGACTCTTGAGCACCAGTTAAAACAGCATATTCAGAAAAGCAGCAAGCTGGACGAATTCTACGCTGCTGTCAACCATCAATTATCATTGATCGTTAATAAGATAAAAACCGAGTCGTATAGTGAAGAGACGGTAAGAGCGTTGGTAGAAACATACCGGAATAGGGCACTGGGTGTATTCGTGCGTGGCCTTAACGGCGATATATCACGAATGCTCATTATTCAGAGCACCAAAACCCTCCCCGAGGCTTATTCCGCATGCTTGGAGATACAAAATCTCAACTACCGGAACAATTCTGTGCACCCCTCTTCCTATTCAAATACAATTACAGCCCCAATAAACCAGAATTTTAAAAGTTTAGAGTTTAAACCTTATTTGCCTCCGAGGAAGCCTCAGCTAAATCCTAGAGACAAAAACAATCGGTTTAACTGGAGCTCTCCTCATGGAAGTGGTTCTCCACCAAAGCCTGGACCAAAACCCTTAGAGAAAATGGACTGGGATCGAACTGTTCAAAGCAAACAGGTCAATTATATGAACCGTCCAAAATCTCAAAACCCATTTAAGCGTAAGGCAACCTCCTATAATTATCCTAACAAGCAGCAACGCTTTTATAACAAAGAGGTCGAGGATGAAGTCGATCTAGAAGAATACACCGCTGCTGCGGAAGAGGCTGTAGGAGAAGCTGCTTGTGATGAAA
The DNA here is from genome assembly GCA_910595825.1 of Philhelius pedissequus. Lineage (NCBI taxonomy): Eukaryota > Metazoa > Arthropoda > Insecta > Diptera > Syrphidae > Philhelius > Philhelius pedissequus. Next base: position 109,759,579 of record OU343160.1, read on the forward strand.
TAAATTTTATGAAAAGGGGCCATCCAGCGTACCATACATAGAATATGTTACGGGGGATGGGTCGGTATTGAAGTTTCTTTTCGACACAGGGGCGAATAAAAACTTCATTAGCCCAAATATCAGACAACCGACCAAGCGCATAAGGAACGCTTTTAGAGAACGATCAGCCGGTGGAGAGATCAATATTACGGAGTCTGTCGAGGGACGTTTTTTGAAAAATTAGGGATTAGAACAATGTTAAAATTCTATGTGTTGCCTGGCCTCACATCTTTCGATGGTATTATTGGGGATGATACCTTGAAAGAATTAAAAGTAATTATAGACAGGAATATCAATGTTCTTAAATTAGAGAACAATATCCAAATTCCAATAAAAGAAAAGATCTCTAAGGAAGTTAATTTTACCGTAGATCCTTCACTTTCTGAGGATACCAAGAACAAACTTAGCAGATTATTATCAAAATATAATTATCTCTTTGGAACAATTGACACTAGGAAAACGGTACCTCGGTTCTCGCTGAGATAAGGACAAGTACGAATGATTCGATATATTCGAAGAGCTATCCGTATCCAGCCTGTCTGAGAGGTGTGGTCGAAAAAGAGATATCCAAGCTTTTGGAAGAAGGTACTATTAGACCATCGAAAAGCCCATATAACTCGCCAATATGGGTTGTACCTAAGAAACCGAAACTCGATGGCGAGAACCAGTATAGAATGGTTGTCGATTATAAAAGACTTAATAGTGTAACCATAGGAGATGCATATCCTATACCTGACATCAATTCGACACTGGCTAGTCTTGGAAAAGCTAAGTATTTCACAACACTTGACTTGACTTCTGGGTTTCACCAAATATCTATGAAACCGTCCGACATTCCGAATACGGCATTTTCTACTATGAACGGGAAATTCGAGTTTCTGAAGCTACCCTTTGGACTCAAGAATGCCCCCGCGATTTTTCAAGGAATGATCGACGATGTCCTGACCCCTTTTATTGGAAAAACGTGTTACGTCTATATAGATGACATAATTGTTTTTGGCAAAGGACTAGACGATCATCTCGGGAACTTGGATGTTGGCCCGACTCGGTGAGGCGGGTCTGAGGGTCAATCTCGAGAAGACCCATTTCTTGCAACAACAAGTGGAATTCCTAGGGTATGTTGTCTCAGCTGAAGGTATCCGAGCCGACTCAAAAAAAGTTACAGCAATTCAGAACATGGAACCACCCCAAAACTTGAAAGAACTCAAATCATTCCTTGGCCTTACTTCCTACTATAGGAAATTTATCTGCGACTATGCGAAGGTTGCCAAACCATTGACGAATCTCACAAGGGGAGAGAATACGCAGATAAGAGCCAACCAATCGAAGAATGTTCCAACAGAATTAGGGGATGCCGAGCTCAAGGCCTTTAATGATTTGAAAATTCTGTTAACATCTTCTGAGGTCTTAGCTTTTCCCGATTTCGAAAAACCTTTCACCTTAACAACTGACGCGTCTAATTACGAGATTGGGGCCGTTCTATCACAAAATGAGGGCGGAAGAGACCGACCAATTGCATTCATTTCTAGATCACTGAACAAAAGTGAAGAGAACTTTGCCACCAACGAAAAAGAAATGTTGGCCATCGTCTGGGCCCTAGACAATCTTCGGTCCTACCTTTATGGGGCCAGAAAGATACGCATTCTGACGGACCACCAACCTCTTACATTTGCATTGGGTAATAGAAATTACAACGCAAAGTTAAAGAGGTGGAAAGCAAGAATCGAAGAGTACAACTACGAGTTGGTTTACAAACCCGGTAAATTATACTATGTGGCTGATGCTCTCTCAAGGCTTAGAACTCAGGTGAACCACTTGCAAGACTCAGTAAATGAATCTAGATCAAATGCAAACACAGAATACGAGCCATCTGCGTCTCGTTTAATAAATGAAAGTTCCGAGACTGAAACCGCATGCTCTGAAAGCGGATCCACAACAGAAACTGCTGGAAGTGATCAAAGTGGATCTACAACAGAAAGATGCATCCGACCTCATACCCCACGTAATCGCGCTGATCAATGTATTTCATAATCAGATTATCTTTAGAGCAGACAAGGGCTTGGAGTGTTTCGAAGAACTACATCCTGGCTATTGCCGGCATTACGTTGTTATTTGTGGACACGATAAAGGCGCCTTGACCCAGTTACTGAGGTCCAAGCTAAACCCTAATGTAGTAAATGGTATTAAAATGCCAGAATGCTATTTACGAATCCTGCAAGAGGTCTTTATCGAACATTTTTCGAAATACAAAATCAGGATCACGCAAAGAGTGGTCGAAGACGTGAAGAATGAGAACCGCAAATGTGAGCTTATTATGAAAGAACATAGAAGAGCACACAGGAATGCCAGGGAAAACAAGGAGCAATTACTAGGAAATTACTATTTTTCTGGCATAAATAGCCTCATAACAAAATACGTGAGGGCGTGCGAAATATGCAACACAAATAAGTATGACAGGCATCCAAACCGTCCCGAATTCCAACCTACGCCAACCCCGAGTTACCCCTGCGAGATTCTTCATCTGGACATTCTTGAGGTGCAGAACGAGAAGTTCATAAGTTGTATAGATAAATTCTCTAAATTCGGGAAACTTTTCCATATAAAGAATAAATCAGTCCTGCACCTTAGAGACAAAATTGTTAAAGTCCTACACTATTTCACAGTTCCTAAAATACTTGTAGTTTCGTTGAATGTAGTTTCGTTAGCCCCATTATCGCAAATTTTATCGAATTACTAGGTATAAAATTATACCGAACCCCAGTAAATCGATCAGAAGTAAACGGTCAAGTCGAAAGGTTCCATTCAACGATCATTGAAATTTATCGATGTCTCAAGGTCGAATATAAAGATTTGCGCTTAAAGAAACTACTGAACATTGCCGTTGATAGGTATAACAATAGTATTCATTCAGTTACCAAACACAAACCAACAGACGTGTTCTTCGACAGATCTCCAAGATTTAATTATCAAAATCTTATAGACTTTAGAAAAAAGATAAACCATGACCTCCAAGCCGAGGTCAAGAGAAAGCAAAATCAATCGAATCATTATCGGAACAAGAATAGAACTTCTCCTAAAAAATATAAAAGAGGAGATGTTATATACACGGCATCAAGAGGAATTAAGGCAAAAATTAAGCCTTTATTCCGGAAAGATATCGTGGCAAAGGACAACCGTGTAACGGTAATAACCAATTTGGGCAGAAAAATTCATAAGACCCATATTAAAAATATAAACCAAGGTAATACGTAATGGCTCCTCGATAGTATAGTGATCAGTACACCTGCCTGATGTGCAGGAAGCTGGGGTTCAATTCCCCATCGGAGAGTATTAATAAAAACAAAAAAGGCAGTGGCACCAAGCACCCCACCCCTTATAATGTATGCATGCACAAAAAATTAAAATCCCTTTTGAATCTTTGAATCTTTGAATTTCACTTAATCCTTGCACAAGCTCCAAATGCACGAATGCACAAGCAACAGAACCTAGCTAAAGACATCAAGATTATTATAACTAGATTACTTAATTTAATTTAATACATTTTACTGTGGAATGATGTAAAATAAAATAATTAGATTGTGAGAATTATTCAATTGTATGTTATACTAAATTTTAGGTTTACTAAAGAATTATTCCATTGTATATGTAACTTAAGTTAACTTTTAAATTCTATCATAACTAAATTACTTAATTCATGTTAATACTACGAAGTGATGTAAAATAAAAGTAATAAAATGCTAAAACCCTTATAATATATTCATGCTAAAAATTGTACTAAAGAAATCATTTAATTATATGTAATTTTATTATAAATTCAAACATAAATGAATTACTCAATCCATTGTAATACTTTGAAATGACATAAAATACAAATTAAAATATTACAAAAATCTAAAAAAATACTTATATGTATGCAATTTAATTTTTAATCTTTTCTGGTTTATCGAATATCCTAATGTTGAAATATTTGTATTAATAATCAATTTTAAATCTGAATTCGTTCAATCAATATCTACTGAATATAGTAAATCGTGAAAGTATCTAAAATTGTAAAATAACTATTATATTATACTTAATTCTCTTTTATTCTTAATTTTACTTATCATATAGTTTTATCATTATAACCGCCGCGCAAGGGTTCAGCATATTCGAATACAAGTCTCCAATGGTCACCATCAAAGAAGGGCAAGGCTGGATCATCGATGGACATTTCAAATTAATACACGTCATCCGCATGGATAAATTTGAGGCGCTTTTGGACAAAATGACAGGAGTTGTTGAGGTCGAAATCACTCGGCTCGGAAGGAAAATTGTTGCACGTCATCACCTTACTCAACTCCACAAACGTCTTGATTCGCTGAAAGGGAAAACTCATAGAAAGGAAAGATCAATCAACTGGATCGGGTCCACATGGAAGTGGCTGGCAGGTAACCCCGATGCAGCCGATTGGGACAAGGTATTGAAAAATGAAGATAATATCATCACCAACAACAATCAACAGTACAAGAAAAACGAGAGAGTCTTAAAAATAACGGAAGACATCACACAAAAGATTAACTGGGTCATCAACAACACTGCCAATCCAGTAGCCTCATCCAACAGAGCCATGCATGAACAGAGCATAATAGATGAACTCATGATTATCAAAGAAGAGGTCACTGAAATCGTTCGTGCCTGCCAAATGGCGAGAAATGGGATCGTCAATACCAATCTCCTGGACCAAGAAGAAATCAACAGGGTCATCAGCGAAGTCGAGACCCTACCATACGCAAACGTGGTAGAATTTGGCAAGCCGTCAGTCTTCACCAATGATTCCATGTTGCTGTACGTCCTATCAGACGAAGTTGCTTTGGAATCGGAAAATCCCTAACCGCAGACACCTTTTCAGGATCTGTTCTTAGACATCCATCGCCGACGAGGTAGCCTAAGTATTTGATCTCCTTGAAACAAAACTTGCTTTTTTCCACGTTTATCGTCAACCCTCGCGGAGTTGCACAATCCAAACGGCATCACCGTGGACTGGTACAACGGTCGTCCAGGGACTGTGAAAGCCGTCTTCTCTCTTGATTTGAGTTCCAGATGAATCTGCCAAAAAGCGTCCTTCAAATCGATTGACGAAATTAAGTGTGGGTCGTGAAGTCGGCTCAAAATCCCCTCAATATGCGGCAGAGGATATGCAAATTTTTTGGTTGCCGCATTTATTTTTCTTGAGTCTAAGCCTAGTCTGTTCTTTCCCGGCCTAAGTACCAACACGACTGGAGAACTGTATGCGCTATTGCTCTTTTCAATTACACCTAGCTCAAGCCTTCGGTCGAGCTCAGCGTACATTAACGTCTGTACGACAGGTGAGATCGGGTAATGTCTTTGTTTGATGGGAATGATGTCGTCTTCCATCTCAATGACATGTTCTTCGACTGTCGTCTTACCCAATCCCAATACTGCGAAAGAGGGATATGCAAGCTTGACCCGCTCCAGTTCTTCAGCTTGTGTTTATGTAAGCTTTCGCAAGGGATCAACCTCCTGCCCCTCCATTGACAATGGAATATCAAGCGCGCTTATTATGTTGGGAGCGACCTTAAATGTCCTCCACAAATCTACCCCTAGATAGAGCTGCAGTTGCAAGCTTGGGACAACATACAGTTCCATCTCGTGGGTGTTACCGCCCCATGTCACATTTGTCTTGAAGCGCCCTTTAATGTGTTGGTTCTTTCCGTCAGCTGTTTTTATGTCCATTGTCATGTTTGTTATCCTAATGTCGTGTTTCCGTATAAAATCTATTGCCCTTTTTCCCATACAACTTAATGAAGTTCCACTATTTAATAGACCTAGCATTTCTTCACTACATACTACTACTTTGGCATAAGGCCTATTATCGTCAGAAATCGCAAAAATAGTAGCTTCTACTTTATTTTTAGTTCGTCTGTAAATTGCACAGTTTTCCCTAAGCCTACGTATTTTTCTAAAGTTTCTAGTGTTACTTATTGCACAAGTGATTTCAGCATTGAAAATTCGTTTTCTAGCTTCGTCATATTCAGTTAGTCGTTCATGTAAGCTTTTGTACTGTACTGGTTTTTTGGTTTGGTCATTTACTAGTTTTATTTCACGTCTTAGGATTCTTATTTTCCCGGGATTTGTTTCCCTGGAAGAGAAACATTTGTCGGTCGAGTGGTCCCGGGTGCACTGCCGACCTTCAGGTTTTCCTGACAGGAGGCGCACTTAAATGAAATGTTGCCCTGCCAACAACTGAAACATGTAAGTGCGTGGAATGTTGATGGGCAGGTTGTCGAAGTATCGTTTTTGTCTGTATTTGTGTCAGTCTTTCTGTCTCGTTCGTTAACTTTATAAGAAGGGTGTCGTGTTTCCGTTCTTGAGCTTGTAGCGAGCTTATCAGTGCGGTTATGTTGTACCGCAGAAATGTGCATGTCTTGTTCGTCTTCTGAGTCAGTCAAGTAGCGTCTAGTCCGTATTAAGTCATTGTCTCCTATTGCACCTATTTGTTTCTTAAACTTAGAATCTCTAATTGTCAATTGTTTTTCTGCCCTACGGCACTCTTCCCTTAGATCTGGGATATCCTTGATGGGTCATCCGAAGATCATTGTCGCTGCTTTGTCCTTCAGATTTTGCCTAACCATAGAAACTAAATCCTTCTCACTAGGACGATTCCTCATTTGCAACGTGAGACTCCTAACATCCTCATAAAATTCATCGAAGGATTCATTTGGTTGCTGTCGCCTGTCGATAATTTCCCTGAGTAACTCATGGTCCCTCTTACTGTTTCTAAATTGATTCAGAAGATTCAGAAATTCATCGTTCTGATTTTCCTCTAGAAACTGCCAATACCATCTTTCGGCGATTCCTGACACTAGGTGGTGAAAATTGGCAAACACGTGTTCATTGGAGATACCATTTATTTTTTGCAATGTATTAATCCTAAGGATGATACTTTCGACAGTCATCGTTTTGGGTGTCCCGTCGAATTTGACACCCCATTTATAGATGTCTACACGTTTCATATGATCACTACATGGTTTATTTTTGGTGGCTCTACATTACTCCTGGGTGGAGAACAAACTCTTGGGTGACTTACGTCAGGGTCTGCTAGGAGCCTCTCTTCATTACGCTTTTTCCCTGCGTACAGTGAAGGTATTGATTTTTCTACTATACGCAGACGCTCACTAATAGCAGACATATTCCCAGTCAACCGACTCTACTAAGGACTGCATTTTAGAAATGTTTTTCGACTGTTCTGCTAGAACAACCATCGTCTTAAAATGGGTCTCATTTATCGACCTTGAAATCGCGCAGTCAATAACCTTTTTTATATTTTCTATTCCCATTATATCTCATACTCTTCCTTGTCCTTTTTCCATAGTTTGCCCTATTGCTTTTCCTGCCTTTGTTAGCCTGTTAATAGAGCCCCTAGTTTCTTCTACAGAGCCCTGTGCCTGAGGATCTAATGACTGACGCCTCATCTCCTGTGACAGGATAGTCCTATTACCCTCACTTGTCCCTGCCTGTAACCCACTTGCTAATTGACTGAGGTTAACCTCCACCAGCTCATCAAAAGGGTTTCTTAATATGCCTTGGCTGAACTTTGGCTCGCATGGAGATGGACACGATTCAGCTCTGGCTGTAGTACGAGTGAGACGACCCCTACCTCTAGGTCTCACTACTGTGCTCTTTCTGGCGGCACCTGTCGCACGTTTGCTCATTTCATATAATTTTTGGGTTTTGATCGCTTCTCAACAAAATTAAAACCAATAAATATTCCAAAAAAATAAAAAATCAAAAATCAAAAAAAAATTCCGATATTAAATTTTTTTTTTAATTCAAAAATAAAAAAATTAAATTTAAATAAAAGAAAAAGATGTTAAAAATAAAAAAAATTAATTAAAACTAATAAAAAAAATCGATAATAATGGCAAAAAAATGAAAAGGCAATACTTAAGATAAAAAAGTAAAAAAAACAACGAGATAAATTTAAAAAAATTCAAATTTAAAAAAAATTAAAATTAAAAAAACTACTCGTAATAAAAGGTAAAAAAAAAAATGAAAAATTTAAAAGAGAATATATGATGAATATAAAATTAAAATTTCAAAGAAAGGAAATTATTCCTTTCAAAAATAAAAATTTTAAATTCAGAACTATAAAAAAATCAAATTCGAAAAAAGTGAAAAAAGTAAACCAAAAAAATAATAATATTTTTATAACACAAAGTAAATAAAATAAAAAAAACTGTAAACAAAATAAATAAAATAAAAAAAAAGTACAAAAAAATATAAATAATTCAGTAAGTAAACAGAACTATTTTGATCGCAGTTAAACAAAAATGTATCTATATTCATGATGAGGTGTGTGAAGATGCGACTGAGTATCCAAACGAATGTGAGAGGAAGGGAAAATGGTATAATTGTCTGGTATGTTTGTTTGTAAATCGTAAAATTTATGTCCTGTTAAATCTTCGTAAGTTTTGTCTAATGTCAACCAGTCAGTCATGTTTACGACTGGTACCACTGTAACTCGACGAGTGCTTCGAGTTATCCCTAGTCTTCCCACCACATCGAGCTTTCTGATGTTAAACCTTAAAGGTGGTTGGCTAGGAATCAGCTATAACCTTCCACATAGTAGAATTTAAAAACTTCACGTTCACGCCACTCTATACGTCTGGACACACCTGACTATAAGGCTAGAAATGAAGGTTCAGCTTTTCCATTCTACTCTGCTAATTGCACTGTGAAAAACTTTGTTCAACCTCACAAAATCTACTGGTACTACAGCTGTCAGATTGGACAGCTGAACTCTATCTCCCACTATACAACTAGCTATTACGGTCTCCAGATTTGTACTTCAAGGATATGTAAGGTAAGAAAATTTAAAACAATTAAAATGTGAAAAAAATTGGAGTTGAAGATTATTGAGAGTCCAAGGGGATGACCTTACGATAAAAATCATCTCCTTGGAGTCCCAATGGATCTTATAGCCGTTCGTAACGTTGAGAGGCATTGTTGCGAGTCTAGGTTAGGCCACGTGGACGTCTTCGGTGCGGGTAGAGAGTAATGGCACGCTTGCTTATTGCACGTCTAAGCTTGAGGGATTGGGGCAAACAAAAAAATCACCTTCCTTTTCCACATCCTTATACAAAGGCACGAGATTTTTTTTGTTTCCTGTGTGGGAGGTGTGATGGTAGAGAGCAAGAAATACCCCCAATCCGTCGAGCTTAGCCGCGCAATAAGCAAGCGTGCGATTAGTCTCTACCCGCACCGAAGACGCCCCCGTGGCCTTACCTAGACTCGCAACAACTCCAAGGCTCAAAGTTAACACGTTCACTTATTTATTGTACTGGTTTCTGAGATCGAGGATTCGGATAGGTTAGTTGAATAGAGTCAAAAGTCAAATCTCATGTTAAATGAAGGTTGCCGGCTGCTATTCAACACTTTTGCTGTCGGATAGCTAGTTATTTGAATTTATATTGTTTCGAGAATTGAATGAGTTTTGACATGGGTTACAACAAATAATAGCTTTAAAGACTAGTGGAGAAGTGTAAACGTGCCCATAAGTCTCCCGAACCAAAGGCGTTAGGCCATAAATAGAGTGTGTTGAACAAGTCCACCAGCTGTCATAACAATTCACTATACCATGGGTCTTGTAGAAGTGTCCATATGTAGTATGTCAATGCTTTGGAGGTTACCAAGCGCCATCTGCACCTTCAACTGGTCAATAGAGAACAGCTGGAAAGTGGTCTAGTTTCGGTGAAACATCAATAGGTATTTTCAGAGTACGGTTACCAACACACACAACTCTATATACCATTCATTTAGCGGGTGTTTGATCGGATGATCAAATTTATGTGGGAGAAGAAAAAACGTAAACAAAGTGGCGTGTTCAAAGTGCTGAAACCTTTTGGCAGGTATCGGAAGAAAACGTTGTTGTTTTGGATTACTGACTGCAAGACGGTATAACCGTGTGACCAGTAGTTCCATTTGCTTTTCGCGAATTATGTAGAAAATTAATTGTCTGGTGGAAGAAAAGTAAATTATCAATTTCGATATTACTGGTGCGGTAAACTAGAGAAAAAAATTTATTTTCGAATTTTTAACAATATGTTTGAATCATTCAGTTAAATTCGTGAAGAAAAAAAAGGTGCATTTTTCTAGACGGAAAAAAATCTTTCAAAAAAAAACAGTTTGTGGCGAGTTTTGAAAAAAACTATTTATTAGGATATTAAAGAAAACTAAAGTGGCAAATTTTAAGAGGACAAATCAGCTTAAGCTATATTGGCGGTGTTAACTAAAGTAACTGTTATACTTTTTCATTTTTTTTTAATTAAAAGTTAAACAAGTTTAGCAATTTGCTCGCACCCTGAACTATTTTTGTAAGCCATTCTGGCAACGCGTACTAATCAAATAAACCAAGCTTCACTTTTAACCTTGTTACAAAAACCAATTATATAATACATTTTTTCTCGCTCTTCTTGGCTTCACGTCAACCTGCATTACTTAAATCGCCTTTTATTTCAAACATCTTAAAAGCTTTTTAATTAATCGCTAACAAATTGGTGACCCCGACGTGATCGCCAAGACTCAGTATTCGCATTAATTATTAAAACTTATAATTCGCCATTTGCTGGACAATCGTGGTATTTCGCGTGGGAGAAATCATTGACGCATGCTTAAGCAAGAAGAAATTAAGGTGTCTAAATCCGAAGAATTCCGTAGTAAAAGAGGTTTGCTTAAAACAATTGGATTGCATCAAGTAATTGCAACTCTTAAGGCTGAGACAGCTACACCAGCAGATCTGAACACCGAATCCAGGCTGTCGATGCTTGTTTCAAAGCAGTCTCTACCAATCTACCTAAATTGGAAGATACTGGCCCTAAGGAATTGGAGAAGGATGAGCGTTCAACTTATAAGGAACTTTATTACACAGTTCTTCCAGCATTGCAGACATGTCTGCAAAAGGCAGAGAAGCCTTCGACTTCGGATGGAGGGACTCCAAGGAAAAATTCTGCCATATCCGATATTATAAAATTACCAAATGCTCACATTCCTATATTTACAGGTATAATCACTGAGTGGATGACATTTTTTGATGCCTTCGATTCGCTTGTTCACTCCCAATCAAGCCTTAGCAATGTGAGCATATTTCATCATCTACGTGACGCTCTCAGCGGTAGCGGAGCATTGATTGTCAAGTCGTTGGAGGTTAGCGACACGAATTATGACGTGGCAATCAAAATGCTTCAAGATAGGTACGAGAACAAGAAGGTTATTGCTCATGAGCACATAAAGCAGCTTTTTGACGTACCGCCAAAGCACCCCGTCATCAATTCGAAACTTGATTGACCCCTTCAATGTTCATTTGCGAGCTCTCTCATCACTTGGACATTCAACTCAGCACTGGGATCACCTCATAGTTTTCATCATCAGCTCTAAATTGGATGCGGCAAAATTGACCAGGTGGCAGGAAGAGGCACCTGCTGATCGACTTCCCAGCTATCAAGAGATACCTAAATATTTAATCAAGCGCAGCCAAATATTGGAAGGGATGGTAAGCCAAATACCATCTACGAAGGTGAGTACTAATTATAAGGTAGAAACTAGATTAAAAAACATACCAAAAGTATTTGCAATCACTAACAATACGCAATGTGCTCACTGCTCCAAACCTGGCCATGTTATAACAAGATGCTATCGCTTCCTTCGTTTATCACCTGAAATATGTCAAAATTGCCTTAAAATCGATCATGCTCTAGAAAGCTATTTCATCTAATTGTCGAAGTTGTGGTCGGAATCACCATTCATTGCTTCATCTAAATGCTCACCTGCTACTTTTTCATTTAATCCAAATGCTAGCGAATACACTCCCCATTCATCATCTTCTCATAATTCAGCTGCGCTGTCCGTATTTGACGACACTCGCACTGAGACCACGACTATTCTAGCAACAGCAATAATATATGTTCTCGATTGTCAAAGTTCTCCAGTTGCTTGCCGTGTGCTGTTGGACTCTGGCTCACAAAATAATTTTGTAAATGAACAATTTGCTCAACGCATTGGTTCGATTCGCGCAGAGACAAACCAGTCATACTCAGGCATCTCCTCGGTCACAAAGCAATGATTTTATAAAGCTTTCTTTACAATAAAATCTCGTTTGACCAGTTTCTCATCGTCAATGGAAGCCGTGATACTTCCGAGAATAACATCAGGATTCCTCCCATCTGAGAAAATAAACACTGCCATTCTAGGTATACCATCCAAAATAAGCTTAGCAGACCCAAACTTTCAAACCCCACAAAAAATAGACTTGTTGCTGGGAGCTGAGCTTTTCTTTTCACTTCTATTACAAGGCCAAGTGCGACTGGAAAATAATTCAACAATTTTGCAAAATAGGCGGTTTGTATGTGTAGTTAGTGGCAATTACCCATTTCTGCCCAAAGAAGATGCGCAACGCAACATGATCGTAGAAAATCCATTTGAAGACAGTATGTTAGACCAGCGTTTAAAAAGTTTTTGGGAAATCAAAAATCACTCATTGCCTGCACATAATTTCTCAAAAAGCGAAAATTCATGCGAGCAGCACTTTATCCACAATTTTCGCCGTCCGAACTGTGGCCGATATCATGTGAGACTGCCTTTTAAATGTGACCCATTAGCTCTAGGAGTTTCATACAACAGAGCCCTACGCCGTTTTAACCTCCTGGAGAGAAAACTCTCAAAGCAATACACTGAGTTCATAGCCGAGTACATTCAACTGAATCGAGTTCATCCAAATCCGACTCTGGTAAATCTCTCAACGAAATCTTAATGGTCGGGCCTGTTGTTCAGCCTGATTTGTTTTCAATTGCGCTTCGATTTCATATGCATCGCTGTCTTTACCAGCGATATTACAAAAATGTATCGCCAGGTTGCTGTAGATCCGCGAGATCTCAATTTCCAATTGATACTTTGGAGAAATTCAGATGCCGAACCTGTAAAAACCTATCGCTTATGCACAGTAATTTATGGAACTTCAGCTGCATCATATTTAGCCACTCGCGTATTGAATCAACTAGCCAATGATGAAAAAAAATAATTTTCCTCGTGCTTCCCACGTCATTAAATCTGACTTTTATGTGGATGATGTTTTATGGGGCTCCGATTCCCTTGATGAAGCTAAACAAATTCAGGTGGAACTAATAGCTTTATTAAAAATGGGTAAATTCGAGCTTAGGAAGTGGTACTCTAATTCTGATGCTTTATTAGAAACCATTCCAGTTGATCAACGAGAGTCCTATTTTCAAATGCAAAGCAGTGGTGTTGTCAAAACTATGGGTATTGTTTGGGACCCAAATGCAGACGCATTTATGTATAAAAGTGACAATCCACAGTCTGTTCCACAATACACAAAAAGATCTGTGCTTTCGGACATCGCTCAACTACTTGACCCTCTGGGAATAGTTAATCCAGTTATTGTTGCAAAGATTTTCATGAAGCAGTTATTGCAAACGAAGCTGTCTTGGGACGAAACGCTCCCGGAAGAATATTACAAAAACGGAATGACTTTCGGCAAGAATTTATCCTTCTTCAACAGCTAAGAGTGCCAAGAATGGTTATATCCACCCAAAAGACAAGAGGTCAAATATGGTACTTGCATATACATTTCGTTCAACCAGGCTCTTAGCAGCGAAGGCAAAGGTTGCTCCCAACAAGGTCACATGTCTTCCGCGACTAGAGCTGTGTGCTGCCGAGATGGCAGCCCAATTTACTCATCGTATAGTGAACATTCTGGGCATTGATTTCGAAAACATTTTTTACTGGACTGATTCATCAATTGTGCTGTCCTGGTTATCTGCAGAGTCATCAATCTGGAAAACCCTTGTTCCTAATCGTGTAGCCACCATACAAGAAACAACTAACCTTCAACAATGGTGGCACATAGAATCCAACTTGAATTCAGCTGATATCATTTCGCGTGGAGCACGACCATCTACATTGCTTCAATCAGACTTGTGATTTTTTGGGCCTGAATTTTTAAGGCAAAAGGAAGAAAACTCGCCAAAATACTCTAGAGCGACGAAAAGTTAAAATAGTACTGTCTGTACAGACCGAAAATGATTTAATCACAGAAATTAAATATCACACCTTTTACATCAGATCACTGCGAGTTGTTTCATACGTAAATCACTTCCAAATGAATGTGTTAGCTAGAATTGCCAAAAGGAAGATCAAACTAGGTCTTATTACAGTAGCTCCAGGAGAAATCGCTCCAAACTCTGAGGTTTTGTGGGGTGCAATAACCAGAGGTGAAATAAAAAACGCCTTGAAAAAAACCTTTTACGTGTTTCAAGAAAGTTCTTTCGCTATTGAGCTAGCCTCGTTACGCAAATATTCTGAAGTTTCCAAACAAAGCAGCCTTCGATCGCTCGCAACCTTTTTGGATCTAGATGGACTAATAAGAGTCGGTGGAAGGATCAGAAACTACAACCTTTCATACGATGCCGAACATCCTATTTTGCTGCCCAATCTGCACGTCTTCACTACTTCCATCATTCTACACCTCCATTATAAAAATGCTCACTTGGGTCCTCAAAATCTATTAGCTGTGGTTCGTAAACAATTTTGGCCAATAAATGGGAAAGTATTAATAAAGAAAATTGTACGTAAATGCATCCTGTGCACTCGTGGTCAACCAAGGCATTTTGAACAATTTATGGGAGACTTACCATCACCGGGCGTATTGCCAGCAAGACCTTTCTCGAATGTAGGAGTTGACTTTAGTGGTCCTTTTCTGGTGCACTATCGAAGGAGAGGAGTAGCACCTGCAAAGGCATACGTTTCCGTGTTCATCTGTCTAATAACCCGTACAATTCACCTTGAACTCTTCGAGGACCTAACTTCTGCCGCCTTCATAGCAGCTCTCAAGCGCTTTAGTGGCAGACGTGGCTTATGTTCAACCATATATAGCTATAATGGACTTAATTTTATTGGAACGATCTCCACGATTTATACCAGCTTTTTATGAAACAGGAGACCAATGCAGATATCATAGCAATGTCCGCGGATGATGGAATAGCATGGAAGACCATACCACCTAGATCTCCTTATATGGGAGGAATTTGGGAGGTTGCTGTGAAGTCCGCAAAGTTCCACATGAAAAGATTGTTGCATCTGATTTCACCTACTTATGTCGAATTTACGACAATTCTCATTCAAATCGAGTCTATATTAAGCTCTCGCCCCATAACACCCATTTCTAATGATCATAATGATTATAATTTTTTAACTCCTGATCATTTTTTAATAGGTGGGCTCCTCACAGCACCTGTGGAAAGTAACATTAAGGATGACAATCTCAACCGACTTTCACGATGGCAGCGAATGCAATGGGTAACACAATCAATTTGTGCAAGATGGTCCTCGGAATACTTACAAGGGTTGCAAGAACGAAACAAATAGAACACCATTAATGAAAAAATCTCCATCGGCTCCCTGGTCATTCTTAAGGACCCTTTCGGGTAGGGGAACAAAAAAGAATATATCTGAGGTAAGGCATGCCTGTCGTAAGAGGCGACTAAAATCCAACCTCCGTATACTGAGAGTGAACGTATACATAAATATGCAATGAGTAAAACAAATAGATACATTACCCCAGGTGGCAATCCATGTTCACTGGAAAATCCAACCTCTTCGGAGATCGGCTCTACGGATTCTGGGGAGAGCCAATTATTGCATTTAATAAATCCCTTCTTAAAAAAAGCAAGGGTTGCTCGATCACCTCCATCCCAATCGAGTGACAAAGGCAAGAAGAGTTCGCCGGTAACGCCAGATGCGCGAGTAAAAAAGGACTCAATGAAAACAGAAATTCTTGAGAAAGATAATAATGAACTTCGTCAAAAACTTGATGAAGTAGTAAAACTTTATCAGGAGTTAAAGAAAGAAATTGATTTTCTTCGTAAGGAAAATGAGGTGCTGAAGAATGAACACCACAATGACTCGATTGCTGGTCCATCGCAAGCGAAAAATGTTATTTATGAGACTGATGAAGAAGAGCTAGCCCGCGAAACAGATAACTTCTCAAACAAAAGGCCGAGTAAAAAACGCAAGGTTGGACCCTCACCTGATGGCGCCGAAAAAATTGCATCACCAAAAGATGCCAATATTAAAGAAAAACCTATTAAAATTAGGCCTCCGCCCCCAATTAATGTTGTCGGTATTGCGGAGTATAACCGGCTACAAACTATCTTAAAGACGTTATCACTATCAGACTTTAAAGTTATTTCACTTAATAACAACAAATGGAAAGTTTACGTGAAAGATCCTGAAAGTTATCGTCTCCTGTCGTGAAAACTAAAGGAAGAAAATGTGGAATGGTACACTTATGAGAATAAGTCGGAAAGACCTTTGCGTGTTGTAGCGAGAGGTTTGCACCCATCGTGTCCAAAAGACGATATTATTAACGATCTAAAGAGGATCTATAAGATCTTAGATGCTGTGAACATCGTCAAAAGAGAAACACGAAAAAAAGATAGTGAAAGAAATGTAGTACAGCGTGGTCCTCCACTATTTATATTTACTTTTGATAAGGCAGAGAAAATAGACGATATTTACAAAATTAAAACAATCCTCAATATTGTTGTTAAGATCGAACCTTTAAGAATAAGCATGATCAATATCATAATTAATTTTAAATATAATATTTGAGTATAATTGTACTTCTTTACATGATAGGGGCGAACGAATGGCGATCAAAACACCACCCCCCCTGACCATACCAGTAATTACACAAGATCTGTCTTTTCTAAACACAGTATAATCTGAATTAAATAATTCAGATGTTAATTGATTTTCTGTTAACCAAGTTTCAGTTAATAATATGATATCGTAAGAACAAGATGAAAATATTAGATAAAGTGATTTTAGCTTAGATCTTATACCGCATATATTTTTGTAGTAAAATGATAAATTGTTTAATGAAGCAGCTACGTTTGGTTCATTTAAAGATGATAGTATGATCATTTGAAGGTCCGGCGTTGAGTTTATGGCAAGTTACGTCACATTCATAGATTGGCCTGCAGCGACGTTTTTTGGATGTGTTATGAACTTTTTCACCTTAACGAACATATGCCATATAGAAGAGTCACTCATTAGTTTATTATAACAGTCAGAGGGGACACTCAGTTTAAAGTTCACATGAGATGCATCAGATAAGGATAACCCGTTATTAATTAGTTTGAAACATTTAAAATAGTATTGAGTGTCAACTTTGAATTTCGAAATGTGTAACCAAACAAAAGGTGTCAAAGTATTTAAATCACTTATTCCACTACCCATTATGCAATCATTTCGATGTTTATTAATTCTTTTCCTTCTCTTGGCATTTTGGCTTTCATTGTTTTCTTGTATGTTGATGTTTACATTATTTTTATTATAACGATCATCCAGTGGCGGAGGAGGGAGAGAGTTGAGTGCAATAGAATTGCCAAAAACAACAGGATCACAATCATCAACAACGATGGTAGCAGCTATAGGACAGTCTAAATTTCCATCCGTAGCGTCGGCCACGATCCCATCGATTTTGTTGGTGTATGTATTGCTAGATTCATCGTTAGCAGGTGCTAAATACCTTCGGCAGGCACATAATTTTAATACCAACAACAACATCAATAGCAGCAGCAATGCGAGGTGCATCTCCAGTGTTAGTCGTTGCGGCAGTGTAAGCGCTGTCAAGAATTCAATCACACGCAAACTTATTGCAAAAAAGAACCTAGGTGTGTAAAGTGCGCCGGAAATCATCTTACTAAAGACTGCACTTCAGATAGCAAAAGTGCAGCAACGTGCATAAATTGTAATAAAAGTCATCCGGCCAACTATAGAGGCTGTGAAGTAGCAAACGAATTACAAAAACGGCGATGAAAATTTAAGCAGTCACAAAGAAAACCACCAAGCCAAGTAGAAAAGCAAGTTCTTAAGACCCCTAAGAGGTTAAATGCCCAAATACCCAAAGCAATAATCAATCAACACAACCAGAGCAAACACCAAAGAAGGGTGATGTAAACACATATGCCCAAATAACGGCTAAGAATATACCTTTACAAAAAGATACTGCTAGTGATCCACTCACGAACGTCTTAATCATAATCCTTTCGAAAATTGAGGAGCAATGTGGTACAAATAAACTTATATTTGATAGGCTAACTAAACTCGAAAACAGTTTTCGACCAAAACGCCCTACAAAAAGAAAAACATGATGGAAAATCTCAAAATAATTACTTGGAATGCCAACGGATTATGGCAAAAACTTGGAGAACTAGAAATGTTTATGCATGAGAAAGACATTGATATTTGTTTGATATCGGAAACGCATGTCAAGAAACAATCAAATAGTAAGATCAATGGATATTTAGAATACCACGCAACTCATCCGTCGAACAAAGCAAGAGGTGGGGCATCTTTATTTATAAATAAATGCATCGAACACACGATAGGCCCAAAAATAGAGGCTGAATCAATGCAATTAATCTGTGTACAGGTTAGAACTCAGAATGTTGTACTGAATGTATCTTCCATATACTTTCTTCCACGATGTAAAATTAAAAAGAATGAATTTATGAACGTGCTAAAGTTACTTAAACTAAATTTTATTCTTGGTGGTGACTTAAATGCAAAGAAACAGCTTTTGGGGCTCTAGAGTTATTTCTCAAAAGGGTCGAATCTCTACGAAGCGGTAATGGAAAATAATTGCGATTTTGATTCGACTGGCAACCCGACTTACTGGCCGACTGATCCATCGAAAATACCTGACCTTATTGATTTTTTTGTGGTCAAAGGAATACCCATAAATAAAATTAGCATAACAGAAAACTTTGATCTTTTCTCGGATCATTCTGTTGTTATTCTCACTATGAGCGAAAATCTTGTTAAAACTGAAAAACCACCCACGCTAACCAATGGGAAAACCAACTGGGAAGGTTTAAAGAAAGATATAGAGGATAACGTTGAATTAAGGTTTTCACTACAAACGCCTCTCGAATTTGATGACGCAGTAGATAACTCCGTCAATATCGTACAACAAGCCGCATGGAAAGACACCCCGTACCAAAGAGAAATGCCGCGGTTTAAGAACCTAAAATATCCGTAGGAAATAAAAGATTTAGTAAAAGAGAAACGAAAAGCACGTAAGAAATGGCAGCAAACTCGAGCTCCTCAACACAAGGTAAATTTAAATCGCTTGTGTAATTTACTAAAAAAGACGATAGCAGAATTTAAAAATTCTGAAGTTGGAAATTATCTTGAAAGCTTGACAGCATTAAAAGAATCCAACTAGTCACTCTGGAGAGCTGTTTAAGTAACGAAGAAACTAAAGCTCCCAGTGCCTCCGATTAAGAATGATCAAAACGAATGGGCAAAAAGCGACAAAGAGAAAGCAAATGTTTTCGCGGATTACCTGGAGAACACATTTAAACCTTTTGATGGGCAAGTACTCAACGAAAATTTAAATATAAGTTCTAACTCAAGCGAAAATTGCATAACAAGAAATTTTACCCTTGCCGAATTAAGTAGAGAAATAAGAAAGCTTAAGTATAAGAAAGGTCCGGGATATGACCCAATTACGGCCGAAGTTCTCAAAATGCTTCCTCGCAAAGGGTTAATTAATCTTCTTTATATAATAAATGCCACTCTAAGGCTAAAGTACGTTCCGAGCCAATGGAAGTTTGCGGAAGTTATAATGATTCTCAAACCAGGAAAACCATCACATAATAAGAAATCTTATAGACCTTCGAAAAAATATTACTTCTGCACCTGCAGCCAATAATAGAAGAAAAGCGCCTAATACCTGAACATCAGTTCGGATTTAGAAGCAAGCATTTGACAATTAACCAAGTGCATAGGATCACTGACGTCATTGAGAAGACTCTTGAAGAAAAGAAAATTTGTTCGGCGGTCTTCCTAGACGTGTCGCAAGCTTTTGATAAGGTGTGGCACGAAGGCCTAAATTTTAAATTAAAACAAATTCTGCCTGAAGCTCTTTATACGCTTCTAAAAGTTTATCTATAAAATAGACTTTTTAGAGTAAGACATGGAAACGATTACTCGGATCTCAAAAAAATGGTGGGTGGGGTACCACAGGGAAGTGTTTCAGGTCCAATATTGTACCTATTATTTACACGTTATATACCTCAAAGAGAAGACACTATCGTAGCCACGTTTGCTGACGACACTGCAATACTAGCAGTGGGCCAAGCGATAAATGATTCTACGACAAAATTACAAAAAGCTATGAATAATATCAATGATTGGACAAAAACATGGCGGATATCGCTCAACGAAGTAAAATCAGTCCGTTTAGATTTTAGTATAAGAAATTTAATAGATAACCAGTATTTGTTAATACAGTTCAAGTTCCGTTTACTAACGAAGCAAAATATCTCGGAATGACTCTAGACGCGAAATTAAAATGGAGACCGCATGTTAAAAAGAAATGGGAAGAGTTAAATAATAAACTCAGAGATATGTACTGGTTGCTCGGGAAACACTCTAAGCTCATTATCGAAAATAAGCTAATTTGGTACAGGCAGGTGCTTAAGCCTGTCTGGACTTACGGTATACAACTCTGGGGTTGTACGCGAGATTCTAATTTAAATACCGTACACACATTTGAAAATAAACTTTTAAGATCATTTGTAAGCGCACCTTGGTACATTAGAAACGAAGATCTCCACAGAGATCTCGGGATTCCCACGGTTGGCGATGAAATAAATTTTTTTTCCAGAAATCATAGAAAACAGCTATTAAAACACTGCAATAGTATTATAATCGAAATTATCTATGAGACAAATTTAGTAGGCCGCCTGCGAAGGACAAAGCCTTCCGATCTGGTGCACTAAACGAGAATCCGCTTTAAAATCGCGGTATAAGCAGGAACTATCACCGGATAGTGACCTGCAACACGTTAATTAAATTCGTTAAAAATAAATTGCTAGACAAGTTTCAACTTAGTTGCATACGGGAGGAGGAGGTGTTTTTTAGTGCAGTAAGAATCTCACACTCCTATGAGCACGCGTTTTTCGAATCTCATAGAGACTTTTGAAGGTTTTACACCAACCCACGGGGAAAATAAATTCTTAAGGACGAAAATCTTTCCCCACTTAAATGGAAGATGTGCGGCATAATTTCAATACATCCTGGAAAGGACGATGTTATTCGAGTAGTAACAGTAGAGACTCCTACTGTAACTGTAAAAAGAGCTGTTACTCAAATATGTTTATTGCCAATTGAAAAGCCTTCACCTCTTCAAGGTGGCGAGCATGTTAACTAAAGTAACTGTTATACTTTTTCATTTTTTATTAAATTAAAAGTTAAACAAGTTTAACAATTTCCTCTCACCCTAAATTATTTTTGTAAGCCATTCTGGCAATGCCTACTAATCAAATAAGCCAAGCTTCACCTTTAACCTTGTTACAAAAACCAATTATAAAATTAATTTTTTCTCGCTCGTCTTGGCTGTCACGTCAACCTGCATTACTTAAATTGCCTTTTATTTCAAACATCTTAAAAGCTTTTTAATTAATCGCTAACAGGCGGTACCAGATTGCCAGGGGAGCGCTGGCCGTCTCAATTTTTTTTTGGATATTTAAAACGATCGAGTCATTTTGCTAAGCCACCTCATATATAGCTATATATTTTTTTGTTCACAAGCGGATAATACTTAATGGTGATCTAGCGCACCGGGATTCCTCTGCTGCAAATGGTGAAAACGCCGTCAGAAATCCTGAAAACAGAAGAATTTTTAGCTGTGATGGAGGAAAAAAGAAAGAACTTATCGAATCAAGTGAGATCGTTTTATATATATATTCTGTTATTATAAAAATTGCAAACAAAGAATATTTATTCCTATATATATATACCTTGATATCAAGTTACCATTTTTTTAATCATAAGCCTCAAAATTTATTTTTTTTGTACATCAATAGTGATCAGTTTATAAGCTCAACATTTCCTTAGTACGTTGTTTTAAAATTAATTTTTTTGTAAGTGATAGGAAGTTTTTTCCTAGAGCGGATCTGGTTGTGGTAGAGTAATCCGTTTAGGATTCTCTCGTGTTTCCTTTTGTTTTTGTGGATACCTCCAGAGAGCTCTATCGAGGTAGGTGAATCGAACATCGACTAGTACCAGAAAGGGTACAACTGTAGATAGTGTTTTTTTTTGGTTTGGGGGAAGGGGAAAACGATCCAAATCATGGTGTTTTGAACATTATTTTTTTTTTGAGTTTTTCTGTTTTAAATTTATCTATTTGGGGTAAATCTTGTTTAAATTTAGTTTTTTTTGAAGTTATGATTTTAATTGTCTTTCGTTTATATTTTTTCAAACTTGTTTTTGTGCAGAATAAATGTATTCTAAACAACTTTTTATGGAAGATACGTTTTTGGTTGTTTCGTTAAATCGAAACATGGTTTCTTCAAGTGATTTTTCAAGGGTGCGGAAGGCAGGCAAATCACGACGGTGAAGATGGTATGACGGGAAGCGGGTAATCGGCTGGATTTTGGGGAAATTCAAACATGGCCGCGTATTTCTAGCTTGGAAGGGTATAGGCAACACTGCCCCAACACCAGCAGTGTCCTTGAAGCGGTGATAGTCCGTCCGCTGTCACTTTTTAAAGGTTGTTCGTTTCTGGCCTGATTAATGTATTTGATGTTGGTGAGGTTAAGTTTCCGGGGGCAATATCCCCCCCCCATTCCATTCCGACGAGCTAAATGCCGTTCGTGTGCAAGCAGGCCACGTCCCTCGGAATTTAACGTTCTTTCCCGTCCTTTCCAAACACTTCCTACTGGATTTTCCTAGCCTTTCATTTTTTCAGCCATACCATCTTTCAACTCTTCCGCACCCTCTTGCTCGCAAGAAAATATATAAAATATAAATGAATACATAAACATAATTACATGCATTCCTTGGGTTTTTTTGTTTACGTGTATAATACGTGTGGGATTAGAATGTTAAACCTAATCCCCTAAACTAAACAACATTCAACTTGTCATCGAGAGAACAACGGTCCAAAGCTTACAAAAAAAACACAACGGTTGTTACGGAAAGAGAAACGGCAACATCATCAGCTCATCACCAGATATGTAGAGTTCCCGCAACGACCAAGACGTTTTGTTTTTTATCATCTGCTACGAGTTACGCAACAACCTACGGTGTTACTTTTTTATAAACCATAAAAAATATATAAATATATATTTATTGAACCTACAAGAGCGAAAATTAATGAATTGTGAATAAAACAGTGATCAAAAAGTGATAAGCCCCTGAATGAACAGTGTACAAAACGTTAATAAAAAAAAAAAAAAAAAAAAATTATGATCAAATCAGAATGCCAATATAACGGATACACGGAAACCTGAAAGCGATAAGTATCACCGCATGAAAACATATTATTTCATTCTTCATACGAGTATATGCTTAAAACGAAATATTTTTTTTATATTTTTTATTATGCGTGCAATTAAATTATTAAATGAATTTAGACGAATTGTCAATTAAAACATTGCAGGCTTTATTGAAAGAAAAGGGGCTTTCGCATAGTTATATGCTTAAAAAAGATTTAGTTAATCGATTAGAAAATTATTTTGAGGAAAACCCCCCTAATATTGAAGTCACTGAATACTCCGCTGGTCAAATGCCAGAAGGTGATCTGTCAGACAATAAAAGTGAGGAACATAAGGACACTGTCTCTAAAATGAGTCAGAATAATAATAATTTTGTGTTTCGGGATGTGGAAGATTCATTAGAATCATTTAATGGTGAGTCTGGTTGCGTCACACTCTGGCTCAAGGAGTTTGAAGATATTTCAGCTGTCTGCGGATGGAACGACATCCAGAAATATCCTTATACTAGAAAACTTTTACGAGGTGCGGCAAAATTAGCAGTTGAAGTTGAAAATAAAGTCCACACGTGGAATGAACTAAAAACTTTTCTGAATAAAGAATTTGGACATTCAACCTATAGCATCATAGTTCATCGCGCTCTTGAATCACGAAAAAAAAGTACGATGAATCGTTTTTAGAATATATTTTCCAGATGAAACAGATTGCTAATAGGGGAAACATTGATGAAGAGTCACTTTTAGCTTATATTATTTCTGGAATAAACGATAGTGTATTAAATAAAACTGTTCTCTATGAAGCCAAGAATTTGACGAACTAAAAGTTAAAATTAAATTGTATCAGGAAATGAAAACTCAAATGAACAAAAACGTAGCTCACACGCAAGTTAGAAATCCAAAAATTAATCCTGGTTTTCAAAAAAATGTGTTGGTTTCGCCGGTTTCAAACCAGCAGCCTGTGCCCTCCGTTTCAAACCAGCAACGTTGTGTTATATGCGGTGCCAAGGGGCATAATGTTGAAAATTGTCCGCACAAGAGCAAAGGCTCTCGTTGTTTTAATTGTAGTGAATTCGGACACTTGTCTACGAACTGTCCAAAGAAAAATGTGTATTCGAATCCCAATACCTCGCACGTTCGTCGTATATCCGTTCCGTCGGTCAACGTCGACATAATAATAGACAATTTAAATATTAATGCTCTTTTCGATACGGGAAGCCAAGTTTCTTTAATGAAAGCATCGATATTTGAAAAATTGAAACGAGAATTTGAGCATCCGGGTATTTGTGTAAGTGGAATTGGTCAAGAAATACGTGTGTCAAAAGGATCTTTTAGAATTAAAGTTCTTAATGACTTAAACCCTTATTATCTGACTTTCAATGTTGTATGCGATGAGTGGTTAGTTGATGAGGTGATAATCGGTACTGAGATTTTGAAGTATGCTGACGTAGAAATCCTTGATGGTGTTCTTAGATTCAAACCGAAATGTTTAGACAAAGACGAAAACTTTTTAAACGAAATTGATATAAATATTTTTGAAACGAATCGCAACGAACTGTTATGTGTTCAAGAAATTTTAGACAGAAACATCCGGGAATCTATTTTGGATATTATGCAGTGTTATTCACCAAAAAAACCCGTTAAATCATGCATCGAAATGAAAATAGTTTTGGAAGATGAAAAACCTGTTTTCCATCGACCTCGTAGATTAACCCCAAAAGAAAAAGAAATTGTATCCGCGCAAATTCAAGAGTGGTTAAAAGATGGTATTATTGTGAAAGTGATTCAGATTTCTGTAGTCCCGTGGTCTTAGCAAAGAAAAAAGATGGTAGTCATAGACTTTGCGTTGATTACAGAAAATTAAACAAAAAAATAATTAAAAACAGACAGCCTTTGCCAATTATCGAAGAAATTCTAGAACAGCTCTACGATTCTAACATTTTTACGACTCTTGACTTGAAAAATGGATTTTTTCATGTTGACGTCCATCCAGATAGTCGAAAATATACATCGTTCGTTACGTCCGTTACTAGCCGTAAAAAACTTTCCAGAGCCCAAAAATTTCAAAGAGGTCCAAAGCTTCCTAGGATTATCCGGATTTTTTAGGAAATTTATACCACAGTACGCAACGATTGCAAAACCTCTTTCCGATCTAACCCGCAAAGAAGCGACTTTTATTTTTGGTGTTGAACAACGTTACGCTTTCGAAACGTTAAAAACTCTCTTATGTGAAGATCCAGTCCTTAAGCTTTTCAACCCAAATCTAGAGACGGAACTCCACACCGATGCTAGCAAAGTAGGTCTTGGATCAGTGCTATTGCAACGTCACGATGATAACGCTTTCCACCCTGTGTTTTATTTAAGTTTCAAAACCTCACCAACTGAAGAAAATTACTGCTCTTATGAACTTGAAGTACTAGCTGTAATACGTTCACTAAAAAAGTTGCGACCCTATTTGCAAGGAATTTCCTTTAAAATTTTTACAGATTGTAAAGCTTTTCAACAAACTATGAATAAGAAAGATTTATCCGCTAAAGTTGCCAGATGGGCATTATTCCTAGAAGAGTTTGAGTGTGAGGTACAGCATAGGTCAGCAAAAGCTATGCAGAACGTAGATGCATTAAGTAGAGTCTTCATTGTCAATTCAGCCCCTGAAACTGGTGTTCTTAAAAGAATTCATAAGGCCCAATCTAGAGATGAAATGTGTAAATTAATTTTAAATATCTTGCAAAAGGAAGCATATGAAGATTTTCACTGAAGAAATGGTATTTTATACAAATTCATTAAAGGTGAATACGTTTTGGTTGTACCAAAAAGCATCCAAAAAAATATAATTCAGAGCATTCACGAAGTGGGCCATATCAACGCCCAAAAAGTTGAGATATTAATCAAGAGGAATTACTTTATACCTAAACTGCGAAGTAGAATAGAAGAAGTCATAGCGAATTGTGTAGCTTGCATCCTTGCTAGCAAAAAGCAGGGTAACCAAGAAGGCTACTTAAACCCTATTGATAAAATCGACGTTCCACTACACACTTATCACATGGACCATCTTGGCCCAATGGCATCAACCGCAAAAAATTACAAACATCTTCTTGTCATTATGGATGCGTTTACGAAGTTTGTATGGATCTACCCTGTAAAGTCAACAACGAACGACGAAGTCCTAAAAAAAACTCGAATTTCAAGAAAATAATTTTGGTAGTCCTCACATGATTATTACTGATAAGGGATCTGCGTTCACGGCGATTGATTTCAAAGAGTATTGTGAGAAGCGGCACATTATCCATATCCAAATCACGACTGGAGTGCCGCGTGGGAACGGGCAGGTCGAAAGGATGAATGCCATTATCAAATCAATGTTAACGAAATTGTCCAGCGAAAATCCTTTGAAATTGTTCCAGCATGTACCGCGAGTCCAAAAAGCCATAAACTCAACAGTGTCTAGAGCAACTAATAAAACGCCATTTGAAATGCTCATTGGAACCCCATTGAGAACCGAAAGAGATGCGGACCTTATCGAAATGTTAGAGGAAGAGATACGTTGCGAGTTCATGGACAAACGAGCAGAATTGCGAATGGAAGCGAAACAACAAATCCACAAAATACAATCAAAGAACAAGAAGACTTTTGACAAGAAAAGAAAATCACCTCATAAGTACGCCGTAAAGGACCTGGTAGTAGTACAACGCACTCAATTTGGCCCAGGACTGAAAGTTCACCCAAAGTATCTCGGACCTTACGAAGTAGTCAAAATCAAACGTAACGATCGATATGATGTAGAAAAAGTGGGTACACATGAAGGCCCAAACAAAACTTCATCGTCAGCTGATCAAATGAAGCCATGGTTACGAGACGACGACGACTGCGATTCTGATTCATTCCAAACAGAATCATCGCAGGATGGCCGGATGTGGGATTAGAATGTTAAACCTAATCCCCTAAACTAAACAACATTCAACTTGTCATCGAGAGAACAACGGTCCAAAGCTTACAAAAAAAACACAACGGTTGTTACGGAAAGAGAAACGGCAACATCATCAGCTCATCACCAGATATGTAGAGTTCCCGCAACGACCAAGACGTTTCGTTTTTTATCATCTGCTATGAGTTACGCAACGAGCTACGCAACAAAAGTCACTAGTTCTATTTGTTTAAAACTTTATATTATCTTAAATTACTTAAAACTAAATTAAACTGCTTAAATTACTAAAAAATTAAATTAAACTGCTTAAATTACTTAAAATTAGTTACAACTACTAAACCTTGAATACTTAAATCCCTATTTTTTTGTAAAAAACTAATCGAACTTAATCATTGTGCTTTATTTAATTGAACCTTGAATTAAAATCTTAAATAAAACACATTTATAAGTGCGAGTTTTCAATTAACATCTTTTTTTCCCTCCCCACATACGTATCTCTTTGTTGTGTTACAGACTATTCACACTAAACTCCTTTACCCTTTTCGTTTACCAAAACGAATAGAGCGTTCACACTGAACATTTTACTTGTTTGTTTTTTTGACATTTGCGTTGTTTTTCAAAAAGCTCCCAAAACGTTGATCAAATCTTATAATGCTGCATAAAAAGTGGATTTTAACCAACTTTATTTTTGAGCCAGAATTATCTACAAGTAGGAAGAATCGTCTTCTTCATTGGAAAATAATAATTGCACTTATAAAGAAAAGAAAAATAATAGTTTAAAATTGTGCAATGCATAGAAGCATGTTGACAAAGGTGAGATTTTAATAAGAACATTCAGCCCAAAGGTCGATCAGGAACTTCTCGTCCGTACGTCCCCGAAATCGTTTAGTTTTTTCTTTTTTATTTTCTGTAAATAAAAGAACTCATGCATTAAAAATGTTTTACAACTAAGTATGTTGTATTACCGCTGCCATATTTGTTTGAACGACTTAAAATTAATTTTTTTGACAGCAAGCAATCAGCTGTTCTTTTTTTCTGAGGCACTATTCACAATAATATCCATTTCCCTTGACAGAAGATCTGTTCGTTTAATTCATCTTTGAACTGCAACTCGTGTTCAAGGCGTTTTATAAAAACGAGTCGTTTTGCATAACAAGTCGTTTGTGAAAAATATATTGGAAAAAGAGTAGTTTTTAGTATTCGTTATGAGGAAAACGAGTAAGATCTCGTTTATGGTTTGGTGTGAATAGGCTATTAGCCTAGATAAAAAATACTATTGACGCATGGAGTCACGGCACCTGGCAGTCAGAGCGTTAACTTTCAATTGGAGATAGATTTTTTCCATTTGTCGTTCAATATATTTCCCATAAGAGAAAACAACAAAGGGTCTCATTAATATAGCTTTTTCTGATTAATTTTGTATAAACAGGCATTTTATTTTTGTTAAATATATTATTTATGTATGTAATTTTTATATCAATAAAAACTACAAAAATTGAATATTCCTTATCAAAATTTACCAACAAAATTAATGAACATTTTCATTGGATCCACGTACAAATGGATTCTTATATTAAGGGTATTATTGCAAAGAGATAATTGTCTGCTTTGCAGAAATATCTCTCCGCTGGACGTTTGCATGAACACCCCCTTAAAAATACTTGTGTAAATGTAGGAAACAATCAGGTTTTCATTGAACTTAACTTTATGAGGTTTATTTATTCTCTTTCTTCATCAAATTCGTGAGATAATTTTATCTGATTTATAGAATATTTTTCTCATACAAACTTTGACAGTTCATTTCTGCGGAGATACAATTATTTGGTTTCTGAGGTTTATCTGGGTTTTTCGCCGTTGCATGAATACATTTATTATTTATGCCTTCAATATATCGAATACTTATGTTTATTGAATAAGATATATTTTTTAGTTCTCTTTATAAAAACGAATTATATTAATTAATTTCACAAACGACAAATGATTTCATCAATTTTCTGTTAATAAAAAATGCATATAACCTTTTAATTAATAGAAACACCTACATCCATATTATAAATATATTTGCGCAAGGCCCACCTTCCTCATTTTGACATATTGAGCTTTTGCTTTATAAAATATGGAAACATAGAAATTCATTAACCCCTATTTTACTTTAGTCCAATTTTATAATTTGAAGATTTCACTTCTTCGGCTTTTTTGTTCGTGATTATTTATTAAAGAGATATTCATTAGTTTTCCCAACGTTTCCACTGAGTTTTCAGTCTTCTTCAGGGGCACTTTATTAACCATAAAACAAAATAAGAGAAACATTTGTATGTTTACATTTAGTTGTTAAGATTTTACACTTACAATTATATAAACGAAACTATTATTATCAAATTATATATATATATATATATAAATTAAGAAAATGAAAGTTTTGTGATTGAATATTTAAATTAGAAACACTTCTTCTTAGTTAGAAGTTTAGTCAACAACTGTTTAAAAAAAATATTTTAAAGGAGCAACAAAACTATTAATGTATGTATGAATGTATCGCAGTTATGTAGAGATTAGGGAACAGTACACCGATAAGATTCACTGTGTATCCTGCTTCCTGTTCATGTTATTTTTGTTATTCCAAATGTGTGACATTTCTAACGTATATTGTTTCGATGTATGTTTTTCCGTTTGAAGAATTTGCACATTTTTAAAGTCTGGAGCATGATTTCTTTCTAAGCAGTGACTAGCAAGAGCTGTTTTTTGATTACTTTTGACTTGATATCAGATTTGTGATGTGAGATCTTTTGTTCTAAATGCTGCTTGGTGGTGCCAATGTAACATAGTTCACAATTTTCTCTTTCGTTGCCTAAGCAATTTATCTTATATACAACGTCTGTGCTTTGATCCTTTTCACTTTTATTGTTAAGTTTTGTAAACAGTGTGTTAAGTGTTTGTTTGGATTTGTAAGCAACATTAGACGTGTTTTATTATCGCCAATAACCCATATGGTTCACACCGTAAAAATAAAACGATCTGGGTTATGTACTGATATGTACCCTCTATTCGCCGAATTTAATACTAATATTTGCAAACCCACATAGAAACCTGGATCTCGTGTTGTTTTTGTAATACGTGTTAAAAAATAACCTAGACCCGGACCCGTAGATAATAAAACGCAGCTATTGACATCTTTAGCCTTGCTAGCGATGGTTTTCTTAAGACTTTCAGCAAGTTTCGGCACGTAAACCATACTTTTGAAATAACCTGCTCTTTTATGAAAACTCAGTCGAAACGTTGGGAAAACTAATGAATACCTTTCATTAATAAATTATCACGACCAAAAAAGCCGAAGAAGTGAAATCTTCAAATTTTAAAATTAAATATTTTACTTTAGTTTCTTAAACCCCCTTCCCACACGACAACACTTTGACTGACGACATGAGCTCATTTAAAAAAAAACACCAACAATTCGGGCTTGTTTGCATTTCTTATCTGCAAAATAAAGCAAACTAAAATTAAGTTTTGATATATATTCTTCTTGATTAACACACTCACATGTATTCTTATTATATTAAATTCATAATATGGGCACGCGTTCGTATAAAATTAATGGTTTTCAGACCCTTTTTGGGAAGCTGATTTCCAGGTGGCGTCGAAAACAACTTATGTAGCGACACTGCATCGTCAGTCGCAACATCTGCATGTAAACACCAATCTCCATAGCTTTGACTGTACCTAAAAAGGGAACAAATAATGAACCTAAATTCAAAACGTAAAAAAGTCCCAAAAGGGAACTTCCCAACATTCAAATAAATTCCTGTCTGGCTTCCTCCAACGATTTGAAGAGTCTATCTTTTATTAAATTTCTTCGTTCTCCTAAATACTTATTAACCTTTATAAATACTTTTGTACATTCTTTTTCAAATCATTAAAATCAGTTAATCATTTAATATAAATAGTCTTTCATTTTATAACTTCATTTTGCTTTCCTATCATCTCTGCAGTGGCGTTTATACGCATCTTGGTTGGCATCAAGGAAATATTCCTATCAGAACGCGTCATTGAAATTGTACTGTATTAGCTACAAATAAGAACAATATTTAGTTAGTGTCAAAGGACATATTATCCTATTAAAAACACTACAACACCACAAACACCGAATACTTCGGGCGCTCGACTACATATCGCAGTTGGGTCCAGACATAGTCTACCTCAAAATGTGATGCAACATAGAAACATATGCCTCTTCAGGAAACACCATGAACATGCTACCGTACAATGAGACCAAAATCAACAAGCTCATCATCATCATCCATCAGCAACAACAAGATCTAAATGGACCCGCCGCAACAAACCCACCAACACAAACGAATCGTAAGTTTCATCAACCAGCTCATGCAGAACCAGCTGATGAACCTCATTCAAGGGGGAGTAATGAAGCGACAATGCATCGTCAGTCGGAACATCTGCATGTGAACAATAATCTCCAGAGCCTTGACTCCAAGTGTACTTTAATAGGTTGACTCCAACTGTACATAAAGGGCACAAATAACGAACCTAAATTCTAAGCGTACAAAAAGTCCCAAAAGGGAACTTCTTAACATAAATTCCTCTCTGGCTTCCTCCAATTATTCGACGGGTCTGTCATCTAGCGTCCAACAGATCACACGCAATTAACTTTCATTCTCTTAACCTTTATAAATACTTTTGTACATACTTTTTCCTATTATTAAAATCAGTTAATCATTTCATATAAATAGTCTTTCATTCATATTACTTCAAGTTAACACATCTTTACAGTGGCGTCCACGTTCATAAACTTCTTGGTTGGCATCAAGGAAATATTCCTATCAGAACGCGTCATTACAAATAAGAACAATATTTAGTTAGTGTCAAAGGAAATATTATCCTATTAAAAACACTACACTTACCAGTACCCATGTTCTGTAACTCAGGAGATAACTTTTCCTCACTTACCGCCTCTGAAAAATGGGTTTCTGTAAGTTGAAACAATACCTTAAATTTTTAATTTGCTTGACTGGAATTTTCCAATAGAAGGCGATAAATTGAAATGTCATTTTGATATCTTTAAAACAACACAAACAATTTTATTTTTTGTTTCTCGGCTTATTTTAACGATTTGAATGTTACAGAACATGGGCGCAGGTTTGAATAAAAAATACTAATACAATTCTTTAATACCATAGTAATTTTCAGAAATTTAAGCCACATATACATATATTGGTATCTCTTTGCTTGCAAATGTCCACAACAATTATAACTGTGTAAAGCTATTTTTAAGTAATCCACATCTGATTATTTCTGCATAATATTATTTTCAGATGAGCATCATTCTTCATAGAAATGTATTGCGTATAGAAACCACTGGAACAGAAACCCCATTCTTACCTGAAAATGAATTGTCCGATTGTGCCGTAGAAGAATCTACGCGAAATGCTGAAGATCATGAAATCCGCAAGGCAATCGAAGCCAGTAAAATGGGCACATGTTCGGTAACTTAATTGCATGTAGTCGATTTAATATTTTATTACATTGATTACAAATTTTCATTTACCGATGTAAATGACCTAGTAAAATTAGTGTTTAAACGTGAGGACTTAATAGCTGAAATAAAAACGGCCACAAGCAACTGCAGCTTTGATGGCAAAATCATAAAACTTTTAGGATAAGTAAAAAGAAAATCAATATTAGAACTAATAATTTCGAAAAAAATATCAAAGATGACAAAAATGAACAGATGACAAGTTCGACGGTCGTTTTTAGAATCTAAAACAAGCCGATCAACAAGACTAAACTCTATAAAGAAGTTCAAAAAAGATACGAAGCTGTAACCCAAGGTTTATCTATAAACGAAGAACAATTCCTCTTTACAAGACCAATTGATAAATATTAAAAAGTAAGCAAATGCAGCGCAAACAACAATTAAAACATCTTAGATGGATTTACGAATTAAGCTATCACTGCTTAAACAGAAAGAAAATGAGACAATGACATTCTTATACAAAATATAAGTAAATGCAAGACAAATTACAATTAGGAGTTGATAATTTACAACTAAATAAAATGAACTACGAAACTTGCTGACAATTATGACCTGCAATATCGCTACCCTGAGCTTAATTTTGATCGGGGTAAAGTAAAAGGTATTTTTGGGAAATTATTTTCGGTCCTCGATGAAAACAAATTACTTCGGACTGATGATGTGCGCCGTAGGAAGTGTGTATAGCCATGTAACAGATGTTTTAATTAGCAAACAGATTCTTCAGAGAGAAATGGGAATGGTACTGTATTAGCTACAAATAAGAACAATATTAAGTTAGTGTCAAAGGACATATTATCCTATTAAAACCACTACAATTGGTGACCCCGATGTGATTTTGTAGCCACACTACAATCAGCACATCCGACGTGATCTACGCAGCTTCAGCTTCACATTTCAACTCCACACCAAGTGATCTACGCAGCTTCAGCTTCACATTCAAACTCGACTGTTGTCATTTTTTGTATCATAAATTGTGCAACAAATATTTTTATTGAATTTGAATATTCTCACGCACACAATTATTTTCACAAATACAATCTCATTACAATTCAGAATCGTCAGAATCGCACAAAAATGTTCAGTTGGGATCCCGGATCGGAAAAGAATTTCGGATTGGCAAATAAAAACGCCATACCTGTTCTGAGCGTTAATTTACCTAAGATTCTAAGTTCTTAAAATCATTAAGGGCATTCATGAAACCGCGTAAACTTTCCCACATCGTAAAGTGGAAAAGCTTACCACGCACATTTCAATCATATATAGCAATACAAGGACCCTACCCATAGAAAAACTATACTACATAGAGGCGCCACTCGTACCCTCGCCTGAAACACCCACAATTTGTTTTTGGTGAGTACGAGAAAACTCTCTTAAATTACTCATTTTTTCCTATCTGTAAATATATATGAGTGGTGCATTATTAAATACTTTTGCGCAAAAATGACAGGTATTATTTTATTGTTGATGTGTCAAAAGTCTGACAGTTCTCAAATAATTTAGGAGAATTAAAAATATTTACTTTCATTTTCAGAGTTGTTAAGTTTTATTTATTGGTTATTTTGATTTATTTTAGTAAAAAAAAATGTAGTGCGTATGAGCTGTGAAATACACTAGTATCCTCCATAGCCCTAAACGTTCCTAGGTTCGGACTAACCGAGTCGGTTTGTCCAAGGAAAATCAAATCTGAAACTTAAGAGATTCAAGTAAGTTCATTTTAAATTGTTGCATTTTAAATTAATTTTATTGTATATTGTTCTTTCTAGCCAACATTCCACCAAAAGGTTTCCAATTAAATCCAAAACTCCGTCCTGTAACATCAGTCTCACAATACTGTGTAGTTAGGCGGTGTACGAAAGCCGAATCCACATTCTTATGATCCAAATTTAAAAATACCTACAGTGCTATTTACTAGTCATGAAAGAAAGTACTCTACCTTTCCCAATTTTTTTTTTAAAAACAGGCATTAAAGGGGACTTGGCTACCCTTAATATGACAAGCACAGTGCGAGCTTTAGGAAAATAGGGAAGGATTAAGAAGGTGATACCGATGTACACTAGTTTTGAAGTTCAGAATATCAAAATAAGGGGGAATAATAGAGCCTTGTAAAGCATTCCACATACGTGTTGTACGACTAAAGAAAGACTCTCTGTACTTCACAGTACGTCCGAAATTGTGCTGAAGGGTAGACTGATGAGCATTCCTAGAAGCGCGAGTATTACGGTTGATTTTTTTAAGGGGAGGAATGCAACTGGCTACTTCGCTAGAACACTGTTTATAAAAATAGCGATAAAATAGCGATATACATGAAACATTACGACACTGTTCGTGAGATGTAAATGTCTCCACTATAGTTCTATCGCCAATCATTCTTACAGCCCTATTTGGAATTCTATCTAAGAGACTCAAATGAATTTTGGGAGCTCCTGCCCAAATGTGCGAGTTATACTCCAGCCTTGGACGGAGGCCTTTAGATTACAGCCAGAGCAGAGGGGGAAAAGAATTTCTTGCATCTTCGAAGAAAACCCAAACACTTTGCAACGTTCTTGGCGACATCAAATATGTGTTCATTCCAGAAGAGGTGCTCTGTGATGCACATGCCAAGGACTGAAAGCTGATCGGTTTCTTTAATGCAAGTGGCGCTAATGGATAGCGGCATGGGGGGTGGGTTCTGCTTTAACGACAGAAGACAGCACTGAGTTTTTGAAGCATTAAATTCTACGCGGTTTTTTATTCCCCATTGGATAATGCTGTCGAGATCAGAATTTAATGAGCTTATCATACGCTGCCGTTGCAGTTCCACATCCGAAGAACAAGGAAGTGAATCTGAAAAAGGAATATGAGAAGCTGAGAGTACTATTGTCAGCAAAACAATTTAGTGGATTAGAAGCTCCAGATAAGAGATCATTAATAAAAATGAGAAAAAAGGGTCGGAGACAATACGGAGCCCTAGGGCACACCAGTGTTTATTTTGTGAATATCAGACTTGAAACCGTCCAATACAACTTGTATTGAAAGATTCGAAAGGTATTTTTTAATCCAACGAAGAAAACATTCATCGATACCGACTGCACGCATTTTCGATCAGAGAGCTTGATGCCAAACTCTATCAAATGCTTTAGAAATATCAAGTGCAATAATCTTACTTTCTTCAAAACGATTTAAAGATTTGTGCCACTGTTCGGTGAGATATTCCATCAGATCACCAGTGGACCTGTCGCTACAAAAACCATACTGCCGGTCATTAAGGAGCTTTTGTTCTTCAAGATATTTCTTAATCTGATAATTAATCAGCGTTTCCATGACCTTGGAAAGAAGGGACGTAAGTTCAATTGGACGGTAATTAGAGGGTGAAGAAGACTCGCCTTTTTTTTGGAACAGGCTAGACAAATGCTGTTTTCCATCCACTCGGAAAGAGACCTGTAAAACAGGACAGGTGAAAAAGCTTACGCAGTGGTCTTGCCAGCGTTGAAGAACACCTCTTCAGAACGATGGGAGAGATACTATCCGGCCAGCGGATTTGTGTATATCAAGGTCTTTGAGGACTCTAGCAACTGCACGAGTGCGAAAGAAGAAAGAACGAAGTACAGGAGGAGTCATAAAACTTTCTGGTAGCGTCGAATTAACAGTGAACTGCGCTGCAAGCAAATTTACTTTTTCACGAGAGCTGACAAAAGGAGTGTCATTAAAGACGAGCGTTGGAAACGAAGACGAAGTTGAATTTCGAATATTTTTTACAAATGACCAAACGTTTTTGCTACCTTTGGGACATTGTAGTATTATTTGCCTTAATTTTTGGTCATGCAAAAATTTAGTTCTTTGAATGTGAACGTTGCAAGTCTTTCTAGCTTGTTGAAACTTTTTCCGGTTTTCCTCAGTGATTTAGATGAGATTGATTTTTATTTTTCTAAAAGAAATGTTCAAAATTCATATATACAATCAAATAAGCATGGCTTTGCCATCTGCCTGATTGACAAAAATTAAATAATTATTCTCAAAACTAGATATCTAAGGTTACAGGTTATTGACTAAAAATATTCAATTAGTATTCTTTTTCGGTAATCCATTGCGATTTTGCAAAATTTAAACATCTTAACTACATCTACTTCTTTAAGGAGATCCAAAACTTCGTTTTCTGTTAGAAAGTTACTGTCCAATAAGCATCTTCTTGTTTCCCGTAGAACAAGGCACCTACCGACAAAGTGAAAAACATCTGCACGTTCAGTCATATTGCACATTTCGCAAAGCAGCGGTAAATCTTCCCGATGGGGTATGAAGTTGATATTCAACAATTCTCCTCTCATTCGAAACATGTTGCAAATTTGAACAATGGTATAATTATCTCGAAAGTAGATTCTCTCATTAAGATTATGAGTTAACACGGTCCGTAGTAGATGTCACGGTTTTTCATCCTCTTTTTGCCCGGCCCATCCCATCGTATTTCCTGGATGGCAGTAATGTCTGCTTTGTAGCAGTTTAGGGCTTCCGCTAGTTGTTCGCCTGCACCTCTCCTGTTTAATGTTCTCACATTCCAGGTGCAGATACGAACGTCGTTGTCCTTTTTTCGTTTAGCAGGGTCGTCAACAATAAAATCAGTCCTTTCCGAGGCTATTGGTTGCTTCGTAACAATATTTTTTTTCTGTGGGTGGGCAGTTAACCCAAAGCACAACCCCCAACCTGGAGGGCCAGTTCCAATTTATTAGATACCCCTAGGACACGGGGCCATCAGTATCCACTACGGGATTGAGCGCTGCCGTTGGCCTTTCGGTTCATCCGCCACCATCTCTGTTCAAGGGACCTGACTAACCCTTGAAATTCCTAGACAACCTGTTGTCCGAATATGTCAGAGCAGCTCATCTAGGTTCGCCTGGGACAGCAGGCCGGGTATTCATCCGTGCCGTTCTCACCAGGGTGTTTATAGTGTTGCTGTTTTTCGTCGTGTTATCAACACTCGCACTTATCGTTTAGCAAGTCAAATCCGGTTGGATGAGAGCAGTACCCCATGGTTACCACTTGGAGGTAAAAATAAGCACATTTGATGTGTAGTCAGAGTTGCAACACTGGGCATTG
Organism: Philhelius pedissequus; assembly: GCA_910595825.1. Classification (NCBI taxonomy): domain Eukaryota; kingdom Metazoa; phylum Arthropoda; class Insecta; order Diptera; family Syrphidae; genus Philhelius; species Philhelius pedissequus. The sequence continues at coordinate 109,797,511 of OU343160.1, forward strand.
CCAAGTTAACGCCAATCAGAGTCTACCCTCGTTCTACAACACCCAACCATCACTATAAACCATTCGATGCAGTGAATTTGAAGCATCTTCCACATACACCCGTGTAAAGTTGTCATCCAGACGCCTTATTGTCTGGTATAGTGATTCTTCCCAGGTACTCTGCTCATTAATATTAAAAGGGACATTGGCTTCTTCTACTTGATTGATCCACTTTTTAACCCAGCCTGACTTGTTTCTTATAGCTTGTAGAGCAACTTTTATAGGGAGGCGATCATTTTGCATATTCATCACTTTCAATGTGTAGTATGTTTGTAGTTTTAACGTCTTCGTGAAAAGTGGTGATAAGCCTGTTTCCAGCATTAGCATGTTGTTTGGAGTGGTTGTGGACATGTGAAATGTTCTCTTTACATAAAATCTTAGCAATTTTTGCACCGTCTCGTATTTCTTAGCTCCCCACAGTTGCGCCGCATAAAACAAAATTGATTGGGATACTGATTCAAACACTTTGTATTTGCTACTATTTGCAATGTGATTATTGCTGAAACACTTTCTCCATGCTACATTAATAGCCGTTTTTACCAACGACAGTTTTTCTGTGAGATGCCTTTCCATTTGCAGGTTCTGAGTAAGATGTAGGGATTCTGGTGTGTATACCAGCAGGACAATGTCGTCTGCAAATAGCAGAGCTTTAATCACAGTTTGCTCATGGTTCACACCACCTGGCAATGCCTCAATAATATCATCAATAAATAATGCGAATAGGCTTAGACTGAGCGACAACCCTGTCTCAGACCTGAATTTGGCTGAAACCACTCCCACACTTTTTTCCATTCCCCACGGCTGCTCTGGTATCTCTATACAAATTTTGAAGCACTCGTGAAAATTTTAGTGACATTCCAGCTTCAAACAACTTGAACATCAACGCATTTCGATCGATCGTGTCAAAGGCTGCTTTTAAGTCCACGACAAATGTATAGTTTTTTTATTTCTAGAGAGGAGCGATGCACTTGAACATACAAATATGATCTACGGTTGAGTATCCTGCCTGAATCCAGCTTGAAACTCACTCAATAGCTGGTTCGAGTCTATCCACGAGTTTAATCTTTTTAGCAATATATCTGTAAAAATTTATAGGATGAGTCCAGAAAGGAGATTACCCTATAGTTTGCTGGATCTTCGATATTACCTTTTTTGTGGATTGGAAAGATAAGAGCATCTTTTACCTGTTTTGGTATGGTTCCATTTTCTAATATTTGGTTGAATATATTTGTAAGGTTCTTCATAGTTTCCTCTGTGCCATATCTGTAAAACTCAGCTGGTATCCTATCCGAGCCTGTAGCTTTTATATCTGCGAGTTAATTTACGGAAGCGAGAACTTCTTCTTGAGTTATCTTCTTGTCCAAAATTTTGACAAAGAAGCCTGGTTGTGCATATTGGCACACGTATGTATTTAAGGTTGACGGGTTGCTAAGTTGACTAAAATGAGTTTGTAGTCTACTGGAATCTAAAGTGCGACTGATGATATATTAAGTGCCGTTTAATTTCAGAACTAGGTTCCAGAATTCACATTGGTTACTGCTTCTAGCTAGTTTGATCGCCTCTGTTTCATAATAGATTTTTCTTTTTTTCTTACATATTTCTCTATATCCTTGATTGTATTCCAAGTACAAATGTTTAGCAAGGTACTCATTTGATCGTCTAAACTCATTAAGCCAAGCATATAAAAGGCTTCTTGACTGCATACAGTCATTATCAAACCACGGTTCTCTAAGCTCTTTGGTAATAATTTCTGTTTGGCGTGCGATAAGCCTCTTTTATGCATCTTTCGATTCTGCATATACTCGTTTCATTATCCTCGGATAACAAAAGGCTATCCACCTGCCTTCTAAAGCTGTTTCTCTCTAAATGTCTACAGTGAAGCTTTGGCATGAGTTCTAAGTTTTCAGTTGTTTCATCTTCAGTTTCTCCGCATTTGAACGACACTACAATCGGCATGTGATCTGAATACGGTCTATTTTGAACTTCAAAATCTGTTATGCAAGAACTCCATGCTCCACTATCTAGACTATAATCTATTACAGAACCTCCTTCTTTGCCCACAAAAGTGTAATCACCTAGCTTGTCTCCGTCACTCGTACCATTTTGAATTCGTAACCCAAATGAGTTGCATAAATTCAGCAGCTTAGTTCCTTTTGAGTTTCTTATTACATCTTTAGACTCTCTGTTACAGCCAACTCGTATATTTTCTACACCTCTTTCATTTCTCACTCTCCCATTTAGATCGCGAATAATTAGCAGATTTTCTGTATTATTTTCACTTTTGTTATAAGTGACTTTAATATTTCAAAATCTATCTCCCATTGTTTACATTGTATATACGTAGGTAATATACGAAACTTTTTGCCACCAAAAGTTTAAATCCAAAGAATTTATTTGACCAATAAGCTTAAATTCACAACTGTTGAAATTAATGTTCTTTTTAAACCCGAATATACACCCTCCACTCACTATTCCTTTCGAATATCTTCTAACTGGTGGTATTATTCTAATTTCGTAGTCTCTAAACTGGTTTTCATATTCAACAAGGTTACTATTACTTGAATATGTTTCGTATAAAAATATTATTTCAAATTTGTTTATAAAATTAAAAAAATCGGTAAATAAACATTTGCTACTAAGTCCTGCTATATTATAAGACAAAATTTTAATATATCTTAACAGGTTTCTTACAATTATAAAAAGTATTATTTTCTACATTTATTTTTAAGTTTTTAGTTTGGCATACGGCACTACAACTAAAAATTATGTTGTGTCTTAAGAGATCTTGTGTGTAAACTGTTGCTGCTTTCAGGCTGATTGCTTGACTCTGGAACGCACCCGTCATAGTTGTCATTCACTATCTGGCCTAAAAGTGACATTCCGCACAAGCCGTCACATTTTAGATTGTTTTCGTGATCGTAATAGAATGATGTTTAGGTGTTGATTTTTCATGAAAATTTCCTTATCTAGCGACATTAGAACTTTTCTTCGGGCTCGTGCAGATGCGGGTAAATCGCTGTGTATGGAGATTCCGGTATTTTTTAGTTCGATCGTGCAGTGTAATATTCGTCCCACTTCCTCCCTTCGGCGCATCCTTATAACGACATTTGCGGTCTTGCAGTTCTTCCAGCGCAACAAACGTGTTGTTGCAATCGTCGTATTATCATTAGATTGCAGTATATCCAAGCAACATTTTTTTGCCTTTTCTCCCACATCTTCCCCCTCGTTCACCGGTATGTGGACTATTAAGTTTTTTTCATTGGCCCTCATCTCCAAAAAGTCCACTTGGCGCTCTAATGCGTTCCAGCGGACTTCAAATCGCTTAACCTGTGCCTGCAGGGTCTGGTTATTGTCCTTTAAGCTGTGGATTTGTGTCTGGATTAAATCTAAATCGAGACGAGTTGGCAAGTCTTTCATTTTTTCATCCAGAATCATTCACATGGTTTCTATGATCATGATCTTCAAATTATTTAGTGCCAGTATATATATATGTGCAACTTGGTCTTGATTTTGTTTTCTTTAATTTAAAGTAAATAACGACTAAACTCACCTAATTTCAATTGTTTAGAGTAAAGTGACGGTGGGGAATTCGTGTGGATTAGTTTTAATTTTAATAATTAATTAATTTACTTGTAAAAAATACAAAATCTTAGAGTGACCGTTACACTGAACTGAACACAATAAACCAGAGTTGCCAATCATTTTTCCTCAGTGCTGTTGGCTTTATAATTCCGGAAACTTACTTTTATGACCCATATAACCACTTTACAGCTCGAATCAAATCATTTTCTTTCGGTTTGATAGATTTCACCAGATTCGGGATAAAATTTTGCATTCCGTGAAATATTAGAGGCAATAATAGTAGACGGGATCCGGGTATAGCATATGGACAGGATATTGGGGTAGGTTCAGGCCGGGAAAAGATAGGGTTTGGGTTAGCGGAAGATTTCAAGGAGCGAGGCAGGGTTCGGGAAGGGCGATTGGTTGGAAACATGGTAAGGGAGCGAAACGGATGGGAAAGAATGTCGGTAGCGAGGGACGTTGGCATGCTGGCGGTGATCGGCTCCGCTCGTCGGAATAGGGGGGATCTTGGCCCCTGCGGCACGACCTCAGCTCTATCAAAATTTATTCATGCCATCTCCACCACTTCATCTATACTCCGAAGGCACTGCAGCTGTTAATGCAGTTACTCTCTTGGCCCTCCCCACCAGGACTTTGATTAACTTTTCTCGATGAATTCCCCTATTTCGATTGGCTTAATACATTGCTGTCAAGTCATACTCACTGCGCCGAAAGGCTTCGACCCGCCTTGCCGCACCACCTAGAAATTATTTAGCATGCCATCCAGTCTGGTTCAAAGCCAAAAACAAAAAAAAGAAATACTTAAAACACAGGTTTCGTTGTCGTTTTGGCGTGATTTAAAATCATGGATCGCTTTATTCATTCAACTTTTATAACTTAAATTCAAATTTGATTAAAGCTATCAAAAACTCCAACGAGCACTCGAAAATAAACAAGAATTTCATACACGTAGATTACGTGCGACCACAGTTGTTCTACACCTTAAAGATACTCAAAACAAAAATATGGGCACCGACTCCCAGGCAGCCCTATCTATGAGTTTACCTTTGGTCTGAGTTTGAGAGAGAACTACAAACATGGAAGCGCTCACCGAGCCTTATGGGGACGAGACTCTACCGGTCACCTCCTCTACTAGGAATCCGGTTGCTTGATCCCAACCGTAAGCACGACTTCTCTTTGACACTACCTACACAGAGAGCTCTTTGTATCGGTTTCTGCAGAAGGGGCGAAATCTTGCCTTTCTCGGAACGAGGTGCAGCCAAATTCAGTCTACTAGGCCAGTGAGAACACTTCAACTAAAAATCGTTCACTTTCAAGCCAGCTTCACAACTCAAATTCCGAATAAAGAAAACTTGAATAATAACATTAAAAATACAAAAAAAAAGTTTTAAGAATAATAAATAGGTAATACAAATATATATTAAAAGTTAAGTTAAATTATTAAGGAAAATAGGTTGTATATATAAAACAAATTTATCACGCCAATCAGTTTAACAAAAAAAAATAATGGTATATGGGCATATGTAAGCGCTCCGATGTCCTTTGAGTATGCGAATTAGAAATCGCCGGTTTTTTTTCTATTTATTTTTGGTTTGGCTGTAGGACAGAAGCTTTTTCGCTTCGAGAGCTGGGCTGCTATCGTTACAGAGGAAACCCCTTCGTTTTTGTAATGAAGTTAATTGATGTTGGCTTAATGAGTTATAGGCGCGAGGGGTGAAGTGGCTTAAAACTGAGGAAAGTCTCCTCCTAACCTGCATATGTTAAAATTACTTGTTTTGTCCGAGAATCCCGCGGACTATCCACATTACTTCTTTTCTTTTAAGACGGTTAATTTATTTCTTACAGTGGTTTTCCTTTATTTATGTTTTCCACTTCTACGAGCGCAGATTCACGCGGTCAGCAGCGGTCTCGGCCTTATTTGACGCGCGCCACTTTACCCCTTCAACGCCATTCAACAATTTTAAATTCTTCCCTTCTGCCGCCAAGACGCACTAGGATTTTGAGAAATTCTTACGTGTATTAAGTAAGTAAGGTGTTCGTAAACCTTTTGATTTCCTCTAAGGTTTCGCGCTCGAAATATCCACCACTACATTCAATTCCCACAGGGAATCTGCTATCTAGTTAATCTACTTAACTTGAGACTAGCGATACATGAATGTACATCGGCCAAAGAAGGGTTTCATACTCAAACTATTACCAACGGTAGGTATCATCACCCCATATAGCGGGTCGACATCGTTCATATACCTACCATCTGATTTCAAATCACTTCCTCGTGAAGCCTACTTCCCGGCGGCGTAATCGCCAGATATTAGACCCAAACCATACTTCAATTTGAACAATTCTGACATGAATTATTTTCATTTTGCATCACCCTTTATCGTTGCAAGCTATACCTACTTCACGTCGCGTCCTACCATAACGTCACACCTTCACATTGTTTTAATTTTCCTTACTCGTTTGCGGTCGAGATTCGCTCGATTATTTAGTTTTACAAATTATTATCCAGTCGGGAATATACAATAATAAGGTTGACGGGATAATTGTAGAACGGATCGATGCATTAAAAAGGGTATTTCGAGGGCCCGATTGTCCACGTCGAGTGCATGCAAAAGGGCCTCCTCGCCTAAGCTAATCGAAGCGTTGTCCACACTGCCAGAATCCCATTCGTTGGTGTTTCGTCCGAGTGGACTTGGTCACCTCCGGGAAGCGGACACGAAATTGTCGATTTTTCAGATTGAGGAGTATTGCCATTCGCTCGAAGGTAACGGGTCCCGTACCCAGCAAGAATTGTCTAGCGAAGCCCAAACTTCCCAACGACCCTAACCTACATTTACATTCAAGCTTCAGAGTGGAACTTGGATCTCTGTCATGCCGCCATGAGTCCCGACGAACGCTTCATTAGCTGGGAAATACGTTTCCTACTTAAACGAACGAATGTCCGTAGGATCCCTTTTATTGGATCCGGGTGTCCTTCCCGCAGAACAGGAGAAGAGGAAATTCTTGACCATGCAAGCGCTCTGGTTGTAGAGAAGATACTCGGTTCGATGACAGAGGCCTGGATTATTTACTTACTCGATCATACCGCAATGTACAATTCTCTGTTTGAGGTAGAAACTCCGGTTCTGCAATGTCGACCTCCGAAGAGCAGAGACGGTGGCCATGGCTATCTAAATGAGCACGTCAGACACTCACCCAGTCCACACCTCAGTCATCCTCTCGTTTTCACGGAAGGAATACAAAAGGAAAGGAACTTCACCTCGAATACATCTTTATAGCATTTATGTAGGCATACCGACCTCGATGAGCAAGAAACCACGGAAATCAGCCGGGTAATCAATGTTCACTGGGTGTTAGGTATCCCCCCGCTAATGACAAGGCTGGATTTGCTTAACGAGCCTGTTCTGAGAGAAACCTTATTTGTTGTGAGTGAAAATTATCTTTTATTTATATTGAGTCTATTTAATTTCCCCCCTTTTTTTGGATACATATGTAGCCACTAATAGAGATGTAAGGCTTATTATTCTAGCTTTAAGAAAGATATATAGATTAACAAGCCTGACTAGTGCTATACATACATTGTGAGAATAATGTAATGTATATCGATCGTGACCAACTTTTCCGAATCAAATAAAAGAAAATTACAAAACGATTAGGAGTATTCTACACCGATACATTGCACTCCTCTTTCATTCTCTTTGTCTCCAACTCTTATAATGAAGTTACATTTGAAGTACATTTGTACGGTATCTTAGGAGAGATAGGAAGAAAACAAATAAAAATATCCCAGGTCGGGAGATGTTTATCACAGATGGAGGCATGTGGAAGCAAAAAAAATCACATATGTTCAGGTACTTCGTTGGTTTGTAGTTTCATACAAGCAAGATTGCCAGATTACCGGATAGTGATACGTGACTTCCCAGTATCAGCTACAGAACGGGTTTAAAAAAAATAAAAACCCATGTTCGCGAATGACCCCGACGATAAGTGTGGTGACCTGTTATGGACTACGGGAAGTATTCCCCGCAATTCTAGTGCGATCACTCTTCTTTTACTTGTTTTTCTTAGCCTTAGGGCGTTTTCAGCCAAAATAAATACTACCTGTACAGAGACTTACTGTTTGAGATCCTTTGCATGGAATATTCCCAGGGATTTTCCAGCTAGGTTCACAATCTCGTACATGTTTTTACCTACTGCCTTAACAACACGACACCTAACATATTTGGGACAAAGTTTCGACGATAATCGCTTAGACGTATCGCTTAGAGTGAAGTTTCTTTTGTACACTTCCAGATACATACCGCATGTATCGAGCACACATATTGTAGGTCTTCGCGCACTTCTCGTTGGCCTTAAGCAAGTTTTCTTTTATTCTCGAACGAATTACCTGCAGCCTATTTTCGTTTAAAACTTAGTGGGTGAAATTAGGTCGCTGAATGCACTCTTTGAATTGCCGCCCACTAGATGTCCTGCCAGAGTTCGAGTTGCGAGTAGGAAGGGCTACTGGATCTCAACTGCGTTTGCTCCCTCCCACAAATATGCGGAGAGTAGCTGAATGATAATGCGATCGAAATCCACGCTCGCTGAGTTGCCGAAAGCACTAGGGCATTGGAAAAAAGAAGAGAAGAAGAAGATCACTTCTTACCCGTTTGGACAGGAAACAGGAGGTTCTAGAATACAAAAGGAAAAAGAAAAAAGAAAGTGTTTGGAAAAGGAAAGGAATTGAAACTTTTGGCGAATTGAAGATAATAAAGGAAATTTGGAAAATGATATTGAGTCGATCAAGCTAAGGTGGGAAAATAGTTTCATAGGAATGGAAGGTAGCAGCAGAAAAAGATAAGTACCTATAGCGTTAATTGTTTAAATTTTTTTCGTTGCCGAGAGATATACATATATAGATATAATTATTGGTTTTTTCATCAAATTTATTAATTCATTTTTTTTAATTCAAAATTATTTAATTCCTTTCATTATTTCGTTTGGCTTTTGTTCGAAAATTTTCCGGCAAAGCGGAACTCCTGACCCGTATTTAACGTACTTTTATTCTTTCGGGACTGAGCTTTAACGGTCCATCTTCATCTTAAATTTACAACCTTGTTCTCTTTGGTTTAAAAGGTCTTGGGTTTTACTCCTGCTTGCAAGGTTTCCCAAGCATCTTGAATTTTCATTATAAGTAATGCACATATTTTTAACATAATTTCTTCGTTTATTTTTATTTTAAAATACGACCGTTGGTTCCGCTCCGAAGGTTTGTGATTTCCTTATTCACAGAAAAAAAAATCAATGGCGCCCTTTTATTTTTTTTTCAGTGTACGCATTTGTGGCAATAAAACCATTTTGATAGATTGTTATTATTCGATTAATAAAATCTAATCGGTACAATCAATTTGACTGCTGAACCCACCCCATTAAGCTGAGCTAGTCAAGGCAGAAAGCATTCAAGTTGCATTTCGAACTCGCACTCGAATTTCTTTTGGGCTGTCATTCGCTTCCTCGTGCATACAATCACACAAGTCGTGTTTTGTTTTGTCGTCCGTCGGTCATAGTTAAAGTTCCGCGCCAGAACTTCAATAATCATTAAATAAATTAAAATTATTGTTTTCGATTCGGTTCGCGACGGAAAAGTTCAATAATTTTCGCCCCACGTTGGGCGCCAATTTGTTTCACCTTTTTTTTCGCGAATCGATTGGAACTATTAGCTTATAATTTTGTCAAAACTTTTAATTTTGTTAAACGAAACGAATTCAAATTTTACTACCGCGGACCACGTTTATCTAAGATTCGATTTTAAATTGACAATTGCCGATTGACAAATTATAAATGTCAGGGCAAAGCGGCGAATTAAAAAAAAGTGTAACAAAGCAATAAAATCAGTGCTGCCACCCCGACTAACTCGGTGAGTGGGGGTTCGCAATTAAGAATTATTGATCGACTGATTTTTTTTAGATGAATTAATTTTTCAATTAATCAAACTAATTTTGAAGGGATTTCGAGGAGCGTACCTGTTAAATAGAAAAGTGCGCCAGCAATTTTTTTTGAAATTTAAGGAGCGTAATGCGACAATGAAAGAATTTATAACTAATGGATCTAACAAAGAAAAGGTAGGCGAATTATGGTTTGAATTTTTATTGCCTGGGAAACCTTGTAAATAGGATTAAAACCCAGGATCTCTTCAAAATTAAATTACAATATAAGGATATATTTTAGCCAAAAAAGACAAGAGATGGACCGTTAAGGTCTGTTTCACGAATAAGGTACAATTTTGTGAATAATTGAAGGTAATAAATAATTACTATTTTAATCTTTTTTTATGCGTAAGAAAACCCTACAGGCAAACACGATTTAATAACACCCAATAATGTGAAAATAATTACATATATATATATATGTATACCAATTCGATATATATATAATTATTTTTGTTGTGATCCACTACATGCCTTATTCCATTCCGAAGCCACACAAACGATCCCATGTTTAGTATCATATTTGTTGTCGCTTGCGCCATCCTACCTACAAAGAACATTTCGTCCAATAAATAAATCATCTTCCAGAGCCCATTTAGTGAAACCTAAAACCTACTGCAATTAATTAATTGTCGCCTTTTCTATATCTCGACTGTAGCTATGGCTATAGCTATGTATATACAACATCTGGGCCGGTAGGTAGGTTCAAAGAAAGCCAAATGGAAATGATCGTACATTGTCCTCGGTTTTGCGATAGGTTACCCCTCACTGCACTCATTATGCTTGATATGTCTTTGGTACCGCTATGGCTATGACCATAGGTATTTATACAGCTTGGGTATGCTACATACTGTGCCAGTGATAAGGGTAAACGGCTGTGCGATCCATTGAACTCTGATTTATTGGGCGACAAGTGCAATCACAATTTTGGTTATTGATACGCCTAGACAGCAGATATTGGAAATTATGATGAGGACGCATATTTCTTATGAAGTGCATGATAAATGCGTTTTTTATATGAAATATTCTGAATACTATTTTTTAGTGGATCAGTCGTAGGGATAGAATTGGGCTCTAAAAATTAGTATAAATAGGCATATGATGATGAGGATAAAATCAGAATTTTGTCCAGCATCAAACTCTAAAGGTCGCAGCCAAGGCATTGAGACAGCGGGCCCTAGAGTAAATAAAATAATATTGCCAAACGAATTACTCTTTTAATTTCTTTGACCAATACCAAAATTCTCCCCGCACAACTCTTCTCCTTATAACAGAGGAAAGCACGTTTGTATTACGGGCCATTTCATGGTGGCAGCGCTGGTATTAGCTTAGTAAAATCCCCTACCAAAAGAATTATTTGCCCACACTAGAGAACTAACCTCTTAGTCTCTTGATGCGTACTGGGGCTATACACCAGTTAGCAAAAAAAAAATTATATCGGTAGAAGACCTGCGACAGTAAGACCTTGCTAGCTATAGAGCGTAAGCATTGGCGAACCGCAGGCAGTGAAAAACAGACCAGGCCGTAATACTCAACCATTCTTTCTATACCAAATATTTGTTCCCTCCTTCAAAATTGTAAATAAAAGACGCGACCGACAAAGACTAGATCTTTTCGCTCTATTACCTTTATTCTTAAATCACGAACCTGAATCCGAAACAATGGCACTCCAGGTTAATATTAGCGATTTATTTAATATCGTGCCGACTTTCAATGGCACCTCCCTAGAGCTTAATAAATTCATAGCATGCGGGAACATATTGTTCTCGTCCTGTACAATAGAAGAGCATTCCACGTTCCTCGAAATTGTGAAAACCAGACTACAGGGCCCTGCATTCGAACTAATACAGTTCAACTCCTTCGCTAAATGGAGCAACCTAGTTGAAAAACTAGAACATGAATTCAAAGAAACAAAGACTCGTTCTGTCGCCCAAAATGAACTTCTAGTGGCTCAACAAAACGCTTAAGAGTCTGTTAAAGAATTTTTCGACACAATTTCCCAGTTATTAACCTCTCTTAACTTAGCGACATTTTCAAGTACTAATGACGTATCTATCAGAACGTACTTAATAGAGGAAAATGAAAAATTAGCCATCCAAACATTTGAGAATGGTCTCTTGAATCGAAATTTACGTTTGATGGTTTAAGCTCGTGGGGAAACCAGCCAGAAAAAAATAATAACTTTCGCAGAAAACCATGCCGCAAGAATAGAAAGGCAGATGCCTACTTATAGAAATAAGACCCCTTTTCAGCCAAACTCACCCTCGAACTTTTCTTTCCGACCCACCTGTCAAATTAGCGGGATCTTGGGACATTCTGCCCAAACTTGTTACCGCAACAAGACCTTACCTAACTTTCTCCCAAAAACAGAAGTCATTAAATGCAATTATTGCAATAAAAATTATAACAGTGCAGACTTCGAAAATCGCTCTTAACAAATCAAAGTAATCCCCAAAACCCCTTTCGACAAAACCAATTTTCTAATAAGGTAGGTGAACAACGGCAGGTGAACTTTCTCCACGTTTTACCCAAAAATCAATTACCCGCAAACGGAACGGGAAGCGCAATCTATCGGGGCGAGGAGAACGGCCACTCTTCCCGACAAAATATACAGGCCGACATACACCAAACCCAAGAGTAGTGACAAGAATAGTCATCGAATTGCTTCCCTACAATGACTTGACTATAATAAAAAGCGCGTTTTCCTACGGCAAAATTAGAAGCCTCGTGATCGACACTGGTGCTGAAATAAGCATAAATAATGCAACTAATATCCAACCCGTGAAAAATGAAAATTCGAACATAATTGTTTCAACTATGGGAGGTCAGACATTAATGAGCTCCAGTATCGTAAATCAGGAAATTCCGTCGAAACTCCCTTCTAAAAATGAAATCTTGAACACGAACATGCTCAAAAATAATACCAGTAAAATAAAGCCTATGATAAAAGAACCCATAGCAGAAAACAAAGCCAATAACCGCCTACAAGAAGACTTCACGACGGAAGAGTCTTACCATACTGGCTCTAACTTTCCTCAAGGGAGTATATAAAAGGTATTGGAATCTTCAAATGATACCGATTGCCTCCGGACCGGATCTGGAGATTCACAAGACTACAATAAAATTGCTAGCAAAAATCTTCGCCAAAAAGGACGCGAGGTAGGAACTTTTAAAAATAAGCCCATGGTAAAAGAGACCATGGCAGACAAAATTATAAGCCCAGCAGAAAGTAAGACTGAAATAACAAAAATCTCAGCAGAATGTAAGCCTAAGGTAACGCAAATTTAAAAATTATACATAACACATGAGCAACGTAGTCAACAAATGTAGAAGTCCCATTCAAGCACACGTTTTCTTCCCACAAAATATAATAATAAAGAAAAAAGAAACAGTTCCGGGAGTATATTTAGACGAAACTACAGTAAGACCTAATAATAATAAAATTAAAATACTATTACTAAACTCTCTTGAAAAGAAGAGGAATTTAAATTATGCAGACTTTAATTTAGAATGGGATACTCTCGAGAACTATAATATTATATCTTCAGATAACCAACAAGATCGTCTACAGAAAATGCTATCAGATTTGAAATCGGTAAAAAAACTGGACCATTGCAACCCAGAGGAACAGAAATCAATATTGAATATCTGCAGGGAATTTAATGATCTGTTCATCCTCACCTACACAAATGCAATAGAACACAAAATAATAACAAATAATAATAATCCCCCTTTATTTTCAAAACCTTATAGACTACACGAAAGCCAAAAAATCTGGTGATAATGGCGAAAAAAATGGAGAGTCATAGTCGACTTCAGAAAACTCAACGAGCAAACGATCGGAGATGCGTATCCATTACCCAATTTCACCGACATCTTCGACCAACTAAGTCAAGCTAAATATTTCAGTACTCTTGATTTAACTAAGGGGTTTCACCAAATATTGGTAGCTGATTCTGATAAACAAAAAAAAGCTTCCAGCATATTATTTGGCCACTACGAATATAATCGTATGCCATTTGGTCTGGAAACGCTCCTGCTACATTTCAGCGACTCATGAATAATGTTCCCATGGGTGTGCAGGGCATTGAATGTTTTGTTTACGTAGACGGCATAGTCATCTACGGATATGATCTCGATACCCACAATTGAAAGCTCGTAAAAATTCTGACACGCCTACGACAACATAACTTGAAACTCCAGCCTGACAAATGTAACTTTCTAAGAAAGGAATTAATTTACTTTGGGCATATCATTTCTGAAGACGGAATCAAACCTGTACCCGAAAAATTAATGCAGTCAAAACATTTCCAATACCAAAAAAACCTAAAAATGTTAAATCATTTCTGGGCTTCGTTGGGTTAGGTTGGGCCGTTGGCCATTCTCCAACCGGAGTGACATCTAGTTCTCAACAAGAGTATCAATACTACACTTTCACCAACGCCAGATGGATAGCACTGCTATTTGAAGGCTAAATTAGCCAGATTCACCCATCTTATTTTCTTCCACAGTACTGAGAGGAAGAACCGATGGCTGATGGACCATGGCCGTCCAGCTTCCTCTTAGTAAAGTGGAAGAAGATCTGTCAAAAAAATTATTACTAAACAAACACAAGGACTAAACTTGTCGCGGCAAATTTTGCCGTGACAAATCCCACCCTTTCCTACTTGGAAATGTGTTTGTTTTCCTTTGGAAACCAAAAAAAAAAAACAAAACATTTCCATTTCGGTGTGCCATATAATCAAAAAAATCCATTAGATAAAAATTTTTGTTAGCTTCAATAAAATAAAATAAACCAAGGTATTGTATTTAGAATAATTTCCATAAAAATAAAAACAGCAAAAAAACAAAAAAAAACGTTACTATAATTGGGACTTGAAAACTTAAACATTATCAGAATATGCTTTAAAAGGTTTGAGGTCACGATCATTTCCATTATCGTCTTCGAGGACATAAGTCCAAAGAGACAATCGCTTTCTAATTTTACTTGACCCAATAAATTTGGGAGCTTATTTTGCGGCATATTAATCAGCAGCATTTGATAAACTTAAATTGCGCCGCCACACAACATCATTTGGAAATATTGCATATCTCTCCTCCTGAGGCTGTATGACTCCGCAGTTTTCTTTGATGTTACCTGAAGTTTTGTTGCTATATCGGCCCTTAGTCTCTTAAACTTTTCTCCTACATCTTCTTTTGATATGCTCTGATTTGTGTGTAGTCCCTGATAACTAAGTGTTACTACTTCCCTAACACGCGTTGACATCTCCTTCCCAAAATTGGCATAATACGGTGAAGCCTCCAATACTTCATGTTGCGATGTACGGATGGCACATGCAACTCTCGCTAATTGAGAATCCCAAACCAGGTGATTCTCAGATAAATAAGCCCTTAAGGTTGTTTTGATTATCTGGTTTACTGCCTCCGCTGGGTTAGCCTGAGGATGATAATGGGGAGTAAACCCAATCGTCGAAGAATATACATCACAGAGTGCCCCAAAATAGCCCCGATTTAAACGATGAGACATATTTGTCGGCTAAATATTCTTGCATCGTTTTACCCAATGCAAATTTTCTTCACTCTACTTATCTTTTCTACTGCCAATTCCTCCGTTCCTGATTTTCTATTATTTCTGCTAGTTATTAGATCTCGACCAATCCCTGCCTGGATTTTTTTTCAACACCTTTTTTTCTTCAACTTTACCAAACATTCTAAACACTATTAAATTTCTTTTTTTTCTATTTCCTAGAATTTCCTTTCCAAATTTAATTTTGATTTTCGATTTCTTTATTTCACAACTTGATTGTTTCTGAGTTCGTAAAAAAGTGACCTTCTTCGACCTAACCTCCCAAATCATTTTTTCTACCCACGGGTCTAAATCCTGATCTGAAATTCCAGCCACCACTGGAACTTCTCGAGATAATATGTCGGGAATGACATGATCTTTACCTTTGCGATGAATTATCTTAAAGTAAAATTGCTGAAACCAAACCGCCCAGCGCCCAAGCCTCCCCTTCGAGATATGCCTAAACTTTTCAATTGCCCACAAAACTCCTAAACATTCTTTTTCTCTAGTGGAATAATTTCTTTCGCAGCGATTTAGCGACCGACTTAGATAGCAAATAACTTTTGCCACCTCATCAAATCTTTGAGTTAGTACGGCACCGCAAAATCGCATCGTCACCTCCAAGTGGTGTCCGCTGGATAGCCGAAAGGTGAACTAACGACGAGCGTTGGATGTATTGAATCCATGGGCTGAGACACCTGAGTTACTTTCTCAGGAACTAGGAGCAAAAGATTAGATATCGCTCTGAAGAACCAGCTCTCCGCGAAACCCAATAGTGTCTGACGCATAATGTGCAGCTTATTGGTAAGCGTTTAATCCAATAGGGGCGTCTGAATTTAAAAACCTGAACAGAAGAGGTAACTGAGCTATTTATAGAACTAAATAAAAGTTACAACAACAAAAAATATGGCAATGAGTAAAACGAATAGATATATTACCCTATGTTGCAATCCAGACACGCTGGAAAATCCACTCTTTTAGGAGCTCGATCCTACACTAAGGACTCCACCAAAAATATTTTCAAGGCTTACTCCATCGAAAACCCCCCCCCCCCAAAAATCAAATGACATAGAAGTCATTAAAGAAACAGGAACAAGAACCTATGAAAAGATCGAAAAAATTGATCAGCAGCGTTCCACTAAAAACAACGATATCCGCCAAGTTGAATCCGAAAAATGGCAAATAGAAATGTTGGCCAGAAAACAACTTGAAGTACTTGTTGAAAATCTTCAGCAACAAGTTAAGAGACTCGAAGAAAAAGTCAGCTTGCTTGACAAAAAGTCCGTGAAAGACAAAAAATCAAGTCCGAAGTCACCAGTAATGAAAATCCCACAAAAAAACTGCAAACAAGTTTCATACTGATCAGGAAGAGCTCCTCCTTGAAACTGATGGAAAACGAAATAAACGTAAGTCCAAAAAGCGAAAAGCAGATGGTGTTCATAAAGTCAACAGACTGCTTCAAAAGCAGATACTGCTGCAATAATGAAAACATCCAATAAAGAAACAGGAGATGTATCCCCAAATAAGTCTTATGTTAAGGGCACTAAGCAAACTGCACCACCCCCAATCATGATTTCTGAACTGGCAATGTTTGGCGAGCTTAAAGGCATGGTAGAAAAATGCACGAATAAGGAATGTAAATACACATCATACAATAAATACAATTGGAAAGTCATTGTCGAAGACGCCGATGCGTATAGATCTATCACTGAAGAATTCAACAAATAGAAAATTCAGTGGCATTCGTACGAAAATAAAGCTACAAGATCGATAAAAGTAGTAGCCAGAGGCCTTCACTCTTCATGTGTTGCCAAAGAAACTGTCAAAGACCTTATACAAAAAGGCTTCCAAGCTCTCGATGCCAATAATCTAATTAAAAATGAGATAATCAAAGACTCCACTGGGGAAACAACGACAAAAAAGAGGTATCTATCTTTATTTATGCTCACTTTCGAAAATAAAGAAAGTCTCGATAAGCTCTACAGTATAAAATCAATTATGGGCATAGTTGTCAAAATCCAACCACTGCGAAAGTCGAAAATTGTTCCACAATGTAAACGCTGCCAAGCCTTTGGACATACACAAAAATATTGCAATCGCTAGTTTGCTTGTGTTAAATGTGAAGGCAAGCATGCAACTAAAAACTATTCCATGGGCAGATAACAGAAAGCGAAATGTGTTAACTGTCAGGGCAATCATTCTGCGAGTTACAGAGGATGTCCAGTGTCCAAAAAATTCCAAGACACAAAAAGAAAAAACAAAACTGGGAACAAAACAAAAAACAATTGCACTAAGCAAAAATTATGAGAATAAATCGTATTCCCAGATTGTAAAAAATGTGCGGAAGAACGAGGAAACTTCTATAAAATATATGCTGGAACTTATCCTGAAAAGAATTGACCAACAAGATTTAAACATAAAACAGTTAGGACATAACTTCCTTGTTGTTGGCGACTTCAATGCTAAGCACACCCACTGGGGATCTAGGCTCATAACTGCAAAAGGTAAACGTCTATACCAAGCAGGTCACAAATGCAACTGCGAATTTTATTCTTCTGGTTCGCCAATATATTGGCCATCTGATACTAACAAAATACCATACCTTATAGACTTTTTCGTAGTTCGAGGTATTAAACGAAATCATATAAGTGTCGAGGGTAATTATGATTTATCGTCAGATCATACTCCAGTAATTTTATCACTGAGCGAAGCAGAAATAATAGAAAAAAGTGATCCCAAGCTCGTGAATAAGAGAACAAACTGGAAAGAATTCAGAGATAAACTTGAAAGTCTTATAAACCTAAGATCCCCTATGTAAACAATTGAAAAAATTGATCATGAAGTAGAACAATTTATTGCTGATGTGCAACAGGCTGCAGAAGAAAGTACTCGAACTATTTCAAACGCGAGAGAAAAAGAAATAAAATATAATCTCGGAATAAAAGAGCTAATATTGGAAAAAAGAAGAGCTCGAAGAAAGTGGCAAACTACGAGATTCCCTGGTGATAAGGCACTTTTTAACAATCTTAACAACGAATTTAAAAAAAGAATCTGTGAGTTCAAGGGGGTGGCTGTGGCGCGATAGTTGTGTGCTCGCCTGTCAACCTCGTGGTTGCGGGTGCGATTCCTGCCGTTGTCTATGTCTTCTTATATTCCATTAAAAACCAATTCTAAAAATTGTCATTAAATAAGTTGCTGCTTTGGTCATTACATGCTGTTTAGGCATAACACTAACAACATGTGATTGAGTAAACTGGCATACGCATAAAATATGACAACAAAATAAATAAAATAATACGAATTATAAGGGACATAAATACATAAGACACGGTAGTTCTCTCCGCATTAGTTCAGCCGCCATCCCTGGAGATAAATTTGAGACAACTACCAGTTCTAATCTCAGAACATCGCGCCACACATCTTTCCTATCCTTCCTTCTCTTCTTCCACCGGATGCCCGCGCTGTATTAAGAAAAACATATAAAGGGTATTCATAATCCCTTGAGCGCGTGCAAAGTTATAAAAAAAAAAAAAAAAAAAAAGATTCACTTCCGAATGCTCCTTATGGAAAGCAGCTAAGCACCTTAAAAGACCTCAGACACAAAACCCGCCAGTAAAATATGAAGATGGTAAATAGATCGCCAACCCGAAAAAAGTGGCTGATGTTTTCGCTGAACATCTCGCGAATGTGTTTAAGCCATACCCAGCAAACACAGCTACAGATCCCTTAGCGTTTGTTGATAGAAACGACGAATGTGAAATATATTTTGTTACACTCAAAGAAGTAAGAAGCATGTGTCAACATAAGTTGACACACAAAAAATGACCAGGGTACGATCCAGTAACTGCTCAGGTTTTGAAAGAAATGCCATCAATAGCCTTCAAGAAACTCCAATTTATAATTAACGCATGACTTAAACTAAGATATGTTCCACATGATTGAAAAATTTCAGAAGTCATTGTTATACCTAAACAAGGTAAGCCACCAACAGAAGTAACATCTTACAGATAAATATCGCTTATACCAATCATGGCAAATGTTTTTGAAAAACTGCTACTGAAAAGGCTTAATAAAATAATAGAAGAAAGAAGACTAATTCCGAGCCATCAGTTTGGATTTAGAAATAAACATCGAATTACGGATGTCGTGGAAAAGGCACTTGAAGATAAACAAGTATGCTCAGCTATATTCTTAGATGTTGCTCAAGCCTTTGACAAGGTTTGGCACTTGGGACTTGAGAACAAACTGCATAGGGACCTTCCCAGGCAGTACTATGAAATACTGAAATTCGACGTTACGAACCGACTTCTTTAGAGTACGGTCCGACCAAAATTACTCGGAACTAAAAAAAATTGAAGCCGGTGTACCACAAGGAAGTGTCCTATGACCAACCCTGTATCTGTTATATACAAGGCATATTCCAATGGACATCAACGCCATCATGGCCACCTTTGCTGACGATATGGCGATATTGGTGCCAGATAAATCCGTTACGAAGGCTACAGTAAAATTGCAAAATGCTGTCGATAAAGTTAGTGATTGGACGCAGAAATGTATCAAATTAAACGAAACGAAATCGACCCATATAAACTTTACTAACAAAAACTTAAACAATGTTTCAATATTTATAAATATTACAGTAGTACCTTGCTCCAATACCGCCAAATACCTTGGAATAACTTTGGATGCAAAGCTTAAATGGAAAGAGCACATCAAAAAGAAACGAGAAGAACTAAACTTGAAGTACAGATAAATGTACTGGTTACTAGGAAAGAACTCTGACCTATCTATCCAGAACAAACTAGTGTTATATAAGCAAGTACTGAAACCCGTTTGGACATATCGCATCCAACTATGGGGCTGTACAAAGAAAATAAATACTGAACCCATCCAAAAATTCCAAAGCAAGGTCCTTCGTGGAATAATAGAAGTGCCCCTTGGTATATAAGAAATAGCGATCCAGATGGTGACCTTCTACAGAAGTGGTTAAAAAACACGCTGTATCACACAACCAGCGATTGCAAAGTCATACCAACTCCGAAATGGAGACCGTCTTAAATGTACGAGACAATGTTCGGAGATTAAGAAGAACCAACCCTCATGAGCTGATGGTCTAAAAGCTATGGGAAAGTGTAATAACTTTAAACTTCCCCCAATGCGATTTAAATATAAACTAAGATAGTAAAATCATCTGTCGATCTTTCATAGATTGGTCCTGATTTCACCGGTGATTTTAGTGCGTTAAAAGTCCCACACTACTCTGTACCGATTCTTACCGAGTGTGTTTTGAAGATATCCATCGGATAAAAAAAAAAAAAAAAAAAAAAAAAAGTACGGCCTCGATACCGTAATCTGAAGCATCTGTTTGGACCACGGATGGAAGTAAAAAGTCTGGACAGGTCAATATGTGAGTCGTGGTTACAAATTCTTTACATTTCCTAAACGCGTCTTCGCATTCCTCTGCCCAAACAAACTTCTTGCTCTTTTTAAGCAAATCCGTTAGCGGCCTAGCTATTGTTGAGAAATTCGGTACGAAACGCCTGCACCATGAGACAGTTCCTACAAACCTACTAACTTCTTTAACTTTTTTCGGTGCAGGTATCCTAACCATACTTTCGACCTTTTTCGGATCAACGTGTAATCCGTTCCGGTCCACAACATAACCTAAAAGTTTAAGGGACGGCCTACAGAAATTACATTTATCCGTTCCTATTTTTAGCCCTATGGCTGCAATTTACGAAAAACTTCCTTTAAGTTTCAAGATGTTTCTCAAATGTAACTGTGACGATGATAATATCATCCAGATAAACGAAAACAAAAGGCTCCAACTCAGGTCCTAACCCGCTATCAATGCACCTCTGCCAAGTAGCCGGGGCCTTATGAAGCCCAAAAGGCTTCCTTTTAAAACGAAAAAGTCCCCTACCCGGTACCATAAAGGCAGTAAATTTGCGAGATTCCTCCGCCATTAGAATCTGCCAATAAGCTGACTTAATGTCTAGTGAGGTTAAAAACTTAGCATTCCTAAGCTTATCCAATATTGCGGAAAATATTGGCAATGGAGAAGCATCTCTTTCTGTAACCTGATTCAACTTCCTATAATCGACGCAGAACCTAGTTATCATCCTTCTTTCTAATTAACACTATCGGAGATGCCCAAGGGCTTTTGGATTTCTCAATCACTCCCTCATCTAACATTTCTTGAAGAGACTTATCTATATTTACCTGCATCTCAGGCGAAATAGGATAATATCGTTTTTTTATTGGTTCTGCTGCCGTCCTTAACATCGCAGGCGAAATAGGATAATATCGTTTTTTTATTGGTTCTGCTGCCGTCCTAATAACATGTTCTACTAATGCTGTCCGACCTAACACTTCTGGCATATCTTTGACCAAATGTTCAATTAAAACTCTTAGTCTTGCTTTTGAGCTTCATCCAACTCAGACTTCTCTGTGATGGACGAAGTGCCTATCGAAGCCACCATATCCTGGCTTACAAAATTCCAAATGCGAGATCGAAGATCCGCGACAATGCCCGAGAATCCCAAAAATCCGCACCAGGGATCATCGCATGTGGTAAACTAGGAATTACTCCTACACCTGCACCATCTGCTAATTGTACCTGCCTAATATTACTGCTACCTAACCCTAAACCTAAATCTTTTAAAAATTCCCAAAAGTCCCGACAGATAATTGTCCTAGAGGCTCCTACATCTAAAAGCCCTAAAAACCTAAGCCCATATACATTTACTCCCAAGTAGGGACGACTGTCGGCCCCACTTGTTTCTAACTTGAAACCAAGTTTTACTGGATGTACCAGCTGGTCGTCAGCAGGCGACCTATTTAATTGTGACGGCGCTCTTGCCCTCCTGGCTCAAGAGACCGTTGCCCATTTCCCGATCCTGACCAACGCCTACAATTTCGTTTGGTTGTACCACTAGCCCCACAACCCAAACATCGCCTAAGAGCGGAACAAGTACCCGAATAATGAAATTCCCTATTACAACGAAGGGGCATTTTTCTATTTGGGGCTGGGTTACGTTCAACTGCAACCGTTGCGTCCTGCACTGAATCAACGTACGCAACATCAGGCTCCAAAGCCTGCCTAAATGATTCATCGGTGGTGGCACAAAAGCCTCAACATTTGTCCTAATCGACTCTAACTTTCTACCCATCGCAACGAGTTCATTGACTGATTTAATATCAGCCAACTCCAATTGCGTTTGGTAGAACGGAGCAATATTCTTCATGAGAATGGATAACATCCGATTCTCACTCAGAGGCTCCAAAAATCGCTTAAAGAGGGTCTTCATGAGAGCAATGTACATCCCCATTGTCTCATTTCTACCCTGGGTACGCCGGCTGACCTCATCCAACAAGAGGTCATCATAGTTGGAAGGTAAAAACTCTAACTTTAATTCCCTAACCAATTCCTTCCATGTTGAAATCGAGTTCGTAATCGCCCTAAACCACTAGAGTGCCTTCCCACTAAAAATATCAACAGCTGATTGAAAAAGTCTCGCATGTAATACACCTCTAGATTCCCTATGTTCCTCTACTCTTTCTAAAAACATATTCACTGAAGATCCACACCCCTCCCCAGAAAATTTTAAATTCCGTTTGTATATTCGGTCGGAGTTTCCCCCTTCATTTCCGCTACCTCACTAACTCCATCCGACAATTCAGCTCTAGCCCTATTGATTCTTCCCAAGGCCCACTCTATTTTTGTCAGCAATTTAAGATATTCCGAAGATTTCGGATTCTTCGGAGGCGTTTGTAAAAATTCCCTAAGTTCCACAATTTTCGACCTAACTGTCTTTGAGACCACAGCGAACGAAAACGGATAATGCGGACTATCTGAACTAATCGAAAGCCTGTTAACATCCATGTTGCAAAAAAAAATTTAAAAACCCAAAAGTAGATTATCGAACTGTTAAAATCGAAAAAAAATTGGAACAAATCAAAAGAAAACACGCGTAAAATAAATTAAAAATAACAAATATTGCAAAACGTAAACAAAACTAACAACTGACTGTTTCAATACTAGCACGATTAATACGAATTATGGTAAATATTTCAAGAAAAAAAACTATCTTAGCAAAGAAAAATTATCTAGAAAAAAGACACGATATTTTTGTATTCACTATGTAGATATTCCGAAAATGAAACAAAAAAACCATTTAAAGATAATATAACGAAATCAATTTTTAAGACCAACCAAAAAAATTATTCAGAAAATTTTATCCAATGGCAACCCTAAATATATCACTAATCCCCTTCCACTATAAATTTTATTTCTACAAAAAAAAATCAACAAAATTTTCCGAACAAATAAAAAAAAAAGTCAAGAACAAATTTTTTCCACAGCACTAATCAATTTACACTATCATTATTTTTTTCAAAAAAAAAACATTTAAAAAAACATTCCGAACCGCTCAAACAATAAAAAAAATCAACCAAAAATTTTTGCATATCACTTGATCGAGACGAAATATGTATTTACCTATGTCAAAAAAAGGAACAAAAAAACTCACATAAATAATGTACTACCACTAATTCAACAAATTTACCGAACTACAGAGTAGACGTGTTTTCTTTTGGCTGGCAAATTAATCAAATTAACCGACTCAATTTTATAAGTATAACAATTTAAAAGTGTTTCTGTGATAGTGTCGATTCCAAAAATTAATAAAATCCCTATAAATAAATTTTATTCTCAAATTACATATAAATTTCTTGTGATTTTTATTACTGTTTATTTGATCACACATACCTACCTAAACAACATGTCGCAGTCGCAGACTAAACGATGCAGATCAAACTCCCATTCCAACATCAAATCACCCCCCACACCACATCACCCGTTGTCTTGCAATTAAACCACAAAAAAATTGCATTAGCCGAATCTTTATTGTGGAATAAAATGGACGAAAAACTTAACACACAAACTGAGAAGTTAATTAAATTGTTTACCACTAAAATAAATGAAAACAAGTAATTATTAACTTCAAAAATAGAAAAACAATTCGGCGAATTAAAAAACGCAATAACTGACATAAGTACGAGAGTAACGCAGCTTGAAAATAATGAATCTATTTTAAATAATTATCTCAAATGTGTAAAGTCGGAAATTGCACTTATAAACACTTCACTTTCTAGTGTAAACAATAGTCTATTCGATACGCAACAACAACTATCCGAACTAAGTAATGAAATGTGCGTTTTAAAACAAAACATGAAGAAACTGAAAATAAAAGTGTTTCGCGCGATGCCATATTATTCGGAATTCCAAGAAACAACAGTACGAATGAAAATATTAAAACGTATTTCGATCACATATGTTAAACCATTAATATAACACCACCAATTATACAAGATATTTTCCGCACTCGCTCATGCCCCCATAACAACACAGCGTCTATAATAATAAAGTTTCGATCTGCATACGATAGGAACTTCGTACTCTATTGCATAGCAAAATTTCGCAAATCAAAAAATAGATAATTTTTTTTTTTTTATAATCTACACGCGCTCAAGGGATTATGAATACCCTTTAAATGTGTCAACACAGTGCGGTCGTGAGGTTAAGGAAGAGAAAGAATGATAGTAAAGATGTGTGGCGCGATATTCGGAGACTGTAGGTGTTTGTTGTCTCAGATTTTATTTATAATAATTGAAATTAACCGATGCTGGATTAGAATCAAATTCACAAATTTTTTTACGCGAGTGCTTAACAAAACATAACAACAACATCTTGCACAGTGCACCCCAATTAAAAAAAAAAAAAAAAACTCTCTCCACTGTTTTTACTATGCGTGGGAATGTATTTGTGAAACGTCACCAAAGCGAAGAAGAACATAGAATCCATAACATTGCACTACTGGACGTCATTGCCTAACCTAACGTATGATTGGATAACCACAACACTATTCCTCAAACTTTTTCCAGGAATTCATTTATTTTTATAATTTTATTATACAATTTTTTTTCTTGTCTTTTCTCTTTTATAAAATTGATTGATAACTTCTTAGTTTATATTAATAATAATTTAATTTAATTTATAATTTCATTCATGTCTGTTTTTTTTAAATTTACATGTTTTATGCTCATACATCTTTGTGTTAGGTGCTTCATGTTTTGTTTACCGTTGTATTTGAATGATTTGGTGATTTAGAGTTCCTTTCTGATTTTCCAATGCCTGCGTGACCCTCCTGTTATGTCTCTACCCATCTTTTTATTAATTTATAACAATTGTGATGTCAGTTCTTGACATACAAAATTCCAGGAGAGGAGTTGGTAACGAAGTGTTGCGCTCGATGTTGAATATTTTTAGCAAGCAAAAAGAAGGACTAAGAATATGCCACATAAATTCTCAAAGCCTAACTCCCAAACTGGATAAGTTCAGAGATCTATTCGAAGGTTCCAAAGTAGACATTATCTGTGTTTCGGAAACTTGGTTATCAAATCAAATTGATGATGTTTTCTACAAAGTTAAGGGTTACAGAATTTTCCGAAGTGACAGAGTGGGAGTTGTTGAGCTTAAATCTTCTTCCTGTGATCTTCTTATTGGATATATTTACAGTTATCAACCCAACACCGCTTTTTGATCTTTTATCATCAATTTCAGCATCGGTTTTATAAATCATAATAGGTGGTGATCTTAATAGCAACCTTTTTTTTCAGACAGTGTAATAATCGAGGGTTTATGTACGTATAATCTTTTTCCTGTTTACCGGTGATACAAGTACTTTGTTATATGTTTTTTTGTCAGTAATAAAAATAATGTTGTTTTTTACAGCCAGTTATCGGCACCCGGGTTTTCTAAACATGACCTTCTATTTCTAACTTACAATTTTTCAATGATCTGTAAGGTGTCAAGTTTTGAATACAGGTACTTTAATGCAATGAATTACAATTGCCTGGAAGCAGATGCTCGTACCATCGAATGGGTCCAGATTCTATATATGTTTTCATCAAATCTTCAGATTGATTTTCTTACCAAAAACATACAATCGCTTTTCAATGCACACGTCCCAAATAGAATTAAATATATAAAACATAGACAATGTCAATGGTTTACAAATAAAATACGGTTTCTTATTGAACAGCGTAACCAAGCTTATAAATTATGGAAAAATATCGGAAAGGTTATCAATTACAGTTATTTCGGACATTATGAAATAATGTAGTTCGAAAAATTAAACAAGCAAAAAGAATATATTCCAGCAATAAGCTTAATCCATCTCTTCAAGGCCGAAAAATTTGGAAACAAATAAGTGAGATTGGGGTAGGAAAACAAAATGTTATGCCCGATGAAAACCTGGATATAAATCAACTTAATCAAAAATGTATAGCTTCCACAATTCCGGCATCTTACAATGGGGAATCATATGTAGTTACTCCTAATTCATCTAGGCAGCTGTTTGATTTTGTGGGCGTTGATGATTTCGAACTAGTTTCATGTCTGTTATCTGTCAAATCTAATGCTGTAAGTTTTGATGAAGTCCATCCAAAATTCATTAAAATTATCTTGGTTATTCTTCCATACTTACTAAATATATATAATTACATAATAACAACAAATGAGTATCCTTCCCAATGGAAAATTGCTAAAAAATTACCGATAATAAAATAAAACAGCAATGATTACAGGCCGGTGTCTATTCTTCCATTCAAGTCTAAAGTTTTTGAAAAAATATTACAAAGACAAATAAATTCATACATCCATGCTAACTCTTTACTATCACCACTACAATCAGGTTTTCGAAAACTTCACAGTTGCATATCGACAACTATTAAAGTTGTAGACGACACCAGAGAATCCATGGACAAAGATGAAGTAACATTTTTGGTTCTGTTGGACTTCTGGAAAGCCTTTGATACGGTGGATCACACATTATTGTGTAATAAACTGGCTACTCAATTTAGCTTTTCGAGTTCAGCAGTTAACTTAATATCATCACATTTAAGTGGTAGAAAGCAAGCAGTTTCAATTGGACATCGTATGTCTAATTTTTTATGGAACGATAGAGGTGTACCTCAAGGCTCAATTTTGGGACCATATTGATTTTCCTTGTATGTTAACGAACTGCCCTCTATTGTGCTATCATTGATTCATATGTATGCTGACGATATTCAACTTTATAAAAGATGTACTCTAGGTTTGATTGAAGACTGTGGACATGCAATTAATAATGATCTAGATACTATAGCTTTGTGGTCTGAACAAAATGGATTATGTTTGAATCCATTGAAAACAAAGTGTCTGGTAATAAGTAGGCGACTGCTTGATCTTTCATATTTTCCAGATATATGTATACAGGGCTTGAAAAAAAATTTGTGGAAAAGGCAAAAAACCTAGGGATTGTATTTAACAGGAACTTAACCTGGAATGACCACATTAATGCAATAATTGGGAAAGTTTATGGTACACTGCACAGTCTTTGGATGTCACAAAACTACGCACCTCAAAAACCACGTTTGTTATTAGCTAAAACCCTAATTATCCCCATTCGCACTTATGGAACCGACGTTTTTAGAAATTGCGATGCAGTAAGCAAGAGAAAACTGAATGTAGCTTTTAATAACACCGCACGATACGTTTTCAATATCAGGCGCTATGATCACATTTCTAGTCATTCAAAGCTGCTTTTTAATATGTTATTTGATAATCTTCTTGCCTTTAGAGCACTGATCTTTCTATCCAAAATAATTGAAACTCAGGAACCAGGGTTTTTGTTTGATAACTTGCTCTTTGGTTCCTCTAGTAGATCTCACACACTCATTATCCCACGATTTATATCCTTAACATCTGAGCGACAGTTCTTTATAAGCTCCATTCGTCTTTGGAATTCGGTGCCAGGATATATAAGGGGATTGGGCGGCACTGGGCGTTTCAGAACGGAACTAGTTAGATAATTTATTTGTTTATAATTTGAAAATTTGTTACTTTATATGTAACTTAACACGGGATGTATGTAGGTTTGTTTGTATAATTTATTCTTTCCATTGCTTTTCTATTACTTTGTTTTCTTTTATTTAAGTTAAGGTTAAATCATCTAAATGTAATTTACACGCTTTGAAATCTGTAGTTCACTATTTTTTTTACAAATCAAAGCTTCACTACCTAAAAAATTATCTAAGTCTTAATGTTTAAGCAATTAATATATATAAAATAAAATAAAATAATAAACAACATGTATATATATGTCACGGTAAAAATTACCGCAACAAAAACTATTCTTTACGTTCACTTTTTTCCATATTATTTTTACAGGTGTTTCTTTCACCTTACTGAGAGCGAAAGAGGGCAACCATGGTCCATCTGCCATCGGTTCTTTCTCTCAGTAAAGTGAAACAAAATATAGAGATTGCCAAGGTTGACATTTAAGTGGATGGGTGATCCATTTCATCTCATGCGATTGACGGTTGTTCGACTGAACAAAAAGAAGCACGGATGACAGTTGGTCTCCGACGCCGAAGTTACTCGTTGCGAGAATGGCTGCTTGCCCAACCTAAATAAATTATTAATATGTTTAATGTAAAAGATGGATCATTAACTGCTGGCCCTTATTCCCCAAATCGATTTAGAATAAATTCGCGAAATAAAATATAGTTAAATTAAGGAAAAAAAAAAAACTACCCGTCCTTTAAAACGTATAATTGAAGTAGCTGGGCACCATTTTTCTTTACTAGTTATAAACGAAAGGGAAAAAATTTGCGAGATTTAAAGTTCAGTTTCTTTTCGGTTTTTCAAAGATTTTCCTTTAAAAGCTTAGTGGGTGAAATTAGGTGGCTGAATGCACTCTTTGAATTGCCGCCCACTGGAAGTCCTGCCAGAGTTCGACAAATTCGGAGATGACTAAGCATGAAGCTGGGGTTGAAAGTCTCAACTGCGTTTGCTCCCTCCCACAAATATGAGGAAGGTAGCTGAATTATAATGCGATAGAAATCCACGCTCTCTGAGTTGCCGAAAGCACTTGAAAAAAAGAAGAGGTCATCCAGTGAAAGTAAAAGGCTGAAAGATCACTTCTTACCCGTTTGGATAGCGAACAGGAGGTTCTAGAATACAAACGAAAAAAAAAGGAACGTTTTGGGAAAAGGAAAGGAATTGAGACTTTTGGCGAATTGAAGATAATAAAGGAATTTTGGAAAAGGATATTGAGTCGATCATGCTACGGTGTAAAAATAGTTTTCTATGAAGGAGAGCTAGCAGCAGGAAAAGATAAGTACCAATAGGGTTAATTTTTTAAATTTTTTTCGTTGTCGAAAGATATACATGTATAGATAAAGTTATTCGTTTTTTTCTTCAAATTTATTATTTCGTTTTTTTCTTTAATTCAAAATTATTTAATTCGTTTCATTATTTCGTTTGGCTTTTGTTCGAAAATTTTCCGGTAAGGCGGAACTCGCGAACCGTAATTAACGTACTTTTGTTCTTTCGAGACTATGCGTTAACGGTCCATCTTCATTTTAAAATTTCAACCTTGATCGCTTTGTTTTAAAAGATCTTGGGTTTAACTCCTATTTCGACTGCTGAACCCCTTAAGCTGACCTAGTCAATTTAGAAAGCATCCAAGTTGCACTTCGAACTCAAATTCGTTTCCTCGTGCATACGAGCACATAAGTCGTGTTTTGGTTTTCGTCCGTGGGTCGTAGTTAAATTTACACGTCAGAATTTCAATAATCATTGAATAAACTAAAATTATTATTTTCGATTCGGTTCGCGAGATAAAAGTGCAACAACCCTTAACGAAAAACAGGAAAAACCAACAACAAATGTCACAGACTTCCCAGATTCAGAACCTAACCAATAAAACATATTCAGAGACTGTACGTCAAAGTCACCTATCAAAAAACACAGAATTAGTTAATTTAAACAAAAAAAGTGGTACTGGCAGTACCTGAAAGAGAATAAGGTAGACGATCTTCTGAACTATTTTGATTTCAAAGCTGAATTGATAAGGCAGTTCAGAAATAGTAATGGTGATCATGAGATACTAAGAGCGTTCATGGATAGAAGGCAGCAGCCAACTTTTGATAGCTTTTACGAGGATATTAGAGGATTGACTCTTCAATTGAAGAATAGGAGAAATGAGAGGCACTTAGTTAAAATGATAAAGCCAAATATTAGGGATATGGTTGGCAACTTAATTTTCGGCTGCCCAATTAGTAGTATTTGTGATCTAAGGGAAGAGTGTAGGAGAGTTGAGAAGCAGTTGTATACGAGAGATCTTAGGGCAAAGAGACAGGTGAGTACATTGGATGAAAGTTACCGAAGTAAGCTCTACATTGACGAATCTGAGGGGGAGGAAGAGTTTCATGTTACTACAGTTCGAACGGATAGATTTCAATCTATATACAAAATGGACAAAAAACCAAATAAAAAAAAACAAAATACAAGAATAACGACCGTAACCGAAGACCAGAACTAACGACTAACGACAGTACGAACTCAACAGTAACATGTACCTCAACCTTCCACACTTTGACTTGCTTCAACTTCGGGAAGGGTAACATTTTTTTTTCACACTATCAGAGTTGGTCGAAGAGAGCTTATAGCAAATTCCGTTTTGCGACCAATGGTTTGCCAACACAGAAAACTGTGTTATACCACCGGCTCATCATTTATTGCAGTGTTAGTTGTTAGTAGGCAAACTCTATTACAAATACAACATGAAAATATAACATATAATATTACGTCAATACAAAACAAGAACATAACAATAAACAAAAAAACATTGAGGAGCGTGGTTACTGGTTTTGAGTAAATTTTTTAATTTAATTTTACTGATATGGAAATCAAAAACGTTTGAAATCTAATTTAAAAGTCTACCCATACATGTCAAGGGCTCATGCATCCCATAGTTGGTCCTATGTGTTGGGACTTTAATCAAGTCGAGTCCACGAAGATTATAACCTCCACACCGATAATTAAAAAAAACTGAACATAGTAGGTCCGGTGCATCTGTGACACCTGTTATTATTCAGTGGAAGAATACCAAATCATTGTTTGTTTTTCTCTGTGCCAGCGTTTGCATTTGAAGAATAGATAACCGTTGGTCATAAGGTAGGGCATTAGTAGGATCAATCCACTGAAGCCCTTTCAATGCGAAACGAGTAAAGTTTATTTGAACAGATTCTAATCTCTCAATATGAACATCGTAAAGAGGAGTCCAAACCTGCGATGCATACTCAAGATGGGGACGAGCGAAGCAGTTGTATAAAGCACGGGTAACCTTGGGATCAACAAATTCTTTGGACCAACGTTTAATAAATCCTAACATTGAATTGGCTTTGTTAACTATGATATTAATATGGACAGCTTTTACGAGAATATTAGAGGATTGACTCTTCAATTGAAGAATAGGAGAAATGAGAGGCACTTAGTTAAAATGATAAAGCCAAATATTAGTGATATGGTTGGCAACTTAATTTTCGGCTGCCCAATTAGTAGTATTTGTGATCTAAGGGAAGAGTGTAGGAGAGTTGAGAAGCAGTTGTATACGAGAGATCTTAGGGCAAAGAGACAGGTGAGTACATTGGATGAAAGTTACCGAATTAAGCTCTACATTGACGAATCAGAGGGGGAGGAAGAGTTTCATGTTACTACAGTTCGAACGGATAGATTTCAATCTATATACAAAATGGACAAAAAACCAAATAAAAAAAAACAAAATACAACAATAACGACCGTAACCGAAGACCAGAACTAACGACTAACGACAGTACGAACTCAACAGTAACATGTACCTCAACCTTCCACACTTTGACTTGCTTCAACTTCGGGAAGGGTAACATTTTTTTTTCACACTATCAGAGTTGGTCGAAGAGAGCTTATAGCAAGTTCCGTTTTGCGACCAATGGTTTTCCAACACAGAAAACTGTGTTATACCACCGGCTCATCATTTAGTGCAGTGTTAGTTGTTAGTAGGCAAACTCTATTACAAATACAACATGAAAATATAACATATAATATTACGTCAATAAAAAACAAGAACATAACAATAAACAAAAAAACATTGAGGAGCGTGGTTACTGGTTTTGAGTAAATTTTTTAATTTAATTTTACTGATATGGAAATCAAAAACGTTTGAAATCTAATTTAAAAGTCTACCCATACATGTCAAGGGCTCATGCATCCCATAGTTGGTCCTATGTGTTGGGACTTTAATCAAGTCGAGTCCACGAAGATTATAACCTCCACACCGATAATTAAAAAAAACTGAACATAGTAGGTCCGGTGCATCTGTGACTCCTGTTATTATTCAGTGGAAGAATACCAAATCATTGTTTGTTTTTCTCTGTGCCAGCGTTTGCATTTGAAGAATAGATAACCGTTGGTCATAAGGTAGGGGACGAGCGAAGCAGTTGTATAAAGCACGGGTAACCTTGGGATCAACAAATTCTTTGGACCAACGTTTAATAAATCCTAACATTGAATTGGCTTTGTTAACTATGATATTAATAGGCTATGATATAAATAGCTTCACTACCTAAAAAATTATCTAAGTCTTAATGTGTAAACAATTAATATATATAAAATAAAATAAAATAATAAACAACATGTATATATATGTCACGGTAAAAATTACCGCAACAAAAACTATTCTTTACGTTCCCTTTTTTCCATATTATTTTTACAGGTGTTTCTTTCACCTTACTGAGAGCGAGAGAGGGCAACCATGGTCCATCTGCCATCGGTTCTTTCTCTCAGTAAAGTGAAACAAAATATAGAGATTGCCAAGGTTGACATTTAAGTGGATGTGTGATCCATTTCATCTCATGCGATTGACGGTTGTTCGACTGAACAAAAAGAAGCACGGATGACAGTTGGTCTCCGACGCTGAAGTTACTCGTTGCGAGAATGGCTGCTTGCCCAACCTAAATAAATTATTAATATGTTTAGTGTAAAAGATGGATCATTAACTGCTGGTCCTTATTCCCCAAATCTGCGCAAAAGCTCAACGATTTAGAATAAATTCGCGAAATAAAATATAGTTAAATTAAAGAAGAAAAAAACTACCCGTCCTTTAAAACGTATAATTGAAGTAGCTGGGCACCATTTTTCTTTACTAGTTATAAACGAAAGGGAAAAAATTTGCGAGATTTAAAGTTCAGTTTCTTTTCGGTTTTTCAAAGATTTTCCTTTAAAAGCTTAGTGGGTGAAATTAGGTGGCTGAATGCACTCTTTGAATTGCCGCCCACTGGAAGTCCTGCCAGAGTTCGACAAATTCGGAGATGACTAAGCATGAAGCTGGGGTTGAAAGTCTCAACTGCGTTTGCTCCCTCCCACAAATATGAGGAAGGTAGCTGAATTATAATGCGATAGAAATCCACGCTCTCTGAGTTGCCGAAAGCACTTGAAAAAAAGAAGAGGTCATCCAGTGAAAGTAAAAGGCTGAAAGATCACTTCTTACCCGTTTGGATAGCGAACAGGAGGTTCTAGAATACAAACGAAAAAAAAAGGAACGTTTTGGGAAAAGGAAAGGAATTGAGACTTTTGGCGAATTGAAGATAATAAAGGAATTTTGGAAAAGGATATTGAGTCGATCATGCT
This sequence comes from Philhelius pedissequus, assembly GCA_910595825.1. NCBI lineage: Eukaryota > Metazoa > Arthropoda > Insecta > Diptera > Syrphidae > Philhelius > Philhelius pedissequus. The sequence continues at coordinate 109,831,220 of OU343160.1, forward strand.
ACGGTGTAAAAATAGTTTTCTATGAAGGAGAGCTAGCAGCAGGAAAAGATAAGTACCAATAGGGTTAATTTTTTAAATTTTTTTCGTTGTCGAAAGATATACATGTATAGATAAAGTTATTCGTTTTTTTCTTCAAATTTATTATTTCGTTTTTTTCTTTAATTCAAAATTATTTAATTCGTTTCATTATTTCGTTTGGCTTTTGTTCGAAAATTTTCCGGTAAGGCGGAACTCGCGAACCGTAATTAACGTACTTTTGTTCTTTCGAGACTATGCGTTAACGGTCCATCTTCATTTTAAAATTTCAACCTTGATCGCTTTGTTTTAAAAGATCTTGGGCTTAACTCCTATTTCGACTGCTGAACCCCTTAAGCTGACCTAGTCAATTTAGAAAGCATCCAAGTTGCACTTCGAACTCAAATTCGTTTCCTCGTGCATACGAGCACATAAGTCGTGTTTTGGTTTTCGTCCGTGGGTCGTAGTTAAATTTACACGTCAGAATTTCAATAATCATTGAATAAACTAAAATTATTATTTTCGATTCGGTTCGCGAGATAAAAGTGCAACAACCCTTAACGAAAAACAGGAAAAACCAACAACAAATGTCACAGACTTCCCAGATTCAGAACCTAACCAATAAAACATATTCAGAGACTGTACGTCAAAGTCACCTATCAAAAAACACAGAATTAGTTAATTTAAACAAAAAAAGTGGTACTGGCAGTACCTGAAAGAGAATAAGGTAGACGATCTTCTGAACTATTTTGATTTCAAAGCTGAATTGATAAGGCAGTTCAGAAATAGTAATGGTGATCATGAGATACTAAGAGCGTTCATGGATAGAAGGCAGCAGCCAACTTTTGATAGCTTTTACGAGGATATTAGAGGATTGACTCTTCAATTGAAGAATAGGAGAAATGAGAGGCACTTAGTTAAAATGATAAAGCCAAATATTAGGGATATGGTTGGCAACTTAATTTTCGGCTGCCCAATTAGTAGTATTTGTGATTTAAGGGAAGAGTGTAGGAGAGTTGAGAAGCAGTTGTATACGAGAGATCTTAGGGCAAAGAGACAGGTGAGTACATTGGATGAAAGTTACCGAAGTAAGCTCTACATTGACGAATCTGAGGGGGAGGAAGAGTTTCATGTTACTACAGTTCGAACGGATAGATTTCAATCTATATACAAAATGGACAAAAAACCAAATAAAAAAAAACAAAATACAAGAATAACGACCGTAACCGAAGACCAGAACTAACGACTAACGACAGTACGAACTCAACAGTAACATGTACCTCAACCTTCCACACTTTGACTTGCTTCAACTTCGGGAAGGGTAACATTTTTTTTTCACACTATCAGAGTTGGTCGAAGAGAGCTTATAGCAAATTCCGTTTTGCGACCAATGGTTTGCCAACACAGAAAACTGTGTTATACCACCGGCTCATCATTTATTGCAGTGTTAGTTGTTAGTAGGCAAACTCTATTACAAATACAACATGAAAATATAACATATAATATTACGTCAATACAAAACAAGAACATAACAATAAACAAAAAAACATTGAGGAGCGTGGTTACTGGTTTTGAGTAAATTTTTTAATTTAATTTTACTGATATGGAAATCAAAAACGTTTGAAATCTAATTTAAAAGTCTACCCATACATGTCAAGGGCTCATGCATCCCATAGTTGGTCCTATGTGTTGGGACTTTAATCAAGTCGAGTCCACGAAGATTATAACCTCCACACCGATAATTAAAAAAAACTGAACATAGTAGGTCCGGTGCATCTGTGACACCTGTTATTATTCAGTGGAAGAATACCAAATCATTGTTTGTTTTTCTCTGTGCCAGCGTTTGCATTTGAAGAATAGATAACCGTTGGTCATAAGGTAGGGCATTAGTAGGATCAATCCACTGAAGCCCTTTCAATGCGAAACGAGTAAAGTTTATTTGAACAGATTCTAATCTCTCAATATGAACATCGTAAAGAGGAGTCCAAACCTGCGATGCATACTCAAGATGGGGACGAGCGAAGCAGTTGTATAAAGCACGGGTAACCTTGGGATCAACAAATTCTTTGGACCAACGTTTAATAAATCCTAACATTGAATTGGCTTTGTTAACTATGATATTAATATGGACAGAAAAGTCTAAATTTTGCGTGAAGGGAACTCGTGAAATAATATAGTCGTGAGAAGAAGGAGAACGTTTTTTTTGAAAATGTCATTGTTTGACATTTTGTCGGGTTAAGATTCCAACTGTTCTTTTCACACCGCAAGGCAAAGTGGTTAATATCCTCTTGCAATAGAGTTCGATCCTTTGAATATGATATATTTTTATAAATCTTCATATCGTCTGTAAAGATAAGAATTTCGCTATTGCGTACACAAATAGGAGCATCATTAATAGCCAATGTAAAGAGTAATGTTCCAAGATGGCTTCCCTGCGGAGCACCTGATTTGGCAATAAAGGGTTTTGAGTAAGAATTTCTGAATTTGACTTGATATAACCTATCTTCAAGATACGAGGATATCCACTTGATAAAAGATGAAGGAAACCCGTATGAATTAAGTCTAAACTTGATAATCTCATGAGCTTTCGAGAAGTCTGTGTATACACAATCAACTTCTTGACCACTTTCTAGGGAGTTTAAACATTTATTCAAAAATACTAGATTTGTAACAGTAGACCGTTTCTGCATAAGACCATGGTGTTGGTTGCAGATAATATTTTACATATAAATGTCAAGCTATCACATACAACTTGTTCGAACAACTTCGGAATGCAAGAAAGTTTAGAAATTGGTCTATAGTTGATAATATTGGTTTTATCTCCATTTTTATATACTGGGGTTATAAATGCATTTTTCTAACTGAAGGAAATTTACCTAATTTCAAAGATAGTTCAAAAATATTCCTCAGAGGAAGAGCTAAAATGGACATACATTTTTTTAATACAGCAGGTGGTATTCAATCAGGTCCAATAGAATAGTCCTCTTTTAAATGTGACAAAAAGCTCAAAATTTTTTCACGTTCTATTGTAATATTGTTCAATGATACTTGAGGATAATTTCGTAAAAAATGAAAATAGTTTTCGTCAACAACTACAGGAGAATCAATGAAGGATTGGCTTAAATTACTTGCTAATCCCTCACAGATTTCAGAAGTTGTATTCAAGATTACATCATTATAAATGAGGTTTACTGGATACCCGTCACATTTCTTTTTAGAATTTATAAATTTCCAGGAGTTTTTCGGGTCTAACTTCAAAGAACGCCCCATGGTTTTCAGATATTCGTTATAGAGTTCGAAAGAGAGTTTTTTGAATTCTTCAAAAAGGGAAATATAGACTACTTGATTCTCTACCGTCATGAACCTTATGTATTTCTTCCAAGCCTTATTTCTTTTATTTCGGATACATTTCAGTTCTTTTGTAAATGGATGACAAGAAGAATTGGAAGGAATAGATCTTTTTTTAGGAACTGTTTCATTAATGCATCTCATCAAAATAGCATAGAAGCTTTAGAAAATTGAGTCAAGATCAGTAGAAATCCGTAAATGTTCTATACCGGAATTTATTAAACCATCCAAGAGCTGTTGAAAATCACCTTTGCGGAAGTCAAAAGTATGGGAGCCATCAAGAGGATTACAATTTTCTAGTAAATGACCACTCAAGTCAAGAAAAATGTCAAGGGGCGGGTGATAACGGTCTATGTTAGATAAAGCAGAGGTAGATTCTACCAGTACTGTACTAACGGCGTCAGATGAGAATACAAGGTCAAGTTGTCTATTTTTAAAATTGTGTATAGAGCTTACTTAATATAAATCCGTAGAGATAAATAAGAACTCGCTATAAAAAAGTTCTGTCTAAAATTGAGTCAAGGCAAAAAGATCGTATGACAAAGATAGGGAATTATTATATGTCTTGGAAGTTTTGTATCGAAGACCTTCTACATTTTGGTAGAAGAGGCGGAACCTAGGCAGTTTTTTGAATTTAAATTTAAATGAGAAGCCGAATTTATATTAGATTTCATTCTCATGGGGGCTATACACTCTTTCACCAATGTATTAGAAGGCCACGAACTAATACATATGGGTTCAAAGAGACTACTGGGCGCAACTATTTTGAAAGAGGCTACGAAACTGTTAGGTTTACATATTTTGGAACATTTGACGCATGATGAATTTGCAATAGCTCTGGTAGCAACCAAATGATCCAGTAAGTCTTCTGGCTTAGTTTCGGGTCAGAGACGAGAAACAAATATGGCCCTAGGCTTTGGAACTGATGATAGAGTTTTGGGTGCAATAACGACGGGCTCCTGTGATGGAGCTAACTCAAGCTGTTCGGTCACAGACACAAGTAGAATATTTACAGTGGGTTCTGAGGGGGCTAAAATATTATTATTTGCTGGCTCATTATTTTGGGGTGATTTAATGCCGGGTTCGGACACAGTTATTGAAGTAGCACTTACTTCACAACTTATCATGGCAGATTTTTTTGATGATCTCTTAGGAGTCGGTCCTGCGTTGTCTGGAGATTGAAGGATTTGGTGTTGAAATATCACCCGTTGAGGAGGACTTGTCAGCTATCAACACCGGAGAAGGTATGCCATTAACACTTGTTACTATATTAGCAAAGTTAATGCTTAAATTTTCAACCCCTTTGCAATTTTAGTCAGCTCATCTTTTAAAGTGGATAATTTAAAAGAAAAGTAAGCAAGCGAAATCTTTTTACAATTCGGACAATACCAATATGCTATATTCGAAGAATTAAATTATCGATCAAAGTATTATTCGAACCAACGGATTTGGCAAGGAATAAATTTCCGCAAGGTCAATAGCACTTGAAAAGAGGGGCTGTGCCGGAACGATCCACACAATTAGTGTTCGCGCAAGCCATTATTAATTAATAAATAAAGGACAGACAGAAAAAAAGTATACAAGAAAAAGGAAAAAATTTACCACAAAAAAAATACAAGTTACTGAATAAATAAAAATAAAAATCGGTTAGTAGCTGGATTTGAACCTATAACCTACTATTTATTGTGTAATTTTAACTAACGCACAGATGCTCACCGCCACCGATCTTTAAATCTGATTTTTTCTAAATTAGTATCAAGAGGGTGTTGGATACTTAATTATGGGCCAAATAATAAACAACTGACAAGAACTGAAAGCTTTACGAAAAAGCTCGCCAGTTGAGCAATTGTTCTTTCTACTAAAAGAAGGGTAAGAGGGAGTAAAATCAAAAATTGGAAGGAACAAAGCGATGCAGATCTTGACATAAATACATATATGGGAGTACAAATAAATGGCAAACAAACTTACGTGAATTGAAAACAAATCACAAGCAATTTAATTATGCCGATCTAAAAATTAAAAGATATATAAAGCATGTATTACATGCTAGTCAAATTCAAAATTAATTAAAATAAACACAGTTTTAAATAAAACAACACAGGATAGAACAAGAAATTAATTAAAAAATTTCGGACATCCAACAATGCAAGTCAATCAATAAAAAACCAGTGTTACTACAGACATATCATTCCAATGCAACTCATGTCAGGAAAACCCGAAAGTCGGCAGTGTCCCTGGGATCACTCCACTGACGGAAACACCATCTCTGGAGAAACAGAACCCGGAAAAATAAAGATATTAAAGAGAGAGGTTCAGACGGTAGGTAAAAGTCAGTCGAGAATAGTGCAATATAGGACTCTAGGTTGAAAGATAACGGTGAGGCTCGGAAGAGAATTTTTAACGCAGAATTATGCTGTGATTTAGTAAGTAAGGGTAGAAATTATAAGAAAATCGCTGGGCTTAGGCAAAAATATCCAAAAGTAAGATGTAGAAACTATAAAATAGAAGCTACAGTTTTAGCAGTATAAGACGGTAAAAGACCTTAAGCTAAAGTGAAGATAGACGGCGAAGAGATGTTAGGTCTCTTAGATAGTGGAGCATCACTGAGTTGTATAGGTAAAGGGGCGTTATATTTTATAAGTAAACATAGCATACAAATCACGAAAATGACTTTCGACATCAAAACTGCAGACGGCAAGAATCAGCAAATACACGGGAGATTTAAGACTGAAGTCTCAGAAGGCGGCCAAATCCAAGAGATGGAATTGTACGTAGTTCCAAGTCTACAACAACACCGCTATTTGGGGGTAGATTTTTGGAGGACGTTTAAAGTTGTTCCAAATGTAATTAACCGTCCTGATATTCCATCGCCGACGAATGGTCATGGTGCCAACCCTATTGGGGTACTCACACCAATACAAACTGAAGAATGAGAGCGCATCAAGTACCAGTTCCCTTCTTTCGCAGTACTGGGATTGGGTAAATCAAATCTTGAAGATCATGATATTGAAATGGAAGACGACAACATTCCCATTAACCAGCATCATTACCCAATCTCACCTGTCGTTCAGAAGCTGATGTACGCGGAACTTGGCCGTATGTTCGCATTGGAAGTGATAGAAGAGAGCAACAGTGATTATAGTTCTCTAGTTGTGTTATTGCGAAAACCAGAGAAAAACAGACTTTGCTTGGATTCACATAAAGTAAACGCCGCAACAAAAAAATTCGCCTACCCCCTCCCACATATTGAAGGTACACTGAGCCGTCTCCAGGACACCCATTTCATATCAAGCATAAATTTGAAAGACGCAAAGACGCGTTCTGGCAAAACCCTCAGGAGATCAAGTCAAGAGATAAAACTTTCAAAGTCCCAGGCGACCATTGTACCAGTTCACGGTGATGCCGTTTGGGGTGTGCAATTCCGCTCAGAGAATGTGCAGGCTGATACACAAAGTCATTACCGCTCGTATGAGAGAGAATGTCTTTATCTATCTTGATGATCTCTTGATTTGTTCTCTAAAAAACTCACATAAAAGGTATTGGGGGAGGTAGCGAGTTGCTTACGGAAGGTGGGTCTCACGATAAACGTGGAGAAAAGCAAATTCCTTTTTCATGAAATTAAGTACCTCAGCTATTTCGTCGGTGATGGATGCTTGAAAACAGACCCTGAAAAAGTTTCGGCAGAAAAAGATTTTCCTGTGCCAAGAACCCCTTAGCAACTTCGTCGGTTCCTAGGATGACGGGATGGTATAGACGGTTTAGCCCAAATTTTGCGTCTATATTAGCCCCAATGACAGACTTTCTAAAGAAAGGTAAAGATTTTACGATGACAACGAAGCCATTAAAGCATTTGATGACCTTAAGTACATGTTAGTGACGGCGCCAATATTGACTTACACCGACTTTAAGAAACCGTTCTACATACAATGCGACGCTTCATCTCCTGGTATAGGGAGCGTTCTATACGTGAAGAAGTAACGAGCATACATTGAAGGCTGACAACACAGAAGGACTTAAGTGGTCGACTAGAGTTTCAAACTACAAGGGTTCGATTTTCAAATAGAGCACAGAAAGGAAATTCTCAATGTAGTCCTGGATACTCTGTCCGGAATCCGTATGGACGCGATTGCGACTGCAATACCAGAATTTGATTTCAGTTCGCCATACTTTTCATCAGAAGAGTATGTTGAGTTTAAAATATAGCCCGGGTATATATGTAAACTGAAAGCATAAACAAATCTGATCAGGGTGTGGGACGTGCCACACTTTACCCAACTGCAATCAAACTACTCAAGTTCTAATGTGCAAGTGAAGGGCAGTGACGACTACTTTTCTTTATGAGGCAAATATTCTCACGGCCACTCGAACATTTTCGTCGAGCCTGTTACGTGAGTCGCCACAACACAGTTCAATTCAGGCAATCAACGGTAGGAATAAAGGAACAAGTTGCATCTCCTGGCTTCCCTACATATCATATTAAAATGAAGAAAATAACAAAAAAAAGAATCAAATAAAGATACATAAATAATAATACTAATAAAAGAACAACTCAAAGTTGACGGTCATATATTTGCATGAACCCTTGATTGGTCACAGTACATACATAAAATGCATTGTCCAACGATGCGAGCTGTAAATGAATGTGGGGGCTGATGACCGGTTTTCGTATGCGGCCTTATAGATAATATATTTATTTATTTAGCTTCGTACAAGCACACTTACATTCTAACTTAAAACTAACATTTATTCTAACTTAACTAACTTAAGATTAAAATTTATTAAGACTAGGAAGGGTACGAGGCCGGTAAAGGAAGGTTTCAATTTTAATTTATTTCAACAAAATATAAGGTTAACAATGACACATTAAGATATGAATCTTATAGGGTATCTAGAATAAAATTTACAAAATGTTTCAATAATGAATTTAATTTAGTTTTGATTTAATTAAACACATCATGTACAAAAATAAGAGTAAAATGTAATATATGTTTTCAAGAGGAGTAAATATAGTAATGTATTTATTACGCAATATAAAAATAAAACAAAAAGTAGAGAAATTAACGTTATTTAGTAGAAAAATAGTACTCAAAAATGAAAACCAAAAACAAAAACAATAGTACTTAAAGACCAGAAAAGTGCAAATATAGTTTCCTCTTAAAAGTGATAGGTGAGGTTATACTCTGCAGTTCGTTCGGAAGTGAATTCCACAAACAAACTGCAGATACGTAGAAGCACACTTACATTCTAACTTAAAACTAACATTTATTCTAACTTAACTAACTTAAGATTAAAATTTATTAAGACTAGGAAGGGTACGAGGCCGGTAAAGGGAGGTTTCAATTTCAATTTATTTCAACAAAATATAAGGTTAACAATGACACATTAAGATATGAATCTTATAGAGTATCTAGAATAAAATTTACAAAATGTTTCAATAATGAATTTAATTTAGTTTAGATTTAATTAAACACATCATGTACAAAAATAAGAGTAAAATGTAATATATGTTTTCAAGAGGAGTAAATATAGTAATGTATTTATTACGCAATATAAAAATAAAACAAAAAGTAGAGAAATTAACGTTATTTAGTAGAAAAATAGTACTCAAAAATGAAAACCAAAAACAAAAACAATAGTACTTAAAGACCAGAAAAGTGCAAATATAGTTTCCTCTTAAAAGTGATAGGTGAGGTTATACTCTGCAGTTCGTTCGGAAGTGAATTCCACAAACAAACTGCAGATACGTAGAAGGAGCGTTCTGCAATGATGTGCGAAAAACGCGGTACAATTAGTTTCAATCCTCGTTGAGAATTGGTAAACTGAAGCGATTCACTTAAATAAGCAGGACATCTATTGTGGATGACATTATGGAACCTTAAAATAAGTCTGTATCTCAAATAATTCTCAAGACTCATACCAACCAGTAAATGTTGTAACTGTGAGACACTGGTATGTCTCTGAATACCATATATAAAACGAATGCAGTCATTAAAAGCAACATAGAGTTTACGCCTACATAGAAAATTAAGAATGGGATAGACCGAACAATTAAAAATAAAGTATGGCAAAATCAATGATTTTATAAGGTATGATTTCATATCAGAAGACAATAACTCAGAGGAAGATCTCAAAGATCGGGGACCAAAATAAATTTTCCTAAGCTAAGATTGCTCCACAGCAGCTTAAATTACTGTTTATTTTATATCCTAGATATTTCACATCTTTCACATACACAATTCTTTCATTGTCAAGAATTACCGGAGGAAATTCTTCAAGACTTAATTGATCCCTAGAACATAGCATGGATACAGATTTAGAAGGGTTTAGTTTCATTGCATTGTTGTTCAACCAATTGAGAACATAACTTAGATCTTCATTTAACCTTACTATACAATCCTCCATCAGACCAACCGAACGAAAGATGTATAGTACAACATCATCAGCATACAGATGAATTTGGCTGTTTTTAATTACGTTGGGAAGGTCATTGATAAATAAGGAAAATAAAAGCGGACCCAAGACTGAACCCTGCGGTATACCCGCGTTGATTATAGTAGGATTACATGTACCCACATCCGTTTTTAGACGTTGAATTCGATTAAGTAAATAGCTGTGTAGAAGCCTAAGCGAAGTGCTAGCAAAATTAAATTTTACCTTAAGTTTAGATAGTAGGATGGAATGGTCAATACAGTCGAATGCCTTGGAAAAATCTAGTAACACCATGACACCGAATTTACCAGAATCGAGTGCAAATCTAAAATCCGAAGTAACTTTAACTACCGCAGACTCACAGCTATGTTTGCTTCGAAACCCAGATTGCCATTGAGACAGTAAGTTGTTTTCAGTTAAATAGGCTTGGATTTGGTCATGAATCATTTTTTCAAATACTTTACATAAAAAACATAAAATACTGATAGGCCTGAAATCAGAAGGATTAGAAGGATTAGCTTTTTTAGGGACTGGTATTATACTAGCTTTTTTCCAAGCATCAGGAAACTGAGCAGTATAAATACAGAAATTAATTACATAAAGAAGATGGTTGATTATGATAGGGAGTATAAGCTTTGAGAACTTTGGTGAAATATCGTCAGGACCAATAGAATTTGAATTAACCGACTTCATAGAGCAAAGTAACTCGTAAGGACTAATGCAGACAAATGAGAGGGTATTACCATCACCAGAAACATTAAACAAATCATGAGGAATACATGAACCGGAAGTAGGTGGTATCAAGACATTAGACATAGACTGAGCACTAAAAGGGCATTTGTTTTCATTTTTGTCTTCTTTAACACCAAGTTTTTTTAAATTATTCCATAATTCTTTTGAACCGAGAGATGGATCAAGCTTCGCTGATATATATTCACGCTTGGAGTTACGCTTGGAGAGAAATAACTTTATTACGAGCTACTGTATATTGCCTTCTATTGTATTCGGTTCTGTTAGCCTTAAACCTCCGCAAGAAACGCTCCCTTTCCCGAATCATAGCCTTTATGTTATCATTAAACCAAGGACATTTTTTAATATTAAATTCTTTAGTAACAATTGGAACATATTCATCATACAGACTGGTAACAACATTATTGAAAATAGAAACCTTAGAATTAACATCTGATGAAAAATAAAACCCAATTCTGAACTCAGAAAACTCGCTTGTATGCTTTCATGGTCAAGGCCACTATACGACCTGTAACTAACTGTATGAATCCTATTTGTTCTATTCACGTCAAACTGATAGGAGCAAAAAATAAAATCATGAATAAGATCAGATGTAGGCCTTACTTGATCATTTCCTAAAATCCTCCTCTTAGAACTTGTCAAAAACATGTCTAGCAAGGAAGGATTTGAATCTGATTTCAAACAAGTTGGGCAAAGGGAATTTATACTGACAGTCCCATAACATCACAAAAATAGTTAAGTAATCTCGTTATATTGTTGTTAAGTAAAATATTAACGTTAAAATCACCCACAATCAAAATGCCACTGTACTTAGAACTCAGTCTTAATAATGTTTCTCTTAGTTCAAATAGATTTTCTTCTTTAAACATGTTTGGTGGGCTACATAAAGAACAAGTAAACACTTTTCAACTGCATTTTTGATTTCAACACAAATAAATTCAATATTAGCAGCAGTTGACCTATAGACTGTAGAAGCCGAAATATGCTCACGCAAATACATACACACACCACCTCCAACTCTGTCTTTACGATCATTTCTGTGCAATTTAAAACCAGGTAAAGCAACAAGAGCATTCGACTCCTTACATTATCAGGATCTGTACCAAAGACCATATTTAACAAATAAATTATTATAAAAAACCATCACCAACATTAAAGAGGAACTAATTTGCACTAAAATAATAATTTGGACTAAAATAATAAAGTAAGAAAGACATTCTTTAGTAATAGAGAGCAATAAAAAGAAAATAAATGATATAGAAGTAAACAATAGTTAAAGTAATAATTAGTATTAATATAGAACAATTAAATATGAATGTAAAGTACAAATTATATAAGTGAGAATCATACGTGCATCGTAGCAACAACAACAGCATCAACAAGCAGAATCATCATCACCATCAACAAAAACAACAGCAGCATTATTACCTCGAGCAACACCTTCTTGATTAGCATGTGAAAATATTTCCTCTGATTCCTTATCCATTCTATTCTCAACAGAATGAATATCAACGGTGCCAGTTGTAGACGTACCGTATGAGCAAAGCACTTCAAGAGAGTTCATACTTGTAACACATAGAGGTTTTCTTTGTTCATCGTTATTTCGTCTGACATATACTCTGCCTTGTCTTGTAAATACAGCATGCAAGAAACCTGTCTTTCGGAATTCAATAGATTTACGATACATTGCTTGGTTGTCCCTTGTTAACCTCTCATACACTCTTACAAACTTATTTCCCTCAAACCCAAGATCAGTCAAAGTTACAGCTTTAGAGTTCAGTTTGTAATAAGCAGTTGCATTTTTCAAAACATTGATTATATCTTGCGAGGGCGGAAGTTTAATAATAATTGCGCTATTTGCTGATGAGTTTCTCGGTTTAGTGCGAAAAATGTGAATCGGTGGCGACGGTACATAATTTATTAGATTACAGAAACGATCAAAAATATTCCTAAGATTTTCATTATTACGTACTGGTATTCCATGTAGCACCAGATCTCCAGAAATGTTATTGCGTGCAAGTGCAACAATTTGTATTTTCAACATAGTGTTATCTCGTTCTAACACTTGTGCCTTAATCATACAAAGCTCCTCTTCATGTGCGTCAATTCTACTTCCCTGTTGCTCCAACGTGTCAAATCGGTTACCCAATGTAAACAATGAGTGATTAAAGGAGCTGAGTCTCTGACTGAATTTGTCTTCCAGCTTTTTGATTTTATTATCAAAATCAAACTCGGTATTTTTAATCCGCAAAGTTAAAGTGTCGTGTTGTTCATTGAATGATTTTGTAAGCGTTTTAGTTTTTTTTATCAACATTAAGTTCTAAAATGTTAATGCGCGAGGATAAATTTACTTCCAAGCTGTTAATTTCCGATTTTAATTGTGACACAATAGTTTTAGAGAGCGAATCAAGCCGAATATCAATTTTGCTAAGACGAAGCTCAATTTTGTTCCACAGTTTTGTTGAAGCAGAGTTTGTCACAGGGGAACTGGTATAAGAGTTTCGACTGCAATAACCCTTCTCCGCCGACCTGAGCTTTCGTTGCTGTTCACTTGACGACATTTCAAGTTAATTTGTATTCTTAATTTCACAGAAATTAAAATATAAAATATTTGAAACCTTTTTTAAAATGCTTGGAATTAATTGTTCAATTTAACCGTATGAAAAGTAAGTATATTTGTACTTTAATTAAACTTTAGTAATACTTTAATTGTTTATTAAGACCGTATACGAGTAACAAGAAATTAAATCACTTTTCGCGGAGCTATATTTGATGCTACCTTCTTGTGTACATGGCAAAATATGTCTGAGGCTATCTTTGCTTAAATAGAAGTCTAATAAGTTGTGCACGCTATTAGATGTTCGTAGCATACGATTTATAGGTTCGTTGCTACCATAGTTGGTGCGATGAAGCTTGATTTGGAACAGATGTATGGATCGGAGATTATTGGAGTTGGCTTGGAGGGAGAATTTTTGAAGAAGAACTTACCAGCTAAGAGCTGGTGGGTGAATACAATATCAGCCACTCGTCGGCGAAACTCGAGGGAGTCTATATTAATTAAATTTAAACGATGTTGGTAGGGAGGCAGGTTAAGTGCATCAGAGCAGGGAAGGCCACGGAGGGCAAAACGAAGGAATTTACGTTGAACAGCTTCTGGTTCGCAGAGAGTGATTAAGGTAATAGGGTGACCAGGCTTGGCTTGCATATTCTAGAAGTGACCTAATAATTGGGGAATAGAGAGATTTAGTGACAAAAAGGTGGGAGAATTCCTTTGACCATCGTTTCACAAGGCCGAGTGCGAAGTTAGCTCCTTGTTCCTAGATCACACAATGAATCAACCGAGGGTCCAGGCACATTTTCGATAAGATACGTTCTAGGAGGAAGTGAAAAGCGCTTACGGGAGAAGGTGATGGCTTGACACTTGTTAACATTGAGCTCAAGAAATTTTTTACGGCACCAGGTCTGTTAAGATCCTTTTGTAATGGAAAATAGTCGGCAGGGGATATTATGCACCTAAAGATTTTCTTATTAACGGCGTACATTGATATAAAAGAGTCTTTTAATATACAGTCGATGTCATTGATAGTCAAAATAAAGGTCAGTGGGCCAAGGTGGCTTTTCTGCGGGGCGCCAGAAGTTACAAGGATGGGGTCAGATTCAGAGGATCTAAATATTACTCTATACTGCCGATCCTTTACGTATGACTGAACCAATGAAACGAATATGGGTTGAAATCCTAGGGCATTCAACTTGAAAAGGATCAAAGAGTGTGAAATTGTGTCAAAGGCTTTGCTAAGATCGGTTGCCATTACATCGACCTCATTACCGTTAAAGCATAAGGTTCTTGAAACAAATTCTAACAAGTTAGTAGTAGTATACCTGCCCTTGACGAAACCTTGTTGGACTATATGCTTGCAGTAAAACAACATTGTATCATAGACGATACTTTCAAAGAGCTTAGGGATGCAAGATAACTTAGCAATATGGCGGTAGTTGGAAATTTCTTTCTTGGGGACTTTTTTATGGATAGGGATTATAAAAGAGTTTTTCCAAAGAGCAGGAAAAACTCCAAGCGAGATTGAAAGTTGATATAGAGCGGTCAAAGGTTTAACTAAGTGTGAACAGTACTTTTTCAGGATTATAGCAGGCACCCCATCAGAACCAGCAGAATAATCATCTTTTAGATTATTTATCTTACGTTCAACAAGGTCTGATGAAATGGTAATGGAGTTTAAGGAAGTTTGGTTGCAAGATTTTAAGAAGGAGAAGTATTCTAAATCAGGCTGAAGATCGATATCCGAAAAAAATTGACCGAAGAATTGGGCAAATAAATTGGCGACTATTTTGTTATCATCGGAGCTAGAGTTAAAATAAGGTAAGGTAGAGGGTTAGCTAACAGACTTTCTTTTAGCATTGATAAAATGAAAGAATCTTTTGGGGTCTGATATAATACTAGATTGCATTCGATTCAAAAAATCATGACAAAGAGATTCGCAAAATACAGAGAAAAGGCAGTTGGCGTTCTGATAACTTGAAAGATCAGCGGTGGTGTGAGATGATAGGTAAATCCGCCAGAGTTTATTTCTTTTATTTCTTAAAGACCGCAGGTCACCATTGTACCAGGGAGGAGAGGAGTGGGTGCTTTTTTGTTGAACCAAAGGGACAGATAGGGTAAGGCAGTTAAGAACGTTAGAATAGAAATTGCAGAGGGCGATGTAAATGTCAGCGGCGAGAGGTATGCTATTGAAGTCAATAGATCTAAGCAAGCTGTTCATCAAGCAGATATTAGCTTTCCGAAAATTGAATATCAGTGGATTTTCAGATAGATAAGGTTCCTGGAAAAGTTCGTAAGAAAAAGAGAGGAAAAGAGAAAGATATGAATCTAATTTAGATAAGAGATGATCACAAGCTGATACAACACAATTGTCAACATCAGAAGAAAATATGAGATCGAGTTGACGACCTAAAATATTTTTCACACAGCTTAATTGGTAAAGATTTAAGTCTAAGAGGCAATCGGTGAATAGAATTTCTTTCTCGGGTGAGGGACTTAGGGCTTTGTAATAAGATTCTTCATCAGAGAGGCAGAGGACCCATTGGAGATTTGGAAAGTGAAGTCACCAACAATTATGACGACATCGGAGGGTACAGCAGCATGAAAAATGTAATCGAAAGCATTAACAGCTAACTGATAGCATTGAATAGGCTGAGAAGCTCGGATATAACAGCAAATTGTGAAGAGAGAGGTTTTTGAAATATTTGATTTGAAACAAACAAACTTAAAAAAGTAGAAAGGGAGGTTTTAAATAGAGTTGAATCATAACGATTGTGAATTGCCAATTAGACATCACGGCCGCAAGTATCAGTATCATTCGAGGAACCGTCGACTCGAAAGATATTAATGAGATGGGAAGAGCTCATTGTCGTTTATATCAGGAGACAAATTTGTTTCAGTTAGCGCAAAGATGTCGAAGGGGAGCTTATGTGAGTTAAGAAAGACGGAAGCGGGTTTGAACCGAAGTCCTCTGATGTTTTGGTAATATAGAGATATGCATTTCGGGGGGTGATATTGATGTAGAGGAAGCAGCCTATTTGAAGAGTTAGGACTTCTTTAGTTAGTGCGACTTCTTTGTAAGTGGGAAATTCTTTTTGAATTCACAAAGGAGGCAAAAACGGATAGGTCATTGACATCTGAAAGAGTAAGATTAAAGCAGAACTGATTTTTATTTTTCACAAATTACATGCCTTCATTAGAAGTAAAATATAAGTGCAACTATTTAATAAAATTCTAAGCGTGAGAATAGACAAAATATAACGTGTAACACGAGAAGCGCGAACTACAAAATTTTTGACTGGTCACACGCTTGAATGAATTAACAAGTATAAAATTTTTATCGTTGCACATAACTTGAACATAATACATTTTGACGCATAGTAAAAAATAAAATAAACTAAAATGAAATCCGAATTATTATATATACTTAATTCTAAATGTTGACCTCGAAACTTCTTGGCATTCGGATTGTTTCTGATCTTCGTTTGCGCAGAAAAAGAGTGACGATGATTCCGATGCATGCCAGCAGGAAAAGACTGCTTCCGTAGTGATGATAATCGTGTGAGTTGGTATCAGTGGAGGTAGGCAGTTCCTTGGATTTATCTACTATATCTTTGATCTTTGTTTTTAAAGCCTCAAACTCAGCCAGGTCAATGGTACTTGTTTCAATGTGTGTTTCCGATGTCATTGTTGTTGTTTCTTGATCTTCAATCTTGAAGTTCCAGCTACTTGCATTAGCGCTAGGATTAAATGGTGAAGTTATTTTACTTTGATAATGTATTTTACCTTTGATGACAAGGTTGGGCAATTGTAAAACACAAGGCGATTTGAATTCTAGAACCCCATTACCAAATAAATTGACGGCGTTGGTTTTGTCATCGCAAATCAAATCAAATATCCAGACATTTTTAATGGAATAGAGAAAATCCAACTATTTGAAGATCTTAGTCCTTTCTACATATTTTGTGTTGGTATCGCCTTGAAGGTGCATTTTCTGAAACTCTCATCTTTATTATTTAGTAAAGCCATTTCACAAATCTCTGCGCTCCCTTGCTGGATGATGGTCGGGTGTACTTGGTTGCATATGTAATTGGTTGACAATATTCGCTTGCATGCTCCCAGCTCCAAATCACTCAATAAGAAGTATCTATCTCTGGGTAATGATACAGCCATAAATTCTGCAGATGTTTCTACCATAAATGTATTGTTTCTGAAAATTATAGGAACAGTTAAAATATTAAAAAGTTGAAATTCTTCGGCATCAATCAGCGGTAATAACATTTCAAAGACAATAGAGTCATTTAAACATCGATCTTTCACTGATGACATTTTGTACACGTCAATGACTGAACCTTCTGGTAACGATAAATACGAAGGTAAATTTCGTCGGATAAGTTTAATCTACTCACTTAATTGCTTGGGGGTTATAATTTGCGGATTTATATTTCCGTGGTTCAAATCCAGAAGAACATCCAACAGCGTTTCTTGTATGTGCTCAAAATTTGTGAGAACAAGAATTAGATAAGAAGTTAATGAAGCGAAATTCTGTTTAACCTCGTTAGCCTTTTGCTTCTCATTGATGATTGCAATAGTCCTTTGAAGATGCTCATTTAACGCCTTAAACTGATCTTGAACTTGACATTGATTACGCTTTAAAATATTTAATGTTGCATCTGCAATTGAACTTTGTTTTCTCAAAAGTTCAATCAAATGATATTCATTCTTATAAGCAGTGTGGATTTGAAGTTGTATTTTGTCCGCACTTTCTTGGTCAAGAATACCAAACAAGCTATGCGCCAAAGTTCCCTCAATGTCGAATGGTGATCTTCCTATCCTGGTTCGTTCATACCTTGGTGCATGGTAACTGTCTAGCAATTCGTTATTGTGGTCGATAACTGCGATCCTGTTTCACAGCGTTTCTACTATTGGCATGTAATACATTCGATGGGTACTCGCTTTTGTGGACATCACTTGCAGTTTGTTGACATAATCTTTGAGCTCGTTGAACTCTTGCCAATATGTTGTTAGATTGTAGTAGATAAATATTTTCCAGTGCGTGCTTACCATGCGGATTCTGCCAACATCTTCAAAGTATAAACCAACACCATCATCTAGTTTCTTGATGTTTATTTGCTCCTGCGATGCCATCTGACATAACGATGTGGGTATCATTATAAGTACCACAAGCAGTACCGAAAGTAATGTAATTTTTTTTCGACTTCTTGGTATTAAGCATCTCGTACTTCGCACTGAAGTTTCGATATTACTATCTTGTTCATCTGTTGGAAGTGGGCAAGGATTATGTATTGCCCGTTGGTATATTCCAGTTTGAGTTTTTACATTCGCTACACGTACCTTATCAATTTTTTTTGGAAGTATTTGAATTAGTCTATCCACTAATTCCACCATAACTACAGCTGCTTGAAGTTCCAGGCGGGCTATGCTGACAGTTTTTAAAAGCACAACTCTTGATTTTAAGCAAAAGAGTTGGCAAAAACTTTGATTGCTTTCATCAACTGATCTTAAGTACACGCATGATCCAAATGCACTTAAACTGCTATCAGAAAAAGCATGAAGTTCGATTGTCTTGGCATAAAGAGGAAGAACATATCGTGGAATGCTTATTTTGTTCATAAGTGAAAATTGACCAATGTAGTTTATCCACTTTTGAGCCTTTTCAATGGGAAGATTGTCATCCCAAGTCAGTTTCGATTTCCACAGCTCTTGTAAGAATGGCTTGCCAATGACAATTATTGGCCCAACTAAGCCAAGAGGTTTGAAAAGTCTTGCAAGATCGGCTAAGTAATTGTTTTATTTACTTTTTCGTCATTGAAGCTGAATTTGAACACATATTGTGAAGGATCCATATTAATCCTGAGGTTTTTACTATCTCTGACTGATGGAAAGTTACTAATTTCCCCCTATCTTCTTCATGAATTCCATCTTAAATCATAGTGTTATTGGAACAAAACTTTTTCAATTTAAAGTAACCTGTTTTGAGTAGGCTAATTATCTCATTTAGGAGCTCATGAGTGTCATCAATGGTGTCTGAGCCTAACAGGCAATCATCCACGTACGCATTGTTTTTAACGACTTGTGAAGCTCTATAAAATGTATCTTGTTTGTCTTCTGCTAGTTTAACGAGACATCTGGTTGCTAGGTAAGAAGCAGATGCTGTTCCATAAGTGACGGTGTTTAATTTATATAGTTTTAATGGCGTATCAGAACTTGGTCTCCAAGAAATAAGTTGAAAGGCTCGATCTTTATCTTGTAGTAAAACCTGCCGATACATTTTTGTTATGTCGGCTGTAAATACGTATCTGGTTGAACTGTTGGCCCCATCATAAGTATATCGTTTAGTGAGTGGCCAGAAGTTGTCTTGGTTGATGCATCGAAAACTACTCTAAGTTTTGTTGATGAATTTTCAGGTTTCATTACGCAGTGATGAGGTATGACGTAGTGTACCTTTAGCAAATTGTATTTGTTCAATATTGTCATGTGACCTGAAACTTCATATTCATCAATAAAGCTTGTGTAGATTTTTTTAGCTCTGCGCCCTTATACAACTTGTTGTGTCTAATGAAAGAAACCTCTTTCTTGCTGTTTGAGGTGAATCGCCTAAAAATATGGCAGGATCCTCTTTAAATGACAAATTCACAACAAATGTACCTTCTGAATTCAAGCAAGTAGTCTTCTTGAAATGTTCCTCACACAGGTGTTCTTCCCCGCTTTCAGTCTTAGTGGGGGTTTCATGGATTTCTGTTTCCCAGAAAGAGCGAACGAGCTTGTCCAATGATGTCAACGATGGCTTGGTTACGATATGGCAATTAGCGTTATTATTTAGAGCTGGAGCACTGCCGGCTACAATCCAGCCTGTCCTGCGCAGTATTGGAAGATCGTTTGCAATCCTGGTTCTCCTGGTAGAAATATTTAAAAGAAAACTTCAGCTCCCAAGAGCATGTCGATCTGATTAGCTTTGCAGAATGAAGGATCTGCAAGCTCTATGTGTGTTGGAATATTCCATAGACAAAAGTCGATTTCTTGACTGCATTGGTAATCACTTATACGGGATATGAGGTTCGCTTCAATTGTTGCTCCATAGGATGATGTTCTGGATTCAAATGTTAATGAGGCCACGAAATCAGACCTGGACTTTTGCGCGCCTATTCCGCTGATTGAAGTATCCTTGCGATGCTTCTTAATTCCTAGCTGTTGTAAGAACGATGTGGTGACGAAATTCAATTGGGATCCAGAATCAAGAAGAGCTCTGCACGGGATTCGTGTACCCACTGATGACACCACATTGACCACTGCCGTTGCTAAGTACACATGTCATTTCTTGAAATGTGTTTGTGCTGCTGCGTTATTTACTGCCTGGGTTATTGGCTGTGGGGCGCTATTAATGACAGTTTTTTCCCCCGACTGATCTGTAGTAGAAGATTTATTGTTATTTGCTTGTGATTGATTAAATTGTTGCTGCCGTTTTTCCAGGTGAAGTAGTGTGTTATGGGGCATGTTGCATTTTTGAGTTGAGCATGATTGGGTTAAATGGCCTTTCTTCAGACAATTTCTGCACAACATAAGCCTGTGAACCGCCTTTCCTCGTTCGAAACCTGAAAGAGGAAAAATGTATTGCAATTTTATATACCATGCTTACTTAAGTTGCAAAAATGGCAAATAAGTGTTCTTGGGGGCAATGGCCATGGTTGACTTCCTTTGATTGTCGCAACTGCTGGTGGCTTCCAGACTTTGGAATCTTTTCTTGTCATCTCTCTCGGGTGTTGATGGCTACAAGAATTTGAAATCTCGACTCAACAAACTTCAGGAACTCTTCAATGGTTGGGTTGCTTCTCGGATCTTTTATCGAGAACTCGAATTTTTTCCCTGCTATCTCTGTCCAATTTTTGCAAGAGAAGACGCACAATGGTTGGATCCCAGGTTGCGATGTCAATGTTTAGGTTGACTATAACTTGCAAGCACTCTTTTGTATTATCATGGAGTCTTCTTAAACTGGAACTTGTTGCTGAAGTAATTGACTGCGTTAATAACTTGTTTAATTGAGCGGTCAAGAGCAATCTTTTATTATTGAATCGTTCAACGAGTACCCCCCAAGCCACTTCGTGGTTACTGTCAGTTGGTTTGAATTAATTCTTGGGCCTTTTCAGTAACGTTTGCTCCCAAGAAATACAGTTTTTGTGCAGGAGGTATTGGCTGATCATGGATCATTTGCTTGAACAAATCATGGAATTGTAACCAGTTCAAATATTCACCATCAAATTTAGGAAGCTCAATTTTTGGAAGCTTCATCATTATGTTCAAAGGTTTGGGTTCAGATCCCCTTTCTTGAGCTGATGAAACATTAGAGTATAACTTTAACAATGTCGCCTCTACCCTCTCTTGTAGACTGAAGTACTCTCCTACTTCCTCCCCACTCAAGTCTTGATCCAACTTACGATATAAGCAAGTTACCTCGTCCCATTTCTGCTCCGAGCTTCGTGATTTAATATGGCAGAATTGTCCAGTTTTGTATAATGGGGATTGATCATCGATTTTGCTTAAAGATTTCTTCAATATATTTACTACCAAATAAAATCTTGTCTTGTTATTTATTTGCCCTCTTGGTAGGGTAAATTGCGGGTCAGTATTTGACTGTGTAGGGTTTGCTGAAATTCCCTTCTTGATTTTGGGAATTGCACCTTGCGGGTTTCTTGTTGCTATATCTGCTTCTTCAATATTCTTTTGAAAATCATCTGCTTGTGGTTGATTAAATTCCAAAATACGACGATTCACATCAGTTAGTATGAGTTCTGCGGCCTTTCTAACGAGTTCAAAATAGTCTTTCTGAAAATACGGATGCTCCTTGCGCTCCGAGATCCTATATCGGAGAATCGTGTCATTCTTGTCGAATTCTTCCCAAAAAAGCTCTAATTGCCCCTTTTTCTTGTTAAGGTAATCTAGAGCCTTTCTAGTGGGACTATCCTTGTTGTAATATCGGACAATAGTACAAATCGATTCGCCTACTTGGTCTTGCTGAGCGGCGATGTATTCTAAGCTTTGGTTATCATTCTTGCTTGCCATTGTGTTTATTTTTTGTATTGTTTAATTTGCACAATAATTATTCAGATTTTTTTTTGTTAAACAGTTTTAACTGCTGTCACTTTCACAATGAATTTGACTATATGTTTTTTAAGAACACAAATAACTGCAGGCCATTAAAGCTCTTTCTAATGTGTCCTGTCACTGTCGCCAAAGTTAAAATCAATTATTAATTGTAGAATAGGAGTTATCCAAAATGAAAGACCAAGTTATTCAATTGAAGGTTTGCATAGAACTGATTTTTATTTTTCACAAGTTACATGTCTTCACTAGAAGTAAAATATGTATAAGTGCAACTTTGCAATAAAATTCTAAGCGTGAAAATAGACAAAATATAAAGTGTAACACGAGAAGCGTGAACTACAAAATTTTTTACTGGTCACACGCTTGAATGAATTAACAAGTAAAAAATTATTATCGTTGCATATAACTTGAACATAATACATTTTGACGCATAGTAAAAATAAAATAAACTAAAATGAAATTCGAACAGACTGATTATTATAATAATAATGGGAAGAACAATTTTGTATTGTAACATAGGAACTACGGTGCCGCCAACCCTGTTCTTTTGGTAAATCTATTGGCAGCAAAGCAGGATTTCCCAAAAGAACGATCCGCAGCAGACTAATTTTTATCTTTAGGTGGTATTCCCGAACTTATGTCTAATAACTAAATGAAAAAAATCTACAGTCCAGTTGTTTTTATTTCTTAAGATGAAAGGCATTTAAGAATACTAAAACTTAAAACTAAAACTAATTAAAAGATGCAAATAAAATGAAATATATATAAAGGAGTTAGAAAAATACACAAAGTTGAATTTTCTGCATCTGTGTGTTCCAAAACGTTCATATTAAAATTATTTTATGTGTTTGACTTTTCTTTTCAATACATCAGATCTTGTGGCAATGAAAGTATATGTTTGCATTGTGTTTCCTGGCAAACATTATCACATTTATTATTTAACTATTAAGTATTTTTAAACTTCGTTTACATGCTGCTCAAAAGTAGAGAGGTTAATTAAAGAAGAAAAAGAGTTATATGCAATATGGACAGAAATCACCTTTTTGAATCTCATAATTGGGGTAAATAGTCGTGTTTTGGTAAAAATTATTAATGTCGCAACAAATAAACACTGAAAAAAAGACGATTATGTCCACTTTTATATTCACTGGTTGGTCAACTCGGCTCCGAATTCAAAATGACGTAAGATCGTCAAAATCTGTTTTGACACGAATTTTTAGGTCTACGACATCCATCAATAAAATTTGACATTTTCTGTCTAGTTAATAAGCTTTATTTTGAAATATTTAAAATGTATTTCTTGCCAAATTTCACCGAAAAGCTCTAAAATATCACCCTTTTCCGCGGATGAAATTAAATTTGATAATTTCTAATTGTTGGTGTAATCAAATTAAGATTTTTTAGAAGAAATAATCTTCACAATGGAATTCGACAGTTTATGTCTTCCACGTGTTATAAGTGCTCTATCGAGTACATACACTTACGTGCTGCTAATGAGTGCTAATTTATTACTTAATATAAGATATGTACTGACTTGCTCTTTAAATGCTTGATTCTATTCAAATTTCAGAGCTTTGGTAGGGGGCGCTGCTCAAGTTTTATTTAGATATTTTTTTAGGCAATTTGACAGCAACTGACACAAAGCCACTAAAACATCTTGTATTTAAGTATCTTTGATCTGGCAGTTTCGCGCGAATAAGCTAACTTTAATTTTTACTTAAATTGGTAGAACACTCCCTACCTATGCTTATTAATATTTTTAATGAAACAAAAATTAATAAAACGTATTTTTCCCCCAGTTTGTTGCGTTAGACATTTTGTATTTCCTGTACGTAAATAGGTGTGAAACAATTTTTTTAAGAAAAGGACACATAATTAACCAAAAATTATTGATTTTTGGCTGCTTTCAGATAAGTTTTCCGAATCGTTCACCAATATATTCGAATTGTTTGGCTTATGTGAACGTGCCCATTGACAAGGAGCAGAACTCTACGAACAGGGACTTTGAGATTCATTAAAGTCACCGGAACTACCAACTAAACAACATAATAACATTCGATACTCGAATCAATGTCACAAGTCTATCCAAAGCAGACTTCTGGTTTTAGTTTTAACGAAACCAGGTTGTTGTATTTGTAATGTGTGTAAATTCTTCTTTGCTGCCGATGTCATTTTGCGTAAAGAACAGCCCTACTGTCACGCAAGTAGTTTGTAGACAAATGAGAGAGGGGCCACATTGGAACGGTTGTGAAAGCCAAATAGGGGAATCGCTAGATTCAGTTGTAAATATGAGAAAGAGAAACAGGGAAATCGGGGTATTAGGCCAACGACCGACAATGATGGAATTTTGAATTTGTGTGCCATTTAGCAAGTGGAAGTGCGTCAAAGAGGCTTTACATGGATCTGCATCTGCAGATTTGAAGAAAAGTAGAGCAGGACCATAATATAACACAGTATAGAAGTAAGTGTGAACGCTCACACTAATAACTTACTCTGGTATAACTTTCTTGACACATCTCACAATCACGTAATCTTAGCGTTCAGTAATGTAGTTTTGAGAAGAAACTGAACGGAACAAATCATAGTGCAGATGAAAATGCTATAATGAAGATGAACATGTTCATCTTCACTATAATCTACAATCTTAAGATTCATACTTCCTATAATCTTCATACATAAAGATGATCTTCATTTTGGTCTTCGCTCTCTATCGCACAAGTATGATTGTTTTAAATTTTGTTTCTTCGTTTTTTTGCAGATGAAGATGAAGATACATGTAAAGCCTCCTTAAGCTACCATCCGAACAGTACGATACAACGGTGTAAGAACCAGTACATACACAAAAATATTTGTCTTTGTCAGAAGATAGAATTAATTTTTTTATGAAAATAAATTTAAAATAAAAAAAAGACTTGGACTACATATAACGGGTCAAAAAAGTTTTAGACAGAGGTCAAGCGTTGCGGATATATGTACATACCCGTACATATATAAATTTTGTTAGAAATAATATATATATATATATATAGGTTACAACCACAGAAATCAAAAGTAAAGGCATTTTTTAGTCTCTACGTTTTTGTTTCTAACAAAGGAAATGGTACAACACTCATATTCCATTTTATTCATATGATACCATTTCCTTTCATTGTCATTAAGCTAAAAATAGGGAACAATGAAATAATATGCTGACAGGGTGAAACACCAAAGATACATTTTGAAAGACGCTGACTATCTGCGATAGCACAGTTCAGCTCTTGTGTAACATACATAGAATAATGATGAAATTAAGAGCTCCGTTCTTCAAGTCCTTTTTTTGAAAACTATTTTAATTAAAGTACATTTATTTCTGGCGCAGTCGGTAGGATATCATTATATATTTATGGTATCCGCAAATAAAAACCTACCAACAGTTTTAAAATTACGGTCAACCCACGAAAGGGAATATTAGAATCGGATTTTAAAATTCAATCGTTTTTTTAACCGTCTCGAAATAGTGAAATTATATTCGTACGAAGCTCTACGCAAAACAGTTCACGAAGTAACGACTAAACACGGTATACTCAAAGTGAATAATAAAAATGACGCCAAGTTATTAGAACACTTTCAAAATTCTAAAATCAATTAGTTAAGTGATAAGTTATTAGAACACTTCAAAAATTCTAAAATCAATTAGTTAAGTGATAAGTTAATAGAACACTTTAAAAAAAATTCTAAAATCAATTAGATAAGTTACTTACCCCAATTCTAAATTGTAATGCCACAAAATCTATAGAAGAAACTAGTTTACAACAATAAAATCAAAACCAAGTTATTACAAAATAAATGAGTTTCATCAAAACAACATTCAAAAAGAATAAAAAACCAAAGCCCTATTCTGGACACACGGAGAATCATCAGGCGAAGATAACCAAAACCAGAAAATATCCAAAAACGAAAGCAAGAATAATTCTAAGAATGATTAAAGTAATATATAGAGCCAAATTTTTCCAATATTGAACTAAATAATTTGCCAAATTTAGAAATTTTTTTATCTGATAAATCGAAACTAAATAAAAATACCAAAATGTCTCTTACACTGACCCTTGATCCCCTAAAATATATCGAGAAGCTTAATGCTTTCGACGGACGAAGGGAAGACCTCTATACGACGTAGATGGAATCACACCTACTCTGAATAAATATGATGATTAATCCAAAACAATGTGCATAAATATTTTGAAATCTAAATTAATATGAAAAGCGAAGTTTTGCATCGAGATTCATTCTCATTTGCAAATGTTGAAAGATATTAAAAATCTTTTAAGAGAAAATTTCGGAGGATTCAAGTATTCATTTTCAGCTTTATGATGAACCATGTCAAACACCTTACAAAGGCAACGTCATAACATTAAATTATAATGGACAAAATTACAATCCAAATTATAAACCCCTATCCAAACAAATCAAACCTATGGAATTAGATCTTACTTCAAGCCAATTAAAGCAAGTTCAGGTAAGCCATAATGACAATAAAGAAGAACAGGGTTTTCGGGGAGTAGCCTCGGGCCAAACACACAACTCCCCTTTATTGTGTTAAAAAAAGCAAACCAAAAAATCAAACTCTTAATAGACACTGATGCAACCAATAGTTTGATAAATAGAGAAAAAGCGCCACCACATTTAGTAAAAGTAAGAACAACCCCTTTAGAAATCAAAACTGTGGGAACACCTATATTTATAAATGAAGAATTAATTATCCCCAAAGGAAAGTTCATTTTCCAAGCTCAAACAGATTGTGTTTTCCAAATACATTGGAAATAATATTTTATATCCAAACAATACCGAAATTAATTTCAAGAACAAAACATTGAAATTAAACAACGAAATAATTTCTCTGTTCTTTTCCGAGGAAGATGCACAAGAATACGACAAAGAAATTAATCACTTTAAAAATATAAAACCAGATTCTACACTGTTCGAAAATTTGGAACAGCAAAGAATCGACCATCTAAACGTCGAAGAACATAAAAAATTAATGAAACTTTTAAGTAAACATAAAAGAGTCCCCACCACTAATGATGAGTCCAACTTCACTAGAATCTATCGCTACCCTGAAATACATAAACAGGAAGTAGATAGACAAATAAAAGATTTACTAGACCAAACAATCATAAAGGCTGGTGTGTTCTCGTATAACGCCCCAATATGGGTTGCACCTAAAAAAGCCGATAAAACAGGTAAAAAAAAGACTGGAGAAAAGTTATCGATTACCGTAAACTAAATAATGTTACAAAAGAGGATAAATTTCCTATCCCTTTAATCGATGACATTCTAGACAAACTATGTAAAGCATACTATTTTACCACTTTAGACCCTGCGAAAGGTTTTTACCAAATTGAAGTCTATACTGCAGATCGATAAAAACATCGTTTAGTACGTTGTCTGGTCACTACAAATGATTGAGAATGCCATTCGGGATAAAAAACGCGCCAGCGGATGATGAACGAAGT
Organism: Philhelius pedissequus; assembly: GCA_910595825.1. Taxonomy (NCBI): domain Eukaryota; kingdom Metazoa; phylum Arthropoda; class Insecta; order Diptera; family Syrphidae; genus Philhelius; species Philhelius pedissequus. Next base: position 109,858,928 of record OU343160.1, read on the forward strand.
GTTAAAAAACTTCGTTGGGAAAAAATATTATGGCTATCTCGATGCCATAATTGTCTATTTCATGTCTTTAGAAGGTTTCGTTTAATAAATGCGACTTCTTAAAGAAGAGTCCGAATTCCTGGGACAAATAGTCACCAAGAATGGAATAAAACCAAACCCGCACAAAATAGTAGCTATCAAGAATTTCCCAACACCAAAAACGATAATAGAAATTCAGTCATTCCTAGGCTTAACTGGATATTACCGCAACTTTATTCAAGATTATGCAAAAATGATTAAACCAATGACAATCTGTCTCAAAAAAGATGAAAAAATAGATATAAATGATCCTGACTGCAAAGAAACATTTGAAAAAACTAAAATTGGTAATTGATGATCTCCCAGAGTTTACCAAGGAATTCACCTTAACAACTGACGCATCCAACTACGCAATTGGTGCAGTATTGAGCCAATCTCATGGTCCACTCTGTTTTGCTTCTAGAACATTAAATAAGCATGAGTGTTATTACTCAACCAGAGAGAAAGAACTCTTGGCTATCGCTTGGGCAACGACCAAACAATTCCGCCACTACCTGTATGGTAGAAAATTCAAAATACTTACAGACCAAAGACCCTTAGTATGGTTACATAACATGCGAGAACATAATTCAAATTTACAAAGATGGAAAGTCAAATTAGAAGAATACGACTTCAACATCGAGTACATCCAAAGTAGAGAGAATAAAGTAGCAGATGCTTTATCTCGTATAAAATTGAATGAAATAAGTGCCCTAGAATTAGTCTCTACTCAACATTCAAACGAGTCAGACAGTTCTGACCTTATCACTATTACAGAAAAACCTTTGAATTCATTGATTAGACAAATGGTCGTAAAAATCGGAAGAGAATATAAAGAGAATATCACCTTTCCATTCAATAAACGCCGGAAAGAAATTATCCGAGACACCTTTAGTAAAGCAAATTTCAAAAAAAAATATATCTGAAACCAAGGTAGACCACTAAAACGCAATCTACATAGAAGACGTTGAATTATTTCTGAAATTCCAAAATCATTGGAAAAACAATCACAATAACCAACCAAAATCACAATGACCTACTGGAAATAGAAGACATTATTCATAAAACGCATTTAGAACCACATAAGCATAGAAAAAACTGTATTTAGAACTAAAAAGGAAATATTATTTCCAGAACGTAAAAAACCAAATCATTTAGATAACAAATTGCGAAACCTGTAACTTAAAGATAGAGCGAAACCCTATTAAACTCCCTTTTGAAAAAACTGAAACCCCTTCAGGAACACATATCCATTATCACTTAGATATATGGATGCTAGCTAACAACAACGAATATAATATATATTGATAAAATCTTAAAGTTTGCAGCAGCAGAAAGATTGAAGTCAAAAAATCAAAAAGACATATTGAATGCATTAGAAAAACTTTTCAGCTATATGATTCAACCGGAAAAAATAACAATAGATAACAACCCCACGTTAAAAACCTATTCTATAAAAAGTTATTTCAAACAAAAATAGATTTTAATTCACTTTTCCACCCACAATATGCATACTGGAAATTCAGACGTAGAGCGTCTTCACAGTACCTTAAACGAGCACATTAGGTTGCTGGAAAGATCAGAAAATATTTTCGATCTAGTAGTCAGATCATTAAATATCTATAACAAAACAATACATCTGACAACCAAAGAAAAACCTATAGATATACATTTAGGGAAAATAAATAGCAAAACAATATTCGAAAGAATAGAAAATGAAAAACACAAAATTTTAGAGAAATTAATAAAAATAGAATAGATGCAGATATATACCCAATTTTTACGAAGGTAAACAACCCTGAAAACTTTTATAAATTAAAGACTGTGATGTGCTTTTTGTCTAAAGTTGAGGTTTTGCTCGCCGTATACCAAGGTTCTTACTAAAGTAGCACGTAATTTTAGTTTCTAGTCAATCGTTCCGTATTTTAATCCAAAGTCTACGATTAGCTTACTCTTACAAAATATGATTCTTTATTTCCTTCATTACATAAATTTAGTTCTTAATATTGTCTTTATTTTCACCATTCAAAAATCTTAGCTTAATTATACGGGTATCACCATTATTCCTCTGCGGTCAAATGCTAGTTTAACGGCGTCCCTCTAACTTGTTATGTGGTCCAATGATTGCCTCTTGGTTTGTCCGCTGGGCTGGTACGGCTCCTGCTTCTCAGACGGTCAGGTCTGGTATAAATGGACAAATCAACGAGCGGAATCTGTAACATAAACGGCCCAAGCCGGTAAAATCGACGGGTGGACCGGGTAAAATCGACGGCCGAAGGCGGTAAAATCAACAGGCAGACCCGGTAAAATCGACGACCAAAGCCGGTGGGATATAAATGAGAATGGGTGTTAGACCCCTTACCACTGGTAGGGGAAGTCTAATATTAAATTTACCTGAACCTGATTTTTATGCTGGTCTCCAAGCCCTGCCTTCGGAGTCTGAATTACGATTGACGATTTCCATGCTTCGTTATTTGCATATCTGCATCTTATGCTACCTTCCTGCTGAAACAAATGCAAGCTGTAAAGTTACAAGGTGGAATTTAATATTGAGTGGCCTGCTGTTTGCTACGTCATCAAATATCGCGTGATTAACCATATATTAATTTCTCACATTCTTTTCATTTGCCCACATACCAAATAAAGTGAGGGCGTCCACGGAGACAGGCATCGTATACCATTTGTTAATGTAACTCACCATCAAGGTTCTTGTATAATAATCTAATACATGTATAATTTCCCCATACCTAGCACTGGGTATTGTTGTGCTGTGAAAGAGGTGTAAGCAGGTGGTCGATCGGTTGTGCTTGTGCTGTTTGTAGATCAGTTGTTGATCACTGCTTGTTGTGCGTACATGATATGGGAGCATGTTATCACTTTGGTGAGTATTTATTTTAATGTTTAATTGTCAGGCGCGTAGCTAGGTCGGTTTGGGGCATTCATTTACTTAGTTAATTTAAAGCTACATGGATCGAAATATAGTGTTTGGTACTGGAACAGAGGCATAGGTAGGGAGGGGTCATAGAAGGGATATTTGGGTCTGCTTTATAAAAGAGCCAGCTGTTGAATTTGTAACACTTCGTTACAAGAGAAAACACAAAAAAAGTAGAATTAATAAATATTAACGATAAAAAGTTATGAGTTAATCCTCCTCCCAGAAAACAGTTAATTCATAAAGACCAGTTTCGAAAGAAAAAGAAATTCAAAAACCCCATAATGAAGACAATGACAGTAATAACTCTCTTTTCAGTAATCATCCTAGCGACATCTAGTCCTGAGATAACCAAAATAGACAGAGAATTCTTTCTATTACAAGAAACTCAAATAAAACTGATGAATGACTATAATATAATCCTACACTTAATTAATTTAACAGAGTGACAATTACTAATTAATCAATTAAAAAGTCAATATCAGACCTTACCTGATAAAGCTAATCAGCGAAAACAGAAATTAGACACTCTAGAAATAAAACTTGAAACTATAATTCCCACCCATACAAAAGAGGATTGATCAATATTATCGGAAAAGGTATGAAATTCATAACTATGGACGATGACGGTAGGGAAACAAAGCTTAAAAGCTTTAGAAGAAAATAACGAAGAAATATTGAAAAATAATAATAAACAGGTAAGAATTAACCAACAATTCAATGAACAATTTCTAAAATTAAAAGATATTTTTAAGCAAATTTCAAAAACACTAAATAAATATAAAGAAATCAAAATCGAAATCAATTCCCTACGTATGTAAATTTAATTTAACGAAAACCTATTCGACGTACAAGAAATTATAGGGAAAATATCCAACATCATTATGACCAGGGGGTCAATTCCCGATCTTTGAAATTATGAAGTGATAAAAAAAATATCATTTCAGTTTTCACAGAGGTTTATCATTTTCCAACTTCACGCACACGCCTAATGCGATTATAGAACTCATTGTGATAAAGTTTGTACTAAAAAGTACTAAATGATAAATTCTGTCATTTCTGATTAGATTTTTTGTTCGAAAAGGTAAATATATCATTTCAGTTTCTAAATTTGCTTAAGAATAATGTCCGGAATATTAATTCGTTTAATAAATTAATAAAAGACGTCGTCGTACTGAACAATTGTGGGTTTTATATTATATTCAATAGTATCTCTGTTTTGAGTAAGATTTATTATTTTTTCATGTGAGGATATTGAGGCTTTCCCTTCGAGATGGGCAGAATCTATTCGAAGTTACAACTAGGAGCACTTTATTGAACTTTATAGATTCCCAAAAAATGTATGCATGGATTTAAAACGTGAATTGAGAGCATTCTTGAAAAACACTCAACTTATAAGTGCGCTTCAAAGCCATTTAAATATGGTAAAGTGCTCTGCATTTTTTTGCAATGGGTAGTTTCCAACGATTTGTCGCGGGAATGAGCACCGTCGCGTCGTCGGCTGTTGTGAATCTGTTGATTTAACAATTTCGTTATTTACTCGAATTAACACAAATATAACTTACTACCAAAATAAATTTGTGTATACATATAATTGTTGCTTACTTGCCATGTGCCAAATCCTGGTTCTTCTTAATATTCGATTAGAAACATTTTCTTCACAAAACAATTGCCTGTGATAAAAAAATTATTATATGAAAAATGTTTGGCATTTAACTTCACTTTTTGACGAATTGAGAATCGAATTAGACGTGAAAGCGTGATAAAATTTAACACTTCACATCTTCACAGATCGGCAATTGACCCCCAGGTATCCTAACACAAGACATTTTAACAGTTCAAGAGATATTCGAGTATGAAATAAATTTCGATAAACTTAAAGAACTAAAGATAACTTTGGCAACTTATAATGAAAATCTATTTATTATCTTAAGCATTCCCGAATTTAGTGAACAAACAAAACTTTTTAATACATTTTCTTATGAGTGGCTGTAATACCTACCTACAAATCTGAATCTTTTTGATTTTTTCTTTAATATTCGAGGCCCAAGATTGAAAACGTCGCAACTTACCGCAACCAGGAAAGTCCTGCCGGCAGAACTTCTTGGGATGATGAACCTAAGGTTAAATTATCTTAAACAAAAATTTGATAAGCAAGTATATAAACATATATAGACACTAGCCGTGTTTTATTATCGCCAATAACCCATATGGTTCACCCCGTGAAAATAAAACGATCTGGGTTATGTACTTACATGTACACTCTGTTGAAGAATTTAATACTAATATTTGCAAACCCAGATAGAAACCCCGATAGAAACCTGGATCTCGTGTTGTTTTTGTAATACGTGTTAAAACATAACCCAGACCCAGACCCGTAGATAATAAAACGCAGCTACTGTTATGATAAATTGATAATTGAAGGACAGTTTTATTGAGAAATTCGTATTTAACCTTTTTGTAAAAATCCTCCTTCTCATTTTAGATTTCCTTTTTATTATTTTTATTATTATTAATTTTTTTGGGTTATATAAAATTTAAACTTCTAAATGATTCAACCGGAAAAAATAACAAAAGATAACAACCCCACGTTAAAAACCTATTCTATAAAAAGTAATTTCAAACAAAAATAGATTTTAATTCACTTTTTCACCCCCTATATGCATACTGGAAATTCAGACGTAGAGCGTCTTCACAGTATCTTAAACGAGCACATCAGGTTGCTGCAAAGATCAGAAAATATCCTCGATCTAGTAGTCAGATCTTTAAATATCTATAACAAAACAGTACATCTGACAACCAAAGAAAAACCTATAGATATACATTTAGGGAAAATAAATAGCAAAACAATATTCGAAAGAATAGAAAATGAGAAACACAAAATTTTAGAGAAATTAATAAAATTAGAATAGATTCAGATATATACCCAATTTTTACGAAGGTAAACAACCCTGAAAACTTTTATAAATTAAAGACTGTGATGTGCTTTTTGTCTAAAGTTGAGGTTTTGTTCGCCGGTATACCTAGGTTCTTACTAAATTAGCACGTAATTTTAGTTTCTAGTCAATCGTTCCGTATTTTAATCCAAAGTCTACGATTAGCTTACTCTTACAAAATATGATTCTTTATTTCCTTCATTACATAAACTTAATTCTTAATATTGTCTTTATTTTCACCAATCAAAAATCTTAGCTTAATTATACGGGTATCACCATTATTCCTCCGCGGTCCTATGCTAGTTTAACGGCGTCCCTCTAACTTGATATGTGGTCCAGTGATTGCCCCTTGGGTTGTCCGCTGGGCTGGTACGGCTCCTGCTTCTCACAAGGTCAGGTCTGGTATAAATGGACAAATCAACGAGCGGAATCTGTAAAATAAACAGCCGAAGCCGGTAAAATCGGCGGACGCGGTTAAATCAACGCCCGAAGCCGGTAAAATCGACGGCCAAAGCCGGTGGGAGAATGGGTGTTAGACCCCTTACCACTGGTGGGGGAAGTATAATATTAAATTTACCTGAACCTGATTTTTATACTGGTCGCCAAGCCCTGCCTTCGGAGTCTGAATTACGATTGACTATTTCCATGCTTCGTTGCTTGCACAGCTGCCTCTTATGCTACCTACCTGCTGAAACAAATGCAAGCTGTAAGGTTACAAGGTGGAATTTAATATTGAGTGGCCTGATGTTTGCTACGTCATCAAATATCGCGTGATTTAGATGATGATGATGATGATGATGATGATGATGATGATGATGATGATGATGATGATGATGATGATGATGATGATGATGATGATGATGATGATGATGATGATGATGATGATGATGATGATGATGATGATGATGATGATGATGATGATGATGATGATGATGATGATGATGATGATGATGATGATGATGATGATGATGATGATGATGATGATGATGATGATGATGATGATTGGGTTATATAAAATTTAAACTTCTAAATGATTCAACCGGAAAAAATAACAAAAGATAACAACCCCACGTTAAAAACCTATTCTATAAAAAGTAATTTCAAACAAAAATAGATTTTAATTCACTTTTTCACCCCCTATATGCATACTGGAAATTCAGACGTACAGCGTCTTCACAGTATCTTAAACGAGCACATCAGGTTGCTGCAAAGATCAGAAAATATCCTCGATCTAGTAGTCAGATCTTTAAATATCTATAACAAAACAGTACATCTGACAACCAAAGAAAAACCTATAGATATACATTTAGGGAAAATAAATAGCAAAACAATATTCGAAAGAATAGAAAATGAGAAACACAAAATTTTAGAGAAATTAATAAAATTAGAATAGATTCAGATATATACCCAATTTTTACGAAGGTAAACAACCCTGAAAACTTTTATAAATTAAATACTGTGGTGTGCTTTTTGTCTAAAGTTGAGGTTTTGTTCGCCGGTATACCTAGGTTCTTACTAAATTAGCACGTAATTTTAGTTTCTAGTCAATCGTTCCGTATTTTAATCCAAAGTCTACGATTAGCTTACTCTTACAAAATATGATTCTTTATTTCCTTCATTACATAAACTTAGTTCTTAATATTGTCTTTATTTTCACCAATCAAAAATCTTAGCTTAATTATACGGGTATCACCATTATTCCTCCGCGGTCCTATGCTAGTTTAACGGCGTCCCTCTAACTTGATATGTGGTCCAGTGATTGCCCCTTGGGTTGTCCGCTGGGCTGGTACGGCTCCTGCTTCTCACAAGGTCAGGTCTGGTATAAATGGACATATCAACGAGCGGAATCTGTAAAATAAACAGCCGAAGCCGGTAAAATCAAGGGGCGGACGCGGTTAAATCAACGCCCGAAGGCGGTAAAATCGGCGGCCAAAGCCGGTGGGAGAATGGGTGTTAGACCCCTTACCACTGGTGGGGGAAGTATAATATTAAATTTACCTGAACCTGATTTTTATACTGGTCGCCAAGCCATGCCTTCGGAGTCTGAATTACGATTGACTATTTCCATGCTTCGTTGCTTGCACAGCTGCCTCTTATGCTACCTACCTGCTGAAACAAATGCAAGCTGTAAGGTTACAAGGTGGAATTTAATATTGAGTGGCCTGATGTTTGCTACGTCATCAAATATCGCGTGATTTAGATGATGATGATGATGATGATGATGATGATGATGATGATGATGATGATGATGATGATGATGATGATGATGATGATGATGATGATGATGATGATGATGATGATGATGATGATGATGATGATGATGATGATGATGATGATGATGATGATGATGATGATGATGATGATGATGATGATGATGATGATGATGATGATGATGATGATGATGATGATGATGATGATGATGATGATGATGATGATGATGATGATGATGATGATGATGATGATGATGATGATGATGATGATGATGATGATGATGATGATGATGATGATGATGATGATGATGATGATGATGATGATGATGATGATGATGATGATGATGATGATGATGATGATGATGATGATGATGATGATGATGATGATGATGATGATGATGATGATGATGATGATGATGATGATGATGATGATGATGATGATGATGATGATGATGATGATGATGATGATGATGATGATGATGATGATGATGATGATGATGATGATGATGATGATGATGATGATGATGATGATGATGATGATGATGATGATGATGATGATGATGATGATGATGATGATGATGATGATGATGATGATGATGATGATGATGATGATGATGATGATGATGATGATGATGATGATGATGATGATGATGATGATGATGATGATGATGATGATGATGATGATGATGATGATGATGATGATGATGATGATGATGATGATGATGATGATGATGATGATGATGATGATGATGATGATGATGATGATGATGATGATGATGATGATGATGATGATGATGATGATGATGATGATGATGATGATGATGATGATGATGATGATGATGATGATGATGATGATGATGATGATGATGATGATGATGATGATGATGATGATGATGATGATGATGATGATGATGATGATGATGATGATGATGATGATGATGATGATGATGATGATGATGATGATGATGATGATGATGATGATGATGATGATGATGATGATGATGATGATGATGATGATGATGATGATGATGATGATGATGATGATGATGATGATGATGATGATGATGATGATGATGATGATGATGATGATGATGATGATGATGATGATGATGATGATGATGATGATGATGATGATGATGATGATGATGATGATGATGATGATGATGATGATGATGATGATGATGATGATGATGATGATGATGATGATGATGATGATGATGATGATGATGATGATGATGATGATGATGATGATGATGATGATGATGATGATGATGATGATGATGATGATGATGATGATGATGATGATGATGATGATGATGATGATGATGATGATGATGATGATGATGATGATGATGATGATGATGATGATGATGATGATGATGATGATGATGATGATGATGATGATGATGATGATGATGATGATGATGATGATGATGATGATGATGATGATGATGATGATGATGATGATGATGATGATGATGATGATTTTTTTTTTTTTTTTTTTTTTTTTTTTTTTTTTTTTTTTTTTTTTTTTTTTTCCTTTAGGGTTTCAGGAGAAATGCTTTATGCACCATAAGGATGTCATCTTGGCGTTGACCCTAGACAATCCCCGTGTGCCGGACTCGGTATGGTTTCCCCATACCGGCTAAAACTCCTTATAACCCTTTCAGCTTCCACCCCCCCCGGAACCGCTCTTTGCATTACTTCAGGGGGGTTGTTTATATTAACTTACGGGTTCAACTGTTTCCCGAGTGTTTTCCTCTTCTCTTTTTTTTCTTCTGAGAATACGCTCGATATACATGCAGATTTTGTGCCACATCCGGTCGTTGGTCAACATCTTATCTACTATGTTATCTGGGCTGAGTGGTCCCATATCTCTTTCTATTTCTTCACGTTGGGCTTCCCATCTACTGCAAGCAAAGAAAGTGTGGTATGCATCGTCGGTTTCAGAGTCACCGTACTGGCAGGCTGGACTACTTGTTTTGCCGATCTTGTGAAGGAAGGCGTTGAAATATCCGTGTCCGGTGAGTAACTGGGTGACGTAATAGTTAACCTCACCGTGTTTCCGGTCATTCCATTTGCTCACTTCTCTGATCAGCCTCGCTGTCCAGCGTCCTCTCGTTTCCGAGTTCCAGCGCTCTTGCCACTTTTGTTTCGTGCGCTCCTTTGCCTGTTCGGTTGCCAATTTGACGCCGAGTTCCGCTTTTTTGTCGTGCACGTACTTTCTTTGTGCCGCCAGGAGATCGATGGGTGTCACACCTGCGATAACAAGGATGGCTGGTTCCGACACAGTTCTGTATGAGCTTGCAACGCGTAGAGCTCCGCGTCTCTGTACTGCTGCCAGCTGCTTTCGATACTTATCCTGCCGAAGTGCGTCTGCCCAGATCTCGCATCCGTAGAGGAGAATGGCGTGCGTGGTCGACATCAGGAGTCTTCGCTTACTGGCCGTAGGCCCACCAACGTTTGCCATCAGTCTGCTCAGTGATGTGGTCACTTTTGCCGCTCGTTCCACCGCATTTTTTATCTGGTGCCAGAAAGTGAGTTTTGTGTTAATAGTCACTCCCAGATAATTTAGATAGATAGATAGATACAAGTTTATTTCCCTTTAAAATCATTATACAATAAATCAGAAAAAAAATTAAATTAATATAACTTAAGGAAATTAATGACATTTTATATTTTTATAATACTTAGGTACTAAAAATAGTGTCAAATGCCACTATAAGCATAAAAACTCAAAAAATTCATAAGGGTGGGGTGACCCAATACAACAACATAGTTCAAATAAGGAATTAAGAAATGTAGTTACTTATAAAGAAAATAATAGTTAACAAAAGCTGTTAGATATACACCTAATAAAAGGAAGAAGAGATAGGTTAAAATAATATATTTATACAGTATTTTTCCAAAAACGAAGAATAAATAATTATTAAACCAAAACATCAGAGAAGACAGATTCAATACCAGCGTGATCAAAAAGTTCAAGCCATTCTTTTATACGTTTTACAAACATTCCAGAAGTACTAAGTGATCTGATAGAAAGGGGAAGTTTATTAAAGAGACGACAAGAAAAGACTGAATAAAAGTTACGAAAAGCGGTGGTGCGAAAGACAGGTACACTCACAAGATTTAAAAAGTTACCACGAAGATTATAACTAGAAACTAATCTAAAATTGAGATTTCCCGATCTCAAAAAGAAAGTCTTTAACACCTTAAAACAATAGAGATGCCTAACCGGAAGCACTTTCAGATTGCAGAAAAGTTCAAAGCTTTTATGTCGGCGATGTTTTCCAGAGATTTTTCTGATGACATATTTCTGGAGAGTAAGTAACATTTGAATTTTGTTTCTATAAGCTCCCCCCCAACAGGCAATTGCATATTGCAGTTTAGAATGGAAAATGCCATAGTATATAGTTGTTAGGAGTTTAGTAGAACAAACACTTCTTAGGAAGAAAAAATTTCTCAATGTCCAGTTAAAATATTTCCTTAAGGATTCTGTATGACATAAAAAGTTCAGCCTAGAGTCAATAAAGAGTCCTAAGTACTTAAATTCATTAACATTCTCCACCACAAAACAATTATCGCTGCAACTCAGATTGTCATGGAAAGTAAAAGATGAAGATTTAGATGAACACGATGCGCACGAATTTATCTTAAACTTTTGACATTCAGGAGCATGGTATAACACATCAGTTTCAAACGTGTTTTGTGAAGACAAATTGAAAAATATGATTTTTGTTTTGGAACTGATAATCAACCTGTGTACAGAGAACCAAGTTCTTAATAAGTTTAAATCCCAATTTATGTCTGCAATTAGGTTTAGTGCACTATTAGAACCATAAGAACAACCTATGTCATCGGCAAATGCGGTAAGTGAACTTTTAAATTTTAAGCTAAACAAAGAATTAATATAGATTAGAAATAGAATTGGTCCTAGGACCGACCCCTGAGGCACACCAATGTTAAAGAAAATCAAGCTACTTCTAGTATTTTCTATTTTAACTCTCTGCGATCTATTAAGCAGATACGACCTAAACCAATCCAGCATAAAGCCACGAAAACCAGCATTTTCAAGTTTTCTCAACAATATCTCGTGGTTGACCATGTCAAATGCTTTTGTAATGTCCACAAATAAGCCACATGTAAACATATTTCCATCCAAATTAGAGAAAATTCTTGAACAAAATTCTAAAAGGGCGTCTTCGGTAGATTTTCCTTTTTGAAACCCAAATTGAATTGGGTTAAAGAACTTGGTCTTATTCAAAAATTTAACTACCCTTTCTTTTACAAGTTTTTCAAATACTTTTCCGACAGTGGGAAGAAGTGAGATAGGTCTATAATTTGTCATCTCTTCCACTGACCCTTTTTTGAAGAGAGGTACAACATCCGCACATTTCAATTCATCAGGGAAGACACCAGAAAAAATACTACAATTAAACAAATGTGCTAAGACGTCTACCAAAAAGCAAGCAATTTTCTTAAGGGTACGGTTGGAAATGCCATCAACTCCACAAGCATTAGAATTTTTGAGACCACCAATCGCTTTCAAAATTTCCAAACTAGTAAAAGGACTAAAAACAAAGCTATTTCTACTTACAGTTTCAGGACAATTGAAAAAACATGATCTAGAACAAGCTTGGCAGGAATGCTGGATATCCGGGGCTTGTGAGTCACTGGCGACCGAGGAAAAATATTTGTTGAACACTTCAGCAATCTCTTTTCCATCCATCACATCAGAAACCCCAGAACGAATAACAAAAGGTTTTTTTGAAGACGAGTTTTTATTGAGGATACTATTTACAACTTGCCATTCACTTTTTAAATTGCCTTTAGCTATATTTAGTTTAGTGCGGTAGTAATTCTCACGACAAATCTTAATTTCTTTTTTCAGCTCCATGCACAATTTCTTATATTTGCTCTTTAGCTGAATGCTGGTAGGATTCCGAACACACTTAAGTTTAAGTTTATTTTTAGTTTTAATTTTAGTAAGTAATTGCATAGAAATCCAGGCATTCAGTTTTTTCTTAGATTTTCTTAGGCGAACGACATAAGAGCTATTTTCTATATGTTTTTTTAAAATTTTGATAAAAATTGAATAGGATAAAATAGCATCACTTTTTTCAAAAACATCTACCCAAAATTCATATAAAAGATTTTGTCTTAACTTCGTAAAATCAATTTTTGTGATCATAATAGAGGTAGGAGAATTGTTAACTTTATTCGGTTTAGAAATGTTGACCAAAAGACCTGTCATCGCATGATCAGTTATCATAAAATCAAAAACGAATTTTCTACAACAACGCGACAAATTAGCGAAACGTCCATAGATATGATCTAAACAAGTACCTGAAACCATTCTAGTAGGCTCATTTATAAAACATTCAAGACCATAGGAAGCTAACAGGGCGCTGTAAGTTGCAGTCATTTCACTATTTTCTAAAATATTTACATTAAAATCACCTACAATAATAAAATTTTTTGTTCTTTCTCTCTCCAATACATTAGAGAACTCCTCAATAAAAGAAGGCACACTAAACATATGCAATCTATACACACACAAAAAAACATATGATTCTTTTCCCAATTTAAGACAAACTTTCAAAATATCCGCAAACATAAAGTCTAATTCATATACTTCACAATCCTTAAAATCCTCTTTAATGAAACATCCAACACCACCTGCCGCGTAATTTTCATTTGTCTTGGCAAAAAAATTATAACCGGGCAAATAGTAGTCACTTTTTTCAAGGCCATAAATCCATATTTCAGAAATAAAAATAATATCTGGAACGCATTCAAACGAGTCTAAATGTGATACAAGGACTGCGAAATTTTCTCGCAAGCTTCTGATGTTTTGGTGTACAATAAACAGTTTATCATCACAGTAATTAGGATTTGAAAAAACATCAAAACAATTAGAGCAACTGAGATCAAGAGAAGAAAAGTCATCAATTAAATCATCATTTTCGTATACAAAATTCATTAAAAAGAAAATAATAATAAAAAGTGATTATTAGCACTAAATAAGTGCAAGATCACGAAAGGATTTAATTGAGATGACTTTTTCTCCCTCATTCTTTCTCATGAGAATTTGGCTATCTTTAAACCATAAATACTTGTAACCCTCTTTCTTTTTCCTATCTTTTGTTTGCATGAAAAGAGCCTGCGAAAATCTCGTAAGTGCATCGTTGATATAAATATTTACGCTTGCACTGCCACTGCCACTGCATCTACCGCTACCAACGCCTACGTCGTCGCCGCTGCCACCAGAAACAAGTTGAACACCTTCACCGCCATCTCCACCATTATTACGATTCGATAAGAGAAGCTTACTTTTTTTCTTTGCTTTCTCTTTCATTATTTGCTGTTTGATGTGGATATCAGAGAATTTAATGCAGATGATTGATTTATCAGCCGCAGAAGTTACACCGTTTGCCGCTTTTTGTGTGTGTACCTTTCTAACGTAACATTTTTTTATTTGGTCATCGGG